>JADANN010000099.1:1282500-2565000 GCA_018806985.1 Angiostrongylus vasorum | reverse complement strand
AATGCGACAAGCATACATGTGGACTTCCAACCCTATTCTTCATTCGACGATCACAGGGGCGCAGTTAACACAGATAAAACAGAGGAATTCTAATGTGAAGATGAAAGGATAAAGGATATCTCCTCGGCGTTGATCAATCTGTGAGGTATGCGCCACGCATTCGCTTTCAATAAGTATCGTTGGAGGTGATCGGATGCATATTTGGTCTTCACAATGACTCGCAGTGGCCTACGGATGTACCGAGCCAGTGCTGCTATCCTCCCAGATTGCCGTCCCCGGACGGATGGGCTTGCCGAGCCTGGGGTGCGGAGATCGATCCCATGTATATTTCAGCGCTCCTGCGACCACTGCGCCACACGCGCCCCTTGTGAAATATGGAGATATAGGTTACTAATACTGTTCAGTTTCGCTACTGCGTTAAATCTAACGCTGAAATACTGATGCTAAGAAGTCCAGCAACTACTATAGTGAACGATGGTTGGAGAAATTCACTAACACTTATTGTTATAGTAACTATTTCCAGAATAGTTACTATTTACCTGTACCACTACACGTTTTCTGCTCTAACAATGTTTGCCGTTAACAACATCTAGCGTTGCCTTCCAAAGCACTTCTCTAAAATTCTGTGTCGCGTGTTTCATCCAGCTGTCCCAAGTTTTTCTTTGCAGCTGCCTGGAAAATGCTTGTAGTTCCGCACGGTCAACATCTGCGCACTTAAAAACCAAATGGTAGAAGCTCTGTGTTCTGCTTGATTGTGAACATCTAAGTTCCTACAGAGCATTAACTGGAAAAGAGTTACGCTTATTCCTGAACGAAGGGAAGCAGTAGTCATCCTTTGATGTGCTTAGATGGTCTCGCAGCTTTCACGTTCTTGCCTCTTCACCTTCCTTTGCATGTTCCATTTGTTAAACCCTACTTGCACATTATCACTATCTCATGTTACGCATATTACTGTCTCAATAATCACCAACAGTTAAAGTTATTGCGCATGCCTTCTACCATCTTAAGCCCTTTTACGTTACTGCCATATTCTCTGTAACACTCCTGCACCATACTACTCCACTAACATGCTGCCAAGCTAGTCTCTTAGCTTCGCGTGTCCTCTTAGTCAACATCCCTTCTTCGCCTATTGATTTCGTTGTCGTCTTGCGGCTTGTTTTGTTTTAGTGCCTTCACATCGTTATTGTTTTGATGACGTTGCTACTGTATGTAAGGATCTAATGGCTCAGGTTTTAGATTTGCTCTGTGGCAACAACGAAGATGGCAAGTTTGTACGAAGTCGAGCGTTCTATTCCCAGCTGATGATTATTCGGTCTTCTCGGCCGACTACATCGAGCTAACTACAATAAATGTTTCAGTTATGAAATTACCAAGAAGCATTCTTAGTGCAATAAGTCAATGAATCTTATAGCTCTGCAAAAACTCGCGGTTCGCAACAATCAGAAGTTTCACTTTGTTTTAATACTATCTTTCGAATATTACCTTGAATTAAAAACCCCTGCAATATTACTTCGCGGTTTAAAATATGCCCATTTCCTCTTGGTTCACTTGCATAACTGCATATTACAGGAAGTCGTTGTCGGAAATGCCAGCCGCCTTTCAGCAGCTTATTGAGTGTGCTCAACGTGTCCTTGGTAGCCAGGAACCCTGCCGGGTCAGGATTATTTCGAATGATGACGTTCACCATTGCAAGTAAGGTTATTAAAAACCGATACATTAAATGAGATTTCTTTGCAGGAAAGAGATGTCCAGAGAACGAATGTCGACTTCCGCAGACCTCAAAGATTTTTTTCATTCTTTTTTTTTTCTTTCATCCACAGGGTGGCCAATTTTAAAATAGATAAATTTTGCAAAATAATCACACTCTTTTACCTCTCAAACTATACATGAGGGGGAAACTAAACTAGGGTTTGTACTAAGATTATTGTAGCCCATGCTAGAATAGTCAGTATACTGTGATTCCCTTGCCATTTAAATTCACGCTCCTTTTCCTACTTCCTCAATGATCGTTCTTACATATAAAACAGTTATATTTTTTCCGTATGATTTGCACGCTAGTGCAATTCAATCGGATCAGCATAGGAAATTAAGATCAACTAAACGATGCAGAAGCTGCGAAAATAGTCAATCCTATTTTTGATGTTTTTTGATTTGCTGAGGTTTTGTGCCAGTCTTCAGTTCAAGTTCATCTAGTGATTTCTCATTTCGGGATTTCATGATATATCCTCCTTCTGTTGATCGCCGTTGCATTGCGTTGATTGTGGGTTTTTGCTTTGGCAAAGTCTGCTTTTCGATGTCGATTTTTACAAATATGGTTATCTTAAACAGCGATGTCCATTTCCCGTTACTTAATCGCTAATTAAGTACTAGTTTCTATTTGTTTTCTATGTATTTTAAACTATTGGAACGGCGTTAAACAGGAAAGCAATTCGATCCGTTTTCTTATGAGAATAGAGCTTGTACTGGCCGAAGAACGCAAGTTCACCACAACCATTTGAGGGCAATCATGGATGCTGATTCTTTGACAAGGACACAAGAAGTTGTTCATTTGACGGTCTGCCAGCCATTCCTCGGTGCTTTCTCTAGAGACTGCGAATATTTTCGATCATTTCCACGCCACGTTGAGTTCGATTATCTCGCCGCCGGTAGGGGTGAATCTTCTGGAAGAAACTGCAAGTGTTCAAACAAACAATGTTGTAACGCGCTCAGCAGCCGGCGAAGAGCTCGTTTAGCTTATAAATTTATGTTAGTGGAATAACTATTTGGATAACCGATTTTAGTCAGTACTGAATTTTTTTTGAACTTTGTCAACGATTTTGATTTATGACTTTTTTTGAGACACCGTAATGCAAGTAACCTAAGAATATTCAGTATTCTTGCAATCTCGTCCGGCAGTTTGGTGCTAGCGCCGCCGTAACCATTAGCGAGAATCTGGATGATGTGGAGTCCTCAAATAATCTCGATGTCCTTATTGTGAACCAGGCACTAGAGAAGGTTAGTCCACTCTTCCGACTAATGATGTGATTTTTATGGAAATCTTCATTTAACGTTTTCATTCCTGATTTCCATTCTACTTTAGATCGTTTCGAACTGAGTTTCTACCTGTCAGGAAGCGCATCATGGATATGAGATTGATATAATGTATCGCGTAGGTATACCCAACACACACACCACACACACACACACACACACACACACACACACACACACACACACACACACACACACACACACACACACACACACACACACACACACACACACACACACACACACACACACACACACACACACACACACACACACAAGCGCATACGTTAGTTGAATGGAAATCGTTAGAATCGACAGATCTTTTTCCAAAAATGTACAAGTCCCTTTTGCTATTCATTGTTGAAGTTCTGGTTTTACGGTGCTCATAGGTCGTCTCTTTTCGCCCTTTATGGTCAGGCTTCAGTTTCAAACAGAGAGTCGGGTAGACAAGCCCAATTTCCTGCAACGGGACACGACAGTGTTGCAGACTGGGTCGTTAATATTGCGGTCGCTCAAAACTTTTTTTGTGTCGGCTACGTCAACACCGCGATGTATGAGTTTTACGCCTGTTCCCTACATCTTCATTTGAAATCACTTGCTACAATCAGCTATTCGTTGTTCTCAAGCGATGTATTTTTAATAGATCTCACAAATAACATTGGTATCGCTCATGCATTTAGAGATTGTACAAGTGGAAACGAAAGCTGGCCCATGCAATGATTCCGCGTTTCCGTACAGTGAATCTTTTCAAATATGGGAAGAAGTGCCTCTGATCAAATCTAATTGGTCGATTTCGATATTGAAAACCGACCAAGAGTTTTTCAGCCTTAAGTAACAACGTCTTTATGCCAAGTGGGGCTCAACATTATCCACACTGCATATCGAAACATCGATTTGTCTACCACTCAACCACTGCTTTAAATCTACGCGATAAAAATTGACTGCACGAAAAAATGAACCAAGAGATAAATGTGGAATTTTTTTCTCCTTATTAAGAAGTTTTTATTAGACTGGTTGGAAGCGATTCCATTTCTCATGCGAATTGTAAATAGTTGTAAATGAAACACTTAATAGATTTGAAGTCTAAGTAAAGTCAGGTTTCTAAATTTAAAAATTAAAAAAATAAAAAAAATTTGAGTTTAAAACCCCAAACAAAGTTAGTTAGAGTCTGACCAAATTTTGGGGGAGTGGTTCTCCATTTCGTTCAAGCTTAATTCCAGATGGGAATGTGTAACTTGTTTAAACCTTTGGACATCGCCAGGATTTCCACTGCGATGAAAATCTCAGAGAAAAGACTAGTAGATACTTCATCATCACCATGAGTTTTTTCCTCCTTTTTTCTCTCCCTATTTTGATTTATGCGTGACCAGTGGTGACTTTTTTCTCTCATTTACAATTCAGTTCTATAAGATTTCGCCAAAATGTAGGAACCGTTTTCATCCAAGGTTTTTCATAAATGTCATCGGTGCTTCCTTAGTCTGTAGTTCTCCCACGCATCATAATATTTATCTGTGTCAACCGCAAGTCGTCAAATGGTGAACAATACTTATTTAGTTGCAAACTTGGATGGCCCGTCTTCACGAGCAGTGCTGGCCCCAGTTCATTTTTTGCTGACATCCCTTTCGCGTAATCATCGTCCATAGTAGTGGTCTGCTTCGAACATGGTGACGTTCACGAGGTCCACTCTGTAGCTCTGCGAATGCATATGGATAACAGTAGTTATGAACACGTCTATTTATCGATAGGGTTTCCTTCAAGAAGACGATTCCATTCCTTTGAAGACCTTTCCTATGTTACATTCGTCCATCTGTTTTTTTTGTTCTTTTTATTAAATCACTTGCCCATATGTGCTTCACTATCGTTGTGCATTCATCTGTATCTCGAAGATGGGATAGGTTGCAAAGATTTGAGCTGAGCATTCCGGTTGCAACTACGGCAAACAATGTAATTATCAACCCAGCGATTTTCTTCAAGCCCACAGAAGTGATCAAGTAACCAACTAACTTCATCCAATACATCCCCTAAGCTCTTGCATTCTCACGATAGATTTCATATAAAAAACTTTGTTGACATTCTGTTCTTGAGTCTTCCAGAATATTCTGGGGTGGGAATATAGCAGTAAAAAAGCTAATAACAATGGCAAGCATTTGGAACTTGGTGAACTTTCAATATATCAGCTTTCTTCTTAGGAATTGAACGACAACGAAAAGCTGGAGAAATTTGTCGAAGGTGCACTTCGGTCAATTCGTGATGGTGGAGTGTGCATTTTACGACAAGATTTGTGTAAGGCCTTTCAGTAAAGAATTAAAACGTGAACGAATACAGTAATCTGCTGTGATAGACTTGACTGGCTTATTACATTTTATGACTTTTTCAGCTCCTTTAAACGACACCAAGAAGGTCGCGAAACTCACTGACTATCTCGATGTGTTCCGAATGGAAGACCAAGGCAAGATCGCCTGCTTCTCGTTGTACGCAGTCAACTTGGTTGAGGACTCCGTTTATTTAAGTTGTTTTTTCTGTTTTTTAGAGGCAAGGACTGTTATACTATCACTTGTTGAATGAACTTTACGAAAAAATGCCTCAAAACGTGGCGTCCTCAACTTACAACTGATGATTTGTCGACCCCTAAAGTATTGCAGGAGGTGAAAATTCTAAAGGTTTATGGAAGAGACTTTGCTCCATCCCCTTAATCCCGCACACAGTTTTGCGAAGTGCTATTTTAGTCTTAACGCTAAGATTTAGAATTTCCAAGAATTTGAAAAAAAAATTAGCGCGCCACATTGGACAATACTGTCATATGGGCGAGGTCCCATTTGATCAATTGATTTCTTGTTCCAAACATAAGCTTTGATGGAAAATGAGTGAACGAACCATGTCATGAGCCCCAAAAAATCGAAACTTCAACTTGGTAGAATAACATAATTTAGATTTTGCAGGCAGGATCTGAATGGTCCTAATATCCTTCGTCTCAGCTAACAAACTGTAATACCACGGCTATTTATCAACCTATAGGGTCACCTGCGGCGAAAAGGATTTAACATTTAATGTGGAAATTAGACTGAAATTGGTCTATCACGGCAGTAATTGCAGTCATTAAATAAAGATGAAAGCAGTTAGCTTCAATCAAATGTTCGCTGATTCCTTGTGCCGATGAAGCCCATATGTTTTGCTGATCAACCCATTTGAGTATTCGGCGCTAAGTATTGTGTTCACTCTTAGTGCATTATTTGGTCCAGAACGAGCGTATTAATCTACACACTGTAGCTTAACCTACTGAGGTGTTTGAGTTTGATTCTAATCAATCTAGGTGACAGAGGTTAATCCCAACTATAAATTTTTTTCAAAATGAATAATGGTTTTTGTGCAATTATGAATGGAAAAGGGCGCGCGAGGCACAGTGGTTGGAGGCGTTCTACACACACGTGGAATCGATCCCAGCGCCCATGGCCCACAAAGCCTTCCATCCCTTCGAGGACGGCAAATTGGTACCAGATTTGTCTCGGAGGATAGCATCACTGTCTTGATACATCGGTGGGCCACCACGAGTCATTATTTAGGTTCGATATGCATTCACTCACCTTCAACGATACTTAATGAAGTCGAATGCATGGCGCATCCCACAGGGATTGATTAAAGCCGACAGCTTTATCCTTTTTGTCCTTTATGAATGGAAATCATTCTTAATTGGTTTCAGGCACACCAAAATTGGCAAGACTTTATCTGGACATTGATAAAAACGACATCTACTAAAAACTCTGAAGCAGACGGAACTTTTATCTCTTTCAGGTGCAATATTTGGTCTAAAAACCAAACTAAGTTCTCAGTTCAAAGTATACAATTGAATTTAGAGATTTCTTGGACAAAACCCAATATACAGACACCGGCATCTTCGTATACGAATGGATTTTCGGGAAGAATTTCATCTCTCCTGGTGGGTTAGACGTTGCTTTGGAAGAGATTAAAGAAATCGTCGAGAAATATTGCTCAATCGCAGGATTTTTTAAAATGCTTCCCTCGGAGCAGCTCAAAAGAATTGTTAAATGACATAGCACATACCCATGTTCACCGTTGCTCATTAAGATTCTTTAAACATTAGGTTTAGAAACAAATATTTTCTTTAGATATTAGGTTAAGAAACAAATATTGACTTTCTTCGGAACGTGAGTTTTGCTCCACTTTAATTCGACTTAAGGGAGAGCCTATTTAATAAAAGAAGTATTAAAGCAAATGCTTTTTTGCTAACGTGAAATAAGTCCAGTTATTTCGTTCGCATAAAGTTCTGAGGTTTTATCGAATCTCTTGAAAGCATTATTCGCAGAACTTTCGTTCTTGAACAGAATTTCTTCGAAGCAGATGTCGATATGTTTGGCAAAGGTTGGTGGGAGGTCCGATGAGCATGATGAGAGTAGCACCTTTTTTACAGTCATCTTTTTTCAATACTAAGCATTAGCGAGAGTTTCTGAGCGTCCATCTACTTTCGATTCAACCAGTATCTCTAAATGCTCCACCTGCATCGGAAATCGGAAAGTGAGAACGATAAACAACTTTGTTCAAGAGCTATGCAGCACCAATGACTGGTTCGACGATCCTTCAAGAAAATTAAGGATATGGAGAAAAGAGCGAAAAGCAACCTACTGCTAAGCTTTTCTACTCCACTGATTATCCTTGCCTTAGATTCCGCATAGATGATAAGTGAGAAGGATGGAAGATCACTTACTATTTATCTAACGAGGATACAAAGAAGGCTATGTTAAGAGGAACTCGTATGGTACAGGTCAAAGAGGGAAATCGTAGAAACAGTTAAAGCACCAAGTGACGATCAATAACGTTGTATGTGCGAAGATGTCAAAAATCATCTGGACCTCACGAATGGCGCATTGTAATAACAATTGAAGGACATTAACCTTTAACGACTCCGATCTATGGTGTGAAAGACCACCAAACAAACGATGCAACTTCTTCATGAGGGTGCTAGTAGAAGGGCTTTTTACTGTTCGTACTCCTCGATTGACCAGTGCGCACTGAGTAGCTTCGGTATACGAGGATTAATGGGGACATTGTTGGTGAGCGCTCTAATATTCGGCGATTAACAGGAAGGAGGATGTTAACAACTACAGTTGTCGAAAACAATAATTTTTTCTATGTATTATGGCCATAATTTTCTTTAATTTCTATTTTACATAACCCGAATCACATCTACTATTCGGATCCTAGCACTTCTTGCATTCTATTTGTTTACCTCGCATTCATTGCCCACAATGACCTTCGAACATTCCGCGTATTGTTTTGGTTGCAGCTCTAAGACTTCGTCTTCTTTATGAATGTCGTAAAATACTGATTGAGTCGATTCTCCTTGCAATACTGGAGGTGTTGCCATTGGACGGGAGGAGAATGTTGGGAACGGATCTAACTAGCATCTTGCTTACTGATGGACTGAACCGCTAGCCACTGGATAGTGAATAGTTCATTTCCTGACTTCACCTCATAAGCAATTAAGCATAATTTTTTAGTAGGTAGCTATGTAACTGACATAATTCCATTGTCCTTAAAGCTGTTGTTTTAACTAATTGTATTTTTTAATTGTAATAAACACTTCGAAAACGAAAGGTTCCTTCTGGGCGATTACGCGTTAAAATGGGACATTTATGACACGCAATATGTAAAGTGTGCTACTAGCCACGTTAGTAATATTAGAGGATGGAATCAAAATCTGGCTATCCTAAAGCGATTCGGAGTGATGACAACTGGGCAAAAAATGTTGGATATTGGCGTTGGAATCGGTGGTGGAGCAAGGCAGGCAGCGAGTGTTAGTTCGCTATCAAATATCTGCAAAAACAATTTTTATTTTCATTTATTTGTTGATTGCCTAGTTGCAATGGTGCCACTTGTCTCGGTCCAACAATCATTAGCTTACAGGAATTCGGACTTCATGTAATGGGAGTAGATCTGTCTTCAAATATGCTCTCTATCGCTTTGGATAGAGTGCACAGGGACAAGGACTCACGTGTCATTTATGCAATCTGTAACGTCACTGAGTATGAATTCGATCCAAACTCGTTTGACTACGTCTTTTCCCGTGACTGCATCCAACATATAGAAGACACTAAGAAGCTGTTCTCAGTTATTTATCGCACTTTGAAACCCGGAGGAAAAGTTCTAATAACTACGTACGGCATCGGATATGGTGCACTTAGCGAGGCCTTCAAGCAGTATGTCGCCAAGAGACGGTACTATCTGAAGAATCGTGATCAAATTAGAGCGATAGCAACGGATGTCGGCTTTACAAATATTGTCGTCGAAAACATCACCGATAGATTAAAGGAGACCGTGATGGAGGAAAAGCAGCGAGTTGAAGAGAACAAAGAAGATTTTATAGCGGTAATTTCTGATTATGAGTTTATTATAGTAGGATTTACCTACCTAGATGCTTGGATAGCTCGTCTACGGGCCCTAGTTAAATCTTCATTTTTTCCCTCCCGGAAACGTCCTCCATAGTGGTGGCCTGCTTCAAACATGGTGATGAGAGCGATACCCGTTCCCTAATCTTGATATCGTTTGAATTTGGTAGTCATCATGGCTTACGTCAGCGACAAGCACGTCCACCCTTCGTTTAGGTGACCTTACAAGAGGATGCTTGCATTCTCTTTGAAATACACTCCACTGTACTTTTCGTCTATTTGTCTCCGTCCTTATTATCATTTGCCCGACCCATCCGTGCTTCACTATCGGTGCATATTTTTCTGCACCTCGAAAACGAGAAGGGTTTCAAAGACCTCGGCTGAGTACTCCAACCAGATGTTGTGAAGCCGGGTAGATTTCAGAAGACATCGTTAAAGGGCTCTGTGAAGGGTGAGGAAATTTATTTATGTGACTAAACTATTATGCGCGTCTTTCTTGCAAAACAGAGCTCTGGGAATTCTGTTGAATAGGCAAGATAAACGATGAGTTTTAGGTCAGTTGTCGCTTGGTGACTTCATTGAGAAACTTGAATGCGGTGCACGCTGCTGTTCTTTTTTTCTCTAATTTTCTCTTTTTTCTTCCTTCTTCATGTTGTTCTCCATGCTCAATAAGCGCATAGGGTACGTGTGCGAGATGATCTTTTTCATTAGGGCATCACCCAGCTTGCTCTATCCGCCTTTGCACCGCGGGTTTTTCATGAAGTGGGCTTGCTTCCGACTTATGCCCAGCCCGATCTTTTTTCTCACTTTGTCAAGCTTAATAATCATTCTCTCTGCTTTGTTGGTACTCTTGAGAAGACGGCGATGTCAGCGAAACAAAGAGTCAATAGGAAATTCCCAGCAATACGTATGCCCTTCTCGCCCGAAACGAGTGACTTCGTTATCTACTGCGTTTTTGGCAGCAAACAGCTTTGATGATATTGTGTCGCATTATCGATCCTCTCTCTTTTCCTATGGTTTCTTGATGTGACTGACAGTATCGGGAGTCGATAAAAAAAACTGCATTTATGTGGCAGTTCCGTTAAAAGTCTACTAGTGTTCATATGCAAAGGCGGTCTCTTCTTTAGTAGACAATCGCTACTAGAATTAAATTCTTCTCCATCTAGTTAAACGCTTAAAGCGTTTGTTATAGCAGGAAACCAAAATTTTCAAAAAATACTTCAGATGTTTTCGCAAGCGGAATATGAGGCGTTGGTGAGTGGTTGGAACGCAAAACTACAGTTCATTGCTGACGATAATCACAACTGGAACCTGTTCATGGCCGCCAAACCCCAGTAAGGGCCATATTCCTTCTTGGAACTGCCTCTTCTTCTCCGTCTATGGTCAAAATGTGTTCCACTACCGTTACTCCATGCGAATGCAGTTGAACATTTTAGCCTATATTATGATTATTTGATAGGTGTATGTGCTTTTTTTCAAACAATTTTTGTTATGTTCTGTTTGAAAATCGGTTTTTTGGGTTGTCATAAGAATTGTAAAGGAACGACCGCATTTGATTTAGAACAGCCATCTGTTCTATGGTTAAAAAAAATCTGGTAGCGCCATAAAAATAAGATCATATGTTTCCAGGTCGATTTCGTGGAGTTTAGATTTTTCGAACTCTACCCAAATGGACTTCCTGGAATGCAAAAAGTAATTGCTGACGTTTGCAATTCACTTCCTAACTCGAAAATTGAATCAGGGCAGAACTTAAGTCAGATGAAAGCTAAAATCTTCTTCGGTCAAAATCATTACTGTTTCGTTCTCATTCCTATTCCATTCCTGTTCTAATGGCCTTGAGCTTGTCAGCGACTATAAATGCGTCGTCTTCTTGATCAGCAATCGCGAAGTTGTTATACAGCTTACAATTACTTTCATACAAAGACACATACAGCACAACTGTTGCTGGCGCCTCGATAGTGTCGCCTCCTTCAGAGCCGTTTTTTTTGTAAAGATTCCTGTAAAAGACGGCTCTGAAGGAGACACTATGCTGAAACGTCAGCTAGTGTTGTGTTGTATGCATTTTTGAATGGAAGTAAATGCATGCTGTATAACAATCTCTCGATTGCTAAGCAAGAAAAACCGCACATTTATTAGGTTGTAACATATGAAATGTCCGATTTTAAATGTAAGTCGAAATACGCACAGCTAGAATCAGCATACTTTTTTCCAACAAGAAGCAAGTTTAATTATTCCAATTGCTTGAAATTCTGGAGTTTTGGAAGCGAATTCTCTGAAGGCAGTTTTTTCTGTCATGCTGGCTGTTGAAGCATTTCTCGCTCACGAAGTTGTCAAGCTGCTTGAAGAAGTGAAAATCGTAACGTGAGGCCGAGCGTTGTAGTGGAGTAAGACTGGTCGTTTTCTGTCGACTAATTCAGGTCGTTGTTGGAGTTTGTGGTGCATTTTGTCGCTTTATTGGCAACACTTCTCTGCTGTAATCGTTTCGTTCGGATTCAAAAAGCTACGATGAATCAGTCCGACTGCAGACCACCAAACAGTCACAGTAACCTTTTTTTGGTGTAATTCCTGCTTTGGAAAGTGCTTGGGGGCCTGGTCGCAATCCAACCATTCAGCTGAACGTCGCCGGTTGCACAGAATCCAAGAAAGCGGTCGTTTTAGTTGATCAGAATAAGAGAAGACGGAACTTCAAAACGGCGGCTTTTTTTATCGTTTAATTCCTGCGGCACCCACTTGTCGAGTTTTTTGTCTTTCCTATGCGATTCAAATGAGTGAAAATTGTTTCTGTGTTTCCGCCAAGCTGTTATGCAAGCTCTCGAACAGTTGTTTTGTATTTGTTTCCACTAGTTCCTTCGTCATCGTCAAATTCATTGGGACGTCCGCGGCCTTTCTTAACATCGAGATCGAAATAGCCAGATCGAAATTTCCGGAACGATGCTCGTACTGTTGATACGCGAACCCCACCGTCACGTCAAACTTGATGATATTCCGAGCACCTGTCGCGGCATTTTGTCCACTCTTCCACTCGTACAAGAAAGGGCACGAATATCACGTTGATCCATAGTAAAGTTAAAGCCTGTAAAAATGTAAAATAGAAGACCTTGAAAAAAATCAATGCTAGTATAAAAGACCAGACTCTGTGCTTCAAAAATATATGTTAAGCATACATGAAGACAAAACTTTTATTCTAAAAACTCCACGGAAACTGAAATAATAAAATCAGAAATTTCATATGTATCAACCTAATATAACCTAATACCGAGGTTAACAAAAGGTGTATCCTGTGTTATCAGCGATTATCATGTTGCCACTCGCATTTTTTGGAAATCGACTCAAGTTGCTTTCCATACCGTGATGGTGTTTAAGATGACTAGCATATTACATTGTAACGAAGGGTTAAATTCTCACATATTATTTAAAGCTTCACTAGAGAATGGTAAAATATATTACCTTTGAAAAATACGTATTGAAGTAGAAAGCTGCTGGTTTCGGGCATGACCTACTTCGAGCTACAGTTCGAAAGTAATACGCTGATGGTGTTCAGAAACTGTAGAAAGGATTGTTGTAGAGCTCGGCATGCAGCTCACCAAAGCACCAAACTTGGGTAACTATATATTTTTAAAAATTAACATTCAAACAGCGATAACTATGTCGTAACAGCAAGAAAGGGTTGTAAAAAATATAAGCCACAATGTGTTCAGTACGTAGAGATGATATATAGGGTAAGAAGAGATATTAGCAATGCAAAAGTAAGAGTTTGCAGTAGTGCTTAATATGAAGAAAAACTATTTTTATACATCGTAGGCTACGAATAATATGGTCGCGCGGAGCTGGAAAAAAAGTGTGCATGAGAAGAGAGTATGGATCAACAAATCAGCAGTGAACAGTACTACAGACGGTTTGTCAATAGGCGGAACACACTACATCTTCGAAACTACGTATCGTTGAGGTTTTCGCATCCAGACGAATCCAATGCAGTGATGCACCGCTTGAATGAATTGTCATCGAGACACCACACCACAAGAATGAACAGTAGTGGATGATCGACTCGAATTGTAGTGGCTCTGAAAAAGAATGAGACGCACAAGCGCTAGTCTCAATAAAAGTTCCTAACAACCTAATGTTCATGAATTAAATAAAATATTGGCCATTCATGGCTGAGTGAAATCCGGCTACCAATAATGCATTCCGGTAGTTCTTATTGAGTCACCAATGGTCGGAGATGGATCTAATCATATATTGCCTCCCATCCTCTAGATCTTCGATCGCATTGAATCTGCTCCGTTTCGGTGCATGGAACTGATTTTTTATTAACGATTTTTTTGATGAAAGATGGTCTGTTCTTTTCACTATATGACTACCGGATCCATGCTTCGCTATCAATGTGTCCTTTATCCCGTTTTTCTTCATTATCCTAGGTCTCGGGGTTGAGATAAATTTTCGAGATCAAAGGTTCTAATTCCGGTTCTATGTTGTATGTATCAGTTACATCTCGAAAGACGTCGTTCCACACTCCATGAGCGGTACGCTGTACTCCTAACGTGGTTGTAGTATCGTTCCAGGTCTCTGCTGCTTGACAGAAAGGTAAGAGGAATGTTGAATCGAAAAGGTGAGTGCGGATATTGAGGAGTTTCATTTAGTCGGTGGCTTCTTTGAAAGTCCCGAATGCAGCCCAAGTTGCTTTTGTTCTTCTCTCTAAATCCTCCTTCATATTGTTTTCTATGATCATTGAACGCCCAAGGAATATGTACGAGGTGGTCCCTACTCGGAGAACCATTGAGTTTCATCTCTTCGCCAGCGCGCCATTTTCTTCCGATCGTCGATCTCGTCCTCCGGTTTATGCTCAGCCCGATCTTTTTTACCGCTTCGTTGAGCTCACTAGTCATCGTCTCTGCCCCGTTGGCAAAAAAGACGAATGGGTTAAGCACTTGCCGTTCGTCAATCCCAGGGTTACGTACCATGTATTCGGTTTAAACAAGCATCGTTAGAGGTTATTGAAAGCATGTTTGGCTTATACAATGACTCACAGTGGCGCAACGATGTGTCGAGTCAGTGTTGCTACCTCCCAGACAGGTCTGGTAACATTTTGCCAACCCCGGAGGGAAGCAAAGCTTGGTGGGCTTGGGAGCCGGGATCGAACCCATGTGTATTGCAGAATGTTTCTAACCACTGCGCTACACACACCGTTGGTAATTCTTGAGAAATGGCGATATCGTCATCAAAACAAAGAATTGATAGGAATTTTCCATTAATACTTATGCCCTACCCCATCCCACTTGGGTGGCATCCTTTTCCGTTGAAATGCGGTGATTTGGCTATACGGTGTGACCTTATCGAACCCCCTTTCAATGGGTATAGTAAGGGGGTAGATGGAAAAACTGTATATTCGCAATGCATTTCCAATAACAGTTGGAAAGAGTTTCTTATGTAAAGCGAGTCCACTCCTTGGTCAACGAAGGGTGACCGCTGATCCTGATGACCAATGCATTCGTCTCGAAGCGGCCAAACGCTTTTCCATATTTTACAAAGTCGGAACTAAAGGCAGGTGGTATTTCCGACAAACTACTATGACCCTTGATACGGTTTGGATCTAGCTCGAGCAGAAAAATCTTCACCGAAATCCTGCTTGCTCAACTGGATGCGCCTCATCTAATGTCCTTAATATTCCAGATAGGATAATCTTTATGAAGACCTTGTAGAATGCACTCAACAATCATTTCTTTTATCAATTTCGTATCATTGGTGGAAATTTTAATGATTCCATCTTCGTTCACCAGTGCTGACATCAGAGCATTATACTAGCACAAGTTCCGACGACATTTCTTCAGACTTGTTTTTTTTTGCACTGTTTCTACGGCTTTATTCTGATTGCAAGAAGTAGATCTTTCCACAAAATTCTTCCGCACCTGGCATTTAGTAGTAGCCATGTTAAGTGTGATACAGTAGGATCAACCTTCAGTTTCCTTCTCTTCTTGATCAGCTCTTTAGCAGCAGAGTAGATGCGGTCGGACTTCGTTTGAAGAACTGTGGCGAATTCGGCGCAACGTTTACTTCCTTCGACAGGTAGCTCCTAGTGTTCAATTAGATCTCGCCTAATCTGCCAGTCACGTTAGGATAGTATTTCAGGATGCTCTTGCCGTATACATATATTCTGAACATTTCGAGAACTTGGGATTAAAACATTTTGGTGAACTCTGGAACACATAAACTTCAGTGAAAGGTGCTAAAGTCGTCATACAGAGAACTCATAGCAAGAGCAGTCGTTCGTCTTCGATTTCTTCACCAATGTAAACTGTCTATCGTCTGCCATAAAACTATCACTGATCACCATCTCTCACACTATAGACATCGGATTTTTTAACGACTGTACTGCACGTCAGTGTATGTCATGTTGACTTTCAGTCACATCGTTCATTTAAGAGTAATTTTCAAAGCAGAAAAAAAAGGAAGAGATAAGAATTTCGAGAGGTAGAAGAGAAAAAGCGAGACGAAAGAAAATGAAATCGAGGAAAGCAGCTATAAATCCTTTCCATCATTTTCTCTAAGTCAAGATCTATTGATGACCTCTCCTTTTTTTAAAACTTAACTACTCACAAACAGCGAATCATTCTATTGATCCATATGAAGCACTGGTCTTGTTTGGTAACAATCTAGCTGGGAAGAAAACTCAAAAAATATTAAAGTGGAAAAGTAAAAAAGGATTAGAAATAGTTGATACGAAAATATATCAAAGTTCAATGTTAAACGACTTTGGGCTAGCTCCTATCCCATGTTTTTTCATCAATGTTGGAGAAGAGGACATTTAAAAAAACGAAACTTAGAAGGAACAAATAATGAACAAGAATTTTTTTCGGTGCTGTGCAGAATCACGGCGTCTCTACCTCACTTGGACACTGTCGCGTAACTTATCTATTAGATAATATCTCGCCCATCTCACTCGTTTTTTTTTGTCGTGGTAAGTTTCCCAGAGAGGTACACACCTATCTTTCTGCCTAGCAGTGTTTTAATACGACTTATTATATCTCATTCGTTTTCGCCTTGCCGTCGGTGGTCATGCGCCAGAGAGAGGCGCCATCATAACTGCAGCTGTTTGTCGCGAGGATGTTTGTGCTCCGGCAGTGTAATTTATACCAATTTTTTTCCCTGCCTTATGAAAGTACAAATCGAGGAGTTTTTCATCGACATATAGTGATTTAGTTGCATATGGCTCAAAGCATGAGAAGCTAGAAAGAAGGATATTGGCGTTGGGTTCTTTAATGTTTGTCACTCCACGGAGGGCGCGTGAGGAGCAGTGGTTGGGAGGCGCTACTGAGATACACACGTGGAATCGATCCCCCGAGCCCATGGCCCACAAAGCCCTCCATCCCTCTGGGGTCGGCAAATTGGTACCAGACCTGTCTGGTAGGATAGCAGCACTGGCTAGATACATCGGCAGGCCATCGCGATTCGTTGTAAAAAGCCATGTAAAGGCCAGATATGAATTCAGTCCCCTCTAACGATGCTTAATAAAGTCGAATGCATGGTGCATCCCTCAGGGATTGATCAATGCAGAGAGCTTTATCCTTTATCCTTTTTATCCACTCCGAGAATGCACGTATTTCTCAACATAATATTTCCAGATGTAGTGGTTCTTTGTGCTGTTGTGTAATTTACTGTGCAAATAACATCATGACAATACGCTGTTAATTTCTTGCCGAAAGATAAAAGTTCAGGTAATAAATACAGTTCCTGTGGCCGTTCACCGTCATGGAAGATATCGACCTAGGCGATCGACGAGGCTTGATCGATCTTGTCTACGGGGTAAGAAAGCTTCCAAAGTTGGAGCTCGCTTACATTACTCCGTTTCAAACTTTTGTTGACAACTCGATGGAAGAACTTCAGCAACAAAAAAGTTGACACAAGCACGACACAGTCGTCTTCAGCGCAGACGTTGACACCAGTCACAGAAAATGTCCAAAGTGCAAGGAAAGAGACGGTACTGAGTTTTTGTATCAAAAAACATGGAGTTATTTCTTATTAGCATGCGATATCAGCACATAACACCCATTAACAGATCATAAGGTTCATAAGGAGATTCATACACGGAAACACAAGTTGATGTTGGTACTTCACTAAAAATGAGAGTGAGAGTTTAACCTATATGTTAGAAGGCTGGCTCTAGCCAGTGGACTAATCCGCGTTTTTCACAGTAAGTTCGGTATCGGTACAGTTCGTTGGTCTTCAATTCAATTTACGAACACGCTTCTTGTTAACCTCATCATCCAGTAGTTTATTAAATCACCGTAGCGCAAGAATATTCCTAATGTGTAGCACTCGATGCTCAGCTGTGGTTCATCCAACCATGAGAGTCGTCCATGCCAAGAGGTTCGACATTTCATTTAGGAAGAGCAAAGAATTGCAAATATTTGTAAAAAACACGGTGAATTATTTGTAGCTGTTTTCTCGCAAAACATATAAAAAATGGTCTCATGCCAAAATACTTAGCTCTTTGTGACAGTTCCGAATGAAAACTCTACTGATTACCCCTCGCGTTAGTCTACATTTTGGAAGCCAAACACGTTTACAATGATATGCATTGCTCTGAATGCATGCGCGACCAGCAACACTGTGGCTTTCATTCATTTCTAAACGACTGTATTTGAACTCATAGCGAAGTTCCCTAAGTGATATGGAAACTGCTGAAAGCCATTTATCTTTGGCAATAATGTACGCATTTCCCTACTTTGTCAAAATGAATGTCTGACGTTTTAATAAGCTTTTCCGTTCTTCCTGTTTGTAGCTCGCATTTCTAGCAGCAGCCGTTAAATGGTATGCTGGCTTTGTCCATGAGAATTCAACTACGTCCGCTTTTGTATCATACATTTTCTGCTGCATCGCCTGAGTAGAAGTTTTAACAATTCATTATTGTATAAACGCTTTTGAGCGTTGGTTCTAATGATTTGGAATTGTATTGTACATATCTACACACAGCCCCACAGCGAGTGGGAGGGTGAGTCCAACTTTCTCTAAAAGTTTGTTACGGTCTTTAATCTTAAAATTTTGTAGTTCTCACGAAGCTGCCTTAGTTGTGAATGTGATAAATTTGCGTTTTTTCGAATTTGCAAATCCCAATAATTTATTGAGCAAAGTCATTCTGCCGTACGTAATGGTGTTCTTTCGATCGTCCGTCTTCTCGGAGATGAACCCTTGACAGACTGTGAAAACAGAAGAAATGCTCAACATAAACGTCATCGTTTTAGAACAGAAGATCTCGTTCACTCCAATAAATTAAACCCATTACGAGCTCCGGGTTTATAATTTGCAAGAAGAAAGTATGGTCATTTATGAATCATACCCTCAGAAATCTGTCAAGCAAGTAATTTTTGCTCTATCAGGTGGACTTGATGCTTGTTTTGTCCGTAACGGAGTTGATTCAACGGTCTTCCACGTACCAATGAACGGTATCTTCACCACAGCGCTTCTCCCACTTGTTGAAACAATTAGGCAATCCTGGGATTTTCTTTGGTATTGCCATGTGTATTGCAGGACTCTTGTAGCGCAATGGTTGGAGGTGCCACTGCGACACACACGTGGAATCGATCCACGCGCCCATGGCTCACCAAGCCTTTCATCCGTCCGGGACGGCAAATTGGTACCAGACTTTTCTGGGAGGATAGCAACACTGGCTCAATGCATCGACAGGCCACCGCGAGTCATTGTAAAAGCCAGATATGCATTCATTCACCTCCAAACGATGCTTAATGAATTCAAAAGCATAGCGCATCCTCAGGGACTGATCAACACCAGGAGCTTTATCCTTTTTTTATAGCTAGGTATAGTGTCTTAGTATAATTACTAGTTAGTTAACGTGCTAGCAGTAGGCTGAGATGGCCACAAACGTGTAGTGAATGTCCAATCCTTCACATTTTTCGAGATTTTAGTCGTCACACGTCGCTTGCTCGCTCTTCATTGGCGCGATATTTTTCATCCTGGCGCTTGCCACAATTCTACTCAGCGCCTTTGCTTCTCAATGGTTCAGCGGCGAGGAAAACGAAATTAAAATGGTTGCTGATCAGTCGTTTATGCAGCAGCCGAGAAGGAACGTGTGAGTTCAAGTTGATTTTTAACCTGATCTTCTTTAGCTGATCCGAGGTTAGTACAGGTCATCGTTGTCGTTGTCGTTGTCGTTGGTGTTGTTGGTCGATGGCTGACGTTTCGGCGATTTCGCCTTCCTCAGAGCCTGGACGTATTTCATATAAGAATACTTTAAATATTCGGTGAAAAAAAGGCTAAAGTATTAAAGAAGATAAAGCTTTTAAATAGGTGATAGGTTAGACAAAAGGTAGGGTAGTTTCCCAAAATAATGTTTCGGACGTAAGTAAGATCCCTTTTAAGCTACCCTTCATATCAAGTGAAATAAGTTACGCCATTAAGAGATGCACAAGAAAAAGTGGTTTTGAAAATTATGTAACGATTATTGACATCCCACCCAATACCCTACGCCGTCAGTTAGTTCACAACGGTCTCTGTGATCGTTTGTGCAGCTCAGAAAACTATATGATCTGTCCTAACAGGAGAGACGGGGGATTGCATCAATTCAGGTATAATATACTTGATCTCATGTAACGCATGTGGTGACGAATATATTGGGAAAGCGGGTAGACGGCTTCGTGTCCGCATAAAAGAACATCTAGATCGGAAAGTTAAAATTCGTCAAAACACTCCTCTACGTACGCATAGGGCACAAAAAGCACAACGGCGATGATTTTGAAGTGACTGTACGGGTCCTAGCGCAGGAATCAAAGGCATCAACACGCAAAACTCTTGAGGCGTTTTGGATAAATTTCAAAAAATCCAAAGATGAGCCGGAAAGACGAATGCCTCACTATCACACGTGACCTGGCGCCCTATTTCAAAATGATATTTTGACCCCGGGGTGTGTTTTGCTCGCGACCCCGCGTGAATAACGCTTGGGCCAGTCCCACTCGTAACATCACGGTGAGTAACCTTTCTGTTCAATATAGCGTCTATTTAAAAGTTTGATCTTCATTAATACTTTGGGCCTTTTTTTACACCGAATAATTAAAGTGTCCTTATATAAAGTGCGTCCAGACTCTGAGGAAGGCGAAATCGCTGAAACGTCAGCCATCGACCAACAACACCAACAACAACGACAACGACATCGAAGACCTATACCAAACTCGCATCAGCTAAAGAAGATCAGTTTGTAAGATCATATAAATAAATATATCAACTATCAATATATATCTATATCTATTTATAGAAAGTCGGTCTTTTGAGTGACTTTTAACCATTATCAATTCTACGTCAACGTTCTCTTACAAGTTATGATTTGCCGCTGTTTCATGATGTGCTTTTCCTTTCTATTTTATCTTACATGATCCGACAACACGTACTGTGCAAGTCCTAGCAATTCCTTCATTCGAATTCATTTCTTTGTGGCGTTTCATTAACGAATGTCTCCAACTTTTGTGTGGCAATGGTTGCTTATGGACTATTGTCTACCTCGTGGATGCCTCTGGACACTTATCAACACGATTGCACTGTAATTCTGAGATAGGTCCACTAGAGCATTCCAAAGTCTTCGCCGTAGGCATTGACCAGCCTTTTTGGGTCAGAGAAAATTTTATCCCAGATAAGGGAGGTACCAATTTTCTGTCTCTGGATGAATAGGCAGCTTGCTATGCCCGCGGCATGGTTGCACCAGCAAACCTGTTTGTACCGCACGGGATTTTGATTTGAAAGGGTACCGGTAAGGGCACCACAAACAAATTGCGTTCAGGAATTGACTACTTCTGACCGCTCTAGAATCCCCGTACCAACTCTTTTTTATAATTCTCGTGGAGAGTGATGACTGTTGGATTAGTGGTCTTTCTACTCTGCTCTTGACATTCTGTGAAATTTAGTCGCTAATGCTCTTGTCTTTCGGTTACTACTAAGCCGCGCATGTTTTCAGCACAGTTGGTTTGCAGATATTTAGCAGATGCTTCAAAAAAATCACAGATAAGGAAGATAAGGAAGAGTCTTCCTAACAAATCGACTTAGGGCGTTCACGTCCGGTGATGGTCTATCGCTTTCAACAATCAAGAGAGACATATCTGTACGTTACTGATGTGTTGAGATGAGATTTCTATGAGCTAGAAAAAATACAGTCTGTACGTTATTTATACTTTAACATAAGGATAGAGGGTAAAGCGTCTGGCGTTGACCAATTCCTGAGAGATTGCTTCGTGCCCAGTACTTCTATTCTCGCAGAAAAGTCTAATACCAGCTTGTCGAAACCGAAGAGACGGAGATGCTAGTTGGTTTGCAGGATGGAATCAACCACCCCGAGTGCATTGCAGTACATCTATGAGCACAGCGCTACATGCACTATCTATTATTATATCTAATATCCATTTTATATTCCCATTTCGTAATCTCTGACTTTTGTGTGGAATTGTTTCCACAGTTCTATTATGAGCAAGTGGAGTGAAATATTATGAAGCCTTAATTTGATGGTTTTTGTTTCCTGAGCTTTAGTCCCAAGATAACAGTTCTTTGCCAATAGGACCCATCTCACGAAAGAAAAAGAACTGTACGAGGAAGAAGGGAACGCTCTTGATGTGCCAACAATAGAACAACTACGGTTGCCAAGGAATCTGGAACCAATCCGGTCAGCAAACTCTCCACGGATGATTAGTGGCAGAGTTTATTTGAATGAAAGTGTTTCCGGGTATTGTTAAAAGTACTAACAGTTTTCTTTTTTATTTTAGGTACAACGTATCTCTGAAAGTTTATCTACCCGGATTCGTCACCATACCAAACGAAAAGAGTCTCACCACAGATGGTGACATAATGATTAAGATGATCATAAAGGTCACGACCAATGAGGTACGAGAAAACCAACGTGTATTTATTTGCTAATAATCAACGAATGTGCTTTAAGTGTAGTTACAGTTACTTTTACCGCAGATTTCCTTGAACGCGAAAAAACTTACCTTTCCATCGGACTTAAGCCAAGTGAAACTTCTGATCGCAAATGAAAACAAGGTGTGGTTTCGTTTCAAATTTGTGGTTTTGATATTTAAGTCGTTGCTCCTCTTTAATCCCTAGGATGGAAAAGGCTCTCAGAAAATAGCGGGACAGATTACAGACCGACTGGCAGTGTGATGTTTTAACTTTCGACCTTGTAAACTTGATTCTCCTAAAAATTTACATGCCAAAGACAGCAAATTGAGCCATAACTCCATTGCAATCGAGAACAACTAGCAAAAATAGTGAACTTACTATGACTTGCTTTTTCGAGTTCTATCTTTCATTCTTCTACGTTCCAAGAAACTTGATAACTGTTGGGTCAATAACTTAAATTTGCATCACCTATCGGTTAACTATGGAATGAATTCAGGGGATACCAACGAAGTTTCGGGTAGCTTCGTATTGCAGGCAGGATAGGTCATCGGGCTCCGCTCTCTTAAAAAGGACTGGCAGGGTTTCACATCTTTTGATGTCCATTTTATTAGCTGCGGTGGGGAGTAGCCGCGAGTTTACCGTTGGCTCTGATGTGGAATAAATTTGTTCTAAACTCGGCTTTAAAATAAAGATGTTTGACTTTTCGGCTTGGATCACTTGTATATCGTAGTTTGGCATCCTACTCTCAGCCACGATAATGTGTTGAATCAAAAGGGTTAATTGGGTGAATTTTAGTATAATCTGTCACTTCATATACATTATTAACGTGTATTAAGAGTCAACAAAGAAGAAATGCGGAAAGTGACAGAATGCACCTTTCTGGAGAATCAGAACAACTTAATGCAGCACCTCGGGTACAGAAAATTCGCTATAACTCTACACTCGAGAAAGTGACATTCTTTCTTGATAAGGTATTGGAGGCTCCACAAGAAGTTGTTCTACAGGTAAGAACGCTTACCTTTATTTTCCTGTGCCGTTTGGAATTTGATGCGCTTTCTACACGGGGTTAACGTAGGGTAAAGTCTGCTGTTATGCTTCCCATGTCTGTTTTTTATTTACATATTTTGTTTTTTTAATCACAATTTATCGATGAAGAACTCAAAACAATATTTAGTTCCCTTTCCATGGTCGAATTGAAGATAGCCTTCACGGCCTTCATACGTCAAGCTATATGAGGAAGGATGGCCGAGTCATGTAAGAAAACAGAACTTTTAAACAATTACATACGTATATATATATATATATATATATATATATGTATATATATGTATATAAAGTATAAAGGATAAAGCCCTTGGCGTTGATCAATCACTGAGGGTGTGCCATGCATTCGACTTCATCAAGCATAGTTTGGAGTTGATTGAATGCATATAACGCCTTTACAGTGACCAGCGGTGGCCTACCGATGTATCGAGCCAGTGCCATACTCCCAGATAAGTCTGGTACCAATTTGTCGACCCCGGAGGGATGGAAGGCTTGGTGGGCCATGGGCGTGGGGATCGATTCCACTTGTGTGTTGCAGGGCGTCTCCGACCACTGCATCACACACGCCTTCTATATATACATATATATATATATATATATACATATATATACATATATATATATATACATATATCGCAAGCACGGTGCTGGTCCGATTGCGATACGGGCCCACCAAGCCTCTCATCTCCCCGGGTCGGGAAATTGGTACCGGACTTGTCCGGGAAGAAATCACCTCTATGCAGTCCAACTGGGAATGCTCTAGCCCGGCTATCTCAGCACTTCAAGGAAATCGGCTGGATCAGCATTCAACGACACTCAAGATTAAATGAGAATTACTCAAACGGCACCCGAAGCCACACAGTAAAGTTGGAAGGCCTTTATGGATGATGGATGCGAGAAACGAACTGAATGTGGGAATTGCTGGGATCGCGCAGTAGACATGAAAACTGGTTGTTAAAAATAAAAAAATTTCTATGTATACATATTTACATGTAAGGAAAAAAACTAACGCCCTCAGTTCGCGTGCAGGTAAGTCAAGCGCTCGAATAGTTTCTCGAATCCCTAGAAGCTTATAGAAATCTAAATAAGTCAACTTTGAAAAGCGCATGGCATGTAGATAGTCCTTGCTTGGCCATAGCATTTAATTCAGAACAGAATGTAATTGCTTTATAAATTTTTAATCATCTTCATTACTCTGTGCTCATTTGAACAGTTCGAACTCGCCTGGTCTATGATCAGGACTTTGTCATTTTCAGAACGCTAGGCGTCACGGATCTTCAGCCACTGTCTGCCCGCGGATTTTATCCGTGTTTCGACGATCCTCAATTCAAGTGCCCGTTGAGCCTGAAAGTGGTCCATCCGATGGGTACTATCGCCCGATCCAACGCACTGGAAGTTGCGGACTCACAACCAACGTAAGTCCTGCTACTATCTACTAGTTCTAAGACTGTAGAAAATATATCCCATGGTTCTAGTACGGCGATTACTACGGCAACCATTACAAAGACTATAATGCTATCATTTCTGGTGTGCACCGCTAAAAGTGGAAGCAATAGTCGTCATAACAATAATTGACTAGTAGGGAAAAGAGATGATAGAAAAAGTAAGGTTATGAGAAGGACAATAGGTCTTCCTTTTCATTGTTTTTGTTCTTCATCTGATAGCATGAAATTCAATGTCGAAAATGCCCATCTTTCACTTATCATCGGTGATCGAGTGGCTTGAAAATTTTAAAAGTGTTCAACAAACTATGTTATGAGTGTTCGTCATTTGGAAAAATTCAAGTCGTTCCTCTACATAGAAAAGCCCTTCTTAGTGACAGACCATCCGTTTTTTGCTATCTCAGCGAAAAAAGCATTCGTCGATGGATATTCACACGAAAGTAGCAAGCCTCTTGTCAACTGGGTAGTCTATAATGATCTTCCCATTGTAAATCTTACCTCCGTGCCCAAAAAACTCCCGCAATCATTGATAGAGTAACGAGCTGTTGCTAAAACTCAGGTGTTAATTGCAACAAACACAATAGTTAATAATAGTAGTAATGTTAATAATAATAATAATAATAATAATAATAATAATAATGATAATAATAATAATAATAAATAACGAAACAAACAACAAAAATAAAAAATAGCAGCTATAATAACAATAGCATGTGACTAGTAATAATAGCATGGTAATAATCACCTGTTCTCTGCTACCTGTCTTCCATTTGATCATTCACTGTTTCAAGCAGACTCTCCTTCCAGCTTGCTGCAAATAAGGGTTGATTCTGGGTACCGTTTGATCTATTAATGTCATAGGTGCGCGAGAACTAAAACGGTTGCTTCCGAATGTGGGTGTTCCTTGCTCTCCGTTAAATCCTCAACGGTTTTCCAAGGTTTCCAAGTTTCTGCTCTTTTCTGCTTAGTTTTTAAGCTATTCCTTTATTGTGAAAAGCCTTGTATCCGAAAATATCCACCTGGATCCAACGGCTCCGGGATGAAGTTGTTAATGCATTTTTTCTAGTGTTATTGGTTGAGTTATCGAAGATGGCTTTAAGAAGAAAATACAAGACCTTCGGTTGAAATTTGGCAAATCCATATGAAATTTCTCAATTTAGGCCTCCAGAGATCTAATTAAAGGCGGATACATGGTGGTAATGATGCCGGTCATCATCACGCGTACAGTACGGGTTCGATCTCGCTCTTGGCTCAGCAAGCCTCTCACCTCTTCAGGGTTCAGAAATTGGTACCGGGCTTATCCGAAAGAAAAATTACTCTCTGCAATCCAATTGGGGACGTTCCAGCCTGGCTATCTCAGGATTTCAGTGAGAATCGACCCGATCAGCACTCTACGACATTCAAGATGAAAGCGGGGATGAATGTATACGAGAAGTGCTGGGATCCGCACAGTAAATGTGAAGACCGGGTCGTATGAAATGAAATGAAGGGATCTAATTCGAACCGTTCGTGATTTAACAAATAACGCCGAACAAGCGCTAAGAAGAATGCATTCGATGCGAACGCAATCCTAGATTGCAACCTTAGAACGTGTTTTTCCTTGCTCATATGGCCTTTTATTGATTAAAATAAAAACAGTTATTAAGTACTGTTCTCTTTCTAGAAGGTTCAATTTGTTATGTCCTAGGATGACAAAAACCGGAAATTGGTTGTAGTTTCCTGGCCACCACAAGACGTATTTTTTCGCTTTCTTTCCATATTGCATTCGTTTGTCGTTGCAACAGCGTTCCTCTCCATTGTCATAAACCTTGCTGAATTCACCTGCATATGAAGACAATTTTAATCCACTATTTTTCACATTGCGAGGGACTACAACGACGTAACCAGCGACTAATATCCATGAAATAATATGTTTGAGGTGCACAATAAATAATAATTCTGTGAGCTGAAAAAAATAAGTCCCTGCCCAATTTTCCTTCGGCCTTCTTTTGTTATCCTCTTACTGGTATGCATATTCTTCCAGATAGTTATCTTGAAGTACTTTTTGGAATATCCCACAGCAAGTTCTTGATAAGATGGGGCGAAAAGTACCATGTAACCAAAATAGACGATCTGAAAATCCGAATTATCACGCCTCAGTAGTGCCTGCTGCGCACACGCGCCCCTAATGACGTTATGAAAGACTATCCTAGCGTTGAGTATCGCTATCAGAAAGGCTTTTCGAAACTCAAACATTATCATCCACTATAGGCTGGCAGTAAACTCGATGGATAAGTGCAAAATGATGCCCTGTTGCATGCCGTGCATTTTATTCAATACGATCCAAGCATGCGAGTCTGGAGTCTAGGAATCTCTGCTGCTTCATTTGCACATTGGAAATCGCTGAAGGAATACCCTAACTGGGAATGAGAGTACAAAGAGAACAGTACGCCTCAAGTCTCCTAGCTTCTCAATACTGATGGCCTGTCAGGGTAACGAAACGCGTGGCAGAGGTTCATACTCTGATATTGCGAATCGCAGGGCGTGATGTTCTGGAAATTGAAAAAAAAACATATCCTGCCATTAAAAGGAGTAGGCAGATAATAATAAGTTGAAATTATAGCATTATTATTACTTTACTATTCGCATGATTATTGCACAATGTTTTTCATGACTGTACTGTTTTTACCACTACATATGCTACACCTGCTTGTTTTGTTATTACTAGGACCACTGTTATTATCAGTATTACTATTGTTTTCAATGCCAACACTAATTCAGTAAGAATAACAACAACAAAATTACCAATGCTGAGGTTTTTGCAAAACTCCGGAGCGTAGGTGTGCAGTAGTGGGAAACAAACGCGCTATTACTCTTTCCGTGGACTAACCCGTTTGCCACCACACCATGTGGGTCGTTCATTCCTCCTCTCTCAGCTATTTAGTTTTTCTATTGGTCAGTACTATCAGCAATCACCCGTCAATGGGACTGATCTGGGCAGCCTCAGTTTAACTGGGTTCATTGCCGATTTTAGCTTTCCCGTTGACGATTGGTTGCTGATAGCACAGCTAGATAGAAAACTAGCTGAGAGAAAAACGAAACGAAAGACACGCATGGCGTGGTGGTGAACGTGTTGGCCCTCAGAAAGTGTATTAGCGCTTTCGTTCCCCACCACAGATACGTGTGGTCCGGAGTTTTGCGAATATCTTAACATCATGATGGTAGTATCACACATAATACCCTGTTGTGAAAAATTATAATAGGCAGTAAGTAAATAAGTTAACATTACCAATACTATTATCACTAAAAGTAGAGGATTTTACCATCACCCAGTTCTGTTCAGTTCATGTTTTCAATTTATTTAAAAGAGCCAGCAGTAGCTTCAGATCCGACCCATTATGGATTAAAACGACATTCGACGTCACTCCACCGCTTGCAACTCACCTTACCGGGCTCGCCGTTACCGACTTTGAGCAGAGAGAAGCGATGACAAAAAGTGCAATAAAGGTGAGTGACGCTCCTAATAATAAGTGACAAATGGAACGCCCAAAAAACGATAATCAACTTTCTAGGCATAACTAAACTTCAAACTCTATCTCTGGTGGAGTTTATTGGTTCGAATACTATAGTATAATATTCACTTTGAATCTGAACTGATTTGAAGTGCACTAACGGGAAGCCGTCGCCATTGCATTTGGAGCGCAGTGGAAGCGCGCGCCGTTGTGGCACTGGCGAGGTGGTTTTCGGGTGCAGCGCGATGAATGTATTCCATCTTTCGGGGGCATAGATCTGTTGATGAAGGCATATCTACCATGAGCGCTTTCCACTGCCCACTTTTTTCCCTTGCTTTTCTTATGAGAAGACCGGTTTTCTTAACTGGCACTAATTTCTAATTGACTGTAGTATTAAAGGAGTGGAAACATGGCAGATCTATAGCGAAAGGTTGGCCCGATACATGGTTTTGCTGAATTAGTACTTCGATTGAAATTTCTATGAAAACTAGTTTTCTGATTAATGGATTGAAAATTGGCAAGAAGATTGATATCCTACAATTTGTAACCCAAGTACGATAGCCGGCACCACCAACAACATACGGGCAAAAGCGCGCCATGCGTGCTGAATTTCGTTTTTTTCAATTACTTCGTTGCGTGAGAAAATCGTAGATTTCGAAATCTCATAATTTCAAGAAGTTCATTATGTTGTCATAAGAAAACGTTGTCTCTTATTAGCAAGAATCTACAGATTTTAACGATTTGGTTCAGACTGACGGAGTTCACTATGAGTATTGATTTGCTTACTCGTAATTGAACGTTGATCTTGTTTTCACGCAGGTGCGCATAAAAAATTAATGTACACTGCCGGGATTCTGTAAGGACTGCTATAATAAGTCCTATCGCCTAATCCAAAAAAAGAAAAAATTAGAACAAATTTTGTT
This sequence comes from Angiostrongylus vasorum, assembly GCA_018806985.1. Classification (NCBI taxonomy): domain Eukaryota; kingdom Metazoa; phylum Nematoda; class Chromadorea; order Rhabditida; family Metastrongylidae; genus Angiostrongylus; species Angiostrongylus vasorum. Next base: position 2,535,781 of record JADANN010000099.1, on the reverse strand, counting down.
TTTTTTCTTCAGATCGCGGTTCTAGCCGTTATTTGCTCTGTTACATGTTCCATAGGAAATCCTTATAAGCACAATACTTCTACAGTTCAATGTGTAATTTCCAAGACAAGCTGTGAGTGCTGGTTAATAAAAAAAAGTAATATAATGGGTCACCCCAAGTATAAGCTTTTTTCGTTTATAATAGAAAACATCAAGCAGAAAAAATCGCCAATGTGTTGGCCGCAAGTATCAAAATCATATTGTAAACCTACTTTCGTTTAACCTCAGTATGAACGATAACTGTACATTCTTTTATTGACAGGGTGCGTGTGGCGCAGTGGTTGGAGGCGCCACTGCGGCACACACGTGGAATCGATCCCAGCGCCCATGGCCCACTAAGCCCTCCATGCTTCTGAGGTCGGCAAATTGGTACCAGACTTGTTTGAGAGGATAGCAGCACTGGCTCGATACATCGGTAGACCACCGCAAGTCATCGCAAAGGCCAAATATGCATTCAATCACCAACGCTACTTAATGAAATCGAGTGCATGGCGCATCCCTAAGGGATTGATCAACGCCGAGAGCTTTATCCTTTATCCTTTATCCTTTATCTATTCATTGACAAGCCAACACGAGTTTCTTACGGAACATTTATTCGCTTAATGTTTCGACGTCTTCGTCTTCCTGAGGTCCGATGATCCAAGTCGATGGTCCACAGTCGTTCGTCTTCACGATATCTGAAGAAGACAAAGACTTCGAAACGTTAGCCCAATAAATGTTTGGTAACAAGCTCATGTTGGCTTACCATCAAAAGAAAGTACATCAAAATCCTTTATTCGTGCTAAAATATATCATTGCAACGTCATCACATTCCAAAATGCAATCGGCGCCTTTCACCATTATAACTCGAAAGAACATTATTCACGAAAGGGCATCCTATTTATCACAATCCTTCCTCATATGATGAACTTTAAGCAGATTGACTACGAGGGTTACTGGCGTCCATTAGAATAGACAGCCGGCAGGGAAATAAACACTGAGCACAACACCTGCATCCTGTCTTAAGTGCAAATGAACGTCAACATACTTATGCTTGCTTGCACGGATTAAGTTGCATAATAGTGTATAAACTTATTTATGTGTATGGTCGCTTACAATAAGTAAGCCCACAAGCTTATATACTTAATGAGAGCATTGCGTGTTACTCCCATGTACACCCAACCACCTGTGTAATCCCACATTCATTCTAGGTTCGTATCTTCTCCCGTCCTGAGGCAATTAATTCAACCCAATTTGCGCTTGAAACAGCCGTCAAAGTCTATGATCTTTTAACGGAGTACCTTGGTACACCTTTGGTGAGCTCGAAACAAGGTCAGTCATCACTTTTTGTATTACATTTATTTTAGCTAAGTTATCACTCCCACCTATGTCTTTACTTAGTTTATTTTGTTTGCTTTATCCACCCTTATTTTCACATGTACATTTATTCATCATCCTGCGATCCCCATCTCTCCGGGCTTGGCAAATTGATACCAGACATGCCTGGAAGTATAGCAGCACTGGCTCGAGACATAGGTAGGCCACCGCGAGTCATTGTAAAGGCCAGATATGGATTCATTCACCTCCAAACGATGCTTAACGAAGTCAAGTGCACGGCTCATCCTTCAGGGATTAATAAACGCCGTGAACTCTCCTTTATTCTCTGTCCTATGATCCCTCTTTTTAATATTTGTTATAGGTGTTGTGTCGAGGCGTTAAGTTGGTCGAGGGCAGCTGGCCCTGTGCCCATGAGGCAATATTGATCTATGATCCAACTATGCATTTTTTCTTGTTACGAAACAATCTGAAGGCTTCAATATGAAGTTAGATTTAAATACAGTGCAGACACGTAATTCCATTAGGGAATGTCACAATTCAACCACTGTAAGAACTGGTGGGTGCTTGTGGTAGAATTCGAATAATTAGCTGAACAGTCGTTTCTCTATTTGGATTGCGATACTCGATTGCTCCGGTGGATGGCAACATACAGTTGCGTCGAGGTGTTACGTTGGTCGAGGGCAGCTGGCGCTGTGCCCGTGGGGCAATACTGGCCTGTGACTAGCGTATTTATGCTAAGACGTCAGCTAATTGAGAGTAATAGAATAAAGCGTAAGTGTTACCTCTTCTAGAGTTGCCGTATTACATAGGAAACTCATGAAGTCGAACTCAAGCGTCCGCTTGCTGCGAAATGTTTGAAAATGTAGCTGTTAAGTCAACCACGACGTCGGTTCCAGAAGCTAACACTGAAGATTCAAGTATCTTTCGAGCGAACTGTGATGCAGTGACAGACTCCTTTGCTCCTTTTGGTCACTGCTTGCTGTTGCTCTTCATTGCCACATATGTCTTTGTTTTGGTTTCTTTGGTAGCACGTACCTCAAACTGAGGCTATTAAAACTTTATGCAGTAAATAAACTAGTACAAATAAGAGACAATATGGTGACCTCTATATTAAAGCAAGTATGGAAAGTGTAGAGGAAATTCGCATTTTGTGGAGATTTCTATAGCAAAATCCTTCCATCAATAATTGGTTGTTTTGCTCATTTACAGATTTGTTCGCTTTTCCTGAACTGGGAGACCGTTCAGTGAGCGGTGAAGGGATTTTGATTTTTCGGGAAGACAGGCTTCTGTTTGACCCATCAACGGACTCTGTAGAAGAAAGAGTGAAGATAACGATGGCCCTCTGCTATGAAATCACCCATCAGGTGAAGCATATTTTTGGGCTATCCTACGTCGAAATAATGAGGAAAACTTTTTTAACCTTAGAAGAGCACAAGGGGAATCGGAATAGAGCATCTATTATGTGAAATTCTTTCCATTGTTTCAGTGGTTTGGAAGTCTCGTTAGCGTTGCTGATTGGCCTGATTTATGGTTGGGTGAGGCATTTTCTAGGTATATGGAATATTTGCTTGCGGAAAAAATCTTCGTTGGAGCAGTTGACACAGTGAGATTTCGTTTTCATCTATTTCTGCCTTTCTTTTGTTCTATTTTTGAGATAGTTTGAAAAAAGTCGTAAACCAAAGAAGTAGAAGCAAAACAGAAAAAAAAGAGAACTTTCTCTTGAAATAGAATGATATCAAAAAAGCCCTCCGTTCCAATATGAGTTTAGATGAGTTACCAATTGGTAGAGTCAGTGGAGACAGCGTTGTTGGACGATGATCGCTCTTTGTCTCATCCTCTGACTTTCAAAACGGTATTTCCAATTGACGTTTACGAATTCAACGAGCAGGCTACACACGACAAGGTAGGCTTTCTAAAAAATGCACTGGAAGACGTTGGCAAGTCAAGAAGATTCCTAATTCGATGTTTTCAATCATAAATGTTATTCGTCTCAACGTCAGTTTCTCATAGTCATTTCCTCAAAAAACAAATGCATTTAATGGAATATCTCTACCACAGAGGGAATATTGTATATGTATACCTACGACAGGGGGCTGATGGCATAGTGGAAGTGATGTTTGTCATCACGATCATGCTGCTAATTCTGTTCCGCTCCGGGCCAACCAAACCTCTCATCCCTCCGGGATCAGGAAACTGGTACCGGGCTTGTCTGGGAAAAAATCACTCTTTGCAGTCCAGCTGGGAACGCCCCCAGCCCGGCTATCTCAGGACTCCAAGGAGAATTGCTCGACCAGCATTCTACGACATTCAGGATGAAATGAAAATGCTCAAGCAACCACCGAAGGCACACATAAAAGTTGGAAGATCTTCGTGGGCCATAGATGCGAGGAAATGAATCGAATGTGAGAAGTGCCGGGATCCGTACAAGTAGACGTGGAGACGGATCAAATAAAATAAAAAAAATCATGGCAACAATTACTACATCACTGTTCAACCAGATGTCATCTTGAGTACATTCGGTTCAGCAAATCCTGAATCAGTGTGATCTCCTTTAAAAAAATTCAAAGTTTTTTCGTCGCATTGTTTCACGTCGCCATTTGTTACTCTTCTAGGGGAGCGTCACTGTTACGCATGATAAGCGCGATCGTTGGAAGAGATGTGTTTCAGAAAGGAACACAGGTCAGTCTAATTCACCCTTACTCTTACTTCATCAGTTAAATAAGGACTTTGCAGTTAAACTCATACTTGTGATTACAATAATTTTTTTTCTTTAAATGGACGGTCCGTAGATTGTTTTAGAACATGCGGTTTTACTATCCTACCCATGTAAAACCACCAGACGCTTTACCGCCCCATCGTGGCTGGGAGGTGTTCCTGGGCGTCGGACTGCGATGTGCAGCGGGGGGGATTCGTCCTCCCTGGCAGGTTCTGTCAAACTGAGGAGTCCGCTCTTTCTGACACGAAGTCTAACTAAGACTAAACTAATAAAAGGATCGACCACCTTGTTGGTATGAAACTAGTCGGATGGTGACAAATCTCCCTCTAATCCACATAGGCGGCGGCTGCCTGTGGTGATGACGACCTGAGGCAGATTTTGACGAGGCTGTCCTCGGGAGTCTAAGGAACTGGCTAAACCAACAAGTTTCCGGAGAATGGAAATTATGCTAGGGCTCACACAACCAGTGATATCGGGCCGTCCAAGTATCCAAGTATCCACGTAAAAAATACATGGCTGATTACACATGGTACCTTGAATTTGGGTAGAATTTTACTATATCTTTAATTCTTCGGTCCCAAAGTGGGCGAACAAAATTGCTACTTATTCCTTAAATAAACCCATGAAGGCAATAACTGACTCTTCAGCACTATGTGAAGTCTCACGCGACTAGAGAAGCGAACTACACAGACTTTTGGGAGTCGTTGAACAGCGTCCTACCTAGAGGCCTTAAATCTTGGAACGGCGAAAACTTTAACGTAGCTGATTTCGCTAAGAAATGGGTTGTGCAGGTGAACTCCAAGCAATAAAACTTTGCAGTTTGATCTTTCCTTTAGCAGTTTCTTAACAAACTGCATGGAGTGTTTCATTGTAGGGTGTTTTCACATTTTTCCACAATAAACTTCCCAATGCAAACCAGAAAGCTACACTGATTATTCTAGCAGTGCCTTTTTTTTACTTTTTTTCGTTGAAACAGGTACTTTGTAGCATTTAAGCTAAAATTTTTTCGTTAATTTTTAAGGTGCGGTGGATCATACAATGATATAAAATAGCTCTTTAATAGCAAAATCGCCGTCTCAAGTTCGGGTTCCTTTCCCATAGCGAATGTACCAGTGCGCTGACTGAGGAATGGCAATGAGAATCACAAATTTATTAATCTTTAGCCATTCAGTATTTCTCTCTCTATATCCGTATCCGCATAAGAAATCATTTCCAGATGGGATATCCAGTTGTGGACGTTTATCGCTTGAATTCTTATACGATAGAATTAACACAGAGAAGATTTAAGGTTAGTCCTTCTGTGAAAGCTTATAGTAAAATGAGGCATAGGAGTATGACCGAAAGTGTTCGCGAACTTGGATGAATAGGAATTTCGACTGATATATGTCGTAGTTACAGCTCAACAATGTTATTCCTGAAAAAGAGAAGTTCCGAAACGCTCTCTACTGGTATAAGTGGGACGTTCCAATCTTCTATGAAATCAATGGAACAAAGCAGGAAATGATTTGGCTTCACCAAGGTGGTGTATCCTTTTAATAATTGCAATAATTAAAGTTAATTTTCCCAAAATTTTGTTATCAATTTTCCCTTCTCTTTTTCAAAAAATTTGCTTAGAATGTATCCCTTTGTTCCGATTCCTCATTATTCATAGAAGTTGAGGAAAATTGAAAGAAATGCTCAAGATTTTAGTGCACAAAAACTGCGTTGTCCATACGCTTTGAATCTACATAGGAAATTGAAAAGGGGGCGCGTGTGGCGTAGTGGTCAGAGGCACCCTGCAACACACACGTGGAATTGATCCTCGCGCCCACGGCCCACCAAGCCTTCCAACCCTCCGGCGTCGACAAATTGGTACCAAACTTGTCTGGGAGGAGAGCAGCACTGACTCAATATCGATGGGCATTGATCAATGCCGAGAGCTTTATCCTTTACCCTTTATAGGGTTTGAATTACCACCATCTACAGTCGGATAGTCGACCTTTTTTTTCTTTTCTTCTGTTTAAATTTTTTTTTCTTCTTTGAAGAGATTTCTTTAGTTGCTCATCTGCCTGCCAATCTTTCCGACTCCCTTCTCATTAATTCTGAGTCTTTCGGATTCTATCGAGTGAACTACGATCAAGAAGGATGGATAGCCATAGCTGATCAACTGACCAATGATCATACGGTGGTTTCTCTAGTAAATAAACGCAGTTCCTTGATTAGTAGATACAGTAGATTGTGAATTGAGCCCTTGCAGCCTCTGAAAAAGGTGAAATCTAACGTAACGCTAGCTGAACCTATTCTTGAAATATTAGGTATTGCATTAGCCATCTCGTGTCTGCTTACCAAGAATAAATAATGTGTCTTCATAGCTGAAAATGGATTACTTCAGCGATACTCTGCAACAGCCCGTGTTAGACTACTCTCCGATACATTCATTTTGGCTGAAGCAGGAGAGCTTCCATATGAAGTAAGCAACATGTTTTCAGCACTTGATATTTTTTTTTACTTTGCACTTCAAACTTATTATCCAATGTTTCTTTGAGCTTCAGATTGTGTTCAAACTGATTTCTTACCTACCAAAGGAAACTGATTCTTTGCCTTGGTTGTGTGCTTTGAATGGTTTGAAACGCATTTACGAACTAGTGTCGAGAACTGAACTCGAGGAGAACATGAAGGTATTTTTGATTCCCTCCATAGCTTCTTGTTACTAAGACAAAGCTGTAAATCCTCTCTTCTATAGTCTGTCGTGAAGTGCTCTGCAGCTATTGCTTGAATCACCAAAATAACTGGGTGTGCAATTACAATAATAATAATAAATAACAGAAGTGATTCCGAATATTTCTTAGCTTAGTAGAAATTAGATTTGCGTACATAGTCTACTATTAATACGTTTTGAGGCGTTTCACGCTGTGATTTAGGTGTAAGGATTAACTTTTTTTCTTGCATGTCACCTGTTTTACCTGTAGCCCTACTAATCGTCGAGTGACTCGAGCGTGCACCAGTAAATCTTCCATTTTTCCCTGTCGAGTGCAAGAGTAGTCCAGTGGGTTATGCTCGCTCTAGGGACTCGTTGAGCATCATATCTTTCTTCTAGGCTTCTCCAGAAGAACTTTGACCTCTCGTATATAGGATTGAAAATGAAGGATGGAATGAAAAGTTGGTGCAAAATATCGTTTTTATCCTACTATGAAAGCATTAACTTCTTATGGACTACTTTTACAACACAACCCAAGTTTCTAACGGGAATTTTTTCAGGATGCCAATTATGGTTCATATAAGATAAATAATAGATAAAATTATTTTAGAGGTTCATTTTGGAGAAAGTGGAACCATTATTCAATGCTGTGGACCTCGATACCCTCAATTTCATGGACGAGAGGCAGTTTCTCGAGAGGTTCCTTGACTGGTCCATCAATCTTCTCCTCCAAAATAAACATTCTTAAGCAAAAAGTAGATCCATAAGTTTAGAACGCATAAAGCCTAGACATAAATGAAGTATTGGTTTTTGTGAGCCTTTATCAATACTATTCTGATATTCAGCAGAACTAAAAAAGAAATCGTGAAGATGTACTGCCAACTTTCGCCTCAGTCTTGCACAAAAACGCTTCTCACCCAATTCAAAACGAATCTAATGGCTAGTTGTGAGCGCTCGGAAATCGCTAGTGAATGTTCAAAAGTTCCGTTATCTATCCGATCTTTGGTGTACTGCACCGGTGTAGCCGAAATTGAACCGAAAGGACTCGAACAAATCCATGAATTCTACGTGCGAGAAGTGAATGAAGCAGAGAGAAGGCGGCTTGTAGCAGCACTCTCATGCAGCAAGGATCCTGGACAATTAAGGAGGTTGCTGCACGGATCTGTACACTCAGAAAAAAGCTTAATCAAGAAGTCAGATGTGTCTCACCTAATGGAAAATATGAACAGTCATTCAGTTGGATCGGAAATCGTTAGCAATTTTGTTCTGGACAACTGGAAATACCTCGTGGAAAGATTCTCTGGGGATTTTGTCACATTTTCAAATATGCTGAAGAATGCTATTCGCTTGGGAAACGAGCGTGAGATAAAACTGTTTGAAAGATTCTTGGAAGATCACGAAACCTCAACGTACGGATTGGAAGTGCTGAAACACCATCTCGAGTCTGCAATGAGTCGGCTGCACTGGCTGAAATCGAATACGGACACCATTAAGAAGCTTTTGAATTCTAGTCTCTCAGATGAAAACACTTTAGGCCTTTCGTCGCATGCTTAGTAAAATTTAATTCGTTTCTATAGTAAACGATATGATACGATACCTCTCTCGTAAATTTGTATTAATATATATGCTGCTTGTAGCTTCAGTGGACGAGATCACACGCCTCTTGGTGCACCATATGGAGGTGTATTTCTAGTTGAATATTGTTAGTTCGTGGTCCCCTCCAACCTGTGACCTTTTACCTGCAACCTCATTAGTCATGGAGTAACTCGAAAGGGCAGCGGTCAGTTCCAGTACTCGTCCGTATTAATATTGGGACCACAACCGATTGGTAGGCATTGATGGTTCGTATGTCGAACATCTGTTTCCATTTCTCTGAAAGATAAACCTTCCTGGTGCTCATAGACATGAAGACCATCACACTTTTAATATGACGCTTTTTTCCACTATGTTTAACGAGCTGATTGCTATGAGTGGCTTCCAGGGTTTTGACGAAAAATAAGTCTACTCTTAGATTGCATTCCTAGTGGGAATGTCGAACATCTGTTTCTATCCCTCTGAAAGATAAACTTTCTGGTGCACATAGTAGCTCAACGTCTAAGCTGACCATTGCACAGTGAAATTGCATAGAGTTGAGAGAAAAACATATCATCAGAGCCTTAGGGAAACACAAATCTGGAAGCGAAACGTCATAATGAAATAATTAATCAGTAACGGTGTCCTCCTTGTCATCTAGATATCACATCTGGTGTACTGGAATGATTGCGAGTTGATGAATGGAAAGATTCTGTTTTCGATCCAGGCTAAATATAGAGGGTCCCCACCGTCTGGAGAAAAGAGAAAATCGTCATCAGAAGCTGACCCCTTAAGTCGCTGAGCTTAAAGAATGTTTGGGGGATATAAACTTGCAAAAGTGCAGTGTTGCTGTGAAGTTACCATATGAATAGCTTTACAATCACCTATTCAAAGGTTAAGAATTATGAAAGTGTCGTTTTCTTTGTTCAGCAATCGCGAGGCTGTTAAACAGCATACATTTACCTCCATAGAAAAAACACAATACAATACGACAGTAGCTGACGTTTCGGCAGCATCGCCTTCTTCAGAGCTGGAAGGGTATACTGACATACAATTTACTAGGCCAGACGCTTCGATAACACTTACAAAAAAGATGAAAAACTCTATGGTAATTACATGATCAACAGCTTCTCGAAACTCACCGCTTTTTTTATGTGACTTCCAATGAGGATGGGAGAGGAATCTCGAGCTCTTCATAGCACATTCAACACTGACTGCAACGGTTTTTTGCCTAGTTTTACATTGCTTAGCTCTTTAAAGTTTACTCAAAAAAAGGAAAAAATGGGGTTGAAGTGGAAGACAAAAACCTGGTTCTGACACAAATCATTAGAGCTCGAAAGAAGACGATGCTTTCGAAACGCCAGGCACCATAATGTTTTGTAGAAAAAAGATTCTTTATGTAGGCATAGAATAAGTACTGTCATGAAAATGTCAATTTCCTTCATACTTAACACAAGTGCAATGAGATGAACCCTTACCTAGAATCACTCGTTATCAATGCGGCGATAAGCCAAGGACGGGTGCGTTGGAGGAGAGTCGGTCCAGAACATCAATTTTGGAACACACGACAGCACAGTCACCATGATGGGCACTGTTAAAGCTCAGCGTCAGTTTCGTATGGATGCACTGGCGCATTTGGGTTCATTTACAAATCTGAACGGTCCCCTTGATTGGGCCCGAAGCTTGCATGAGCCTCACCAGAAGTGGCCTATTCATGAACTATATCGGATAAGATGTGATAAGATGTGACGACAACAGCCGCCGACGAAGTTGCAGAGCAATATTCAAGTCTGTTAAGTCAAAGGCTCTTAAAAATTTTAACAATACAGTAATTTCGTTTATGCTGAAGAAGCTTCACTTAAATAGTGGTAAAGGTTCCAAAGATGCATGCGTTAGTAGGGATTTCTTTTTCTTCAGTACAATAAACAGTTTTGGCGAATTCCATTTTTCGAAAGCGAGCGGGATATGTAGTGTTTTTATGGCACCAGCTAGGAGATCACTGGAAACAGTGGAACGGATGCGAAACCTCTGCTTTCACAATCCACCAATTCATGAAGGATGCTCTGACACATCAGAACTCTCCATTACGTGCATAGGTGGAAAACGTCGCCCGTAATAAATTCTAATGCTCACACATCGTAGTCACATTTTAATTTCAATATTTCAACAAGAAACGAAAATTTCAAAGAATAGCTCTCACCATGCCTATATACTATGTTTCGAAAATCCGTTCGTAGTTGAAGGTCCATATTGCACAAATAAGAAAAACTAAATCTTGGAGCTAAAAAATGCATGCTTCATATTATCAGTTGAGATTTAACTTTACGTTAATGCACTGCTCTTCTCCCTAAAGCATAACACCGAAGCATAGTGCATTTAATTTAGCAGCGATTAGCATTTGAATGCTTAAAAAGCAAGAAATTAAGCTCATGATGATCACAAATCTGCTTTTAAAATATTTTTTGGAAAAATAAAAAGGCTTAAAATGAAGATTAATTTTTGACGATTTGACGAAAACGGTCCCCTCAGTTTGTGTTTGCTAACTTGTGAAACGCTGCACGTCACACTTCCAGTGTGGAGCTCGTTTTGTTGCTTTACTTGTTCTACATGTGGCGTATGTAGCGCAGTGGTTAGAGGTGTCCTGCAATACACATATGATCAGTCCTACGCCCCAGGCAGGCTAACTAAGCCTTCCACTTCTCCGGGATCGGCAAATTGATACCGGACTGGTCTGGGGGATAGCAGCACTGTCACGATACAGCGTAATGCTACCGCGAGTCATTATATAGGCTAGATATGCATTCAGTTATCTCTAATGATGATTGATGAATGCATGGCGCATCCCTCAGGGAATCAACGCTGACAGCAATATCCTTTATTCATTTTATAATGAAAAAAAGCCTCGTAATTCTGCGCACCAAATCCTTTATAGCATTTTATTGATGGATAAAAAACATAGTCGACCAGGTATTAGAGTGGATGTGAGCATTCAGTTGATGATGAGAATCAAGCAGAAGAAGTTAAAGAAACTGGTTAATGGCCGTAAAGTTATAGCATGAAAGCAAACGCAATGCCATCGTTTCTCTACCTTTTATCTAAAAGGTCCAGAAAAAAGAGCTGCTAAGCTACATCTGGGTTGTGTAAGTCAATGGCCCGGAAACATAGAAGTTTTCCCAGATTTCAAGGTTCCAGAATAAGCATCGCATAAAACTGTGCAAATGGATAGAACAATAGGAAAGCTGAGATATGGGAAAAAATACTCCGCCATGGGAAAAGAGCAGACAGTGAATAGAAGTTATGAGATTGTGGGAATGAATGTTTATCTACTTCATTTGGAAATGCGAAATTCTCAGCAATTCTTATCAACCCAACAATTGTAAATAAACAGTTGTAAATGATGCAGTTGCAATAGATAGACATAGCAATGGAACAAATACACAATAAGAAATTCGTCCAAGATATTTTTTTTGAGAATCCATTTTTGAGAAGACGATTTGCTAACCACGAAACTATGGTAATTACGAAAGGGATTTAAATGTTACCACCATTCTTCAGTAGACGTATTTTCTTTAGAGGTGTAAAAGAAGACGTAGAGCTTCGGCTTAGAATCCGAAATCACATGAATATAACTGCGATGGACTTGTAACACCTGCAACGAAGTGTTGATCTTCTGACAGTCACGCATCTCCCGTATTGAATTCTCGGCATTTGAACAAATTCGACCGAAACTCCAGCTGAATGAGTGACGCTGCACTAAGGCGGCCTGCAATTAGCGACAACTGTAGTAATAAAATAATTAACAATTAGATGTCTAATTTATGTAAACTCATGACAATGACTATGGCGTACTAGAAGCACATCTGGGTGGTTTTGCTGACTTATTCACACTTAAATGATGAAAATTTCATCCCTACAGAACACTATGTGACACCAATAGCGTCCGAACTACTCGACTCTTCTGCTTTAAAGTTAGAGATCAGGAAACATCTCTTTCTGATGTTAGGCTTTCCTGAAGCGAAAAGCAACGGATAAAGCTCAACAGACGAAAGAAACCTCAATCATATGGCGGATTCCATGTATAGTGAATGATGTTTCGACTTGATGTAGTAAGAGTCTTCGTGGTAGCCCAGTGGAACACCACCCATGAAGTATCCGATCGGTAAGTAACGGAAAGCTTAAAGACTCGATTTTTCTGGAACATTCAAAAAAGGAGGAAAACATGTCACAGCTGGAACACATTTATGTTAAGACGTTCATGCCTCTACTGGCGATATTAACGTTAACGTGTTAGCTAAAATTACGGATGAGTGACTGCAAAAAAACTCGACCTCATATTTCTTCAATGTTGGATAACTAAAAGTGCTCTAGGTTACGCATTGAATCCTCAAATTTCTCCTTGGATCCCTGTTTTTTCCTTCCGCTTCTCTTTCTTGGATTTTTTTTGGGTGGAAGAGTTCCGCGAATACTGAGGACCGCACCATTTTATTTATTGGTCAAGGTATATATATAGTGGACAGAACAGCAACATTTCCCTTCATCCAAACGATAAACTAACACAAGCAGTTCCAGTTTTCATTTTTTGTTAGTCGGGGACGATTGCATGCTATTAAGAAAAGTTTTCAAAAACCTGTACACCTTTGGCGTGAGCCGTCAATCGATATCACCTCAAACACAGAAATTTGCGGATTCTGAACGAACAACTCATCGGAGAGAATCTAAAAATATACCATAGGAAATCTTCGGTCTTTTGTATCTAGGAAACTACTATGGAACTTACCATGGCTCCAACATTTTGCATGACCACTATGGAAATTTTGGCCCCAATAGGTTAGAACCGAGAGAATGAATTAATTTTTTCCGTCGGTAGCTGCAAGTCGTTCACACACCGTACTCGTTTCATTAAACCCACCCACAATTTTTCATGTCTGGGATGTTATAGGTGAATTTAACTTGGAACAAGATACAAATTTGTCTTCCTACTTTGTATCAATAATAAAAAAGTGATTTTAATGGTTCCCGATACAAACCAACAACTTTTATCTCAACTCTTGTTTCCTTATGCCCGCTCAAAATGCGACCATGAAGTCACGTGAAGTTATGTATGCTAACACTTCAAGCATGAAAAAAGCTTCCCCAGAACCATAAAGGCTCGCGAATGCCTGCAATGAAAAGAACGGAACGCTCTAGTAGAGCTACACTTGGAACATGACACAATAAACGACCTCCATTCAACGACATTCATGTATAGGACGATATCCTCATGTCACAACCCAAGCCACACGAAATCTGAAGGTCTCTGTGGATGAGGGTGCACAGCAAATAACTAGATGAAGGATGTTCTAAGATCCGACAATACTCACAATGGGTATATACAAATAAGTAAATGGAATAGATATTTTTAGTTAACGGTTTTTCACTACCTGTGCGTCACTGAATTTGCATCTGTGAATACGAAGCGACTGTAAGAGAATACTTCGCAAGACCCTGTGCAAAAACAGACTGACTGAAAAAAGTTTTATTCAGATTGCACAGTCATTACAACCAGCTGCTTTTGCAATGGTAAAGTCGTATTTATAACTGAAAATTAATCCGTTGTCAGCGCGTTCTCATAAACACGAAACCGAATCACTTTTGAGAACGACAGTGTTTATGAAGAGGATATTTTTCCAGTCTTCAACAGAGCTCTAAAGCTATTTCTCGAACGAAATGGGAACTGATAATGAATGGCTTTCTTAATCCTGTAGAAAGCTGAAGTCTTTTCACCTGCATTCGATCCTTGCGCCCCTCGATTTGCAGAACAGTGACGACCCTCGACGCGGAGAGCCAGCGGAGCAGCGAGTCGGTGACGACTCCTCTCACTTCCACCAAATCCACCACACTACTGCTGAGGAATGCTGAGTATCGAGAAGTCTGAACTTGAGGAAAGAGGGGTCATAATGTAGACTCTTATTATCTATGTTTCTCACAAAGCCATATGAAAATGTCATCTTTTCCCAGGAATAACATTCAACTATAACAAACATCGATTGTTTCGCTGATCAATTGCGTTTCAGTTACCGCCTTTAACTTCATATAGCCGTCCATTCTGTGAAGAACTACGATGTGTTTAATACACTCCTGAGATGCTTGCGAGCTCTGAGAACATGAGGACACGCCTATCTAAAAAATATCACCCATAATCCGGGACCCAAATATTTGTTCGTAACATACTGTTCCTTGATAATTCCCTCTTAGTGAAGAACAGAAAAGGATTCACAGATATAGAAAATAACGGGAAGAGCCGTTTCACTTACCGACCCATAGTCTACAGTACTGTATTCGTGATACTCGGAGTACTCGTTCAGAACACTCTCATTTTTGGAACGACCAGGTGGACGGAGAGTTTTTCGTGAAAAATAGTGAGTGATATAGGGAAGTCAGCTTCATATCAGAATTTTACCAGCCTCTTCATCCACTAAAATACCACCACTATACAGGGAAGAATGTGATTGTGGTGTAGTTCACCATTATACCTTTATTCACTAAAATATAAAATACTATCAGCAGCAGACCTGATGTATAGCAGAATATGAGGTCGACCTGTTATCAAGTGTAAAAATGAAGAATGCGTATGTTGGACTATCCATCGGTGGACCATGGGAAATGGATGTTCTCCCAAAAAATATTGGACATATCTCCCAGCACTAAGCGGTCATAATGAGTGTTAAACTCATGTCGCATTACCTGTCCATAGATATTGCCAGCAATTTGGATATCACGACATATTGATCAGATAGCTCTCGTTTAGATAATTGGTCCTGCTAGTTGAAATGTAGTGGACTCTCAGAAAAAACTAATAAACTTATGTTAATGTGGAATCCAACACGGGAAATTGGAATTTGTGTATTTGTTCGGGATCCATTTAATGATATGTTAAGAATTCTGTCAAACTCAAATGATTTCCACTTCATTGCACATATACATCCTACGTGTGAAGTTCTCGACTCTAGCCGGCGAAGACATCAGTCGTTCCGAGAAAATTCTCAGCACGAAGTCACTGTTTACACATGATGTGTGTGGGAACGATGGCTTCCAAGAAAATGACAGCTCCGAATTCTTGGCCACCACTTGTACTCAAGAGCTTAGGCAACAATGTTGATACTTCGGATTGGTCCAAAAGCACACATAAGTCTGCATGGAGGCTACGATTCTTACAAATGGTGATGGACTTCCAACGAGAAGTCCTTTATCATTAAGTAATTCGAATCGGTTCTCAATGTTTTTTGTCCTGTGTTAATGCTCAACGATAGCAGTTAATTGTTTGTTCATTAACTGAAATTGGCTTGTGAGGCATCGGATGTGTTGGACTATAAACTTCATGATAATATTCAGCTTTTTATTTGCTGCCTATTATTTTACCGTGGCAGGGTAATATGTAAAATTCAACCAAGATGATGCTGAGATATCTGCAAAACTCGGACCTCAGTCCACATTCGAATCCGCGGCTCTCCTTTCCGGGGTTTTTACAAATATGAACTTCTTCATAACTGAATGCTCTATTTTCGCAAACGATTATTGGGCACCAAACACGCCTTAGGTTTATTAGTGTATTTCCAAACTGACAGGGTTTTCCTTAAGTTTTCCTGGAAGTTTCCTGCTTTGCAATAGAATTTACCACAGCAAAACTCATTCATCACCAAACTCACTCAACTCAGAACTCAAACATTCAAGTGGCAGCTTCCCATAATGCTAAGCCATCGATCTGTTTAACTGCGTATGAAATAATATTAGCACTGATAGCATCTTTTAGGAAATTCGCTACGGCGTTTGTCCTTTGACAACAACTAATAATTGTTTAATAACTAGAGCACTCCAGTACCTGAAAAATTCGACGGATTGGTAGAAGCTTTCACTCAGCCTGATAAAGGTCTACGGTATGCCCTTAAAATATGATAGCACTCGCATTCCAATTTCGTTCCAAGTTTCAGAACTTCGAAAATTTCAAACATTCGAAAATCTAAAAACATCTAAAAGGACACCGACATCTGTAGACATTAAGGGTGCATTCAAAGACAGCACCGCGTGAAGTTGAACGAGATCCCGCTTGTTTCACAGTTTCGCTATCACGAAAATATCCACCTCGAAAGCAAGCGACAGAGCGAAAAAAGACGAAAAGAAAAATTTTCCACAAGACCGAAATCTCATTGTGGTAGGACGAGAACACCTTTATCTTATCGGTGAAATCCCAAAGGTTCCAACTGCCTTTATTTCAATTAAGGTTGCATTTGTTTGGAGACGAAAAATCAAATAAATTCCGGCCTCATATTTCATTCCGGCTCATGAGTCACACCGCGCAGAATGTGCCGAACAGAATTTATAGTGGAAACAGGCTTCGAGATTTGGACCATCGATGATGTAGCAGCTTTAGTTATCTGTGAAATACCTACTCTCTAGCATCAAGATAATTTTGCTGTTGTCTATCTTCCGTCAACAACGTTAGCAAAGAATGTCAGAAAAACACAATGATAACTTCTCTATTTATTTTTATAGAAGACATGACATTGATTATGATAAACGGCAAGACCGCTAAGCGCTTGTCAGGCTACGCTCGACGGTAAGCGAATTAGAAGCACTTTCGATGGACGATTGAAGGACCAGACTCGTCGTACTCTTGCTTAGATATCCACATTTGCTGGAAGGTGGACAACGATGCAAGGATCGATCCTCCGATCCAAACGGAATACTTGCGCTCGGGCGGAGCGATGATCTTTATTTTCATGGTACTGAAATAAGACGGAATGAAACCATAAAATCGGCTTCGAAATGTAGTAATACAAACAGATAAAGTATTGTGTTACTAAAAAGTTTAAAAAAGTGAGTAAGCTTCCTCTAGGATTGTAGCAGTTTCAGTGATACGGTTAATCACAGTTGAGTTTTTGGATGTAAACGTCGAATTCTTTCCTAGTTGGGACGACTGTTGCTGAAGCTTAATCACCAGCTTACATCATAGCCTCACACTTAGGAACAATTACTCTCCATGATAAATCGGTAAGCCACTGAAGGGAATATGTGAGTAAAAATTTGTGAATGACACTCGATTCCATAACTGTGATGCAGTCCATAGTTTCCCAACAAATAGCATTAATTATTGAAAAAACCCCTTTTTTTCAAACGTCTAAAGAACAACTTCTAAAATCTGATCAATTACCATCAAAAACTATGCAGCACCTTGTCTTGCATGAATATGCTCTTTGCTTAATCGCTGTAAGCAAAAACACTCCCAAGAACAAGAAAAACCGCAGACACACCTGGGAGCAAGAGCAGTAATTTCCTTCTGCATACGGTCAGCGATTCCAGGATACATAGTGGTTCCTCCGGAAAGAACCGTATTTGCATAAAGATCCTTGCGGATATCAATATCGCACTTCATGATGGAGTTGTATGATGTTTCATGAATTCCGGCAGACTCCATACCCAAGAATGATGGCTAAAATTTGGAATCAGATAGTGTGTTCTGAATAAACAAAAGTAGTAAATGAAACTACATGTGAATAAATAATGCACCTGGAATAAAGCTTCGGGGCAACGGAAGCGCTCATTTCCTACGGTAATAACTTGCCCATCAGGAAGCTCGTAGGATTTCTCAAGCGAAGATGAAGAGGCAGCCGTAGCCATTTCTTGCTCAAAGTCAAGCGCGACATAGCACAGCTTCTCCTGCAAGAAATGCAATAAGTACGAAAGGTCTCATACAGAGACATGGAGTTTACGGACCTTAATATCACGGACGATTTCGCGTTCAGCCGTTGTGGTAAACGAGTAACCACGTTCTGTTAAGATTTTCATAAGGTAGTCAGTTAGATCACGGCCAGCCAAATCCAAACGAAGAATAGCGTGGGGAAGCGCATAACCCTTAATCGATACAAACTTTGAAATGAAAGTGGTGATACAGGAAAACAAAAAAAGTAACTTCATCCACAGAAGCAGCGAAGCTCTAAGGTAAAGTTTCAATCCATTAAAAAAATGGTAACACACCTCATAAATGGGAACAGTGTGGGTGACACCATCACCAGAGTCTAGAACGACTCCGGTTGTACGACCGGACGCGTACAGCGAAAGAACAGCTTGGATGGCAACGTACATGGCAGGAGTGTTGAAAGTCTCAAACATAATCTGCGTCATTTTTTCTCTGTTGGCTTTCGGGTTAAGCGGAGCTTCGGTCAAAAGAACAGGATGCTCTTCGGGTGCAACACGGAGCTCGTTGTAAAACGTGTGGTGCCAGATCTTCTCCATATCATCCCAGTTGGTGACGATACCGTGTTCGATCGGGTACTTCAGCGTGAGAATACCTTAAATAACATCGAATTGGTTTTGAAACTCTCTTGAACATTCATGAGCCGTGTACCCCTTTTAGACTGAGCTTCGTCTCCTACGTAAGAGTCTTTTTGACCCATTCCAACCATGACACCCTGGTGACGAGGGCGACCAACGATAGAGGGGAAAACCGCTCGTGGTGCGTCGTCTCCGGCAAATCCGGCCTTGCACATTCCGGATCCATTGTCAACTACAAGAGCCGCCACTTCGTCGTCACACATTCCTTATACCTGAAAAGCGCATAAACGACATTGTAGTTTTGAATATTTGTAAACAAACCTGGGAGTTATTCACGAAAACTTTAGATAGTGGAAACTTATCACAAAAGAACATGGAAAAAATTCCTAATGCTTATATAAGGAACGATTATACTAAAATAACATGATCAGTTGAAACCAGCATATATGTAGAATCACATTCTAAAACCCTTGTTTCTAATATGGAATTCTCTGATCGCCATTAAATGCAGCCAGTTTTTGGTACATAATCCATGATAGATGGTTCTAAAAACCAAGAAGAAAGTGCCGAACGGAATGCTTTGATAAAATAGATAATAGATGGGATGAGAGCAAAATAATATAACACTTAATTTTAAGAAACACACAGAGGAGACTGAGCAATACAGGCGAACTACTGAGAAGTGAGTCCACCGGTTCCCGGCACTCGCATTCGTTTCGCTGATGTGGCCGAGCGATTGCGTCGGCCAGCTCGCCCCTCTGATGGCCCGACCACGACCAGATGGCCTCGTCAAATGGCACACATCGGTCAGAGTGATGTACTTAGACGATTGCTGCATTAGTGCTAAGCCAAAGACACAGGGTTCGAAACGATTTCGATAGCAAAGTGACGTCAGTGCGTAACCTCTCCTGTCCCTTTGCTCATGCTCAGATTTCTTCAAAAAACAAGAAGATAGATTCAAAAGCATATTGGAACCTAATTCTTGTGGGCCTTAACACAGTCATCGAAGCAGTTCACATTTGCATACGAATATTCCGAAAATTCTTACTACGATGTTATTTCTGTATGGTGAGAATTAGATTATAGGAGGCCTAAGAATCTAAGAGTTGTCGAGTGCAAGGCGAGACGGTGGGTAGGGAGTGGAGCGTTCTGCGCGCACCAAGCCGGACGGAATGTTTGATCTGAGGAGGAGCCACTGTGTATTAGCGCGACCGAAGGCTGAGTGCTTTCTTGGAATCAGCACTCTTAACACATGCACGAAACACAGACGTTCTTATGACATTTTCTTTCTTTTTTTCGTTGAACTAGCCCAACGCAATCAATATCATCGATAGCTAGAATGAGACAGAGGATGAAGTAGCTTTCTCGCTGGTAAAGAATTTTCATAGATATTAAATTCTATACTAAGATAGCACAAGTGCTACACTTATGGAAAGTCTGGTTTGCACTTGGCTCTTTCAAAACAGTCCATGAATTAAACTCCTCGGAACTGCCTTGTATGCCAGATTAGGTAGGCTGGAAAAGCTTACTAAAGTCCAGAACTGCTCACGGTTGGTTCTATAGGAGATTATAGCTACTTCGATTCCACGTATGCTGAAGAGCCGACATTCATAAGAACACTGAATTTCGAGTATATACTTTCCAGTGGCGAACGTAATCGTATGATGCTACAGCTGGTTCCTACGACCATCATCGCAGGATGTGGAAAAATTCTCGACCTCGTTGGATTCCAAGTTACTCTGTGCCTTCAGGATGAAGATTGCATCTTATATACCATTTGAATCCATTAGGATTACGAAAGGGCGCGCTTAGCGCAGTGGTTGGGGGTGCCCAACAACACACACGTGGAATCGATCCCCGCGCCCATGGCTCACCAAGCCCTCCATCCCTCCGGGGTCGTCAAATTTTGATCAATAGACACTGGAGAAGAAGACAAGATATGATTATACGAAGAAGCAAATACAGCTATATGAATCCCACGTCCGACTTTCTATTTCTATTTCACACGAAAAGGGCGTTTGTAAGAAACATGTTTCGAACAGCAACCAACGTGTGCACGGGAAGAGAGCAGAGAGAGGAGCCCCGGAACTTGGCAAGGCAAATAGCCATTTCTAATGGCTACGAAACTGCAGTTCGGGATAGGTGTAGGGGGAATCCTAGGCCCCCAAACGACAACTCTAGCGATAAAGAGGTCCCGTTTATCCTACCCTTCATCACAAATGGTGTAAGGGGCAGCTATAAAACGCTGCATAAAAAGGGCGGGTCTTGAGAAATCGGTAAACGTAGTTGAAATACCACCGAGTACTCTTAGGCGCCAGCTAGTTCGTAACCGCCTATGTGACCGTCTATGTGCAAAGCAAAATCGCATAATTTCCCCTAATGGTAGAGACGGTGAGTGCATGAGCTTGGGTACAGTTTACCTGATCTCCTGCAAGGGGTGCGAAGATGAATACATTGACGAAACGGGTAGACCACTCTGTGTCCGCATAAAAGAACACCTAGTCGGTAAACGTAAAACCAAATACCCCACTAGGCACGCATAGGACCCAGAGACATAACGTGGAGGATTTTGAAGTACAGGTAACGATCCTCGCACGGGAATCGCGAACAAAAGCGCGCAAAACTCTCGCCTTCTGGATCAATTCCAGAAATTGGAAAATGAACCGCAGGAAGAGTGCCTTATTATCACGCATTATATTGGGCAATACATAAACCTATTATTCTGATTGGAGGGGCACATTACGCTTCCATGTGAATTCTGTGCGGTTGGTCTTCACGCGACGTACTTAGTGGAAGACTTATAGAAAGCGGTGAGTATGCAAAGAAACTATTTTGTGTTCAATGTGATCGAAATCTTGGTTTAGCGTTTTCTCTGTTTGGTTATGGAGGTGTATGGTCGAATAGATTGCTGTCAACTTGACCTTTCCAGGCTCTGAGGAAGGCGAAATCCGCCGAAACGTCAGCTTGTTCGTGAATAAAGAATAAAGATAACACCTCGTGTTTGCTCAACAAGAATACGAAGAATTACTTGATCAATGCCGAAGTTAATAGAAAGTCGGACGTGGGTGAATTTATATAATTCTGATATGCTCTGGGAATACATGTTCGCTTTGAATAACTCCCAGAAATTATCCTATTCCCAAATTTTACCACTGAAAGTTGGTATCGGGAATGTGGGTAGTTCGAAACGTGTTGTTGTAGCTGTAGTTCGGGGAACTTCGACTGCTTGGATGTCTGTTTTACCCTTGGGGTGTCTGGTTTTCTTTGTGAAGTATTAGCAAACTCAAAGCTTTTTATACGACTTCTGAGTTTTACTAAGTAGTCTTCTGCTGCCTCGGTTATTTCCTCTGCTTTGCTGCAATGTATTTCGCTGCCATCATCACTCTCCAGTGTTAGATTCTGCTCTGGAGACTTTCTTTCATATCCACTAGTGCTTCGTTTAGCTTTGTGATAGCTCCTTCGATGATGAGAACTCCTTTGTTTAGTCTGTAAATGCTGTCACACATGAAGGTTTCTGTTATCTCTCCATCACCGGATGACGTGCTGAGCATTTCCAATTGCTCATCTTTGAAAGGCGTTAGTATGGTCTCAAGCTTTTTACTGTAATGCGTGATACGTCATTTTAGAACTCGCCCATAGCAAATTAAAGCAGAAAAAAAGATTTTTTGTGGAACTAAAATTTCTGAACTCACGAAAACGGTACCAAGTTGAAGTGGTAGCTCTGAAGTTTGACTGCGAAACCAGTTGCTGTTAGGTTCTTTCAAGCGAACAATGCACCATGTAACGATTAGCTAGCGGCGAAGTGGAATGGTTCAGACCGTGTAGAATATTAGCCGTGCGGGCCTTTTAGTTGTTGTATTGATCTACCGACCTCAAACTTGGGTAATTAACCCGAGTAGACTATAAAGGTTACATTGCGGTAACTAGTGGCGGCTGCGAGACGGCTGCGAGACAGTTATGGTATGGACATCAAATGCTGTTCTATAGATAGATAGAGAACTTTTCCAGAGAGAATTTCTCTATAATAATGTCGTTATTATAAGATAAAGTATTGGTTAAGAGCAACGAATGTTGGCCGATTTTGATAACGCTTGCGGAAAGACTCTTATTTCAGTAAATCCCACGCAAACGATGTTCATTGGAACAGGATTTGTTTCTGATGTTCCATTTATTCTAAGCGGAATGACAGAGCGCCTTTGGAGCAGTGGTCGAAGGCGCCCTGCGACACACAAGTGGAATCGATCCCCGCACGCATGGCCCACAAAGCCTTCCATCCATCCCGGGTCAGCAAATTGGTACCAGACTTGTCTGGGAGGATAGCAGCACTGGCTCGATA
Organism: Angiostrongylus vasorum; assembly: GCA_018806985.1. Classification (NCBI taxonomy): domain Eukaryota; kingdom Metazoa; phylum Nematoda; class Chromadorea; order Rhabditida; family Metastrongylidae; genus Angiostrongylus; species Angiostrongylus vasorum. Next base: position 2,512,816 of record JADANN010000099.1, on the reverse strand, counting down.
AATTGGTAGACCACCGCGAATCATTGTAAAGGCCAGATATGCATTCAGTCACTTCCAACGATACTTAATGAAGTCGAATGCATGGCGCATCCCTCAGGGGATTGATCAACACCGAGAGCTTTATCGTTTCAATTTGTAAACGGAATGAGTATTTCCGAATGTTAATTCTTTGTTTATCTGGCTCAGGAAGTCAAAATGATGTTTGGTGTAGCTCCAGATCAGAGCTGAAAAAAGCTTCAACATGGGGATCCTTCAAGAGCATACAGGATATAGTGGGAAGCGCTTACCATGCGGTCCTCGTGGCCACCTGTTCACAACGCACGTGTCGAAAACCTGGTGGCTAGGTAAGCAGAATGCGCGGTCAGCAAAGTTTTTAAAAGAGCAGTCGAAAAAAAAATTATGCCGACACTGTTCTGCATAATGCAAGTAAGAGAGACAATCCGAAGATTCAGCCTACATCAACAATCGAAAATCGAAGGCAGCGTTGTTTGCGTCGAAATTCCAAAAATCAGTTGGGTCCGACACACAGCGTGTCTGAACGGCAGTCGACCTATAAGAGGCATTAGCGACTCGATTTCTCAGGACATTCAACTCAAACCAGACGGGACAGCAACCCGGTGTTCACATGAATGCGTCGTTTTCTTGTTCAGCAATCGCAAGGTTGTTAAACAGCATACATTTACTTCCATAAAAAAAACACAATACAATACAACAGTAGTTGACGTTTCGGCAGTATCGCCTTCTTCAGAGTCGCTTTTACATGACTTCCAATGACCTTATGCGACTATAATCAGCTGTTCTAACCTTCCTCATTGGAAGTCACGTAAAAGCGACTCTGAAGAAGGCGATACTGCCGAAACGTCAACTACTTTTGTATTGTGTTGTGTTTTTTTATGGAAAGTAAATGTATGCTGTTTAACAACCTCGCGATTGCTAAACAAGAAAAACGACGCATTCATATTCCAATGCCGAGGTTAATAGAACGTCGATCTTGGGAACCGGTGTTCATAGTTTTTCACAAAGAACCTGTAAGAAAACGTTGACGCTCACGAGTTTCCAGAGCGAACAAAACCCACTGGGCTACTCTTGCACGCGAAAGAGATAAATGCAAAAGGTAAATGAAGCAAGCATGCACGAGTCGTTCAACGATCAACAGAAAGGCAAATTATACAGAGACTCGCTATCGGGGCGGCGTTCATTCTCATTCAGGAGCATCCCCGTCGTTCGTCTTCGCTTAGGGGACAGCTGAGGGTCAAAACCACCAGTAAAGATCTGCCTCGAGAATTGTTACGAACGTGTAGCTTGTCTTACTGTTTTTTCAAAAAAAATGCTCTTTGCTTTCATACATTTAATACTAGCTATATACACGTCAACGTACCCAAGAACACATGCCTAAGTAAGTGCGAGAAGTACATGTCAAATTCGCACGGCAAAAAGAGTGAAACCATTCGTTTGGAACCGTTTTTGGGAAGCCCGTGATCATTATTAGCTTAGAACTAGGGTGCTGCTAGATGGTAATATGAGCGAGGTCCATTACCTTGTACGTGACCTGAACACTGGTGTTCACCCAGCACAATTCTCTCAGACGTTCCTGCAATCGAGATTGAAGATAATTTTTTCAACTGAAATCATACTTGTAAAAAATCCTTGGAGTGAAACCCTACCCGGTTGAAAGGCGGCATTGATCCGTTCACCGACCATTGGAGCACTGGTAAGAAATAGAAGAACGTCTTTTTTAGATCATCCGTCTTGACTCTCAATATGCAGATTTCGGCATTTCTTGCATTCGATTCGTTTCCTGGTATCCATAATCTACGAAGGTCTTCGAACCTTTTACGTGCAAGTTCGGCTGCTGCTCGCAGGATGTCGTCTTCTTTATGAACGTCGCTGAGTGCTTGATCAGTCGATTCTCCTTTAAATTATGGAATATTCGTGCTAAGTCGTTCCCACATTTATTAAAAGAACTGGGCTCTTTTGACAAAAGCCTTTTACCAATTATCTGATCTTAGAATGATGAGAGTCTTAGTGGGCCCATGCGCAGTATAACCAGGACCGTGCTCAAAATGGGTGGCATCACCACCACTGCACTATGTGGTCCTAGATAAACCTTAAACCTTAAACCTTAAAGCATATGATCTGAAGACGTTTTGAACTTAAACAGTCCTCATCAAAAATGATCTAAAAGTATTTGAATGCAGTGAGAAAATTGAAGATGAGAAATCTCTTGTGGTTGTCGTCGGAGGGTTTGTAGAAGGTGAATCAGTGAGAATTTTTCAAACCATTTTATTCTTTTTTGAGTCAAGCAGAAATAGTTTTTGCTTCCCTAACCCATTCATTGCGATCTTATGAATTTTTCGCAGTAGAATCACAGTATCTTCACCACACCAAACACGGTGCTGGAAAAAAACTTTACGTGCCTGAAACATTGGTAATAAAAGAAATGTACACTATAAATAGTGCGTGGGATTTGATCTGCCAGGCAGAATGCTGAGAACCCTATCTTTCTAATGATCTTATTCCTCCTCATTTCTCGCTCTTCGCCATCAACATCGTCGTCGCTCTCACTGATTCACCTTCTACAAACTCTCCGACGACAACCACAAGAGATTTCGCATCTTCAATGCTCTCACTGCATTCAACTACTTTTAGATCATTTTTGACGAGGACTGTTTAAGTTGAAATCGTCTTCAGATCATATGCTTTAAGCCCACAAAATTTAATTCATGATAAGCAACTGGATGTTTTTTTTCTTCGTTATGTCCATATGTAGTCAACAAAAGTTGTAAAACTGATTCGCAAGACCAACATGATTCGATGAGTACGATTTTATTCTCTATCACGCAGCAATGGAAATTTTTCAGAAAGAAGAGGTCCTACATGAAAGAACTTAAAAAATGTTAGGAACATGGAAAATAATAGTTCTAACAAATCGGTGATGAATTGCAGACCGAAAAGAAAAACGGAAAGAGTGCACTGTCGTAAATCTTTTTGCAACCGCATGAGTCACGCGACTCTTCCGCAGCAAAAACCCCCGCTCAACTGTTGGCACACAAAATAGCCCATGGTCGTAAGTGGGTTAAAATGATAACAGTGTTCGTGCCATCTTTATTATGTACTAAATGTATATATATATATATATATATATATATATATATAATGTATTCACCTTGTCCAAATACGCTCCTACCCACATACAGATATCTTTGGATTCATTTCTCATAATATATTCCCATTGATAGAGACAGGGATGAGATTTGTTTTTAAACCGCAGTCTCTCTGAATGAGAAGAGAAAGTGGCATTTAATTCCCGCTTTCACTTATTGTAAAAAGATGTTAGTTTTACGAGAAGCGGATAAGGGATCCATCTAGGAATAGCGCAGTTTTGCTAATCCGATTGCTACATTGTTCTTGAGTGGTCGGTCGGGAAAATTGTTACCGCTGTTCAAGACGTCTAAGCAGTAGAGAGACCAGTCCTCCATCCTCCTGACTTATAGATTCAACGATTGCTTTTGAGAAGACTTAAGATCTTATTATTCGTTAACTCAGATTCCGAAGATAGCTGCGCTTGTCTAGAATCTAACAAATTTTGGAAAACGCGTCACTAGATCTTAACAGCCTCGATTAACCCACGTAGTTGTGCGGGGACACCTCGGCTCTGCCCACATAGAGTCAGGCAAGCATTCTCGAACCGCTTCCATTTTGTTTTTCTAAATTTCACAGCAGATTCAAAACCCAGTGTAGTTTACCTCGAAGAAATCGAGAACAAAGAGTTTACTACCTCGCAGATTAAAAACGAAACTCTTGCCATCTTTGATGAAAAGATTTCACAGCTACTGGACGTACTGATTTGATTCTGAAACTTTTAGTGGGCATACTTACTTACTTGATACTTAAACGCCCCGTCCTCACTGGTTAGTGCGGGCTCCAGCATAATCACCATTTTTTTGGAGATTTGCTGGATAAGCCACTGTGGTTCTCCGTAATCCCGAGGTCAGCTCAGCTTGGGAGACCCTGCCGGAGGGATGAATGCTCCTGCTGTACATCGCAGTTCGACACCCAGGAACACCTCCCAGCCACGATGGGCGGTAAACAATGGGGAATGGGCATACACTGTGCTTATTTCACACATGGTATACTCGCAAATGATAAGAATATAAATCGGTGAACGACCGCGTATGTGACTTTTTTTTATGCAAAAAGAAGGCAAGAGGAAAGAAATAAACAAGCTTTTTCTGAGGATCATCCTGATAGAAATCTCAGTCAACAGTGATGTAGTCATTTCTATAGAGTAACCTGAATATGCTGAATGCTATGCAGAGTTTAGCCGAGTGAATCCACACAGTCTCGAGATCTCTCTTAAAATCATCACTTGCAATATTCTTCATTTATTTTGTGAACGCATGCAGATATCATACAGTTTTAACGTACCACTTACTGCTTATTGGAATTTTTCACGGCAGTGAATTATGTGTGATACAGCCACAATGATACTGAAATATCTGAAAAACTGCGGACCGTAGGTGTCTGCGGTGGGGAACGAACGCGCTATTACCCTTTCCGGTTGCTAACGCGTTCACCACTACACCGTACAGTTCCTTCTGTTTCGCCTGTCTCTGAGCTAGTTCTATCGATCAGTGCCATCAGCAGTCACCCGTTGGCCCCGGAATTGATCTGGAGAGCCAAAATTGGCAACGAACCCTGTTAAGTTGAGGCCATAGTCGAAATCACAATTTTAACTTATTATTTACTGCCTATTACAATTTTTTCGTTTCCCACAGCAGACACCTGCAGTCCAGAGTTTTGCAAGTTTCTCAGATATCAAACAGTTGAACCTATTTGTTCAAAGTATAAAAGCATCCCAAATAAAAAAAATTTGCCAATACGGCACTTGGGTACTACGATGGCAAGGGATTTTCACGGGAGCACTATTCGAACTAGAGAAATAAAAAAGGCGTGATATAGTAGTATCGACACTGCTATCTACCACTGCACTTCATTGGTATTTGCAGCAATCTGATGAGGACAAAAAAGGATACATGCTGATACCAAATGATTTTACATAGATTCTCACCGTGTTATATGAAACTGCTTTTTGTACTCTCATTGAAAAAGCAATCATCCACTGTTTGCCTTACAGAGAAGTACCCATCCAGTTACTCTTAAAGCCACGTGATCAGTGACCGAGTAGCTGATAGGGAAATTGACGTAGCTCAAAGACGACCTTAAGACGATGGAGGATTAAGAGGATAGATTCCGTGCTTCAGTTATTCTGAACTGACATCTATTTTCTCTGTTGTCGTCATCATGGATATGTCTGCAGATTGTTTGCGTACGCGCAGATTATATTTTGCAAGTCAGTTCCGCCAAAAGCCTGCAATGAAGTGACGGCGAAAAATGTGAGAAGGGTTAGGAGTCGACTTTAAAAATAAACTCCATGTCAGCTGTGGATGAGATTGGCAAGTTTTCAGTAAATATATTGAGTATATCCAACTCCACAGAAGAGCTATTCGTCAGCATCAATCGTCAAAGTTAGTAGAATAAATAGGCAACATTTCTTAAACCGAGAGAGCCCCTGATATGCAGCATTGAGTATTACGAGTACGAAGAGGCTGTTTAGACCCCAGGGACATTCTAGGGCGCTTAAATCGAGACTTGCTAAAGTGGCGATCCGTATTTATAATGCAGTGCCGAAATCTTTCACTTTGTACAAAATGATATGAGCTAGGAATATTAAATATGACTTCATCGGGCTGGCCGAGGTGAAAAGAAGCGGCTTATTTGAAACTGTTCTTTATACCGGAGAAGAACTGTTTCCCTGGAACATGCAACGAAGGAGGTGTTGATACACATCCAAAATCCCCCAAAGTTTATCTCTCAATGTTGGAAGTGTGAGTCTTCCAATGGAGGGTACCACAACGAGATTGTTCACACATTATAGTAAGGCAAAAGTTTTTACATTGTGTTTCACCGTTTTAACAGGGTTTTATATGGTAGCGGACCATTGCTTCCGGTTTGCAGAGCTTTTTTTTTACATGGAGGAGAGGAAACCGCAAAATTCATGCAGTCAAGTTCCCAAGCCAAGCAGGAGTTGTTCAGTTCATTTGCAGGCTTTTGAGGATCGACTACATCGATGAACAGTAAGTATTGACGGAATAACGGACGAAGAATAGGCAAGCAGAATTTCGACAAGGATTCAGTGGGACAAACCGCTTCTATACCATAATAAAACTTGGCAAAGTATCGAAAAGTATAAAAGATCTGTTCGTCTTACTTTTGTTGAGTTAAAAAAAGTCTTTGATCCATATCAGGCAGAGGCGGTCATCAAGCTCTCTACAACCAAGGAACACCTCATCATTACATAAAAACCCTTCGCAGAATACATAGTATCTTCACGACTGAAATATCAGAATTCTACAGCAGTAACATCGATAGAAGCTCGTCAAGGCGAAACCGTCCCTGCCAAAATTATTTCCAACCGCCCGTGAAGAACGCCAGGAATTTAATAATATGAGTGTTATTTAAACTCGGTGGTCGGCAACTACGCCATCTTCACTTTGTGATGATATCGTTGTTTTAATATCACGCATTAGTCATCTGAGACGAATGCTGGCTGGTTTTTGATACCGCGTTGCAGAAAGTGATCTTCAGTCGAGTCTCAAAAAAGCCATGTTTGTGAGAATTTAGAACGGATTTGTTTCCGGTGTCCCATTGAAGCTAAATGAAATGAACATCTTCGAATGATATCCATGTGTCTTGTCGAGAAGTCAGGTAACTTTAAAGCTGAGCAGGACAAAGGAAACGACTTTGGGAGTTTTCGAGAGCATCGACGACGTACTAAACAGAGCAGAAGATCCAAGTATATAGCAAGATCTGAATATCAGGAAGGTGAACGTGTGGTGTGGCTTAATAAAATGAGGTGGGCAAGGACAAGACAACAGCCATCGGCAAATGTATCTTACAGGGTGTTAGGCGAAAACAGTAGAGAACACCGAATGAATGCAGAGAGACGTTCTCGATGATCACTGAAGGAAAATACGATGGTCGTTAAGTTGTAAGCAAGCGAAATTCACTTGCTTACTCTTGCAGGGCGACAGGAACCAATGAAGACTTTGTATTTACACACCATATTACCCAAATTTCTAAATTTGTCTAGTATCATGAGTCACTTAACAGTACGTGGCTTATTTTTTCAAAGCTTGTTCTCGGTAGCACTTCTCCCAACTTCTCTAAATTTTTGATCTGAAGCACACTCAAAAACTAAAAGAGTCCACTGCTTCTGTCGCATTCTTGGGCTAACACAAAGTGGCACTCACGATGTTCCTCTTTACTGGATTCGACCGGACGCGAGCACAACGACTTGGAGCGCAAGAATGGATGGCTGTAGACACTTGGGTCGAATAAGTGCGGCGGTTATGTAGAAGATGATAGCGTCGAAACGTTAGCCGCAATTAGGACTTGCGGGCAAAAGATCTCTTGTAAGTCAATGAATATGACAAAATATTAACTATCCAAATGAGAGCCGGTTTTAAAAACGAAACTGTTTCCTTCCCTAGTAATTACACCGGAGCACGCTTAGAGCAAGTCGGGGCATTACTAGTGCTCCACATCGCAGATTTAGATGCGTGAGTTTGCCTTGGATGAATAGAAACACTGATTTACAATTTTTGACTGTTTGGTCAGAAAAGATGGGAATGTCATAGTTTCTGGTGTTTCAAGATAGCCCTGGAAATAAAGGACTGTCAGACAGATTGAAATCTCGGCGTTCTTAAGCTTAATGAATAGGAGCTGATCCCTTTAGGAGTCATAGTTTCACAAAAAATTCTAGTGAATATATCGTCATCAGAGCGTTGGCCGCATTGGTCATGCAGATAACTAAGATATCCCATCTATTCCATTGAATCGCTCTGCTATTCTGTTGGCTTTCCACACTCCTACATTTTTTATTTGTCTATTCTTCAAAAAAAAGCGATGCACTACTTTGAGGTCTTTGTAGACGATATTCGAGTGTAAAAATCGAGCTAATTGACATTTCAGTGTCAGTGCTAAACGGTTGCTGGAAATTTAAAAATTCCGCACACTAATTTCCAAATAGTGCTTCTTCCCTCCTGGGTCGGCAAATCGGTACCACGTCTGGGGGGATAGCAGCACTGGCTCAATAGATCGGTAGGCCACCGCTAGTCATTGTATTGGACAGATATGCATTCAATCACCTCCAACTTAATGAAGTCAAATGCACGGCGCATCCGTCATGGATTGGTCAACCCCAAGATTTTCATTCTTTATGCTTTTTACTTCATCCCTAGTGGGAAGAACGGACAAGTCAGGGGGAATGGACCGTCTAGTCACAAAACCCGTAAAAAAACAAAACATTCTATTTGTCGTTGTCTCTTTTATACAGTTGTTAATGAGTGTTTAGATGCCACTTTTCATTTTCAAGTCGGCAAAGTAGTTGAAGAGTGGGCATAGAAAAACATCCTTGAATGGTACTGCTTAACCACCCTAAGTTTATGTTTTCATAAGTTTGCATTAAGAAAATTTTCCAAGAAGTCGCGAAGGAGCCGGAAATATCGGCTATCTGAATTACCAGTAGCATAGAGAAAAAGAAAAGAAAGAAGTAAGAGAAAAACGACTGGCGTGTCACTGAACTTTTCCACTCCAAGGTTCTTGCTACCTTGTCATTTGTCTTGAATCCATCAGCATTATTCAAGTGAAGTGAAAATGTAAGTGGTATATAAATTGTTATAAAGGCGATACCAAGAGCGAGCCAGCAGTGTTCCTATATCAGTCAACGATCTTAGGTCAGGAACAGCGATATAACAAATGCCGCTAAGGACAATATCGATTCTCTGATTGGACCAAGACTTTGAATGTTAGTGCAGTGAAGCCGTTCAAGCTCCTCAAGCAGAACTCGTTGACCAACTCTAATTCAAGAAGTAATGACTACCGAGAATTCTTTTGCCTCTTCGATTCATTTCGTTATCAACCCTAAGCACAGAATCAGTCGAACTTCACTGCGCTCTGATAAACCAATTCCAACGAAATAAGCTTGCCTAGGAAACCTTCATCGCTCATTCTAATGTGTTCAAAAAAAGTGACTTCCCATCGTTGTACCGGTTACCGTAGTACTATGCGAAGGATACTGTGTAGTTGTGACGCATGTCGGAGAGAAAAGTGAGTCCAGCACCCTAAGATGGTCTTTTGTTCCCTGTTCAACAGTGCTTCATCAGAATACGTGCTAGAACGTCGTCCCAGAGATGGTTCCACGTCTTTCACACTCTTACTTGCTTACTTTACTCAGCTTGTCGAGTGTTTGATCTACGCCATTATTTGTTTTACCCTATGATCTTCAGATCGTGTGATCAAGGTGGAATTTTCTGATTTTCGCGCCAAAATGCACATTTGTCGACTCGTTGCTGTGTTGAAGATGGCATTCAGTCTTCGTTCATCGGCTCAGCCTACTCCAACGTCCGACCCCATTCTTCCCCTCTCTGTTACCGTGCCGTGGAGTTATAAATCTTCACTGCTTCACGAGCTTTTCTCTCATATCAGTCTGCGTACTAATCATTCCACATGTATGAAGATGATTCTTCGATAGGCATTCCATCGTCCACGATGAGTCACTCCGTGTGCATTGATACACGCCTTCTTTTTTTCCTCTTTTCTTCCCTTGTGATACTGAGTGCATTTTTTTTCCACTATTTTAAATCAGTTTGTCCTCACTTGTGATTTTCTTAACGGATAATGGGCGATTTGATCATATCCTGTCCTTTTTCAGTTCTATGGGTTCTAGAACTTTTTTACCATTTATATCGATATATTCGATGCTTAATAGTAAGCAGATCAAATTAGGAGGGTAGAGAGAAGAGAAGCCATTCCCTAGGCCTGGTAATTTGCAAAAAACCTATTGGACAAGTTCGGTGGCCGGGGATTTGACTGTCAATTAACTATTATTTTATTTTAATCACTATAAACAATCGTGGTTACTACATAGGGCGTGCGGGCATGAAAAATGCAACGTAGATGTGGCATAGGTTGCAAAACCCATCCAAGTGCTGACAGCAATGTGTCCGTATGATTAAACACGAACACGTTGTAACTAGTAGTATTCATAACATTTATGCACCATTGAACGATTGAGCATAGCCTTTTCAACAACCTCTTCATCTCCATAACCACTCAGATCCTCTAGTTATCGAAAAATTGCGTGTTATCAAAATACAGCATGTCCGCGGCTGCTGAAGATTAGGCGGTGTCCCAGACCGCAGAGCTGTTAGTGGTACTGGGAAAAAGAGAACGGTGGCAAATGTTCTGTGGAAGGAAAACCTCATATAGCTGTATTTGCTTCTTCGTATAGTCATATCTTGTCTTCTTCTCCAGTGTCTATTGATCAAAATTTGACGACCCCGGAGGGATGGAGGGCTTGGTGAGCCATGGGCGCGGGGGATCGATTCCACGTGTGTGTTGTTGGGCACCCCCCAACCACTGCGCTAAGCGCGCCCTTTCGTAATCCCTAATGGATTCAAATGGTATATAAGATGCAATCTTCATCCTGAAGGCACAGAGTAACTTGGAATCCAACGAGGTCGAGAATTTTTCCACATCCTGCGATGATGGTCGTAGGAACCAGCTGTAGCATCATACGATTACGTTCGCCACTGGAAAGTATATACTCGAAATTCAGTGTTCTTATGAATGTCGGCTCTTCAGCATACGTGGAATCGAAGTAGCTATAATCTCCTATAGAACCAACCGTGAGCAGTTCTGGACTTTAGTAAGCTTTTTCCAGCCTACCTAATCTGGCATACAAGGCAGTTCCGAGGAGTTTAATTCATGGACTGTTTTGAAAGAGCCAAGTGCAAAACCAGACTTTCCATAAGTGTAGCACTTGTGCTATCTTAGTATAGAATTTAATATCTATGAAAATTCTTTACCAGCGAGAAAGCTACTTCATCCTCTGTCTCATTCTAGCTATCGATGATATTGATTGCGTTGGGCTAGTTCAACGAAAAAAGAAAGAAAATGTCATAAGAACGTCTGTGTTTCGTGCATGTGTTAAGAGTGCTGATTCCAAGAAAGCACTCAGCCTTCGGTCGCGCTAATACACAGTGGCTCCTCCTCAGATCAAACATTCCGTCCGGCTTGGTGCGCGCAGAACGCTCCACTCCTACCCACCGTCTCGCCTTGCACTCGACAACTCTTAGATTCTTAGGCCTCCTATAATCTAATTCTCACCATACAGAAATAACATCGTAGTAAGAATTTTCGGAATATTCGTATGCAAATGTGAACTGCTTCGATGACTGTGTTAAGGCCCACAAGAATTAGGTTCCAATATGCTTTTGAATTTATCTTCTTGTTTTTTTGAAGAAATCTGAGCATGAGCAAAGGGACAGGAGAGGTTACGCACTGACGTCACTTCGCTATCGAAATCGTTTCGAACCCTGTGTCTTTGGCTTAGCACTAATGCAGCAATCGTCTAAGTACATCACTCTGACCGATGTGTGCCATTTGACGAGGCCATCTGGTCGTGGTCGGGCCATCAGAGGGCGAGCTGGCCGACGCAATCGCTCGGCCACATCAGCGAAACGAATGCGAGTGCCGGGAACCGGTGGACTCACTTCTCAGTAGTTCGCCTGTATTGCTCAGTCTCCTCTGTGTGTTTCTTAAAATTAAGTGTTATATTATTTTGCTCTCATCCCATCTATTATCTATTTTATCAAAGCATTCCGTTCGGCACTTTTCTTCTTGGTTTTTAGAACCATCTATCATGGATTATGTACCAAAAACTGGCTGCATTTAATGGCGATCAGAGAATTCCATATTAGAAACAAGGGTTTTAGAATGTGATTCTACATATATGCTGGTTTCAACTAATCATGTTATTTTAGTATAATCGTTCCTTATATAAGCATTAGGGAATTTTTCCATGTTCTTTTGTGATAAGTTTCCACTATCTAAAGTTTTCGTGAATAACTCCCAGGTTTGTTTACAAATATTCAAAACTACAATGTCGTTTATGCGCTTTTCAGGTATAAGGAATGTGTGACGACGAAGTGGCGGCTCTTGTAGTTGACAATGGATCCGGAATGTGCAAGGCCGGATTTGCCGGAGACGACGCACCACGAGCGGTTTTCCCCTCTATCGTTGGTCGCCCTCGTCACCAGGGTGTCATGGTTGGAATGGGTCAAAAAGACTCTTACGTAGGAGACGAAGCTCAGTCTAAAAGGGGTATTCTCACGCTGAAGTACCCGATCGAACACGGTATCGTCACCAACTGGGATGATATGGAGAAGATCTGGCACCACACGTTTTACAACGAGCTCCGTGTTGCACCCGAAGAGCATCCTGTTCTTTTGACCGAAGCTCCGCTTAACCCGAAAGCCAACAGAGAAAAAATGACGCAGATTATGTTTGAGACTTTCAACACTCCTGCCATGTACGTTGCCATCCAAGCTGTTCTTTCGCTGTACGCGTCCGGTCGTACAACCGGAGTCGTTCTAGACTCTGGTGATGGTGTCACCCACACTGTTCCCATTTATGAGGTGTGTTACCATTTTTTTAATGGATTGAAACTTTACCTTAGAGCTTCGCTGCTTCTGTGGATGAAGTTACTTTTTTGTTTTCCTGTATCACCACTTTCATTTCAAAGTTTGTATCGATTAAGGGTTATGCGCTTCCCCACGCTATTCTTCGTTTGGATTTGGCTGGCCGTGATCTAACTGACTACCTTATGAAAATCTTAACAGAACGTGGTTACTCGTTTACCACAACGGCTGAACGCGAAATCGTCCGTGATATTAAGGTCCGTAAACTCCATGTCTCTGTATGAGACCTTTCGTACTTATTGCATTTCTTGCAGGAGAAGCTGTGCTATGTCGCGCTTGACTTTGAGCAAGAAATGGCTACGGCTGCCTCTTCATCTTCGCTTGAGAAATCCTACGAGCTTCCTGATGGGCAAGTTATTACCGTAGGAAATGAGCGCTTCCGTTGCCCCGAAGCTTTATTCCAGGTGCATTATTTATTCACATGTAGTTTCATTTACTATTTTTGTTTATTCAGAACACACTATCTGATTCCAAATTTTAGCCATCATTCTTGGGTATGGAGTCTGCCGGAATTCATGAAACATCATACAACTCCATCATGAAGTGCGATATTGATATCCGCAAGGATCTTTATGCAAATACGGTTCTTTCCGGAGGAACCACTATGTATCCTGGAATCGCTGACCGTATGCAGAAGGAAATTACTGCTCTTGCTCCCAGGTGTGTCTGCGGTTTTTCTTGTTCTTGGGAGTGTTTTTGCTTACAGCGATTAAGCAAAGAGCATATTCATGCAAGACAAGGTGCTGCATAGTTTTGATGGTAATTGATCAGATTTTAGAAGTTGTTCTTTAGACGTTTGAAAAAAAGGTTTTTTTTCAATAATTAATGCTATTTGTTGGGAAACTATGGACTGCATCACAGTTATGGAATCGAGTGTCATTCACAAATTTTTACTCACATATTCCCTTCAGTGGCTTACCGATTTATCATGGAGAGTAATTGTTCCTAAGTGTGAGGCTATGATGTAAGCTGGTGATTAAGCTTCAGCAACAGTCGTCCCAACTAGGAAAGAATTCGACGTTTACATTCGAAAACTCAACTGTGATTAACCGTATCACTGAAACTGCGACAATCATAGAGGAAGCTTACTCACTTTTTTAAACTTTTTAGTAACACAATACTTTATCTGTTTGTATTACTACATTTCGAAGCCGATTTTATGGTTTCATTCCGTCTTATTTCAGTACCATGAAAATAAAGATCATCGCTCCGCCCGAGCGCAAGTATTCCGTTTGGATCGGAGGATCGATCCTTGCATCGTTGTCCACCTTCCAGCAAATGTGGATATCTAAGCAAGAGTACGACGAGTCTGGTCCTTCAATCGTCCATCGAAAGTGCTTCTAATTCGCTTACCGTCGAGCGTAGCCTGACAAGCGCTTAGCGGTCTTGCCGTTTATCATAATCAATGTCATGTCTTCTATAAAAATAAATAGAGAAGTTATCATTGTGTTTTTCTGACATTCTTTGCTAACGTTGTTGACGGAAGATAGACAACAGCAAAAATTATCTTGATGCTAGAGAGTAGGTATTTCACAGATAACTAAAGCTGCTACATCATCGATGGTCCAAATCTCGAAGCCTGTTTCCACTATAAATTCTGTTCGGCACATTCTGCGCGGTGTGACTCATGAGCCGGAATGAAATATGAGGCCGGAATTTATTTGATTTTTCGTCTCCAAACAAATGCAACCTTAATTGAAATAAAGGCAGTTGGAACCTTTGGGATTTCACCGATAAGATAAAGGTGTTCTCGTCCTACCACAATGAGATTTCGGTCTTGTGGAAAATTTTTTCTTTTCGTCTTTTTCGCTCTGTCGCTTGCTTTCGAGGTGGATATTTTCGTGATAGCGAAACTGTGAAACAAGCGGGATCTCGTTCAACTTCACGCGGTGCTATCTTTGAATGCACCCCTTAATGTCTACAGATGTCGGTGTCCTTTTAGATGTTTTTAGATTTTCGAATGTTTGAAATTTTCGAAGTTCTGAAACTTGGAACGAAATTGGAATGCGAGTGCTATCATATTTTAAGGGCATACCGTAGACCTTTATCAGGCTGAGTGAAAGCTTCTACCAATCCGTCGAATTTTCAGGTACTGGAGTGCTCTAGTTATTAAACAATTATTAGTTGTTGTCAAAGGACAAAACGCCGTAGCGAATTTCCTAAAAGATGCTATCAGTGCTAATATTATTTCATACGCAGTTAAACAGATCGATGGCTTAGCATTATGGGAAGCTGCCACTTGAATGTTTGAGTTCTGAGTTGAGTGAGTTTGGTGATGAATGAGTTTTGCTGTGGTAAATTCTATTGCAAAGCAGGAAACTTCCAGGAAAACTCGAGGAAAATCTTGTCAGTTTGGAAATACACTAATAAACCTAAGGCGTGTTTGGTACCCAATAGTCGTTTGCGAAAATAGAGCATTCAATTATGAAGAAGTTCATATTTGTAAAACCCCCGGAAAGGAGAGCCGCGGATTCGAATGTGGACTGAGGTCCGAGTTTTGCAGATATCTCAGCATCATCTTGGTTGAATTTTTACATATTACCCTGCCACGGTGAAATAATAGGCAGCAAATAAAAAAGCTGAATATTATCATGAAGTTTATAGTCCAACACATCCGATACCTCACAAGTCCAAAAAAAGTTTTTCGCAGATTAATACGTGTAGTAGATAGTTCTTCTCGGGGCACACCCTGCAGCGACCTCAGTGACGTGCGACAAAAATAAACACGAGAATGAAAATGAGTCATGTGTGACTCTTATAGTCCATCTTTCCCTTCGCCAGTGTGTTGAAGAACAAAACATAAGAAGAAGGATGACTCATATTATGGGCAAAGGAGTCATAGATTGATTGTTATGTTGAAAAAGCTCGCAGCCAATAAGCAAGCGTTTGTTTTATTCGCACTATTCGACGTTTGTCACCTTTCAAGCCATTTGAATTTTGAATAGCAAATAGCTGTATGGCATATTTAAAACCTTCTAGAGACGTTGACGACAACTGTGTTTCCTAACCCTCTCAAAAACCAACACAAAAACCCAGATCATTCATGGTACTGAGGAGTAGAATGGGTGTGACGGATTAATGTTTATATTGAATCTGATTAAACTTTTCGCAATGAAACTGGTTTTTCGATAGATGGCGATAATTTTTCGATCAATAGAATACCTCCGGATATCAGAACTTCATAGATTTATGGAAGAGATTTGCTCAATCGCAGTAATCGTACGTGTAATTCTTACACCGTGCTCCTTTAAAAATTTAAATAGGTCTTGAACTAGAGCATTATGTGTTTTTCAAGCATGAAGCGCAAGGCAGATGCAAACATAAACGATGCATTGGGGGGCCAACATGACACCATACTGGGCGAAATCCCGCTTCTTTATTCGATTTTGTTATTGAAATATGAGTTTTTAAGCTATAAAGCGGAGAGGTTTATGTCGTGAGTTTAACAAAACCAGGATTCAGTTGTAATAAAAACAAGAAGACATTTGCCCTTTAGGTAAAGATTTGGTGTAGATTCTAACAGTTCTTACTGCAACTAATAAAGTTATCCCTAATTTGAGACAAGTTGGTTTAAAATTGAAGACAGCTGATTTTTTTTGTATAATATGACTCCTGTAGAGGTCACGCTGTCGTGTAAGCGTAGAATAGTGAGTACGACTGTGACACTAAGTGTTAATTAGCATAAAAAAAGTAAGTAAAACTGAGAAAACGGGATGGAATAGGGAGGAGAGCAGAGTCGATTCTGGAAACAAGTATAGTCTCAACGCTTATTTATCCAGAAATTCAAAAATACGTGATGGAATAGGCGAAAATGAGAGTCAATTCTGGAAAAGGGTACATTTTCAGCGGCAATTCATTCAGAAAGTGCTCGATTTACCTGGGCACCACGAATAGATAAAGACATACAAGCGTCGAACGGACAATAATAATTCTTCGAGCACCCTTTTATTGACTTTTAATGAAAAGTACCTGTATTCCGTATGAATTCCTTTTTTTATTTCCCAATTCTAATTTTTACAATTCCTCAGTGGTGCATGTGGCGCGGTGGTCGGAGGCGCCCTGCAACACACGCGTGGAATCGATCCCCGCGCCCGTGGCCCACCAAGCCTTCCGCTCCCTGCGGGGTCGGCAAATTGATACCAAACTTGTCTGGAAGCATAGCAGCACTGGCTCGATACATCGGTAGGCCAACGCGAGTCACTGTAAAGGTGATGTGTGCATTCAGTCAACTCCAACGACACTTTATGAGGTCGAATGCATGGCACATCCCTCAGGGGATTAATTAACGCCGACGGCTTCATCCTTTATTAATTTCAGGCCAAGCAAAATTGATCTTTACCAACAACTTCGCTGAGCTTATTTTGGTTCCGAGTCTAATGTCTTTTATAACGGTCTGATGAATTCGTTTTTTAAAATGATATATTTATATCCGTTTTTATTCTGTCATACTTAATCGCATGTGTTTTTTAGTCGTTGTACTAATATTTCCTACTGGCTTTTTTTTCCTTGAATTTACCTTTCCCTTTTCCTGCAAAAAAGACAATTTGTTGGGCAAAAAAGACATTGAATAGGAATCAGTGTTACGTTCTTACCACTCCTGAAGAAGTAGTAGTCTCAGTTTTTTTCTGTATTATCGTTTTTGTCTCTCTTCTTCTTCTTTTTCTTCTTTCTCTTACTTGAACGTTCTTTATCACTAGTTGTGGAGCTGCTGCTACTAGAGCTCGATGATGATGACTGCTTGGACTTTTTTGTCTTTGATTTACATACTCCCAAACCAGAATAGACGAAAGGTACCACTTGATTATCATCTGGGTGATGTCTGAAAATGAATGGAGAAATATCATTTTAATTATGGAGCGTACATCGCCCAGTGCTCTGTGGAAGTTTCAAACCTCGAATAGCCAATCGCCGTCTTCGGCTCCACCACCTCAAGCCGCCGAATTTTTTGAGGCTAAATCGCAAAGATGTGTGTATACTGCGTGCTCACCACACTAATGAAAACTCCATTCAAGTAACTTGCTTGTTTTTTAGCGTACTCATCCAGTCCGTCGAGTGTACCGATGATTGAACGGACAGTGTTGCTGACCAGAAGCTCCTCGTTAAAATGTTTTGTGTCACGTTGCTTGATATCATCCAAATCATCAAAGCCATCCACATTTTTTCTGGAAACTCGCGAATATTTTTAGTGATACTGTTTTCTATTAACGACAATATATCATTACTTGGAACAACGTGTAGTGATTGTAATCAGATTCCAATGTTCCAGGGCAATAAGGAATGATAAGCTTCCCATGTAGAAGCAGTAATGCAAAAGGATAAAATATTTGGCTTCAATTAAACAACCCCGCAATCCATGCATTTAATTTCACTCGCAAAATCATGATGATAACCGAATGCACGTTTGGCCTCTACAGTTACTAGTGGTGGCACACACAAGTATCAAGGCAGTGTTACTACCCTCTCAAAAAGTCTGGTACTCAGCTAGCGAAGCATCATTGATAGCGGATACGGTTTCCCTAGAAATAGGAACCGAACCGACGACGATATTTATATTATTGGGTATTTAAAACCGCTACACGACATGGAGGGGCGGATAGCACAATGGTAGTGATGTCCGTCATCACGAGCATAGTGCTAGTTGGATTCCGCTCCGGGCCAACCAAGCCTCTTATCCCACCGAGCTCGAGAAATTGGTGCCGGTTTTGTCTGGGAAAAAAGTTACTCGCTGCAATCCAATTGGGAATGCTCAAGCCCAGATATCTTAGAACTCCAGTGAGACCAGCATTTTACGACAGCCAAGGAAAAGGAAAAATGAAAGATCCTCAAACAGTTGCCAAAGCAACACGTAATTTGGAAATTCTTTGTGGACAATGGATGCGAGGAGAAGAATCGAATGTGAGAAGTGCTGGGATCCGCGCAGCAGACGTGAAGACGGGTCATATAAAATAAAATAAAATGAAGAAACACTACAAGGGCTGTTCTTTGACGCTATATCCATCATTACTCGGTTTGCGTGGACTTGTGGACTTGGTAGGTTTACTTTAGAATAATGTCAACAAAAGCGCTTTGCTATAGGGAACTTCTTCGGCTGTGATATTCCATCACGACTTTTCGAACGGACAGTGTTGTTTTTAGTCAGTGCCAAAATTGGGTGTTTTCTTTCTCACAACTTCTCGGACTGAAACAGGTAGAATTGATCCATATTAATTCTACATATCTTCCTTTATATAAAACGAATATAATTCTAAAACCTAGTAACAATTCCTTACGGTGTGGCTACACTGAATCTTTTAGTGCTATCTTTCTTTCGGCTAGCTGGAATAGCAGAGTGGATAATGGCTTTCTTTGATTTTTCGGTACTTCTCTTTTAAAGGCTTTGTCCTTCCAAAATGGTAGTCCTTTCTGAAAGTACTAGCATCTACATTGGTGGTGCTTAAATAGTTGTACTGTACAAATTATTTACAAAACTTGTTACTTATCAATGCATCTTCTTAGTCATTCCTGGATTTCCGCAGTGATACTTGACATATCTATTGTTTGTGTATAGTTAAACCATTTCTTGGCATAGATATTTACAACCTGTACCAGATGGGAGCCCATTTACCGATTTGAGCTCAATAAGAGTCAAAGGTGAGTCATTGTGACCTTTATAATTTCTCTGACTGCCATACATGGTTTACGATGGTTTGTGTTGATTTTGATCATTGTTCACTGACCTTTTTTCCTAAGCTTTTTTGTAATCAGTTGTTAGCCCATCGAACAAAGGTGTTCTAGCAGCTGCGGCCCATGGAAAGTTATTCTGTACATTTATTGGTTTGCAAGAAACTTTTTGGACGAAATCATTCACCGATAATCAGGCTGATAACTGACTGCTATTTCAGTTCCGGTCGCTGTGATGAATCATGGATATCGTGTGGAAACAGCGAGCATAAATATCCAGAAATTTATTCAATACAAGCAGCAAAACGCTTATAAATGGTGGCACCAATCATGGCAATACGGTGAGCCATGAAAAGCAAACAGATACAGCCGGGTGTTGTTCAATTTTTGGAGGATGCTCCATGCATTCGACTTCACTAAGTATCGTTAGAGGTAGTTAAATGCGTATCTGACCAGCACAGTGCCTCGAGTTGGCCCTCTGATGCATTGGGTGAATGCTGCTCTCCTCCCAGACGGGTCTGGTATCAATTCGCCGAACCCGGAAGGATGATCTCAGAAGGGTACGCTTCTGGCACGGTACTCCCTTTTCCACTGCTTTTGCCGAGACAGTAGCCAAGAATGACCTTCAAGTTTCTCTAGTGACGTCCAGTCTACTACTAATTGGACTTCGGAATAGAAAGGTCGAGCTTCTTCTCAGTTTGGCTGAACCTGCTAGATTTATAAACTGTCCCTCCCGCTGCATCTCAAGGTTCGAAATCCAGAAACATTTCAACAAGTGTTGTGTTAAATTCGGTATGCAGCTTTGTTGAGCTTCAATCGTTTCGTATGAAAAACTCAAATGCTTTGTCAAGATTTCGTTATATTAGGAATGCGTTGATACACAGAGAAATATAATTACAGACCTCGTTGTGAATACGTCCTTGATTTGTGTTATTCGTGGTAATGAGAATAAGATCGGGTCGATGCGATATGTCTGCCAAGGCTTCTACGTCTTCGTCCTCTTCGTCGCCGTCTTCGTCATCTGGACCACTAAAATCTTATGGAATTGATTGCTATGCAAAATGAGAAACGGCTCAATAGCTAAGTACTTCTCACTTTATTTCCATATTCTTCATTTGATAATAGGTGGTTGAAATTCGTGTGAGTAACTATTTTCACTAACTAAGTAAAAAACCATCAAAGAAGATTTTACAACGCAGTTTTTGAAGTTCTTTCTTACCCTCCCAAATATGAGTCCTGGTAGTCGTACAAAACGCCTTTCTAAAACGAATTCAATGAACTTTTCTGTCCATGAAGCGTTCAGTAATCAACGAAACTTACACCGCGGGTGGTGAATCGCATTTTTTGCTTTAGCGCTTTGAAAAAGCCTGGTCCATTGATGATTTACTGAAAGCGCTGAATGCCGATCGTAGCCCACGCTTTAGGCGACCCTGAAATGCCTGCAAACGTACGTGGTATATTTATTCGTAGCAATTCAGCTAAGTTCATACGATATACAATTATATTTTAAAGCAGGTGGAAGAAGTATTAAACAGAGAGTTTTCATGGAGTATCAATTTGTGTGTCGATTTCAGTAAACCATCGAACAATAGTGACACTGTGAACACTAGTGATGACACCATATTTTAAAAAAAAAGTGAAAACGTAAGCCTCAGACCACTTTTAAATCGGATCAGTTTCCATGACAGCTCATTGAATGCGCATGAATGTTGCGAATGAATGTAAAGAAACAAGGATCCCTTGAGGAACTCGAACATTGTATATCCAAGATCTGCACTCGATTCTGGTGTTGATCCCATGACACTATGATCATGCGGTTATGTTTATGTTGCTGCACTACTGTTTAAGTGATTTGTTGAAATCTTTTAAATATTTTTTTAGCAAATTTTAGTAAGCATCACCAACAAGGAAGCTTCTGAATATCACCTTTTTAAGTGGTCGAAGTTTTCGAGACAAGAACTTATGCAGCTTATAGCTGACACGCAAGTCAGAAACAATTTCCATGATTTCTGATCGATGGCTACCTATTCAAAAAATTTAATCTTCCTTGCTTTTACGAATAAATTTTTTTCCAGTTTCTCCCGACTTTGGCTTCATAGAACACAAAGGCATAAATCTGCACTTTTGGCCAGATTTAACCTCCGACCTAAATCTAACGTAGTTTCTCCCATTGCTACTGATGTGCTGTATTTATGCTGAAGCGTATGCAAAGAAATCGAAATTGGAATTTTGTTTCCAATTTCGAAGCTGAATAACAAAAGCTACTGATGCGCTTGCAACGAAGAGAAAAAAGCACTAAGTGCCGAAAGAAAGCACACTTCCGCCAATTTTTGGCCTCATAAGATTTTCCGTGTCGTGGTTTTAATCCGACAAGGGGATATGTCACAAAATCCAGCCGAATGTTGTTGTGCATACAACGGTCCGGGGAATTCATTTATAATCGTTCTCCGTTTTGTCAAAAGTTAACAATAAGAAAGCGTGCAGCACACCCCTGATTGATACATCCCTGACTGGCTCAGCAGACGGTGCCTTTATCACAGAAGAAGGCACTACTTCAACGACAACTGTTTTCTGGAAACATGGAGACTATTAGACGATAGAATTATCGGGCAGTTAAAAAGTCGTATGTCTACATCATGACTTTTGGAATAAACAAATATGTTTAAATTGCTTAAAGATAACTCGGGTGAATCCCACTCGTAAGAGCACGGCTCTGATGGAGGGCGAAATCGCCGCACCAACAACAGCGACAACAACAACAATGACAACAACAACGTACCAATCTCGCATTAGCTTAACAAGATCAGTTCCTAAGAACATATAAATAAAAAATATCAACTGTTTAAAGATGAGTTGCAAATTGGTGCTACCTACCGGCACCTCCGCCTCGTATGTTGGTGCCATTCCCGTGGTGGGCATGCCCTCTTCGTTCTGAGAAACCCTAGGTCGGAGTATGGTTCCTTTGTTATTTAACAAAAAGAAATTGAACTGATTTTAAACGAAACGAGCTAAATGTTTCAAGACATTGAGTCGTGTTGCGTAGGACATAAGATTAACTACAAATTGAAACATTAAATAGGGAGAATGTTAAAGTTGATAATAAATCAAAAAGGTTACCAGAACACTGCAAGGTCTGAGTGTAAAAAGCTCGACCTTTTAAGAAAGTGGAAAAGTTAAAATAAAAAAGTCAGCAGGTTCAGCATTTTGTAGCAATGACTAGGCGTGAAATTGCTTAGGAAATGATGACTAAGTGTGGATTACGCTAAAAAAAAACTGATTTAACTACGTTTACTCTCAAGAATAATCGTGCTTACTAAGGTACGATCGCCATTTCTATAACCTTGGCTTGGAAAGCGCTTCTCTCTAGATCGCTGAAGTTCGACAGACACATGTTAAACCAAGAAGAGAAAACGAGCTATGTAGACTAAAAAATGATCACTTCCATTAGTTCTAACAGTGAGGATTAGTTCTCTTAACTCGACTAGAGCTCATCGTAACTCGGAGATATATGGGCGATAAAATGCTCAATATCGTTAGAATACTAGATCAATCAGTATGGCGAACAGTTTCATCGTTACGACACTACCCATACGGCCACAGATCTAGTTCTAAGTTAAAATTGGACACCTGTTTGTGCAAGCATTATACCAGCTATTTTGAACATCAATTCCACCTTCCAATTAGCACTAGGAGGTACAGTATTTGTCTGAGAGAATTCTATCTTAATTAATTCTTAATGTACAGTGGACACTGCAGTATCGTGACTAACTAATCGCCATTCACCTAAGAACTAGAAGCAGCGTTCTTCCCCACAGAAGGTGTAACTAGGTTAAAGTGAGAATGGATAGAAAAAAACGAAGATCTTTGACTTTAACCTATTTGCAGTCGACTTGAAATGGACTATGCAAATATCCGCATTGAGCTGCATCAGCTATTTAATCAGAGATTTTCCCCCCAGGTAATCCTTATAACTTCGCATCTTCCGAAACAGAAAAAACAGTGAAACCAGGGCAATTCACAAAATCTTTTCATAGAGCATGTAGAGCACGAAAGTTCGTAGTTTTGTTGCAAAGAAACCCATGTTTTGAAAGAACTTCTATTTTTATTTTAAACGACAAGCATCTGAACTCAGATCACTTGTGGCATGTTCCAGACATATCTCTGACAAATCCTAAGACCGGCTTTCTTTTAAACTAGGCACTGATTAATGATTCACTGTTTTCTTGATGAGCAGGCAAGAGGTTGTTATCACAGCATTTGTTAATTCACAATGCCTGACGTTTTCGTGGCTTCTCCTTCCTGAGCGCTCATTATTCTCCTCCAAAGGGTGATCGTCCAGCTATTGAACACGGCAGACTTCGTTCGCCTCGCACTTCTTCAGTTGAGCATACATATTGTCCTGTCCTATGCTCAAGTCGAAGTGCAAGTCGAAGGAGTCCTACTATGTTCAGTATCTGGACGATCACCTTCGGAGGAGAATAATGGGCTTTGAAGGAAACGAAACGCCGAAACAACAGCTATTGTGAATGTATGAATACTGTGATAATAATCTCGCATTCGTTCATCAAGAAAAATAGCTAATGTCTCTAACACTTTACTAATACCTTTAAGTATAGGCATGATGGGGATTCAAGGACGACATTGATGACTGTGAATGATTAAGTCGATGAATTAATACATTGACTTTCTCTCATTTCTTGTAGCCAAATATTTCCACTTAGCGCTTTCTTAAACTTTCTGACACAGTGCCTAAATCAAATAAGACATTCGCACTGTTCAACCTCTCCTTAAGTTAATGGGGAATACGAGTATAAGGAAGTACAGGTGAACCGATCGGGCCAGAAGAAAAAAAGAATGAGAGGAATATGACACACTGGTGACTGGATTGGAGAGGAAGCAAAACGGAAGTGAATAGGTTGCGTGGTGGTATGGCCAGATGCTTTCCTCTTTGGAAAGCACTGGTCGCCTGCTCATACGGTGAATTTAGATCTTTAGATCTAATTTTTTGACGCTGTAGTCCCACGTACAGCTAGGCATTTCGGTGACAAGGGCAAATAAACGAGAACGATTTGCAACGGCAAGAAAGTGCCCGGGATTTCGATTTAAACGTTTAGATGCTCGCACTGTTATTCTTCATCCCACTTTATTCATATTTTTTTCGCAATTTATGTAAGCGTACTGGAATAATAACCCACTTTCTTTTCTGCTTTCTTCATTTTCGTCTTCCGGCTTCGTACTTCCGCAATTAACTGTAACAAACGTTGATAATCCCCTACCGTTACTGCATTATAAAGAAGGAAATGTGTGGCATTTCACATTTAGATGCCTATGCGGCATGGTGATGATTCCTCAGCTCCATGGTTAAGCCTCCCAACGGTTTACCGCCTCATTGTGGCTGGGATGTGTTGCTGGGTGTCGGACTGCGATGTACACAGGGGGAATCATCACCCGCAGGGTCTCCCAAGCTAAGAAAGAGTTCGCCGTTTCCATCAGGAAGCCCGGCAAAGAGTAAACCAATACCACGATCCACCATCGTCCTGGTATCCGACTAGTCGCATGGTGGGAAATGTCTCTCTAATCCATAAAGACTGCGACTGCTTGCGGTGGTGAAGACCTGGAGCAGACTTTGGCCAGGCTGACCTCGGCATTCCAGGGAACCACAATGGTTTAACCAGCAAGTCTCCGAAAAGTAGAAATTATGCTGGGGCCCGCTTAACCAATGGGGACAGGGGGGTTCCAAATATCCAAGTACCCATGGTTAAGCAGAACTGCTAAAAAGTAGACCATCATGCTCACAGCTTTGCCTATTTCTCTTCGTTCAACCATCAGTTCGTTCTGGTCTTTAATTTGTTCTTTCGACATCTGCAATAGAGAATACACAACACATCTTTTTCCCACTTTCAGTTCTTGGCTTAAAAAATGCCATTGCAACATCAGCACTTTTTCAGAAGATTACCTAATACTCGAACATTAGAGTATCAAAATGGAATATTAACAGGAATTATTAAGTATTGCGTTGCCTGTGTATCTAGATAAGTCGTCATAGTAGACACAGCTTGTAATTTTAGTATTCTGAACTACTTTGAAAATAGATCAGGAAAAGAAGAGTTAATAGAAAGTCGACTTTATCCTAGAAAGTGAAGCACTAACTGAACGCCCTATCTGATCTAGAAATCTACTGATCTTGCCTTCACTTCTATCTAATACTTGAAGCCTAAGTCGGTACATAAGCAGCACGAAAGATCACATAGGGTTATTGAACGCGCAGTCGAAAGGATGATGGTAGGAGTACCCCTCTATCGCGAAAGAGAGAGGCGATCTGACTGGCCTGGAGACCACCCACCCGATGGTCAGAGTCCTTCACGAAAACTCTAGAAAAGAGACATAATGCAAAACGAGTTCCTAGAACGAGTACAACCCACTGGACTACTCTTGCACGCAACAGGGCTAAATGGAACTTGACTGGTCCCTCTCTAGTCATTCGACGAATGGGATAACGTGAACCAGGTGATTTGGTGCTTAGGTGATGTTCCAACCCAACCCTTCAAACAAAGATGCGCACTGACAGATTTGAAAGTTGTACTCATTGTCAATCGAGTATTTCTACTTGTTGTATTAATTTTTAGTAAGCTTGGTGAGAAAAAAAATTTAGATTAAAGTACTTTCGTCTCTATTGCTTCAGTCTTTTCAAAACTCCTATCCTTTCTCGTTGGAATTTTTTCGTATCTGAAAAACAAAATCCGTGGGTAACCCAGTCACCACTAGAAAGATTTCGATTATTGTCGTTGTCTATTTTAGGTTACTAATGAACTCAGCAAACAAAATTATACGTGACGCAAGTTTGCATACACTGCCGGTCACATCAACCATTTGAGTCTGATCAGAACTAAAAATGAGTAAATTGTGCTACAAGTAGACGCACAAGGAGAGCACTGGCGATTTGGGTTTGCTCACATCCTGTTGACGCTTTTTTTGACGGTCGTTTCCGTATCTCAAGCAATGTGTAGGCAGTTAGGCGACTTAAATGTCTACTGGATTACGAATGTTTTTTAATTTTTTAGAGAAAAAGATGAGTAAATTGTGCCATAAGTAAACGCACAGAAGGAACACTGGCGAACTGGGTTTGCTCACAAGTATCCTGTTGACTCCTTCGTGGTGGTCCTTTCCGTATCTCGAAGCGATGTTTAAAAAAGGTAAGCGGCTTAAATGTTGACTGGAGTACAAATATTCTCGATCTATGGAGAACGCCTTATTGCGCAATGATCGAATGGTCGATGAATTTCTTGCTTTTCTACTTCATATTTCAATCGTTTATAATGCACCTTTAGGACAACAATAGTGCATGATGGTGACATGGGTTTCTAGTCCTTTACGACCAGTTATTCTTCTTGCAAGAAAGAGAAAAGATGAAATTCCAGATCAGTGGAGGACCTCGCGCACTGTGATCCTACCCGAGAAGGGTGAGCGGAGGATCTTCTTGACTAACGTCCAATATGGTTGTTGAGTGTACTCTACAAGCTGTTCACGACGATTATCTTTCTGCGCGTTTCGAAGACCTTAGGTAAGGCACATCTCTTAGACCAAGTGGGATTCGTACAGGTGAATCTGCTGTTCCAAAGCCTACCAGTGGTCCTAGAAGTCCGTCGTGAGTACCATTTCTTCCTTGTCCTAACCTTTTTTCCAGTACGAAAAGCGTTTGAGTACATCGAAACGAATGCAATTCCATCAGCGCTCGTCGGCCTGGCAGTGAATCCGTCCTATATACGAACACTGCAGACTGTTATAGAAACTGCAGTACAAATATACACCTTTTTTCATCGACGCTCCACCATACTCATAGGAAAAGTGGTTCGACAAGACGACAGCATATCGCAAAGCTGTCTAGTGCTGCACTGCAGTGTATAATGAGGTCTCTCGGTTGAGACGAGAAGGTTAAGATTATTATTGATGAGGAATTCCACTCAAATCTTTGTTTGGCGGAGAACATCGTCATTTTTTCGGCAAGTAGCAGTGCAGGACAGGCGATGCTCAATGAGCCTAACGAAGTGGGAGAAAAGATTGAACGACGTATAAATAGGATGAAGATCCAGTTTATGAAGAACCCATGGTATGAAGGCGAACAATCCGAAGTGGATGCTTCTCGGATTGCAGAAACACTTCGTAGGTGCACCTTAAACGTTTAATGAACAAAGAGAACAACATGTAGGAGGAATTATATAGAAGAAGAAGTGCAGCATCGGTCGCACTCGAGCCTCTCAAAGAAGCCACCGGCCAATTAAAGGGCGCGAAATTCCGCACTCACTTTGTCGATTAAACAGTCCTCACAGTGCTCTGTTATGCAGCAGAAACGTGGGTTGCTACAAAATCAACGTCAAGAAGTTTGCGCACCACACACAGAGCACATGAACGATGTCGTCTGCAGTTTAACAGGCACTCGAAAAGTCTATCCGAAACTCAGAGCTCAGATTTTCAAAACCTACCACATCTTCGGGAACAAGGGAAATATACATCGATAGAGAAACACGGATGGGGGTAATTACGTAACAAGAATAAAATATGACAGATAGACGAAAAAACGGTGGAGTGGACTCTAAGAGAATGTAAGCGCCCTTTGGAAGACCACCCAAAAGATCGACGGACGTGTTCGAGGCTAAGGCCAACTGTGTGCACTCGCAGACTGCAGCGATTTCAGGATTACAAAAATGGGCTTTGCGGAATGTCACTATGTTCGAAGCAGGCTTCCACCACGGACTACGTTTGCAGGAGGGAGAAATGGATGGAAATTATGCTGGGCCCTGTACAACAAGTGAAGACGAGCCATCCACGTATCCAAAAAAGGTTTTGTTGTAACTGCTAATACTCAAAACACGACTTTTCAATGAAAGAAACTTTATGTTACTAATTAACTTATCGAAACGGGTAAGTTCTGCACACGTGAACGCACAGAAGAAGTATTGAAGACTTGGGTTTGTTCACAAGTATCCTGTTGACCGTTTTTTGATAGTCGTTTCCGTATCTGAAGCAACGTTTAGGAAGTTAGACGATTTGATTGTTAGTTAGGGTTACGAATATTGTCGATCTGTGCAGAAGGGCCTGAAGCACCACCCCCGGATGGTCGGTTATTATTTCCAAATTGCAGTACTATTTATTTCATATTATTACACTCACATTTAATATTTCTATATTTCTATTCAGAGGGCGCGTGTGATGCAATAGTCAGAGGCGCTCTGCGACACAAACGTGGTATCGATCCGTACGTGCGTGGCTCACCAAGCCTTCCATCCCTCCGAGGTCGGCAAATTGCTAGGAGACTTGTTTAAAAGGATAGTAGCACTAGGTCGATATATCGGTAGGCAGCCGCAAGTCATTGTAAACACCAGATATGCATTCAATCACCTTCAACGATGTTTAATGAACTCGAATGCATGGCGCATCCCTCAAGAATTGATCAACACCAAGGGATACATCTTTTTATTATCCTTCACATTTCTTTTCGGCACAATAAACTGTTAAAGTGACTACTGTAGAAGACGAAATCAGGTATCAAGCACAAATTGATAAAAAAGGAGTAGTGTTCTCAGCGCTGATCAATAGTGCCATGAACTCGACATTGTCAAACACACATAAAGATGCTTAACAAAACTCTAAACCTTTTTGCTGAATTTAGACCCCCACGATCACAGTTATCGGGTCTCGAGTGCTATCCGCCACACTAACGAAGGCCCTTGCTTTGCTTTTCTCTCACCAGTTTTTTCTACCCTAGTGGTGCCATCAGCAATCACAGGTCTACGGGAGTGATCTGAAGAGCACAGATTGAATCTAGTTAAGCTGAAGCGGCAATCAGGTGATGGCTTATAGCACCGTTAGAGTAAAAGAAAACTAACTGAGAGAAAGGCAAGGCGAGGTCCTCCGTTGGTGTGGTGGACAACACGCAAGACCCGGAAATGGTAGTCCTGAGTTTAATGCTTCTCTGAGGTCCCGAGTTTTGTTTATATCTCAGCAACCCTTCTTGCATTTCACATGTTACCCTGTCGAGAAAAAGGAATTGACGAATTGACAATGAGTAAAAACTAGACCTATGTCAAAAATCGCCAAAGGTTCCTTAATGTATATTTAGCCTATACAATGGCCGTCGATCACGTGTGTATCACAGGTCACCTTTAGCCATTGCGCTACACGAAAACAAATTATTTCCCGAACAGAATACTATATTCGGAGCAGATCATCACCATGGGCGACATTTGCAAGGAAGAAAAAGTGCAAGCCATGCTGGCATTAGCATAACTCGTTAAGCTGAACAGTTCAGATTCCATAGTATCTCAGCACATTGGTGCTCGTCTTACAATATTAGTTGACTTATAATGTAAAATTGAATGACGCATAGTTTAACGTACACTGATGTTGTCGCCGTACTGGGATCGTTGACAATCGCCCCGTCTGCTTTTCATTGGTTCCACACCAATCTGAAGAATTTCTTCCGCTGTGAAATATTTTCCATTTAAATCACTTTCACCTCGGAATGATGCTCTCACTGTAGGGCTAAAATTCTTAATGTGTCGAATTATAGGCGAGTAAGTTTGGAGAAATCCCAATGCATAACTTTCTCTTTACTACTCATTATTTTTTTTTCATGACCGGTATCATGTGAAATACAACCACAACGATGTAGCGACATTTGCAAAACTCAGAGCCCATGCCAGATTCAAATCAACTATTACCCCCTTCCAGGAACTGATCTGTTACCCACATCATCGCTAAGGCCCTTGCTTTGCCCTCCTGTCAGCCATTTTGCTCTAACGGTGCCATTTGAAACCACCCTTTAACGGGATTGATCTGGACAGGACAATCGCCTTCAAACCAAGCTTAGCTAAAGCTGTAGTCGAAATCACACTGTATAACTTTTTATTGGCTGGTTATTATTGTTTTCATGGCAGGGAGTGCCAGCGCAATGTTAATGAGATCTTTGCAAAGTTCAATCCTCAAGACAGGGCCAAACCCGCCACTAAGCTTTACGAGATTACGCTATTCGCTTGAGGAAATGCTTCATACTAACTGTATCTCCATATTGTGTTTGATCCTGTTGCTCTTTTGCTGATAATCTCTTCACTTTCTGCAAAAGAATTATAACGTTAAGTATCGCCAACAATTCTCTGACAAAAGACTTGATATAAACAATTTTATTCTTTACTGCACTTTACCCTCTAAAATAAACGCACGCGGCGCTTGCTCATGTCAAGAAGCCGCTCTCACCTTGCATTTGAAAACGTATTTTGTTTATTATGGTCTCGTTCCTCTGGCTATTCCAAAACAATGTTACTGATAAAAATAAACACAAGCTGCACATTTTCGTGCGCATCAAAAGAAGTTCCGTGAAATGTACACGTGCACTTGGAACGCGGGCACCAGATTTGTCTAGGGAGAGCTCTTTACAAGCCATATAGGCTTTCAATTGTCTGGCATGAGGACATGTGAACATGCAATCACTGCTGTAACATGAACCTACTTCAGTAGGGTTTGATGCCATTCGTCAAGAACATCAAAGATCCCAACACAGTAGACTAATCCGTGCGCAAAACTGGAGACCATCGTGAAAGGTGGATGCGATGCATCGATGAATGAGCAAAAGTTGCGTTGGGATCAGCACAATATGTGAGGCTGGATCACCCGAATTAAAACTAGTAAATGGGCGAAATATAGTTGTCTATAGCTATTTTTTCAATATCTAGCGGCCCAAATAAGATTCTTGGATTCTGCTTCTAATTACGACTGAAATTATGTGACACCTTCTGTCTTCTACAGAATTTTGTACAGTAATAGATGAATCGTCACGCGACCAATGGGGTCAGGCAGATAGCTCGGAACAAGTGCTTTTTTGTAAGTTTTGATATGTAGGAAGCAAAGTTTCTGGTATATAGCACAATATGGCGTGGAACTAGCAATAAATTTGAGCGGAAAGTTAAGGAAAGTTTCGTCATAGCAAGTAGGTGGAAACTCGTGGTGCTTAGATTACCGCAGCATTATGCTACTCAGAAAATGTGGTTCCCTGAACGAAGGAGTTAAGTCATCACTACGTACAGTAGTTGAGTTGTCTCTTTTTTCATTCTTTTTTTTATGACGACCCTGCAAGAGTGGTGTGCAGGCGGGACGCTGTCAGGTGGTTTCTTGCTATTTGAGTGTTGTATACAAATATTTCAAAAAGCTTTCCTCTTGAAACACCTTGGTCCCAACTAATTTTGAAAACTTTTAGTCAGGGAATTTTTTCAGGAAAAAACGGTAAAGCAACAGACGGCGCTATAATCTCAGCCTTGCTACACAGCCCTCAGGAAAACGACGATAATACGTGGCATACGTACAGATCGAATACTTTCCTCATTTTCGCCCATGTGAATGAACCTCCGGTTTTAAAAAATGAAGCCTACCGTACAGTCTATGCTTAAATCATTTGGCGATAAGCTACCTACTGTATCATATTATCACATAACATGAACCTTGATTTAAACATGCTAAACCACTAGAGTGGTCGACTTTTTGCTACGCTATTTAGAAATCGAAGAACGAGTGTGGCGCAGTGGTTGGAGGCGCCACTGCGAGACGCACATGGAATCGATCCCCGCGCCCATGGCCCACCAAGCCTTCCATCCCTCCGGGGTCGGCAAATTGGTACCACACTTGTCTGGGAGGATAGCAGCACTGGCTCGATACATCGGTAGGCCATCGCGAGTTATAGTAAAGGTCGGATATGCGTTCAATCACCTTCAACAATACTTAATGAAGTCGAATGTATGGCGCATCCCTCAGGGATTGATCAATGCCGACAGCTTTGTGCTTTATTCTTTTATTTAGAAATCAGTTTCGTGTTTCATATTTGCAGTTTTAGGAAGCAAAACTGCGTGTTTTTTCTTAGTAAATGTTTTCATTCTTTAAGAATTTGTTTTATTAACAAATATTAATAACCCGATTAACTTCGTAGGAAACGTGCATCGTTGTAGATGACTATTAACTTGATTTTGAAAAAGTCCAGTAGTTTCCGGTAGTAAAAGTAGTAGAATTCCATTTAACACTCGGGACGAGTGAAACCTATAGATGTCATGATGGTTTTGTTGGTGTGGTCGATATAACTAATGCACATAGGCCTCATTAGCTTAGCGATGGCTTGTTTTGACACATTGAACTGTTGCCCTAGATAATCTCAACACTCGTCTGTATAATAATAATAATAATAATAATAATAATAATAATAATAATAATAATAATAATAATAATAATAATAATAATAATAATAATAATAATAATAATAATAATAATAATAATAATAGTAATAATAATAATAATAATAATAATAATAATAATAGGCACTGCTGAATGAGATTCTTCACTCTATCGGTGCTCCACTTCACTGTATTGGACTCGGTGCGACAACGAACAACCACATCACGCGAGGACCACATGTGCATCATCGACTCAGGTCAATCCGGCACTAAAGATGACAAGGACCTCGAAACGTTATCCGAGTAAACTTTTTTTATCAACATCATGTTAGCTTAATAATC
Organism: Angiostrongylus vasorum; assembly: GCA_018806985.1. Classification (NCBI taxonomy): domain Eukaryota; kingdom Metazoa; phylum Nematoda; class Chromadorea; order Rhabditida; family Metastrongylidae; genus Angiostrongylus; species Angiostrongylus vasorum. The sequence continues at coordinate 2,480,001 of JADANN010000099.1, read as the reverse complement.
CAAGAAGGTACTCTTCTACACTGTTTGTCATCAACTGATAGCTTTGAGAACACAGATGTTGCAGCGGGTGTCGTTCGGTAAAGGCTCAAATCTTCGCTTAGAAATATGTAAAAAAAAGTACACATTTTTGTACAACGCCTATGCTATTTTTGTTTTATTTTGTATAAAGCTCTTTACATCTGCTGTGCGGATCTCAGCAATTCTCACATTCTATTCATTTTTCCTAGCATTCATCTCCACAATGGTCTTCGAACATTTTGCATGAAGTTTTAGGTGCTGCATGAAGATTTCGTCTTCTTTATGAATCTCTTGGAATGCTAGTGGTGCCAATTCTCCTTGCAATCCGGTGTAGCTAGATTAAGGTGATCCCATGTGGACTAGATGAGGATTGATCAATTCCGAGGTAAAAAACCAAGTCGACCTCGGGGTTTCTATGATAGTTGATGATGTCGGATTCACAGCGCACGCTTCAGCGTTTGATCAACGCTAAACGTTTTATCCTTTTCATGCACTACCAATGGTTAACCCAAAGGTAACCAAGCTGTTTAATCTTATCTTGTGTCTCAGAGTTGTTTCAGGGAAAAAACTGCTGTCTATACTTTAGTTAAGATCATTTAATACTTTGCTGGTGTTCTACGGGCTGAACAAAATAATGAAATAGTGAATTGGCTAATTTCTTAATCTTAGACGAGGTTGTTAGAAAGCTTTATTCTGGACAACATTTCGGCGTATAGCCTTCTTCAGAAAAAAATAGTGAATTATATCTAATCACCAATATGGACAGACAATCAGATACGAAAGCCTTTAGCTGCTTCATCCAACTTAGTTGGCACCGGCGTAGGTTCCTCCTCCCTGACCAGCTCCAGCATAACCACCAGAACCGCCACCTACGGCTGAAAAAATAATGCACAGAATTTATTGATACAAACATATACATATATATATACACATATATTTATATAAAACATGAGAAAGAGATATGATTCTTGGCAAAGTCTCTAACGCCTGTAAACTGTTGACAAAATCTACCTCCTGCCGGTAATCAAAACCGTCACTCCGAAAAAAGAATACTTGAAGGCTTCTATAAAGACCGAACATTCACAATTTACTAATGCTTGCTGTCTGGAAAACATTGGGAAAGTAAAGAAGATCAATAGAGGAATGATGTACGAATTGAATTTGAAGTGATAGTGAGGTCGTCGTCAAGGAGACCGTGCAATGCCTTTTTTACACAATAAAAGAACATGTTTCTTGGTTTCGTTCGACGTACGATGACAAGTGAATTCTACACTATAATTGACAAAGTTAACTAATAAAGTAAGAATAAAATATACTTCCTAGTAAGCTCAAAGTTGTATTACATTTTTGAGTGATTTTTTTCGCTTTAGGAAGGGAGAATTATGCAATACAACATCACGAGTATCCCTGAAACCATTGCGAGGGAGTAGTCCCACGAAATAATGAAAGGCTGAGAAAGCTACAGCGTTTCTATCAAGAATTCATTGATAAAAGACGCCCTCTTGCACGATAGTACTCAACTGCACATTAAATATCTAATGGTGCAGAATTAGTTTAGCTACGAAAGCTTTCTCATCTAACATGCTCGTATGACCTCAAGCCAATAGGCGGTCTTAAGGAAAAGTCCTCAACAACCAAACTGCCACTGAAAATGCCTTCAAGAATTCATCGCTTTAAGGCTCTCAGGATTTCACGTAGTAGCAATAAATAGGCTCTTACTATGTTGGTTTTGCGAATTGCGTGGGTTTTCAAGCATTGTTAGTACAATTAATGAAGTTACCGTTCAGTAATTTGAAATTCAAGGAAACCACATTTAATTTTAGATTAATCTTAGGCACAACTACCCAATCATTCCCCGAAATTTGAAGAGTTACCGACCGGTAAGGTCATATACTCAAACAACAACGTGTTCTTTTAGTGAAGATATACGCGACCAATCATCACATCTACCTTGCGAATCCCACATTTCCAGAATTCGAATGGTTTTCTCGCATTCATCGTTCACAATGGACTTCGAACATTCCACGTGCTTTTTCAGCTGGTGCTTGACCATTTTGTCTTCTTTATGAATGTCATAGAGAGCTGGTTGAGAAAACTCTTCTTGCAATCTTGGGCATAGCCGGACTAAGGTGTTCCCATGTAGTTTGAAAGAGACCCTTGATCCTGTGCTCGGACTAGCGTCTTTGCATCCTGATCGACGGCATCATCAACTACCACGTTACCTCTGCGTACATATATTTATATTATACGCATGTACATTATATATATATATATATATATATATATATATATATATATATGTACGTTGTTTGATTATGAATGCCCATATTCCATTCAAGATTAGGTTATAGAGTATTAGAACAAAAGTTTTATAACTCACGACCAGCATAGGATGGTGGTGGTGGTGGTGGAGGAGGAGGAGGAGGAGGGAGGAGGTGGTGGAACGTATGACGGCTGGGCGTATCCTCCTCCTGAAGGAGCTTGAGCGTATCCAGATTGAGGAGCTACAGCATATCCTCCCTCCAGAAGGAGCTCCTCCACCACATCCGCATGAAGGAGGTGGAGGTGGAGGAGGGCTGAAACAGTTCTTTTCATTAGAAAACTCATTTCATACACAAATTAGAACAAGTAAAAAAAAGTTTTGCAACCCACATTATGAAAATATAAATGAATGAGTAAATTTGACATTTCCACTTTCCCTTCCTACACATCTCGAATCTTGTACCGAGCACAGAGTGTTTTATGTAAATAAATTTACCAACCAGCAACCACCGGAAGATCCGAACAGGATAGCGTCAGAGACTGCAAATACAGCTAGGGTGGCAACAGCGAGTTTGAGCATTCTAAAATTTTTCGTGTAGAACACTTAACTCCAAGGGTTTTTAATTTATAATTTTACTGTGGAGTGTTTCAAGTGAAATAGTGACACGACAACGGGGATTAAAGTAAGACAGCCACAGGTAAGTTTCAGATATCCCTAATAAATGACAATAAGCACACTACGATATAAGGTATACCTCGTGAAAAAATTTTAAAAAAAGAAAAAAATTATGACGGAGAAAAGACAATGAAAGAAGCAGGCGTCGAATAATACGTAGAATGAGCTCGTTCAGACTTATAAGGGAATCGCGACAGGTTCACCCACGGAGATATCGCACCGCTTGCGAGATTCGAAGATGGAAACGAGACCTGAAACAAGGGATTTTGATGGCACTAGTCTAATTTTTTCACGAAACCAGAACGATAGGATAGGTGAGACGGCGATGCTTTCACGCTCGAACGAGGAAACCTCGCCGAAGAAAGTGTCATCATATCCCGACTTCCAGATGAATGATGTAATCACGTCTTTGCATCAACACCGAAACGTTGATGTGCTTGCACTCAGAGTTCTTCCGTTTTCCTTTTTTCTTGAATGCCCAACAAAGATTCCCTGATCCATGGATTAGCGAGAGGGAATAGCCGTGCTCAATAAGAGAAAGTGAAGCAGTTCATTCACAATGAAACGGATTACAAGCAATTTTACGAATAAAACATCCTGATTTTGAATTATAAGGATCTTGCAAAAGAAGCTTTGTGATAATAACTTCTAATTTTTTTGTTACATGATATACTATAGCTTGTTACAAAACGCAATCGAAGCAATATTAAAAACACTTTTGCGCTTCCACTTGCATACAAGTGTTTGACAGGCTTACGTGTTAAGTTCAACGTTGAATAGAACGACATTAAATAATAGTTTCATCTTTTGTCTAGTTCGTTATCGTACAATAGATATACATAAGCTATTTAACGTTATACACGTTTTTTACCGCTTATGCACATTAATGCACATTAATGGCAAGAAAGGCGCTTGTGGCGCAGTGGTTGGAGGTGCCCCCTGCAACACACACGTGGAATCGATCCCCCGTGCGCATGGCCCACCAAGCCTTCCATCCATCCGGAGTCGGCAAATCGGTACTAGACTTGTCTGCGAGGATAGCAGCACTGGCTCAATACATCGGTAGGCCACCGCGAGTCATTGTGAAGCCAGATATGCATTCAGTCACCTCCAAACGATGCATAATGAAGTCGAATGCATGGCGCACCTCTCAGGGATTGATCAGTGTCCAAAGCTTTTTTTTCTAATGGAAAGAAGGATCACTTTAGGATACGTGAATCTTCCAATTATACCATTGTTCATCCTCCAGTTGTTACTACATCTGGCCAGTTTCGATGCCCACTCTGGGATTTTCTTCGCCGTTTTCATGTTTCGTTAACATTTTTTCGCTTATATTTGTAAATCTTTGTGGACATGATGTTGTTTCTTTAGTAACTCAAAGCAGGAACATAAAACTGCTGCTGTCGCAGTATCGAGGTTGTACTTCATCCCAAGAAAATGCGCAGCATGCAAAGTTCATTTCAAGAATTTCGTTGACAGAAACAAGAATACTGAAGACAGCGATGGGAGACAGACCGTTGTCGTGAAGAGGATCGGAAACATTTTTTCGGTCGACGGTCATCAATCACTCGAATTAAATGAACTGGATAGCTTCCGCGAATATTGGTCGTTAAGTGGGGTAAGTAATATTTGTAGAGCCTTTCAACCAAAAGAAAATTAAACGATGAAGGAGCATAAAACTACAACTTGCTGGGAGTGAATTTAAAGAAAAATGGCTGCTGTTGTGGGATGCGTTAAGCATTTTTGCAGAACAACAATTCATTTCTGCATCACAGCAAAGGATACACAAATACGACGCAATGACACACGACCAGTAGGATTCGGAATTAGACAACAGTTATTTCTAACTATCCTTCAGGCAGATTTATCCGCATTGGCCTACAGTATTTCACTGATCCTCTACATAACCAGGTCAAAAGTTGGAAAAGTGCTCTAAAACCTATAACGTTTCTCGTCGCATCCAAGATGGTCACTAGAGTTCTCACCAAAGGGCAACTTCTGCCAACCATATTAACAATTATTTCCCTGCAGATTTGTACACCGAAAGGACACTGGTAAAACTAATTCAATTTTTTCACTATCATTTTTGTTGAATTTTTTTGAAGAAACGGCATCTTAGTTTTTTCACTAGCGAGTTGAATATTTCACCAAGCTTTCACCCAGCTTTATCGCTCGCCGGTCTCTTTGCACTCTCATCATTAAAACCCGCAAAGTTATTTTTTGAAGCACTTGCTTTGTAAGCTTCAGTTAAATTGTTATGCAACCAAGTGCACCTCCAGATAGACATAAGCTTGGTCGTAAGCATGAACACTACAGGAGCAATGTAAAGCTGGATGTGTTGAATAGGAGAAGAAATTGCTCGAAGATAAAGAAGCGTACGAGAGCTAAACGGTGGCAAGCCAAAGAGAAAATGTGTTTAGTTGTGGAAAGATTTGCTTCAGTCAAACAAAACATTTACACTCATAGCTCACAGTGCGGTTGGAAGTAATAATTCCATCACCTTAAAAGAAAAGAGTGATTTATTCCTTTTGTAATCTCCCCTACAAAGATCATACTCTTTTTAAGTATGTACTGCACAATTACAACACCTAACAAGTTTTTCGTGGATGAACAGCGATGTCTTAGGAGAACGACCGAATACTGTCATAAAATTGCAGCAGAAATTGCTTCAAGACAGAAAAGAGTGTTTTCCGTATTCAACGCTCTTCGAACATGGAAAGTTGTTGAAAAATGCCAAAATGTCGGAACAAAAGCTCGACGACCCACATTAGTGGCTTAGATTATATTCAAACCCTACTTAACAGGTGTTCTGGGGGCTTTTTTTTTGAAAAAAATAGTTGTCCCTAGCAAGTTGAGAAGAAATGTATGTACCACTATTGCCTTTCTGGCGAAATGGCAAGCACATTTGGCGCCGAAAGATCTGCAAGCGAAATGGTTTTTGCGGGTCTTAACGGTCTTGTAAATGTCCTCTTCAATCTGTAAACGTTCAACCAGTGCTGCTGCTTCTTTACTCATCGCTTTTCTTACCGAATTTTGGAAACTCGAAGGCAAGTGGACGACTCATAGGAGTCCAGGTACACGTGAGTACTTTTAGTGATAGACATGTTTTAATTATTTCGAGACACTCGGATTAAAGCCCTCGCAGACGTATCGTCTTGTTCATCAGTTTTGTTACCGAAGGCCGAATGCACGCATTAGTTACCCAAGCAAGTCCTCAAATCCTCAATGGAAGATTCGGATGTTATTGTACCTATTTTGACGACCAATGCTCACAAGGAGCTTTCCTCGTATTGCGCACTAATCTCAGTGAGACTATTTTGCGTCGTGCCTTTTATTAACGACCTTGATGTAGAATGGTGAATTTTTGGCAGTGAAGTTCTGCTTAGCTCATCGAAGAAGTTTTATACAGCACTTATAAATCGTACTGGATCCTTTCGAAATCTCAATTCGCTGAAATACCTTTTCCCTTTGCAATGTCAGCTCTGTAATGGCCATGTAATGTTTTTTGAAAATGGGCACGACAAGGCCAGGGTATCATGGTTGCCGATATTATATTTATTCCTGCTCAGGTACAATACTACTTTTTCGCTTAATTTCTGTAGCCTTGATATGTGTAATTTGTTAAGGCCCTAGCTAGTTCGTTGGTGAACAGAAGCGGTACAGTCTTCCAAGACCTGTTTCCTTCATGTCTACACTGGGTCTGGACGATTCTTCTGCGTCAAGGTGAAACGGAAGTACTGCCCCAAAGAAGAGAAGTCGTAAGGATCGTTTTTTTTTATTCCGAATGTAAAAATGTTTTACCTCAAGTACTGTAGCACGTTATCGATATTACTGTTAGCACATTCGAGGCGGGCCTCTGAAATAGCTGCTTTTAACTGTTTCTCTATTTATAATTTTCTTCCATAGCTTCTGTTTTGGATATTTCATTTCTCCTTTACGGATAAGAGCTTTTCAACGTTAAAGTTCACTTTTCAGTCGAACTTCAGTTGTGAATGTTTAAGCTTTGCTGTTAAGAGAGTTTTTAGAAGATGATGTTGTTTTAAAAATTTAAACTCTCGGTTTTCCAAGTACTGAAGGGAAGGATGAGCGAATCGTATTCCTCATCGATGTTTTAAGATTAACATCATTTTGAAGGTAAGCCAAAGAAATAGAAAAAACCATTTCATAGTATTCCTCATGAATCTCAATTAACATCTAGAATGATCTACATACTACTTTTATTCACGAATCATCCTCTGTGAACTTCCATGAGGTTTTTGAGATGATTTCGTTCCCATTTGTTAATGTATCATTGTTATGAGATTAACAGCTTGGAACGAGATAAAGAATAAAGGATAAAGGATAAAGTGTTCGACGCTGATCAATCCCCTGAGGGATGCGCCATGAATTCAACTTCATTGAGCATCTTAGATGTTACCAAATGAATATCTGGCCTACATAATGATTCGCAGTACCTATATATCAAATCAGTGCTGATATACTCTCAGGCAAGTGTGGTAGTAGTTTGTCGACCCCAGAAAGGTGGAAGCCTTGATGTTATCGATAGTCTTATATCACGAACAATCCTAAAATCCACGCTGTAATTTTTGAGAATATCAAAGTTTAGGCATATGAAAGAACACAGTAATATTTGATCACAGTAATTACTAATCTGATGGATAAAGTCGAGTAATGAAGAACATGCATCCGAATGAAATTTTCAATGAAGATTGGACATTAAGTACTGGACCAAACATATATTGTTCACGATATTTCTTCTGCATTTTAATTTTAGCTTTACCTTTTATCCTTCTTTACCTCTTTTAAGCGACGCATGTGCCCCAGTGGTTGAAGGCGCCACTGCGACAGACACGTGGACTCCAGTGTCGGCAAATTGGTACCAGACTTGTCTGGGAGGATAGCAGCACTGGCTCGATACATCGGTAGGCCACTGCGAGTCATTGTAAAGGCCAGATTTGCATTCAATCACCTCCAACGACACATAATGAAGTCGAATGCATGGCGCATATTTCTCAGGTTAAATATTAAAGGGCAAGCGCCAACATAATGCGTTCACCTTTCATCTGACTAGAAAGAAATCCCATATATTAGTTAACCGAACATTTGGTAAATTCCTCCAGTACGTGCAAATTTAGGATGGAAGACGAGTGATATGCTTGCCAATCTTTCTATATTATTTTTACTAGATAATCAACATTATGTGGTTTCGTGTAGAGGCGTGGTTAGATGTGCGCTCATTGCACGGGTGGTTTTTGTTTTTGCCCTGCGCTCTGGCTCGCCAAGCCTTCGATCTTTCCGGGTTCTGCGAAATGGTGCCGGACTTGTCTGAGAGGAGAGCAACAGTGACTTAATAGATCGGTGGTCCACGGTGTGTCATTGTACAGGGTAGATGCATTCAGTCAACTTTGACGATGTTTATTGGAGTTGAATGCAGGAAGCATACCTCAGGGTTTGATGAATGCCAAACCTAATCCTTTATCCTTTATCCTTTTGATCAACACGACACCAGATCGGGCAATGATTCGCTTAGAGCACTTGCTTGGGTCGAGTGGAAAAGGTGTTGTAGAGTACACCCACAATTGAGATAATGTGTCAGGACACTTACGAAAACGACATTTAAGATTTTGCATTGATATTTGCGTTTTTCCTCACATTTTTCTCTTTCCACTCACAATGAAATTTTTGAATGCCATTGATCCATGTACTCGTCCAAATGATAGTCTCGTAAGAGTAAACTGATCCGTAGATGGCGCCATAATTTTTTTGCTTCCTATATTTGAAGATCTGGTTGTTTAGCTTAAGTTGTTTCCATATGGCATATCTTTCGCGCAAGTTTGGACGTATCAAAATTTCAGTATTATTTTTGAAATAATGATTTTCTTCCAGACGGTGTTTATGTGTGTCCCATACTAAATGTAACCTTCATAAAATAGAATTTATCAAATATACGTACAGAGTAAGCAAACTTTATAAAATAAAAAATTACGAATATACATGCAAGAAAGTTGTCAATGATCTTTTGGCCATCACTTTCCTGGAACGGCATAAGCGTTAACAGGTGCAGCAGCGTATGATGGTGGAGGAGGAGCAGCTCCGCCGCCGCATGCCGGAGCAGGACATGGTGGTGGACAGCACGGCTGAGGTAAAGAAAACGACGGTAATTGGAGGGGGAGGAGGACAACAGGGTGGTGGAGGCGGTCTGAAAATAAAAGATTTTGGTTAGGATCGCAAATTTTCCACTTGATTAGCACTCATTAGAAATAACTTTGGTAGGACGCATTTCAATAGTTTTTTTCGACCTTGTTTTCTATTTTCCAAAAAAGTACTTTATTAATGGCTTGCTGTCTTCGCCATATTAGTGGGCTTTTGTCTGGGGACCATTGAGCCTTTGGCGAGAAATTAATAATATAAACTTACGCGCATCCACATCCACCGCCGCCGAAAAGAATAGCAGACGAGCCGGTGACAAGTGCGAGGTACAGCAGGAGGTATTGCATCATTGTTTGATAGAGACGAATCTGATTGTTCATGATTTTCAAGGGCTTTTATACCAATAGCTAGCAGCGGCTAACCATGCCCACCGCAAAATCTGAGTGAAATCAGAACCTGCTGCAGAGAGAAGTGGAAGATATGCGAAAATACCGGGAGAGTTCTTAAGACGATTGAAGTGAGATGGAAAATCGTGCGGCTTCATAAAACCGGGCTTAGAGCTTAGCTATTATAATAGTGCTTTGATGCCTGGAAAGGTGAGGAGAGAGCATTTGATGGTAGAAATGTCACCAGTTGTAATTTCGGTTTCCAGAACTGTATACGGAAAAGAGAAGGTCAAGTTAAATATTTCAAAAAACCTTATTTGTTAGATTCTGTCAGTCATACCCCAACAATAAATAAACGCTTACACTTCTGAAGTCGTTCGGAATATGCTACACGCCAGCTTGATCGGGACACCAATTATTATCTTTATTATATTATTCCATGACCAGATATCATACGTACCATACTGCGCGGATCCAGGCACGTGTTGCGTTGCTTCGCGTGCTGCTCGCGGTTTTTTCTGTCTTTGCCACAGACGTCGTTGAATAATGATTCAGCCGATCCCGCATGGAATCCCGAGATAGCCGGTACTAGAGCATTCCCACTTGGATTAGAGGAAATGGTCCGAGCCCAGATAAGTCTGGTAGCAATTACGCCTGTAAAAATAGAAGAATTTGGAAGGTAGGCATTTATATCAGGTAATATGTTTTTTATAACAATTAGAACTATTGTACTTCATTTCAAACATGATTCTTTCCTTCAAAGTACTTTCTTGAGCTCTTTAAGAACAGACATTACGATGGAACAGCTGTGCTATCAAAATCAGACAAAGTAAGATCCCATAAATTAGAGCAAACATGTTTTCAAGGTTAATGAATTTGTAACACTCCAATTTTTTTGTTAAATTATGTATTTTTTATTGTCCAACTGCACATCTTATCTACAGATAAGTTAGCTTTACGTCCCGAAAAAGATAAGCACCGATTTTCAACTGAATATGACTGTCAGAACACTTAAAGAAACTGTGTAAATTATCCTAGGATATAGTCAAGGTATTCTTCTTTCTCTTTTTTTTTGTACGTGACGCAGTGGTCGGAGGCGCCGCAATACACATGGAATCAATCCCGCACCCCAGACCCACCAAATCCTTCATTCCTCCGGAGTAGACAAATTGGTACCAGACTTGTCGGTGAGGATAGCAGCACTGGCTCGATTTATTGGTAGGCCACCGCAACTTACTGTAAAGGCCAGATGTGCATTCAGTCACCTCTAACGATGCCTAATGATGTCGATTTCATGGCGCTTCCTCAAGGATTGGCCAACACCGATAGCTTCTTAGGTTTTATTCGTTTCAAAAACAAGGGTTATTTTCAAGTCTGTTATGGTTTAGAGAAGTTCTATAATGTTGTCGTGCATGTAGCGGCAAGAACAAACGAATTAACCACTCCAGGTTTTGCAAAACTACTAAACTATTCTCAAGACTAACTACATAACTTCGACAGTTATCATTAATCCTTTGTATTAGTTTGATAAGCACACACGATGACGTTATGCAATGCTTGACGTTACCAAGGCGTCGCAGGGATAGTTCTCCTTCAGAAATAGATGTTTTATTTTACAAGATTGTTCGGAAATTAATGCTGGATTTGTAGTTTCATTTTTTTCTTGCACGGCTCTAGCAGCTCCAATCTTTTCAGACATAATATTACTGTAGTATTATATACCTCTAACGAAGCTCACTTTCGCTCCATGTGATTGACTTATTGTTTAAATTCCAGATCCGACAACAAATCTACTTTTGCGAATTCATACCCGATCGTATTTTCGTTCATATGGCACGAAATATTGGTGAGGTATGTGATCAAGGAACTGATAACGAATGCACAGCGCAGTGTTCGTTTGGAAAACGTCGTCATTTCAGCAAATTCGATCCCTTGAATCAGAAGACCGCGGAGGATTAAAAGTTTTTGGGGTTCGAAATATAAGGAAAACTGCTCCAGGAATTGCAGAAGAACTTTTTGCAAGAATCTCAACTTTTTCATAGCATCTAAAAGATGCGAAAGTCGAAGGGGTTCAATGAATTGGTATCAAGTCGTACTGGCAACGCCACAAAGGTTGAACGAGTGGGGCAGGCAACTCCGCGTCATCTACCATTTGGCCCTCTACCATAATGACCACCACGTCTGCAAACACCTCGGCAATTTCATCTACGAGAAATGGTACAGGAACTAAGCGGAAGTCGAAACTACCTTCAACGATTTCATGGATTCCATAAGTCGAGAACTTTTCTCCACTCCTATAAGTGAATTCATTTCTTATCGGAAAAAAAGACATTGTAGTCTTTACTTCGATAAACGCAGTTATTCGCAGATCGAGATATAAAAGTATAGGTTGAATTCCGTTAATAATTCCCCAACAACCTAATGTATTTAAGATATCCCTTCCAATTATTTCTCAACGCTTCAATTACAGTGTAGAGCAATGTTCCAATATCACCTATACGTCATTTCCTGTGTTTCCTCGAATTGCGCTTGAAGTTCTTGCCATCATCCTAGTTGTTCACTTTAAATTTGAAGCGAAATCATAGCGGGATACGCCGGTTAAAGGTGTGCCTTCCAGTCCATTCGTATCCATCACAGTCCTAAATAGCTAATGCCTGTTTGTAGAGTTTCGAACAAAATTGAAGAAATCAGCATGAAATTGTCGTGATCTTAGCGCTTTTGCAAGTGAGCTGAAGATGACTATATTCGAGATGTCAACTATAGCCATTTATTGAGCATATTTATTGCCATTCTTTCATTTTACGTCTTTCTACATTCATATTCAGGCCTTATAATGGTTTCGAATTTGTTTTTTTATCTTCCCGAGTTTTTAAACTTTCTCTTCCGGGTTCTTTCTTATTATCTCTTCATTTTAATTACATAGGCTAAGCAGGAAATCTGCGCGATCGCCGTTAGAGAACCAGATCTGTGGCAATCGGCTTCCGCGATTTAACCGGCCTCAACGGCTGTTTCAGCGCTTATTCTGTGAAATGATTTTGAGAATGATGTGTCATTAAAATGGGAGGGGCTGCAAAAATTGGAAAAAAAGGGAAAGAGTTATCCTGATTGTGTTTGCGATAGCGTGGCGCACTAAAAAGAGGCAATATTCTATCGCATCAGTAGATTGCTCAAGAAATCGACTGATTGAATAATATCACTTTCACAAATATTAGGTTTTCGGCATTAAAAGCTGATAACAGTTATGTTGGTTTTTTATTTTCATACAAGCATGTCGATTTTCCTATACGTCATGTCAATGGTAAATTATTTGATGATAATTTGATGCTTATCAGCATCAACTGATGATTCTTCTCGAAGAGTGGAGAGAATTCGTTTAATTCCTAAAAAGCATTTGATGTCTGCATGCGGTGCTCTTACGACCACTCGTAATTTCGTTGCTGGTGGACTTGTAGTTAATCAGTAGAATTACTGAGGATGCCCGAAGAAATAGAAAAATTCTACCACTGAGTAACCGAAAGGAAACGATGGCGAAGGTTCGATGGTGATCGCTACGGAAATTGAATTTTTACTAATGTGAATTTTGGCAGAAGAAACAATCGTGAATGAGCTCCTGCATCACCTGTCGCATATCGTCGCATTGATTGTCGAGTGACTGGGGGTGGGGTCCAGTAAATCTTTCATTCCCCCCCTCTCACGCACAAGAGTAGCCCAGTAGATTCTTTCCAATCTAAGGACTCTTCGAACATCATGTTTTTAAGGGATTCCGTAAAGAACTCTGGCTGTTGGGTCATTCCGCTATGTGTTTGACATCCCGAAGAATCCGGTCGCTAACTGCTCCGTCCATCGGATGTTATTCAGACGTATTACGTATCCGGCCACTCTATTGCCGATAATTTGGTGTGTAGAACGGAGTCTTTGTCTGTTGATCGTTGACGTAGGTCGCAGATCTAGATTCCTTCCCTCAATTGCGTGACATGGGATATTCCTAGCATCGCCCATTCGACTGCGCGTTCTATAACGCTGAATGATCTTTCATCTTGTTTACGTAGTGACCGTATTTCTAACACATAGCTTAGGGCAAGAAGAATCATGGAGTGGAGCTAATATCGTGTTTGCACTCCTGAATCCGCGTTTTGCGCCATGTAGATCAAAATGCACGTCGTCGCACGCTTTGTGCACGGTTTTCGCGTGCCACGACGTGTCGTGGGGAGTTTCTCCTTTTCTGAGATTTTGTCGTTTTCCGGCTAAGAATGCGCGTTTTCAACGCGTTGCCCCTCCCTCCCCCCCTAAACCCTCCACCTCCACACCTCGTAATCTCGGTAATGTACTGGCGTCAGTACTTTGTCGTACTCGGGATAGGCACAGAGTCGGGTGCTCTTTATTACCTTCACCACATCCTCGATCCTCTTAAAAGCCCCTGAAGTCGTCGTTTCCTCTTGCTCAACTCGGGAGCTAAGTCGTTCATTTTGCATGCTGTTGAGCGTGAAAAAGGTATACGAAACTAATCCGTTCCTCACAAACATCATTTTTGTGGGATTTCCTTGAATAGAATTCCTTCCACAAATGTTATCAAAACCGGACACAATTCGCTCCATTTAGCTAATGTTTGATGTTGTGAGAACGATGCCTTCAGCAAAACGAAAATGATGTTACTGCCGACCATTGATTTTCACGGTCCAACTCCAATGTTCGCATGACATTCTCGAGGGTGGCGGTAAATAATTTTGGCGAGGTGGTATCGCGTTGCCCAAGTCCTCTTTTGAGTTCGTTGTTAACAGAGTGCTGATATTTTGGTTGTGAAAACTTCATATAGTTTACGAAGAATCTTAATATATTGAGCAGCAACGAAATGGATCCTTGCCGTCCAGGACTTGTGTGATGGTTTGCATCTCAAGTGAATCTAAAACAATATGTGCTCTTTCATTGACAAGCTAACATGAGCTAACATGGGCTTAGTGAAAAGGTTTATTCGGACGTTTCGAAGTCTTCGTCTTTCTCAGAGCCGAAAAGGAGATCCGAGTACTAATACTGAGTGATTTTCTCCATTGCTTTTCTGTAAACTGTAACAATTTCTTCTGGGCGTAGAAATGAACTAATCATCATGGTTTTGTAATTGCTAAAGCTTCAGTTGGATTTGCGCATGCTTTTGCTAGTCTCTGTAGCTTCGTCGACCATAACTGCTGCTCTTCTCTCTTTAAGATCTTTTATCGCTAAATTGTTTTGCAAGCACGGACGTGAGTCGGCGGTTGCCTGTAGATCGTGCGATTCCACGTTGGTGTATCATCTCGGGTGGTTCTGGAGGCAGGCGTTTCTTGGTGACTTTCGAACTCACACAGCTTTTATAGCGCTAACGCTAAGGTGTTGAATGAGCCGGTCGTGCTCCACATCCACGTTTTCAATAGCGAGATCTTCCCAAGAGTGGACAGATGGACCAAATAAGTATCAGTTTATAATAGTTTTGAGACTTCGTTTTTGAGCTTGGCGGCTTCCTTTCGTTTATATATAAATTACTGTATAAGTATGAATATGATTCAATGATGCCTAAAAAATTTTTCCAACTCAGTCAGAACAGTGTGCACAATTTTTCGCTGTATTGCTAAAGGGATGAATGTGTCTATTATTAAGCTGAACGATACAAATTTATAGTAGCACTACTTACTTGCTTAGATAGGCCGTTTACCCGTGCGGAAATCAGCGAAAGCATTATTTGTCCCGTCCACTTGTAGTCAATGTGTTCCGAGTATGACCAAGTGGGAGAAGTCGTGCTGTTGCGGTGTGAAGAGTAACACGTTTTTGTGAGTATCAAGCAGATCCATCTAACTCACAGCACCTTAAATGCTGGCGAATTTGTCAAGTTATTACGCCCTACACGTACGATTTACCAAAACTTATTCAGAGCACAAAAAAATTCACTAAATGAATCTTATCTAATCTTTCAGCGACAAGTGAGAATCCTACTTTACCTCATCTATACAAAGATTGTCGCAGAGTGTCAGGAAATATGGTCAATGCCTGGAAATACGGCTTTACAATTCATGTAGTTGAAAGGTGTTGAGAAATGGTGGAGTGGTACGCAATCGGGGAGCAGGAGTTCTCTATTTACATGGACCTCAACTCTACAAGGAAAAGTGTGCGTAACACCGCAGTTTCTCAGGATTTCAAATGAATAAAAAGCTGGGACACATCAGGCTTTGCAAGGCTGAAATAGCGAAATTCTGGTTGTTGGCTTGGCGGCGATGCTATCAGAGCTTCACTGCGTCGCCAAATTGCATGACATGAAGGATAGCTTAAGAATAGAATATTAAACAGCGTGTTAAAGCTTACTCGTTCATTTTCTTCTAAAACGTTTTTTGCTGCAAAAGTTGTCTGCTAAAACTTGATTGGACAGTGCCATATTTGAACGTTAGCCGACAACGTTTGACGACATGGACATTAGTTTTTTGTCTGCAGATCACAACACTTCTCGCAAATGATTCCGTGACGTGCCACAATAAATACTTACTTGGATACTTGGACATTCCGTCTTCACGAGCTGTGCGGACCCCCAGCACATATGCCATTCGTTCCTTTCTCTCGCAATTGTAGTCCATGGTGGTGGTATTGTTCAAACACAGTAGCGATTGCGAGTCTCAAACCGTGATCTGTAAAACAACTGCAACTGCGTATACATCTAACTAACTTTGTTTGCGAACACGTCCGCCCAACGTGTAGGTGCTCGTCCTGGGGGGACGTTTGCATTCTCTTGGAGTCCACTCTACTGTTCTTTTCGTCCATCTGTCGTCCGTCCTCATTATGTGACCGGCCCATCTATGTTTCGCTATCGATGCATATTCTCCTGGATATCGAAGATGTGACAGATTTCGAAGGTCAGAGCTTCGCATCCCAGCTAGATATTGAGAGTGCCAGTTATATTTCAGATGGCATCGCTCGAGCGCTTTGTGAGTATTGCGAAGCATTCTTGACATAGTTGAAGTGTCAACCCACGTCTCCACAGCGTAACAGAGCGCTGGGAGGACCGTAGAATGGAAGAGATGACGCGCGTATTTTCGGGTCGTTCAGTTGGTCGGTCGCTTCTTTGAGAGGCCCATGTGCGGCCCAAGCAGCTCTCCTTCTTCTATCTATTTCCTCCTTCATGTTGTTTTCCATGTCCATTGATCGCCCAAGGTATACGTATGAGGTGGTCTCTGCAATGAGAGAGCAATCCAATTCAATTTTTCCGCCTTCGCACCACGGGTTTTTTCAAGAACTGGGTCTTCTTTCGATTTATGCGGAGTCCAACGTTTTTCTCCGCTTCGTTGAGCTCGTTGATCATCATCTCTGCTTCGCTAGTACTTCTTGAGAAGATGACATTGTCGTCGGCAAAACGAAGGTTTGATAGGAATTTTCCATCAGTACGTATGGCTTTCTCATCTCAGTCGAGTGATTTCATTATGCACTGCAGTGCGGCACTGAACAGCTTTGGCGATATTGTGTCGCCCTGTCCAACCCCTTTTTCCTTGGGTATGGTAAGAAGAGGTCGATGGAAAAGCTGTGATTTCGTAGTGCAGCTCCGATAACAGTCGCACAGAGTTCTTATGTAGGACGGGTCCACTTCTTGGTCGATGAGCGCTGATAGGATTGCATTCGTTTCGACACTGTCAAACGCTTTTTTCATAGTTGACAAAGGTTAGGATTAGAGGCAAGTGGTATTCCCGACAAACTTCGATGACCCTGGACACGGTTTGGATGTGGTCCATACAGCAAAATCATTTCCGAAATCCTGCTTGCTCGACTGGTTGCGCCTCATCCAACGTCCATTTTAAAGCTAACATATACCACTTTAGAAATGAAGGTTGAAGCCCGACATGAGTTTCTGAGAGACCTAATGCAAACGACAGCTTCTAAATGGGAACTTCCACAAGAAGAAACCAGGCCGAAATTGTTCACTTCTCAAACACAGCTCGCTGGTAATAGCAAGGAATTTGAACACTCATCTATGACTGTGTGTATGGGACGACCATGATCTAAATCGCAAAAAAATGGCAGTTTTGTGGGCTCCTCCATTTTTATTTCCAACTAAAGAGTTTCTAACAGTTGAGTAAAGGAAAGAAGAACGTGTTTAGTGAAGTACTCTAATACTTACCGATGTACTAATTTAAATGGAGAGCTTCAATTATATGGCTGAAAAGTTTACCGCGAGCCGAAAGTTTGGAATACAACTGACTATTTGTAAACTCTCCTTGATTTAATATCTCTCTGGAGGCCAGGTTTACGGCTTTTTACTACTAAAGGCGTGTTTTACAGACGGTTCATCATTATTCAGGCGCTCGCTTGCGCAACTGTTGATCAATTCTGCAACCTTCCTCACACTTTTTCCGCTCACCACCCTACTCATCTTGTCCCATTACTGCTGCCTCTCATCACGGTGTAGTGCTCCATCACCGTGACCATGTGTGGCGCCATGAAGAGGACTAGTGGGTCGTTTTCAGGCCTTGTGCCTTCCGTCCGTTTCCGGTTTTTTTTGACGATAGGTTCAGGAGTTGTCGTGTTACTAAAATTTTTCATCAAGTGAATGCAAATTTTGCGGAATAGCCCATGTAACGCACATCCCAACAACGCGTACGTAATGGAGTCCTTCGACGTCATCGCCCTTTATTCCAACGTGTTGAATGACTGCGCAGTACAATCCACCCGCAATCTCCTTACGCAACGCTGATGAACAACAAAGATGCATGGCTTCTCGTTTCTGCAGCTCATAGCCCCCTTTAAACGACTGTTTAAACTGTTCAGTACCCAGATGGACAAGAAAATATTATTCGCAAATTAAAGGGTTGGCAATGGAACAGCGGCTGACACCAAGCCTTACTATTGACATTACGTCTAAGTTGGAAGCACCAGTAATCGATCTCCGGTTATTACTCTGCTGCAGGTATGTAGATGACCGTTTTGTCGTCTGCTCCACACAAGAGGAGATGACAAACGTTTTGACCTACTGGACGAACAGTCGGAATACATAACATAACAGAAGCAAACCTGAAGGAAACTGGCTTTTGTTTCTGAATCTTCAAATCAATCTATCCAAAAACGGTTACATAACCAAATGGTATCGAAAACTAAGGAATAAAAAATACAATCGTTCATTTCCTCTCCTCTCACTCTTCTCACGTAAAAAGTGCGCTTGTGAGAAGCATGTTTCGAACACTTACCATTGTATGCATAAAAGAGAGCAGAAGGAAGATCCCTGAAACTCGGGGGGGGAATAAAATTCCTTAGGGATCCGCCATGCATTCGATTTCATCAAACATTTAAATTTGACTTTTTTAAAATTTACAATTTAAATTTATTTACATTTTTACACAATTTACAACTGCAGCAATTTTAATTCACTCTTCTAGTTTTAATTAATTTTCTAATTACCCAACTTTGAGATCAGATCGGTGCATAGTTTAACACTGGCTACATTTTTTGCATTTGTAACAGCAATAGGAGCGTGCTATTGCATTTATGATTAATACAATTCAAGCCTACTGAACGCTACCAATCAGGAACCCATGAGTGACAACGATACACTGGTTTCACCGCTCTGTTCTGGTTTACAAAATGTCGAGAAAACCCACGACCACGAAGCCAGTGGACATATGCCCGTACGAGGTGAACAATACGAAAACTGCTCCTATTACGAAGTCCCACATTACGGAGGATACTAGTATGACCAAGCGGCAAGTGGGCAGATGTCCCAGCAGAAAGCCCAACAGCAAGGAGATCCCAGCTACTGCCAACTGAAATCACCGTTTGGAGGTGATTGAATGCATATCTGGCCTTTACAATGACTCGCGGAAATCGATTCCATATGCACTGCATGGCATCTCCGACCACTGGGTCACATGCACCCACTATTAAGTGGTGCGATAAAGAACAATTTCCAATAGCCATGAATCGTTGTCTCCTAAAGATAGGTCCAGAAGAAAAATCATGCCCCCAAAGAGCAATTCGTGCGAAAATAAGTTTCCGCTTATCCAGCCTTTCATTACCAGCAAAATATGTGCAGCCGTAAAACGCTGCTTAGAAAGGGAGCCCGTCTAGACTCTAAGACGCCAGCTAATTTGCAACCGCCTCTCTGACCGTCTCTGCAGAATGCATAATATTCTCTAACGATAAAGACGGTGGTTTCGTAAGTTCGGACACTGTGTACCTACTCTCTTCTGAAGCGTGTGGGGATGAATACATTGCCAAAAAGGATGGACCATTGTGCGTCCGCATTATAAAAAAACACCTAATCGGTAAAATTAGAGTTAAAGGAAATGCTTCACTAAGCGCTCATAAGACACAGAGACATAAACGGGAAGATTTTGATGTAACAGTCACCATCCTCGCACAGAAGTTCAAAGTATCAGCGCATAAAACTGTTGAATCGTTTTGGATAAATTCCAAAGATCCAAAGATGAACCACAAGAAGCAGTGTCTTCTAATCACGTGTGACCGAGCGCCATGCCGCACGATGATTTTTGATCTGATCCAGACACATTTCTCTCCCATATAAGAGTCTGTGCGGCCAGTGTGGTGGGCACCCAATGTTCGAGATAATACTAGGGGGAGTGCAGCGTATACATATATATGAATGTCTGTATGTATATATATATATATATATATATATATATATATATATATATGTATAAGCATATGTTTGTCGCATGAATCAGTTAGTGTCCCGTTGATTACTGAGGCTTTGGTCAGTGAAAGTGGACCATTTTAATAATTTACTGCTTTTCCTGATGGATAAACCCGAGATCGTTATAACAGTGTTCTTTCCTCGATAAGCTTACACGAGGTCCATAAATACTCCTTATCCGGCTAAGGTTTTGACCTTTTCATCATCAGAACCGATGTTCCCAGTCGATGGCGCACGGCGGTTCGTCTTCTCTATGTGGCGTCTTCGTCTTCGTATCGAGTTCAATTTCACTCAGTGGATGATATCTCTCGAAGGAGTGATGCTCACCTAACAAGGCTTTTTTTGCACAGAATGCTGTTGTTGAAAGCAGTGATTGTGTGATGATAACAACTTTTCTCGAAAATTCATGCTGCGAAAGTCGGTTTCACTTTTGGCTAACAAAGAGCATAACATTATCTTAAAACCGAATTTCCTTTAGCCTCTCTATGACTAATCAACATGCATTCTTTCTTTGAAAGAAGGAGCATATAGTGAGTAGTCGTACAGCGGTGAAAGAAAAATCGGTTTTGAAATATTGTTATAATAGTATTTATTAATTCACAATAGCTGACGTTTCGGGGGTTTTCTCATTCCTCAGTGCCTCGAAAGGTCAAATTGACAGGTAATCTAGTCTGCCAAGCACTTGCGTAACCTCAGCACATAAAACCTAAATTTTCATCCCCAAAATAAACAGATTCTTTTAGAATCTCTTCGTTTTTCGACCTGTGCTCTACTTCGTCGTCGTTATTGAGTGGATGTGGCCAAGTACACTGAATCCTTTCGAAACCGTGCTTGCTCACATGGCTACCCTTCGCCCAGTGTTCTGCCAATGCTGTTTAGAATGACTCGAGTGAAAAGTTTGTAGACGACAAGCAGCAAGCAGATTGGGTGATAGTTGCCAATATCGTGGAGGTCACCCTTCCTGAACAATAGCACAGTCTTGGTGGCCTTCCATTGAAAAGGAACCTTGAATTTAGATGGTGAAGAAGCGAGCCAGTGTGTTGATGAGGACAGGAGTTCATTTGAAGGCAAGAGAACGCAGAGAAGAAGAGAAGAGTACTGAAGACATCGAAGTAGTAGTCGTGGGTGATTTTCGTTATTACATTTCTGTTAGTCGTTCTGTTTTGTGTGGGCAGCGTGCTGCGAACATCTTAGTCAGATAATTGGCAAAGTTTCAACCGATGTTGTGGATAATCTGCCTGTTTGCAGGCTCATCAATTATTCCTGCTCTTGTTTCTCTAGGGTCTTTTTTATCGTCTTAATGTAGAGCTTTGCAAATCGGACGTAAGTCGAGCAGTCCCACTAGTAACAGTACGGCTCCGAAGAAGGCGAAATCGCCGAAACGTCAGCCATCGACCATTAACACCAACAACAGCGACAACAACAACGACAACGACAACGAAGGCCTATAGCAACCTCGCATTAGCTCGACAGGATCACTTTATAAGATCATATAATACGTCCTATATACTTCGCAGTCAGGTTGCAGGCATTTGCCCTCGTTCGTTTAAGCATACAATATAAGCTATATAAACAAAACGGCGCATACTCACGCGTGCAAGAAAATGTCCACTTAAACACACACGCCACGTATCAAATCGGCTCAGCAGAAACAGGTTGTTCATCTTTTAGATCTTTATTCGAGTTGCAGAGAAACACAAGGTCGCCTTTCGTCCGCCTTTCACCTTCTTGTCACAACGTGGTAGTGCACCAAATACACTCGCAACCAAGCGGTTGGGATTAAGGGAGAGCCGTAACATATATATATGTATATATATATATATATATGTATATATGCATATATATGGTATATACAAATATATAGGTGCACTTTCCCTCACTTTTCAGCCAGTAGTTAGTTCGAGACAGAGACCGCTTTCGAGTGACACTATAGCTTGCGGTACTAAAGGTGGTTTCTCTCTGTGAGCAGAAATGATTTTCTGTATATTCACGCATAATAGTGTGTTTATTATGGTATAAACGTAAACAACGTTTGATCTTCACATTTTCTAGGAACTCTGTCTCCATAGTCATGTATTAAGACGTGCAATTTGCCTTTCACCTGAAAGAAACGCTTCTGCGTGTGCAAAAACATCAAACTTGAAAGTATTATGTTTATTGAACCGAAGAAAATCGACATCGATAAGCCGGTCACGTAATGAGAAGAGAAGCGGATAGGTGGACAAAAAAGTCAAAGTGGATCTTGAAAGAGTCAAAACGAACTCGAATGTAAAAACACAAAAGGTAGTCCGACGCGTTATTTCAAGTAGTAAGGAAGCTGCATTCTTTGTAAGGAGCAATTTTTCTATGATAAAATGAACAGACGCACAAACCCGACCAACTCGTGGATTAGAGTGAGCAACTACAAATTAAACGTAAAAAGTTCCTCTAGGAAAGGAATGGTATTCGAAAACCGTCTTGTTTGTTGTCTAAGTGTTGAAGGAGAACTGATGTACGAGAAATGTTGGAGTTGTTAACCTTCAGTTCTTCTGCTTTACTTGGTCAGCAGAGTAAGCATAAGGTTCTGAAAAATAAAGATTAAAAAGCTCTAACAAAATTACATCGAAAAACATGCCGAGGATTTATACTTAACAAAGCAATACTATCTACTTTATTCAGTAAAATCAACTGCAACACGGTTTGTCTGGAGTTCTCACAAATACTGAAAAAATAAAGTAGCGAATGAGGACAAACCACTGGATAGATAAATGACGAACCAACATTTGAATAACTAGTTTTGCCACTGTTCAGTTGACCATGGTATTTTTTAAAAAATCGTAGTTTTTAAAATGATTTATACTAACCAGGAGAAGCAGCGTAGTATGGAGGTGGTGAGACACGATAATACGGCTTAGGTGGTTCTGGATAGTACGGCTTAGGTGGTTCTGGATAGTACGGCTTAGGTGGTTCTGGATAGTACGGTTTAGGTGGTTCTGGATAGTACGGCCTTGGTGGCACAGGGTAATATGGTTTAGGTGGCACAGGATAATATGGCTTAGGTGCTACAGGATAATACGGTTTGGGTGCTACGTAACCATCACATGACGTTGGTCGAGGGAGGACTGAAATTCAAACATGAATTATTTAAGCATGAGAGTGTTTGCTTGTTTTTAACAGTTTAGCAACTTTGATAAAAAAACAAATTGGTAGAAATCCGGCATTAAAGGGAAACTGACTCACCATGCACATCCAAAGAGGAAAGCATCCGTTGAGACGAGAAGGCAAACAGCAGTTACCACGAGAAGCTTCATAACTCCTGCCTATCAAATTGATGTTCGATAAGTTTATAATTAACTTTGTAATCAACCATCTCAAATGTTTCAATCAATCAAGTAGTGTACGATTGAATCTAAAACTTTTTAAGACAGCCTACCTCCCTTTATAATAGTAAAAACTACCAGGAGCCGATCGGCAATGTTCTGGTTGGATCGTTGAGTACTACTTTATTTGAGGGAAAAAAGTTTAGATGGCCCATAAGTGTATAGTTCCTGGGGTTTCTTCTATAGAAAATGAAGCTTACGTTTATTGTTGTTGGATGTAGAGAAGAGCGCTTTGTTGAATGCCATACGGCTTTTTATATGACTGTTATATGATTCAGTTCGCATGAAACTTATCCAATGCGAGTTTTGAGATCGTGGTCGGTACACAATAGAAACTACAACTCTCTTGGAAGCGCTCGGTATCCGCTCCTACTCGAACATAGTGGTGTGCCGCCGTAGTTACACCTTTGATGGAGGCGGAACTTCGACCAAAAGTACACAACGATGTTTCAAAAAGTCCAATGCTTTCGTGTAACTAAACCACTACTTCCGGTGTTCTTTTGAAGTTATTGCTGAGCAATTTCCATTTCTTATCACTCCGTATCAGTACTGATGTATTATCTCAAATTCCTTTCAACCTTTTTTTTTCGATTTTAACCAAAGAGGTTTTTCTGCGACAGTACGTGTATGTGCCATTTGAGGCCAGGTGTGGAAAACTTGTTAGGCTCGGTGACATCCAGTTCGTCACCGCCTGATAGCAGTTCTCGTTATCGCTTTCTCTTTCAACACCTCTAAATTCTAACCCCTTGCCTTTCTTTCCTTCTTAATATTTCCACGAGGTGAGTTTCTCCTCACATTGTCAAATACCAAGGTGGGAACACAAATATTTTGGCTTATTAATAAGCTTACGAATATTGCTAGACAACTCTGCTTTGGATAACGTTTCGGCATAATCACCTTATTCAAAACGGCAATACTCGAGTCCTTTACCCACAGCAGCGTTTTTTTCTGTATATGTGAATCTTCGTGTAGAGCAGTGGTTGGAGGCGGCCCGCTACGCACACATGGGATCGATGTCCGCGCCCGTGGCTCGCCAACCCTTCCATCCCTCCGAGGTCGGCAAATTGGTACCAGACTTGTCTGGGAGGACAGCAGCACTGGCTCGATACATCGGTAGGCAACCGCGAGTCATTGTAAAGGCCAGATATGCAAGCAGTCACCTCCCTAACGATGCTAAATGAAGTCGAATATATGGCGCATCCCTCCGGGATTGATTAACGCCGAGAGCTTTATCATTTTATCCTTTTTATGCGAATCTCCGCTGTGGCATCACGCCGAATCAAGTTAAGTTCAAAATCAGATCAACATTCGTGCAATAGCTTCGTGCTATCAAACCATGATATTAGTATGACATTTTCCGATTAAATAAAAAGTTCTTTTATTTATGTGACCCCTCTTCACATTTACTGCGCGGATCCCAGCACTTCTAATATTCTATTCGCTTCTTCGCACCCATTGTACACGAAGATCTTCCAACGTTTACGTGTGGCTTCTGTTGCTGTTTGAAGATTTTCATTTTAACTGAAATAGCAGAGCTAGAACGTTCCCACTTGGTCTGCAGAGAGCGATTTTTTGATTTTTTCCCCGAACAAGTCCGGTACCAATTTTTCCGACCCCGGATGGATAAGAGGCTTGGTTGGCCAGAGCCGAATCTAGTACTATACTCGTGATGACGGACAACACTATCATTGTGCTATCTGTAACCTTGAATAAAAACGAAGTTAAGGATTAAATAAAGTGTCGCTTTCAAAAAATATTGCAGTCCTGCTTGTCATCTGTATTCGAGCTAACCTTATTCTTACTTTCACATGATGCATTGCCACTACGAAAGGATTGAGAACCGTTCTACAGAAAAGGGCACTGTGGTTTACTTTTACTCATTAATGACACGGCAAAGTGCACTCGGTTTGACTGGATACGACTATGAAGACCTGAGCTCATATCACAAGAATGAACGGCTTTTAACACTCGAGAAGAGCCCCAAAAACTCCACAGTAAAATCTTAATACTAACATCTTGTAAACTTTGAAAAGCAGACCAAAATGTTGATTTCGATGGCCATGTTAGGTAAGAATGGATAGGGCAGATGTGAAAATAAAATCGTTAGACACGCGACAACCGAACGACAATAGCCTTATACTTTTATATCTTTATACCTTTATGGATTCTAGTTTAAAGCTCATAGAACTGAGTAAAAAATCCTTACCCAATGAATAATGGTGCAATTAATTGGAGCAGTGAAACACAATAAATAGTTCCCAGGATCGACTTTCCATTAACCTCGGCAATAGAATATGAATGCGTCGTTTTCTGGTTCGGCAATCGCGAGGTTGTTAAACAGCATGCATTTACTTCCATAGAAAAACACAATACAATACGACAGTAGTTGACGTTTCGGTAGTATCGCCTTCTTCAGAGCCTGGAAGGGCATACTGATATACAATTTACTAGGCCAAACGCTTCAATAACACTTACAAAAAAGACGAAAAACTCTGTGGTAATTACACGGTCAACAGCTTCTCGAAAAACTCACCGCTTTTTTACGTGACTTCCAATGAGGAAGATTAGAACAGCTGATTATAGTCGCATAAGGTTGATCACTGCACCGTCCCACATCAAAAATTGATGCGAACATACGGGGTCAGGTCGCGTATGACGTCTGGGCATTCATCTGCTATTCATTGTAGGGTTTAGACATTTATCCAAAAAGCCTCAAGAAGTTTTCGCGCTGGTGTTTTAGTCTCCTGCGCAAGGATATTGACTTTTACTTCAAAATCGTCCTGGCTATGCTTTTGTATCCTATGCTGAACAAGAAAACGACAATAAATAGTAATAAAATGCTGCCATATATCTAGTCAGATTTTTTTTACATCCTGCAAAAAAGAAACGAGAGGGAAGGTTGAATTTAGATTGCACAATTTGAACAGCCATTGCTTCGATGAAGCCTTTTCAGTACGAAAAAAGGAGGAATGTTAACTATGGTAACAATTCTTACGCAGCAATGACTTTCAAGAGCAGCGCTAAAGGACAGGGAAAGAAAAGGAAATATGGACGACATTTATAGATAGATCACTTTCTAATTTACCTTCTTTAATTATAAAGCCATGGTGAAAAAAGAGTTATTTGGCGAATTTCCCGACGTGTTCACCTTCTTCATCCCCGGCTTGATAAGAGTCAACGGCCCACAGGTGGTCGAGCTCGCAATGTGTGTGGTCGATGTTCCATCGAATCGAATTTGGTAATTTTTAACGCCTCCCTTATAAAAGACCTCTTCGGCGGTGCCCTTTATCATTTGGGTGGTTCTCCAAAAG
This sequence comes from Angiostrongylus vasorum, assembly GCA_018806985.1. Classification (NCBI taxonomy): domain Eukaryota; kingdom Metazoa; phylum Nematoda; class Chromadorea; order Rhabditida; family Metastrongylidae; genus Angiostrongylus; species Angiostrongylus vasorum. Next base: position 2,453,191 of record JADANN010000099.1, on the reverse strand, counting down.
GGACGCTTGCGTCCTCCTGAAATCCACTCCACTGTTCTTTCGACCGTCTCTCATCTATTCTTCGTATTATATGACCGGTCCATCCGTGTTTCGTTATCGATGTGTATTCTCTTGGATTCCGAAAATGGGATAAGTTCCGAAGATCTTAACTGCTCATTCCGCCAAGACGTTGTGAGCACAGCTTAAGTTTCAGAAGTCATCGTTCTAGCGCTCTGTGAATGGTGTGCAGTATTCTCAACCTGGTTGAAGTACCAGCCCACGTCTCTGCTACATAACAGAGTGCTGGAGAACTGTTGAATCGAAGAAGTCAGTGCGGAGCTTTGTACCCCCCACTAGTTGGTCGACGGTTTCTTTGAGACCGTCAAATGCGGCCGTTGCTGCTTTCCTTCTTTTGTCTAATTTATCCTTTTATACTGTTCTCCAGGTGCATTGAACGACTAACGCACATGTACGAGGTGGTTTCTGTAATCAGAGAACCATCCAGTTTGATGTGTTCATCTTCGCACCATAGGTTCGTGCAGTTTTACCTAAGCCATCTCGGAAATTCGGAATTCCTCGTCTTTGTGGGCCTTCTTGTGAAGAGTGCCAAAACGAAGTTAACTACAATGCTGCCAATATAAAAGTGTTGTCTATTCGGTATCACTAATATCCTATGGTTTTTTTTTGTGTTCAGAATACCCCCATATTTCATCTAAAATCATTCTTTCCCAGAAATGGTGAGAAAATTGCATTGTTCCCTAAGCAATAAACGTCACCTTGATTAACAACTCACTGATTGGCTTTTGGAAAAATGTCTTTAATGAAAATGTCGATGAAAAAATGCGGCCGGTTAGTTTAGTACTTCTACAAAAATAATAGGAAGGTTGAAATTGTTCAACAATCATTAATATATGCCTAATTTAAAAAAAACTACACATCACACAGAAATTCGGAACTGGACGAGAAGCTAACAGTTTCGCACAATGTCGGAGGTTGTAGCGCTCTAGTGAGAATCAATAAAAAGATAGTGAAGAAAACGAAGAAGAAACTCGCAATATCTTTAGAACCTACGTAGGCTGGAGAGGGTATTCTAAACATGTGAGGGAATTCTGTGGCTACAAAACTCAGATCAGCAGACCTCGTTTCATGACACGGAAAAGCAGTCAGTACATCATCCTGAACTGCTGGTTAAGCATTGCCAGTCCTTCTATGCTCGTATCGAGGAGCCTCCAAAGCACCTAACGAAGATGGAGCACTTCTTGTAACGGATCTACGTTTTTTTCAGAATCCGAAATGCAATCCTGGCGATGAAGTGCAGAGCAACATCCGATCCCTACAGTTCCAGACAGACCAAAATATTTCGGGAACCTCTCATCAGTCTACAGCAATGAAAACGCTCACAGATGCTATTTCTCAGGTTTTAAAATAATAAGAGGACGAGTGTATTGTAGTGGCTAGAGGTTCGCTGCAAAACACGCTAAATCGGTGACTGTTCCAACCATGCATCCCCACCTGACTAAATCTGCCATCCTTCTCGGGTCGGCATACTGGCACAAGACACGTCTGCGATGTTAACTGACATTGGTTGAATACGTCAATTGATCATCGAGAGTCATTCTCCAAGCGAGAAATTCATTCATCAATCTCTAACGACGCTTGAAAAAGGTGAATGCATGGCACACTCCTTAAGGATTGGTCAACGCCGAGCGCTTTATTCTTCATCCTTAGAGGAGATGATAAAAAAGGGCAAGGCTGCTTTCGAGTACAAAAAAAAACACGGTATCGGTAATTGCCACCATACCTGCAAACTGTCTTTCATCTATAGGTTTCTTAGCTATCCGCTTGTTTAGAAATAATAATAAGTTAAAGGAAGCACACCCATTGAAGCAAGCGGAGTTCTAAAACATTTGGGTGCTGTGGGCCACATCCACAGTAGCTATCAAAATCATTTGAATACTCTATGACAGGAGTGAAAAGTGAAGCCAGCTTTGGTTTTCGTCCACTTAAAAAGGGACTTGGCTTATTGATTTCAACTGTATTTTCATCTCAACTGTGTTCAGTGTCGATTTGTGCTCTTCGGACCATTCTAGAATTGCGGATGGTTGTTGATAGCAATGACAAAGTTTAAAAAGCTGGCTGAGAAGAAAACAAAACAAAAGCCTTAGTTAGTGCAGTGGATAACACGACCGCCGGCGGAAGCGAAAATTCCGTGATAGAAGTGTACCTGTGATTCCGAGTTTTGCTTATATCTCATCATTCTTGTGGAGGTATTTCACACAGCTCGCTGCCGTGAAAAAAAATAGGCAGCAAATAAAAGTTAGAACATTAGAATTTAATTAGATTAAAGAGTGGAGTTATGCAGGAATTTCAATACCAAAGAGAGAGTTGGTGGACAACAACTGCTTAACTGTTGTCTCACTTACTAGGTTTTCAAAACGCCAGACATTACGCTATTCTCTATCCGTCAACTCGCCTAAAAAACATAGAAAGGTATGCCTACGGTTGACTAAAAACCGTCTGCTCAAAGAAATAAAGCTGATGAAAGCGGATTTGACTTCTTACTTCACTCCATCCAACAAAACGAACACAAAATTATCCAACTTAGTATAACGAAAACAGAAAGTCGAACACTACCGACTACAAGCGTGAAGAGCTTAGAATGAACTGAGGAAATACGCATGAAGATAAAAGACATTCAAAAATTCAGTGCTCCACAAATAAACATCATGAAAGCTGCCTTCTCTCTCATAACGAATTCTCTCACATAATTTTTCTTCCCCAAGCTAGAAGTGGAGTGTGTATAAACAACCACCTCATGTTGTTGCTTCGCAGCTAGTTGAGTGCGCTGAGTAATGCTTTTGATGGTAGAACATGCACACTTGTAAAAGTACTGACTGGGAAGAGTTACGCTTTTGCGGTAACGTGATAGAGTATATGTATAATTAGCAAGGTTGTTAGATTGCTCGTTCTCTCCTGCCTGCCACGTAATTCCTACCATAACTTTGTTGATCTTAAGTGCACTTAAGTGCGCGTGTGGCGCAGTGCTTGGAGGCGCTCTGCAACACATACGTGGAATTGATCTCCGCGCCTATGGCCCACCAAGCTCGCCATCCCCTCTAGGGTCGGCAACTTGGTACCAGACTTCTGAGAGGATAGCAGCACTGGCTCGATACATCGGCAGGCCACCGGTAGTCACTGTAAAGGCCAGATATGCATTCAATCACCTCCAAACGATGTTTAATGAAGTGGAATGCATGGCGCATCTCCAAGGGATTGATCAGCTCCGATAGCTTTTATCTGTTAGCTTTTAAATACACTTACACATTCTCGTGAAGAATTGGTGTAATTAATTCGCTCATTCACTCGTAACACATTCATTAGTCTGATTAAGCATTCGTTGCATTATTTACATACAAGGATTTAAATACTAAGGTTTGAGGTCTGCGCTGTGGAACCACGCAAGGTATGAGAAGTACCGACACAACTTACAAAACGAGTTACACACCAAATCCGATAGTGAAATAAATCTCCAAACGGCTTAACTATTCAGCTCAGTAACAAATTTCAAATTCGCAGCTCAAATGAATGCCGTAACGCAGCCGACGTCAATGAGCAAGGCATCCAGAGACCACTAAACCACCAACGAAAAGTACAGCGCAAATGAGCGGTCGGCGAAGAGTAACTCGATGATTCATCATCAAAACACTGTAGCATATCATGTATGCCTTGTAGGTATGCCTTGTCCAGAGATTTGGCAATAACTTCCTTTCATTCTAGACTATATGAACAAGAAGATCGTTGTCTCCTTGAGAGGTAACTTCTCAACACTCAGCACTTGATTTTCGATTCTTGCATTATACCATGCAGTCGACACTGCGTCGCCTTCTCAATCACATAGCTTGTAGCTTTTTGAAAATATTGCGTGCCCTTTTTTTCCCATTTTTCATTATTTCTTTTACTGCTTCTGCCTAAGGAGTTCCAAACTTGGCCGTGGTGGATCGTTCTTAACAATTCGTTCAATTCTATACTTCTGGGTTAAGTATAGAATTTCTTAAATTAGACCTTTCATGGCGATTTTTAAGCAATTTCAGCTTTCACACTTTTTGCGAAAGCATGGAATGAACTGGTGGCAATTCTCATCTGTGTTTTCGCTAACGGCACTTTTCCGGAAGCCGATCAATTAGTGGGAGATACCACCATGTGCTGGTGACGTTTTGTGTTCACCAAACATTGTACCTTTCCTGCCTCCTCCTGAACATGATTTTATATGAAACATGGAGTCTTACGACCACGTACATAACTCTAAGATAGCAGCAATATCGACTACCTAGTACTTTACATTGGCAGTACAGTACTGCGATAAAATTTGTTATAGTTCTCTCAAGGCTCCCAACGGATTTGCGGATATATAAAATATATTATAGATAAAATTTGTCGCAAAAACACAAGTGGATTCACATGCCTCTCATCGATTTCGCTGATACACCTGGTCTTTTTCGCCTTACAGTACTTCTTTCTCAGTCAATATCGTTGAAGCTAACTTGTTTTTCCAAGCATATTATCGATACAATAGTCTTTATTAATTCGTATTTACAACAGCAGAATGGTTCACTGATTGCAACACTTCAGCGCAATCGCCATTCCTTTATGCGCCTCCGTATCATACATTATTGTAGCTGCTAGTGGAAAATAGGCCTTTGAGTCAGTACTCGGCACCGAATATTCACTAGCTTTTAGCAGAATGCTCGACTTCGTGAGAAGACGCCACGCGAGACTTTTCGTAGTTGTCACAGAGAAATATCTCCAACTTGGGTAATTAAACCTCTAATACACAAATACAACATTAATAACATAATAGTAACGATGGAGAAGTAATGGTAGAGGATTGACGTGAGTTAAAGCTATGAGGTGCTAAGGCTAGTAGTGAAGTGAGGCTAACAACGAGATAATGGCTTTCGAATATTACCATGCCATTAATAAGTAATTAACACAATTACATTAACAGTAATAATGAATAATTACCAAGAAGTAACCGTTGGTTAGCCGTGAGCGACGCCGCGTCGCGTCTATCCGCGACCAGCGCGGCGGCTGAGGTAGACAGTATGCTGAGGGGCGGAGGAAGGAGACTGTACGCTGACGCGGAGAGGGAGACAGTATGCTGAGGCGGAGAGGGATACAGACGGGCCGTATCTCCCGCTGAGCTAAGATTTCAACATTATAACGATGAGGTGCATTTTAGTGGATCAATGAGGACAGTAAGTGATGAGTCATCTACGGAACACAGTCAGGCGGCTGGTCGTGGATAACGCTATATCAGCAACGTGAAGTTTGAGCATCTATGGGTGCCACCATTGCCTAAGAGTCAAGGGCCAATATGATAATGGCTGGAAACTGATAAGCCTATAGCGGCTTAACAGAATACACAGCATAAGTTGGCCGCTCAGCGGCCTTGTACGCATGGCGTACATTGCGGGAGGAATGGTACATGCCACCGATGGCGTTGCAAACATAACGCATTTGGAGACACCCGCCACTACTGACATTGCACCGTAAACAAGCTAAGAAACTAGATACAATAATCCTCTGATTACTGAAGGATGAATGTGAATGAATAAGAATGAGTGAGTATGACTGTGAACGAATTGTGGTGATTGAGAGTGACAATGAATGATGTTGTGAGCAGCGGATTATCCGCGCTACAGATCGGCGGGGTGAGGTGAGTGATGGTATGTCTCCGCCGTCGAAGGCACCTGGCTTATATTGGCTGCGAGAGCCGCGTGCGTATGCAACCGCGGACAATCTGGATCGTCGATCCTGGACTGCAGTAGACTGTACGTAACTGCCCAAAATATCAACGTCATTGGCTTCGTTGTTTCGCAAGGAAGTAGTAAACTGTTCCACTGTTACTCCTCTTCCTTCGGATAAGCCATCGTTGGTGTGCTACTGGAGTCAAACCTGAATCGCTACTGTGCCTGAAACATTGAACATAATAGACCGAGTAGATTATAAAAGTTACATTACGGTGTTTGATGTGCGACTGTGAGGCGGCCACATATGGACATCAAATGTTATTGTATAGAAAGATAGAGAACTTTCCCAGAGAAGAGTTCTCTGTACACAGCCGCTCACCTTACCCATTCCATTTTAATGTGTCGGTGCCAACGTGCCTTTTTTAGATGTTCCAATCTTAGCGTTAAAATCTTCAATGATGAGTTTAGAAAATCCATGCTCCTCTCCGTATAACTTTTCCAAGTCCATATAGAAGACTTTGCCTTCGTCTTCATCATCGCTGATGTCGGTGCCTAGAAGACAAAGATTGAAAAAGTCGGTATTAATCCACATCTTTCCGCTTCTGTTTAGCAAACACGAGGTGTTATTTTATTTCTTTATTTAGGTACAAGCTGACGTTTCGGCGGATTTCGCCTTCCTCAGAGCCTGGAAAGGTCAAGCTGACTGCAATCTACCCGGCTAAACACCTCCATAACTAAGCAGAGAAAACACTAAACCAAGATTCCAATCACATTGAACACAGACTTCCATTAAATATTTCACGTGGAGACCAACCGCACAGAGTTCACATGGAATCGTAATGTACCCATCTCATCAGAATAACATTCTTATATACTGCCCAATATCACGCGTGATAATGAGGCATTCCTCCCTGCGGTTCATTTTCGGATTCTTGGAATTGGTCCAGAATGCCTCGAGAATTTTGCGCGCTGGTGTTCTCGATTCCTGCGCGAGGATCGCAACCCGTACTTCAAAATCTTCTCCGTTATGTCTCTGCGTCCTATGCGTGCCTAGTGGAGTATTTGGTTTACGTATGCCGACTAGGTGTTCTTTTTTACGAACGCAGAGTGGGCTACCCGTTTCGCCAACGTATTCGTCCCCGCACGCTTTACAAGAGGTCAGATAAACTGTACCCGAACTCATGCAGTCACCGTCTCTACCATTGGGGCAAACTATACAATTTTGCGTTGCACATAGACGGTCGTATAGGCGGTTACGAACTAGTTGGCGTCTTAGATTACTCGGTGGCATTTCAGTTATCGTTACCGAATTCTCTAAACCGGCCCTTCCTAAACAGCGTTTTATAGCTCAATTACTTCATTTGAAATGAAGGGCAGGATAAACGGGACCTTATTGTCGCTAGAGTTATCGTTTGGGGGGCCTGTGGTTTCCTTTACACCTATCCCGAGCTACAGTTCCATAGCCATTAAAAATGGCTACTAGCCGCGCCAAGTTCCGGGACTCTCTCTCTGCTCCTTTCTTGTGCACACGCTGGTAGCTGTTCGAAACATGTTTTTCATAAGCGCCCTTTTCGTGTGCCAGGCGTGAGAGGAGAGGAAATGAACCAAGATGTTTTTACTACTTGGCTTTCCATACCATTTCGTAACGTAGCCGTTTTCTGATAGGTTAATTTGCACGTTCAGAAATGGAAGCCAGTTTTCTATTGATTTCTCTCGGGTGAATTTAATATACTCTGACTGTTCGTTCAACAGCTCGAAACATTTGTCAATTTCCTCTTGTGCTGAACAAATGACCAAGCAGTCATCTACATATCTACAGTAGAGTAACGGCTGAGATCGATTACTGGTGCTTCCACCTTAGACATGAATGCAATGGCAAGGCTTGGTGCCAGTCGTTGTCCCATTGCCAGCCCTCTCGTTTGTGCGTAATACCTCCCGGACCATCTGAAGACTGAGCAGTTTAGGCACTCCTTTAAGAGTGTCATCAACTGCTGAATCGAGAAGCAATACATGTTTATTGCTCCTTCATGTTGTATAAGGAGCTCGTGGATGGCTTGCATAGCGGAGTCATTCGACAAGTTTGTATAGAGGGCGGTGACGTCGAAAAGGACTCCATCACGTATGCGCTGTTGGGCTGCACAGTACGTAGACGATCCATGAACATTTGGGTATTCGTTAGATGGGGTGGAATGTACTTCAACAACTGGGTAAGTATTAGGGTTATTATTACGCGAAATACAACCACAAGATTGCTGAGATATTTGGAAAACTCCGGACCGCAGGTGTTTGCGGTGGGGGAACGAACGCGCTATTGTCCTTTCCGGGGAGTAGCGCGTTCACCACCACACCATGGGGGTCCTTCGTTTCGCCTGTGTCTCAGCTAGTTCTTATCGATCTGTGCCGTCAGCATCTGTGCGTTTTGCAAATATCTCAGCAATCTTGTGGTTGTATTTCTCATAATAATAACCTGCCATAAAAAAGCATAGAAGGCAGAAAATAAAAGCTAAATATTAGGGTTATTAACCACGTTATTCTATCCGTAGGCCCGTTCACGCAGCTAATGATAGGTCTGACCTTAAATAACGATGGGTCGGTAGACACGAGATCATCGCTGGATACTAACTTATGGGCTTTGATAAGTAAGCATAGGACGGGACATGTTGGTAGGTCAACTTTGAGTTGAGAGATAACTGATGGTTTTCACCCAGCCGCTCTCGCCATTTTAACCCATTCGTTGTTTAACTTTCGGTATTGACTTTTAAATTCCTTCTCAGACGATGGACGATAAAGGGAAGCATCTTCGAGGTGCTTTTCCGTTATCTTAACATCTAACTGATGGGGAATTACAACGAACTCTCCATCCGTATCACTAACCGATAGTCTTATGTTTTTCGATCTTATCAGCTCTCATACCTCCCGCATACCACGTTTTTTTGCAGTTCAGTGAGGTTAGAGCAGTATCTCTTTGCACGACAGTGATTAAGGACCTTGAAGGTTTCATTCGTAAACGTCCGAAATTTAACGTCAACTTCATTATTGGGCTCTTGTTGTCTAAAGAACGGTTGAGGAAATGGTAGTACTGGTAGTGCCCTTACTTGTTGTTGTTCGCGCCTATTTAGCGCTTCATCCCTAGCTTTTTGCGGAGTCAGTCTTGAAGTTCATGCAAGCTACATGCGACCCTACGCAAGGTTACCTTAGAAATGGGTTCAGATGGTGAGAAACTCTGTCCCAATTCTAATAACGAGCGCGCACCGTCAGGGAGAGTCATGCCTCCTAACACGGTTAGCCTTGAATTTCTTTGTACATTACTTATCCTACTGTGACTCGTTTGATGTTCGTTGGCGGTGTTTCTGTATGCTCTTGAAGCCGTGTTATGCGATTTACTCAAAAGGTCTTCGAATTTTCTCCGCAAAATTACGTTAGCATTAGACCTAATAGAACTACAGGTCAACACTGACCCACGCACTATTCTTCTCCAGAGGCGGTCCTCTAAATACTGAGTACAATAGTCTTCCTTCTTCTCGCACTCCTTCCACTTGGCGAATATTTGATTTTGTTTGCTTCGTAGACAGGTGCGTAGTACTCTCAATTCGATGTCCAGTACTCGGTGGCTATCCTCTGGCAGTCCGCATATTTCGTGTAGTCGTTTTCGTTTCATGAATTTTGGAACGACTTGGTATTTCAGGCAACGGCGGAGAAAGTGTATCGCATGTCGAGCTAAGACGAACCTTTGTCTTAGTGACAGTGCTTCTTTTGCAAGTCGGAATTATCTTGCTGGTACATCTTGCAGTAATTCCCACGTCCAACTTTCTATTAACCTCGGCATTGATTGAATAATTCTTTCTGCTTCTGTTTAGCAAGCATGATGTGTTATTTTATTTCTTTACTTACGTGCAAGCTGACGTTTCGGCGGATTTCGCCTTCCTCAGAGCCTGGAAAGGTCAAGTTGACTGTGATCTACACCGTCAAACGCCTCCATAACCAAACAGAGAAAATGCTGGACCAAAATTTCAATCCAATTGAACACAGAGCCTTTGCACATTCACCGCTTTCTATGAGTCTTCCACTAAATATTTCCGTGGAGACCAACCGCACAGAGTTCACATGGAATCGTAATGTACCCATCTCTTCAGAATAACAGGCTTATATACTGCCCAAAATCCACATCTATTCAATCGCAGACGTCCGATTCGGGTTGTTAGTTTTTGGAATTGATCGATGTTGATGGCCAAACTCATGTTGGCGAGAACGCCGACGCCCCTGACTCCCCTATTATCGAATGTTCCGAGGAATAGCCCTTTTACGGCGTCATCCACGGCGTTGAATGGTTGGCGTCTTCTCGTCTTGCCCAGTCCGATGATGTCGTTATTCAGCACGCGTTTACTTCCATTCAAATAGAACACGTACAACACGACGATAGCTGACTTTTCGGCAGAATCGCCTTCTTCAGAGGCTGGAAGGGCACACTAATACGCAACTTACTAGGTCAATGGCTCCAACAGCACAAACAGAAAGATGAAAACCTGAACGAGAATTACACGATCTGCAGCTTTTTGGAAAACTGACCATTTTTTTCACCGGCCTTCCACCCAAGAAGAACAGCCACTTAGAGTCGCACATGGTTGATGACTGCACCACTCCTCATCAACGATCGATACGAAGGTGCGGGGGCGAGTTCACGTGTGATCTCAGGGCATTCTTCTCTAATTATCATTGTAGGATTTTTGGCACTTATCCAAAAAGCCTCGAGAGTTGGTGTTTTAGGGACCCCGTGCGAAAATAGTTACTTTCATGTCAAAAGCGTCTGCATTGTGCTTTTGTGCGCCCGTAGTGGCGTACCTTGTCTTACTTTTCGTTTGCCGTCTAGGTGTTCTTTTATGCGGGTACATAAAAGGTCTGCCCGTTTCGCCAATATATTCGACTCCGCAAGTACCACAAGAGACCAGGTATATCATACCTGAACTCATGCAGTCACCCTCCCTAGCATAAGGGCAAATTACGCAATTCTGTCTTTCGCACCGACGGTCGTATAGGCGGTTACGAACTAAATGACGACGAAGACTACTTGGTAGTACTTCAATTGTCGCTACCGATTCCTCTAGATCTGGCCTTCTTAAGTATCGCTTGTCCCAGTCGTACTTGTCCTTCCACAACTCACGAAGGAATACTTTTGATCTATGTAGTAGAGGCAGTAGCCTTCCTAACGGGTCATATATTGAGGCAATGATGCTTGCAGTTGTTCTCTTTGTAATCTGTGATTGTTGTTTGGGATTACATGTGATCGTAATGCAGTCGGTCGATGGACTCCAAGGGATTCCTAACACTTCTACCATATTCTTGTCCGCTCTGTCCTTTGATGGAATTGCTGACATCAATTCAGTATCACTGGAAGCGAATTGGCAAAGATTCATCTTAAGTTCGTCGAAGATTCGCTTAGACTGTGAGTTGACATAGAAAGACTCTTCCGAGTCATCGACGGTTAGAATAAGATTATCGACGTACATATTTTCTTTTATTTGTGTTGCCAGTTGGATGCAGTCTTTGTATTGATCGAGATGAAAGTGGATCGTTCCTGCTAACAGGAAAGGCGAAGTGATTAACCCGAAGGTTACGCGAGTAAATCGCAGAATTTTGATATTATTCGGAGTAGGTGGCCTTGTGTGATCATGTAGCCACAAGCAGCGCGTGGAATCGCGGTCGATTTCATGAAGACGTACCTGTAAGAAGGCTTTTTCGATATCAGAGGTTATAGCAAAGCGTCCCAATCTGAAGCGGAGCAAGATGCCGAACAGTTCAGGAAGAACCACTGGTCCTCGATGAAGGAGATCGTTGAGTGACGGACATCCTATGTAGTGAGCAGACGCGTCATAAACCACTCTAATTTTAGTGTTTTTATTCGGAGTTAGAATTGCTTGATGGGGAATTTGGTGGACTCGAGAGTCTTTCGTAAGTGGACTCGAGAGTCTTTCGTAACTGGTTCTTCGTTGACTTCTTCTAGAATGGTAGAGGAATGACGTCAGTTAAAGCCGTATTATCATTAGGAACTCTAACCACTGAGCCGGTGGTCTTCCTGCAGCACATTTGATATTCCGAGGCATCCACTCACTGACGACTGTTGTCCATCGGCTGACGTCCATACGCATATTACTTGTCTAGTCCGCCTTTTCTTGGACAGTTTAGCGCATAGAACAGCCTCTTTGATTCTTGGTCGTTCACGTAGATCGGAGCGTCAGATCCCCTTCTGTCACTTGCGTGACACGGGATTCTCCTAGCATCGTCCTTTTGACTGCGCGTTCAATAACGTTGAGTGATCTTTCATCCTGCTTACGCAGCGACCAGGCTTCTGACGCATACGTTAAGGCCCCAAGAATTGTGGAGTACTCGCAGCATAGGGGTCAGAGTTCTTAACGAAATACTTAGAAGAGAGGTGATGTGATACTCAACGAGTCTCTTGAGAGAGCAAAACCCATTGGGTTACTATTAAACTTGACAGGAAGAAATAGAGGATTTACTTACGCTCACTTGAGTCACTCAGTGATCAATGGGGCGGCAGGTGACACAGGTAATACAGGTGAGTAAATCATGGCCTAAAATGTCAACATGGTCACCATGCTTGTCTTGCAAGGTTCTCCAACATCCACTGCAAGCAAGATAACGGATTAGTAAAACAGTGGCATCCATGTAGAAATCTAAGTTTTGTATAAGTTCTGTCGCTTGGGGAAAATATTTAGGCTATTACCAAATTATTTCCATAAGAGGTGCGTGTAGCGCAGTGACTAGAGGAAACCCTCCGTGGTCAGTAAATTGTGACCAGACCTGTATCGGAGAACAGGAGTACTGGCTCGGCACATTGGTAGACTACTGCGAGTCATTGTAAAGGTCAGATATGCATTCATTCAGCTCTATTGATGCTTAATGAAGTCTAATGAATGGCGCATCTCTCAGGGATTCATCAACGCCGACAGCTTTACTTTTTTTTAAATTTTGCCAAATCCTTTAGAGTAACGTGGACTTCGACTTTGTATCCAGCCAATGTGAGTAGTTTTGATAACACATGACAATAGCATATGTCACTAGCAGAAGTCTTTGCAAATGACTGGCCTCATCTCGAGTAGCGGAAAATGAGGCCCAAAGTGTATTTTAAACTAGGCGTCTTTCACATCTACTACGCGGATCCTGGCACTTGTTGCATTCGCTTCATTTCTTCGCATCCATCATCATTGAACGTCTTCCAAATTCTACGCGTAGTTTAGCCTGTTGTTCAAGGATTTTCTTCTCGCCGTGGATGAAGTTGACGTGAAAGATACTTCCAAAAGTCCTTAAAGTTCTAAAATATTTTACAAAAAAGTTTGGGCGGAATCAAAGAAGTACAGCAGGATCTTTTCCATAATCCTGCGACGTTCTCAATTGTTCAAAAATATTTGTAATTTTTAAATCCTCAGTGGTTGTCGAAAAACCAGCCCCTGAGACACAATCAAACACCGGGCTCTGGGAGCGTGTTTGTAGCGTTTTACCCAATATGAGCTTACTGAAATCGTAATTGAACAAACTCACTTCGACCCAGAATCAAAAAAACGCTTTTAATGCATGATGAAAACATCCGAAGAAAATAACATCAATGGTGAATAAAAGTACTGGACTTTTTGGATACCGAGAAATATGAAGTGGGAATTCCTCTATAACGAGTAAGGAAGCTCATGTCACGCAATAATGTCATGAAAACTGGCTGAGAGAAAGACAAAGCATGGGTCATGATTGGTGCCGTTGATAACACGTGAGTCCCGAGAATTGTAATCGTGGGTTCACAGCGCGTCTGAGGTCCCAAGTTTTGCTCATGTCTCAGCGTAGCTGAAGTTGTGTTTCACAGGATATCCTGCAATGAAAAGAGAATAGGCAGTAAATAAAAAAGTTCGGAACGGTGTCAACAATCTTATTTCTGTGGGAGGTTTGTATTACCCTTCAGGAGCCTTCATTGTGTATGCCCATTGACTCGCTGTATTGTAACACATTGCACAACATTCGTCTTCTTTCTCCTCGTTAATATTCTTATGAATTCTTTTCTGAATTTTGAAATTTGAATTGAATTGAATTTCTTTTCTACTCTGTAGTTTCACGCGAACATTGGAATGAGATAATATGAGAGTGAAAATCGATGATCAGCACATCGTCCCTACAATATTAAGCATCAGCCAAGCGGGACGAATGCTTGCCAACTTTGAAAAATCGTGCGGAAAAAAATGGTGTAAATCTCGCAAAAACAATGTTCATGAGGAACGGATTGGTTTCGTATGCAATATTCAAGCTGAACGGATCGAATATCTCTGAATGCTCCAGTTATGTCTAACTAGGTCGAGAAATCAATATGATGAACGACATAGCTCAGAGCTGAGCAGAAGGAAACGAGCGGCTTGGGGAGCTTTCAAGAGCATCGGGGATGTAGTGAAGAGGACAAAGAAGACCCGACGCCGTGCCCACCTTTTCGACTCCACGGTACTTCCTGCGTTAACGTATTCGTCAGAAACCTGGTGGCTGTGTAAACAGGATGAAAAATCACTCAACGTTATTGACCGCGCAATGGAAAGGACGATGCTAGGAGTATCCTATCCCACACAAGTAAGGGAAGGGATCCAAAGCTCCGACCTGCGTCAACGATTAAAAATCAAAGATGCCGTTCTGTACGCCAAACAGTCGAAGATAAGGTGGGCCGGACGCGTAATGCGTATGAATGACAACCGATAGACAGAAGCCGTTAGTGACTGGATTTCTCGGGATGTTAAACACACTGCAGGAAGACCACCGACTAGATGGTCAGAGTTCTTCACGAAAAGCGCAGAAGAAAGATATGATACTCGACGAGTCCCTTAAAGCGAGCAGAACCCAATGGGCTACCCTTGCACGCGACAGGGAAAAGTGGAAGATTTACTGGCGCCCATTCGAGTTACTGGACGATCAACGGGACTACAGGTGATACTGGTGAACGTTTTTGCGCCATGGCCTTCTTCAGAGAGTATCAACCACCGTGCATTCTTGCGATGTAGAGTCATATGCAGTCCAACCGAATGCAATTCGAAGTGACACTAATAGGATGGTGGCACGAGGCAGTGACATTTTCTATTGAGTGGTTCTCCTTTTATACTCTTTCATGGTGACAGTGCATGGTGTGACAGTCAGATTAAGGTTAGCTGGAGTATAATGATGCTGGGATATTTTCAAACAGGCGAAGGGCAAGACGAAGGAAGAGCGTGGTGTTGTGGTGAACGCGTTAGCCCCCGAAAATGGCAACAGCGTGTTCGATCCCTACCACAGACACCTGCCATCCGGTGTTTTGCAATTTTTTTTAGCGTCATCGTGATTGGTTTCGCATAACACCATTCCGTGAAATTTGTAGTGTTTAGTAAATAAAAACGTTAACAATATGTATCCTTTCTTTGATAAGCTTACACGAGCTTGATAACACTCTTTATTTTCGGCTAATGTTTCGACGGTATCGTCTTCATCAGAGAGCCGATGAACAGAGTCGGTGGTCCACAGTCGTTAGTGTTCTCGAGGTGGCGTCTTCTTCGCGCATCGAGCTGGGTCTTCCTCAGTGGAGCATCTCTCTCGAATGAACCATGCTCATTACTTATGCTTAACCAAAAAAGGTTAACATTGTGAGGTCGAATATAGTTAGCATATAGTAGATCAGTATTTTCAGAACAACATTAAAAAAAACACTGAAATGAAATAAAACTGATCAGACTGTAATGACCAATACCATAGTTTGTTGGCAAGCATACGCGACACTGCTATGCAAATGTTCCATGCGATGCTGAACTCAACATGATTCAATTCGATGTGACTACGAGGACTCACAAATCGAGAAGAATAGCTGATGTGAAAAACGTGCTGCAATCATTGCGGCTCTGAAGAAGGTGGTAGCGTGCCTGTTGTGGTGACGACCTGAGGCAGACTTTGGCCAGGCTAACCACGGGATTCCAGGGAACCACAATGGCTTAACCAGCAAATCTCCGAAAAAATGGTGAATATGCTGGAGCGCGCACAACTAGTGAGAACGAGCCGTTCAAATATCAAGTAAGTAAGTAAATTTCAAAAAAGGCAATGCCATGTAAACTCATCGATAAAGTACAGACCTTGTCGTGAAGCCTTGTTATTTGGCTTTTTTGAAATGAAACGTGACGTCGTAGGAAGCACCAAGGAGGAAAAAAAAGCGCGAAATTTCAAATATAGGGGGTATGAAAAGACTACCCAGAACTGCTATCACGCGTCAACGAACTCGATTTCACGAAGCATAACAAGTTTTATTCACCTGCACCTCTAACAACATATGCACGCGTTGTCTCAGAAAAAAACTCTTTGCTTGAGGTCGATAAGAAAGTTTGAAGGAATTTGAGATAATATGACTTAGTACTCAGAGGCGTTGGAAAGAAGAGGAAAATTGAAGCATATAAAGTATGAATTGTGTGACTTAGTCACCCCATAGCATAAGACTTTCAGAACATCGTTGCACACTGTACATCAGAGCCTTGGTTTGTTCGGAAATGGAACTACGTAGGCACACCTTTATGTTCATGTGGAAGCAGATAAAGACGCTTCCGAGAGAGTCGTGGCATCTATTGTAACCGACAACGATCTCAAAACTCGAATAGGAGAAGTTTTATGCGAACTGAATCATGTAACAGTCATATAAAAAGCGGTGCTGCGTTCAACAAAATACTCTGCTGAGCACCCAAACTACAGGTACAAGTAAGCTTCGTTTTTGTCACTTAAATATACTAGAGAGCCTCATCAAATAGGGTAGTACTTAACAATCTGATGAGAATAATCGAATACCAGCACCAGGTGTTTTTAATTGGCACAAAGGTGCGTGGCCTATCTCAGTCAATTTTATACCCAAATAAACTTGATTTTTTGAAAAGTTTCAGAGCTTTAATTATAAATTTGTCTAATTTGACGTTAACAGGCACGAGTTATGAAACTTCTCGTGGTCACTCCCGTTTTTCTTCTAGTGTCTACCGACGCGTTCCTCTTCGGAAACGTTGCATGTGGCTGGTGCGTCAGCTTTTCCTATTCGGCCTAATTTTTCATTGTTTCACTGATTTTACCAGTTTTCTTTTATCAAAGTCACCAAACTATTAGAAATAAGCAAATGGCCGCATGTTTAAATGACTCATATTTGAATTTCAGTTCTCCTCAACCAACGTCATGTGATGATTATGTAACACCCAAACCGTATTATCCTGTGCCACCTAAACCATATTATCCGGAACCACCCAAGCCCTATTATCCAGAACAACCGAAGCCCTACTATCCAGAACCACCAAAGCCCTATTATCCAGAACCAGTGAAGCCCTACTATGAAGAACCACATAGGCCGTATTACACACCTGCACCATATTACGTTCCTTCTCCCGGTAAGTTAATGACGTCTAAAAAATCTAACGAACTGCATCTTTCTTAAATACAAAACATTACGACACAAAAGCAATTATTCTAGTGCTGTCCTGCCGTTTATTTATTTATTTCATTATTCATTTACTACCTTATTGTTCCACATTTTGCAATTACTTTATTGAAATTCTTTCCACTCAAGGAAATACATAGCATAACAAAGTGTGCAGCAATTTTTTGCTCGCTCTCGATTTGCCCAGAACTCTCTATATTTGTTTTTCAGAACCATATAGTTTCCCCAATGACCAACAGCAAGAACAACAACAACGACCACAACAGCAGCAGCAACAACAACAACAACAACAGCCACAACAACAGGAGCAGCAGCCAGAGCAACAGCCACAACAGCAGCAGCAACAGCAAGAGCAACAGCCACAACAGCAGCGGCAACAGCAAGAACAACAGCCACAACAGCAGCAGGAGCAACAGCAACATCCACAACAACAAGAAGAACAACGAGAACAAGAACAACAGAAAGACTGAAAGTTTACAACATCAACAGTGCTTGTAGATGAATTTTCCCCCTACTTCAACTATCATGCCGATTTTCACGTGCAATGCCTTATACGAGCACGTCCAACCGTCCCTTTCTGCCTTTTTCTATGGAGGGTGTTTTCACTCTCGAGGTCCACTTTAATGCTCTCGTTTACCTCTCCTCTCCTCTTCTCATTATCTGACCAGCTCATCGTTGTCGATTTTTTTCAATTCACTAGGCGTGACCTTTTCCTTGTTCCTTTGTCTGCACACTCAGAGGCGTTTCTTTCATAAGCTACTCATATATATTGAATTTTCCTACAATAAACACACAATTGTACATGACTATGCAAAGAATAGTATAATAGTATAAAATAATATATGTAAGCTTACTGACCCAGAATGCTATTTATTACCCATCAAACAACTCGTACTTTCGTTTTTCGTACTTCGTACTCAATTCGTATTCGCACATTTACAGTATTCGTATTCTACGAATGCCGCAAATGCTCTATGGACCACTATTTATTCAAGGGAAGAAAGGCACCACATTTTTTTGATACAAAGCTCTCAATTCGCAATGTTTTCTAGGAGATGGAAACCACGGTTACAAAGCGAGATTGTAGCAGGCTTAGCTTTAGCTCCTCATTCAAGTGAAAATGTTGAACAGCTTTTTGCACTATCCGGATATAAATTTTAGAACGCCGTAGTGACTCGCAATTTTAACGGCATCACTACTATTGCCACTCTTCACCTTTCCAGAAAGAAACGAAGTTATATTTAAATCTTTAGAAAAATCCTCACTGCTATCCTTTGCTGAAAGCGATTACGAATTGCCTCTCATATTGTTCTGCCAATCGATGTTAGGGATTTTGTTTGAATCGATGCATAGAGCACAATTCGCGTCACACGCCAACATCTGAAGAAGCATTTGCATGATAAATGCCTTCCCTAGAGGCAGAATATATTGCGCACCTTCGCGTTGCTTCATTCACACCATGTTAATCATCATCTATAGAGATGATCTGCTTCATCGTTTTCTCGCATCTATAACCTCCTAGGCCTCTTTGGATGTGTGCGAGTTCGATTGCTGCTTGAGGACTTATCGTCTTTTTTATGAATTTCGTTGAACTCCGGTCGCATCGATTCTCTCTAGATTGCTAAGAAAATCAGGCTAGAGCGTTTCCACTTGGAGAGCAGATAGTGAAGTTTTCCCATGAAATTCTGAGAGCAATTTCCCGCATCCGAGGAATGAGGAGTCGGTGAGCCGGGGGCGCCGTCGAACCGGCACTATGAACCATTCTGGAATATTATGAAATAAACTGATACATCAGATCAGATCAAGACATACCTAGACAGATACGCACTACAAAGGGAACAGAGACCAACAGCATTTCATGAAATCAGTGCCGCTCACGGCTCTTTGAAACAAGTTCATTGACTAGTAGTTTGCAAGGCTTAGCAAGGTTTTTCCGATACTAGTCGCTATAACGAATCTACAAGTAATCAGTGGAATGTAAGCGTATAAAATTTATCGAGATATACACGGCATTAGTTGCAAAACACTTCCAAATGCTGGCATCCGTATGCTTCTTTGAAGGTCGCATAGCGCTCACAGAACGATAAAGTTTCGTCTTCAGTCCTACTATGTTTCACTCTTTAATTCGTCCAGTAATTCAAAAAATTGTCATTCATTGCCGGGAAACAAGCAAGTCCATAAAAACTGAAAATTATATATCGATCCCAACGGCAGGGGACGCTAAAAATCGCGCTGGTGTTGTGTAGAAATATTCTGTCGATGGTTTCTAGGATAGGATGACTCGAGGCAAGACATTGCAGCCGAAAAGTGCTAAGCACATTTGTCGACAGTGACTTTGCTCTATCACAACAATCACATAGGCATTTTTTGTGCAGCGTCCGTTAACGCTTTAATGTCTTCAAGAATAAAAAAATTCAAACAACTGGAAATGTAATTTTGGGTCTAAAATTTCCAATGGAAGAAAGGCTACCACATAAGCGGTACATTAAGAAACATCGTGTCCCGTTGGATAAAATCCTTCTTTCCCATTTGTTTTCGTTTTCAAAATTTAAGCTCTACAGCAGAAAAGTGCCAAATATCTATGTTATGGAATCCAGCAAATCAGATTTTACTGCGGTCAAGTAAGAGAGCTTTTGTACTGAGGAAAAAAATTTGCAGATTCTACAAGTTTCTATTGAAACCAAAAGAATTTATTATGAGGCCGCATATGTTGCTTTGAAACTAGAAGCGTTTTGTTTCCTCATCATAGTTTCTTAAAGGGGTTTCTGTAGCGTAGTCGTTAGAGTTGCCCTGCAATACACACGTGGTCTTTGGTTCAATTCCGCATCCGTGTCGCCAAACTGGTATCAGACTTCTCTGGAAGGATGTCAGCACTGGCTTGATACATGGGTGAGTCATCGTAAGTCATTTAGTAGATCAGAAATGTATTCAGTCAGCTCTAAAGATGTCTCAAAAAGACCGACTTTCTATAAACCTCTGCATAAATAATCGATATATTCAGTTCCTTGTTCTTATGAAGTGATCTTGTTGAGTTGATGCAAGGTTGGTATAGTTGTCGTTGTTGTTGTTGTTGTCGTTGTTGTTGATGATGATGATGATGATGATGATGATGATCTGTAGCTGACGTTTCGGCGATTTCGCCCACTCAGAGCTGTGCTGTTTCGGGTGGGACGAGACGAGAAAGAAGTCCTACTCTATCGACCAAAGCAACAACAATGATGACAACTATAGCAACCTCGCATCAACTCAATAAGATCAGTTAAAAAGAACATAAAAATAAATCTCTAGAAATAGATTGCATTGTGCATCTAGTGACTGATCGACGCCGAATGCTACACTTCATCTTTTAAGACTCGTACAGGAGTTACGTCGTCGCATAAGTGTTAATGCGGTAACGCCGAAGATGTGTCTTGTGACTGCATGCTTGGGGATAGGTAAAGAGGATGAAGTGTATTGCACCTAGAAATAGTTCGGTTTTCAATCGATAGCTTATTCAACATGGATGTCGTGTCAGCGACCATCCATGAAAAGCTTTCTGTACACTTTGTAGTTCACAAAAAACCTTAGTACGAGTTCATTTCGTGGTGAGAGATCACTGCTTAAGAGAGTATGGAGCGTAGAGATTATTGCCACTGGAGGGCTCGTAAGTGTTTCTACTGAAACGCTAAAGCAACGCACATTGTTTCGTAATGGTAAGACGATAAATCACTGAAGAGATGTCTTAAAAACTGTCACTAATTAAATTTGAAGAAGGATATTTAGCACTTTTCAAGATTGCTGAGCTAACACGAGGTTGTTATAACCGGGTTCATTCGGCTAACCTTGGGCAGCTTCACCCACTTCAGCGCAGCGTTGATCCGAGTCGATTATCCACAGTTGGTCGTCCTTACAATGTGGCAGTTGGTTGTTCTATCATGTCGAGTCAAGTGGAGGGAAGCACTGCTCGAATGAAGAACTGTACTCGGCTGTGCGTTTTTTATACACAGTGGTTGATAATGCCAACCATTTTGTTGTGTTTCTTTGAAAGGAATTCATCCTTCCGGCGGCGGTTGGTATTTCATAAGCTCTGATATAGCGCGGCAATATCTTAAAAATGCCGAAGAAAATATTGCTGATTCTTGCCGAGGTTTAATAAAAGCTGGTTCTCAAAAGTACCTTTTCAACCTTCTTTTCGACCTTCAACAATGACTTTTCTGCGATTATACGTTCGTGTGCCATTAGGTGCAAGAGAAGAAAACTTGCTCTTCTCGATGACATCCAGTTCGTCGGCGAATGATAGCAGTTTTCGTTAGTGCTTTCTCTTTGATTCCGCGGTCAACATCGGTTCCTCTTTTCGATATGTAAGAATTCGTAATCGCATCAAATGGAATCGAATGGATTTAAACACAACACGAACGTTTGTTTTAATGACTTCATGTGAGCTTACCGATAAAGCGTGGTACTGATCACCATGCTCTTACTCAATAAAATATTGGTCCTGAAAATATTGCTCTATAATATGCCACCTATATTTCAGCTATTTTTTTTCTGACTTTGCACGAAGCCGCGACGAATGCAGATCATATCGGACGCGGATAGATTAAGAGCCGTTCTGTAGCGAAAGGAATGACCGGGTACGATCAGTACATTAGTGCAGTTCTTCATTCCAGTGAAATCAGCTCGGTGCGACAACGAACACCCACATCGCGACAACGACCAGCTGTGGACCATTGACCATGGATTCGGAGCAACGCGAGTGTGAGCACCCCAAAGAGTTGAAACACTAGCCGAATAAAAGCTGTGTAAAAACATTGCATACGCTTAGAGATCCAAGAAAATATTGTTGAGTAGACATTCCCAGAATAGTGTTTAGCGACGTGAACAGTGTATGACCTGGTCAGCTTGCTTCAACATTGTTTCCCTTCAGAAACACTTATTAAATCTTATTACTTTCTATTGATACTTGTACATAAACGCTGTACGCAGATTATTTTTGCAGACTAGGATTTACAATTTGCGCGAAAATAAAATTTGCAAGCTCTAAATAAGACTAAGAACGTATCTATGCTCCCCTAGAGTTAAATTTCCCACTTAAAACCTCGATCCGCACATCACTATTCTTCTTCCAAACTTACACATAGTAGCAAAAATGTGCACTTTGTATAACCAGTATTTATGCATAACAAAGAGTAGTGTTCCCAGAAAGACTGCACTTCTTGCCAACTACTATCCTTGCAATGTATTTGCAATCGTAATGCCATGACGTATTTTGTATTTGTAACCTATTTTGTATGGGCTAAATATTTTCGACACACTGTTACAGGTTTTGTCAACGGGATGACAAGGCGATGAAGGCATTCTCGTTTTCAGTATAACGCAACTCCATGCCATCTTAAAGCCATTCCGCACATGCTCACTAGGAATTTCCATGCGTTTATGTCTAGAAAGAACATTCCTTTGTTGAAGCTTTCAGTAACTTGCCATATTGATGATTGAGCGAAGGGGGTTGGCCATGAATTGTAGTCATCATAATAATATCCATCCTATCGTTCCAACCGAAAAAGGTAATTCGTAGATAAGCCTTGTCATTGAGACTGTGTCATATGTACAGTTGTTGGTGCGTGGATGTATCACTAGTAGTATTTACCAAAATCCTGTAGGACCGGCCACCTTTAGAATGCGATTTGATTAGCTTGAAACCATATTTGTCTCCATCCAGCCAGTGGTTCTATCCTCCCAAACAAGTATGGTATCAATTTACGGACCCCAGAGGAATGGAATAGTTGGTGAGCATTGTGTGTGGGCATCGATCCCTCTTGTAATTCAGGGTACCTCAAACCGCTATCCTACACCCGCCGTACTTCACCTTTAACCCTAGACCTATAGATGCCAAAAGTGGTTCTTCAAAGCACGAGCTCTTGAAATTCTGCTTAAACTTTTAGTGACAATCTTGATTACTAATCTATTCAAATACAATCTGTTGTTTGCTTCATCGGCGAAATTCGCTCTAGCTAATGCTCTTTTAGTCGTATCTCTTCTCATTACGTTTTTGTCATACATGAGGTACAATAGGAAGGCATGCAGGAACAGAACTGGAACTCCATTAATCTCACAACTGTTGCAGTCTAAAAATGACTGTTGTAAGACAGAGGCCGATGATTATTCATATGTCATCTACACTTGGTTCCTAAATGATCTTCTATCATTCCTGTCTGTTTGTCTCGACCACAGTCAGCTCCCAAATGGAGTCCATAAGTGTTTCGTAGCAACCTGTGAGCTCTGCGCTCGGAAGAAAAGTCTTCGTCTAAAACTACACTGATTATCATCGAATATTAGGAGATTTGACAGAATACTTTGCCGCACCACTCTGTGTTGACATCACCATCAACACTTCAGTGCTCTTTGACGGATTCACTTTCTTCTAGATCTCCTAAGAGAAGTACAAGAGGATTCAAATTTTTTCCCACATCTCCAGCTCTTTCATTACGAATTCCGATGAAAGGTCGGGAGATGTTGAACCTTGTTTAAAGTTCCAAAGTGCATTTCAATAAAGGTATACAACGAAGCCTCCTCAATAAGTCCGCTGCGACCTCATTCAAGTCGTATAACTGTTGAAGGACCAAAAACAGTTTTCGCAAAACGAGCATTTTGCATTGGGCCATGTGAAGTTCAATATCCATCTTCGGCGATGTCGAGTATTAGCAGATGATGGTATTGATAAATCGTGCATGGCTATCTCCACTGACATTTTAAATGTGGTGACTGTTCTGTTTAGATTTTAGATAACGGACTGTATAGTGGCGTGTGGGCATGTGGAAGGTATTTTTCTGTTCGATTTCAGTTTAGGCTATGGCATAACTGTTGGAGATGACCTTGAACAGCTTTTCGTATGTAATAGTTTACATTTGATGAAAAACTTTCAAATATAAGGACGTCGACATGCCATAGAATACCAGCACATGTATGGCATATATGTGAGTGGTACAAGCTTACCTGACTTGGTGCGGCGCAGACAGAAATTCCTCTGAGTAAATATGGCTTTCAAGAAAAATATGGGGGTTACTACGTGTGTCCTCTGCAACGCAGGTATATACTCTGCTTTGTTGTCAGTTTTTTTTCGACCTGATTTTTGCTTTCATTTTTATGTTAACCATTTAGGCAGCATCAAGTGAAGCATGTAAGTTGTCTGGAAGTTACGTCCGTGTGGTACTCCTGTTTCGTAGCAAATGAAGCAACAAATTTATAATGTTGTTGCGACACCCTCTTTTGACTTAATTCGCTTTTCAAGATTTACCTAAGCTATAGGTGTGATACGAGAATGGTGAAGAGGATTGAAAAATGAAGTTGCACATCGAGCAAAGATGATTTATTTAACACTCCAGTGCTACGCACACGGGGGAGCTCAGGTGATCCCATGGAAGTTGGCACAATTTTAGGTTGCGGTCTGCCAACACAAGGACGAAGAATTTCAAAAGAGCACTGAAGAAGCACAGAAGAAGATCATTGATAAATATCGGAAGCAATTTCCATCTAGTCTAACGACTAACTTGTAGATTTTCATCGACAACCATTATTGCGGCAGCGTTATCAAATTGGCCACAATAATGTGGAGCAGAGAAGATGGTCTAAAAAAAACTCTGTATTGCAACGGAAGAATGTCGAAAAAAAATGTATCGGCTTCAAAGTTTCGTATATTGCCTGCGTCAATAAACATCATCATTCTATCACCTACCCTATCATAGAAGTGCGCCACATTTTACTCCCACACATTGGCCATAGCGTCTGTTATGCACAAAAGAAAAACTTTTTTCTTTCTCAAGACTGTTTACCTACGGTTCATCGGTTGAGCTTTCCCACTACTCTGCTGGGTTTTACCAGTTACATAGTCAGAGGTGAAGAGTTATTCCCCATTTATTATATGCTTCTAGTGAAGAGATGTCGCTGAAGTCAACATTCCACATAGAAGCAAAAAATGCTAGTGTTAATTAGATGCACGGTCGCAAAACAAATAACGATATGTAGTTGATAATTTGATAAACTTGATGTAGCCGACGGTGATCCTTCAATGTTTTATAAATATGTTTAGTCACCTAAATGTAAGACCTTTTTCCTCTTCTGTTTATCCACCGTCCATCATTTGGAAGGCGATCTGTGGAGTGAATTTTTCACTGCATTCCGCTATTGCGCATTGTATCCACGTTGTTAACATTCGTTCGTATAATTCAGTTTTATAATTAATTCATACATAAGGCCTCCCAACGTTTACCGCCTCATCGTGGCTGGGAGGTGTTCCTGGGCACCGGATTGCGTTGTACAGCGGAGGATCTATCCCTTGGGCGGGCCTCCCAAGCCCCAAGCTGAGAAGGATTCCGGCCTTTCCATGAGGAAGTTTAGCTAGGAGTAAACCAGTACTAGGATCCACCACCATCCTCGTGTCAAACTCGAATGGTGGCAAATCTCCTTCTGATTCACAAAGACTGCGACTGCCTGTGGTCATGAAGACCTGGGCCAGACTTCGGCCAAGCTGACCTCGGGATTCCAGGGAACCACGATGGCTTTAGCAGCAAATCTCCGAAAAATGGAGTTTGTGTTGGGGCCCGCACGATCGGTGAGGACGAGCCATTCAAGTATCAAGTAAGTTCAACTATCATGCACAAGGAGAATAATAGCGCTAATTACTAGTTTTGGCGAAGAAGAGCGCAATTATTAAAATGTAGGAGTGCTAAAATACATTACTTAGATGAAAAGAGTTGTACTCAACACTTCCTAGTATAATCAAACTAGCACCACGTTGTTAAAAAAGCTTATAAAATGATATTAGAACATAGCTGTATTCAGTTACCACTAATTTTCGACCTCCGAAAAAATTCGTAGCCATCCTGGACGACTTGGTGAGCTCGAGCAACCTGTGAATATACGCTGACGTTATTAGACGTACGACTGAAACGCCTGACAGAAAACGCTTCACCAAATCAATGTTGAGTGTATTGCAGAACTTGGCAAGAATATCTGGTCCAAAGCCATACGATGCACCACGCATGTTCGCCTAAGCATTTTCTGCTTACGTTTTGACCAAGTACAGAAACAGAAATAGCTTTGTTCAGATCTTCGAGAACGCGCTTCACAATATATTTCATACCTAAGATAATCAAGTAAATAGATAAGCTTCATTGGTATCATGCATTTTGTCCTTAGTTTAAAAGAAAAGGGCGTCGTGCAAATCAAGTGTTCGGTTTGAGGGAATGTCTTTAAATAGCAAAGGATTGGATGATTTTGATTGAACTCCGATCTACAGATGAACCTTATTCCTTAGTAAAACGAACAGAGAGCTTGACATCAGCATCCGTAAGTCAACTTAAGAATAAACCAACGCTTTTAATAGTGGCCGAAACGTAATCGCAAAGTCCCAACCTCATTCTGGAATGTCTGGTGAGTACAAGCTGTAGACGACTTGACAAAGTTAGCTACGAAATCTAGCAAGACTCAAGCATGTACTTTGTTAAATATGTATCTGAGGCCGAGGATGGGCTATGCATTCAACTTCAACAAGTTTGTGAAGCGGGGGGGTATTCTGGCACTACATACCTCTTGAAGACAGACTACTCATCAGTTTAAAGAAGTGGTCCAATTTTTCATAGATTCGAAAACGACTTCAATGAGAAGAAAAAATGAAGCGTAATAAAGTCAAAATCGACGACGTGGATTCTTCGCATTGAAAGCCTAATCATTTCACTCAGAAGAAGTTCTAAAAACTACTATTTGCAAGTGAGTTTTCATCGGCGCATGCAAGGAGAGCAACTATACGAAGTCTTACCTGAAATCCGCTGAGACCAATTACTGGGTCAGCCCAGAGCAGGTCCATTTCCAGTGTTTGTCCAATTGCTTCAGTTGGTCTACAAAACCTTTCTTCTCCCCAGTAAAGCCAGCTTTATGCGTATACAACATGGTAACTTGGGCTTTATAGTATTTTCGAATGTTCAGATATTTTAATAATTTCGAAGTTATACTTATTGAGATTCCATATATTGAAACAATATGACAATGCTTTAAAGATAGAAGTAGAGTTTTAACTAGTAACCGAAAAAAACCGCCGGTTTCAGTTGCTTGAAAGTGACAGGAAGTAACAGCATTCAACAATTTAGATTGTTCAAGCGGGATTTGTACTATATTCTATGATATTGAGTATTTTTGAACCAGTGACACTATTCTTCCAGTTCTCGGCTTTTCGTATTTTCACTCTTCTTGTGTATTTTTTAAGCAACAATTCCCTTTTTTTCCCTTGGCTGTTGCACTGTTACATATCATTGCAAAGCTTATTTTTCATTCCATTTCCTACATCTTCACTCTGTGTGATTTAAATGCGGTGTGAACCGTGTAGTGTTTTTAACAAATTTTGCTGATCAGAAACTGAGATCTCAAAGCAGCGATTTCGACGAATCCAGCTCTACAGGTTCAAACTCCGTCGTGGTACCGCACAAACTGGTGGGAACATTAATGAGGTGTAGGGGGCAAGGAAGTGTCAACGAGTGCATATGGCAACGTTGGTTAGGAAAGTTTTGTCCTGGTGAGTTCGATCTCGAAGATGAGGGAGATCATAGACGTTCTCCCTATTTGTGGAGACAATGAATTGAAAGTTTTGGTGAATGCACGCGCATGCCCAACTCCCTGAGAATTTGCAGAAGAACTCGATGTAAGCAGCTCAACTGTTTCTGAGCAAATGAGGAAAACTGTAAAATCCAAAGAGTTCGAAAGTGGATGTAACACGAATTGAACGGTTTTTTCTTCTTAATAACATGATAATGCGCAGTCTGCCAAAATCGCAGATTGGGCGGGCCGGAGTTATGAACACCTCTCTCATCCACCATACTCGCAGAACCTCTCGTTTACGAGTACTACTTCTCCAAGCATTTCGACGACTTCCTTTGTGAAGAACCCTTCAGAAAACAAGCAGAGCTGAAACTCTGTTTAGCAACTTCATCGTCTGCAAACCTCTAGTGTTGCATGCAATCGGAATGAATAAATTTTTCTTGTTGGCAAAAAATGTGTGGATTCCAACGTTTTTTATTTTTAATATTAGGCTTATTCTGTGCTGAAGAGTGTCACTTAAAATACGCAGCCAAAAATCCTGAATTAGTTCCCGAACAATCAACAATATGAGATTCCTTTCAGCAATATTAACCACCGTACATGGGTGCTTGCAGCCAGTGGTTAGAGGTGCATTGCAATAGAAACGCCGTCGTTGGTCAGGATTCGCCCGTCGGGCTCACCAAGTCTTCCATCTCTCCGGCATCAACAAATTGGTACCGGCTCGTGTGGAATGATAGCACCACTGGATCGATGAATCAATAGGGCATCGTGAGTCACTGTAGAGCCCAAACATGAATTCAACCACTTCTAACGATCCTTTATCTTCCTCCTTATTAAAGGCCAGTTAGAATGGTTTGGTGATCAAATGATGACCAACTTAGCTACAACTTAAGTTTTCACTTGCGTTGTGAAAAGGTGGGATCATAAACATGTGGTTTGACGGCGTCGTGAAGGAACTGGGAAAAGTTCGGAATCTTAGATGACTTCAAGAAGTGTGTGCGATATTGTAGAGATGATGTGGAGATAGGTACAATGTTGTCGGTGAACCATAAGTCAAACAGCTACGGCACGACATACCGGGGTATGTTCCTGAGTTGTTCAAGTGATTCGAGATGAGGAGACAATCCGCCATGCATGCAAAGAATCTTGTCAGCCACGAGAGCTGTGAGAGGCATGACGCAGAACGTGTCCTGTAAGCAATTAAATTTTTAAATAATAAGTGAGGGTTTCTGTCTTGGTTTTCAGAATGACTGTTCAAATTTCGTTACTTCCATACTTTTCGCAGCAATAAATCCTGGAGAAAATCAATGACAAAGACCATGTAACAAGAAAACCGTATTACACTCGAGAAAGGTTACTGTCTCCTTTGTCAATTCTGAATTTTACTGTTAGATTAGATCGTTTATAGAGTTAGTTGGAAGTGAAATGTTTTGCACCTGAAACGACTGCCACATTCTTTGGCTTTGATACCTTCGCATGCACTCCTCGTAAAATCCATACGCTCGATTCACGTTCGCACATTCGTGATTACCTCGTAAAGCGAAAAAAATTCTTTGGGAACCTGAGCTGAAAGTAAAAGTTGCTTCACTCAATTTAAGGCCCAAGAGTTATCTAGATGGGCTAGACGTGAAGTTTGGGAGTTTTATAATTGGGCTTATCAGCAATGCTATGAATAGAGATGCAAAGTTCAAAGAATGTTTCTAAGAACTATCGGTAACACATTTTATAAGTGAGATCGAATGCAGACAAAAGCCTTGCCTTGTATGCAATGATCAGCAGTATCACCTCAAGGTTTTGCTTTCCTCTGTCCACGTAGTCGCCCAAAAAACAAGTAGTTAGATAAAGGAGGAAATCCACCCTAAAGTTGAGAAAATAAATGTTCTTAAAATTGTAATGGCATGCAAAAAACTGCACCGAAATAGTTTTTGAGCTTTATTTCGGCAGATCCAGATTTTTGCAGTGTATATTCTTTTGCTTACATTATGCTTTCCGTTCTACTTAACAAAGCCTTTTCATTTTTACTTGTAGTGAAGGGCTTAGTGAAATAGCTCATTTTCCAGTTTCCTCAGTTTCGGTAAAGAGTTGATACGAGTGCGACCTTACAGCAAGAAATGATGCCTTCGAAACAATAATACGATAGTCTCTGGGAAAAGAAATGTTTTCAAAAGTTAACTATCTGGTCAAAAGCGAAATCGCAAGTAAAACATTATGGTACGAAAACGTCTCCATCGCCAACCCCCTTCCCCTTCTTGCAAAAGTTCGACTGAGCGTGAGACAATTTCAGTAATCACTTCCGTACTGATAGCAACTACTTGAAGAAGCGTTAACCTGCTATCTCGAGACTTCAGAAAAAAAATTCCTTCCCAACCATGTCAATTATCATTTAAGTAAAAAACTGTGTCGGAGCAGGAAAGACTTTTTGTGACGTCTGACCATGCAAAAAATCCGTACCTGTACTACAATGACCAGTGCAATACCCAGTGTTTGCTTTTTTTGAGGGTTTTGCATGTTCTACGACAACACATAACACCAAAACGTGTGCAATGGTTATAAAGCCGTGAAGATTTGACAACAACTTAACGCGACAGGACATGAGCCTTAAGGTCCTCAGGCATTTTGGAAGAGTGTGAATATTTCCAGAAGGACCCAAGGCCTCTGCGATCATGTAAGCTCGCTGCAAGCAAAGGATTCGTCCTGTCTTCGTGAACACAGCGGTGTGCTTGTTTATCATCGCTGAAGTGGATATCCTTGAAGTGTTTCCACCTGACCAAGGAATCAGTGATTATTACATCTCTTGAACTCGTCGAAGGTATCACCCACTAAAACCTCTGCGAAAATCAACCGTTACTGGTTTCCTAATCTCGTTCAGTATAATGAAGAAAACTGAAGATACTCATGGTAGTGCACTAGTCGCAAACGACAACTGACTGCTTAAACCTTGTTTGGGAACCTCTTTGTACTTTGTTCATGTGGGAAGAAGGTTGCATGAAAGTAATAAAATTCCAAGAACCTCATTCCTATTTCCTCTTATCTTTTTCATTGGAAATCCGTTCAATGTATTCAGAAGCTGCTTTTAAGCAAATGTTATTAAGGTCTTTTGCCTGACTAATTCACCAGTTCTACTGCACCTTGTTGAACAGCCGAAGCAGATCGGTATACTGACCATGGGTATCTCCACATATCTTGACTGGTGAGTCGAGCTCAACCATAGACGGTTGAGAAAGAAATAGCTCTCGTGCTTTTTCTGTAATGATTTACAAATTTCTTCTTCTGCCTTTTCGGTTTCTTTACTTAAAACATAAATGTTCTTGCATCGCTTTTAATAAAGAATGTACCTTTGCCAACCCTAATCTCGTGGATTTATCGTGAGTAGTCCTCATGAGAAGCTGTTTTTGAGCGGATCAAACTTTAGTACCCCTAATTCGAAGCAAGTGAGACAACGCAGTTATGCTACCAGCAAATTGCTGATTAAGGCTTTGTGTTTTTCGACCCTTTCTAAAGTTTGAAGTGCAATTTTTGAGCACGTCTACCAGAACCTGGCGAAAGTTGAACTTATGTTAACCTGGTCAGTGCGAAAGTGCTCTTTCGAAATCTTTTAAATGATTGATTTTTTGGCTCAATTTTTAATAGTTCTGCTTGTAAATCTGTACCTTATTTCAGCCTACTCGTTTGAAAGAGCTTAAACATGGAACGACAAGCGAGGCAAAAATGATTCAAGGTTGCAATTTTATCCAGTAATTTGTTTTAACCAGACGCGTGTAGCGCACTGGTTAGAGGCGGCCAGCAATATTGTGGATTCGTCCTCGAACACCAAGCCCAGCTGGCCTTCCATCCCTCAGGGGTCGGCAAATTCTTACTAGACCTGCTTCGGAAGAGAGCAGTACTGACTCGATATATCGTTATGCCACTATGAGTCATTACATAGTCCAGATATGCATTCAATCACTTCAAACGATGCTTACTAAAGTCGAATGTATGGATCCGAGAGCTTTGTCCCTTAATTTATCCTCAATTTGCCCTATCCGCCTGGTCGTAGCAGCGTTGAATGTTCTCGAGTTAGCGACAGAACGAATAACGAAATGGCCAACAACCGTTTTTCAAGATGAAGGAGTGTTTATTGAAGTAAGTTCATTCTCACCGTGGTGGAGCTATGATGGTATCATTAATCACAACAGACTGTTCCTTTTTGAGCTAATCAACTGCGCATTTAGAATGGACTGGTGAAGAAATCGCTATTGACTATCAGTTGCAGTACTGAACCGTGTAAACAATACAGTAGGTAAAACATTTGGAATTTTTTCATAAGGTTATATTTTATAAAATCTTCCTTGATGGTTTGCCAGAGTTAAATATGGCTTTGAACCTCATCTCTGAACCTATTTGCAGCAGTTCTATCGCTGTGCTGAAAAAAAATACTCGTGGATCGTTCCTCGATGAACGATTCGTTAGGCATTCCCCGCAACTTCGACTTCATCGAGCTGAGGCTCACAAAGTGACTGAATGAATGCATATTCTATTCACATAATGACTTCTGACCGCCTAGCGAGCTGTCAGGTTAGTACGTCAAATAAGAAAAAATATGCACCAAATAGTGTTTTTTTATCCTACTGGAAAAGTATGGTGTCAATTTTTCGAGCGAACCACAGAGGGATGGAAAGTTTGGTGAACGCTTTGCACAATATCGAAGAAACGAACATTTTGTGAGCCCATGACAGCTCTAAACGATAAAAAAATCGCCCTTTTCGTTTATGCACGCAGAAAAAATGACGCAGCAAGAAATTCAAAGTAACTCATGCCCAGAAAGGACTTCTTTTCTCACTATAGTGGCTGAGTTCAGTCAGAAAAAGATCAATGTCAGCATTGAATGAGAAGCTTTCCCTCACTTAGGGTATCCAAAATATCATTCTCAGAGACTGTTTTCGTCAGTCCTTTATCTGGATTCCCAACGCTGAGAAGGCTAGTGATCAACTGAGTAGGTTCCATTGCTAAAATCACAATAGACTCCTTGTGAAAAATGCGAAAGAAAGTGCACGCGTTCCCCTACATTTTCACTCACTTTCTTGCTTGGTATGTTGTTGCCGAACTGCTTCTCGTCAGCTGAAAAAAAATAAAGTAAGTTAAGCGATATCAAGAAAATGAGTTTGAAAGCAATGATATTTTCCTTTGATATCGCATATGAGTGGTAGACATTTGTTATCTTCACTGAACAGGATACGGTTGAAGCAATGAAAATAACATTTCGTAGGTTGTTCTAATATCCCATAATATAACCCCTACTCTAACAGGTTTTGTCGAAGTCCGATGAACGGCGTGTTTTGTCCTCTAGCAGCTTCTCCAATTTAGTAGTTCGAAATTTCCATGTGGCAGCCCAGCATAGGTTACACCGCTGCTGAAAGTCTCTGCAATCTTGGCTGGCAACGAAATAATTGCTGGTTGGCAACTAGTGAAAACCTGGGAAAGCCTTAGCATAGCTTTCCACGGAAGAAACACTGTCCAAGCAATAAATTACTAGTCAAATGGAAATTTTATTAAGGCGTGCACGATTCTTCGTGATTTCAAGGACCATTCAGAATGAGCATTAAACAAGTGTTCTCTAATCTTACGAATTAATCAGGTCTAGTCTTCTTCACAGTCCCCAAAAATCGTCGTAATTTTTTACTTCAGCACTGATTGATCTACTGTTCGCTTGTCGATCCTGAAATCAATGCCGTCTCTAAGTTTTCTCTCCTTTATTCTAAATGGCGCAACATCACATATTGTGCCGCTTCCAGTAGTTCGTTACTTCGATTCCTTTCTTGCGTCGATAATTCACTGCCGTCTTCGGATATGTTTGCGGGATCACCTGTTGCTTAAAGGTTTCGGTCTTCTTTACGATTGTTTTTGAGTAGGTTTGGATTCCTGATCGAGTAGAGTGCCCCGGAATTCCAGGATAGTTGTGCTAGGACCTGTCTAAGTTCTTCTTAAAACGGTCGCCTTCATTTTTAGATTGGACGGAAATCATCCCAGGTGAGGCTGGTACCAGTACATCATCCTGGAAGAATGGGAGAGTTCGCTGATCTGTGGCAAAAAATCGAACCAAAATCCTACTTACGCTTCAAGAATTCTCAGATTATTGGTCTAATTCCCACAAAAAAGCAATTTCTTATAAACTTGCCACAAATAAGGCTAAAATCCCCATTGGTATCATAGTTTGTCAGTATTAAACAGTAACGAGAAAGATTTCCCATAAGACATTTTAAGATGTTCTTAGTACGTCAGAGTTGAAAACTTAAGGAATTGAACTGAGTTAAGCAATTACACCACCTGCAAGGCTTCGCACAATATGTTAGTAAGAAAGAAGCAGGAAGTCAAAGAGACAAACGTGGAAGATTGCATTTCATTTCAACCGATCTGATAAACAACTCTCGTGATAGACTGAAAAGGTGATCGAATGATTACTTTATGAGCCGACTCCATTTTGAATCATTCGATGGAAGCACGCAAGTGGGAGATTAAAATAAAAGTTCAAAACGTGAGAGAATTACATAACAAGAACGCATTTGATGTCGTTAACAGTACTGGTGAGGTGTGGATATTCTGCTATTTCTTTAATCATGTGATCTGACTTCCAGTATTTTTTCGATTCCAACACTTTTCACACTATTCGTTACCTTGCATCGTTCAGCCAGCCACGACGGTTTCGGAAATTGGTGTTAGTTCTGCCGCTATTTCAGTGCTTTGCTTCTTTATGAATATCGTTGAATGCCAGCCAAGATCATCCTCACTGAATTTTCTCCGAGTCATCACTTCCAGAACGTTTCCAGATTTTCAGCACAGGGGAAGACGCCGGTCCTTGCGAGATAGAAAAGAGCTCTTTCCCGTTGGTAGATGGTGACTGAAGAGTTTGGTGATAAATAAACTGGAGCAAGTGAATGTTCTTTAAAATAGACTTTTTTATGACTGATGGTACCTATCTGTGGAACCCACGGGACAAATTGATAACTAAACTACGGGATGCTTATCACACTATTATCCGTCTACAGAGTTTGTCTGTATGTGCTATAAACAATAAAAAATCGACCTTCCTTAGACATAATAAAACCTTTCCAGAACAATAAAAAATCGACCTTCCTTAGACATAATAAAACCTTTCCAGAAGAAAACAAGCTTTTAGGGATGCTTCTGATGCCCTTTGCTTTCATAGCAGTTCATTCGTCCAGTTGTCGCGTAGATGGCAATCGAAATGTTACAAAGGTAAATTTAAGCTTTCTACATTTTCAAATAATTTCTTTACTGATGAGATAAAAAATACAAAATGCAAAATACAAAAAACGCAAGCTGGATCCAGCACTCTTCAAACCGTGAGGTTTCAAAAAGCACCTTGTGAGATACACTACTGAATTTTACCTAGTAAACAAAGAAGTGGTTTTGGATATTTGCACACTAGTAAAACTGCCTGTAAGCGATGTATCTCGAGTTTCAGTAGAGCAATGCTGCTACATTTAGATATACTTAATGAGGTCATAGAAATGGTCACAAAAGGCAGTGTTTGTAGTTACTATGTAGGAATCGCTTAGCAAAAGGATGTGCCGATTTTTAAGAATTCACTCCACGTTAATCCATTTGAGTATTTGGATGGCCCAGTTGCACAAACAGCTCGGACTCCAGTAGATTTTTCATATGTTTTGTGGTCATCGACCATGGTGGTGTCCTGCTCCGAACCTGGTGCCGTCTGTAGATATTCTGAGATTTGTTTATTACTTCCACCTGCGAAAATAGATAGACACAACCCACGAACACGTCGGTGTTTATCTTCCGAACATATTTTCTTAGATCTTTATTATGGGATAACATTTGAATGCGTGAACAGAGTACTTTGAATTAATGTTACGTGTGGCGGTTATATCTCAGAAGACATCGTTAAAGAGCTCTGAGATGCGCAGACCTCCAACGTGGTAGCAGAGTGCCAACCACGTCTCAGCTTCGAGAGCAGCATTGAGTTATAAAGATGAGCCCCAAGTCATGGTCCATTAGTTGATCGTTCGTTTCTTTGAACAATCCTCGATGGACTCTTTCTTCTGAATAATAATTCCGTATTTCAAGGTACACTTACGATGAAGCCTCTGTAACCAGGAAAGCATCCACTTCGACTTATGTACCTTAGTACCATTAGTTTGTCACGAATTGTATCATTTTGTTGTCCGACCGATCCACCTCTTATTTCAACTTTCTTAAAATTCTTGAGCATTTCGCCTGCTTTGCCGCTACATCTTTGGCGATGTCGTTGGCAAAACGATAGTTTGCCCAAAACATGATGTAAAGACTTATTCGTCCTCGTTCTATGAATGACTCGATTACATACTGCAAGGAGGCGACATTTTCGAAGGAATGTTGTCACATTATTCGTTGCTTTTTCTTATGGAAATGCTAAGTATGTCGGCAAAGGAGCTTTATTTTCCCTTAGCAGTTACGCTAGCAGTCGGCCGAAGTTCTTATGAAGGACAAGTTCTTTCCCCGGTCAGTGAATAGTGGTAGGATTTTTGGTTAAAAACTGTCGACCTCTTTGTAATCGTCAAAGATTAGTGCAAGAAAAAAGTGGCATTCTCGACAGATTTCATAGTCCTACTTATAATCTGGGTTTTGCCCATGCAAACGAGTCCCTGTTGTGTTCTTGTTTGGTTCCATGGTTGAGTTTGATTCAAAAAATCTCGAAGTGGAAGAATAATCTTTGTAATGGGTTTGTACAGAACCCTCAACAGCCCAGCCGTTCGACATCGCTTCGGTCTCCCTTTTATGGACACGATTACTACCACCGAGGTTCCTTGCTCACGAATCGAATCCATTCCTTTTGAACACAAGTTGTCATATCAGCTGCAAAAAACGCATATTGTTTCGCGCTTTCAGCTCGAACGAATTCGGCTGTGAAGCTTTCAGAACCAAGGAGCTAACCCTTGCTTTGCATTCTTGGTTCCTATTCGGAAATCAGAGGAAGAAACTAAATGCGGTTTTTCTTAAGGATATTCTGTGCACCAACTAAAGGTCTCATTAACGGAAAACATTGGGATGTGAAATCCTACTTACTTCGATGCTTGCATGGCCCATGCTCATTGGTTATGTGAGCCTCAGCAAAAATACCATTTTTCGGAGCTCTGCTGGCTTGCCATTGTGGTTCTCTGGAGCACCGAAGTCAGCCTACCCAATGAAAGCAACACGGTATATACCACTGCGACGTCAATGCTCCATTCAACCTTAATCAGTGAAACAAATTCATACTCACTAGGAACTAAGCGTTTTATTCTTTAAGTAATGATTACTGTATTATAACACATCGTGGGTACCTTAAATAAGAAAATAAAAAAATTTGCTGTTGTTTAGAAGGAAAACGAAGCATGCACTTTCACACAGCAAATTCATGTAAACTGTACGCCCAAGAACATCCCATCATACGGTGCCAGAGCCTATTTCCACTCGGAACATGTAAAGCTTGTTAATAAAAAAAAGCGTTTGAGACAACTCTCATATTTGGAATCTAACAGTTTCAGACCAATGTATGCTTAGTCGAAAGTTCATCAGTTCGATGTTTTTGTTTCGCTGATATGTGCAACGCTAATGTGGTTTCCATAAAGGTAAAAATGATCAGTTTAATCTTAATCATAAGAAAAACGATTTAGATTGAAATAAAAGTTTGGGCACCCAAATCATTGTGGCTTGGAGACTAATACTCCTCTGATAAGGAAAAAAAGATAAATCTCTCGGAATTTACCAATCACTGAGAGATATGTCAAGCACTCTACTTCATTTACCATCATTAGAGGTGACTGTAAACATATCTTATCTATACGATGCATAATTATGGAAGGCCTTACTAAGGCGAAATGACAAAATAAGTGTAGGGTTTATGTATTTTCACACGTCGACTGTTCTGGTTAGACAGAGCCTTTTTAGCCAATGCTAGTTTTTTCCCATATTTGAATGTGTTACGGTATAAAGATGTGCAACGACAAGTGATAGTTTCCTCTGCTCTTCGACCCGATTTCATTGTAGCTTCCTCTTAAGGAAAAACTTATTGATGAAAGCACTCTTTCGAAGGTGCGGCAAAGCTCTTATAGCATGCAGTGCCAGTTACACTGGTAAACTTCGAATGTAGAGTTCTAGGAAATGATAGCCCGAGGACTGGAATCTGACAATTATATTTCGTTTTTGCAACGGATCAGATTTGAGCTATAACGATTGCCGACGGTTACTTGAATGTTACGCAAGAAGTAAGTTCATTTTGGAATAGAACGTTTCTGATTTCTTCAACCTTAAAACCAAACCTTTCTCAAATGTTCTTTCATTGTTTGTATCAACATTGTACATTTAGCGCCTGTTCACTCCAAGGAACTTTCAAATCTCAACTATAAGGTATTTGTCAACTTTTATCAGATTTCGCAAACGCGTCAGCAAACGGTAACCTTGCTGTTATGACAAAAACGGTTGAGCAGAAAGCAGCCATTTCTATGACACTGTGTTGAGCTTGGATATTCAAATTTCTTCAGCTTGGCCTAATTGATAAATTTTATGTTCGACATGACGCGCTCTACCGGGACTCATCACCACTTCATCAAAGCCGTCAGAAGTACCAAAATGAAGGGTAAAAGGATTTCTTAAAGAGCAAATAAATCGGCTCTTCCATACATAAGAATATGAAAATAATTTTTTATCTCAGTCCACTTTTCATAACAATGGTTGCCCTTGTGGGAATTCTGCACATGATTGGCATTGTGGCGCTGATCGGTGGAATTTGGTACAATCAGAACAAAACAGGGGCTTTCGAAGCTGTCGTCAACACCTGCGAAACATGATGGACAATGGTGAAGAGCTGAACAAATTGGCAGCAGTGATCCGAAGATTATTAGATTTTTTCAACCATTCATCGTGTTTGTTAAGAGCATTATCAACTAAAAATCACTCCAACAAAACATTTTGTGCTAATAAAATTACCGCGTTGATTTCACAGCTGAGATGAAATCCTTTGATAGATGCTACCTTACAGTATGATAAAAAATTGTGCACGAACTGTAATATCTGAACATTGCTTAAAATCTTCCTACATGGTGTACAATGAAGAATATTTTTAATACATATTTAAAATAAATGAGGCGCAGCTAAAGAATTCAGTCGGAAAGTCACAGACTTGACCAAGAAATTACTTGACCTCAGAATGGACCACAATTTTCGGCCAGGTATGCGAACGTTGACTGGAGCACTACATTGGGAAGAAAATGTGTGGAATTCTACTATTAAATGCCAAAACTTGGTTCTCGGCTGCGGTATTGAAGCCCACAAGGCTATTTGGACGCACTAAAGTTGCGGATTTGGGGATAATTTAATGCAAAAATCCAGGGCATTTGGAAAGAAAAGATCATGTGTTATACCTTCTTGCCGTAACTGCCCTATTTCTACAATCATAAAAATGGCTGAAAATCCTCGATTTTCATTTCAACGATACGCCGTCAATCATTTCACGTGGACTAAAAAATAGCTAAAATGATCCTCATGTGGCCAAAACTTCAGCACGCAGCAGCGGAAGCGATAAACAGCTGAAATGTGTTCGGGTAGCTCTGAAATATTTCCTGCAAGGCAAGCACCTCGTATATTTTGAATACTTCCAACAGAGACCCGAACAATGCATCAACCGTCAGCCTCGTTAGTTCTCTGGGAAAATCATTCATTTACCTCCTGAAAGTTGATTCCAGTTCAACCAACGTTGTGGTTAGATCATGGCCGAAACAAATGGTTCCTGAAAGAAATTTACACTTGTAAAAAATGTGAAAATGGACTACCGAATTTTTTCCAACAGATTAGCTGAAAAGGAAATACATATATGAGTAAGAAATGAAGGAAGACT
Source organism: Angiostrongylus vasorum (assembly GCA_018806985.1). Taxonomy (NCBI): domain Eukaryota; kingdom Metazoa; phylum Nematoda; class Chromadorea; order Rhabditida; family Metastrongylidae; genus Angiostrongylus; species Angiostrongylus vasorum. Next base: position 2,413,566 of record JADANN010000099.1, on the reverse strand, counting down.
GGTGTCTGGTTGGTTCAAGTTTGTTGCTGGTTGTTGTGTATTGTCTGCTGTCGATATTGTTATTGTTATTTTTATTGTTAAAGGCGGATAGAACAGTGGTAGTGATGTCCATCATCACGAGCGTGATGCTACTTCGATTCTGCTCGGGGCCAACCAAGCCTCTCGTTCCTCCGAGATCCTTAAATTGGTACCGGACTTGAAAAATCACTCTCTCAAATCCAATTGGGAACACTCCCGCCGGGCCATCTCAGGACTCCGGAAAGAGCTGACTCGACCAGCATTCTACGACATCCAGTATGAAATGAAAATCCACAAAGAGTAGCTGAAAAAAACACTTTAAAGTTGGGAGACCTTCGTGGACAATGGATGTTATGAAACGAATCGATTGTGAGAAGTGGTGAGATCCGCAAAGTAGGCATGAAGACGAATCATATAAAAATAAAAAAAATGCTGCTGTTATCGCTATTGTTATTGTTATTGTTATCGTTACTGTTAATATTATTGTTACTGTTGTTGTTACTGTTATTGTTATTGTTGCGGTTTGATGGCTAAGGTTTCGGCGATTTCGCCTTTCTCAGAAATCTCTCGATTTCTTTCTGCGCGTATTTTATGTAACAGTAACTTTATAATTCCGTGGAAACTCTATAGTATTAATGAAGATCTTACATATAAATGAACACCATATTTGACCTCAGTGATGCTGAGATATTTGCAAAACTCCGGACCGCAGGTGTCTGCGGTGGGGAACGAGACGCGCTATTGTCCTTTCCGGGGGATAACGCGTCCACCACTACACCAGGCGGATCCTTCGTTTCGCCTGTATCTCAGCTAGTTCTATCGATCTCTGCTGAATATCGAATGGGCGTTCGTTCCCCACCGCAGACACCTACGGTCCGGAGTTTTGCAAATATCCAGCATCATTGAAGTTATATTTCGCAATATACCGTACTATTAAAAAGAGTATACAGTAAACAATAGGTTAGGATTGTGAACACCATATTTATCAAAAACTACTCACCGTGCTGTTATGAGTGGGACTACCCGTGCTATTCACGTGGGATGACGAGCAAGACCTAACCAGGCCAGAAAGTCAGTTTGAAATAAGCGGCCAGGCTACATGTGATAGTGGGGCATTCGTCTTTCTATTACATCCTCGGGCTTGTGAAATTTATCCAAAACGCCATATGACGTTTTTTGATTCCTGCGCTGGGATCCGGACAGTCGCTTTAAAATCGCCATTTCGTGCCTCATGATTACCTAGAACAGGGCTTTGTCGAATTTTTTACTCCCCATCTAGATGTTCTTTCATACGGACACAGAGTGTCTACGCGTTTCCCTAATGTTCACCGCATGCCGTACGTGAGATTAAGTATATAGTAGCCGAACTCATTCAATTTCCGTCTTTCCAAGTAGAACAGATTATACGATTACGGACTAATTGACGGGGTAGTTTACTGTGTGCGAGGTCCATAACTGCCACAAAACCTTCGAGACCACTTTTTTCTTAGGCACCCTCTTGATGGCTTAGCTTATTTCGTCTGAAATGAAAGGTACTTGGAAAGTATCTTATCTCGGTTTGAAATTTTATTGTTTGGGGAGCAATCTTCTAACCTTTTTGGTCTGAATCGAGTGACTTTTCCTTCGTAACCATTGGAAACGGCTATTTTCCGTGCCAAGTCTAGCAACACCTTCCTTTCCTCTTCTCTTGTGCATACACTTTCAACCGTTCGGTACACGTTTTTTTGATGAATGCTTTTTTCATGCGTGAAGGATGAAAAGAGGTAGTACACTAGTCTTTTTTTACTACCTTGTTTTCGTTACCATTTTGTTCTATAGCCACTTTCTCAAAGCATTATTTGGATGTTTACGAATGGAAGCCAGTGTTTGGTTAGTTTTCCTCCCGTAATTTTTATATCCTCTACCTGTCTATTTAACAATTCGAAGCGTTCGTCTATCCGTTCTTGTGTGGAACAGATCAGATGACGCAGTCGTCTGTGTATCTGAAGTAGAGTAATGATCGGCGATCGAGAACTGGAGCTTCCATCTTAGGCATAAAAGCAATGGCAAGGCTTTTTGCTAATCGCTGCCCCATGGTAGAGCGTCGAATTTGCGCAAAATATCTTCCCGACCACCTAAACACTGAACAATAAGACACTGTTTTAAGGGAGTCATTAGTTGTCCAGTCGACAAGACATACATGTTTATTTTCTTTCCATGTTCGGCAAGCAGCTCGAGAATGGCTTGCATTGCGGAGTCATTCGACACATTAGTATAAAGTAAAGTAACATCGAATTAGTCCATTACAAGCGTGCAATTGGTTGCGGGCACCGTAGGTGATCTAGGGTATTAGGTAGACGGGTTGGTCTGAATCTTAACAACTGGGTCAGGAAAGGGTTTAGGATAATGTTATGTTACAATGTTATGAAAATAACCATGTTATTCTATCCGTCACCCACCTATAAAAAAGGATAAAGCTCTCGGCGTTGATCAGTCGCTGACGAATGCGCCATGCATTCGACTTCACTAATCATCGTTTCGAGGTGATTGAATGCATATCTGGCCTTTACAATGACTCGCGGTGGCCTACCGATGTATCGAGCCAGTGCTGCTATCCTCACCGATAAGTCTGGTACCAATTTGTCGACTCCGGAGAGATGGAAGGTTTGGTGGGCCATGAGAGCGGTGATCGATTCCACGTGTGTGTTGCAGGGCGCCTCCGACCACTGACCCACCTGATGAATGGTCTAACCTTAAATGATAACAGGTCGTTTAACGCAATATCATCGCTAGAAATAAGCTTATGTGTCTTAATAAGCAACTACTGGACAAAACAAACTGGATGGTCATTTTTTAGCTGAGAAATAACTGAATGTTCTGAACCCGCTGCCTTCGCCGTGTTGATCCACTCTCTATTCAATTTTCGGTGTTGATTTCTATAATTTTTTTCAGAGAGCGGTCGATAGTGAGAACCATTGTGCAGATGATTACCTGTTGAACATCCAACTTGCATCTAAGAATAACGGAAAAATTCCCACCTTTATAGCTAATAGATAGTCGGGTAGGTTGGACGTTAATTTTCTATGTGGGTAGTTATTAAGCACTTCAAGAACTTCGCCCGAAAATAAGCGAAAAACAGGGTCAACTTTACTAGCCGTATAATGCAGCTGATCTTGAAGTTCATGTAGACCGCACATGATCCTGCGCAAGTTTATATTAGAAATGGGTTGACTAGGAGAAAAAACTCTGAACCAATTCTTACAGTGAACGTTATTCCGTGCTCAGAACCAAAGTAATCCTTTTTGTTCTATCCATTTAATTCAATTTCCATCACTTCGTTTCCACTCTGTACACTTCAAAAATAATATTAAAGTGAAGTTGGGTGACTGGAAGCGCTCTATTTAGATATGACGTACAATGAAAGCAGTCTCCAGTTTTATTCCACTTCAGAAGAACCGTGTCGCCTTCCTCTACGCGTTAGTAAATTGGTAGCTAGATGTCCGAGAAAGCTTTTCCAAGCACAATGAGCGCCAACTGTTTCAGTAGTAAAGACTTTAGGACACTCTGCCAAAGTTATCGAAGGATTGCAGACAGAATCAACTCGCCCAGCATTCAACCATGCTCGTGTAAAAATCGAGTCATAAGACAGCAGCCTAACCCACATACCAATCCGAAGAACATCGATTCGAAGATCCATAACAGTTCGCCTTCGCCTTGTTGGTTTTCGCATTCGTATCAGGTCCAGTGCTCTTGAGTGGAACACCTCTCGAATGAAGTAAGGAGGTCTCCTTTGATACAGAGTAGTCGTTGACTGGTATTGATTGCAGATTGAGGAAGATTTTTTTCATGTCAACAAGCCATCCCATAGTAGTCGTTATTAAAATAACTAACAAGGCAGATAATTGGATAGAAAACTGAAATGAGAAGAAATCATTACCAGCCGGCAATCAATGGCACGCAACAACCATTGTGTGTTAAAGGACGTCGCCGAGTGACCTTAATTCATTTGACCGATGCGACCGGCACTTCATTTGACCAGTGAAGGTCAGTCTCGGTACGATTACGAAGACCCACAAGGCGAGGACAATCGACTATGAACCATCGTCTCGAGTAATCGGCTCTGAAGAGGACGAAGACATGGAAAAAGTTAGCCGAATAAACACCTGATAACAACCTCTTGTAAGATGGAAAAAATTAAAGAGATATCAGAATTACGCGTTTGTTATCCAAGTGCTATAAAATGGTTGGTGGTTTGTTGCTTTTAATTGTGCATTCTTATAACTGATAAAGGTGATATTTATATTTATTTATATGATCCCATACACTGATCTACTTCAGGTGATGCGGGGTTGGTACAGGTCTTCGTTGTCGTTGTTGTTGGCGTTGTTGGTCGATGGCTGATGTTTTGGCGATTTCGCCTTCCTCAGAAACCTGGACATATTTTATATAAGAATACTTCAATTATTCGGTGGAAAAAATTAGTACTTTAGCCTTTTTTCCCACCGAATAATTAAAGTATTCTTATCTAAAATACGTCCAGGCTCTGAGAAGGCGAAATCGCCGAAACATCAGCCATCGACCAACAGCACCAACAACAACATTTGACAACGACAACGAGACCTATACCAACCTGCATCAGCTAAAGAAGATCAGATTATAAGATCATATAAATAAATATATCAACTATCTATGCCGAGGTTTATAGAAAGTCGGTCTTTTGAGTGATTTCGTTTGAGTGAAGTTCCAAATGACTTAAATCTGCATCAATGGAAGAACGTTGAAACTTGACGAAAACTAACTCAAATTCCCAGGATTGACTTTCCATTAACCTCGGCAATGGAATATGAATGCGTCGTTTTCTTGTTCAGCAATCGCGAGGTTGTTATACAGCATGCGTTTACTTCCATACAAGAACGCATACAATGCAATACAATAGTAGCTGACGTTTCGGCGGTATCGCCTTCTTCAGAGCCTGGAAGGGCATACTGACATACAATTTACTAGGCCAAACGCTTCAATAACACTTACAAAAAGACGAAAAACTCTATTGTAATTACATGACCAACAGCTTCTCGAAAAAAACTCACTGCTTTTTTTACGCGACTTCCAAAGAGGAAGATTAGAACAGCTGATTATAGTCGCATAAGGTTGATGACTGCACCATCCCACATAAAAAATTGATGCGAACATACGGGGTCAGGTCGCGTATGACCTCTGGGCATTCATCCCTGCTATTCATTGTAGGGTTTTTGGCATTTATCCAAAAAGCCTCAAAAAGTTTTCGCGCTGGTGTTTTAGTCTCCTGTGTAAGGATATTGACTTTTACATCAACATGGTCCCCGCTATGCTTTTGTATCCTATGCGTGCCTAGTGGGGTACTTTGTCTTAGTTTTCGTTTGCCATCTAGATGTTCTTCTATACGGATACACAATGGTCTGCACGTTTCGCCAATATTCGCCAATATATTCATCTCCGCAATTATTACAAGAGATTAGGTATATCGTACCTGAACTCATGCAATCACCGCCCCTGGCGTAAGGGCAAACTACGCAATTTGTTGTTTCACATAGACGGTCATACAGGCGGTTACGAACTAACTGACGACGTAGAGTAGCCGTTGGTATTTCAACTATCGCTACCGATTTCTCTAGACCTGCGCTTCTTAAGCATCGTTTAATAGCTACGCTTACTTCATCGCTAATAAAGGGCAACGTAAACGGGACATTCTCTTGGCGTAGTGTTTCGTTTGGGCGCGTCGCTCTCCTTCCAAACTTATCTCATGGGGTTACTATTTCGTAGCCATTGGAGATGGCTATTTAGCGAGCGAAGTCGCGCTATTCTTTCTTTAGTTCCCTGGTTGTGTACACAGAGGTGGCTGTTCGAAACATGTTTCTCACAAGCGCCCTCTTTGTGTGTGAAGGGTAAGAAGAAAGGAAATGAACCAAGATGTTCTTGTTACTTGGCTTTCGGTACCACTTTGTCAGGTAACCGCTAATTGACAGGCCTATTTGAACGTTTAAAAACGGAAGTCAGTTTCCAGGATCGACTTTCTATTAACCTCGGAATTGGAATATGAATGCGTCGTTTTCCTGTTCAGCAATCGCGAGGTTGTTAAACAGCATACACCTACTTCCATAGAAAAACACAATACAATACAACAGTAGCTGACGTTTCAACAGTAACGCCTTCTTCAGAGCCTGGAAGGGTATACTGACATACAATTTACTAGGCCAAACGCTTCAATGACACTTACAAAAAGACGAAAAACTCTATGGTAATTACATGGTCAACAGCTTCTCGAAAAAAACTCACCGCTTTTTTTACGTGCCTTCCCATGAGGAAGATTAGAACAGCTGATTATGGTCGCATAAGGTTGATGACTGCACCATCCCACATCAGTAATTGATGCGAACATACGGGGTCAGGTCGCGTATGACCTCTGGGCATTCATCCCTGCTATTCATTGTAGGGTTCTTGGCATTTATCCGAAAAGCCTCAAGAAGTTTTCGCGCTGGTGTTTTACTCTCCTGTGTAAGGATATTGACTTTTACTTCAAAATCGTCTCCGCTATGCGGGAGAAGAAGCTCTGTGAGAATAATGTGAAGTACAACCATAAAAATGTATGATGTTTTGCAAAAACTGCAGCTCTCGTTAACTGAGCTTAATGTCGACTTGTGTTACCGGTTATTTCGCACTTTGAAAGTCGATAAACCAACATGTCCCGTCCTATACCTAATTATTAAAACATATAAGTTGGTATCACCTCATGATCTCGCGTCAACCAATCCGTCATCATTTAAGGTTAGACCCATCATCAGCTGTCTAGATGGGGCAACGGATAGAATAACCTGGTTTTTAAGCATAATACTTACCCAGTTGCTCAACCATATTCAAGCTCACCTCACAAATACCCAAATGTTCCTAGAACGTCTACGTAACGCGTCTCCTAATAACGCGTACGTGATGGAGTCCTTCGACGTTACTGCGTTGTACACCAACGTATCGAATGACTCCGCAATGCAAGCCATCTTCGAACTTCTTGTTGAACATGAAGGAAGAATAAATATGCATGGCTTGTCCATCCAGCCCCCTTCACACACAAAGAGGGGCGCTTGTGAGAAACATGTTTCGGACAGCCACCTCTGTGTGCATAACCAGGGAACTAAAGAAAGAATAGCGCGACTTGGCTCGGTAAATAGCCATCTCCAATGGCTACGACATAGTAACCCCATGAGATAAGTTTGGAAGGAGAGCGACGCGCCCAAACGAAACACTACGCCAAGAGAATGTCCCGTTTATATTGCCCTTTATTAGCGATGAAGTAAGCGTAGCTATTAAACGATGCTTAAGAAGCGCAGGTCTAGAGGAATCGGTAGCGATAGTTGAAATACCACCGGCTACTCTACGTCGTCAGTTAGTTCTTAACCGCCTGTATGACCGTCTATGTGAAACAACAAATTGCGTAGTTTGCCCTTACGCCAGGGACGGTGATTGCATGAGTTCAGGTACGATATACCTGATCTCTTGTAATAATTGCGGAGATGAATATATTGGCGAATATTAACGAAACGAGCAGACCTTTGTGTATTCGTATAAAAAGAATACCTAGATGGCAAACGAAAACTAAGACAAAGTACCCCACTAGGCACGCATAGGATACAAAAGCACAGCGGGGATGATTTTGAAGTAAAAGTCAATATCCTTGCGCAGGAGACTAGAACACCAGCGCGAGAACTTCTTGAGGCTTTTTGGATAAATGCCAAAAACCCTACAATGAATAGCAGGGATGAATGCCCAGAGGTCATACGCGACCTGACCCCCGTATGTTCGCATCAATTTCTGGTGTGGGATGGTGCAGTCATCAACCTTATGCGACCATAATCAGCTGTTCTAATCTTCCTCATGGGAAGGCACGTAAAAAAAGCGGTGAGTTTTTTTCGAGAAGCTGTTGACCATGTAATTACCATAGAGTTTTTCGTCTTTTTGTAAGTGTCATTGAAGCGTTTGGCCTAGTAAATTGTATGTCAGTATACCCTTCCAGGCTCTGAAGAAGGCGATACTGCCGAAACGTCAGCTACTGTTGTATTGTATTGTGTTTTTCTAAGGAAGTCAGTTTTTTCTCGGTTTCTCCCTGGTGAACTTAATGTACTCAAACTGCTGGTTCAATAATTCAAAGCATTTGTCCATCTCCTCCTGCGTAGAGAAGATGGCAAAACAATCATATACATATCTGCAGTAGAGTAGTGGGCGGGGATCGAGAACGGGGGGCTTCTATCTTAGACATAAACACAATGGCAAGGCTTGGTGCCAGTCGCTGTCCCATTGTCAACCCCCTTACTTGCGTGAAATATTTCCCAGACCATCTGAAAATCGAGCAATTTAGGCACTCCTTCAAGAGAGCCATTAGCTGCTGGATGGACAAGCCATGCCCAATTATTCTTCCTTCATGTTCAACAAGAAGTTCGAAGATGGCTTGCATTGCGGAGTCATTCGATACGTTGGTGTACAACGCAGTAACTTCGAAGGACTCCATCACGCACGAGTTATTAGAAGACGCGTTGTCACTAAGACAAAAGATTGTGTTAGCTAGACAGCAAATCAACTTTCTGCGCCGCTGTTTTCAACATCAAGTCGTGCTGAAGTTTATGAAAAGAAAGCGACTTAACGAGATATGCGGTTAACCAGAGGACAGCCAACAAGTACGAGGCATCGAAATGGAACTACTTCGAGCTGCACTACGAAACAAACAGAACGAGAAGTTTGCCAGAATGAAGTAGTGTGCGACGAGGGAACACTTTTGTGCTTTGTACTTGGAGGATCGCCTTTGGACGAGAATTGTTGGTGGGTCAATATTGATATGCGATTTTATTAGGTCTAATGCCAAAATAACCTTACAACGAAAATTCGAGAATCTTTTGGGTAATTCACATGTCTCAGCTTCAAGAAAATTCTACCGCAAACAAATTCTTCACGCTTCTGATAATAGTCAAAATAGGGTTGACAATGCGCCAGTAAAATCTAGGGGTCACCGTGATTGGGGGGCATAACAATACCTGAGAGTGCGCGTTCGCTATTAGAATTGGGCCCAAGCTTTGCACCATCACAGCCCATTTCTAAAACGACCCTGCGTAGGATAGCATGTAACCTTTATGAGCTTCAAGATCGACTTCACTATCAGGCCAAACAAGAAGCATCAAATAGAGATAAAAAATCAAGAGGCGGCGTCACTACCATCATCTCTTTTCCCTAAGACGTTTTTTAGACAGCAGGACCCCAACGATGGAGTTGACAAAAAATTCCACATGTTTTCGGACGACGTTCTCAAGATCCTTAATCACTACCGCGATAGAAAGTTTATCTCTAACCTTACAGCCGCACAAAAAATGAGGCATGGGAGAAATTAGAGAATTAATAAACTCAAAAACAACAAGATTATCTGTTAGTGATAAGGGGGAGAGTTCGTAGTTATTCCTCGCCAGCTGGATGTTGAGATAACAGAGGAATGTCTTAATGATGCTACCCTCTATCGCCCATCCTCTGGAAAGGAATATAAAAAGTCAATAAAGAAAGCTAAACAATCAATGGGTCAGTGTGGCAAAGGCTGCAGGTTTAAAATCATCGGTTATTTCGCACTTTAAAATCGATAAACCAACATGTCCCGTCCTATACTTATTTATTAAAACACATAAGTTGGTATCACCTGATGATCTTGCGTCAACCAATTCGTCATCATTTAAGGTTAGACCCATCATCAGTCGTGTAGACGGACCAACGGATAGAATAACCTGGTTCTTAAGCCTAATACTCACTCAGTTGCTTAACCACATTCCAGCTCACCTCACAAACACTCAAATGTTGCTAGAACGTCTATGTAACGCGTCTCCTAATAACGCGTACGTGATGGAGTCCTTCAACGTTACTGCGTTGTACACCAACGTATCGAATGACTCCGCAATGCAAGCCATCTTCGAACTTCTTGTTGAACATGAAGGAAGAATAAATATGCATGGCTTGTCCATCCAGCCCCCTTCACACACAAAGAGGGCGCTTGTGAGAAACATGTTTCGGACAGCCACCTCTGTGTGCATAACCAGGGAACTAAAGAAAGAATAGCGCGACTTGGCTCGGTAAATAGCCATCTCCAATGGCTACGACATAGTAACCCCATGAGATAAGTTTGGAAGGAGAGCGACGCGCCCAAACGAAACACTACGCCAAGAGAATGTCCCGTTTATATTGCCCTTTATTAGCGATGAAGTAAGCGTAGCTATTAAACGATGCTTAAGAAGCGCAGGTCTAGAGAAATCGGTAGCGATAGTTGAAATACCAACGGCTACTCTACGTCGTCTGTTAGTTCGTAACCGCCTGTATGACCGTCTATGTGAAACAACAAATTGCGTAGTTTGCCCTTACGCCAGGGACGGTGATTGCATGAGTTCAGGTACGATATACCTGATCTCTTGTAATAATTGCGGAGATGAATATATTGGCGAATATTGGCGAAACGAGCAGACCTTTGTGTATTCGTATAAAGGAATACCTAGATGGCAAACGAAAACTAAGACAAAGTACCCCACTAGGCACGCATAGGATACAAAAGCATAGCGGGGACGATTTTGAAGTAAAAGTCAATATCCTTGCGCAGGAGACTACAACACCAGCGCGAAAACTTCTTGAGGCTTTTTGGATAAATGCCAAAAACCCCACAATGATTAGCAGGGATGAATGCCCAGAGGTCATATGCGACCTGACCCCGTATGTTCGCATCAATTTCTGATGTGGGATGGTGCAGTCATCAACCTTATGCGACCATAATCAGCTGTTCTAATCTTCCTCATGGGAAGGCACGTAAAAAAGCGGTGAGTTTTTTCGAGAAGCTGTTGACCATGTAATTACCATAGAGTTTTTCGTCTTTTTGTAAGTGTCATTGAAGCGTTTGGCCTAGTAAATTGTATGTCAGTACACCCCTCCAGGCCCCGAAGAAGGCGACACCGCCGAAACGTCAGCCACTGTTGCACTGTACTGTGTTTTTCTATGGAAGCAAATGCATGCTGTTCAACAACCTCGCGATTGCTGAACAAGAAAACGTCGCATTCATAACTCAAATTCCTTGAAAGGTTCGAAGAACGCTGTGAGTTTGAAGCTATTTCATTTATATTGAAAGCGGTCATTTGTAGTCATTCCTTCCTGTTTGTAATCCACAGTGACCTCACATGAGGGCATCACTAAAACCAAAACGGAAAAAAACACATTAAAACAAAGGAAATTAAAAAAATCCCATTTTATCAGAGACAATTGAAATTTATAGGAGCCAGCAGGATATCATTCACTTCATAGGACACCATTGCTCCAGTAATACGCGCGTCACCTCTAATCCATTCAAATATCTAATAACTATAGTAGCTACTTTCTCAACGGTTTACCGCCTCATCGTGGCTGGGAGGTGTTCCTGGGTGTCGGATTGCGGTGTACAGAGAAGGGATTCATCCCACGGCAGGGTCTCCCAAGTTGAGGAGACCGACGTTTCCATCAGGTAGCCTAGCTAAGAGTAAACCAGTACTAGGATCCACCACCGTCCTAGTGTTAAACAAGTAGCGCGGTGGCAAATCTTCCTCTGATCCACAAGGGCGACGACTGCTTGTGGTGGTGACGACCTCAGGCAGACTTTGGCCAGGCTGACCTCGGGACTCCAGGAAAACACTGTGGCTGAACCAGCAAAACTCCAAATAATGGAGAACATGTTGAAGCCCGCACAACCACTGAGGATGAGCCGTCCGAGTATCCAAGTTAGTAAATTACTATAGTACCCACCAGAAGGGTCTTTATTTGCATTCGTATTTAGGCACTTTTGGTCAGTGTTTTCTGACCACTTCAGAGGAACGAAAAATGTTACTCGGAGCCACTTCCAGCTTTAGAACTTCAGTCTAGGTGGTTACTTGTGTCAGCAGGCACCTCGTGTGGCCATCGTGGAGTAGACATGGACTTGTTAGTTGCAGACTACTACGGACTATTTTATACGTTTCTTATCCACTTGATTGGAGGCCTTTGGTTGGATCAAACTGAACATATTAGATCCTCATAAATGCAGGCACACCCAGGCACATATGCGTGGCATGATTAGATGTATATGAAAGAAAGAAAGCGTCAATTTACACTAGCAGGAAACAACCCACTGAATTCACTGCGCGTATCAGAGCAGATACAGTTTCCACGTCAACTTTTCTATCCACAACCTGGTTCATGGAGGTTGGTGACAAACCGACATAGTTCCCCGAGCAAAAGCGACAGCCGTAAATTTTGGAGTCGGGGTTAAGGCTTCGTAAAAATTAGGGAACAAATTCTTTCAATTTAGTATCTCTATCCTGCCAGCGGTTTACCACCTCATCTCGACTGGAATGTGTTCCTGGGTGTCGAACTGCGATGCACAGCTGGAGATTCATTCCCCTGGCAGAGTCTCCCAAGTTAAGAAGGAGTCCGGCGTTTCTAACAGGAAGCCTAGCTAAAAAATAAACCAATACCAAGGTCTACCACCGTCCTGGTATCAAAGTGGCATGGTGGCAAATCTCCCTCCGATCCAAAAGGGCTGCGACTGCCTGTGGTGGTGAAGACCTGGGGCAGACTTTGGCCAGGCTGACCTCTTTATTCCAGAGAACCAGAGTGGCTCAACCAGCAAATCTCCGAAAAAATGGAGCTTATGCTGGGGTCCGCACACATCCAGTGAGGACGGGTCATTCGTGTGTCAAGTGTCTATAACTTCGTTCGATGAGTAAATGATATTTTTCCGATGTGTTCGTTTTCGAATTTCATATTGAATTCAACGCATAAGCAGATCCGCGTCCTAATGGCTTGCAAGAACTGGATTTGAGCTAATATTGTAAAAAATAGATATTGTTCTTTCACTTATCTTTTTGCAGAATAGGAATGTCGTCTTCTAAAAACCTCGTTCATCCAGCACATGTTGAGGAAATTTTGGAGTCTGTCATCAATAGTAATCGTAATTCTCACGTTTTTTCCGTGCGTGTATTGATGTGGAAAAAAGAAAAGTAAATGAGAAATTTGGAAAAGTGCAATTTCAGATATGTCGTGTCCAGAGATTGTCTATAGTGACCCAGTACGGATCGCAGTTGGTGTCGGCACGACTATCCAGTGCGTCTTTTTCATTGCTGCTGCAGTTAATAACGATTAAGGTACCGTACAACTTAAGCAAACTTTACGTTTTGAATGATATGTTTAACGAAAATTAGTGACGGGTGATCTTCCTGTTCAGCACTTGACATCCCGTGACACTAACTCACTAGCATCGCGCGTCTACTATTCTACACGCTGTAACGCATCACATCTAGGCCCACCTGATTTCCGACATCTCGTGCTAAGTGAAGACGTATTTGATAGTTGTCCGTCAACACACGCCAAAACTTCTAACCTCATAATTCAGTTGCTTAAAATAATATCTATAGAATTAATATAGTCACTCCTTATGTACTGCCTAAATTTTTTTTCGTAGCAGAGTATGATGTGAAATGTAACCACAATATTGCTGAGATATGCTGACTTTTTGATTTGCTGCCTACTATAATTTTCACGGCAGGGTATTATGCGAAATACAACCACAAAGTTGCATGTGTCTATGGTGGGGACCAAAGCTGCTATTACCCTTTCCGGAGGCTAGCGTGTGTCCGTAAAAATCACTCTCACCAATATTCGCTCATTACCGCAAAGTAATCTTCAATGCTGCTAAAATAATGTTCAGGTTTCTGAAACGCTCATTAGAGCAAGAATAACTATAGAGTTCAAGTATTAAGCGTGAAGCTGGTTGTCTCTTGTTCTTCCATTCATATTGTCGACGGCTCTTGTGAGCTCCTCAACTCTACAGCTAAGTCGTTTAATATTCTCAGCAGTCTTCTCGGCCCAAATGCTGACAGCTGGAATTGTTCCGAAATATTTCTTCCGTTGAACGTGAACAGAGGCATAAGAAAAGAATCTATTTCTCGTGAACTACTTCTTCTGGAGATCCAACCAAATGCCGATATTTGCAGAACCGCTGTCGAATTATCCAATGCACTTTGTTAATGATAGGCGTTATAACGGCGATGTAATCAGTGAAATGAGGGCGCTGTGTTTCCCAGACATCGACGTTTTCGTCCGCCTTAATCCATTCCAGTTCCCGAATTGCATTCTTGAGAGTGCCTGCAAATAATTTGGCAAGGTGAAATCGTCTCTTCGGACTTGCTCTTTAGATTAATGAGGACGCAATTATACAATGGCAAAATTCTAAATGCGATGGTGTTGTATAGTTCATCAATGTTCTCTGATTATTGAACAGTGCCCACCTTGACTGTCTGGAACATCAATGAGTTTTCTGTCGGTTCAACACTTTGCCAGTTTTATTATGACGGTTATGACGACTTGTCTAAAGAGCATAGAACGGCCGACGGCAACCAGATTAAACGAGGAAAATAAAAAGGATGAAGCTCTCGGCGTTGATCAATCCCTGAGGGATGCGCCATGCATTCGACTTTATTAAGCATCGTTTAGAGGTGACTGAATGCATATCTGGCCTTTACAGTGACCAAGTGTTGCTATCCTCACCGACAAGTCTGGTAACAATTTGTCGAGCCCGGAGGAGTGGAAGCTTTGGCGTGCCGTGGGCGCGGGACCGATTCCATGTGTCTGTTGCAGGGTGCCTCCGACCACTGCGCCACACGCTCCGTGATTAAAAGATGAACAGCAATATTGTTTGGATCCTCTACTTAGTGAAGCAGCACAGTTGTTTTCCATTAATTTGAATCTTTCGTTTAAAAACGGACACTTTGGAAGATAAACTAGCGGTCCGTGGAGGACATGCGAAAGGTTCTTTGGATGTCCCAGTCAAATGATCTTCACATGGTGTGCTATGCGATTCTTTATGAGTGAGATGAGATGTCCAATATTGAACCAGCTAGCAATGACCTTATTAACCTTATATGAGATGATATGAAGACAGGTGATGAGGTTGTCGAAGAGACCGCGTATAAATGCTTGACTAGTTTCATAATTTCTTCTTTGAATTTTCCGTATTAACGTCGCAGGGAAAATCATCTTGGTCTTGTTACTGACAAGGTCTATGCGTCCAATTCGCTTCATGTTCTCTTCTTAACTTCTCTTGTTTTTTGTTTTTCTGTGGAACATTGCAAGTTCGTACGCGAGTTCCTGTTTAAATTTGACTAGCGCTACCGTGCCATAACATATTGGCATGAGAATTTTTTGAAGACAGTGTTGGTGACCTCAAAAGATTTTGATTTTTTAAGCGCTATTGTGAAGGGGGATGAGGATGAGAGATTAGCTGATTGCATTCTTCAAGCCGTCCACAGCGGTAACCCTCAGAACTCAGCTGAACTATACATTGCTGGAAAATTCCATGTGTTATGGAAATGCTGATAGAACATTATTTTTTACTATTTTTATTTTACATGACACATCTTCACAACTGCTGTGCGGATTCTAGCACTTCTTCTATACGTTCGTTTTCTCGCATCTGTCATCTTCATGGGTATTTGAACTCGGCTGCTTCTCGACAATTGTTGCCTGTCCTGTTGCCGAATGTCGGTTCTCCCTCGAGTCACAGAATAGCTGTTCTTAAGCGTTGTTGTGTGAATTTGAGGGAGTGGGTTGAACTTAGAGGGTCTGGTACCAATTTTCCCTTCCCGAATGTGTGAGAACGTTGATGAGCTCGAGGTACTATTGAGCCAGCATCGTGCTCGTAATGCATGGCATCACTACTATTCTGCTACCCACCGTGCAACCTTAGAACATGACACAATAGCAAAAGTTTTGCTACAGGAGCGGCGTAGTGATCAGGTAACGGGATTCCAAGTAATGCAGAAACATTCCTTTCTAACCTATCCAGCTTGCAGTTTTCGTGGTTATGAGGCTATCCCTTTTCGACATGCATAACGGCGCTTAAAAGATAAATGTCGTTTTAGATTATTGAGCTAACACTTGGTTAGTCTAAAAATATTTATTCGCATAACGTTTCGACGTCTTCTTGCGACCTAGGGGTGCTTCTTCGTATCGAGTGAGTCCGATCCAGTGAATGCGAGTACCACATGAATGAAGAACTTCTCTCTGAAAACCTGAATAAATATTTTTAGATTCACTTTCGTCAGAAAACAACCTAGAAAAAATATTGGTTATTCCTGCTAAGGTTTAACGAAAGTCAGCTTTCAAGATGGTCAAAAAAACCGTTTCCATTCACCTCCTTATTTTTTGACGATCCTGATCTTAAGAGTTTACTGTTATGCTAAAAACGACGGAATAAGATGAGGTAATACATAATTCTATAAGGCCTTCTGTTTGATTTTCGCATGAGTTACCAATGCCTTTTTTTGGACTTTGATAAGCAAGCATCGTGTTAGCAAATACTTTTGCTAAGGATGATGTTTAGGCGACACCGCTATCTTTAAAAAACTCCTCTATTCACGTGGAGTTTTCGCAAAGTTTAATTTCTCCACGATGTCCGAAATGCGTAGGTACTTGGAATGAACAGTATTCACGTCTGCTGCGGATCAAAGCGTGCCTTTTTTCATTTGTCTTACAACTGTCATCTGAAGATGTGATATGGAACTTGTGTTCATTGGGCTGCAATTTGAGAGCGGTGAATTTCTCTGCCCTATTAAACGTTACTCACGTTGTTACCACAAGGTTTTACTCGCCTTCGTGGACCGGAAGAGGTTTGCTGCGTAGCAAGGTAGTGTTCCTTCGGGCCCGCGCCTCAGGTAGATGCATGATTAATGCGTGATCACTACCAGTGTTATTTCAACTCATAAATGAAACCAAAGACGAAAATATAACAGATCCTGGATTGAAAACAAGAGAAAGAAATAATGAAAAAATACGAGGTGAAAACAAAAAAGTCACCTTAAAAGGATATATTTCACCTTGAAGAACACGCCGATTTACTGCATAGGAGGAAAATTCTTTAGACTACGCAGTTAAAACGTATTTCCCAGTTTCCACCATCGGCATTTTTTATGTTGCCAATTTCTAGGTAACTTATGCGTTTTCTGGCTGGAAATCCGATTATTCGTTCATGCTCCTGACTACGTCCTCCTTCGTTGCGAGTGTCTTCTACGCCGCCGAATTTGTGAACCATCTTCACTTTCTACTAGTCCTACCACCAACTATTTTAGACAAGGTAAGTGTAATTGTACTCACTGAAACCTAAATAGCAGAAGACAGAACTCTACTGCTTAAGAATTCGAATTATCAAATTTCCTTCAAGATTATTTCCGGTTCATCTCAATACTTTGCAAAATATTAAATGTTAATTGTAAGCTTTCAAAAGCTAAACATTTTGCTAATAGCATTCAAAGAACTTCACTTGGAAGAAATTCGTTGTTTTCAGTTTCTCGGCTCATTATTCATGGCTTGTTTCTTCACTAGCTCCTTGATCAATATTTCGATAACTGTCCATTGTGTTCTGTGTGTGGTAATTCCCTTTAAAGTCGGACTAATTTTCACGCCCAGTGTCCTCAAGGTTGGTTATCATTATCTTTATTGTACAATAGAGAAATTGTAGGTGACACATTCAGATCTTGTCTGAATTAAAGATGGAGATCCATCTTACTTACTTGAATACTTGGATCTCCCGTCTTTACTGGTTGTGCTGGCCTCAGCCTAATCTCCATTTTTTGGAGTTTTGCGGGTTTAGCCATTGCGTTTCCCTGCAGTCCCGAGGTTAGCCTGGCCAAAGGCTGCCCCCAGATCATCACTATCACAGGCACTCTCCACCCCTTGTGGACCAGAGGGAGATTTGTCATCATGCGACTAGTTTGATACCTGGACGGTGGCCGATCCTGGTGTTGATTAGATTCGTGGTAGACATTCATCTATCAAGATAAAATCGGTTGCTAGCGTCATGAAAGTGTTTGATGCTCCAGTGATATCTTGACACTGTGCTTTCATCCACTCCTTTTACTTTTCAGATTTATCTGGTTCTGCTAATCGTTCTTTTTGTTGGGTTGATTTGTTTGACGTACACGGAAGTCGCCGGTGTACAATTCTGTACTAAATCAATGAAAAGATACATTCTTCCAGGAAGAGGCGCTGCCGTGATAAAATGGTGCGCGTTGATTCGTTTGAAATCTGGACTACTCACAGCGACACAATTTTTTTAGCGCATGCCAAAACCAGAACCTAATGGTCGATTAATACGTTGCAGGACGAACAAGGTGCTCAACTATGTTGTTGGAATAAGCACGATTATAGGCTATAGCATTGTGTTTGGCATCCTATTTCTTCGAGGAAACCCGTCGTTTAGGAATAATCACGATGTCCGAATGGCGCTTCAGGTGAGATCTACACTATTAAGGTGTGATGTTACCTATTTCCAGTATTGCTCTAGTTATGAATATATCTAATTTCGGTTTTGCGGCGCGAAATTAAAAAACAAGTAGTTGCGTAGTACCTGCAACCAACCAATGCACCGAATCGCGCACTGGTTGGTGACCGTTGTTGTAGCGTTGCAGGGCTTGGCACTATCAAGTGGATTTCTGACACAGTGACGTTTAATTGACAGTTTCATAATATGTAGTAATACGTATGTCTTACTATGGAATGTTTGAGGAGCCCTGAGTGAGAGTCGGTAAATAGAAATCGTAGTGCCAAGATACTAAAATGGATCTGCAAGTTATGGTTGATAAATGAACGCACGATAATGGGTTCTGAATAAGAAAGATAGAGACAGTTTTGCCTTTTTTGAACGAAGTGCCACACTTCGATTGCTTGCTTGTCTGCCTCTGCTCTTGCCTACTCTTCATGTGGCACACAACAATATATCAACTATAGACGAAAAAATAAATGTGGAAAAAATACCACGGAGCCATCATTACTGATGGAGGGTAGTATGGATGTACACAACAGAGCTTTCAAGCGCTCGATCAAATGCTGATTAATATACGTGACTGCAAGATTGGTTTTCTACATTGGCGCATAACAACTAAATTCTATTTTATAAGGAGAAAGGAGAAGGCAAACGGCGAGAGAGCAGAGGCCCTCAGGAATCACGTGAAATGGAGTTACTACAAAGAAATACTTTGTTTATTTGCACGTGTTTCCCAACCGACTTGTCGACCGACTTATCAATAACTAGTCTCGTACACAACTGCAAAATATCTTAGTCTTACACAAATCATAATATCTCCTATAATGGACGCGATCACTTCCCGCCATTGGGCTGTTCACAAATAAATGAGCGTTTTGAAATATCTATTGTTTTAATGTGGTTTTTAAAAAACGCTGTACTTTGCAATATTACATATCGCTAGAAAAGTGATTTTGTGTTCGTTCTAACATGTTTTTTGTATTTTTGCCAAAAGTTAATTTCTTTTGCCAATTTTGAGCTTTGCAATTTTAGATGTCAAAAACGAATTGTCTTCAAACTTTCTTCTGTGGGTTCAAACTCAGTCGTATGCAGCACAGATGGCTCGAAACATTAATGAAGTTTGGAGAGAACGTAGTGCTGGCGATTCAACAATGCAAATATGGTTGCGGAAATCCCCATCTGGTGATTTCGACTTTGCAGATAAGGAAGGCCGCGGACGTCCCAGTGAGCTTGACGACGACGAATTGAAGGCACTAGTGGAAGCAAACGCTCGAACAACTATTCTAGAGCTTGCAGAACACCTTGGCGTGAACACCGCATCAATTTCCACTCGCTTGAATCGCATAGGAAAGAGAAGAAATTCGACAAGTAAGTGCCGCACGAATTAAACAATGGTCAAATAAATCTCCGTTTTGAAGTGTCATCTACTATTATTCTGCGCAATAAAAAACGACCCGTTTCGTCAAATTGTGACGTGCGAGGAGAATTGGATTGTGTACGGCAACAGGCGACGTTCAGCTTAATGGTTGGATTGCGATCACGCTCCACAGCACTGTTCAAAGCCGAAATTGCACCAAAAAAAGGTTATGGTGACTGTTCGGTGGTCAGCAACCGGGACGATTCATCACAGCTTTTTGAATCCGGGCGAAACGATTACGGTAGAGGAGTGCTACCAACAAATCGTCGAAATGCACCGTAAACTCCAGCAACAACGACCGGCATTATCAACAGTAAAGGACAAATTCTTCTCCACTACAACGCCCGGGCTCACGTTGCGGAACCAGCACTGTGGAAGTCGAACGAGTTGGGCTATAAAATTTCGCCTCATTCGCCATATTTGCCAGACATCTCTCCTACCGAACACCATCTTCAAGCACCTTAACAATATCCTACGCGAGAAATGCTTTGCCAAACGATATGACGCAAAAAATGCTTTCAACGATTTTATTGCTTCCAGAACTCTAGAGCTTTATCCAACTAGAATAAATGAACTTGTTTCCCGTTGGGCGTGAACTGAAATAGTTTTTGTCTTGATTAATAAAGTTTTGTTTGAAGCAAGTCATGAGATTTTAAATAATACAGTTAGAAACTCTCATTTATTTCTGAACAACCTAATACAAGCGAAACCTTTGCTTCATCTAGCAGTAAATAGCTTTTCTGTATGTTACAAAATCATGTTAACTATGAAATTGTGAAAAAAAATGTGAAAGAAGTTTTGAAGGTTCCTCAATGGATGCTAAGGTTCTTGTTGGGAATAAGAACTGTTTCCAACTAGGTCAAAGTAGTTGTTTTTCGTATAATTCTAAGGGCGCGTGTGCCGTAGCGGTCGCAGGCGACCTGCAACACACGTGGAATCGATTCCCGCACCCATGGCCCACCAAGCCTTCCATCCCTCCGGGGTTGGCAAATTGGTATCAGACTTGTCTAGGAGGATAGCAACACTGGTTCGACGCATCGGTAGGGCACCGCGAGTCATTCCAAAGGCCAGATATGCATTTAATCAGCTCCAAGGATGCTTAATGAAGTCGAGTTATTGGCGCATTCGAGTATGAACGGCGTTCACCCTTTCATAGTCACAACTGTGAAGCAAAAAATGACTTTGATAACAATGAATGATGGTCGCAAAAGCATTTCTTAAAAGAGATAATCATTTAAGGTTTTGAAAGCGTTAAGTGTTTCATTCCGCTTAAAGTGAATAAAAAGTGTTTTTGAAAACTAGACCCATACAAATAAGGAGTCTTCTTCGCCAACCTTAAAGTTCGGCAGAAAAAATCATTGGTTTGAAGCGCAGAAACTACTCAATTTCATAATATTTGCATGGCTTTAGGTTTCTTTCATGTCTACGGTGAGAATCGTATACTTCATCTACTGGGAATGTCGGCACTTTTTCAAATTAAGCCCTCAGATATCAACAATAACCTACGAATTTGTCACGTTGTTCTATTTTAACGCCGTCATCCTTCCATGTTTGCTACTCAATTCGTAAGTT
This sequence comes from Angiostrongylus vasorum, assembly GCA_018806985.1. Lineage (NCBI taxonomy): Eukaryota > Metazoa > Nematoda > Chromadorea > Rhabditida > Metastrongylidae > Angiostrongylus > Angiostrongylus vasorum. The sequence continues at coordinate 2,392,219 of JADANN010000099.1, read as the reverse complement.
ATTTATTACTAACTAGTACTTCCTAGAGGGTATTTATGTCATTGGTTAATGATCATAGCTTTCAGTTCTCCGTATCTTTCCATGTTAAAAAATACCATTTTACTTCGTCCAATGGCTTCACTGTCTGCCCCCCAAATATCGGGTTCGGGGTTACTGAGTTCTTATCCACAGTAAGAGGTGTTTCCGTTCCCAACGGCTTACCGCCTCGTCGTGGCTGGGAGGTGATCCTGGGTGCCGGGCTGCGATGTACAGCGGGGGGATTTATCACCCTGCTAGGGTCTCCCAAGCTGAGAAGGAGTCCAGCGTTTCCATCGGGAAGCCTAGCTAAGAGTAAATACCAAGACCCACCACCGTCCTGGTATTAAAGTGGCATGGTAGCAAATCTCCCTCAGATCCACAACGGCTGCGACTGCTTGTCGTGGTAACGACCTGGGGCAGACTGTTGCCAGACTGGCATCGGGATTCCAGGGAACTACAATAGCTTAACCAGCAATTCTCCAAAAAATGGAGATTATGCTGGAGCCCGCACAACCAGTGAGGACGGGCCATTCAAGTATCAAGCATCAAATAATAGGTGTTTTCAAGAAATGGACTTCAGTTTGTGTAATTGCTGTTCCTGAATCGCACAAGTTTTCCGAATGCACAGGCACATATTCATAGAGCATGTTCATGCGTCTTTGCATAATTGTGAAATCTATTAACTTCCATGTCTTTTTTTGGCCAAAGCGTACTGATTAGCTCACCGGGAAGCATATTGGGACCTAGGTAAAAGCCCGACGAATTCCGCGAAGTATTTAGCTCGAAAAAACAATATGATTAAGAGGCCTCATTCATTTTACACAGAAGTAATCCACTGAACGGCTGCATCGGATAAGACGAGATCGGTAAGACTATAGAAGTCTGAATGCCTACGCTGCGACGACCTGAAAAGACTGTCTTGATGGCTTGTACTTGCGGCGTAAACATGTTGACATCGAAAGTCTCCATTGAAAACCTAATGATGCCTAAGAGGAACGGATATATGGTTATCAAACTAACCAAAAATCAACAACTATAACAGTATCAGATTCAAAATCCATACAGCATCGTAAACCAAACAGGGAACAAACTACTGCAGAATAACTAAGAAGTAGAGGACTCAATGTGGTTAGTTTTGTTTTTTCTAAGATGACCTCGGCCATCCTCACGACATAGCGGTCCCAATCGGACGCATAATTTTGAGAACGAGTGTAAAATACCGGATTCAGGAGACATCATCTCCAGCGACCTATAAACTGAGCTATAACGAAGATATCGAGGCAGGTGCTATTTAGCATACTGAGAGAAATGGTATTTAATACAGATTTGAGGGTCACACCTTAACTATCATCATATAGAATGAGCAGTAATTAATTAGGACTGTACGTGGTAGGAACTTTATGTTGAGATTTTCATTCTGGAATGAAATGTAACGTGGGAGATGAGCTCACTGGGTTCATCATAGCAACCAAAATCATTCCAGGTAAGCCCATTTCCAGGAAGCGCCCCTGAAAACTGAGTGGTTACTATGTCCCGTTCCGAACTTTTCTTTCTTTAAAACGCATTTAATATCCACTGATGATCTTGTGACAACCAATTCGTCATACAAGCCCATCAACGGTTGCCTGAACTATCTAACGGATTATATAACATGGTTTTAAGTTTATTACTTAGCCACCTGTTGAAACACATCCCAGCTCATATCACAAGCGCTCAAATGTTCCTAGATCGTCCAGGCAACTCACGTCCACGTAGCGGGTACGTTATAGAATCTTTTGACGTTACAGCATCTAATACAAACGTGTAGAATGACCCCGCTATGCAAACCATCCTCGAAATGCCTTTACAGCACGAAGAGGCAATAAACATGTATGTTTGCTCGAATCAGCAGCTCATGCCTCCTAAAGCTTGAACTGCTCAATCTTCAGATGTTCCGGAAAGATGTGAGTGTGTTCGGCAATGGGACAGCGATAAGCACCAAGCTTTTCCATTGCATTCATCTACAGTTGAAGTTGTCGTACTTCATTACTCTACTGTGGCTATAAAGATGGTTGTCCCGTCGTCTGCTCTGCACAGAAGGAGATGGGAAGATGTTTTGAGTTGTTGAACGAACTGTCAGAGTACATAGTGTTCATCCAAGAAAAAAACTGCCTACACTTATTGACATTCATGTTAACACATCCGAAAATAGCTACATCACCAATGGTACCGAAAGCGAAGTAATAAAATATGCTGGCTCATTACCTTTCCTCTCACCCCTCACACTCAAAAAAGGCGTATGTAAGAAACATCTTTCGAGCAGCCACCGGTGTGTGCACAGAAAGGGAGCGGCAAGATGAATCCCCTGAAATTGGTGCGCCAAATAACCGTTCCCAACGGCTACGAAATGCTAGGTACTTGGAAGAGTCTCAGGTGAAAGAAGATGCCCAAAACTACAAGTTTAGTGAAAATAGGGTCTGTTCATTCTACCCTTTATTTCAAACAAACTAAGCACAGCCATAAAACTTGCTGAGAAAGGGCAGGCTTAAATAAGTCTATAGCAATTATTGAACTGCCAACAAACACTCTAAGACGCCTGCTTGCTCATAACCGTTTGTACAACAGCCTATGTGAAAGACCAACTGAATAATTTGCCCTCATGGGAGAGACAGTGACTGCATGACTTCTAGTACGGTGCCCCCTAACCTTTTGTAAAGTGGGCGGGAACGAACACATTGCCGAAAGTGTAGACTACTTTGCGTCCGAATGAAAGGGCACCTTGTTGGGAATCTTAATGTCAAACAGGACACTCCACCAAGTACGCACACGACACGAAGCCACAGCGAAGATTTTGAAGTAAAACCCACTAATCTCACGCACGAATCTGAAATATGAGTGCGTAAAAGTCTTCATGTGCTTTGGATTAATTGCAAAAATCCACTAGTGAACCGCAAAGCCTTATGACAGCGCATGACCTCGCCCCACACTTCAGTCTGCTTTTTGACCTGGGCTAGCCACATTCCTCACCCATATGAGACTTCCTTCGATTGGCCTCGAACAGTAATAACTGGAAGACTTATGAAGAACAAAACGGTGAGTGTGTAAAAGAACCTGCTTTTTATGCGAGTGAAATGTATGTATTAGGTCTTATCTGCTGAGGTTATGAAAGTGTTTGACTGAGTAGATTACATGTCGTTCTTGGCTTTCTGAGCAAGGCGAAACTTGCGAGACGTCGGCTATTGTGAATAATTATTGTATCTCTTCACCAAACAAACAATGAATTAATGATCATTTTCTAACTAGGTTTTGTCGGAGCTATTAGGTTGTAACATCTGAATTGTCCGATTTTTACTGTTTTTTATTTCCCGTGCAACTCTAAAAAAAACTTTTTTAACATTGCTATTTTATGTATATTTAGTATATATTTTTAGAGCGCATGTGACGCAGTGGTTGGAGGCGCCACTGCAACACGCACGTGAAATCGATCCCAGTGTCCATGGCTCACCAAGCTTTCCATCCCTCCGGGGTCGGCAAATTGATAGCAGACCTGGCTGGGAAAATACCAGCACTGACTCGATACATGGGTAGGGCGAGTTATTGTAAAAGCCAGATATGCATTCAGTCACCTCCAAAGATACCTAATGAAGTCGAATGCATGGCGCATCCCTCAGGGGATTGATCAACACCGAGAGCTTTATCCTTTTTTTTATTTAGTATAAATTTTTAAATCACAACGTCTACTCTTCTTAGCACTTGCTTTTTTCAAGACTTACTATTTCAACATTTTTAATAGGTTTTAACTTTAGTACGAATCAATGTGATATTCGTGTGCGTTTTTTTGTACGAGTGGAAGAGTGGTCATAATGCTGCGGAAGGAGTTCGGAATATTATCAAGTTTGAGGAGAAAGTAGTGTTGGTGAATCAACAGTGAGAACATGGTTCCGAAAATTTCGATCTGGTGATTTCGACCTCGAAGTAGGGGAAGCCGTCGACGTCCCAGTTAACTTGACGACGACGAATTGCAGACACTAGTGGAACCAAAAGCGCGAACGACTGTTCGAGAGGTTACAGAACAGCTTGGCGGAAGCATTGGAACAATTTCCACTCACTATAATCGCAAAGAAAAGACAAAAAAACTCGACAAGTGGGTACCACTCGAATTAAACGATAATCAAAAAAAAGCGTCGTTGGGAGTGTCGTCTGATGTTGTTCTGCGCAACAAAAACTAGTCTTTTTTTGACCGAATAGTGACGTGCGACAAGAAGTGGATTCTGCATGACAACAGGCTCCAAGCACTTCCCAAAGCCAAAATTGCACGAAAAAAAGGATTACGGTGACTGTTAGGCGGTCTACAGCCGGCTGATTCATCACAACTTTTCGAATCCGTGCGAAACGATTACGTCAGAGAAGTATTGCCAACAAATCGACAAAATGCACCGTGAACTCCAACAACAACGACCGGCATTAGTCAATAGAAAAGGACCAATCCTTCTCCACGACATTCGGCCTCACACTACGGAGCCAACGCTGCAAAAGCTGAACGAGTTAGGGTACGAAACTTTGCCTCATGCGCCATATTCGTCAGAGCTTTCGCCTCCGACTATCACTTCTTCTAGCACTTGACAACTTTTTGGGCAAAAAATGCCTTCAACGAGTTCATCGTTACCAGAACTCCAGAATTTTATGCAACTGGAGTAAGTAATTTTTCCTGTCAAAAAAATGTTTTAACCAGTAAAATTAATATAAAAAACATGACTTTTTAAAGCATGCATTTAAAATCGGACATTTCATGTGTTACAACCTGATATAAATTACCTAACAATTAACATTTCGGACCGTAAGCTACCTAATCGGAAACGAAATCACTGAACTTCTCCTACCACAAATTTCATTCCCATTTTCGTAGAACACTCTTAACAACGAGTTATTTATTCCAGAAAGATCCGCGCTGAATTCATAAGAATATTAACGAGGAGAAAGAAGACGAATGTTGTGCAATGTGTTACAATACAGCGAGTCAATGGGCATACACAATGAAGGCTCCTGAATGGGTAATACAAACCTCCCACAGAAATAAGATTGTTGACACCGTTCCGAACTTTTTTATTTACTGCCTATTCTCTTTTCATTGCAGGATATCCTGTGAAACACAACTTCAGCTACGCTGAGACATGAGCAAAACTTGGGACCTCAGACGCGCTGTGAACCCACGATTACAATTCTCGGGACTCACGTGTTATCAACGGCACCAATCATGACCCATGCTTTGTCTTTCTCTCAGCCAGTTTTCATGACATTATTGCGTGACATGAGCTTCCTTACTCGTTATAGAGGAATTCCCACTTCATATTTCTCGGTATCCAAAAAAGTCCAGTACTTTTATTCACCATTGATGTTATTTTCTTCGGATGTTTTCATCATGCATTAAAAGCGTTTTTTGATTCTGGGTCGAAGTGAGTTTGTTCAATTACGATTTCAGTAAGCTCATATTGGGTAAAAACGCTACAAACACGCTCCCAGAGCCCGGTGTTTGATTGTGTCTCAGGGGCTGGTTTTTCGACAACCACTGAGGATTTAAAAATTACAAATATTTTTGAACAATTGAGAACGTCGCAGGATTATGGAAAAGATCCTGCTGTACTTCTTTGATTCCGCCCAAACTTTTTTGTAAAATATTTTAGAACTTTAAGGACTTTTGGAAGTATCTTTCACGTCAACTTCATCCACGGCGAGAAGAAAATCCTTGAACAACAGGCTAAACTACGCGTAGAATTTGGAAGACGTTCAATGATGATGGATGCGAAGAAATGAAGCGAATGCAACAAGTGCCAGGATCCGCGTAGTAGATGTGAAAGACGCCTAGTTTAAAATACACTTTGGGCCTCATTTTCCGCTACTCGAGATGAGGCCAGTCATTTGCAAAGACTTCTGCTAGTGACATATGCTATTGTCATGTGTTATCAAAACTACTCACATTGGCTGGATACAAAGTCGAAGTCCACGTTACTCTAAAGGATTTGGCAAAATTTAAAAAAAAGTAAAGCTGTCGGCGTTGATGAATCCCTGAGAGATGCGCCATTCATTAGACTTCATTAAGCATCAATAGAGCTGAATGAATGCATATCTGACCTTTACAATGACTCGCAGTAGTCTACCAATGTGCCGAGCCAGTACTCCTGTTCTCCGATACAGGTCTGGTCACAATTTACTGACCACGGAGGGTTTCCTCTAGTCACTGCGCTACACGCACCTCTTATGGAAATAATTTGGTAATAGCCTAAATATTTTCCCCAAGCGACAGAACTTATACAAAACTTAGATTTCTACATGGATGCCACTGTTTTACTAATCCGTTATCTTGCTTGCAGTGGATGTTGGAGAACCTTGCAAGACAAGCATGGTGACCATGTTGACATTTTAGGCCATGATTTACTCACCTGTATTACCTGTGTCACCTGCCGCCCCATTGATCACTGAGTGACTCAAGTGAGCGTAAGTAAATCCTCTATTTCTTCCTGTCAAGTTTAATAGTAACCCAATGGGTTTTGCTCTCTCAAGAGACTCGTTGAGTATCACATCACCTCTCTTCTAAGTATTTCGTTAAGAACTCTGACCCTATGCTGCGAGTACTCCACAATTCTTGGGGCCTTAACGTATGCGTCAGAAGCCTGGTCGCTGCGTAAGCAGGATGAAAGATCACTCAACGTTATTGAACGCGCAGTCAAAAGGACGATGCTAGGAGAATCCCGTGTCACGCAAGTGACAGAAGGGGATCTGACGCTCCGATCTACGTGAACGACCAAGAATCAAAGAGGCTGTTCTATGCGCTAAACTGTCCAAGAAAAGGCGGACTAGACAAGTAATATGCGTATGGACGTCAGCCGATGGACAACAGTCGTCAGTGAGTGGATGCCTCGGAATATCAAATGTGCTGCAGGAAGACCACCGGCTCAGTGGTTAGAGTTCCTAATGATAATACGGCTTTAACTGACGTCATTCCTCTACCATTCTAGAAGAAGTCAACGAAGAACCAGTTACGAAAGACTCTCGAGTCCCACTTACGAAAGACTCTCGAGTCCACCAAATTCCCCATCAAGCAATTCTAACTCCGAATAAAAACACTAAAATTAGAGTGGTTTATGACGCGTCTGCTCACTACATAGGATGTCCGTCACTCAACGATCTCCTTCATCGAGGACCAGTGGTTCTTCCTGAACTGTTCGGCATCTTGCTCCGCTTCAGATTGGGACGCTTTGCTATAACCTCTGATATCGAAAAAGCCTTCTTACAGGTACGTCTTCATGAAATCGACCGCGATTCCACGCGCTGCTTGTGGCTACATGATCACACAAGGCCACCTACTCCGAATAATATCAAAATTCTGCGATTTACTCGCGTAACCTTCGGGTTAATCACTTCGCCTTTCCTGTTAGCAGGAACGATCCACTTTCATCTCGATCAATACAAAGACTGCATCCAACTGGCAACACAAATAAAAGAAAATATGTACGTCGATAATCTTATTCTAACCGTCGATGACTCGGAAGAGTCTTTCTATGTCAACTCACAGTCTAAGCGAATCTTCGACGAACTTAAGATGAATCTTTGCCAATTCGCTTCCAGTGATACTGAATTGATGTCAGCAATTCCATCAAAGGACAGAGCGGACAAGAATATGGTAGAAGTGTTAGGAATCCCTTGGAGTCCATCGACCGACTGCATTACGATCACATGTAATCCCAAACAACAATCACAGATTACAAAGAGAACAACTGCAAGCATCATTGCCTCAATATATGACCCGTTAGGAAGGCTACTGCCTCTACTACATAGATCAAAAGTATTCCTTCGTGAGTTGTGGAAGGACAAGTACGACTGGGACAAGCGATACTTAAGAAGGCCAGATCTAGAGGAATCGGTAGCGATAATTGAAGTACTACCAAGTAGTCTTCGTCGTCATTTAGTTCGTAACCGCCTATACGACCGTCGGTGCGAAAGACAGAATTGCGTAATTTGCCCTTATGCTAGGGAGGGTGACTGCATGAGTTCAGGTATGATATACCTGGTCTCTTGTGGTACTTGCGGAGTCGAATATATTGGCGAAACGGGCAGACCTTTATGTACCCGCATAAAAGAACACCTAGACGGCAAACGAAAAGTAAGACAAGGTACGCCACTACGGGCGCACAAAAGCACAATGCAGACGCTTTTGACATGAAAGTAACTATTTTCGCACGGGGTCCTAAAACACCAACTCTCGAGGCTTTTTGGATAAGTGCCAAAAATCCTACAATGATAATTAGAGAAGAATGCCCTGAGATCACACGTGAACTCGCCCCCGCACCTTCGTATCGATCGTTGATGAGGAGTGGTGCAGTCATCAACCATGTGCGACTCTAAGTGGCTGTTCTTCTTGGGTGGAAGGCCGGTGAAAAAAATGGTCAGTTTTCCAAAAAAGCTGCAGATCGTGTAATTCTCGTTCAGGTTTTCATCTTTCTGTTTGTGCTGTTGGAGCCATTGACCTAGTAAGTTGCGTATTAGTGTGCCCTTCCAGCCTCTGAAGAAGGCGATTCTGCCGAAAAGTCAGCTATCGTCGTGTTGTACGTGTTCTATTTGAATGGAAGTAAACGCGTGCTGAATAACGACATCATCGGACTGGGCAAGACGAGAAGACGCCAACCATTCAACGCCGTGGATGACGCCGTAAAAGGGCTATTCCTCGGAACATTCGATAATAGGGGAGTCAGGGGCGTCGGCGTTCTCGCCAACATGAGTTTGGCCATCAACATCGATCAATTCCAAAAACTAACAACCCGAATCGGACGTCTGCGATTGAATAGATGTGGATTTTGGGCAGTATATAAGCCTGTTATTCTGAAGAGATGGGTACATTACGATTCCATGTGAACTCTGTGCGGTTGGTCTCCACGGAAATATTTAGTGGAAGACTCATAGAAAGCGGTGAATGTGCAAAGGCTCTGTGTTCAATTGGATTGAAATTTTGGTCCAGCATTTTCTCTGTTTGGTTATGGAGGCGTTTGACGGTGTAGATCACAGTCAACTTGACCTTTCCAGGCTCTGAGGAAGGCGAAATCCGCCGAAACGTCAGCTTGCACGTAAGTAAAGAAATAAAATAACACCTCATGCTTGCTAAACAGAAGCAGAAAGAATTATTCAATCAATGCCGAGGTTAATAGAAAGTTGGACGTGGGAATTACTGCAAGATGTACCAGCAAGATAATTCCGACTTGCAAAAGAAGCACTGTCACTAAGACAAAGGGTTCGTCTTAGCTCGACATGCGATACACTTTCTCCGCCGTTGCCTGAAACACCAAGTCGTTCCAAAATTCATGAAACGAAAACGACTACACGAAATATGCGGACTGCCAGAGGATAGCCACCGAGTACTGGACATCGAATTGAGAGTACTACGCACCTGTCTACGAAGCAAACAAAATCAAATATTCGCCAAGTGGAAGGAGTGCGAGAAGAAGGAAGACTATTGTACTCAGTATTTAGAGGACCGCCTCTGGAGAAGAATAGTGCGTGGGTCAGTGTTGACCTGCAGTTCTATTAGGTCTAATGCTAACGTAATTTTGCGGAGAAAATTCGAAGACCTTTTGAGTAAATCGCATAACACGGCTTCAAGAGCATACAGAAACACCGCCAACGAACATCAAACGAGTCACAGTAGGATAAGTAATGTACAAAGAAATTCAAGGCTAACCGTGTTAGGAGGCATGACTCTCCCTGACGGTGCGCGCTCGTTATTAGAATTGGGACAGAGTTTCTCACCATCTGAACCCATTTCTAAGGTAACCTTGCGTAGGGTCGCATGTAGCTTGCATGAACTTCAAGACTGACTCCGCAAAAAGCTAGGGATGAAGCGCTAAATAGGCGCGAACAACAACAAGTAAGGGCACTACCAGTACTACCATTTCCTCAACCGTTCTTTAGACAACAAGAGCCCAATAATGAAGTTGACGTTAAATTTCGGACGTTTACGAATGAAACCTTCAAGGTCCTTAATCACTGTCGTGCAAAGAGATACTGCTCTAACCTCACTGAACTGCAAAAAACGTGGTATGCGGGAGGTATGAGAGCTGATAAGATCGAAAAACATAAGACTATCGGTTAGTGATACGGATGGAGAGTTCGTTGTAATTCCCCATCAGTTAGATGTTAAGATAACGGAAAAGCACCTCGAAGATGCTTCCCTTTATCGTCCATCGTCTGAGAAGGAATTTAAAAGTCAATACCGAAAGTTAAACAACGAATGGGTTAAAATGGCGAGAGCGGCTGGGTGAAAACCATCAGTTATCTCTCAACTCAAAGTTGACCTACCAACATGTCCCGTCCTATGCTTACTTATCAAAAGCCCATAAGTTAGTATCCAGCGATGATCTCGTGTCTACCGACCCATCGTTATTTAAGGTCAGACCTATCATTAGCTGCGTGAACGGGCCTACGGATAGAATAACGTGGTTAATAACCCTAATATTTAGCTTTTTATTTTCTGCCTTCTATGCTTTTTTATGGCAGGTTATTATTATGAGAAATACAACCACAAGATTGCTGAGATATTTGCAAAACGCACAGATGCTGACGGCACAGATCGATAAGAACTAGCTGAGACACAGGCGAAACGAAGGACCCCCATGGTGTGGTGGTGAACGCGCTACTCCCCGGAAAGGACAATAGCGCGTTCGTTCCCCACCGCAAACACCTGCGGTCCGGAGTTTTCCAAATATCTCAGCAATCTTGTGGTTGTATTTCGCGTAATAATAACCCTAATACTTACCCAGTTGTTGAAGTACATTCCACCCCATCTAACGAATACCCAAATGTTCATGGATCGTCTACGTACTGTGCAGCCCAACAGCGCATACGTGATGGAGTCCTTTTCGACGTCACCGCCCTCTATACAAACTTGTCGAATGACTCCGCTATGCAAGCCATCCACGAGCTCCTTATACAACATGAAGGAGCAATAAACATGTATTGCTTCTCGATTCAGCAGTTGATGACACTCTTAAAGGAGTGCCTAAACTGCTCAGTCTTCAGATGGTCCGGGAGGTATTACGCACAAACGAGAGGGCTGGCAATGGGACAACGACTGGCACCAAGCCTTGCCATTGCATTCATGTCTAAGGTGGAAGCACCAGTAATCGATCTCAGCCGTTACTCTACTGTAGATATGTAGATGACTGCTTGGTCATTTGTTCAGCACAAGAGGAAATTGACAAATGTTTCGAGCTGTTGAACGAACAGTCAGAGTATATTAAATTCACCCGAGAGAAATCAATAGAAAACTGGCTTCCATTTCTGAACGTGCAAATTAACCTATCAGAAAACGGCTACGTTACGAAATGGTATGGAAAGCCAAGTAGTAAAAACATCTTGGTTCATTTCCTCTCCTCTCACGCCTGGCACACGAAAAGGGCGCTTATGAAAAACATGTTTCGAACAGCTACCAGCGTGTGCACAAGAAAGGAGCAGAGAGAGAGTCCCGGAACTTGGCGCGGCTAGTAGCCATTTTTAATGGCTATGGAACTGTAGCTCGGGATAGGTGTAAAGGAAACCACAGGCCCCCCAAACGATAACTCTAGCGACAATAAGGTCCCGTTTATCCTGCCCTTCATTTCAAATGAAGTAATTGAGCTATAAAACGCTGTTTAGGAAGGGCCGGTTTAGAGAATTCGGTAACGATAACTGAAATGCCACCGAGTAATCTAAGACGCCAACTAGTTCGTAACCGCCTATACGACCGTCTATGTGCAACGCAAAATTGTATAGTTTGCCCCAATGGTAGAGACGGTGACTGCATGAGTTCGGGTACAGTTTATCTGACCTCTTGTAAAGCGTGCGGGGACGAATACGTTGGCGAAACGGGTAGCCCACTCTGCGTTCGTAAAAAAGAACACCTAGTCGGCATACGTAAACCAAATACTCCACTAGGCACGCATAGGACGCAGAGACATAACGGAGAAGATTTTGAAGTACGGGTTGCGATCCTCGCGCAGGAATCGAGAACACCAGCGCGCAAAATTCTCGAGGCATTCTGGACCAATTCCAAGAATCCGAAAATGAACCGCAGGGAGGAATGCCTCATTATCACGCGTGATATTGGGCAGTATATAAGAATGTTATTCTGATGAGATGGGTACATTACGATTCCATGTGAACTCTGTGCGGTTGGTCTCCACGTGAAATATTTAATGGAAGTCTGTGTTCAATGTGATTGGAAATCTTGGTTTAGTGTTTTCTCTGCTTAGTTATGGAGGTGTTTAGCCGGGTAGATTGCAGTCAGCTTGACCTTTCCAGGCTCTGAGGAAGGCGAAATCCGCCGAAACGTCAGCTTGTACCTAAATAAAGAAATAAAATAACACCTCGTGTTTGCTAAACAGAAGCGGAAAGATGTGGATTAATACCGACTTTTTTCAATCTTTGTCTTCTAGGCACCGACATCAGCGATGATGAAGACGAAGGCAAAGTCTTCTATATGGACTTGGAAAAAGTTATACGGAGAGGAGCATGGATTTTCTAAACTCATCATTGAAGATTTTAACGCTAAGATTGGAACATCTAAAAAAGGCACGTTGGCACCGACACATTAAAATGGAATGGGTAAGGTGAGCGGCTGTGTATAGAGAACTTCTCTCTGGGAAAGTTCCCTATCTTTCTATACAATATCGTTTGATGTCCATGTGTGGCCGCCTCACAGTCGCACATCAAACACCGTAATGTAACTTTTATAGTCTACACTGTCTATTGTGTTCAATGTTTCAGACACAGTGGCGATTCAGGTTTGACTCCAGTAGCACACCAACGATGGCTTGTCCGAGGGAGGAGGAGTAACGTTGGAACAGTTTACTACTTCCTTGCGAAACAACGAAGCCAATGACGTTGATATTTTGGGCAGTTACGTACAGTCTACTGCAGTCCAGGATCGACGATCCAGATTGTCCGCGGTTGCATACGCACGCGGCTCTCGCAGCCAATATAAGCCAGGTGCCTTCGACGGCGGAGACATACCATCACTCACCTCACCCCGCCGATCTGTAGCGCGGATAATCCGCTGCTCACAACATCATTCATTGTCACTCTCAATCACCACAATTCGTTCACAGTCATACTCACTCATTCTTATTCATTCACATTCATCCTTCAGTAATCAGAGGATTATTGTATCTAGTTTCTTAGCTTGTTTACGGTGCAGTGTCAGTAGTGGCGGGTGTCTCCAAATGCGTTATGTTTGCAACGCCATCGGTGGCATGTACCATTCCTCCCGCAATGTACGCCATGCGTACAAGGCCGCTGAGCGGCCAACTTATGCTGTGTATTCTGTTAAGCCGCTATAGGCTTATCAGTTTCCAGCCATTATCATATTGGCCCTTGACTCTAGGCAATGGTGGCACCCATAGATGCTCAAACTTCACGTTGCTGATATAGCGTTATCCACGACCAGCCGCCTGACCGTGTTCCGTAGATGACTCATCACTTACTGTCCTCATTGATCCACTAAAATGCACCTCATCGTTATAATGTTGAAATCTTAGCTCAGCCGAAAATACGGCCCGTCTGTAACCCTCTCCACCTCAGCATACTGTCTCCCTCTCCGTCTCAGCGTACAGTCTCCTTTCTCTGCCCCCCACCATACTGTCTCCCTCAGCCGCCGCGCTGGTCGCGGATAGACGCGACGCGGCGTCGCTCACGGCTAAACAACGGTTACTTCTTGGTAATTTGTTCATTATTACTATTAATGTAATTGTGTTAATTACTTATTAATGGTATTATAATATTCGAATGCCATTATCTCGTTGTTAGCCTCACTTCACTACTAGCCTTCGCACCTCATAGCTTTAACTGACGTCATTCCTCTACCATTACTTCTCCATCGTTACTATTATGTTATTAATGTTATATTTGTGTATTAAAGGTTTAATTACCCAAGTTTGAGGCTGGTAGATCAACACAACAGCTAAAAAGACCCGCGTGGCTAATATTCTACACAAGCCGAACCGCTAGTAACCGCCGCTAACTAACCGTTACATGGTGCATTGGTGGTCCAGTGCTAGAAATGCTCGCCTGCCACGCGGGCGACCCGGGTTCGTTTCCCGGCCTGGCTTTTGCTGACTGACTTTTTGTTAAAGTTTTATTTTAATAAAGAAGTAAATAGCATGAAGAATAAGTTTTAATTACATCAAAACGGAAAACTTTCCAAGTCTACAAAAAATATGTTTGGCATTTTTCAGTAATTCACATGAATAAACGCCTATAAACATTATAGCGATGAGGTGCATTTTAGTGGATCAATGAGGACAGTAAGTGATGAGTCATCTACGGAACACAGTCAGGCGGCTGGTCGTGGATAACGCTATATCAGCAACGTGAAGTTTGAGCATCTATGGGTGCCACCATTGCCTAGAGTCAAGGGCCAATATGATAATGGCTGGAAACTGATAAGCCTATAGCGGCTTAACAGAATACACAGCATAAGTTGGCCGCTCAGCGGCCCTTGTACGCATGGCGTACATTGCGGGAGGAATGGTACATGCCACCGATGGCGTTGCAAACATAACGCATTTGGAGACACCCGCCACTACTGACACTGCACCGTAAACAAGCTAAGAAACTAGATACAATAATCCTCTGATTACTGAAGGATGAATGTGAATGAATAAGAATGAGTGAGTATGACTGTGAACGAATTGTGGTGATTGAGAGTGACAATGAATGATGTTGTGAGCAGCGGATTATCCGCGCTACAGATCGGCGGGGTGAGGTGAGTGATGGTATGTCTCCGCCGTCGAAGGCAACTGGCTTATATTGGCTGCGAGAGCCGCGTGCGTATGCAACCGCGGACAATCTGGATCGTCGATCCTGGACTGCAGTAGACTGTACGTAACTGCCCAAAATATCAACGTCATTGGCTTCGTTGTTTCGCAAGGGAAGTAGTAAACTGTTCCACTGTTACTCCTCTTCCTTCGGATAAGCCATCGTTGGTGTGCTACTGGAGTCAAACCTGAATCGCTACTGTGCCTGAAACATTGAACATAATAGACCGAGTAGATTATAAAAGTTACATTACGGTGTTTGATGTGCGACTGTGAGGCGGCCACATATGGACATCAAATGTTATTGTATAGAAAAGATAGAGAACTTTCCCAGAGAAAAGTTCTCTATACACAGCCGCTCACCTTACCCATTCCATTTTAATGTGTCGGTGCCAACGTGCCTTTTTTTAGATGTTCCAATCTTAGCGTTAAAATCTTCAATGATGAGTTTAGAAAATCCATGCTCCTCTACGTATAACTTTTCCAAGTCCATATAGAAGACTTTGCCTCGTCTTCATCATCGCTGATGTCGGTGCCTAGAAGACAAAGATTGAAAAAGTCGGTATTAATCCACATCTTTCCGCTTCTGTTTAGCAAACACGAGGTGTTATTTTATTTCTTTATTTAGGTACAAGCTGACGTTTCGGCGGATTTCGCCTTCCTCAGAGCCTGGAAAGGTCAAGCTGACTGCAATCTACCCGGCTAAACACCTCCATAACTAAGCAGAGAAAACACTAAACCAAGATTTCAATCACATTGAACACAGACTTCCATTAAATATTTCACGTGGAGACCAACCGCACAGAGTTCACATGGAATCGTAATGTACCCATCTCATCAGAATAACAGGCTTTATATACTGCCCAATATCACGCGTGATAATGAGGCATTCCTCCCTGCGGTTCATTTTTCGGATTCTTGGAATTGGTCCAGAATGCCTCGAGAATTTTGCGCGCTGGTGTTCTCGATTCCTGCGCGAGGATCGCAACCCGTACTTCAAAAATCTTCTCCGTTATGTCTCTGCGTCCCTATGCGTGCCTAGTGGAGTATTTGGTTTACGTATGCCGACTAGGTGTTCTTTTTACGAACGCAGAGTGGGCTACCCGTTTCGCCAAAGTCTTCGTCCCCGCACGCTTTGCAAGAGGTCAGATAAACTGTACCCGAACTCATGCACGTCACCGTCTCTACCATTGGGGCAAACTATACAATTTAAAACTATACTATGCACGTATAATGCCAGAACACTCTCCACAGACGCCGATCTTCACGCCCTTCTTGTAGCCGCAGATCGCATTAAATTTCACGTGATCCCATTACAAGGAACAAAAATCAAGAAGACCGACATACACCAACTAAACAATGGGACCGTTGTGATCCGTGGAGGAAAAGGTCCCGTCACGAAATGTCGGCGGGGTAGGCTTTATCGTCCATCCGCCTATTGTCCATCTCGTCGACTCATATGAGATCCTTTCCCCTCGCATAGCCGTCCTTCGTCTTCAGCTGTCGCATCATAAGAAGATCACTATCATCAACTGCTACTTACCGACCGACGCAGCTGATGAGTACGAATTAAATGCGTTCTACTATCAGTTGGAGGAAGCCATCCGCCATGATAAAGCATATCATAAATTTGTTGTCGGAGACTTCAACGCTAGAATGGGAAAGGCCAACGAGAGCGAATATATGAATATAGGATCGGAAATTTTGGATTAGGAGAAAGGAAATGAGGATGGGAACCGTCTCGCAGGACTCCTGTCAGCTCTCTTCCATGGAAACTCGTTTTTCCAGAAAAAGAAAGCCGCCGCTGGGACATGAGAGTCTTCCAACGGCATGACTCATGCGAAGATCGACCATATCCTGACAAACATAAGATGATGCCTACTTGACACAACGGTAGTCCCGTCATTCTGTACCGCTTCCGATCACCGCCTTCTTGGCGCGAAGATTCGATTCGGCCGCAAGCTGGAAAAGAACTCTCTTCATTGACCACGAAGAAAAAAGCTTAGCTGTATAAGACGAGAGTATTCTGAACGAAGTCCCTATCCATACGTGACTGGCAGATTAAAGAAGACCCGACCGAAGACTACATGTTGCTTGTCGAAGAACTGAAAAGCTGTGCCGAATTCGCCTCAGTTCCTCAAGCAAGAAGATCGGATCGCATCTCCATCACTAGTAAGGAGCGAGCTGTTCGAAAAGAGAATTAAACTGAGGTTTGATCCTACTGCAACACGTTTAACATGACTAGTAAGAAATGTCAGCTGCAGAAGAGCTTTGCAGGAAGATCTACAGCGGTACAAGCAGAAGAAACTACTGGAAGCAGCAGAAAAAAAGAAGCAGTCTGAAAAAAATGCCGTCGGGACTTGTGTGATTATAATGTTCCGCTGTCAGTCCTGATGAACGAAGATGGGATCGTCAAAAGTTCCCGCCATGATGTGGAATTAATAGCGGAAACGTTCTACACCAACCTTTTCCGTTTCCCAATCCCCGTCCCGGGCCCTAATATCCCGCTGGAGAAAAGCCACCTAGAATTCATCCGTCGGAGGCTCGAGTTGTGATAGAAAGCATGAAAAGAGGCTATCGTCCCATATGCTTGTTGAGTGTACTCTACAAGCTCTTCACGAAGATTGTCCTCTTGCGCATATCAAGGACATTGGATGAGGCGCAACCAGTCGAACAAGCAGGATTTCGGAAAGGATTTTGCTGTAGGGTACCACATCCAAACCGTGTCGAGGGTCATTGAAGTTTGTCGGGAATACCACTTGCCTTTAGTCCTAACCTTTGTCGACTATGAAAAAAGCGTTTGACAGCGTCGAAACGAATGCAATCCTACCAGCACTCGTCGACCAAAGTAGTGGACCCGTCCGACATAAGAACTCTCGTGCGACTGTTATCGGAACTTCACGACGAAAATACAGCTTTTCCACCGACCTCTTACCATACCCATAGGAAAAGGGGGTTCGACAGGGCGACACAATATCGCCAAGGCTGTTCAGTACCGCACTGCAGTGTATAGCGGATATTGAAGTCACTCGATTGCGATGAGAAAGGCATACGTATTGATGGAAAATTCCTATCAAACCTTCGTTTTGCCGACGACATTGTCATCTTCTCAAGAAGTACTAGC
The DNA here is from genome assembly GCA_018806985.1 of Angiostrongylus vasorum. Taxonomy (NCBI): domain Eukaryota; kingdom Metazoa; phylum Nematoda; class Chromadorea; order Rhabditida; family Metastrongylidae; genus Angiostrongylus; species Angiostrongylus vasorum. The sequence goes on along the minus strand of JADANN010000099.1, from coordinate 2,374,261 downwards.
GAAGCAAAGATGATGATCAACGAGCTCAACGAAGCGGGGAAAAAGATCGGACTTCGCATAAATCGAAAGAAGGCCCAGTTCCTGAAATACCCATGGTGCGAAGGCGAAAAATTGAATTGGATGGCTCTCTCATTGCAGAGACCACCGCGTACGTATAGCTCGGGGGATCAATGAACATGGAAGACAGCATGAAGGAGGAACTAGATAGAAGAAGGGGAGCAGCTTGGGCCGCATTCGGGCCTCTCCAAGAAGCCACCGACCATCTGAAGGACCCGAAAATCCGCGCTCATCTCTTCGATTCTACGGTCCTTCCAGCGCTCTGTCATGCTGCGGAGACATGGGTTGATACTTTAACTACGTCAAGAATGCTACGCACTACTCATAGAGCGCTTGAGCGATGTGTTCTGAAATATAACCGGCACTCTCAATATCTAGCCGGAATGCGAAGCTCTGACCTTCAAAATCTTCGAAGTCACATCTTCGAGATTCAGGAGTTTATATATCGATAGCATAGCATAGGTGGGCCGGTCACATAATGAGAAGGATGGACGACAGATGGACGAAAAGGACAGTAGAGTGGACTCTAAGAGAATGCAAACGTCCCCCAGGACGACCACCTACACGTTGGGCGGACGTGTTCGCAAACAAAGTTAGTTAGATGTATACGCAGCTGCAGTTGTTTTACAGATCACGGAATGAGAATCGCAATCGCTACTATGTTCGAACAATACCACCACCATGGACTACAATTGCGAGAGAGGAACGAATGGCATATGTGCTGGGGTCCGCACAGCTCGTGAAGACGGACCGTCCAAGTATTCAACTAAGTAAGTATCAAGAATCCTTAGAGGGTTTTACGTGCTAAAGTTTTAGATTGCTGGGCCAGAACTGTAACTTTAACTTCAAAATATTCCCCGTTGTGTGTCTATGTCCCATGATGCGCTTAGTGGAGTATTTTGTTAAGCTTTACGCTAACGATCTAACTCTTCTTTTACACAGATACATAATGGTAGTACCGCTTTCGCCAATATATTCTTTTTTCGTACGCTTTAAAAAGAGAAGAGATGAGATAACCCGTACTAGAACTGATGCAGTCACCATCTCTACCGTGAGGCATATTGTGCAATTTTGCGTTGAGCATAGAAGGTCAAGCAAAAGCTATGAATGAGCTGACGTTTGATAGTGATCTGTGGTATTTCAATTAGTGTTGCTTAATTCTTCAGACAGGCTCTTTTTAAGCAGCGTTTTATAGCGGTGCTTATTCCATGGGAAATAAAGGGCAGGGTGAACGAGACCTTGATCTCGTTAAAAGTATCACTTGGGGCGTGCTTTTCTATGTAAACCTTTGATTGAGTACTACCATTTCGTAGCCATTGCAAATGGCCATATGCAGCGTCATTTTCAGCAATAATTCTTCATTATGCTCTCTTCCTGCGCACAACTGTTTGAAGGATGCTTTTAAGAGTGCTTTTTTTTGTTTGTGAACGGTATGAGGACAGGTAATCAGCCAATGTGTTTTTTGCTACTTGGCTTCCAGTATCATTTTATGACGCAACCGTTTCTGGATAGGTTAATGTGAACGTTCGAAAAACGGAAACCAGTTTTCTTTCGAGTTCTCTCGGGCGGATTCTATGTAATCTGACTGTTCCTCTAACAACTCGAAACATTTGTCCACCTTTCCCTGTGTGGAACAGATCACCAAAGCTAAATATCACCATTAGAGTAATGATAGAAAATGCTCGGTGTTTTACTAGGAGTCCGAATATGGCTTTCATTGCTGAAGTCATTCGACACGTGTGTGTAAAAGGCGGTACCGTGCAAGGACTCCATCACGTACGCGCTTTAAAGACTCATGTCACGTTGTCCATCTAGATTGAGAAAACGGTAGCAACCATTCAAACACTCTCAGACGCCAGTTCCTATCCCTTTTCTGTGGCCGCCTTTCCACAATGCAAAAACTTCATAATTTGCGTAACGGTAGATGCGGCGATTGTATAAGTTCGGCTACGGTGTACCTGACATCTGGTAAAGTGTGCGGAGACGAATACGTTGGCAAACCGAGAAGACCACTCTGCAACCGTGTGAAGTTACTTGGACGCTAAAATTAAAGCTTAACTAAATGCTCGAATAAGCACTTACTGTGCAAAAACGAAGGATAACGAAGAGGATTTTAAAGTAAGAGTCACTATCCTCGCACACCAAACTAAAACATGGGCGCGAACTCTTCAAGGATTTTGGATTAATTGTAAAAATCCAGAGGTGAACAGCAAGGAGGAATGCCTCGATAGCACGCGTATGTCAAACTCTGAATAAGAGCTCTGCTTGTGGTTAGAAAATGATTGTCTTTCGTTCTTAACAACTTATGAATAAGGAAAAAAGGTTCAAGCATCCTGCGTTTGTCAACCTTAGAGAGTTGCCTCGAGGCATTCGAATTCACAAGCATTGTTGGGTTGATTAAATGCATATTTGGCCTGAGGATGTACTGACTTATCAAGTTAGTAATTCCTTTGTTTGAAGAGACTCTGAGGATAGTGAGGATGTTCAAGGAAGCATGACCGAAGGCACTAGATAGGAAGACAGAAGAAGAAGAAGAAGAAGAAGGAAAGAAGAAGAAGAAGAAGAAGAAGAAGAAGGAAGAAGAAGAAGAAGAAGAAGAAGAAGAAGAAGAAGAAGAAGAAGAAGAAGAAGAAGAAGAAAGAAGAAGAAGAAGAAGAAGAAGAAGAAGAAGAAGAAGAAAGAAGAAGAAGAAGAAGAAGAAGAAGAAGAAGAAGAAGAAGAAGAAGAAGAAGAAGAAGAAGAAGAAGAAGAAGAAGGAAGAAGAAGAAGAAGAAGAAGAAGGAAGAAGAAGAAGAAGAAGAAGAAGGAAAGAAGAAGAAGAAGAAGAAGAAGAAGAAAGAAGAAGAAGAAGAAGAAGAAGAAAGAAGAAGAAGAAGAAGAAGAGAAGAAGAAAGAAGAAGAAGAAGAAGGAAGAAGAAGAAGAAGAAGAAGAAGAAGAAAGAAGAAGAAGAAAGAAAGAAGAAGAAGAAGAGAAGAAGAAGAAGAAAGAAGAAGAAGAAAGAAGAAGAAGAAGAAAGAAGAAGAAGAAGAAAGAAGAAGAAGAAGAAAGAAGAAGAAGAAGAAGAGAAGAAGAAGAAGAAAGAAGAAGAAGAAGAAGAAGAAAGAAGAAGAAGAAGAAAGAAGAAGAAGAAGAAAGAAGAAGAAGAAGAAGAAGAAGAAGAAAGAAGAAGGAAGAAGAAAGAAGAAGAAGAAGAGAAGAAGAAGAAAGAAGAAGAAGAAAGAAGAAGAAGAAAGAAGAAGAGAAAGAAAGAAGAAGAAGAAAGAAGAAGAAGAAAGAAGAAGAAGAAAGAAGAAGAAGAAAGAAGAAGAAGAAAGAAGAAGAAGAAAGAAGAAGAAGAAAGAAGAAGAAGAAAGAAGAAGAAAGAAAGAAGAAGAAAGAAGAAGAAGAAGAAGAAAGAAGAAGAAGAAGAAGAAGAAGTAACTAGCTAATTAGTTCGCGATTGTCGTGATTGATGCGGAGTAGACATAAAAAAGTGCAATCAACGAAATAACTCCAAATCTAGCAAAATATTTATTGGGCCCAAAAAAATTTGGCTGGCTTTGATCCCACCTATTCGTTTTATTTCCTTTTTATTTTGTTAAAATGGTAAAATTGCAAATAGTTCTCACATCGACCACTCTGTTCCCTACACAGTGAACGTAACGATCATGAATAGCTGGTCCTTCTATTATACATGATGGGTTAGGTGGAAGAGTAAATGCAACACTTTTGAGAAACAATCAGTTCCGCCTTTTAAAACTAGTAATTACGTTTCCAACAAATTTAGTAGCTTTTTCCCCAATGTATCAATATTTCTTTACTCAGTAGTAAAGGATTCTATTGGCTGGCTATGAACAAAGTTGACTTTGGCATTCTTCTAAATTCTGCATCGCCACTTTCGGAAAACGTCAGGCGAAAATTAGCACGGGAAGAAAACGACGAACAACATGATTACAGCCGATGCCCGACCGATGCAGCAACACATCCATGTTATTGGACGCACTAACGGAAGGAGAGCATAGGCCTGCATCGACGTCAGACGAAGAGGTGCTAAATACGTAAGGATTTCGCGAAGTAGAGGATCATACGAGGACCGGAATGACATCCTTTGCGAAGAGACCATGGGCGAGTAGTTCACGGAACAGCAGATGCATAACAAGATGACCACTAACCTGATAGTCAGCTTTCGTCACGAGATTCCTAAGCAATTAAATTAATACAATGCACTTCACGTCCCGACCAACAGGACAACTCTGATGCGCTTCAGGGACAACCGGAGAGTTTATCAATCGCGCTCAAGCCACTAGAAGGGCACTTGCAGAAGACGATGCGAGCTCACACGTTAATTCGTGGGGATGTTTCTCTGCATAATATAGCCCTCGACTCAAATTCACAACAAGATAAGCGCCTCTTCCCAGTTTAATTACGATTATCTATGTATTAGTGATAAGCAGTGATCTTATGCGGTCTGGAAATCGAATATGGTAAGAACTGAAATTAGTCATTATTCCCTAAACAAATCAAGTTACTGCATTATATATAATTCCATTGCTACTGTGATGAGTAGGAAAAAAAATTCTCCATTTGGCCATTTTCTTAAGTCTGTTTTCTGAGACGCGAGGTCGGTCAACGGGAACGAGTGTGTTATGGAGCGAATGAGGCCCAGGGACTAAGCAGCGGGCCAATGTCTGCCGGGCCGCGATCGATTCCCTGATCCCCGGAGGCAGAGGCCAGTGCTCCAGAGCTGCCACGCAGTCATATTCCACACAAACTCGAGCCATCGCTCTCGCCATTTGATCACTTACATTTCATTCTCCTTCCATTATTTATTTCTAGCTTTTCCGCTACTTTCATTCCCTAATTTTTTCTCCCGCTCTCGAATGCGGTTCTTGTTTTCCTTCCAGCTTATCGTGATTGGTGCCATTGATGTTCTTGCAAAGTGGATTTGGTTGTATGTGAAACAGCTCACGAATAGAGCTGGCGCATTTTACCCACGATTTTTCATTTCGTTGACTTCAGTACTTTTTTTCATACATAGGTAAATAATTAAAAGATAACCACGCCATTGTTGTCTCCTTAGTCAATATTTGATATTTGGATGGTCTTTCTTCAGAAATCTTTCGGACTTCAATAATATTTGACTTGTATGTTCTTTATTGAGCAAGGTTTTCCAGAGTCTCAAGAAAGAGCTGCGAGGTTGTTCCAGGTTACCGTATCTGGCAGACTTTTTTGTCAACTTGATAGATTCATGACAAGTAGCTGCATTATTGACGCCGAGGATTTGAACGTTCCTTCCAGAAGATGAATAACTTTTCCTCCAACTATTCTACTCGCTTACGTAGTCGCACTAAGCAGCCGGTCTATACTTCTGATAAACGAGCGAAATTTACTCAACGAGAAAGTAAGAAGTAAGTCCTTGTCCTATTTGCCACAGTTTTCACCTATGATTTTTTGCACTTTCAATTTTGGCTTAATTTTTACGTAATAACTATCGTCTTTGCTCATTTTTCATGGCTCAAGTTCGCCAAGAACTTGCTTTTCGATTTGTTGCATTTTTTTGCAACTGGGTAAAAACTTATCTTCAAAGGATAAGCATGCGTACAGATCACAACTGATTAACACTGTTTTTGCCTACGAAGCTTTTTCCACATTTCACTTTTTTTCGAACTCATTCTTCTTTTCCGTCCATCTCTATTATGTAGCGCAACGATAAGAACCGCTCTGTGACGCGCACGCTAGTTTGTTCGACACCAGGCCCTGGGCCGTCCAAACCACCCACCCCTCCGGTGTATGGCAGGATAATCATCTTGCATTGATTCGTCTGTTGGCTAGCAAAAGTACACTGTATGGGAGACATATTCATTCAGACATTTCTAGAAAGCTTAACTGAATTGAATGCATAGCGCATCCTCAAGAGTTTGATCAACGCCGAGTGCTTTACCCTTTATCTTTTGTCTTTTTTTGGGGCTACTATAAAAATACCAGTTTAGATGGATTCGATTCGTAACTGTACTTGGTTATATTTTCTTTGTCTCGTTGCCAGCTGTATCGCTGAGCGTTTACTACGTTTACTTATGGGATCCTGGGTACATACAAAAGGTCAGTTGAAAGTCAAGACGATCAAAATAAAGTTAAAACACAATTGAAATTTAGCCGTACTCCAGCAAATAATTCATTCTCTCCTTCAGTTAGTAACTAATAGCTGGTTATTTCAGCTATACGATCTAAAATAAGCAGCTTTTTATCTATTAAAGAAACTATGGTACTGGTAGTAGCCGCATGTGGCGCAGTGGTCGGAGGCGCCCTGCAGTACACATGGGATCGATTCCCGTGCCCCTGGCCCACCAAGCATTCCATTTTTTCCGGGGTCGGCAGATTGGTACCAGACTTGTCTGGGAGGATAGCAGCACTGGCTCGATATATCGGTAAACCACCACGAGTCATTGTAAAGGCCAGATCTGCATTCAGTTACCTCCACACGATGATTAATGAAGTCGAATGCATAGCGCATCCTTAAGGGCTTAATCAGCGCCGAGAGCTTTATTCTGTATTTTTTATTTATGGTGCAGCTAAAACAAACAAAAGAGAGTTAGGACGTAACGTGTCCAATTCCTCAGATATCGCCCACCCATAACTGAAACTTCCCTGAACACGATTTAGTTGATTTGAATGATAAAAAGAATTCTAAACCGCAGGTGAAGTCGAAGAGCAATGAAATGTTGCAGATTTATTAGAGAGACTTAATAGATAATCTTGATAATAAACAAAATATTAGCAACTGTTAGCCATATCTCCGTCGATTGCAGTTCCAACGTGAAGTAATTAACTACTCGGTTCCAATTCACAAGGCTTCCGACGTGACGTTTCGATCAGGGAGAGATTTAGCCAGCGTGGGATCTTCGTTAGTCAGCAAGTCGTACACGCCAATACCATTGTCAATCCAGCAGCCCTGTCCATCATGCGGATCGCGCGCGGTAGATCTCGCTACTATCCTGGCTGAAGGTGAGTATCATATACGTTAATAATCGAGTGGTTAGAACGAACACCGCTGGAGTACCCAGGTTATGCTTTGCTCGGAGAATGCAGAGTAGTATTAGGCCGTTTGTCTTTACCACGTCCATGTACAGTAGTTACAACTATGTACTTATGATTTCGACTACAGCCTCAACTTAACTGGGTTCAATGCCGATTTGTGCTCCCCAGATCAGTCCTCCTGACGGGTGATTGCTGATGGCAGCGTTAGGTAGAAAACTAGCCGAGAGAAACGCAGAGGAAAGTGCCTCCATGGCGCAGTGTGTAATGCGCGAAAGGGAAATCGTGGTTCGGTCCGGCCCGGGGTCCAAGTTTTGCGAATATCTCAACATCGTTGTGTATGTACGTGTGCACTGACGTGACTACACGATTATCCAACGCATAAGTCAATCGAGGTAACAGAAAAAGAGAAGCCGACTCTATTGCTAATGCAAAGCAGACACTGGGTTCTTGTTGTTGCGTCACCGCAGCATTTTTGGATTCTTTATAGGACAGAATAGTGTCGTTTGTTTCCATGTGGGCTTCTTTTGAATTTCTGTTGCCTGCGCGTTAAGGATTGGCGCGTGTGTTTTTGCCATTGTGCCATGTCTGTGTATTCCTGACAGTGTTACTTACCTGATACTTGATACTTGAACGGCCCATCCTCACTGGTTGTGCGGGCTTCAGCATAATCTCCATTTTTGGGAGGTGAGCTGGTTAAGCCATTGTGGTTCCCTGAAATCCAGAGGTCAACATGGCCAAAGTCTGCCCCCAGGTCTTCACCATTACAGACAGTCGCAGCCCTTGTGGATCAGACGGAGATTTGCCATCATGCGACATTGATAGCAGAACGGTGTGGATCCTGGTAATGGTTTACTCTTAGATAAGCTTCCTGATGGAAACGCCGGACTCATTCTCAGCTTGGGAGACACTGCCAGTGGGATGAATCCCCCCGCTGTACATCGCAGTCCGATACCCAGGAACACTTCCCAGCCACTATGAGGCGGTAAACCGTTGGGCGGTGACAGTGTTAAACTGAACCAATCTGGGAATTTTAACTTATTCACGACGAAGCTGGTTCTTGGACAGTTGCTGATAATTTTGTCAATAATTAGAATGCTTGGCAACTCGCGAATGTGAAAGACTTATAGAAGATGCTTAAAGTATAACTTTAAAAAGCGTAGAAGACTTTCCACATTTTGCCTTTAATGCTGTCTAAAATGGAAATTTCCAAAAAAGCTGTGTATTTCAATCAATAAAGTTCTGCATGAGCGTTGATGTGCTCGTTTAAAGCTGATGGGAGGAATTGCTTCCGCGCAGGCATGCATTTAAATTAATACATGTTATCACGAATTTCTTAATGAAAACGAGATCTTTTGGCGTAGCTGCATACCTTACTTGGAAATTTACAGATTAGGGCAAAAAGATTAGTAAGAGCTTTTTTTTAGTGTTTATCTGAGCATCATTGTGGTTATATTTCACATCGTACCCTGGTGTGAATAACTATAGAAGGCAGCAAATAAAAGTTGTCCTAGTAAGACCTTTGTTTGTATAGTGGCGACTTCATCCCCTTGCAGAAGCGCTCATGCTGAGAGGGACCTCAATGTTTTCATCCTGTCGCACAGCGAAGGAAAAAGCTAAGCCGTTGCAGAGCCAGCGAGCTGCCCTTGCGCGTGTTTTCTTGCGAAAAACCATGAAGCACTGTGGCAAAAGTATGGTGTTCTTCATGCTGGACATGAGGAAGTTGAACGAGTAGAACATCAGCAGTGGATGTGGTTTGCGACGAGATTAATGGACCTGCTGGAGTCCGCTCGATTATTAGAAGGATTCCAGATGATTCCGTTGATAGCCAATAATCCAGCAAAGAGTAAATCCAGTAAATGATGAATACAGATTGTTTAGTGTATGTGGATCAACATTAGAAAAGAATGGGAAAGCAAATCTCATATATCGATGTTGGTGGACATTAAGTGTGGTTTTTTTTTACATGGCCCGTCATCACATTTACTCTACTGGTCCCAACACTTCTTGCATTCGATTCGTTTTTTTTCACGCGTTCATCGTCCGCAGTGATAGTCTTCGAACATTTCTCGTCTTGTTTCAGCTGCTGCTTGATGATTTCATCTTCTTTATGAATGTCGTATAATGCTGGTCAAGCCAATTCCTCTTGCAATTTTGGAGACACCAGGGCTAAGGCGTTCCCGCATGGGCTGGAACAGAGCGTTAGGGCGGGGATTGATCGAACGCCGTTGTTTCATGGTTGGCGGAAAGTATAATAGATGACACAAATTATTCTAATCACACATTACACTGGTACGCAAGGTATTTTTGAGGATGAGGAGGAAAGATAAGAGGGAAAATGCGGCATTCCGTAAGAAGCTGGGGGCTCTTGGGCGTTGTATGTAGTGGGTAGTTCCATCGTTATTTGATGGAATTGGATTCCAAAGGGTCACGAGTTGCATGCAACAACAAGTTGCACCACCACCAGTTCCATAAAAAAGGCCATATTGAAATTGTCATTAATTGGCGTTAAAAGGCACACTTCATAATAGAGTGACGTTATGTTAACTTTTTAATGTGTTGAAAGTGTTCTGGCCACGTTATTCCATTTTTTTGCTTGCTGAATTAACAAGAGCAGAGTTCTTCCATGATTACTTGCTTCTGTCTAGTTTTTTTCAGCGTGATTGTTTGTATTATGTCACTTAAGCTTATGCTTTGTACCTATTACTAAGTGCTATTTGGTAGTGGTCCATGCGTAAATCTCTTTTAATAATTTTAACTACACGTTATTGCAGTTAAAATGTTTAACAGCACTAATTGTCCAATTGTTTCGGAGAAAAATTCTGTCATAGTTAGCATTTCCTCATACTCACTAATTTGCGAAAGATTCTATGACGAAGAATATGATGTAGATGTTTAGTCAGATGTTTCTAGTTAGTAGAGTGCCTAGGAAACAATTCCTTCCAAGGGTTTACCGCCTCATCGTGGCTGGGAGGTGTTCCTGGGTGTCGGGCTGCCATGTACAGCGGGAGGATTCGCCCTTCTGGCAGGTTCTGTCAAGGTGAGGAGTCCGCTGTTTCCAACGTGAAGTCTAGCTAAGAGTAAACTAATACCAGGGTCGACCACCCTCGTTGGTATGAAATTAGTCGCATGGTGGAAATTCTCCCTCTGATCCACAAGGGCGGCGACTGCCTGTGGTGGTGACGACCTGGGGCAGACTTTGGCTAGGCTGACCTCGGGCTTTCCAAGAAACCACAGTGGCTAAACCACTAAAACTTCGAAAAAACGGAAATTATGCTGGGGCTCGCACAAACAGTGAAGACGGACCATCCAAGTATCCAAGTAAGAAGACAATTCTATCTAACGCTCACAAAGGTTGTTGCTGTTCTTAAGAAGGGGAGAGGATGAAGGGTAACTTGTATAGGCTGTAAAAATTCGAAGATGTTGCAACGCTATCCACGAAACAGTATCCGATTTTCCTGTTAGAATTTATTTTGAGGAGAAATTGGCATTCTCATTGGTGATGTGATGTGAGCTTAAGTTATTACAATACGTGGCTAGCAAAAATAGAAGTTTTGCAACCATCTATGTGGGATGTACTTTTTCAACAATATTTACTGGAAGGAAGTTCAGCACTTTTTTTACACTTTTTGCAGCCCAGCCTAAATGTCTTTCATATCCGTTGTCCTTAATGTAACTGTTATAACATCAACACCACAAAATTAAAAAATTCGACAAAGCTTACAGATAAGCAAATATATGTGATCTGAGGCGCATGCAGTGAAGCGGACAAGGGTGTTTTGCAATACATAAGTAGTCTCTCGTTGAAATGAATGCACCTTGCAGAAAGGCTGTGTCGTTACAACTAGTACGCTCTCAGGACGCATGTGGCGCAGTGGTTCGAGGCGCCATTGCGACACACACGTGGGATCGATCCCCCGCACCCATGGCCCACCAACCCTTCCATCCCTTTGGGGGTCGACAAATTGGTATCAGACTTGTCTAGGAGAATAGCAGCACTTGCTCGATACATCGGTAGGCCACCGCGAGTCATTGTAGAGGCCAGATATGCATTCAATCACCTCCAACGACACTTAGTGAAGTCGAATGCATGGCGCATCCCTGAGGAATTGATCAACGCCGAGAGCTGTTTTTTAAGTAGCCTGTCATTGAATCGGTCCTGCACACTGGGTTAACCAAGTCCTCGATTTCTTTAGAGCGGGTAAATTCTGTGGAAATTCTCCGGGAAAGTTGTAAACACTATCCTCCTGGACAAGTCTGATACCAATTTGTATCCATGGTATGCTTTCGCAAGACATTGTGGACGCCAAATCTGTCCTCAAACACCTCGTATTTTTAATGGAGTCGAATGGATGACGTACATATCGTTAACTGTTCAGTGCCGGACGCATTTCCCTATTTTCTTTTACGTAACAATACCATCGTAATGCTATCCTTCTTTCTGGAAACCAATTTTTGATCGATACTGTGGAACTTACCAGTTATATTTTTTAGGAACAAAATCGATGGAATCATCATCTGAGAAGGTCCACGACACTTCCAGGCAAACTCACCCTTTATGAGCATGAACTAAGAGCTAACTAAGAGCGAACTATAAGCTACCTAATATATCAAGTTAATATTTTGTGATGTCTTCAGAGTTATACATTGCACCTCATACGGTAAAGTTGGATCAGTTTCCTTGTGGCAGTATATCTCGTTTCTTTCATGGGAAGCTGATCAATCTTTCCTAGTGGTTTGTACGAGTAGTTGATAATGTGTGTTTGAATCATTATTGGACATAGCTATGTACATAAAGTATTTTGTGAACATAATAATAGCAATAAGAATAGCAATAAATAATAATAATAACAATTATCCCTACACACTATGAACACATTCAGTAAACACGGAGAAAAACATTAGTCTACCCGTAGAAGAAAAAACTAACGGTGAAACCTCCGAACACAGTGACAACGGGACAGGAAGTGGTGTGCCATAAGGCAGATAAAGTGGAGTACAAAGTATTACAAAAGACTTAAAGACTGCCTGTACATTGGATAATCTGCCAATGGTGGGTGGGCACGAGTGACAAAGAAATTCACTTCGGAATAGAATTGAGTTTGAAAAACCGACTTTCCTTTAACCTCTGCATGATTAGCGGCATGGGTTGAATTAGGTTTGTCTATACGAGGATTAAAGAAGCATTTAAAGAAAACAGCTCTAGCGAGAATAAATGTGACTGAAAATATTGATTCAATCACTTAACGAAATTCCAACAGTATATGCAATAAATTAACGCGTGAGACCACGGGAGAGGAAATGTGAGCCATGCCTCATAGACAGCATGGCTCACTCTTTCCTCGAGTGTCTACTGATTGCCGCGGTTGCTTTGATCCAACAGAATTCAGAGAAACACTCTCCTTGAGCAGTAAAAACACCCACCAAAATGTACGGTGTTTAAGATTCCTGTCTTAAATAAGATGATGAGAATTACTGATTGTCGTATTTCGGCAACATTGGCACAGCTCTTGGTGATGTCATGGCAAAGTCACAATATTGGTGCTAATGAATGAGGCTTCCATAATTCTATCGTCAATTTCTTCTTAATTATTACACATATTCGATTTTCCCAAAGCTCTGAGTGTCGTTCTCGATGTTGACTATCGATTCGGCTGTCAGTTTGGTGTTCTCGATAACCGTCATGCGACGAGACATCATTTTGTGGGTCCATAACTGAGCTAGAAAACAAAGCATAAATTTGATAGTGGAAGACTTTGCAAAAAAAGACAGGACACAATCTTGAACGCCAAATACGGGTGGAAGATTAACGCAGTGTCGCTAATTTTAGCTGTTTTAGTATAACTTCGCTTCTTTTAGGCTACCATATACCAAGGCAAAGCGTTTTTTCTTTCATTTTCTCTCTATGACAGTAAATTCAAGAAGTTAGAAATTGAGATTTCAAAACCGATCGACTTACTTTTACAAATTCATGCTCGGTCATAGTGCACGCGTAAGTGACTCAAAATATTGATGAGATATGGAAATAAGGAAATGTTAAGGAGCACACAGCGCAACGTTGGTTTGGGAAACGTTATCTTGGCGAGTTCAACTTTGGAGACGAGGAAAGTCCCAGACGTCTTTCTTCTACTGGCGACAATGAACTGAAGACTTTGTAGAAGTAAATGCACTCACGCTATTCCACAACTTCAAAAAGAACTCGATGTGAACATATCAGTCGTTTCAGAGCATCTTAAGCAAGTTGGCGAAGAAGCTCAACAAATGGATGCCGCCGGAATTGGCAGTGCCGTCTCACTACCAAAACTGCGAAAGTTGAACGAGCTGCTCGATGGACTCATTCTCATTCACAATACCCATCAAACTCTCGACTACCAACGACCTCTTCTTTAAACCTCTACGCAGCTTCCTGCTCGAAGAATGCGTCAGAAACCAGGTCAAAGAGGAGACTGCTTTCAGCGACATCATCGCCATCAGAACTGCAGGATTTTAGGCAACCAAAATGAGCACTTGTTTGTAACAATGTGTAGATTGCAATGAATTCTTTTCCGAATAACAAAGTTTATTTTGAGTTAAGATGTGCTGCTTCAAAGACACAGTATTGAAATCCTGCAGTGATCTCCTAACAACGCAATACTCTCTGTAAGTTTTACTTTCATCAGATGTTGCATTAATGTTAGTTATTATAATTATTTAACCCTATAGCTCATTTTTCCTTATCCCCTTTGTGGGTGTGAGATGTTTCTTTTTTTGAGATTTTTGAGGTGTTTTTTGTCTTACGCAATGTCCACTAAACTCTTAGTTTTGTTTATAAAAGCACGACTCGCACGAATAGGAGGCTCATCTCACGCAGCATTATAAAGATATTTTGCACCTGGCTTTCATCTACAGGAATTCACAGAAATGAACCAAATCCCCACTTTTTCTTCATAAAATTATTATCCTGGCTTCACTCTCCATCTTTTTTTAAAGGCTATGGCGCCGAGAAAAAGTACTTCCATCTCCATCTCTTCATATCCATTGTACAATTCTCAGATGCACAATAGAACTAAACCACAAGGAGCACTCTAGATAAAATTAGAGATACTGCTTTTAACTAATAATTACTCACATATGAACTGGTACATCTCTTTTTCTGAGCAACGGCTGACATGTGATATAGATGGGAAGCCTGAGACAAGAGGCAACAATGGTGAGAAGTGAGATTGAATCCACTGATAGTACGTAAAACGAGAGGTACCTGTAAATCATATAGTCGTAAACGTTATGTATCATCCAATTTCATTCTCTCTATCCACTCCATGACGATATAATGAAGAACAAGTGTCACTGGCTTCTGCTTCAATGATTATTTTTTGTGGTTTAATAGTTCACAGCAATTTAAGCGTCTGGTGTCGAGCTGCAAACTGCACCGTAGAAAATCTTATGCCAACTAGGGTTACGAAAACTGAGAAAAGTTCAACAGTTTTGTTCAGAGGCCCAAGCAAACGTACACCTACACCAGGTACCACTGCCATTCTGGAAGAAAACGCCTCAGTAATCTGCGCACTGATCGCTTTCACATCCTCTTTCAAGACTAATCACTCCAGTGAAACATGGCAAGTTCTCAGCCTGCAAAGTATATCGCTGGCACCATGTCAAAGGGAGGAAAAGTTCCACAAAAATGTCACAGAAACGGTCTTATCAAACGGTGAATTCCATATTTCACCAATACTAGCACTTACATAAAATTTCTTACAGGAAGTTTTGCTCTTGAAAAACGAAAGGCAAAAAAGCTGATGTCCACCAATATAAAGACAGAACCCTTAGAGAGAAGACATCCTAATGAAATACGAATGGCGCAGGTTGCACCGTAGAACAATCACTCACTGATCGCATTAACTTACGACTTTGTTGCCCCCGCATTATCCACCCGTTCAAAGAAATGGAGCCGATGTTTAGCGAATGTGATTTCTTCACCTGCGACAATGATATGGAAACAGTAAAACTAATGACAGAAAAGTTCTACGGCGATCATTTGTGCTTTTTCTGGCCGAAGCTAAAAGCACGTTTTATTCCTTCTATTTGGAGTGCTAGTTCCGTTCAAGACAGTGAGAAGAGATGCAGCTCAAGATTAACTCAACACAACAGCCGACTTTTGTGACGGAATCGGAAACTACACCAGGTTCTTGCATCCCATATTATAAGACCATCTGTCCCGTATTGGTTGCAATCCTATTAACTATAAAGCAGAGACGAACGAGTATCAATAAAGAGTCCATTGGATTACATGAAGAGCATCACATTTCTACTTCGAAGTACATTAATTTTACGAGGTTCCGCAATAAGATAGCGCAACGAGGTTTTAACCCAGCTCTGCAATGACATACGTTTTCCGCTGAATTTCTGAATGAAAATATGAAGCTGTTCGAATTTGACATAACATCACGGACTCAAAAACAAAGGTTGCCAAACTACTTGGCCCTGAACGCGATAAATTAACACAAAAACGCCTTCGCATGACGGCAACGACTAAATATTTCAGGTATTTAGGAAATTTCAGCAAAGATGAACTGCTTATGGAAGTTGTTTTTTCTTCAATGAGGAAACACGCGGTTGGTATTATGGCATTTATTAGCAAACAATAGCTGGTGTTTCGGCGGTTTTGCCGTCGTCAGGGTCTGGAAAGGTCAAATTGACTTGCAATTTACTCCAGCCAAACACTTTCATAGCTTTAGCGGATAAGACTTGACACATAAATCTACATTCCCATAATAAACAGAATCGCAAGGAGGAGTGTTTTTGTGACCATGCGTGACCCTAGTGCCACATCTCGGGTTGATTCTATGAACTGATCCTGGAACATTCCCCGCTTATGTGATACTAATACACTGTGCGTCTGCTCTCCACTAATTGGAGGACTTACAACGACAAAACTGGAAGTTTTTAAATGATCTCATATCAATTTCAAAACCTCATAGCCTAAAAGTCTTCAAGCGTTTTGTTCTAATTACAAAAATCCAGAAATGAACCGCAAGGAGGAGTGTTTTGTGATCACGCGTGGCCCAGCGCCATACCTCAGGGTGATTCTATGACCTGACCCAGGCACATTTCTCGCCAGTGTAATGCCCCTGCCACCATTTAACTGGAAGACCTACGGCGAATAAGACAGTGGGTGTTTAAAAAGAAGCTGTTTATTCCGTAAATGCAAATTTATGTGTTAAGGATAAGACATCGACCTATATCATCGGCTTTGGTGAAGGTGAAGACGTGGAAACGTTAGCCGAATAGAAGAATTTTATCAACCTCGTGTAAGCTCAACAATTTAAACAAGTTGATCATTCTATTACAGTGGTTAAATGATGGTCGGTATGCAAAGTACTGTTTCGCAAATTTAAGTGTTCAGTGTTATCTGCTGAGGTTATGAAAGTGTTTGGATGAGTAGATGGTGTGTCAATTTGACCTTTCTAAGCTCTGAAGAAGGCGAAAGCCATCGAAGGGTCAACTATTGTGTGCTAGTAAATGCTGTAATACTAACCTCGTGTTTGTTCATTGAAGAAGAAACAGTGAATTATTGATCATGCTTGGATTAATAGGAAGTTGGTGTTGGGAATTGCTTGTAGGAGCCATCTCAACAGAACGGCGAACCCACGTATACTCTAGTTGGTATATTAGAGAAACCACCAGTCGATTTGTACACTTTTCACACTCAACTTTACCATTCCATGGTCCTTCCGGAACTGCACTGTACGCCATGGGTTGACCCCTTAACCGCTACAGTGCCCACAGAGTGCAAGAATTTCTGTTCTCGGATATTTAACCGGAACACAAAATCATAAACCGGATAATTTTTGAAAAAGATCTATGCTTGGAGATCCACGAAAATACACATTGAAAACAAGTCGTGGATACAGCGTTCACATCATAAGAATTAACAACAGATGGGAGAGAAGAATGGTGACAGGACTCAGAAGGAATTAAGGCGTCAGCAAGAAATTATCTACAGTCTAAACGATGTGTAGACCTTAGACACATTATTTGCATTTATTCAGCACCAACATTTCTAAGCAATCGTGTACACTCATGTGTTCGTAAGTTCTTTCGATCTATTTCGTATTAATTTTAATATAAGATCTAGATAGCCCAACTTGATGTGCTACGTCAGCCCACATTTCCTTAATCTCTTTCGTTTCTTTGCAGCCATCATCCGTAGATATGAAATGATTCACGGATTGATTCGGTTACCGCTTTGAGGTCCGTCACATCCTCTCCTTGTTCACATGTTGGATCTTCGTTGTACACAGTTCTCTATGAAGTTTCCAAAAGGATCTGTCCGTTAAATCGCTGTTGTCTTTTTCACTTCGTACAGTCGTCGACAGCGATGGAGCCAAGAAATATCTGACGTTATGTGATTAGGATATAGACATAGGGTTCCTTCAGAACGGCAGCGGTACCTGTGACTAATTGCCCGATTGATTGAGGAAGATGTAACAGCCCAATTCTTTCCACCCACATAGTTTAAATAGCTGAAGAATGAAATATGTCATTTTTAGCAATTCTACCATATCTAGCCCGGTGCAACACACTTTCTTATGCTATTTGCAATTTCTCTATTGTAATTAGTAAACTTGGAATAAATGAGTAGGCCAATGAACAAACTTCAACGATTATTGACTTACATTTGGAAAAGACTATCAGCATCGAGATATTCCCAGATCGTGATGATTACGGATAGGAGGTTACTCATCAGGTACGTACAGACGATGATGACAAGCGTTCGAGTGGCAGCACGAATTCGTGCCTAAAAATCGTAATAACTCATGTGTGGAAAACATGTGCTTAGCACTGGAATACCTTATTTTGTTTCGCTTTCTGCTTGTAATGAATTTCCACCTCATTCCTTGAGGGATTCGGCTGTTGTTGTAGCCTAAAAACGTATCATGAATTACCGTATTCCTTGCGGGACTTGAGTGTTGTTGCAGAATAAAAACACCTCATTGAATAAGGAGTTGGTTGAATTCCTGCTTATAATCACTAGCGTATGAAACATCTTATTCCATGTTTGTGCTTCTCATGTCATTCGAAATATTCTATTCATTTGGGCGTGTGTAGCGCATTAGTTAAAGATGCCCGGCAATCCATACACTCTCGTTGATTGTTAAGTCAGACGCACTTGGCTCTCCTTCCCTCCGTTATCGGGAAATTGGTAGCAGACTTCTCTGGGAGGTTAGAAACACTGACCTGATACATCAGAACAACACCAAAAAGTAATTGTATAGGCCCAATGTGCATTCAACTCTCCACACAATGTTCGATGAAATGAAATTCACGGCTCACCACTTGGCGATTGATCAGCGCCGAGCGTGTTTTACACTTTTTATTACTTATATTTCTACTATAAAGAATGGTTGTAGGGCAACCTCCAATAGTAGCAGTTGTGAAGAGTGTGAATTTAAAAAATAGGACAACGAGCAAAACAATAGGTGATAAAATGAGGTAGAAAGGTAAGAGGGTAAAAGGGGGTGAAAAGTAGGTGATGTGGAGGCAGTTGAAGAAGATGTAAGAGCGCAATATGTTATACAAATTTTGACAAATCGAAAATTATGAAAAAAAGGAAAGTAGAGAAGTACTCAAAAACCTCCTACAAACAGAAGGCCAATAAAGGAGAGGTGAATGGCCATAGAAGGTCGACGGTAACGAACACCGACTAAAAATCCATCATACCTGCCTATTATGTTCTTTTATATTGGACAAACCATGTAGCACACGCAGTATGAGCAGCGCCGGAATGCGTGCAAAAAAAAATAAATCATGAAGACATAAGACCACGCGTGAATCGAGTTGTAGAACAAATTTACAAAAAAAAGAATCTCTGAAAAAAAACTTTCAAGATGTTGAACCCACCAAAGGATATGCTAGTTGCCAGAGTTACTAAAAAGGTATACAGCTCGTTCGCTCTCTGAACGGGCGCTCTATTATCAGTGGAATCAAATGTCGGCGCTGATTTCTGAGACTGATTTGCTCACGAGTCCCATTCTCGTTCATTTATCGTGAATTCATAATATCACTTGGCCACTCTGTGTTTACTGCCCAGAATTCAAGCTCAGTCGGTGGCGTGTGAATTGGCTAACGTAAATTTTCTTTTCTGTTTGTATACTGCGCGTAATCGTTGACTAGCACGTTTTGGTTGGGACAGGTTGGTATAAGGTGTCGTTGTTGGTGTTAGTCGATGGCCGACGTTTCGGCGATTTCGCCTTGCGCAGAGCCTCGACGCATTTCATGCAGAAATAGCTTTACAGTTCGGTGGAATACCTGCAGTGTTAATGAAGACCTAACGTACAAATAAACGCCATTTTAATCAAAAAACTACTAACCGTGCTGTTACGAATGGGACTTTCCGTATGTTGTCCACGTTGGTGACAAGTTAGTCCCACTCAGATCCAAAAATCAATTTGCAAAAAGACTCTAGGTCACTTGCGATAGTGAGGCATTCGTCTTTCTGGTGCATCTTTGGACTTTTGGAATTCATCCGAAACACCACAAGAGTCTTGCACGTTGGTGTCTTTGACTCCTGCGCTAGGATCCGGACAGTCACTTCAAAATCATCACCATTGTGCTTTTGTGCCCAATGCTTCCTATCCAGACATTCTTTTATGCGGACACAAAGTGGTCTATCCGTTTCCCCAATGTATTCTTCAACGCATGTACTACGTGAGATCAAGCGTATTGTAACCGAAATCATGTAGTCCCCGTCTCTCTCTGCGGGACATACTAAACAATTTTTCTGTGCTGCATAAACGATCAAGGAGACAATTGGGGAAAAGTTGACGGCATAAGGTATCGGGTCGGAGGTCGATAACCGCCGCATAGCTTTGAAGCCTACTTTTTCTTAGGCACCCAATCTCTTAACGGCGTAACTTATTTCGTTAGATATGAAAGGCTGCTTGAAAGGGATCTTAGTTAGAAACATTATTTTGGGGGAGTACACGTACCTTTTGGTCTGATCCGAGTGGCTTCTGCTTTATAACCGTTGGAAATTGCTATTTTTTTATGGCAACCTCAGTGACTCCTGCTTTTCCTCTGCTTTTTTAGGCACACATCTTTAGCAGTTCGGTACATGTTTTTTGACAAGTGTTTTTTCAGGTGGGAAGTATAAAAAGAAGAGATGTTGAACTTATATATTTTTACTACTTGGTACTCGATAGAATTTTGTGATGTAGAAACCTCCTGAAAGCTCTATTTGGATATCTAAGAATGGAAGCCACTTCTCTCTCAGTTTTTTCTCAAGCAAGTTTTATATACTCCGACTGTCTATTTAACAACAGAAATCATATGCTGATCTGTTCCTGTGTGGAACATACGATGAAGCAGTCGTCTGTGTATCTAGAGTAAGGGTCGGCGATAGAGAGCTGGAGCATCCACCATGGACATACAAGCGATGGCAAAGCTTGATGCTAATCGTTGTCCCGTGGAAAACCCTCTGAGTTGTGTAAAATAGGATCAACGGGGAGAGTAACATTGTTATAAACCTTATCCCTACCTATTGCTAAAATTCACACCATTCCATCTTCCCAATAACAAAATATTCCTAGATCGCCTAAGGTGCGCGCAACCAAACGCCTAATGTAATGAAATCGTTCGATGTTACCTCACTTTACACTAATTCGTCAAATAGCTCCGTAATGCAAACCATTCTCAAGCTGCTCGTAAAACATGCAATGGAAACAAATATGTATGGGTTGCCGATTGAACAGGTAATGGTCTTATTTCTACAAACTTTAGTGGGTGGGAAGATATTTTGCACAAATCAGAAGGTTGTCCATGAGACAGTGATCCAAGGTGGAAACTCCAGTTCTCGATCACCGATTTTTGCCCTGCAGTCGATATGCAGACGACTGCTCCGTCGTATGTTCCACACTAAAACAGACAGACGAGTGCTTTGAATTGTTAAATGGAAGTCAGAGCATAAAAAATTCTCGCGGGAAAAAACCAACTGAGAACTGGCTTCCTTTCTTAAACGTCCAAATAATCGAAAACCAAGTAGCAAACATGAAAAAAACCCCGTAATCAAAAAACATGCGCCAAACGTCTAAAAGTGCGTGGACAGAAGGGAAGAGAAGAAGGAGAAAAAAGAGAAGAAAGTAAAAGTCGCTAAACTATGCACAAAAATTAGCCATTTCCAACGGCTACAAAGCAGCTGCCACTCACATCAGACCAAAAGGTAGAATTGCTTCCCAAAATGGTATTTCAAAGCCTAAGTAAGATCCCTTTTAAGCTGCCCTTCAGATCAAACGAAAAAAAGTCATGCCATTAAGACGTGCCTAGGAAAAAAGTGGTCACGAAAGTTATCTGGCGTTTAATGATCTTCCACACACTAACCTACTCTGTCCATTATCGTTTCTTTGTGCAGCGCAGAAAACTTTGTGTCTCTCCCTAACAGAGGAGATGGGCACTTGATCTCATGTAAGACATATATTGGAGAAGCGGCTATGACATTTTGTGTCCGCATCAAATAACATTCAGATGGAAGAGTTAGAATTCGACAAAGCACATCTTTAGGTAAATGTGGGGTATAAAACATAATGACTGTTGTGATTTTGAAGTGACTCTCTGGATCCTAGCGCAGGAATCACAAACATCAACGCGCAAGACTCTTGAGGCGTTTCGAATAAATTTCAAAAATCCAAAGGTGAACCGGAAAGACGAATGCCTCACTATTATATGTGACCTGACGTCTTTTTTTTCAAACTGATTTTTTGATGTGAGTGGGTTTTAACTCGTGACCCCACGTGAACAACACACGGGTGATGCCCGCAAGCAGCAGCACGGTGAGTAGCTTCCGAACAAAGTAATCTTCATGTACATAATAGATCTTCATAATTACTACTGATACGTCAGATTTATAGGGATAGCGTTACATAACATACACCCAGGCTCTGAAGAATGCGACGTAGCCGAAAAGTCGGCCACCGAATAACGATAGCAACAACAAGAAAAAAGACAGCAATCTCGCGTCAGGTCAACGAGGAAAGTTCGTAAGAATTGCACATGTCAACTTCTTTCCCTCTTCTTGGTCACCGTGATAGAGGTTTTTTAACCTAATTTAATCAATGTAGACGTATATGTCTAAACAATCCTTTTTTCTTTTTGAGGTCGATCATTGAAAGTTTTCTGAAATTCCAATTACGGCAACTGCAGAAAAGCCTTTATAGGCTTGAATTTTTTATAACGTGTACTGGATGTTACTCAGACCACATGCGAACGAGAGGCAAGGAAGGAGTTCTGAACAGAAACCGCCTGCACTGTTTTCAAAACCGTTCAATATCAACTTTGTGAAAAAATATTGACATAGGACGTCTGCCTTTAGTATGAATAGTTTGGATCACACTTATGTACGTTGTAAACCTATTGCCTTTAATTAAATATAGATGGGAGATTATATGGTCTTGGATAGGACATTGGTAGTAGCCGAGGTGACAAGTAAGAGTAAAGAATCAAGAGTGTGAGAGATAAGGCGATTGCTGGACGACGAGCAGACTAAGCCAAAAAGCTTCCTGCTTCCGGCGAAATATTAAAGAACGCTTGATATTTGTCATATGAAATGCTGGGAAATTTTACTAAAGACGAAACAATAAC
This sequence comes from Angiostrongylus vasorum, assembly GCA_018806985.1. Classification (NCBI taxonomy): domain Eukaryota; kingdom Metazoa; phylum Nematoda; class Chromadorea; order Rhabditida; family Metastrongylidae; genus Angiostrongylus; species Angiostrongylus vasorum. The sequence goes on along the minus strand of JADANN010000099.1, from coordinate 2,351,580 downwards.
TCTTCATGTTTGTCCATAAGAGATAACACTCTGGTGATGCACCAATCGGTGAAGTGAACTGCTTACTAAATGGCATCCTTTCACTGGAAAATGAATATGCTCACAGAATATGGACTATTGAAGATAAAGAACATGTTGGCGGACTTTTAAATATGAAAACTGATCTCTAGCAATGGCCATCCTTTCCACCAAAGAATTTTTTAGAAATCAGTGGCCCTGTAAAACAACGTGCCTGAATATCACAGTTTTCTTTAAATCCACCAATCAAGGTGCTATGTTTTTTGTACTCCCCCTGTTTCTCCTTAACTGGATGAATTATGCGTCGCCGTCGATTTTCCTCGCGAGGGTAAATTGTACTTGAAGAGCCGCTTACGGAATAGTCTTTCTCATCAGTACCCATCTTGTAGTTGAGTATGAGTATAGTGCAGTATGAGTTCATAGATTACATTGATTTTATCATTTCTGTCGAACACGCGTGAGCTTCCGCATGACAGAAGATTTGGTCGCTCCCGATCGTTTCTAGTACGGTTTGATTTTAAATACTGCAGTCTCATCGTGTGATAAGCTCCACTGATAAGTAATAGCTCGAGGAACGCTGGCTCAGCGGAACAACAGTGTTCTTAACTTTTTATTAGATGTAACATCCGTTTTACCTGAATAGCTTTTTCTCACTTAGAGGAAAGGGGGATTGTGGGACAATTTCCATAATGATGGTTGGTTAATCATCAACATAAAGGAAAGTAGCTATAATATTTTTTTTGAGAATTTTTTCCCCAATAGTTTTGAAATTATAAACATTCACTTTATCGAAAAGGACCCAATAATAAAGAACTGCCGATTGAGACAAGAACAAGTTTATTTCCTCTTGAGAACTGGAGACCACAATGAGAGCTTTCCATCGTAGACTTTGCCAGTGTGCAAGACTTTTAACTGGAAAGTGTTGAATATTCCAAAGTAGTAAGAAGAGTGAAAATTTTTCACTACATAAGCCTAAAAGAGTCTAAATCCTTTGTGTCAAACGAGCGACTTGAGTTCCTCACGATAATGTTCCCTCGCATCCCATGAATCTAACTCAGTATGCACTATCTATGTTTGGATGGGAAGGAAGTAATCGCACTTTTCCGCTGCCCAAATGGCGATTACTAGCTTTCCCAGGGATCGAAGAAACGTCCTACGAGAAGAACATTAAGGACCGGTCATAGAAGAAAGAAGGAAGAAAACGAAATATTTTTTTCAGGTCCAAGTCTTCCGAGTTCTAAATGGTGATCATGGATTGCTTTCTAGTGCTTTGCTAGATTGTGATAGCTAATGATGGTAACTCTATTGCAAATCGACACCTTAGATAAACAACTGCTTTTTTAGATTTTCCATGGATATTTACAATGGCACGAATAGTTCTTTTCAACCCAATAAATGTTAGGATAAATAGTCCATCCATGAAAAGGTTTCCAATCCTCTTTATTAGGGTCTGTCACTTTTTCAAGGAAATGCTGATAACGCCTGCGTGAAGCTTGAGCCAAACTTCCGATGTCATGAAAGCTCTATTACTGATGAGGATTAAGTGATGAGGTCCGAAAAATTTTATGGTTACTTAAACAAATACATTGGCACAAAAAAGTAAGAAGATGAAATAATAAGGAAAATATTTTAACAATTATTCCCGTGATCTTCAACGGCACTTTTAATTACCCTAATTTATGGGGATTTATTGAGCACAGACACGACTGCAACGATGAAGAATAGCAATGTAGAATTGACTAGAGCAAGATTCCAGTCTTCATTCGCTTGCGGGTTTGAAAGGGCTTCATCGAAGAAATATTTAGTTGCGATTCCGATGTTCAAGGTAAAATCAAAATAAATCAGATTCTGAAGCCATTTCAACCAGCAACCGATTCTGGCGCCATAGATGCCAAAAAATCTGACTGCCTTTGTCTGAGCTTCATCAAGTTTATACGGTTTCTCTATTGTCATCGTACATTTCAAATTAAGAAGGACAGCCGCTAAGTGAGCACCACTTCGCTGAAGCTTAATGTGCACTGTTCTAGATAATGCAATTACCCGCGTGGTATGCGCATTGTACTTTAATCGACAAACGCTTTTTCCCCCAAAAATTCGCCTCACTCGACTACCTTTTTATTTCAAAAGGGAACAAACAGACTTAATTGGGTTTCTGTTCAACGGGTTTCAAACGAAGAGTTTTATCGACAGGGTAAAAATTTAAGCGACCTTGAAAGCAGACCATATTTCAGGGTCTAAGAAGGTTTCCTTCCTAATTTGCCAGCGTATAACTCTCGAAAAAAAAACCGTTAAGGCCGTAAATTCGACATCTATGCAGCGCTGCTCCACTTCAAAAAAAGGTTGTAAAGGCTAAGATTTCTTTTTAAGTGAGTGTGCTGAGTTGAAGGTATTGAATAACTTTGTTTATTATTTTCAATTTCTCAGTTGGATTCAACACACTTTCCACTTCCTTTGTTCAGCTCGGAAGCGTCGATGGAGGTGATTTGTGCAACTTGCAGTAGTCACACAAATGTTCTTTCGAAGAAGTTCTGTCAAGCATTTGAATACAGCTGTATGACACCGAAAATACGTCCGCACACCTTGTAGATGAGCTTCTTTGTGAGTGCTCGTATCTTCATAGAGACCAGTCTAGCACTTGTCCTCTTCACCTGTCATCTACTTTTCTCTTCACCTAACAAGCAGAATCTGGGCGTCTGCATGCATTTTTCGCAGAACCACAAAGGCGAGAGTTTTGAGGAATGTTCCGAGGGTTAAAGTCATGATTTGATTTGTTTAATCGCGCACCATTTTATTCATGAATAGGGTGATGCCAATCCCTTTCCAACTTCAATGGGCTCCATAAGTATGACATTTTTACCAATAACTCCCAAAGGAGGGTGCGTGTGGCGCAGTGGTCGGAGGCGCCCTGAAACACACACACAGTGGAATCGATCCCTGCGCCCACGGCCCACCAAGCCCCACATCCCTCCGGGGTCAGCAAGGTACCAGACTTATCTGGGAGGATAGCAGCACTGGTTCGATACATCGGTAGACCACCACGAGTCATTGTAAAGGCCAGATATGCATTCAATCACCTCCAACGATACTTAATGAAGTCGAATGCATGGCCCATCCCTCAGGGATTGATCAACGCCGAGAGCTTTATCCTTTTACCCTTTATCTCCAAATGGACGACGATTTCAACAGCAGGTTTAAAAAGTTTAGCATGAAGCTTTCATCAAATCACATCCAGTTTTTATATTATTCTAACGACATCATTGCTTGCAAGCTACAGCGATAACCAAAATAGAAATATGACTGCCTCCTTTGGAAAATCGATAGCTGCTAGAAACTGCGTTGTAGCAGTACAATAGAATAGTGACTAGATAAAGTAGATCTCATGTAATGCCGATCCTCTTTGTCTATAACTGCTGAGAGGCGAAATTCATACAAACAATGTCCATGTTCTTTCCAATTTTTTAAAAAATGTAAAATTGACGAAATATTTTAACGAAACTGCAGACAGCGCATTTTAGCTGAACACAGAGAATGCCTTCGATCTCTGTATTCTCAGTGGATTAATCAGTCCCAACTGATCGGATATGCATCCTTCATCTTTTTTAACAATTTTGTGCTAAAAAGTTGGTGAACGTTTGGATACGAATCTAGGCATAAAGTGGCACCTTTTTAGGAATATGAAGTAATACTTTAAATTCGTCACCACTCTTATTTTTATTCTATTTTATTTTGACTCGCCTTCATGTCTACTGTGCGGATTCCAGCACTTCTCACATTCGTTTCGTTTCCTAGCATCCACTGTCCACGAAAAGCTTCTAACTTTACGTGTGGCTTCGGCTGCTGCTCGAGGGATTTCGTTTCATCTTGGATGTTGTAGAAAGCTAGTCGAGCAATTCTCTCTGGAGTCCTGAGATAGCCAGCTGGAGCCTTCTCAATTGGATTTCAAAGAGTGATTTTTTCCCCAGACAAGTCTGGTACCAATTTCCCGACCCCGGATGGATGACAGGCTTGGTTGGCCCTAAACGGAATCGAACTAGCACCATGCTCGTGATGACGGGCATCACTACCACAGTGCTATTCTGTGGTAAGCAGTTGCCAAAAGATCATTATGGATAGCAATTGTCCCTTATCCCCCCACCCACCTAATGCTAATTTGTCACCATTATTTAATACATCCTCAAAACGGCATTAAAATGCGACTATAGGTGTTAATTAGCCCGAAGTCCAAATAGCACCGAAAAAAAATTCTAGTGGACTTCTGAAGAAGCACTACCGTGGTATGTGCAATTATCCAACTGGAAGCGAACGCTCCATTCTATCATTATAGAGTTTCCGAAGTTTCGTTCCCGACAGAGGTGTTAGATGATGATAGTATAAGGCATTTTGTTTAAGCCACATCCTCCATTCTTCAGGAAATCGTAATTATGAAAATATTTTGCAAAGACAGTAGTTTGGAAGGACTCATAGTTGTTTGTTGCTTTTTGTTCATCCACTCGAAATAGAACACTTCAGAGATTTTCCTTTTTATCAAGTTTCCATCAGCTTCCTCCCAGTGGTTTATCGCGTCACCGTGGCTGGGAGGTGTTCCTTGGTGTCAGGCTGCGATCTACAGGGAGGGGGATTCATCCCCCGGCAGGGTTTTCCAAGCTGAGAAGGAGTCCTGCGTTTCCACCAAAAACCCCAGCTAAGAATAAACCAATACCAAGATCCACCATCGTCCTGGTATCAAACAAGTCGCATGGTGGCAAATCTCCCTCTGATCCACAAGGGCGACGTGGGGTGGTGACGACCTGGGGCAGAATTTGGCAAGGCTGACCTCTGGACTCCAGAGAACCACAGTGGCTAAACCAGCAAAATGCCGAAAAAAGTGGAAATTTTGCTGGGGGCCCGTACAACCAGTGACGAGTGGCCGCCATTCAAGTATCAAGTATCAAGTATCTATCAGCTTAGCAATTAGTGACAAATTTACACAGGAAAATCTAAAAACGTGCTAATAGCTCTGGTTTTCCAACTATATATAAGTGTCCAACAAGTTGTGGAAACTTGGGCGAATTTTCTGTCTCAATATCCGAAGCAATGCTTCTGAATTATCCTTGAACGCTTAGATACTTTGCGAAGCTGAAGTTCGCAATCATTCTACATAACAGCTACAAAATTGAAGGAACGGAGTAAAAGAGATAGAAACTTGATCGCTTAGAATCACACTTCTCAATATTGAAATTGTGTCAGCTTATGATAGACAAAGGTTGTTCGAAAGGCCACTTTCAGTCCGAATCCTACTTTTGGGGGTTACAATGGAGCGTGCGCAATCATTTAGTGCGTTTACTCCATTTTTGAGGTCAACCTTCCATATTGACAATAAGTAGTTCTTTTTGGTTCCTTCAAACCAAAGCCTACTTAGACTAACAGTACTTTCTTTCAATGCTTGTTTCTCCGGTTGTTCAGCACAGATTCACCCATTTATATTTTTTTTGTTCACAGTCCTCGTAGTTGAATTGAATGATGAAGGAAAGAAGAAAAAATCAACAACTCGCAAACTTGGTTTATTTCTTTTACACTATACAGTACTTAAAGAGGCGCTGATATTTTATGTTCTCAAAGGAGCGACTGCAATAGCCTTCTCACAGCTATCATACGTTCATTAAGTCCTTCCAGACCACAATAGCACTTTAACAAAGTTTAAAATTCTGATACATTCACCGAAACCAAACCAAGATTTGGAATCGAAGTGAATAGTTCATGATAAGAAACTAAACCAAGAATTGTCATTCCCTTCCATCTTTATTTGTAAATAGCGGAGCCAGAAAGTTTTTCTTATTACTGATTAGAAATTTCGAATCAATGAGGACGAACATAAATCACATGCATATTTGATTAGCAGAACCAATAGTTATATCCACAAGGGCTTGCAAGAAGAATACGCAACTTATTTTCCTACTGTAACTGCTGTGAGCTTAAACGAGCTTAACGGACCTGTAAATGAGTCCTGCGTTGAGGTAGAGAAGGATGAAGAAAGGCGCCAAAATTGTGAATATATTCCTAAAGTAGAACCGCCATATTTTGTTAAACAACTCGTGTTTTATGACCAAATCAGATGGCTTCACAGACCATTCGTTTAAACCACCAATGCAGTCCGTGTTTGTGATGATCTGCAAAGAAATAAACTCTGTCCATTTAACAGACCTTTCTTTTTCTTTATCATCCCAGCCCGTATTCACTACCCAACTAATATAGTTTCAAAAAGGTTTTTCAAAGTATGATTAACTTAACTACTTACTTGATTACTTGGATGGCCCGTCTTCACTGATTGTGCAGGCCCCAGCATAATTTCCATGACTTCGGACGTTTGCTGACTTGGTCATTGTGGTTCCTTGGTGTCCCGAGGTCAGCCTAGCCAAAGTCTGTACAAGGTCGCCAGTACCGCAGGCAGCTGCCGGCTTGGTGGATCAGAGCAGGATTTGCCAACATGTGACTGGTTTGATACCGAGATGGTGGTGGAACCTGTTACTGGTTTACTCTCAGCTAGGCTTCCTGATAGAAGCCCCGGATTCCCTTCTCAACTTGACAGATCCTGCTGGGAGGATGAATCTCCCTCCACTGTACATCGCAGCTCAACATCCAAGAACACCTCCCAGCCATGATGAGGCGGTAAACGGTTGAGAGGGTAAATTAACTTGCCTAGTACATTAAAATCGGTACGAAGCTCCCTGAACAACGGTGCGATCGCTTGCATACGGTAAAAATGTGTATTTTATTTTTTCCACTGGCTCCAAAATGCATTGAGTAATATACGTTGGGTTCACAATCATTGTATCACGAATTTTTTCTATTAGAAGATCTTTCTAGCGATGAACGATATTAATATCGGCAGATCCGTTCGATTATTAAGCATAAATTCTCAATGCTCATTACTCTTTGCTACTTTCCTAAATCACGCCTTAAGCACACAAGTGCTTTTTGAGCAGTAGAAACTTTACACGAAGTTTACAAGATCAGATGGGGAGCGTAGCGCAAGAGCAGTGATGCCATTCATCATGAGCACAATGGTTATAGAGAACATTCTTCACCAACATAGGAATGTTCTCTATGTAAAACATTTCGACCACTGTTTCCGATGACCTTATTCCTATTTTCTATATTGGTGTGAGTTTCTTGTTCACCTCTAACTATCTTAAATCTATCTTCGCATCCTCTCTTAATTGCCTCTTAGCCACTATCTCATACAGTTGCCTCGCAGGTGGCCGGAAAGGGATTCTACAATTTCTTTCAAAAAACTGCTCTCCTTTGTCCGACAGTTCGGCCACTAAAACAACAACGTCAGCTGAATGTACTTTCCAGCATCTTCCGTCTCAAAGAAGTTTCCGAATGAGTAGCTGCGCGCTTTCACATGTAGCTCTATCAGATTGTGCTAGTAGAAAAAAACCTTCAGAACCTCTCTCTAAGCGCCGTCTTTAGTTCCCTCTGGGGAAGCTCCACCCACGACAGAAGTAATACAGAGAGAGTCGAGTGGCATTCGTCTTTAAGTGTTCGTAGCGTTCGTGGAGTGTTCATCCAATCCCTCAGTTCCTGAGTGCTCCAACTCCAGTGTCCGCCTAGCTTCCTTCAATTGTATCACTTGTTCTCATTTCAATCTTGCTCGTATATACCCACCTAACCACATATCGTCACATATTAGATATTATTATTGTACCGTTGTTATTGCTATAAACTGTTTTAACCCAATCTCGAGGTTGTTCATGACAGTTGCGGAAAAAGTCCTGCGTGGCAGCTACAAGAACTAATATTCACAACGACTTGGTATTCATATAAAGTTGGGAGCTCAACGCCGCAACAATGCTGGTTCGAATCTGCTGCTGGGCTCGCCAAGTTTGTCATCCTTTCGGGGTCGGGAAATTGGTACCAGAGTTGTCCGAGAACAGTCCACTCTTTGTAATCTAATTTGGAACGCTCTAGTCGAACTATTTCTGTTCTTCGAGGAGAATTGATTCGACCAGCATCCAACGACATTGGCAAAGAAGACGACAATGGTTGGGGAAGCAGCCGAACCCACATGCGAAAAGTTCGAAGACCTTAGTGGATGATTAATGCCATGGAAAGAAGAACCTTCATAGCGGTGCGGAACAAATCCCAGTGGATAGCTTTCGAATACGACGGCAACATTCTTTGTACCCATAGAATATTCCATAAAAATTGGAACCGAAAAAGAAAAGCAAAGTGCGGAGAACGGCCATAGACTGCTTTCGGATTTTCCAAAAAGCTGTCAGCTTCAAATGAAGGCCCGAAATTTGCGTGTTTGACTTAACAGTCCCCGCAAGGATCTGTTATGGAGCCAAAATGTGGATGATCACCACAATCACGTCAAAGAATCTTATCTACCACCTTTAAAGCGCTTGAATGGTGTCATATGGTATAATTAAAATACATGGAATTAACCCAGATTGCATAAACTAACCATCGAAGAATACATATTCGAGAACCAGCGAAACTTATTCACCAGAAGGGAAGCATAAATGAGGTCATACCATGGGAAAAAAAATAACAACAGTGGGAACAGATGACGGACGCTGAGAATGAAACCAAGAAAATCCTATAGATTCTCATAAAAACGAACTATAGACTAAGGTTGCAGACATTTACTAGCTGAGAAGATACTGCAGAACTTTTTGAAGTTACTTCATGCAAAAAAAAGAAAGAAAAACGGAAATACTTAGAAGACACGAACAACTGATATACATTTTTTTGTTAAAAACTTTGTTACGAGAAGAAAATCTGCTACATAGACTCTTCTCGTTAATTCTTCATAGTTAGTTGATATTAAAGGAATACAATGAATTGCAAGAATTACCGTAACTTCCCTCAGAATCGTGCCCTTACTAACAACACCAGCCATAACCGCAATGAATGCAAGCGCTCTGCGATATTTCTGGAGGAAATTCACCTTATTGCTGTTCACTGTGATGCAGTACCTGTAACGGTGCTCTTCACATAAACGTCAAGTTTCCACAATGGTGATTTCCGTGTTCTACGTTTAACATATTTCTTCCCGTTATATATTACTGTGTAGAACAATAAAAAACTTCAGGGAACAAAACTTTCGAATCATTCTGGATAAACTCCAAGACTCCAAAGATGAACTGCGGGGAGGAATGCTTCATTACCACACGTTATCTCGTGGAGTATTTAAGAATAATGCTTTATTACGACAGCGTCACATTAACCTTCCAGGTGAACTCTCTGTACGGTTGATCTCCCGCGAAATAATCAATGGAAGATAGAGCCGCAGCTTAACTGGGTTCAATGCCGATTTCTGCTCTCCAGATCAAACTCGTTGATGGGTGATTGGTGATGACTCTGTTAGATAAAAAACTAGCTGAGGCAAAGACGAAACAAAGGACCCGCATAGTGTGGTGGTGACACATTAGCCCGCAGAAAGAGTAATAACGTTTTCGATCCCCACCGCAGACACGTGCTGTCCGGAGTTTGCAAATATCTCAGCATCACTGTGGTTGATTCGAAGAAAGAGAAAGCGGTGAGTGTGTGAGGAAGCTAATTTGCCTTCAGTGTGATTGAAATCTTGGGTTAGCAGTTTTTTTTTGTTTGATTATGGTGTCAGGGGGATAGCAAAGTGGTAGTGATGCAGGTCACCACGAGCACCACGCCGGCTCGATCCTAGGTTCACCAAGCCCATCATTCTTACGGGGCTGGGAAGTTGGTACTGGACTTGTCCGAGGAAAAAATCACTCTTTTGCATTCCAAATGGGAAAGCTCCAGCCTGGCTATCTCTGAACTCCAGTGAGAGACAACTCGACCAGTATCCTACGACAATCAAGGGAAGATGAAAAATCATCAAACAGTAGCCGAAGCCCCACGTAGAAGTTAGAAGGCCATGGTGGATGATGGATACCAGGAAACGAATCGAATGTTAGAAGTGCAGGGATCCGCACAGTAAATGTGAAGAGGGGGTCGTATTAAATGAAAGATAATATGGAGGTGTTTGGCCCCGCTCGATTGCAGTAAACTTGACTCTTCCAGGCTCTGAAGAAGGCAAAATCCCCCCGAAACGTCAGCCTTTCTGTGGCGAACTATGTGTTGAAATTATTTCTTTCTCATTTGAAAGCTATTGATGTCATCAAATAACAAACAACATATAGAAACCCAGTGGGAAAAAATGTTATTAGAGTGCTCTTCATGGGCAAAATGGCGGATGTTTTCAACACTAAGCGTTTCTACTGAAATTAGGAATGGAGAAAGGATTCCTTATCATCACTTCCCGCCGTTAATCCGTATTTTTGATTGTAATTGTTATTTGAGAACAAGTTTTTCGAATTGCGATGATTTTGTGTGGAGTGACTGTATGACTCGTTTTACCTCTCAATCGCTGCAAACGTGATCAAGTATGTTGAAGCTGTGATCGCTATATGGGAGACTGTTAGCATTGGCACCATATATGTGACCCTGAAAACGCTCTAGCCTTGTTGGAAATTGGAGGAGTTTTGAATCGGAGCATTACTCAGATTTTTTTTAAAGTATCTTCTGTTATATTCAGCCCTCTTTCCCAAGTAATAGGAATTGTGATGCTACCTTTATATTTACAGCTTTTATTAGCTGTACCTTATATCAAAATATTATCAACATTATTAAAAAAGCATCTAAAATTAGTTTGGCTTAGCTACCATCCGTGAATTTATTGTTTCATGTAAGCTTTTAGATTGGTGATACTGTTGTCATTGTAAGCCTTTGTGGGATAAATTTAATAGGAGGAGTATCTGTGTCTCTTAATACAGTTCCCCGAGCTTCATAGAATTCTCGGTGAGGAGTGGTTCCTCTAGCACAACAGACACAGTTCCTTAACATTTCTTGCAGCTAAGCGCGTTGATTTCAATATTGTATGTTGGCGTACTGCGTACGACGCGTATTGATTTCGATGCAGAGACTTTACGCTGTTTCCTTCACTGTACAGATCAAAACTGGTTATTTGGTCTGTAGCTCATAGTGGTTTCCTTTTCAATTACTGGTAATTATCTTGTGGGAAGAGCGGTTATAGGAGATACAGAAACACACACGACCTGAGCTCGTTGCTGACGGCAGTGTGTTTGTACGGTGAACTGCAGTGACATATGGAAAATATCTTACGAGCGACCCTTATTGAGATAACGCAGGGTTGCCATTACTTGTTCTTCAACTACGATGGCTAACGTTTCCGCGATTTCACCTTTCCGGAGCTTAGACCCCTACACCCATATTTTATTGTTCAGTTAGTACCACCTAGTTCTAATAAAATTCTAGCTCATCGAAAGAATCTAGAATCTTTAGTTAACCTTAATAGACAGTTTTCTGGTTTGGTTTGTAAATTAGCTTCTTATTAGACGTTGGGAATATAACAGAGTAATAAAATACGGGTGTATAATATGTCGAAGCTCTATAGAGGATGAAATCGCAAAAACCTCAGCTATCGTAATTGCGGAACGATCAACAACAATCTCGCGTTGGTTCAACAACAATTTTGTAACCGACCATCACGTAATCCCGGTACTATAATAATCAATATGTGTTTATATTTTTGATCTTACATTGACACAGGACAACAGTAAACACGTTAAACCTCGTGTAAGCTCAACAAGACGTTCACAAGACACGATTCGGTTACTAATGGTGGGATTTATTGAAAGTTGGTCATTGTAATTATGTAGTCAACAGTAGCATACATGTCATAGAAACCCTTTTGTCTACAACGAAAAGTCTCTCCTATTATCCGGTCATGTCGTCAACTCCTCAAGTCTTTTGGTTAACGAAATATTTTCGGCCATTGTCCAGAAACCAACTTCTCCGTGAAACAAAGACTGAGAATTAGGCATGGTCAGGTGAAATTAGGTTTGGTCGTGAAAATCTTAACAAGCAATTTAAGAACACAGAAAAAATCGACAACATAAATGCTTTTTCACTTCTTTTTTTGGCCAAAAATACTTCGCACCAAATACCTCTCCTTTGTTTGTCCCGCTATTTTGTCTCGCACTACTTTGTTATGGCTTTGTCGTATAAACTCACGCTGTGTTGAAAACAATGGAGCGACATACCGAGCACATGTGAACAATTTGTTATTTTGTAAATATCCTACTTATTTGCAACTGAGAATTGTGCTTTACTCACTCGTTAGACGGCTGCGAGGTTCTTGGTGCACGGCGGCAGTTCAGGTTGAAATATAAACTGCTGAAGCGTAAGCGATCGCCAGGAAACGATTAATTGCTGAGAAATCAAGCACGTTTACGATTAAAGCCTGTTTCATGGTTCTTTGCAAGCTGTTCGATTAGCCGTTGGATCCTGTATTGATCTTGCCTAATGTTTGTGGCATATTTCAGGAATAACGCAGGTCCTTTGGCAATTTATTGAACAGCTTAGAACAGTGCCTCGTTAAGAACTGGCAGTTCGACCGTGAGGAATGGTAGAATGTTGTATGCGGTGACCTATCACTTCTATCCGCTTTTCTGCTCGCACATTTCAGTCTTTATTATAAAAATCATTTGCTCGGCACCATCCCATCAAAGATGTCTGGAGTCTTAATGTAATGGGACATGTGTTCGCTGAAGTGAAAGGACAACAATGTAGATGTAGATGGTTGATTCCATTGCAAGGTCACCTTCTAAGAGATTGGAGTGAAACTCATGAGCCAGTAGGCTTCATGCGTTTCTTAGCCAACTTCATTTTCTATCCTCCTCGGCTTGTCATTTAACAACAGGATGTTCCGCGAAGCATGGAAAATGTTTCAAAAATGATTAACGCCTAAACATTCAAACACATATGCACAAGAATCCATCATGTATCGTTTGAGGTGAATAAATTCACTTTTGGCCCTCCATAACGACTTGCGGTCGCTTTCTCATGTGTCAAGTCCAGATTGTATCCCGAATCTGGTACAATTTGCCGACGCCGACCTCGGACGGAAAGAAAGCGTGGTGAGCCCGGAGCGCCGGATCGAACATTATCACGTCTATTTTGCTGGGCAGCTGTAACCACAGCGCTACACGTACCCACAACGAAACATCTTATTTACAAGAATTTTGCCCGATATTTAAGTTAAATGGAGATAATTCTGCCTTAAAACAGTGGTATTGCGAAATAGGTTACTAATAGACCATCAAAACAAGCACTGGGTTTTGGATTCCTCAAGCACTTTTTGATCGATCGGCATGGTGAAAAGATGAGCGTTTTATAAAATTACGAGGATTTCTGAAATTTTAATCCATGATTGAGGAGCATTGTTGCTCAGCAGAATATCTTGAAGATTCACTTGGAACGACTATTTATAAACGTTCTTGCTTATGTTGCATTCATTTGCCGAATCCGCCGTGTTTACAACTTCGATAAATAATCTAATGAAAATAACAAGAGTTGTGGCGAGAATGCGTACCACAAGCTCTTCCTTTTTTTGGTCAGTGCCCGATCCCGTAGTTCATTGCCTCTTGAGCTGGCTTGGTCCCGTGACACGTCAGATCCAGAATAAAATGGAGGGCTATCGCAGATATTTCGACGTCTTTGACTTCTTTCAAAAGGTTGCTTTACCGTTTAAGTGCAACATTGGTTCTCTCTCAAATGGTTTTTCTGGTGAAGTCCACTTTCTTTCCTTTACGGGCCAGATTGAAATGCCCAGTGGCGCTTTCAATCCCTTCTACGTGGGAAGAAACTTGCAATTAAATCTCCATTAATAACGTCTCAGAACATTAAGCTCAGACGAGGTTAAAAAAGTCGCCACTAAATTTTAGGGCCGAGAAAACCTCTTTTAACTGGCCCACATTATATATACAAGTGTTTCTACTTCTGCAGTTATTTACTCTACCGCTTTTGCTGTTATTGTCTTATCGCACACTGGGGACCAATGACGAAGAGAATTTCAGAAAAGACATGGATGCGAATATCGAAAAGATGAAAATTAAGAGATATAGATTGTTCATGAAGAAGTGTCTACTCCATTTTCTTTCCCATAAAGGAAAAGCGGTTAAGAAAACTGTACAAAATAGAATGTGCTTTGCTTCGTATGAATTCTTCAGTAGTTGATGATTGCGTGGTCATGCTGATCTCTAACTGCTTCATAACGAGTACATAGTACCAAGTTATTTGTTACCTGCAACTCCCTTAAATATGGACTATAACAAACACGAGCAAATTCCATTCCTGGCAAACTACGGCTTTACAGCGTCCTTTGCTCACTCCACGGAAGCAAAGAGTGTCATGTCATCGTCGTGGTAGAGTCGTTACTACTTTTATCGAGAAAGTGTCTACGCGCATCTCTTCAAATTCTGTAGTGGCATACAATTATTTTTAAGTAGGCAACCGCGTAGAAAAGTCATATTCTTTTATAGCCATGGTGAACCTCCTGAAGATTCGAATCAGGCGTCTTTTATCGCAGTTCTACAAACGCCAACACGTGCCCATCATAGTGAGGTATTCCACCAAAGTAACTGCTAAGCAGTGACCTTTATAATCCCCCCCTAAGCTACTTGGTATCGTTGGACGCCGCTTATCTACCGAGCGTGTTAAAAACCTCTGCCCTGTGTTTCATTATATTTCATTGACTTTTAATGAAAGGAAAAAGAAGAAAAAAAGGGCTTACCAGATTGACTTGAGAGTATAGCTGGCAGTCCAGTTAATTAAGACCTTGATAGAGAGCACTGCTATATACGACAACCCCATAAAGACGTCAAACAGCGCTAGCAGCAGTAGGTAGAGATTGTAGGAATTTCTAAAAGAAAAAACTATTCAACCTAAAGGATAGCAAGATGTGAGCAAAACTTGGAACCTTAGGTGAGCTTCGAAGCACCGATTACCCTTTCTGGTGGTTCTCGTGCCATCCACTGCATCAGCAGATGGCCTTGCTTTGTATTTTACTCAGCCAGTTTTTTTCACTCTAACGGTGCTATCAGCAATCACCCGTGAAGGGAGTGAGCTGGGGGAGAACAAATCGGCACTCAATCCCTTTTAAGCTGAAGATGCAGTCGAAATCAAGAATCTATTCACGTATAGAAACGTCATTTTTAGAAATAAACATTTTCACAGAGAACTGCAAAAACGTTTAGTTTGACCATGAAAAGCTTCATTCGGTTATTTAGTGTCTAACTTATCGTTTTTTTATTAAAAAAGTAAAAAAGAGCTGGAGACGAAAAGATTCAATTCGAATGTCTCACTCTAGGTGAGAGAACCGCCTTATCGTAGCCCAGAAACAATTTTCTTCAACCTTTCTGTGTTCAATTCTTTCATTTTTGGAGCTGTCTATTGCATATATCGACGAAATATGTATATGTATCTATGTACGTATATATATATATATATATATATATATATATATATATATATATATATATATATATATAGTACATGGAGCTAGGAGCAGAGCAGTGGTGAGTGGGGGCAGTCGATCAGGAAGCAAAGGCGCCTGTTCGATCCCTACCCCAACGTTCTCCTTCAATCCACAAGGGAACGCCTTAGCCAGGTTATCTCCAAGATTGCAATAAGAAGTAACTCAACCAGTGTTTTTCCACATTCACTAAGAAGATGAATTCTTGAAGCAGCAGCTGAAACAACCTATGGAGTGTTTGAGGACCAGTGTGGACGATGAGTGCGAGGAAAACGAATCGAATGCAAGAATTGCTTTGATCCGCAAAGTAGACATGATGGCGGGACGTGTGAAATAACAATTTTAGAAAAATACCTACTTGTATATTTGGATGCTCGGGCTTGAATGGTTGTGTGGGCCCCAGCATAGTTTCCACTTTTTTCCAGTTTTGCTGGTTTTAGCCATTGTGGTTCCCTGGAGTGCCGAGCTCAGCCTGCGAAAAGTGTGCTCCAGATAGTCACCATCACAATAGGTCGCAGGTTTTGTGGACTAGAAGGTGATCATTGGCTATCATGCGAGTAGTTTGATACCAAGACGGTGGTGGACCCTGGTATTGGTTTACTTTCCTAGCTGGGTTTCCTGACGGAAACGCCGGTTTAACACTCAGCCTGAGAGACACTGCAGAGGACGAAACCCTCTGCTGTACATCGCGGCCCGACACCCAGGAACACCTACCAGGCATGATGGAATGGTAAACTGTTGTGCGGTGTAAAAAAATACATGTACATATATAGGATATGTATATATTCATGTAAATAGGTGTATGCGAGTGCCTGTGAATCTATGTATATATGTATGTTTATTTGTTGGTGGGTATGTAAACATCTATGCATCAAAGTGCTGTGTGTAAACGTTGATATACATCCATATACATATATATATATATATATATATATATGTATTTAAAAACACGAATTTGTTTATTTCGTTGCCTAGTGCGTCATACAAGGCACCACGAAATGAATAAATGTCTATTTCCATGTTTTCTTTTGTGATATCGGACTTTAAGAAGTGCTTTCCACTCATCTTTGTGAAAGCTGCGAATGTTCCCACTGGGATTTGTCACCCACAAAAACACTCAGTGACATTCATAAACTCTGCTTGGCAAAAGTGAAATGAACTAAGTGAGGCTAGAAAGTGCTTCCAGTGTTCTTCAAAATGTGTTGATGTTCTAACAAAATTGGGAAGCTCTTTCATTACGGCGATGCGGTTGTCAAGAAAAAATTCCAATCGAGTTAAAGAAGTGTTTGGCCCATATTACTTATACGTGATCTATGCAATAATCGTTGAAGTAGATAGGAGAGAGAAGCATTCATCAATAATACAGGCCTCTCTACGGTATTTCCGTGGCGCTCGACCTCATGATTTCTTCGAACGGAATAACTGGGAAAGTGGAACGAAAACAGAAATTGGGAGGGCTTTTAGATAACTACGTTGTGGGAATATTGCTTCTGCTAGTCATCCCGATCTTAAGCCACTTGAGTAAATTGGGGCCTGTGTTCACTCTTTTATGCTTTATTTACTTTGGCTTGCTTTACTTTTATTAAACATTTAAGCTCGACTGTACACGTATTTCCTTCTCTAGTCGGATTTCCGATTCTATAAACAGCTGTAGGAAGCAACGGAAAATTGGTCACACAAGTATTCAAGGATAACGGGAGATTTCTATTCATACGCAATGACTATTTTATTAAGTCATTTATCTTCTGAAAATGCACGCACCTTCAGTGGCAAGGCGCAGCACAATGGTAACTCGTCGAAAGAGCCGAGCTCCAAAAAAAGGCTCCAAAGGAAGTAGTAGTAGGCAAGACTCTAATTTTCTATGCAATTTGAGAGCAAAAAAAGCTTCACGACTTCTTCGATAAGGAAGAAAGAATTCCATCTTTACTGCCACAGTAAAATGTTGCCTAAGACATGCTGGCTGTTCCAACTCTGACCCGGCAAAAAAGGAACCACAGCTCAAGTCTGGATTTTTTTCTCAACGGTGTTTGTATAAATATCTTGTAATTCTTAAAAAATCTCTTTGGTTTACTGCCATTGTAAATATGTACGGAAGTATAAGACGTTTTAATGAAATATGACAACACCTTGCATCTTACTTGTTTCCCATATTTATTTTTTCCAGCTATTTCATAGCCAAGGAGAATCTTGTCGCATATGTTTTATAGTTTGCTTTCTAAGTAATAAAGCAAACCTGTGTTGTTTACTGGTCACAAATACCAGGAATATGAAGATGTTAAAGAGTATGGAGACGATGGAGATGGTGACGCCAACGACGACAACCAGCCAGAATCGTGGCACAAGGAAATAATCATCCACAGTGTTGCAGACGTGCAACATGGCCACCGACGATGATGACATTGGTGGACTCAGCGTTGTCAAGTTCTTCATCACTAGCAAATAACCAGTGTCAGCATCCAGAGAAGAGCTGAATTTCTACAACTTAAGCACTTCAGTTAAAAACAAAATTTAGAGATTGGATACAATACGGCTTTCCTTGCATAAAAATAGAGAGTTCGGAATACGCGAGAATTTGTCTATACAAATCTTTGTGGTGTTTACTATTTCGAAAAAGGACACTAATACAATGTCCATTTATATGTCTATACGCACACACACACAATAACATACGCATATAAATACTTAAATTTGTACAAAAATCTGCAATATTAATAAATGCACACTTGGATTTATAAGGCATATGACATACACACACCAGCACATGCACACCGACACGCATACACGTACACATCCAGTCGCACACGCACACGCAAACGCACGCACGAACACACACACAGAAATGTTGTAGCCAGAAAGCAAAAAATATTTTAAAAAGAAAATCAAAAATCGGTGAAGAACAGGATCTGGTTTGGTCCCTTCAATTTTTTGCAACGACTAGAAATAATAGGTGGTAGAGAGAAATGAGAAGCAGTTGTGATGTTTTCACTAACGTTCTACTAAATTAATACGAATGTTTCCTAGGTCACACGTTTTCCTCAGTAGTCCAGGTGCAAGGTAGAAGATTTAACAGTGCAAAGTACTTTGCATAAAATTCTGCGAAACGATTGTCTGAAAAAAATTGTTTCAGGGGTGAGGAAAGTTCAGCTTTTTCTTTTCAAATAGCGTTTAATTCACTAAATCAGACTTCATCATTATGATTAACCATGTCGGACTGTTCAGAATTCACCTGACAACACTGGAAACCAAGTATTCGAGTAACAGTTTATGTAAAATACACTTTGTCTTACCTTTTCTTACTAAAGTGAACTTTTTCTTCCTGCAGTAAAATTCTGATAACAATCGATCACAAGAGAGCTACCGTTTGACATACCTGCTCCACGCTTCGAGAAAGCGATTAGCTTGAGAAGATGGTGAACTTTGCAGTGGAAAGAATAGAGGAAAGCGGTTGTTTGATGTTCTTCAAGATTGTTCTTCATTTTCTCTTTACGTTTTAGGACCTTCGCAATTTTTAACACCATTACTAAGAGGGTTGCATTAAGCAGCAAAATCTAATTATGACCAATGCCATTTCGAGGAACACACACTTCGTGTTCACTTTTCGTTACGATATAAACCACTGGGCACTTGTTTAAATGCAAATATAAGCGTATGAAGGACTTATCAAAGAAACACCATAGAGGCACCCTTGCAAAAATCCTTAACTGGTTGGATACCACACCCAGTTTTGAAATGTTTTCATGTAGGAGAAAATTTTCTCCCATTCATATTCATTTTTTTCTTCTTTTTTTTGGAGTTAAAAATACTGCCACGCCATATGCCAGCTCATATATACCACCGACTTTTGCAGGATACATTGCCGCAGTAAAAGCAGATCAAGAGAATTTATTGGATGGCAGGCAAACGTTCACCCCCGAAAGGACACCGCCGAGCAAGGACACTTCGTTGGTGTGGGGGCCACACTTCCACCGAATCGAATCGACACTAAAACGACCGACTCTGGACCATGGAGCCGAATCAGTCTGGCTCTTACGAATACGAAGAGCCTGAAGAGTTATCTGAATGACAGCTGTGCAGAAAACTCGTTTTGGTTTGATTTTTTAAAAATACTTGACCCGTCCACGCCTACATTTCCACGTCCACTGTGAGAATTCCAGCACTTCTTGTATTCGATTCGTTCCCTCGCATCGACCATACACGAAGGTCTTCGAACCTTTTACTTGTGGGCTTTGCTGCTGCTCAAAATTTTTTCGTCCTTGTTATGAACGCAGTTGGGTTCCGGTCCAGATCATTCGTTTAGAATCTTCGGACCGTATTCGTGGTCACCGTCATCACTTTCACTGTGTCATCCGTCCCCTGTTAGCTTGATAATGCAAGAAAATCTCAATTTTGCTATAATAGCTGGATAAAACCCATTATAAAACGATTCGGACGCCGTTTTTCGTACAAACTACGACTTTATTACGAAGGATGACGCGATTTTCAGCGACCATTTGGAGCATAACATAGAACAGTGTCTCAGCCCACGTAAAAAATGATGCGGGCTTCGGAACTGCAGGAAGTATAAAGGGCGAAAAAACTTGGAAACGTTGCTGTTGGCTACGGTTGAGAAACAACAGATTTTCTCAATAAAGGTGGATTAAAAGCTGTAGCCAACTACACAGCATTACGGTGGAGCCACTTTCTCAAAAAGTAACAGCACCGAACGTTGTGTTCTACGTCGTCACAGTCGATTGGATTTATTTTCTCCATTCGCAAAGAAAAAGATGAATCCTCTGTCAAAACTGGAAAAAAAGGAGGAATCTAGAAAATTTCTAAAAAAACGCTGTTCATAAAACTAAGTAATCGCCCCTGGGGAAATTACTGGGTTGACAAAGGATCTGTAAACATTTTAAATCTCCGAGTGAGTGGAATGGGCACTAGAAGAGGCTTCATTAACCTCCATTACGCATCAAAGCTTCTCACTCTTCTTACCATGCTCAAGATGCACGAAAACCACGACACATTTTGTGTAAGGTTTTTTTAGCACTATTGCCGAAAATCTGATCACAGATACCTTGCCGAGCAGTGTGTGGTCATTGGCCGGTCTATTTTTTCTTCGCGTCGGAGTACGATCTCTCAAGCTGAGGAGAGCGTATCTTAATCCGAAAGCAGTTAACTTATGACCAGTGTGGTTCTAGAAGGAACGTAGTCATCCAAAACGGCAAATTGAAATACATCACTAAGCAGTACTGATAGCATAGAAGGAAAAAAATGAATGGTTGTCCGATACGTTCCAATACAAATAGATGCTTCTACAGCATGAAATGAGTTTGTAGCCACATTTTAGATGTCTCATTTGCTTTTCGTTTGTTAGTGGCTTATAAAAAAAAGTAATTGAATTCCTTTTTTATGGATGTCAGAAAGGAATGACTGTTGACCCAGCAAAAAACAGATAGTTATTTTAATTTTCCTGCAGCAGTGGATTGCGTACGCTGAGCTGGTTACTCTGATTTAAAGTGCTTGAAAATATTTCAGTTATAGATATCACGAATCCCATTACTAATCGTTTCGTTAAAGACGGAAATCTCGTCCATCAAGAAACTGAAGCATATTCTTTCTCATTTATTGCGGTGACAAACAAAAACAGAAGATAGAGATATTTCACTCCATTTAGAGGAGGTACGGTAATAGAGAGCGCATGAGTGCAATACTTTTTAGGATTTGATTAGCAAAGCATATAGCTAGTTAGCTTAAACAAATTTATCAGTGTCATTGCACGAAACACCAGTGATATTGGACGAGAAAGGAGATGATCTCCACGTGGTGTCGCAAATAGAACACGCAACCTGTGAGACCATCCGAAAAGTTTGACATAAGCATTCGTTGTGATAATTTGAAACCCAATTCTAACTTTTCTTTATTGCTAACCAATCAGTTTGCACTACTAGTAACTCCAGAAACAGTGGTACTAAAGTGCAGGTTTGTAGAACGTTATAAGAAGAGTATTCCTTTGGATTCCTGGAGAATAAGCGAATCTACCTTGTTCATTTTCAGAAACTTTCAAAAGTAAGGAAGAAATGAAAAATGGCGCAGTACACGAATATCATCTACCGAATGTTCAGAGTCCAACCGCAAAGGATGCGTGCGCATGGCGAATGAAGGCACTCTCAAATTCCTTATTCTAGAAGGCGGAGACTTCATGAGCCAGCGTTGTACTGTGCGGATTGAGGGTTACTATAGCCATTTGTAACGGAGAATATACAGGAAACAAAAGAAATGATGCTGTGAAAAGGTTACAGTTCATGGGGACATAGTGTGAACGAGTTTGAAGTATATTAAAATCCAAGAGGAGACTTAGGAGCTACTTTTTAACACATAAAGTCCAAATTCCACGTGTAAAATCTGCTTCAGAACATGGGCAGTGCTATTTAATATATTTTTTATATAGCTTGCTCATATATATATATATATATATATATATATATATATATATTGCGCGAATTCAACTATTTACTCAATTCAGTTCAACTTTTGACATCGCCACAAAGGACTTTGGACTTAAGACTGGCTTTCGCTGCTTAGCCACTCGAAGACTTAGTCTTCTTGATGTCTTCTGTTGAACGCTGGTTGTTGTTCTTCTCTGAGACCTAGGGATAGCTTCACTAGGGCGTTTCCAGAACTTCACCGAGAACATATATCCACCTCGCATGCTTCTGTGGATCTGCGGAAGCTTTTATCAGGTCTGATTGGCCGGTGTGAAGTCGGTCCAGAAGCCAAGCGTGTACTAGGCGGTATTTACAACGACTGTGTCTCTCGTGACCCACACACGGTGTTGGATAAAAGGTGAAGTGTTTTGTATTTACAATTCATGAGGAGTGTTGCACGCACTATATTCCATTAAGCATGGTAGTGATGGTTGAATGCATATTTCTCTTGTGGCTACCTACTAATATGTTTTTTACCTACATCACAAGTCTGTCACCAATTTGCAGACTGCAAGATCGAGCCAAAGACTTCATGTATACTGTAGAACACTTCTCACAAATACATTACACGTGCACCATAGACAGTGTAAAAACACATAAGTATAAGACTCGACTTCAGATAGCAACTACTAAGTGTCAAACCGTTTGAAACGTAGACTCCGACGATCATCGTATATAGGAACGATATCGATTAATTAGAGATAAAGGCGATGAAAACCATCGTTCCAGTGTTCATTTATGCGATGAGAACCATCGTTCCAGTGTTCATTTATAAGTGCACATAACTAAGTGTAAAAAAAACTCCGTTATATATAATGCTTGACCAACTCTTACTAATTTACTTGCTTGTACACTTAGCTCGTTCGCCCTCGCAAGTTGTGTGGACGTAGTTACTTTTTTCCATCTGCTTCGTTATCTCTCAGCCCTCATCTATGAATGTGATCAAGTTCTCATGAATTTTCATCTACGGCTTAAGTATCTGACATCTTCTCTGCTTCATTCCGTACTAAGAGTGGCAGAAATTTTGTGAAAACTAGCGCAGTGGTAAAAATTTCACTTGGAAAAAGACGAGATCTTCAAATGCATTCTCTCAAACTTCATGAGTGTACGTTGAAGAGTGGAAGCATAATAAAACTATCCAGAAGGTTTGTTTGACGACTCGAAAAATTGTGGTGTTAAGCACGAATTTTGGAGGAATAGAATAAAAAGAGTTCCATACATTTCTAGGCAAAATATTGGTTGGCGCATGATATTAACGTATATCAGTGAGTTTAACAGAAAACAAGAGTGAACTTTGCAGAAAACAATCCAGAAGAGCCTATAGAAATAGGATGAATAGTGCAATTACAAGTGTTTGATCATCTGAAAGAAATTTCTCGCTTGCTCATGCTTACCCTTTCAATTCTTCTCCAGTGGAATTCAGCCGTCACAAATTCCTTTACAACAGATGACTTGTTTTATATTTCGAAACAAAACCACAATGATGCTGCGATTTTTTGCAAAATTCCGGACCGCAAATAGTGGCGGGGAATGAACCTCGCTATTACCCTTTCCGGGGGTTAACATGTTCACCACCACACCATGCCTGTCCTAGGTTTAGCCTTTCTCTCACTTGCCTTTTATAGGCGTTATCGGCAATCACCCGCCAACATGATTGATCTGGGGGGCACAAATCGGCATTGAAACCAGTTACGCCGAAGTTGTAGTATAAATCCTCTCAACGGTTTACTGCCTCATCGTGGCTGCGAGGTGTTTCTGGATGTCGGACTGCGATGTACAGCGGCGGATTCGTCCTCCGGCAGGGTCTCCCAAGCTGAGAATGAGTCCGGTGTTTCCATCAGGAAGTCTCTCTAAGAGTAAACCAATGTCAGGACCCATCACCGTCCTGGTATCAAAGTCGCATGGTGGTTAATCTCCCTCTGATCCACAAGGGCTGCGACTGCCTATGGTGGTGACGACCTGGCGCAGACTTCGGCCAGGCTGACCTAGCGATTCCAGGGAACCACAATGGCTTGAGCAGGAAATCTCTCAAAGATGGTGATTATGCTGGAGCCCTCACAACCAGTGAGGACGGGCCGTTCAAGTATCAAGTAAGTAAGTGTAATATAAATCACAATGTAGCCACTTTTTTATTCATTGCCTAATCTTTTTTCATGGAAGGTATGATGTGAAATACAACTGCAATTATACTGAGATATTTGCAAAACCTCAGACCGCAAGTGTTTGCGCGGGGATCGAACCCGCTACTTTCCGGAACCTCACGTTCAGCACCATACCATACGGGTCCTTCGTTCCGCCTTTCTTTGAGAAGTGTTTTATCATAGGCGAAGCGAAGGACACTGGTGGTGAACGCTTGAGCCCTAGGAAACGTTAACGGCGAGGTTCAGTCCCCGCCGCAGACACACGCGGTCCGGAGTTTTGCAAATATCTCACCGTCGTTGTGATTGTATTTCACATCATATCTTGCCATGAAAAAAACAACAGGCAATATAAAAAGTGGTTACTAGATCAGAAAATCTCCTCCAGTGGTCCTTATCTGACTGCAACGACTTATCCATACCGTAGAAGATTTACTGTCACATATAACTGAGTAAGGTTTCCACATGAAGCAGCTGTGAACAGAAGAATTTTAGTTCTCTACTATGTCACGTAAACTGCTCCATCTTTGTAATCTTCGGTCGTTCGTACAAATGCGACCGACTTTTTGAAAGATTAACTTCTCGACTTTTCTGCGCGATTCGAGAGCGCTGAAATGAGTCTTCTTAATTAAATCTCACTGAATAGCGCTACTCGTGCTCTTACGGTACGGGCCTCCTTTTAATTCCATGAGTAGCGATCTCTAAGGCAGGCTTGTCTACGGGAATAACCACAGATATATCCATAAGTTAGACCCCAATGTCATACATTCGCCACATTAATCTTATATTGGCACTGTTTCAATTAGAACATTAATTTGGCAGAGCACCTCATTGAGATTGACAAATGTTAAAGATTAAAAATCCACAGTAGGACGATACTTCACGCAGAATTGCTTAGGCTGAAAAATAGTTCGACATCATAATTCGAAATCCAACTAATGGTAAACTTTGGATATGACAGAGTTCGGAAGGTTAACAACACGTCATTACTTGAAATGAGAATTCTGGCCGTGCAATCTGATTAAGCTCAAATGGGATGTTTTTGAAAACGAAATCGAATCTTTTCCATCGTCGAATGGATCTTACAGCTTGGACATTTGATCAATACGGTCGAACAAGTACTTCCTAGCAAAAAAAAACCAGCCTCTTGAGCGTTGTGCAGATTTTTGCCAAATTAGCAACAACACTGAAAAACTGGTTACCAAAAGTTGTTTAAACAGAATATCCATCTTCTAGAAATCTGGTCTCCGTAACACTTTCGTAATGGTTCTATACCGATTCTTAGTTCAGCCAATACATTGGAAGAACTTCGCTTTGTAAGCAGAACTAAGAAGACCCCGAAATGAGTTGCAGTTTTTTCTCAGATCGAAAATAGGTTCCATCCTCATTCTGTGTTTTAATAGGACAAATCTTCACGGTGGCTAAAAGTCTGATCATCTTTAGGTAATGCATTCCATTCAAGCTTTTTGACGAGCCTGCATGGCTTCTCCATGTTTCCACTTCCAGTTAAACAGAGGAAAATAACTGCTTTTAGCATCTTCATTGTTCACTACAACATGTGCCGGTCCATACTATGTACATTCAGGCTTAGTTCTGTGGAAAAACCTCGAAGTCACTCCCCTGTTAGGCAGTCGGACTTTAGGAAAAATTTCGAACTAAATCTAAGCAGACCAGAAAATACGCTTGGATATTAATGGAATTATTACTGTGGAACGAATAGGCACTGCATTCTTGTGCACATCGAATGCAATGCAGCGAAGGCCTTGCGGAATAGTTTTTCACGCTTAACCTAGCTTGCAGTGATTTCTGTGAAAAACTGCCCATGTTGAAGAGAAAGTATTTCCCATATACCACTTGTTGAATATCCCTTTAAACGCCCTAATATCCTTGGAGAAAATTCAAGACCATAAAAATCGCAGACATCCTTCGGTTTGTTGAAAAATGGAATGGTTTGAAGCCACCGGCGCTTTTTGTGCAACTGTATTTTGAACTAAGGCGACGTTGAAGTCGGCAGAGGCATCACCGACTAGCACTGATTCTGAGCACTGGTTCTGAAGAGCACGTTTGTTTTCCATCCTCACACCCAATCCAAGCAATGAACCCATAACAGCATTTCAACAAATCATTCCCGAGAACGATTACTCAAAATGGAGTGTTGTAGCTTAACGAGTCGGTGAATATGTTTCTTAGCTAAGACGTGGTATAAGGGTACAAGTTAGTCCAATCGATGTTGCTTTGGTCTACACGATTTTTTATAGTTAAAGAGTCTACGTGCCTCTATATTGAACTCTATTGCTAATACGTTTCTCCTGCAGCTGAGTCAACAGTTGATATCAGACGCTGATTTGAATCATCACTTACATCCGTAAGCAGATTCAGCTTAGACACCCATTTTTTCAAAGCCCGAGAATTCTGTATTTCAAAAAATTAAAGAACAATTTATACTTTATCATACTATTCTAGCAAATATATGCCAAAAGCGCACCAACTGGTAGTTTCCAGATTCTCTGCAGGTTTCTGTCGATTTCAATGTATGTTTTGCATATAATCACCCCTCTCTTTCTCTCTCTTTTTTTTCTTCTTCGTTATTCGCTCTCCTCCCTTTGTCTCTCTCTCTCTCTCTCTCTCTCTCTCATCTATCTATCTATCTATCTCTTTGTGAGGTCCTTAAAAAATCGATGAAAAGGCTTGTGACATATGAATCCACAGCAAGTACTAACGGCCTTATTTCTTGGTAATGAGGACGTACAATAATGTGAAAATAAAAAAGACGATTTCAATATAAACAAAATAAGGGTCTGAGTTTGGTGACGGGATGGGCTACCTTGTATTATCGGATATGCAAGGAAATCGAGCAAAAGTTGTTAACTTCCAAACACTTTCGCTATATTTTACTTTTTTCTTCTCTGCCTTCTATACTTTTTTATGGCAGGTTATTACACGAAATACAACTACAAGATTGCTGAGATATTTGCAAAACTCCGGACCGCAGGTGTTTGCGATAGGGAACGAACGCGCTATTGTCCTTTCCGGAGAGTAACGGCACTGATCGATAGAACTAGCTGAGAGACAGGCGAAACGAAGGACCCGCATGGTGTGGTGGTGAACGCGTTACTCTCCGGAAAGGACAATAGCGCGTTCGTTCCTCACCGCAAACACTTTCGCTATAGTTCCGAGCTTGAGCGGAGAGATGTATTGGCTAAAGTGACCGGGTCAACATCAGGTCTCATTCGTAGCTTGTGTGTTTCGGAATTTATACTGGATACTCAACTCAGTTATTATGTGGAATTTAACTACAATGATGACGAGATATTTGCAAAACTCCGGACCGCAGATGTTTGCTTCTCAGATCAATCCCGTTGACGGGTGATTGCTGGTAGCAACTGAGGTTAAAAAGAAGGCTGAGAGAAAGGCAAAACGATTTAGCTTCAGAAAAGGTAATGGTGTGTTCGATTATTACCGCAGAAACCTGCGGCCCGGAGTTTCGCAAATATCTCAGCATTATTGTGGTTATATTTCACATAATAACCTGTCATGAAGAAGAATAGGCAGTAAATAAAAAGTGATTACTGAATCGGTACTTTTGCAGGGCGAGGGTAGGTTTTGTTCAAAGCTTTATATGCTCATAAAATAGGGTAGGACTTCCAGAGTACAATGCACCTTTTTTAAACTAATTATGGTAAATTTGTTGTTTTCTTTTTTACAGCCTCACAAATATAACACATACAACACAACGGTAGCTGACATTTCGGCAGTATCGCCTTCTTCAGAGCCTGGAAGGGTACACAAATATGTAATTTATTAGGTCAAATGCCTCAACAACTCAAAGAGAAAGATGAAAATCTGAACAATAATTACACGATCACCGGCTTCTCGAAAAGCCCACCGTTTTTATCTGTTTCCCACCAAGGAGGAACAGCTACTTAGAGTCACATATGGTTAATTTCTGCACCACTCCACATCAAAAATCAGTTCTGAGATACGGGACTAGATCACGCGTTATCTCAGGGCATTCTCCCTGCTATTCATTCTCGGATTTTTGGAATTTATCCAAAAAGCCTCGAGGAGTTTGCGCGCTGGTGTTTTGGCATCGTGTGCCAAATAGCGGAGAAGATTTTGATGTAAAAGTCGCTATCAT
Source organism: Angiostrongylus vasorum (assembly GCA_018806985.1). Classification (NCBI taxonomy): domain Eukaryota; kingdom Metazoa; phylum Nematoda; class Chromadorea; order Rhabditida; family Metastrongylidae; genus Angiostrongylus; species Angiostrongylus vasorum. The sequence goes on along the minus strand of JADANN010000099.1, from coordinate 2,323,479 downwards.
CGCAAGGAGACTAAAAATACAAACGGGAAAATTTCTCGAGGCTTTTTGGATAGATTCCAAAAATCCGAGAATGAATAGCAGAGAAGAATGCCCTGAGATAACGCGTGATCCAGCCTCGTATCTCAGAACTGATTTTTGAGATGTGGGGTGGTGCAGCAATCAACCATATGCGACTCTAAGCAGCTGTTCCTCCTTGGTGGAAAACAGAAAAAACGGTGGGTGATCAAAGCGCTATTAGATGGACTATGAGGAAGATGTGAGGACGATAAGAGTATGCTCATTCTGAACTATGAACAAATATAATAGAGTGTGAAGTAAAACAAAAGGACTATCGACTCTGGAACCGTGGACTATCGAGTCGGATCGTCAGCTCTGATGGAGACGAAGACGTTGAAACGTTAGCCCAGTAAAAATTGTTTATCAACCTCGTGTTAGCTTGTCAAAGAAAGAGTACATGTTGACTAGTAACATCGAGGTTAAAGGAAAGTCGTCTTTGAAATAAAAGGTCTATAATATAAGATTATACTTACATCCATTAGGCGTGGTTCAATGGATTCATTATGCTTTAAAATCTCAGGAGAACACTAGTTGAAACGTGCCCATTAAAAACTCTCCATGTCAGGTTGATCTGAGCTAACTAGTTCTGACTAACAGCGGCTTTAGGAGAATTGGGGACAATCACAAAAAAACCGAATGTCTCTTCAAATATTCGCTATGTATGTGTTAACTTAATAGTTTCCACTCGATCAGAGGCTTAAAACCGTATGATTCTATCCAATCCACTAGAATTCCCGAAAAACCAGCGACGCAATGTGATTCCACAAGTTACTGAAATACTTAGATGTCACTCCTCCCCACATACGGTGCTTACTCGGTCCTTCTTTCATTCGCTTCGTTTTCATTCAACCGTTACCTATTGAAATGGTCGAGTTTATTCGTAGACTCGAATGCCTGTCTTGCTTTTAACACGTCAATGGCACGTTAAAAGCTGATGGAATGCGTTTTTCTGGAGTTCTGAGACAACCGTGACGAAATAGTCCCGACTGCCTGAATATCTGTGGAATGTCTGCTGGGTGAGCGCCGAAGATTTTTTCGGAGGAGTTCAAAGCGCGCAAATCAAAACTCTGTACCAAGTGGCAGCCTTTGCAATCATCGCCTCTTGTAAGGCATGCTTATTTTGCCTGAGTTCATAGTTTAGGCTGAGTAATGTTCCATTGGTTGCTTCGCGTACATAAGTTGATCTTGATGACGGTGCAGGACTATGTGCTTTTATACCTCACTGTGTTTTAGAAAAATGTATGTTTCCCTTCTATAGTCTATGGGTTATTGGAGCCAGCTAGTAAGGTTATTATCAATTACTGATCATCTTTCCTTCAAGAATCCATCGTCACTAAACTTATCTCCATAGCCAGCTGTTTAGGTACATTCGCTGTTGGAATAACATGGTGTTCTAAATCGAGGTTCACTGAACATCGGTGTGAACAGTCAATGTATTTCTTCTCATCCGCATGTAATTAAGATTGATCAACCGAATAAGAGTTTTGTGACAACCTTTGTGTTCGCTTGTCAATGAGAAGAAAAGGAATAACACGGTGTCTGATTCCATTGATAAAACGTATTCCAGCACACGAATGGAAACCAAAAATTTTTCCTCGGTCATTTACTAATGGACGCCCAAAAAAGCACGCTGTAATCGAATTCTTCACTGAAAGAGCACTCTACACAAATGTGTCGAACGATTCCTAAGGCAACGCAACGCATCATCGAATTGCAACATGAAAACGCAAAAAAATGTACGGAATCCCTGCTCAGCACGACAAGTAAAGCTCATTAAGAAAGACACGGTATGGAACTGGTGCTGCTTCTGAACGGTGAAATAAATCTTTTCAGGAATGACGAAGTCAACACCGGAAGCCAAAAAGCATTGTTGTTCATTATTTTTGCATTTACAAAAAAAGATGCTTCGAATGAACGTGATCTGAACTCAGTGATTAATAATTTATGGACGGGAAAGCAATGACACTTAAATTAGCTCATAAAAAACCATCTCCAGTAGTTACCTATTAATACTAAACCAAGCTGAGTTTAAATGAAAAGTCATTCCCCATAGCAACTATTCTATTTCCGATAGAACTCCATCTAGTTAGCCTTTCATCACTAACGCATTATGAATCATGGGTCCAGAAAATTCAGTGGCAGTGACAGAACGAGCACCAACCGCTCTACGTCGTCTACTGATTCAAAACCACCTATACAATCGTCTATGGGTTCAGGTACAAATCGCCTAATTTTTTTGGACGGGCTGCAGAATGAAAAGATTGCCAATACAGGTGGATCGCTTTGTGTTTTCACAAAAAGGAACAACAAGACAGAGAACTTAAACTTTGACAAGGTACACCATCAAGGAACATAAGATTCAAAAAGCGTGACGATGAGCATTTTAAGGCAAAAACTGTCTCCAAAAATCCAAAATGAACACTAGAGATAAATTTCTCATAATCACAGGTGCTAACGACGTTGGGCATTACCCTAGAATAAGGTCTTTGAATACATATTTCACACTATGAGGACAGCCTCGATCACCAAGGAAAGGGACAAAAAGTAAGAATGAATATGCACAAAGCAAGCAGTCAAAGTAGTGTAAAACTCACATAGGTTCTTTCGATGAAGTAATTAAAATGTTAGGACAGCTAGGATCCATGGAACATGACCCTACCGATGCTTTGACAAAGTGGGAATCTATTGAAACAATTGCAAAGAGAAATAAGTGCTATCAATGCCGAGGCTAAGTGAAAGTCGTTGTTGAGGGCGTTGAGGGCTTTTCATTACAAATCTGTAGCGCAGATGGTGACAGTAGCGATGGGAAAGGAAGCGATGGTTAAAAGAGAAGGTTCCGGAAATTCTGAAATGGGGAATAGTCATCTGAGTTGGTTGATAATGAGGCATTGGATACCCTCTACTTCTTTCACTTTCTTTTAATACTAGACCCCTCAAATTGTTCAGAATTCAAAAAGCGCAGACCAGTTTCCGAAATTCTCAAGACACAACCAGAAATAACGAGGATGTAGGAAACCGATGCAATAAGAGCAATAGGAAAAGTAATTTCACTTCACATCCGCAGCTTCTTGACTTCAGCTGTCAAAAAAAAATGCCAAAAGCAAATGCAGCGGAACTGATGGATCTCATTGGGTGCAATAAAGGAACAAAATGAAGAAGTAGCATTAGGTTAATTGCATTTAAACTCTATAAAATTCTTCTTTAATCTTTTAGAGAGTATATTAATTTCTCATGATAAACAGAACTTTTACTCAACCTAATTTTGAACGACTTACTTTGCTCTACGAATCTCCTCCATGCAAAGTGTTTTGAGATCACCGAGATGTTAAGCCGAACCCTGCTTGTTGGCTTGAATCCCAATTGGTTTAGGATACGGATCGGCTGAGTCTGTTTTGATTTCAACGAATTCTACGTATAGTGCAAACGTAGATATGTTCATGAGCGTGTGAGACTTGCGTTTTAACAGATTTCATTCTGCGCGCCAACCAATGAAAAGCCTGTCATAAAGTGAACGACAACTGCATGAGAGATGGTTGGAGTCCTCGGCGAAGAATGATGTCAATGTCTCGAAGAATCTGACAAGCCAACCATCTGCGCTTTTCCGCCAAATTGTCGAGAATGAAAAAGATCATCTTAGAATTATGATGGCTTTTGTGTTCTTAGATACCAGAGCCGTACCTACCGGGAAAATCTGATAGGCGAAAGGGAGGACTGTGGGAGACTCTGCAAGTGCTCGTGAAAACCATTCGACGATTAATAGAAAGCTAGGTAGTATATAGGTGATACGATTTTTGTAACTACGTTAGACATCAGTGAAAATCAGTCCAATGACTTAATCAAATCTCTATTCAAACCAAATGTCTCATGTTATTCTGAAGCACAAAGAAACTAAGAAGACATTGAATAGATATCTGGTCTTCTTACTTCTGGGTTGTACACGACATTTGTTATATCTGGGTCCATTGGAATTTTGAACACTTTTTTAAAAATGTCATTGTTAAATTCCGAAAGGGGAGTCCTCATTTTGATAGCACGCATCGAGTAATATTACACAGATTGAAAACGCTTAGTACCTGATGTTTGGTTTGTCAATAAGCCATCCACCTGACAAACGATGTGGAAAGATGAATATTAGCTATCACAGAGGTTGAGAAAGTTTAAAGATTGAAAAAAATTGAAAAAAAAATGGGCAATGATTGGGAGCGAATGTTGCACAGTTCGAAAAGTTTAGTATTTGATCCTTGATTAATCAGCGAGCCATTCACTTGATTACCGAAACTGTGTAAAAGGCCATAGAAATAAATGAAAGTTATATAATACTTAGAATATTATAGATGTCATAAATAAAGGACAAGAGAAACAAGAGGTTATCATTAGGAACGAAAAGTTATCCATCAACAGTACTTTCACTGCTGTCTGTCTCAGCCAGACTGTCGCCAGCTTAACATCGAATGCATTGCGTGGTTCCAGAATAACAAGTTCGTTGGCTTCATAGGATCAAACAACTAGATGGGTGATACATAGGAAATTACAATGCTCAATATGAATAAAGTGGGATGGGGGCAGAATAGTGGTCAGTGATGAAGTCTATCAGGAAGTAAATCGATTGTTCGATCTACTCCAAACGCTCTCTTCGGCATTCCCCAGATTGCAAGGTGAATCCATTCGACTAACATTCTCCAACGCTCATAAAGAAGACGAGTTCTTCAAGGAGAAGCCAGAAGAACGCGCGAGATGTTCGAAGACTCGTGTGGACGATGAAGGCGAGGAAAACGAATCGAATGCAAGATGTCCTGGGGTCTGCACAGTAGATGCGATGGAGGATCATGTGGAACAAAATAAAAGTAAAATATGAACAGAGAAAAACACTATCTAAAAAATGGCGATTTTAATTGTTGTAATAAATGAGATTTATGCTGTTAAGTGGTTCGTTCGTAGAGCAGTGGTTAGAGGTGTTCTACAATACAGGCTTAGTATTCGGTTCGATCTCGCATCTCTGGCTCGGCGATCCTTCTTCCTCTAGGATTGAGAAATTGATACCAGACTTTTTTCAATCCGACCGTCGTCCAAGTTCGGTATTAATAATCAGTATCTTCCTGGATAATTAAGCTAACACGAGGTTGATAAAAAAGTTTATTCGCCTAGTGTTTTGGCGTCTTCGCTTTCGTCAGAGCTGATAACCAGAGTTGACGGCCCACAGTCGTTCGTTCTTCTCGAACTGGTGCTTTCGTTGTCGTATAGAGCGGGATATTCCACACTTGACCACCGCACGAATGAGGCATGCTCACTCGGGAGCGGTTTTTGATACCAAACTTGTCTGGAACGCTAGCATCACTGACTTGATACATCAGTAGGCATCTCAAACCACTGTATAGACCGGATAGGCATCTAATCATCTCTAACGATGCTTAATTAAGTCGAATTCATGGTGTATCCCTTAAGGGTTGATCGACGGCGAATGCCTTATCCTTTACTTATGCTGATAAATTATAAGACTGGGTATTGTGAATTTAACGTGATAAACGAGAAAGTATTCGTACCAAATGCTTTTGTGAAGATTTTTCCGATGAATAACGTCAGTAAACTAGGTTTACCACCTTCTTCTTCCAGTCGAACAAAAAGGGGGCGCGTGTGGGACAGTGATCGGAAGCGCCCTGCAACACACACGTGGAATCGATCCCCGCACCCATGGCCCACCTAGCCTTCCATCCCTCCGTCAAATTAGTACCAGACTTGTCCGGGAAGATAGCAGCACTGGCTCGATACATCGGTAGGCCACCGCGAGTCATTGTAAAGGCAAGATAAGCATTCAGTCACCTCCAACGATATTTAAAGAAGTCGAACGAATGGCGCATCTCCCAGGAATTGATCCACGTCCAGAGCTTTATCCTTTTTTATTTTAACCAAATAAAAAAAGGGAGCAGACGGCACAGTGGTAGCAATGCTTATTACCACGAGCACTATGCCACTTTGATCGCGCTCCAGACTCACAAAGGCTCTCATCTTTTCGGGATCGTGAAATTGGTTCCGGACTTATCCGGGGGGAAACGTTCTAGCTTGGCTATCTCAGGATTTCAGGAAAAATCGTCTCGACCAGCATTCTACGACATTCAAAATCTAATGGAAGTCCTCAAGCAGCAGCTGTAGCCACACGTAAAACTTTCATGGATGACGAATGCGAGGAAACGAATCAAATGTGAGAAGTGCTGGGATCTGCACAGTAGACATGAAGACAGCTCATAAAAATAAAATAAATTAAAATAAAATAAAAAACCAAATAAAAGCAGCGAATTTTAGCTGGTTTTTTGACCATTGTCGGTGCATTTGTACTGAAGACTGATGATATTTGCCAAGCGTTAATGAGGACATGGCTGAGCAATGGCAATTCATGATTGATGCCTGCATCACCCCGGATGATGTGGGTTTCTATTTTTTTTCCCTCCGAAAGAATGTTTATTGAAGGGTGACGATTGATGAGGCTGGTTGGAATTTAGAAGCGGTGTGGTATAGGCAGTTTCTGTGCGTAAAATGCCATCTTCTTCGTTCCCATGAGAACGCGCAGACACGTTGAGTGAGAATACCATCTTTAGAATGTGTTGATATCATTTGGAAACAACGAAATGGTAGGGTTTGTAACGGAATGTTGCAGACATTAGGAAAAGCTGGATCGATGTCCAGTTCTTTCGCGAATTCCTGCCATGTAGTGAGAACCGACATTCACAAGAGAATAATCGCAGAGGTATTAAGGACAATTTGTTTTCTGAAATCCCTATGAAATTATTCTAATCAAACAGACAAGGAAGAAAAAAACTGCGATGAATGAGGTTACTATTTCATTTCTCACTCTACTCGCTTCCCATTTCTATGAAAATATCGTTTCCATCTCTATTTACCAAGTGAACTCTCCTTCTACGGAATTGTCTACAGTTATCTCGAAGGGGACTTGTGACGCAGTGGTCGGAGGGACCCTGCAACACACACGCAGAATCGATTCCCGAGCCCATGGCCCACCAAGCCCTACATCCCTCCGGTGTCAGCAAATTGATACCAAACTTGTCTGGGAGGATAGCAGCACTGGCTCGATACATCGGTATCCCACCGGGAGTCATTGTAAAGGCCAGATATATACTCAATCACCTCCAAAGATACTTAATGAAGTCGAATGCATGGCGCATCCCTCAGGGATTGATCAACACCGAGGGCTTTGTCCTTTAATCTTTATCATCTCGAGTGTCAAATCTAAAAGTTCATGGAACTCTCTGAAAAACTGCGCTCCTCTTCAGGTCTTTCTTCTCCTTCTTTGCTTACGAATCAAGAATCTTCCGATTCACTCACTAGCAACAAATGACCAACGAGGGAATTTCGAAATAGCATTTGTTCGGATGATGAAATTGAGCTACAAGGATACCACAGAAGTGGATTTTAAAAGAATGTTTCCAAAAAAAAAGCATTTGCAATATCACTCGTGTCGTACTGAATAAGAGAGGTGGGTATGAAATGGAGGCGGCAACAGACAAAGAAGTTGCTAAAGATTACGCTAGTTTTCTACCGCACTTGTGAACTTGCACTTTTAAATGGCCAACGCAGCAGTAGATGATCGGGATGCCAATAGAAACTTTTGTACGAACCTTTAGTAACGGTTATATGCATAGAAATTTTAGTTCACTTTTCCATGACTCTCGAATAACCTGTCGAAGGAGACTATTTGGTGCAGCTGTCAATTAGCTGATTGTCTACTTCTTGGACAACTACGATATCACAAATTTTTTGCAAGGTTAAGTTCAAAGTTCCGAAAGATCATACCTACTGTTTGTGCTCAAAAAATACTCACGACTTACCGTACTCAACAAACAAGGATTCTACTGCATTCGATAAAACAGGTGGGAGCGTGTAGAGGCGTCGTGCTGGTTGTCCGCCTAGTCCACCACCCTGTGATAACGAAACCCACGATTTCTTCGAGGACGACAAAGTAGCACGAGGGCACACGACTTATCTGTGAGGAAAAAAACACTGTCTTGGTTCGCCTGCATTCACACGCCAGGCACTAAGAAGACGGAATGTGCATTCAGACATAACTCTATGATGTTTAATGGACCTGAATGCACAGCATATCCCAAAGGGACAACGCCGAAAGTTTTATACTTTATACTTTACTCCAAAGTTAGTCCACTTTGTTCAATTCAATATAATTTTCCGGTTTTCACAATTTGCACTGGAACGAAAAAATCTTTATGTTCAACGCTCTTTCAGCGGACTGATCCTTTAAAAATTAAACTGTCTTTCCCTTTAAAGAAAATGTTCGACTGTAGTAGGTAAAGAAAAGTAAAAGTAACGTAGAGAGATCGAGCATGCTTCGTCAAAATTAAAGACGACATTTCAAATAAAAATGAATACATTCATATCGCTTATGCACATATTCGCAAAATATGTTTCCCACAACAATGCAGTGAAGTAGAGCGAGAATTGTTTTTACCAAAAAATCTTAAAGAATTCTGTTTACGAGATAGTGGTTGGGGAATCTTTTCGATCAGTTCTGCAGTGCGGCATCGTCGATGGGTTCATCACTCGTTCATTGGCCTCTCTTCAAACTGAGAAGGGGGCCAACAAATAGCGCATGTTGGAGTGCTTTCGTGGATTACGCAGACAGAGAGTGTTTTTTCGGTCAGTTGAGTAGGGTCTTCAAGTAGTGAAGCAGCTTATATCTTGGACAAAAAAAAGAGTTCCTGAAACCATACTCAGAAGCTAGTACATGCACATATCGCACATTCATGTACTAATTTCAGTGATGAAACAGACATATTATCATCAGAAAAAAAACCCAAATAAACTACAGGAGGCATAACAGCTTCATTTCTGCAAGCTCAGGTTACAAATAAGAAGATTTGTTTGGGTTAAAGCTTCGCATCTGCAATGAAAAACCCTATATAATCTTTTCCAAGTAAGCTAATAGACGACATCCATAAACTCTTGTACGAGAGCTGTGGATAGCTCAATTGATTTGTTAGAATTCAAGCTTTGTCACGAGCTTCTTAGCAGCTTAATTTATTGGTAAAAGAGAACTGTAGACGAGCAAAAGAACGTTATGAAAAAGATTTATTAAAAAATGCACAATAGGAACTTCAAAACAAACAAGAACCTGTGGGAACTGGTAAGCCCCGTCAACAAAGGACTTGCAAAAGAACAACCGCAAATTCCGACATACTTCGAGTAGTGTGTATGACTAATCTTTCAACGATGAGTTTCATCGGCTCCACAAATTTTTTTTATTTTTTTTGAAAATAAAATTAATGATAAATCCATCTTGCTCATGAAATGACACAGCAGATCAGATGGGAAGTACTCTAGAAGTTAAGATGTAATAGATTGCAAGGATTGACAATCAGAACAATCAGAATGAGCTGATGAACCTAGGAGTTCTCGGGGTGCCAAAGAAATTTGAAGCTGTTATCAAGGAGCAATGCTGGACCGAAAGTATGAGGACAAATTTTTCACCTGAAAAACAGTGTCGTCATTCTAATGACTACAGATTGTATTGTATTGTACATTCGAAATGAGACGGTTGGCTCTACTTGAGATTACAGAACTGACGTCCATTTGGAGCTCAATCAACGTCGAAAACTACCACATTACTCGAAAATCAATGTCGTTTTTGTCTATCAAAAATTTTAATGTTTCATTTTAAAATAAAGCCTAACCATTTTGTTCTCATTAAGTAGTTTTTTAATTTATTTTTTGTTAATTTATTTTGATTTTTAATTTTATTTTTTTTATTTCATTTTTTTTAGAAATTCACTAATTAATTTTTTAAAAAATTTTAATTTTTAATTTTTGTAGTTTTAATACACTGGTCTCGGTCCAGATTACGATGTTAATTGGTCGTCATGAAGACGAGGAACTTAAAGAGCCCTTGTTTTTGATAACCATTTGGAGTGAAGCAGATACACGTGCAACGCTCAGGAGTTAATGAAAGAGCTAGGCATGATCACGAGAACGATTGTGGAATGCTCCAACTGGATTGGAAATTCGAAAAAGAGGAGTCAGTGAGAGGACACCGCATGAATTTTGATAATGGCAAAGCGGTTCTCGTGACGTACCCTGTCTCCGACATCTTCACTGACAAAAAAGAATTTCTTCGATATCTAACAAGGAAGGGAGCTGTAGAACAACTAGCTACGTTCTGTGCAAACTTGGCGCAGAGGATTCCTCGAAGCATGTGCTGAAGCCAAATTTGTATTAGACAAAAGTTGTCATAAATCTTTTTTGCTCTGCAGATAGATGACTTCAATTAATGAAATCATTACAATAAAGGATTATAGTCGCACAAAGCTCCAGCATTATCTGCTATGCATGAGACCGGGATTGATTTGGAACAACACTACTGAATGAGTGCATTTGAACTTACATCACACAACCAATAGAGTAAGAACTGAAAGAGTTGGAATTAGACACACGATCTCGTCCAAGATACGCTAGACATCTCTTGAAACAGGATGTCACTTTTTTTAAACGTCTCACAAAAATAACAGGATAAAAGGATAAAGCTCTCGGCGTTGATCAATCCCTGAGGGGTGCGCCATGCATTTGACTTCATTAAGCATCGTTGGAGATGATTGAATGCATATCTGCCCTATACTATGACTCGTATCGGCCTACTGTTGTATAATGTCAGAGCCGCTCAACTCCCAGACAGGTCTGGCACCAATTTACCGAACCCGGAGGGGATGGATGGTTTGGTGACTTGGACGCGGGATCGATTCCATATGCACTGCAGGGCGCCTCTAGCCACTGCGCGCTACACGCGCTCTCACAAGAAAAATTGCTGAGAAAGTCTTCGACAATCAAGCCGCTACTAAAATTTCCTCAAGAGGACACGTGAGATAGGAAGTCCAATATTCTATGAAAGACTTGATTGCTGTCGAAATCTTTGCTTCAACCAGAAATTCAACCAGTTTCATCCATGTAACAGACTTTCATTGAACAATCAACATCTACAATATGCGCTCGCTGTTTTACTTATATTGGTTGCAAACATCTACAGAATCACACGTATCCACAGCAATCACGTATATTCCTATACTAAATCTAATAGTAGGGCACGTGTGGCGCAGTGGTTGGAGACGCCACTGCGACACTCACGTGGAATCGATCCCTGCGCCCATGGCTTACCAAGCCTTCCATCCTTCCGGGGGTCGGCAAATTGGTACCAAACTTGTCTCGGAGGATAGCAGCACTGGCTCGATACATCGGCAGGCCACCGCAAGTCACTGTAAAGGCCAGATATGCAATCAATCACCTCCAACGATACTTAATGAAGTCGAATGCATGGTGCATTCCTCAGGGATTGATCAACGCCGAGAGCTTTATTGTTTTATCCTTTTAAACCCAATAGTAAGCAAATTGTAAAGATTTGATCTAAATAATGAAGATTTAATCTGAGGATTAAAATTTCACATTATTTTCAAACAACGTGATACGCTGAGAGTGACTCAATGGGAAATTGAAAGAAACTCGGTGCGTTTTATGAACTCTGTACCTAAGACGGGAGCTGACACCTCAAGCCCATCAAGAATTCTACGCATCACTCACAGAGTATTTGAAAGGAGTCTTCTGAAATATAAACGGCTGGGACAGTGTTGACAAGTCCGAGCATATATTTCGGATCCCGAGAAACCGAAACACTTCGGAAAAAAAAGAGATCCAAGGGAATTCACATTGAAAGCGAAGCAAAAAATGTGCCAATTATATGTTGACAAGATTTGGCGACAGGTAAGGAAAAAATAACTGTAGGTTTTATTCTACAATAATGTTAGCGTTGCTAAAAAAGAGAACTAGGGGTGGTCGTTTAACGTGTTTACCGTGCAAAATCACGAATACCGAGACAATTGGACACTACTCGTCGACCAGAACGAGAGCTTCCTAGAAACCTCTATCCACGATGTAGATCACCTTCGTAGAAAGACTAGAACGACTGAAGCAAAAAGGAGTACTGCTCCGACCTAAACGATTACAAAGAGCGTGGGATTTTTGGGCCTAATTGTCGCTGCATGAGAATAATGTCGTCAACCTTCGTTATTAGAAAATTCTTTTGATACCCGGGAGCTTCTTAGGTTATTTCGTTGGGTAAACAGTTTGTTGCCTTCACAGTGCACAGTCTGTGTAGAACATTATCTTTTCAATATATCACTTTTAATTCTGAATGTTGGAATTTTTGCAGAAATTTCGGGTCGTCATTGAGATGGTCAGAACCGGTAAATGCTGTAGCACCAGACGCCGACCATGAACAGCGGACGCCGTGCTGGACTAAATCTCAACTGTTGAGTCGAATCAGTATTCGAGATTTCATCCTCCATGAAAGAAACTGAAAAAAGACACCGAGTTCCTAATAAAATAGAATTTTATTGCTAGGAATTGCACGTTGTAGGAAAAAGGTTCGTAAAATATACTAGGTTTTCATTTCTGTTGACATGATTCACTAAGCGATGAGATGTTTCTCATAAGTCATAAGCGATATTAATATCAAGCAGGTGAAAATGTAAGCGCACTATCGACTTACTAGCCACGAAACTATTACTCCTTCATACAACACGGAGAAACGCTTTGTCAACCAATCACAGTCTCTGTTACCGCTTGGCAGCAAAGAAAAGAAATCCATGAAAGGAATGACAACCACAGAACTGGAGGATCATGAACATGGAATTTTTTGTGAGCAGAGTGAATGCAGGTGATAATAATAAACTCAGAAAACTCACTCGAAGGTAAAAGGGCTGTCGGTGGAGGTAAAGATGGTAATAAAATACGAGCAGCACCTTATCGTAGTGGCCTTGAAAGAAAATAGTAATGGATAAGGAAAGATTTGTGAGAGTGGTCTCTTCGCTCTCACGATTACTGTACCAACGAATGTCACGTTAGGCTTAGAATTTGCCAGTAGAATCAACTACTGTTTTATAATACTGTTAGGCTTAGTGGAAAGACTTGAGAGAATTTTCTAACAATTTTTAGTTTTAGGAAGGAAGGCTTGGTCATCTCGTTCGAAACTTATAGAAAAAATCTCAGCTCTGTTAAACCATGTGTTTACATAAATTTTTACTGCCGTTCGTGTTTCATTTCGTTTCAATCCTTTAACCCACCCATTTCACTTCAAAGTTTCCAAAGTTTTGTATCTCTTTCAGCAGGCTATTCTTTGCTATAAAAAAGTGGCACGCTTTGATTTTTCCGTCTTGGCTTCGAAAGCATAAACTTTTCCGCTTTTATTTTGAAAATTACTACTTACTTTATAAGCCGATTTCGAATCCACCACCCTGTGAACTCAAAGCACACTTTGCTATAATAAACTAAAAAGAGTGCACAGCTATGCCAACATGATGGAAGAGTTGTTTTTCCAACACTGAAAAAACTGAAGGCTTCCTGTCAGACGAGTGGTCGCTTTGTTTAAGCGTTTAAGCTGTAGTCTCCAGCAGCGAGACGGTGGAATCAGCGGTTGCTGGGCTCGGCAGCGGAGAAGACGGTGTCTTGAACATGTGCTCGGTGCTGACTGCTGTCGGACTCCCTCGGCCCCTCGTCCAGGGTGACAGCTCGTAGTTGTTTTCGATTGCTCAGTGTCACTGGCTTGTCAACTAATCACTTAACCGCTTTCAACTACTGTTAGAGGGTTCGGACAATGTTCCAGTTGTTGTTCCATGTTTACTAGGTGCGACAACTTTTCTTATCGATATCAAGTTTTGCTGAAAATTTTTTATGCATGACTTTTACTATGCCAATGACAATAGCGCAGCTGTGACGTCGGTAAAAAAATTTTCTGATCGGAGCATCCAGGACCAGCTTCAAAAATAAAAACAATTACGAAGCTTTTGGAATGGCGTAGATTGTTTTGAAGGAATGACGTGGTACATTCTTATACAACAAAACGACACTACAGGTGATTTTGGAGTATTATTTAATTTGAAAAGTGTTTTCGTCGAGTTGAAAAAGCTCTGTGAATTTCTGCTGTGTGAATGACGCTATATAAAAAATAATTCGTTCTTAGAAGTGTGCTACGTCATAGACAAAAAGCAATGGCGGAAATTACGGACGAGAGAACAAATGAAGGGCTACAAGAAAACCGAAAATTTCGAGTGCTTTTTAAAACACCCATAGGCTCAGAATAAGGATCTACTGACTCTGTAGAATGGGGTGTAAAAAACCAATAAATCAGCAGAAAATACAGTATACAAAGAGCTTATCCCGTGTTTGCGAAATAAGGAAAAAACGAAGGCAGGTAATATATTATGTCGCCAACAGTTATCTCAAAATTTCTTCCTCTCACTACATTATTCTTACTATATTATCCATCAGGTACCTCCTCCATCCACTGGAGTGATGCAGTTTTGATACTAGAGTAGTTTGGAAGGATAGAGAACTTAGAGATAGAGACTTAGCGCATCAGCAAGCAACACTAGTCGTATGGGTCCCAAAAGCATTCAGTCTCCTCTACGACGCTTAGCTTACGTGATTGTTGAATACTGGAGGAGTCACACGTGAGGAACCGGTATTGAGAACGGAATAACCTCTGTAGAGGTATATTCTAGCAGCAACGCGATTCTGTGAACCATAGTCACTGGTTAAAGGACAATACGTTCGGTGTTGATCAATCCAACTGGGATGCATCTTGCATTAGACCGTAGAGGCACCGTAGAGGCGACGTATCGAGTCAGCTGCTACCCGCCCAGGCAGCTCTTGTACCAATTTGCCAACCAATTTGGAGGTATGGAAGACTTGTTAAGGCAGTAGCTTGGGATGAAATTAATGACTACGTTTGTATTGCACGTCACCTCTAACCCCCCAAGCTAAATGCGCCTTGTGAACCATACTAATATGTAGAAAATAGTAGACACATGTGTTGCATTCTTCGTAGCAATGGATCAAGAACCTTTCCACGTCGTTACCATGCCGTCATTTCCTTGCTAGTTATCAAACAATAATCGTCTATTGTCTAAAAAATTAGATCTTTAATGGCATAAAGTTGGACGAAGACCCTCTCTTCGTCCACGAAAAATGAGGAGAAATCGCCTAAGCGTCAATGGAGTTGATGGGAACGGATTTCTAGGGCTAGATCAACGCCGAACGCTTTATGCTTCAGCCACCTATCCTTCGAATAATAATCTTTTTGGTTTGTTTTGGAAAGGGCTAACCAAATTTGCGTCCGAAGCTTAGACTATTGTGAAAAACAAGGAACCAAGCCGCTCCAACATGGACCCAGTTTGCTATGATTCCATACGAAACTATCATCTAGAATTAGGTAATTCGTTGAGACTAATCTAATTGAGAGATATGATCTTTCCATCAGATTGTACAGAATGATCCACAGAAAAATTGATCCTTTAGAGATAGGGAAAGTCAGGAAAAGTAATACACTTGGAATGATATTAAATATTATTTGTAGATGTTAAATATTTTAAGAAGTAAAACACAATAAGGAGAGAAGACCCTTGCTTGACAATGCGACTCTGGAGCAAAAGCGGATGAAGATAAAAGAGTGGAAATGAAGATGCTTGACGTTGTTTTTGTGGTATTCTTGAGATAAAAACCAGACTGAGCTAGCCTAGACGCGAGAATTTCAGGAGGTTTCTTAAGATTGCCTAGTCAAAAGCGGAAAAGTTCTCCTTTTATAAAAATTGAACCGGATTCGTTCCCAATCATTGAAAGCCAATTCGCGCAGTACTGTTGCACTGCCGGCCCATTCCGAGTCCGAGAAAATTTTACAATTTTATGCAAAAACCTCATTAGTTGCGCTTTTCTGCACCCACAAAGAACGCCATTCCTCAAAGGGTTTTTTTAGCTCAAGAAGTTTTCCCATATGTGTAATAGCAGTTAGTGCAAGTAAAATCAGCTCGTTTACTCATGTGAAGGAAGATTCGTTTTCTAGAGAGGAGGAATCACTCAGTTGATTAAAACACTTTGCTCATAACTATGTGAGCATCCCACACACTGAAACATTTAGTGAAAGGGTGACGTTGCGCTTGAATGACGTGCTGTGTTACCACAGAACTATCGGAATCGTTTGTCTCCACACAATATTTAACATTGTAGAGAATAGCGAGGCAGCGCCTACTTCCTGAGTGCACAGGAAGCACTTAAACGGCGCACAAGGCGAAGAAAAGCTGCTCAGTGAGAATTTCAAGCAAACAACACCTGTCGTATTTTCATTTTGAAGTCTTAGTTTGCATTGTGATGTAAGTACGTGATTTATAAATAGCACTTTCAATAAAAACTTATTCCGGAAGTATAGCCCAGTAGCAAATGCGTGGAAAAGAGATCTAAACCAGGCTCGATAAAGTGCAAAGTAATCCTTCGCTTAAAGATGTAGATATGAACTATAGTTTCAAGAAAAGCTCACTGATCTACTGTGCTATGAACATGCCTAGGAGAGGACTGGATAATAATTGTGGCATCGCAGAAACAAAAAAGAAACAATTGTACAAAATAAGTGGCTGAACATTATAGATAAAAGAACAAGACTAACACGCTCGGAACTGCATGCAGTGAACGTGCGAAAAAAAACGGACGAAGTGCATTGTATCCAATGCATCTCCTCTATTCCATTATGTCTGTCTACTTGGCTTATTTTGTCACATAGAGCTTTTTTCTTCGCACTTTTTGTGTTCGTATTTTGTATTCAGGTTGTCCAACAGAGATCTCATATAACCCGTGGCAAATAATTAGCTGACTTCACTTGATAATTTACAAAGACTTTTTCGGACGAGTTCACTTTGCGCCGATAGAGAACTGCTGTCGAAGATATCACAGAGAATATACATAGTCGGTGAAGAGGTGCAGAAGCGCACCATCTTCAAGGCTTAATTCCGATGTTTAGGAACACCATTCCATTATGACAAGCTGATAAATCACTGAAGAAACTTTTTTAGAATGGGTCCGTATTCACAGAGCATAAGTTAATAAGTGTGCTTGAGCACAGCTCGTCTTCCGAAGCAGTCTTCCAGTCTTATTAGCGCAATCTTTTACCGATGCTCTAAATGCCGTACTAAGAAACATGTTTTTTTGTTTTAAAATCTAAAATATGCAATTCATACATACATGCGTTTCACATAGCCCATAGACAATCGATGCTTTTTACACAAAAGTCGCAATTCACACGTCCGATGAAGGATTTTCATATGGAACATTGAGTTCTCAGCTGCAATCAACATTTTCACATAGAACTTGCAATTCATAAGTACATTTAATCCTGTATTTGAAAGTCCACTTTGTAGGAAAGGTTCACTCTTTTTCGTGAC
This sequence comes from Angiostrongylus vasorum, assembly GCA_018806985.1. Classification (NCBI taxonomy): domain Eukaryota; kingdom Metazoa; phylum Nematoda; class Chromadorea; order Rhabditida; family Metastrongylidae; genus Angiostrongylus; species Angiostrongylus vasorum. Next base: position 2,306,152 of record JADANN010000099.1, on the reverse strand, counting down.
CAGTACTGAAACATTCCAAACAATAGTGTTTCCTATGGCAGCTGCATCAAGTGTTTTGCGGCGTATTTGCGATTGACGTGTGACATCCTACATCCATCGCATCCAAGTTCTCGGCTGACTAGTACCGTTTTATCCAAGGAAATGAAAAGTCAGTGGAGTGGAAACACTCACGCTTCCAACCCAACACAAGCAGAAATCTGTCTTGAAGTCATCCAGCGATCTTTTTCGAACTATACAATTTCCATGAACTTGCGTTCGTGAACAGCTTCCCTTGATTAAAGTTCCTAATAATCTGCGGTGCTGATAACTCTTGGAAAACCATTACGTGATGGAATGTCCCTTGCTCCTTCAGCTTCTGGTGGATGATCTGCTCGAAAAAGTCCCTTCCTGCTTTCCTTACAGCTGCCGATAGGTAAAGTCAGTCTGCAGTATGTCCTTACACACAGGAAGAATTGTGTACCTACCATCGACACACAAATGCTTTCAACCAGTGAATTGTACATAAACCCTAGCCACTGCATAGTGCACCACGTTTTCACTTATGGAGCGATTGCCAGGCTGCCATTATTTACCGAAATTTTATAGGCTTAGCCATTCCTCAGTCACAGTTTGAATAAATTAAGTCCGCAGCTGTGCAGATAAACTGGTGGAACACTTTTCCTCTAAAAGGCATGATGGATTTGTCGATAGACACTATTTACACCTGTGTATTCTACAGAAGTTTCTATCGACAGGCTTCTTTAGTAGTCTGGTCTTGTACTCCAGCCTTGTCATTCATGGAAAGCGCTGCCGGCGAAATTGTGATTAGCCGACAGGATTCAAAATTTCACTGTCGTTTTAACAAGAGTTGGAGTAGGAAGGCAATGGGATGTCGTAACTCATCTTGTAGTGGACGTTATAAGGAGATACAAAAAGTTTTTCTAAACATAGAGACCTTCGCCAACAAAATATGAGCTTTTTTAATCCCCCGAGGTAAAAACTTGACACTTCTCGGAAATGGGGATTTTGAATTGATTTAAATTAAAATAGCAATCAATGAAAGTTATTACATTCTCATAAACGTTAGAGAAATGTGTTTTCTATAACGCACTATGTTTTCAACCACTCAAGTCCTCCAGTTAGTGGCCAACTATTTTTTAAAAACCTGCTTTGTTTGTCTTGTGCTGTGTTTTAATGTCGCCACTATTTCACTCTCACTGTTTTGTTTCACTATTTGTGTATTCGACATGAATTAGGCGTCATCAGACGCGGCAGCCCACACAAATTAGAGCATCCGACGTTATGTTTTAAGCACGCAGCTCCAACGTTTCCTTACCCTTCATACGAATAGAGGTTTCCAAAAAATGGATTTCCTCGAAGAATTCGAAGGTTTACGTGACAAAAATACAACTCCATAACTCCATGTTTCAAAACCCAGCATCATTTAACTTCAACATGAATGAACAAAAACTTTCTAGATCGCTCAGCCTATACGTGACTATTATGAAGTATCCAACGTCTTCGACTTCTTCAAAGCGGTGCTTTCTTGAATTTGACTCGATGCGGTTGCAAAAACCCACTTCGGAAAACCGAGATGCTATGGAAGATCGACTAGAATGAATCGGGCCCCGAAGAAAACGAAGATGTAGAAACGTTGGCCAAGTAAACATTTTATATGAATCTCGTATAAGTTGAACAATCTAAAAAAGATAGGAATATAAGACTGCTGAGTTGCAACGTAGGGCGAGTCCATCCTGCAAACTAGCATTTTCCGATTATTTTCCGGCTCATGAAATTTGGAACAATAGCAGGGATTTCTGCACTAATGATTTGGGTTAGATGCGCACTAGTAATTTGAGCCATTCGCGGAGAAATGCCGATTGTACGAGGAAGACGTCGAGCCTTGAAGACATCCGATTCCTGAACGTGTAAAGTTGGAGTCCTTTAAAAAATCTATGGTAGAGAAATAGTTGGGAGATGATATGTAATGATGACAGAAGAAAGTGAGAACTTCTGAGACCGACTACTGAATCATTTAGAATTGGCAGCGGTAGGACAGTGCTAAAGGCAGGAAATAGACATAATGTAGTCATCCACAGTTCCGATGGAGACAATGCTAAACGGCATAAGAGTCATGATTTCGTACGGGCTTGCGCAATTCCAAAGAGACTCCACCAGGACTGCGAAAAGTTCCTTCCTAACGAAAGACCAGGAGCAGATTACTTTATAAATCGGAGATAGAAAATAAACTCGTTGGAGATACCTGATTCGTGAAATAAATTGACTGATATTCTTCAAATCACTATTATTCTATGGACAACCGCGCTGCATACTGTATACGGTAGGAAAATGCTACAACAAATTAGTTCAGTATCAGTTAGAAGCACATCAAATCAGAGAAGAATTCCTAGAAGGATGCTGCTATATTTAACGAAGAACCTAATGAAGATTGAAAGTGAAGTTTTTTGTGTTCCTTTGTCAAGAATCATCAATGGTCTTCCATTCGTCATGAACAGTGTCTAAGATCTCATGAAGAATGAAGTGCCAAAATGCGCCATCAGCATCGGCTAGCCATCTATTCGCACCTTATGACAAGCAAGGCTATACTTTAACATCTACGCGATAACGTGACCTCCATAAGGGTCATACGATGCGTAAATAATGGTCGATTCTAACTTTAAATAAACATAATTCAGTTTGCAGCGAATTTTATTACCTGCAACAAAATTCTTTACAATCAACAGATCTTCGCCGCAAAGCTTCAACTGCGGCTCCATCATTGTGAAAGGCTAACTAATCAAAATAAATCAATAATGAATCAAAGTGAAATCAAAATAGTTTTTTCATCATAGTTGGAGGTGCGTAGCGCAGTGGTTGGTGATGCAGTTTGCCAGAAAGAAAGGTTCTGGTTCTACCGCCTCTCCAACGCTCTCAACTATCCACTTGGGACCGCCCAGCATTGCTGTCTCCAGTACTGCAAGGAGAATCGACACGACCGGCATTTTTACTACATTCATGAAGAAGACGATCTTTTCAAATAGCAGCCGAAACAACACACGAAATCAACCACAATGATGCTAAGATATTTGGAAAACTCCGACGGCAAGTGTCTGCAGTGGGGATCAAACACGCTATTGCAGTTTGCGGGGCTAACACGTTCACCACCACACCATACGGGTCCTTCGTTTCGTCTGTCTCTCAACTAGTTCCATCGAGCAGCGCCATCAGCAATCACCAGTCAACGGGATTGATATGGGGAGCCCACATCGGCATTGAACCCAGTAAAGTAGAGGCTGCAGTCGAAATCACAATGTTAGCTTTTTTTATTTGCTTTTTATTTGGAAGACATTTGTGGATGATGAATTCGAAGAAACAAATGGAATGCAAGAACTGCTAGGATCTGCGCTGTAGATGTGATGATGAGTGATGTAAAGTAAAAAGAAACCATAGTGAAGTATTGATGTTGATGCTTGGGATTCTTCCTCTACAAACGGCTACTGCAACAATGAATATGATGTGCTGCATTGTTGAGTGAGATTCGCATTCATCGGGCGAAATTAGCATCGACGCATATTATGATACTTTGTTGCCTAATGCAAATACAAGTAGTTTTTGACAACTCCACTTATTGCTCACTGAATGGATGCAACACATCACAAACGCCTTTACCAGATATGCTTCATGTCATACTGTCAACAAGCGTGGTGAGTGGTGAGGGTGATAGCATTATTTACAAGTAAAAGACATTGAAAATAATACCTATTTCCTTCGACAGCGATGGCCTACGGATTCCATCCATAGCGCGCAAAGATCTCAATTTTATTTAACGCGGTCTTTTCACAACGGATGGTCAAATTGTTAAGCTGAACCAAATGCATAGTATATCTTTGTCGAGAACATACTATAAAGCCAAGAATTGGTTTATGGTGGTTAGTGAAGGAAAGCGAACGAAAAATGTCCTCAAATATGGGACAAAACACCAACCCCAACATTGCGAAGTTCAACTGTTCAGGATAACAGAGGACTACTTCTTCAGCGTTAGTTGAGTTGCTATAAAGCAGTGGAACAACGCTCACATTGATCTTTATGTCATTCACCCAAATGTCGTACTACCAGAAAGATTGGGCTAAGATCCAAAATATCTACAGCAAAAAATTTAACTCTCTACAATGACCATATCGACGAAATAAAACTAGAATTGCCAAAAAGAAAACGTCTGACGCAGAATTTCATATCCAGACAACTGTGTCCTCGATACAAACGGAAAAGGTAAGAACATGTCTGCGTTAATCACGGACCGTTCATGGCAAGTCACCAATAAATAGGCTCTCTTTGGCGCTCAACATGAGAGTCTCCCGATGAAAAGTACCATAATAAAATTAAGGATATCGTTAATTGAAGACTTGGTTTTTTCAATTATGTCGGTCTTGACTCGAAACGAAACTCTACACGTTCTCCGATAATCGCGTCCTCCATGCAAGATTATTTTTTTCAGCGAGAGGAAGAGTAAACGATGAATGTGAAAACATGAAGTCGAATTCATGATAAATCAGGGTTTCCCCTAGTTCCTTAGCTTTATTTACATAGTAATAATGCAGGTCATAAACATTTCTGTTGTAGGAGTAGGCAACATCTCAGATAATAATCTCTGGTCCTCCAACGAAGAAAGGACATAATTAAGGGCTATTAGCACTTGGAAGACGGAGCTGCTTGTAGCCCGATATGAGTGACGAGTGAGCTCATCTCGGTTTAGGTGACGATCTCTATTACGACTTCATTAACAAACGTCTTCTCAGTCGCAAATGTCAGAATTTGGTGGTTCCAGGTCGGAAGCAATTGATTTTTTCGATGAATAGCAGTATCGCTTTCTACTTTACAATGGGTGCAAGTGAGATAAAAATGTTTTTATGGGCCAGTGGCATTCCACTTGAAACGTGCTTTAGAAGCCAGTTGAGTACGTAGAACAAAAATACGACAGAATTTTGGAATACTTAACATGAAAGAAGCGTGTAGCATAGCAGGAGAAAGAATCTCGCAATACACATGGTTGTTCGTTCCGGATGTTGTTGCACCCACGCTAACGAGGCCTCCACCGTTCAGAGGTGTGTCTAATTGGTGAAGATCTGGGAAAGCTGAGCTACAACACAATTCTAGGAAGAACTACTTCAACCACCATTTAACTACAGTAATGAAGTCTACCAAATCCTCAAGTAGCAGTCAAACCCAAATAGAAGTCTTAGTACCATCGTGGATGAAGGATACAAGACAACGAACAGAATGGAGGAAGGATCCAGGAATTTGCGCAATATGCGAAGATGGGTCATATTAAATAGCGCATATTCAAACAGATGACTAATGTGGAAAAAAACCAAAGCAGAAAGCCTAGGAAAACAGCCTCGTCTATAAGGAACTTCAGCTGAAAAGAAATTATTCCTCTCTGCAGAGATGACTAATCCGATGTTTGTTTGCAGCTCCCTGTTTGATAAAAAAATTATTTGTCATAAATGAAGATATTCCGTCCAATGTTTGTTGTAGAGGACGTTTCGAAACGTTTTCTGAAACTAAATCTACAACGGAAAAGCGTTACCACGGCTCTTTTGTTCGGCAGAAGAGATCATGCACTGCAAGATCTTCAACTAACGAAAACATTACAACGCAGTGGTATCGTTAGGAAACCGATTACCCTCACGAAGATGTGACCCATGAGCACTACAAAACCTTAATGAATTGGAACTCAAGAGTAGATCTCATCCAAAATAGTCCTTGAAGTTGAACGTCATCTTTTCAATTCTAATTTTATTTTCAAAATACTTAGCGTGAAATCTTTAATAACGAAATCGTCACTGAAAATGCCTCCAGGAGATTCACGAGCTAAGAAGGACAATATTTTACAATGAAATAGATAACCGCGTTTGTGACTCACCATAATGTAAACATGGCTTCATTCTTTAAAACTACAATAAAATATTACAGGACGCGATATGTCCACTTGAAAGGCGAGAGCGGGAAATCTATAATGCTTATAATACTTCTGAATAATCGAATAGAACTAAAAGGAAATAAAGGTGATTTTACAAGATACAAAAAAGTCGGTAGATGTTGAAATAGAAAAGAAACAGTGGTCAAGTAAGTGTCGAAACCTATAGGTGCGTAGAGAGCCATGAAGAGATTGTGTTTGACTTGATAGATTGTTACCAGTAACTTCCCTTACAAATGAAAATTCTTCCAGATTTATTTACACTCCTATGATTGTGCTGAGCAATCGACTTCCTCAACACGTGTCCCTGTTAAGGTATACAATGTTGAACACTACAATATATGCGCATACTTCACACATTCACGCAGAAAACATTAATAAGCTCTTCTGCAGTTTACTTATGACATCCACAAGTTCTGCCCCAAACTATCACGATCAGGCACTTCGTTCTCCCGGAGTCGGCAAATTTCTGGCAGATTCCTCTAGGAGCAGACCTTCCAATGTACAAGAGCTCGTGACTACTACCTACACGTAAACTCAAAAACCTCCACGGATGATGCATGAAAGACGAGGAACGAATTGAAGGAAGTGCTCTAAATCGCACGACGTGTGACATTTACTCGCGTCAATAAAAATTAAATAGCTTAATAAATGATGGGTCAAACCAGTCAACTTTGAGATATGTTTGGTTACGGTGCAAAACTCGCTGTATTTTCCTCAGATTTCTTTTCAAAACGCACTTTTTTTCCAAGAACAAGTCACTCGATTTAAAAACTTGATTATCAGTAGGAAACGACTGTTAATATTAGCTATTAGGCATTTACGAGCCAGTGAAACTCGATACCATCAAGGAGTCACACATTAAGATCAGCTCTAAACAAAAAAAAGACTGAGCGCATGGTTATTGACACTAGGCCGACTTGTGGAAAGCTAGAAGATCGCAGCCAGGTGTGCAACTAAGCCCTTCATTGAGTCTATACACGGAAGTTCTGGCAACGAATAGCATGATTCTAGTTTCAACACCGTATTGAACATCACTGATCGTTTCATAATTGTGTTTAAAACAATGACGACGATTGTTATTAGCGAGGACCCAATACTACGTCTTACAGTTCATCAGCTACCGATAACATTTATAGCCATAAAGATGCAATGAAGTGAAGTTGCAAACAGTAAGGCTCAATATACATAGGAATAGACAAAAGAAAATGAATCAGAAGATGCTGAGAAGAATTGGAGGTAGAAGAAAGAGACAAGGAAGACAAAGAAGATAAATGACGCTACGAAGACGAAGACCAAAACAGTAAGAGGCATTGGGAGGCAAAATCTAGCAAACTAATACTAAGATTCACGAAACACAGTTGGCACAGTCGTTAGAGGGAACCTGTGACGCAGGTAGACCTTTGTTCGATCCGGTGCATCGAGCTAACCAAACCCCCTCCTTTTAGCATCCGTCAGGTAGTGCTGGACATCGGTAGCCCACTCCTTGGATATGTAGAATAGAGTACATTCAATCAGCTCTACGAATCTTGGTGGAGTTTGAAGACGTCAAGTGCTGGTGTCCGTTGGATTGTTTGGTTGTTTTGTACATGATGACTACTAATTAAAGGATCTTCTAATTCGATTCTTGAAGACAGAAGTAGAATAAACCAAATAGTTTTGATAGGAATACTAGTTACACCATATTATTGGATTTATTCAAGAAACGAAAAACATTCGTCAACAAAGCAGCACAGCCACATAGAAGTAATTAAGTTATTGTTGGTTGGCATCCAGGCGCAATATGTGGCTCGTTCACCGTCTTCACTCTATCGGTTAACAAAGCGTAAAATTCCTTTTTGTTGAAAAAAATCAACTAAGAGACTTGAAAAAGCGGAATATTTCTTACCCAAGAGATATCATGTAGGAGCCCGAAGGCAAGGCAGCGTCAGCACAGAATAGGTGGAGTGTTTAATGAATGCGCTGCAATAATGATGAAATAGGTTAAAAATAAAATAGCCGATAAAATTAGTATTCTTGTCGGAATCATGTTAACATATGTATTCCTAAAACCGACTTTCTTCCCGCGGCTCTGAAGAAGGCGAAATCCACTGGTACGTCAACTATTGTGAAGAGATAAATGGTATAATAACAACCTTGTGTCTGCTTATCAAGAAAATTATAACTTATATCACCTTATACTTAAGTTGAATTGCTATGGCAAAGCTAATATAAGGATGTAGAAGAAAGAAAGATAAAATCCCTGATATCATCTTATCTTATCAATTCTTCCTGGTGACATTTCAGAAACTAACCGTTTGAAAACTTTCAAAACTATTGCAATATTCTTTTTACCTTTTAAAATATTCTTTGAGAGCAATTTCAATAAATATCGTAAGACCGTTTCCACTTTTAGCGACTGGTAGCTACTGAGCCCAGTCATTTTTTTCTTTTACAACAAACCCTTTTTTGCAACTTACCCATTTTTTTTCTACTTTTGACTTTATACGTCATGCATCTGGCAAGCTTTTACCATTGGTCAGCCTTGGAGGAACCAGATTCTATTCTTTACAGTTACATTGGCAACAAAGGAACCAAGAAGAAAGACTGTCATAATCAATTTCCTCCCGCGAGCATATCACTGCCAAGTTCAAGAATCGGTTAAAATGTTGTTGCGTCTTTTTTTTTGTTTGTGTTAGCAGAAATTTTTTTTTGGAAGACTGAAAATTAGAATTAGAATATGCATGAGCTCAGAACAGTGGCAACAATTCGTTTGAAAGACAAAAAGAGAAAAAATTCCGTTAAAGAAAATTCCAGCTATGATGTTTAAGAAGGAAGAACAAAGTTTACAGAAGAAGTTGCTTCAAACTATGACCGTTTGGCGGGGAAATGACACAAATGGGTAATTCATTTTCTTTAACAATACTTACTTGGACACTTTGACAACCCGTCCTCACTGGTTGTGCCGACCCTAGCATAACGTTCATTTTTTTCGGAGTTTTGCTGGTTTAGCCGTTGTGGTTCCCTGGAGTCACGAGGTCAACCTGGCCAAAGTCTGCCCCAGGTCTTCATCACAGCAGCCAGTCGCCGCCCTTGTGGATCAGAAAGAGATTGGACACCATGCGACTTTGATATCAAGACGGTGGTGGATCCTGGTATTGGTTTACTCTTAGCTAGGCTTCCTGATGGAAACGCCGGATTCCATGTCAGCTTGGGAGACCTTGCAGGGGGAATGAATCCTCCCGCTGTACATCGTAGCCCGACACCCAGGAACACCTCCCAGCTATGATGAGGAGGTAAACCGCTGGGAGGTTCCTTAAGAATAATTTCAATAAATGCCACCAAGCAATTTCCTTAACAATATTGTATAAAAAGAACACTGCCCAATAAGGTTCTCTTTCAAACGACCTTCCACTCTAGAAATTTCTACTCCACACGAGTGCGCAGGACCACATCACAAAGAATGACTGTGGACAATCAACTCGCATCTATTCGTCTCTGAAGAAGAAGAACATGTCGAAACGTTAGTTGAATAAAACTTTTAGAAACCTCATCTATTTTCGACATTTTTTCTTATTTTTACGTATATGTGTGCTCAATAGCGAATATTTTGAAACATTCTTATGCCAGAGAGCGTAGTCTCGGTGATTAGGTCTTTACCGTAAGGTACGGGATCTTTGGAACCAATCGCCAATGGAGTGGTGGTTTAAATCATATGACTACGTTAACAACTACGAGCGGTGAATATTAATGCCAAAAATGAGCAACTGTCAGCGGCCATGAATTGAAGCTTTAGCAAAAAGATAAACTGCACCTATGGAATTCACTTTGGGATTTTCTCTCGTTATTAAAAAAATGCCCCCTCAACGGTTTACCGCCTCATCGTGGCTGGGAGGTGTTCCTGGATGTCGGACTGCGATGTGCAGCGGGGCATTCGTCACTTAGCAGGGTCTCGCAAACTGAGAAGGAGTCCGGCGTTTCCATCAGCAAACCCGGCTAAGAGTAAACCAACACCAGTATCCTGGTAACAAACTCGCATGGTGGCAAATCTCCCTCTGATCCACAAGGGGCTGCGACTGCCTGTGGTGGCGAAAGCCTGCGGCAGACTATGGTCAGGCTGACCTCGGGATTCCGGGGGAGCAACAACGGCGTAACCAAGAATTCTCTGAAAAATGGAGATAATGCTGGAGCCTGCACAACCATGACGGCGGCCCATTCAAGTATCAAGTGAGTAAGCATTAAAAAATGCAGAAAGTACCTTTGCAACAACTTCTTTCAAACAACCACAAGACATAGCTCTAAATAGAAGCAGAAGCTCTAAAAAGAAATCCGACAGGTGAAACAAAGCGAGAAACGAACTTGAAAGATAAGGAGATAAGGCGCCGTGATAATGAAAAATACGGACGATTTTCACCTTTCTTTCAGAATTTTTTCCAAAGTGATGCCTAATATTTAACGTCATGCATTCGGCTGCAGGTGAACGTCTGAATATCGCATCCATTTGGGCAAATTTTAGAATCAAAACACACTTTATTCAACCATCGTCCACTGAGGGAAGCAGATAGTGCAGTGGTATTGGTCCATTTCGTCTCATGTACGGCCCTCTCTACCCAGGACCTAATTTGACCTAGCGACGACCAACGAAGTCTCTCATTCCTATGGAATCGGCAAATTGCTACCGGAACATGTACAGAACAAGCTCATTCTCTCTAATTCAAGTAAGAACCTCCCTAGCTCGACTATCGCTGGATTCAAGAGGAAAGCGGCTAGACTGGAATTAGACGAAATTCTTGGAGAAGAGGGGAAATTCCTGGAGTAGCAGCGAAACCCACACGCAAAAAGTTCGGGAAGACCTTTACGGATGGTGGAAGTCAGGAAAGCGAATCGAATTGAAGAATTACTAGGATACGCAGGATGTGACACATGTGAGTTCGGGTTGTGCAAGAAATAAATAAAAAATGTGCAAGACAGCACACGGAGTGATTTCATACTGAACACATTTCAAACAGTAATCTATACCATTGCAGATAGGTAGAGAGTACTTTTTCCCTTTCTACGCTCGCATTTTGTAGACTAGAATACTAGAACGCTAGAATACTTGAATACTTGAACACTTGAATACTTGAATACTTGAACACTTGAATACTTGAAGGGCCCATCCTCACTGGTTGTGCGGGCCCCAGCATACTCACCATTTATCGGAGATTTGCTGGTGAAGCCATAGTAGTTCCCTGGAATCCCGAGGTCAGCCTGGCCAAACTATGCCCCCAGGTCTTCACCACCACGGGCAGTCGCAGCCATTGTGGATCAGAGAGAGATTTGCCACCACGCGACTTTGATACCACGACGGTGGCGGAGCCTGGTATTGGTTTACTCTTAGCTAGGCTTCCTGGTGGAAACGCCAGACTCCTTCTCAGCATGGGAGACCCAGCTGGGGGGACGATTCCCCTGTTGTGCACCGCAGTCCGACACTCAGGAACACTCCCCAGGCACGATGAAGCGGTAAACCGTTGGGAGGGTAGAAGATTAATTAAGAACATTTTCTTCTATTATTAACAGGTTTTTTGTTCTAGCGTGGTTATTGAGACCTTCACATCAGAGCCTTCGAGTCTATGTTACGTAAAAGCAAACAGGGCCGATGGCTTAATAATTACTTTAGCAACGAGGTGTTTATTCAATATAATTGAATGACTTTTTATGCTCAGCTATTTTATCTACTTTTTTTCTATAATGTTAAGAATTCTATCTAATGCATAGTCTCAATTCCTGCAAAAGGTGCAACTAGAACATTAATCCACGTTAGGCAAAGACAACAGGTGCTAACGTAACTGTGTCATGTTTGTTCCATGCAATCCAATGGCGAGCGCAGTGGTTAGCAATGCGAGCGTGCTAGTTCGATACCATGCCAAACCCTTTCCCTCCAATCCAAGTGGAAAGGCCTTAGCTTAGCGATCTTCAAGATTGCAAAAAGAACCAACTCGACCAGCATTCTACGTCATTCATGAAAAAGACGAAATCTTCAAGCAACCGATGAAGCAACGTGCGAAATGTTCGAAGACCACTGTGGACGGTGAACGCGAGGACAACGAATCGAATCCAAATGCTGGGGTTTCCACAGTATACTTGATTAGGATCATGTAAAACAAATAAGTAAGAGCAAATGAACTAAATAAGGAGTCTTTCGACACAAATAGATCACTGAGAGAGCACATAATCCAGAGAGTAAATTTGATATCAGTCTTTCATTCGGAACAGCATACGATGACAACGAAAACCTTTGAAGAGACTTACCTGATAGCTGAGTTATTTGATAGTATCCTTTCTGAAGTAATTGACGAGCATATCCTTTTCGTGCTTCGAAAAAAGCGAAATAGGTTTGAGTGTATAAGAAGGCTGAAAGATCAGCCATAGCAAGTTGTTGATGGGAGCATATAGCTTCACCATACGATGTCTAGATCAAGTACAGATGCTTCCATGACTCCTCCGAACGGTGCTGAAGTGTGCACATAGTGTGATCAAACTACAGAGAATGGATATCTGATAATCAAATGATTCTCTCAGTAGAGTCGAATGCCATCAACACTTTGATTACACTGCTGAAGCGAACATAAATACTAGTACTACTAGAACTAGGTGAGAGACAGGCGAAACGAAGGACCCGCATGGTGTGGTGGTGAGCGCGCTACTCCCCGGAAAGGACAATAGCGCGTTCGTTCCCCACCATAGGCACCTGCGGTCCAGAGTTTTGCAAATATCTCAGCATCATTAAAGTTATATTTCGCAACGCATACCCTTCCGCTAAAAAAGAGTAGGCAGTAAATAATAAGTCAAAATTGTGATAAATACTAGTAGTTAAATGTTTATTCAGGTCCTTAGCGGACTTAGTAATCAGATTTAGTAGTACACAACACGGTTGGTGCAGCTTAGTACAACTAATTACAAATTCACGGTCCTCTGAAGCGTTTTTTACTACTTCCAAACCATCAGTAGAAACCCAATGATTAAAAACTTACGCGACGACTCCTAATTTTGCCGTCGTGTAGAGCAATGCCCAGTCTCAGGTCTATACGAGCTTTCAAGTACTTCAACAACAAAGGCAAACTTCTCGATTCCTTGCTACTGTAAAGCAGAGTAGGTCTCAGTCGTGAACTCTGTTGATCTCAAACGGTGCCAAATATTCGCAAACGCAAATAGGGCTACTGAAGAGGTCGTCACCGCGCGGCAGGATTTCTGAACTCCGTACGTAAACTCACTGGTAATGCGCAGCATGCTTTACTATGTGATATTATCTTTCAAGTTTGTAATCAGCTGAATGGCGAATACTCTTTTCCCACCAAGGAAATTAAATGATCATCACAAAAAGAACAGGCTGGATCTCCTACGTTAATCTCTCTAATGCTTTCCCGACATGGCTGACTTTCGTCAACTGCTGGTAGTTTCCTCCATTACTAGAGTGGCCAAGGAGTGAGTTTCACATTCTTATGGAATCATTTTGCTCCGACTCCTCGTAGACTTAATATAGAAAACATCCACTCAATTTCACATTTGCCTAAAATTAGAGTTCCTGCAAAATAAAAAAAAGTAATCTGAGTTTACAAAATCTTAACAACTGTAGCACCGGCTAGAACTAACGATTCATTGGATAACATCAACGTGTCCTTGTGAACAAAATTTTTTGTTCAATTGCTTTATTTTTTCCAAATACGAGTCTTGGCGCAAGAAAAATTAAAAAGACACATTTCGCAGTTCCTAAAAATTAGGCCTTCATCTTGGTAGAACAGATGAAACTTTATAACCCTGGTGTTCCGTTAACCTTGACATTGATAATTTCAGTTTTCCTGGGGAGCAAGCGCCAAGTTGTTAGCAGCAAGATTTATTCAGTATAATAACGGCCGACGTTTCGGCAATTCCGCCTTCTTCAGAGCCGCAAAGGTCAAATTGGCAAACATTCTACTCAGACAAAGCACTTTCATAAACTCAGCAGGTACATAGATTTCCATCCGCGTAATAAACGGCTTCTTTTAAACAACCACCGTTTCCGCACGTCGCCGTCAACATCCTCACAAAGGGATCTGAAACATCGGCGCGCAAAGCTCTTGGCGCATTTTGGATAAATTCCAAAAACCCAAAGATGAACTGGAAGAAGGAGTGCCTTGTGGTCATACGTGAGATTGCCCCCTCCCTACCTTGGAATGATTCTCTGATTTGAGCCAGACCAGGTGCATTTCTCGCCCATGTAAAATGGTATGCCGCTGGTCCCCACCAAATAACTGGAAGCCTTACAAAGAGCAAAGCGATGACTGCTCAAGAGAAGCTGTTCACTATGCGAATGAAAAATCTATGCATCAGACGAAACTGCCGAAATATCAGATAGTATTGTATGAATAAATCCTGCTGTTAACAACGTTTTTTCCTGCTCATAAAGAAGGCAAAAAAAAACTTCTGTCTTGTTGATGAAGATTCCCACACTGGACTTTTATTCAAGCTATAAGTTGCACAACTTATTAAAATACTTCAAACTTGAAGATGACCCCAGTTTCTGCAACGCATGAATCATATTTGGCTCATACGGTTGCGAACATATTAGACATGCTTTGTTACGATGATTGGTTTGAATGCTGCTTACCTTTCCGTGATATATTAACTTTTTTCGAGCCGAGATACTAGTTTTTTATAAGACTGTGGTATGAACTGAACCGTTCATGGATATTTTAAAGACTAAAAAAATATCTGTTAAATGTTCGAACGGAATAAACGGATAGAGCAGCACGAAACCAAGAAACTCAGTAAAAGAAAAGACGTGCACTTTGACTACCAGTAAAATATTTTAAAGGCAAGCAAATTTTACTCGATAGTTTTTGCGAAACGAAAGACGGAAGGTTAATCGCAAAAAAAAGCTTTGAATAGGCGAAATGTTGGGTTTTGATTGTCGACGAAGTGGGCACCACTTCGTTTCTTCCTTTGCATCAATACAGTTGTTGAGTGGGTAGTAATTTTGTCGAAAGCCTTGTGCGAATTCACTCCTTTAGACTTGAAGTTGCATGAGGAAGTTAACGTGAATAGTGGTGAGAAAATAAAACACTCGGGAAAGTTTTTCTTCAGCTTAACTCAGAATTCAGATTGCAAGTATTGAACTTGATCGAAACATTGATCTGGTAGTCGCAATAAGTGCTTTTGAGATTTGTCGTAATATTCGAGAAGCAATCAGGATGTATGGGAACCGTAGAAATGAAGTGTTACAATACTTCATGTTTAGATTGAAACTGATAAAACCCTGGAATACCAGTCGATGTTATAATTCAACTGATGAATGTTTGAAGGTTTCCAATTTTTATGGGACACCTCGGCAGAACTAGGTAGCCGATGAGATTGAAGAACTCATCTTCTCTATAGGATTTCCATTTGAACGGTTCCTATCAAATTTGTGCGCCTTCTGCAGAGACTAAAACAAAGACGTTTGATTTATGAGAAAGCGATTAGTGAGATTTAACAGTTCATTACATTCTCAAACCCTTCCTGCGCTTCTGCATAGCGTTCAAATACTATTTGAAATAAATGTTGTTAAGAGGTGAATTATAACTATCCAGTCTTTCCATGAATGGAACTATAGTTCATCGCCCAAGAGCGGGTGGTATCCGTCGACATAACACCATTAAATAAAGGATAAAGAATAAAGCTCTCGGCGTTGATCAATCCTTGAGGGATACACCATGCATTCGACTTAATTAAGCATCGTTTAGAGGTGATTGAATGCATATCTGGCTATTTACAATGACTCGCGGTGGCCTACCGATGTATGGAGCCAGTGTTGCTATCCTCCCAGACAAGTCTGGTACCATTTTGAGGGATGGAAGGCTTGGTGGGCCATGGGCGCTGGGTATCGATTCCACGGGTTTGTTGCAGGGCGCTTCCGACCACTGTGCTCACGCACCCTACATCATTAAAAGTCAGCAATTTTCATTTATCATACCAGAAGCAGAATGGAAATTAGACGCAGATCACAGGCGTAGGGAGTAGCCGAGAAAAACGATCACTGTCAATGAGAACTGATAGTTTGCTCACCAATTCACCCACTTATCTACCACAAGCAATATGAAGATTGAGATACAGAGTTCGCTTATCATAGTTACTGGTCTAGCAAAGTTTTTTTTCATAACGTGATAAAAAACAAAAACAGAATTTGCGTGTTTGATAGCCGCCTGTAATAAATTTACGATGCTGACTGGGATGAATGGATGACGATAGGATGTCGAAAGTGCAGCAACTTGTACTTGTCTACAGAAATAAGCGTGGAGAGACGCTGTCGTCGGCAATTGCCCCCTGATGGCGCAGTTGTTGCTATTGTCAGTCATACGGCAACAAGTTGTGTAGTCCTGTTTTTTGGGGTTTCAGAAGCTCTTTATTACTTAAGGAACAATGCACACCGAAGTAATCTATGCGCAGATATGCGTTGAACACTGCAAACAAGTATTATAGAAGATAAAAAAGCACTGAATTGAACATCAAGCGTGATCATTGACACAACTATTCCAAAACCCTGAAATGATGTAAAGGTTGCGTCCTACCTTTAGAAAAGGTGTAGGTCTTTAAAACGCACTCTTATTCCGCTTCAAAACAAACAGTTGAAATCTTAATTCATTACAGCCTTCATGGGGTTGTTTCAAATCTCAATTCTGGCCAACATTTCAGTGCCATTGCCTTCTTCAGAGGAAGGGTGTTGGAATTGATAATCCAGAGTGGATGTTCCTTGAGATTCGTGAATTTTCATGGCGACATCTAGTGGAGTTCAATAGAGCTGAGAATTGCACGCATGAATTGTTCTCACAGGGTAATACTCCCGTGTACAGGTCGGCCTTCACTGATCACATTGAAGATTGTTTGTTTTCATGAAGACAATCTATCTCGTTGACAGAAAGATATACCCATCATAAATAGTGAAGTAACATTTTTGAAAACCCTCTCACACTTGATCTCAGCAAGAATGATTGCTGTCTTGCTTTATTGAAAGCAATAGAGTGTGCGGTATTACTCTCTAGATTATTAAGCTAACACGAGCTCGGTGGAAAACTTTGTTCGGCTAATGTCTCGACGTCTTAGTCTTCTTTAGAGCCGGAGTTATCAGAGACGGTGGTTCACAGGTGGTCGTGGTTGTCACACCGAGTCCATTGAATTGGAGCACTGTTCGAATGGGGAACTTCAACACTTTTCACTGAGTTTTTCGCTATGTAATTATGTCCAAATGGTGCTGCACCAGTTTTTCTTTACTAAAGTGCAAGGGCTTAAGAATGACATAAACTGAATGGGGCAGTTATTTCTGAGATTCGGATTACCCGCATACAGTTGATTAATGGTCCAGCTTATATTAAATTCCACTGCCCAAAATATTCGTTGCATTAAGTTTTCCACATTCGAATTTTTTTGTTAAAAATGTACAAGATTGAGGCCCGTGTAGCGCAGTGGTCGTAGGCGCCTTCCAATACACCTGGGATCGATTCCCGCGCCCCCAGGCCTACTAAGCCCCTCTATCCCTCCGGGATCGGCAATTTGGTATCAGATTTGCCTGGGAGGATAGCAGCACTAGCTTGATACAACGGTGGGTAACCGCGAGCCATTGTAAAGGCCAGATATACATCACTTCCAACGATGCTTAATGAAGTTGAATGCATGCCGCATGCCAACGATCCATCAATGCCAAGAGCTTTGTCTTTTTATCATTTTAATGAACAACACAGCATTATATTTTATCACAATGTACGGATCTCGGCACTTTTTGTATTCCAATTGTTGCCACGCATGCAAAATTCACGGAGCTCTTCGATCTTTTCTTTTGTAGTTGTCCTATGGCTGCAACTTGAGGTTTTTCGTCTTCGTCACGAATGTCACTGAATGCCAGTGAGTCGTCAGGTGACGTCGAGTCGAATCTTCCTGAAATACCGAGATATCTGTGCTCGAGCGTTTCCGTGTGGATTATCAGTAGTCAATTATCTCAGACAATTATGCTGCCAATTTTCCCGATCACGAATGGATGAGTGGCTAGGTGGACCCGCAACGAAGTGGAGCCAAGGTGTGGGTAATTTGGGCACTCCTCCTGATAAGTGCGTTCTGTAACACTGCATTACCCGTCCTCTTTATATTTACGGTATAATTTGAACAGAACTGCTAGATTTTTTCGAAAGATGTGGCAATCCAAATCAAATGGTAAAAATGTTTGAAATCCTCGATTTCTTTGACAAAAAAATTGTAAGGATAATGCATTCATATAAGACCGAGGTGATAATCGTAGCAAGCCTATAACCTTGGATCGAAGCATAGGGAAAAAATCTAGGCTTCTTGTTGACAAAACCCACACTCTTCATCTGAAGGAAAGTTGCTGACTAGGCGGCTAATCTCATCCAACAATTCTCGCCAAAGCGAAGAATTTTACCACGATTGAACAAAAGAATTCGTACTTTTTCCAAAGATATGCGTTATGGATACACTGGTTTTCACTTTAATTTGTGCAAATCGTTCTCAATGTAATCGAAGGTGAGGGTAAAAAAGTAGCGCTGTTCCATAATAACCTAAAAATTTCATGGCTGTAAGAAGAAAATTAAGAATTTTTATCTCCTTGCAAGCAAAAATGGCGCCTTCCTCAGCTCTGTGATGCCATTATTTTCAAGTGGGTCCTTTCACCGCGCAATCATCCCAACATTTCAGAACTAGCACGAAACGGTTTCGAAGATATGATGTATATGGACCTTTATGTAAATTGGGAGTACCTTGTGCATTTAAGTCTGAATTTCACTGTTGTCTGTAGCAGTGCCTACTGCTACAAGGAAAGAGAAATTTGATACAGCACAAAAAAGGAAGCAGGCTGAAGGTTCTATTGGAACTGGAGTTTTAATGACTGACTATGACGCTTTGTTGTCAGTTTTTCTTAATAAGGAGAACATGGTGGTAAATAATGTCACTGCATGCTGTCTAGCGAGAAACTTGGAATTTTTTCTCCTTTGGCCCGAATTAACCTTAGGTGTTAAATGGACATTCTTAGCAACGGCAAAGGGCGGGATAGCATCAACTGCACGCAGGTAATTATTACATTCCACTTAATTTCACGTCCAAAAAAAATTGTCTTAGTCCGAAAAACATGTCTTCCTTTAGTAGAATTTCTACGCAACGGTTTACATGTTGCAAATCACCCTTTTCTTCTCCACACACTAATCTAGTTGGATACTTCGATGACCCATCCTCATTAGTGGTGCACGCCCCTATATAAATTGAATTCGTTTCTATCTCAGGCAATCGTTGTCCATGGTGGTGGTCTACTTCGAACACAGTAATGGCAGCATGGCCTATCCCGTATTCTAAAAATCGTTCCTATCTGCGAATGAAGATGTTTGACGTCAGCTGCGAACGCGTTCTCCCATCGTTTGGGTGTTCTTCCAAGAGCACGCGTACATTCTCCACTCCACAATTTTTTTCAGTCTGTGGTTGGTTTTTCTCATTACGTAACCGGTTCATTTATGTTCCGCTAACAGTGCATATTCTTGCAGTGATTTCCAAGACCGACTTTCTGTTAAGCTCGGCATTGATTGTTTTTCATTGTTTTTCTTCGGTAAGCAAAGACAAGGTTGATATTACAGAATTTATTAGCATACAGTCATATGCTAATAAATTGCATGCTAATAAATTCTATAATGTCAACCTCGCTTTTGCTCACCCAAGAAAAAACAGTATGTATTCTCCTGGATCCCGAAGATGGAATAGGTTTTGAAGCTCTGAATTGCGAATTCCGGCTACATATTGAGAGTCCCGGTTATCTTTCAGAACATCGCTCATAGGCTCTGTGAGTAGGGCGGAGTATTCTTGACGTGATTGAGGTATCAGTCCACGTCTCAACAGCATAACAGAGTGCTTGGAGTACCGTTGAATGGAAAAGGTGAGCGCGGAATTTCTGGTCCTTCATTTGGTTGGAGGATTCTCTGAGGCGCCCAGATGCGGCCCTGATGCTCTCTTTCTTCTCTCTAATTACTCCTTCATGTTGTTTCCCTTCTTTACTGAATGTCAAGATACATTTATGATGTGGTCTCTGTAATCAGAGAGCCATCCACCTCGATTTGTTTCCCATCGCACCATCGATTCTTCACGAACTTCGTCTTTGTCCTATTTGTAAGAGTCCAATCTTTTTTCCCGCTTCGTTCTTTTCATTGAGCATCGTCTATGCTTTCCTGGCACTCCTCAAAAAGATGACGAGAGCATTCTGGAAACGAAAACTTGATAAGAATTTTCCATCGAAGCGAATACACTTCTCGTCTGAATCGAGTCAATTCATTATCCATTGCAGTGCGACAGTGAACAACTCAATGTCACTAGAAAAAAGGTTTCATTAAAATGGAACAATTTTCCCAACACAATACAATGAACACGACGTCACAGGCTCGTATAATTACAGGACAGCACAGAAGGCAAAAAGGATCCTAGTCTCATAAGTATTTGTGATGCGATACACAAGCATATGACACACTTGAATGGTTCCATGCTCACGAAAGCTTGTTTCCGGAACGTCCAACTGGCTCGACTGCTATTTTCAAATAACGCTGAACGGAAGGTAGAAGGCCTCGTTTGAACAGCGCTTCAGATTTCCCTGTTTATCTGCCCAACTTATCGTTTTTATATTTTTTTTTGTTATTTGAATATTTTGATGCCATTTGAAAATTTGACTGAGACGTTGATGGGAGCCCTCGATCATGTCTAGAACATCGTAAGTTACTCAAAAAATGACTAAGTAGTTCACCAGTTACTACATTTTAGACATTCGCCAAAAATCCCATGTTAATAATTAGGTAGAACATGTTCATTGAAAGTGGAACCCGAACAGATCGGTGACTTGTTATAAAGAGTTGACTGTATTTCAAAGAGAAGAAAGAAGAACACCATTCACTGTTGTGCGCAAGAAATCAACAACATGAAGTTCAAATATATCTTTAGTCAAAGTTGCTTAGCTCCACTTGCAACTTCATGCGCTTGGGCAAAGTAGCAAAACTTGCAATTTTCATACAAGAATCAAACCATCGGTTCGAATTTTGCTAAGAAATGCCTACTTGTAGAAATAAAAAGCAAAAAATCAAGGATAAATTTTCTGG
This sequence comes from Angiostrongylus vasorum, assembly GCA_018806985.1. NCBI lineage: Eukaryota > Metazoa > Nematoda > Chromadorea > Rhabditida > Metastrongylidae > Angiostrongylus > Angiostrongylus vasorum. The sequence goes on along the minus strand of JADANN010000099.1, from coordinate 2,285,095 downwards.
AGACGATTTTTTTCAAACAATCTGTCTTGCTATATTTATATGCCATATGTATGTGAAAAAAACAGCTGAAACTCTGACGGCAGAACCATCTTCTATAATGCCATATAGGTCTCCTGGCAACTAAACCAGCGTATAAGTTCCACGAGAAAAATTTATTTGATCCAGGAGAAAAAATGCCTGAATAAAAGCTTCTCGAATGAGGAGATCGAACCAATGACGAGAAATTTCTCTGCTGCGATATACCCCAATCTTCCCCCAACTTAGGGGGCTCATTCTTCACCCGGCAGGGTCTCCCAAGCTGAAGAGTCCGGCGTTTCCATCAGGTAGCCTAGCTAAGAGTAAAACAATACCAGGATCCACCACCGTCCTGATATCAAAGTCGCATGGTAGCAAATCTCTCTCTGATCCACAAGGGCTGCGACTGCATGTCGTGGTGACGACTTGGGGCAGACTTTGGTCAGGCTGTCCTTGGGATTCCAAGGGAACCACAACGACTTAACCAGCAAATCTCCAAAAAATGGTGATTATGCTGGGGCCCGCACAACTAGTGAGGGCGGGCCGTTCAAGTATCAAGTATTATTAGTATTTTTATATTATGTTATATATTATTGTTACATATTATATTAATTATTATAAATTGATAATAATAGACAAAAAATAAAAAACTTCTACCAATGTTTGCTTCACTGCCATTTACTCCTTAGTGCTTCTGATCAGATGCGAATTTAAGTATAACTGCTGGACAAATCCCATTAATACATATTTCTTATTAAATTTCCACTGCCTATGCTTTTGGATTCCTAGGTGTCTTCTAGATTTGCAACATCTGCAGACGAATTCAACTACAACGGCATTATGAATCTCAATATTTCCAACGACATTTCAAACGACTATCTGAGCTCTTCTCCTTTTCTCATATTGAAGGACTTTCACATCGAAGAAGCACGAGGAGAGATCTTTTCAGGTGTTCAACATGACTTCGTATTTGGATTCTCATCCTGGTGGAAAGGCGATGTTACGACAAGCTGGAAAGGTAATCAATCCTGAATATTCTTTATATCATGGTAGAATCTCTTATACGGAAAGTTCGCGCTGCGTAATTCGTTCAAAACCTTCTTATTCCACTCTTTAATTCAATCTTCACTTGACGCGATTCGATTCCCACGTTTTCTTTTAATAAGAAAGCAATGTTAACCTTTTTACTTACTGCCTACTGTTTTTTGATGGCAGGGTATGTTGCGAAATATAACTTCAACGAAGCCGAGATATTTGCAAAACTCTGGTTTTTCCCCACCATAGGCACCTGCGGTCCAGAGTTTTGCAAATATCTCAGCTTCGTTGAAGAAAGCAATGGTTTGCCTGTGAGAATTCAACAAACGGTTGTTTTTTATGAGCGTCTACTTTCCGTCAATGCAAATTCCGTAGAGCCTCTTTGACTAATATTGGCAGTTTTCATAGTGCACAATAGGATGCCTTCCATGTTTCCTTGACGCTCCATTGATTCGCTAAGCTTCCTGGGTTGGTGCTTTCATTACTTCGCCGTGGATTAACCGCAGCACACGCAACCTTCATTTGACTTGTACTTTTAAAGCTGCCAAAACTCACTCGCTTTACTGCAGAATAAAGTTTCTTTAACTGCTATAATATTCCTGCAAGCTGTTTCCCCACCTACACCTTCATCCCCACAAATTCCTCTTGACTTTGTCTCATGGCCGTTGGGTGAAGTTGAGTTGACACCTTTCTTGTTTTCTGCCACTGTGCTCAAGACCTCGTTTTCTGCACATTTTTCCGAGTCTGTCATCGATTAAAACTCATAATGCATTGACCTTCATGCAAATTTGTAACTGAAGGTGTTGTCTGGTGTTATTTAATTCGTCTTGAACGGTTTAGATATTTCTGACGACTCCATGTGCTTCCATTACTTTCGCAGTGGAGTCCTTGGAACCACAGCTTCTCATCAGTTTCGTTGAATTATAAAATTTGAATCTCCTTATTCTTATAGTTATTTATTTCCTGATCTTCTAGAAGATGTGGATGGCGTTCTCGTGGAGTTTTCTAAAAGAACAAAAATTGGAGTGTGTTTATAAGGGATTCCAGTGTCTAAAATTACTTCTAGTAGTACAGTAATAATGGTGTGTCTAAAAAATAGATGACTTCTGTTGTCTTGTCTTCTTCTCGGGATAAGAAAATAATATTCACCGCTTGACATACACGCATTTAATAGATATAGTGCGCTTGTAGTGCAGTGGAAAGAAGTACTCTACAATACGCATGGGTTCGATCCTGCCCTCTAGAATCACTAAGCCCTTCGTTCCTCCTAGATCAACGAATCGCTACCACACTTGTCTGGGAGGGAAACAAAACTGATCCAATATCGGCCTTGGTCGATACTGCAATTGGCAGGCCACTGCCAGTCATTTGTATGGGTCGCATATATAATACATTCCATCACCTCCAACGATGCTTGATGAAGTCGAATGCAAGTTGCCGAAAACAATTGATATTTATCGTTATAGCCGCACTGTTATGGTAGAATGTGAGGAAGTTTAAATGAACTAAGAACATCGCTTAGAAATAAGTGAAATGAGCTGCTGAAAAAACAACGCAAGAACGCTAGAACAAGAAAGAATAAAGAAAGTATAAACACTTTAAAGTTTGAAGTTATTTAAATAGAGTCTCAAATAAGGCACATACCAGCTTGCCGACCCCGAAGGGTTGGTGGTTTGGCGAGATCGGAGTCTGATCTGACCCACGACGGGTCCAGTGTAGATTTCAGAACATCTCTAACCACTGAGCTAAAGGCTTGAATAGCTTTTTGCGGTTCATTTTGTTTGCTTTAATTAAAAAAGTAACTGCATAGTTGGTAGCTGCTTGTCGAAAAAAACCAACAGTCATTCTTGGGTAAAGTGTGGTGTGAAACATTCCTTGACACTTGAAGGCGGAATACTCAGTGGTGGTTCCCTTGCGATCCAGTAGATACTCATCCGAAAGGCATGGGCACTGTTGAGTTTCGGATTCAGTTGTCAAGGCTACTTATCATCGGCTAGCATCGATCAGATGAGGTGCGGCAGAAATGCTGAATGTAGTTAATTCGATTGGCACTGTTTTTAGCAGCTTTTAAAACGATATCGGCATGTCCAGCTCAATTTGAGTGCTTCGCTCATAACGAAGCGTAGGAAATTTCCTGTACCAATCACCTTCAGGTGAATTCGTCATCGTCTTCATTATGAAACTATCAGTACCGCTAGAAGTAGTGTTGTCGTAGTCCTTGAATGAATACGGATAAATTCTGCACTCACAGTAGAACAATTTTTCCATCTTACTACTGCATATTCCTGCAATGGAACTCATTTTTGAATGAAATTGACAAAAACTTTTCACTTCGTTCATGAAAAATTTATTTAACACCGTTTAATCACTTTATATTGTAGTAAATCAAATCTTGAACCATTGAATAACCGGTTGGATGCCAGGCGCTTACAACTGTGTGGGCATCAGAACACAGTGGCGAGGTAATTTCTTCATTAGGCTAAATTTTTTCTTAAACTCTTGAAAGTGCTGCTAGAGCTTTACGAGTCATCATTGACCAGCTAGAACATGTGCCATTGCCAGGATGGCAATGATTTCTGGCACTGGTTTACTCTATTATCCGGATCCAGAGGTAGAAATGTCGATCCAATTCTCGGTTTTGAAAATCCTTTTCGATGGATGAGCTACAGTTGTACACCACAATTCGACACCTAGGGACATCTCCAGACCGAAGATGTGGCGAACTTTTAAGCAGTGAATAACGACTAACTAAGAACAATTTGGAAGTACAATTAAACAACTGAGCTTCAGTATCATAGTGTCACCTCAACAGTTAAGAATCGTCATTTTGCGAAGAGGTCAACTTTGCTTTGGAAATTTTGCTGGGGGGTTTTAAGATATTTAGTATAATATTTCGTATACTACATTTATTCTTTAAAGTTCCAGCAATTTAGCTTTCTTTGACATGACGCTGGCCATTTTATTACAGTTTAGTGAAGTTAGTAAGAAATTCTAGCATCGGATCGGGGTTAAGTCGTCGTAAATTTCCGCTCAAAGTTGGTCTGAGTATGATCGTTTTCTCATATTATAAAGAAAGATGAGCTTTGTGACAACATCGTTTGCCGTTTCTATTTGGACCGAAGGCATTGCAGTACTCGTGCTTCTGAGTCTTTCTTAAGTACCTCTGTATTCATATTTGCATTTATTTATATTTAACTACCTGCTTTCCTTTTTGCCATTCATTGTTGTATTTCAAGTAGTCAACTTTCTGGAAGCTCCTAAGTGCTACTGACTAGTGACTGGATACGGGCTGGATAATTAATGCTTCACCGTTTTCAGTATTTGTCGTCTTTCTAAATGTTCACTCTACCTTCTAGAGATGGGTCCTGAATTTCTTTTTAAGGCGCACACACAGATGACGTCCAATTTTCATGGGTTTCTTTGCGAAACTATTTGGATCCCAACTATTATTGCCATCAGAAACCTGTTCAGGTTGCTAAAACCACCAGACTGAAAAACGCTTTTATTTCCTCAGAGTAACTGCATTAACATAATCTGCTATATTTTAAATTACTTGCTACGTTTAGTATTCCAACGACGTCAACAACATAAAGAAATTCACAACGACCTGGCATCAATGGCCAGTCCCGTGAAGAGAAAAGCTATAGAGAAATGTAGAAAATTGCATATCTATAATAAGACGGAAAGAAAAGCAATCTGATTGTGCTGTCCAGTTGAGAATCTCAATGAGGGAGCAGCAAGTTCTCTGAAAACAGCCGATGAAGCAGTGGAAACTGGCGAGATTCTACTATATCGTGTCTGTGTACTTACTACAAAAACACTTTAAAATCCCTCAATCATGAACTACTATAGAAACTGCAACATGATGTTTATTGGGTGTAATGGAAACAGTAGAAGAAGAAAAGTGAAAATAAAGAGAATATTTAATGTGTCCGGTTAGGTGTATCATAGCACTCTATTGTGCAAAACAATTATCACAAACAACACAAAGTAGCCCTGAACCAGAGCCCATAATGAATTCTTGTTCTAAATCTCTTCGTCATTACGACTCGGCCTGTAAAGAGAATGCTGATTTATGCCCTCATCACTCGGTTCCTTCAAAATTATGTGAAAAAAATCTGGGAATTGGAAGCACTAGAAGTTTTCACGGGAGATCTAGAGGTTAGTGAAAGTGAAAGCATTTGTGATATTATAAACAATGACTTTAGGAATGGACGAACAAAAAAATCGATATCGGTCCATCAATAGTCGATCAATTATCGGACTAGTAAATCAACCAACACGTTGGACAAAGCTGAAGTGCTCAGATGCAGTTGGGGAATGATTATCGTTTCACTGTTCCGATTAGATGATCCTGTAGCTTCTTCTCGATTGTCTTCCATGCGATGTTATGCATTTGAACCAATTTCATAGCACTCATTGCGTCCTGAAAGGCTAAAATCGAAATCATGCTGTTTATTTGTGGAACTTTTGAATTACTTCTACTCCAATGCTTGAAATAAAATTATAAGCACAAATATGAGGTGGTTAGAGATGCCGAGCAGTGGTAAATGCAATCCCTAGTTGTACAGTGTCTCTTGCTACCCAAGATTTCCCTCAGGTTTTAGCACCACAAATACTTGCGAAAAAGTTTGCTCTAATCAACAAACGTGGGAGATTGTACTGAAAACATGAGAACATCCTACCGCAGCTTTTCTATGATTCCAGTAAGAAATCACTCCACTGGCAGTCAAAGATATTCCTTAACAGGACCATTACCTCAAATATCACCCCCTAACCAATGCGCCAGCTTTACGAGCACAGTGGGTAAGAAATACCAGAAAAAAAGGGAATCGGATGGAAAACTGCCGGGACCTGCACAATTTTTCATGTGAGGTTATGCAAATGTAGAAGAAAGAACGTAAATGAACACTTTTGAAAAATTTTCCCTCTAAAAGAAAATTAGAAACACATAAGTAAAAAATATTTCAGGAGACCTTAGTTTTGAAACTAGAATTTCAGGTGAAAAAACTTACCAGCGGGCCATTGTTACTTTTCGTAATGAAGAGTAAAAATTTGGTTACGTTCGAATCTTTTACGTGTAGGGATGTCCCCACATTTTTAATTTAAAATTTGTTCGCGCTTATGTTATATATGCAGACGAAGTATTCATCCAGAATGTTTACCCAAGCCGAGCTGAAAGGTGTTCTACCTTTAATTAAGATAATCTTAATGGACGCAAAATCCCATATCCGCAGCCGCTGCCGACCTCGACCTAGCCGGAAAGTTGCCACAGCTTCCATTATAGTCTATAGAGACTGTATGAAATCCCAAGTTTATTTATGCCTTCAAATGAGTCTTCCACGCCTTGTTCGTGATCAGTGCCAATGAAAAATGAACGACCATGGCCAGAGAGCTCAAGCGCTCTAATGAAGTAATTAAAGGTTGAAAAGAAACTATTTAGACAATCATATGAATGAGTATACTTGATTTCTTGTAAGGAAGGAGGGGGATAATTTAATAGTGATATATCAAAGGAATGAGTTGTTCTAAGGCACTAAGCATTTGCCGGACAAATTGGATACAGAGAACAACATTGAACTATAAAGCTTAGAGAACCTCTATCAAAACGTTGAAACATGTCGTCAATGGGAAGAACTAATAATAGGATTATTACGACTGAGCCATTGCTAGCACAAGGTTTTTTAAAAGCTGAAGTTGGTCTTCTACAGTAAATCTACCTGAAGCGTTGTACAAGTCTCGGTGATGACTAGAGAATAAGATATTAACAGCTCACGAAAATGAAAAAGTTATAAGCTTCAGTCGAAAGTCATTCAATCCATACCATATTCATCATAGATCTTGGGCTACATGTGATATGTGAAAAGCTATTCTTTACACTTGAGAATTCGCAAAACCTCTGTTTTTTCTTTTGGATTGTTCAGTGGAGACCATATGTGTCGAACGATTAAAAGCTTAAAAGAACAAAGCTCTCGGTGTTGATCAATCCCTGAGGGTTGCGCCACGCATTCGACTTCATCAAGCATCGTTGGAGGTGATGGAATGTATTATATATGCGACCCTATACAAATGACTGGCAGTGGCCTGCCAATTGCAGTATCGACCAAGGCCGATATTGGATCAGTTTTGTTTCCCTCCCAGACAAGTGTGGTAGCGATTCGTTGATCTAGGAGGAACGAAGGGCTTAGTGATTCTAGAGGGCAGGATCGAACCCATGCGTATTGTAGAGTACTTCTTTCCACTGCACTACAAGCGCACTATATCTATTACATGCGTGTATGTCAAGCGGTGAATATTATTTTCTTATCCCGAGAAGAAGACAAGACAACAGAAGTCATCTATTTTTAGACACACCATTATTACTGTACTACTAGAAGTAATTTTAGACACTGGAATCCCTTATAAACACACTCCAATTTTTTTTCTTTTAGAAAACTCCCACGAGAACGCCATCCACATCTTCTAGAAGATCAGGAAATAAATAACTATAAGAATAAGGAGATTCAAATTTTATAATTCAACGAAACTGATGAGAAGCTGTGGTTCCAAGGACTCCACTGCGAAAGTAATGGAAGCACATGGAGTCGTCAGAAATATCTAAACCGTTCAAGACGAATTAAATAACACCAGACAACACCTTCAGTTACAAATTTGCATGAAGGTCAATGCATTATGAGTTTTCATCGATGACAGACTCGGAAAAAAATGTGCAGAAAACGAGGTCTTGAGCACAGTGGCAGAAAACAAGAAAGGTGTCAACTCAACTTCACCCAACGGCCATGAGACAAAGTCAAGAGGAATTTGTGGGGTGAAGGTGTAGGTGGGGAAACAGCTTGCAGGAATGTTATAGCAGTTAAAGAAACTTTATTCTGCATTAAAGCGAGTGAGTTTTGGCAGCTTTAAAAGTACAAGTCAAATGAAGGTTGCGTGTGCTGCGGTTAATCCACGGCGAAGTAATGAAAGCACCAACCCAGGAAGCTTAGCGAATCAATGGAGCGTCAAGGAAACATGGAAGGCATCCTATTGTGCACTATGAAAACTGCCAATATTAGTCAAAGAGGCTCTACGGAATTTGCATTGACGGAAAGTAGACGCTCATAAAAAACAACCGTTTGTTGAATTCTCACAGGCAAACCATTGCTTTTCTTCAACGAAGCTGAGATATTTGCAAAACTCTGGACCGCAGGTGCCTATGGTGGGGAAAAACCAGAGTTTTGCAAATATCTCGGCTTCGTTGAAGTTATATTTCGCAACATACCCTGCCATCAAAAAACAGTAGGCAGTAAGTAAAAAGGTTAACATTGCTTTCTTATTAAAAGAAAACGTGGGAATCGAATCGCGTCAAGTGAAGATTGAATTAAAGAGTGGAATAAGAAGGTTTTGAACGAATTACGCAGCGCGAACTTTCGTATAAGAGATTCTACCATGATATAAAGAATATTCAGGATTGATTACCTTTCCAGCTTGTCGTAACATCGCCTTTCCACCAGGATGAGAATCCAAATACGAAGTCATGTTGAACACCTGAAAAGATCTCTCCTCGTGCTTCTTCGATGTGAAAGTCCTTCAATATGAGAAAAGGAGAAGAGCTCAGATAGTCGTTTGAAATGTCGTTGGAAATATTGAGATTCATAATGCCGTTGTAGTTGAATTCGTCTGCAGATGTTGCAAATCTAGAAGACACCTAGGAATCCAAAAGCATAGGCAGTGGAAATTTAATAAGAAATATGTATTAATGGGATTTGTCCAGCAGTTATACTTAAATTCGCATCTGATCAGAAGCACTAAGGAGTAAATGGCAGTGAAGAAACATTGGTAGAAGTTTTTTTATTTTTTGTCTATTATTACCAATTTATAATAATTAATATAATATGTAACAATAATATATAACATAATATAAAATACTAATAATACTTGATACTTGAACGGCCCGCCCTCACTAGTTGTGCGGGCCCCAGCATAATCACCATTTTTTGGAGATTTGCTGGTTAAGCCGTTGTGGTTCCCCTGGAATCCCAAGGACAGCCTGACCAAAGTCTGCCCCTAAGTCGTCACCACGACATGCAGTCGCAGCCCTTGTGGATTAGAGAGAGATTTGCCACCATGCGACTTTGATATCAAGACGCTGGTGGATCCTGGTATTGGTTTACTCTTAGCTAGGCTACCTGATGGAAACGCCGGACTACTCAGCTTGGGAGACCCTGCCGGGGGAAGAATCACCCCACTGTACATTGCAGTCCGGCACCCAGGAACACCTCTCAGCCACGATGAAGCGGTAAAAGGTCGGGGAGGAAATACTAATAATATAAAATATAGCTTAATAATAGTTGTTTCAATCATTTTTTCTCAAGAGCTTCAAGGATCAGCTGCTTTCACGTGGTCTTTTCGTTTCCAGCCATTAAATTTTTCGAAAACACTTCTTTTGCCTTGGTGACCACAAAAGAACATTCCAGCTGAAAGGACAAAAATAGTGTTATAAAAACATCACATATATCTTTTTTCAGTACTGTCTTGAAGGTAGACCCTTTCGTTAGTATGTACAGATAAATTATTGAAATTCAAATTCAATTAGAGGCTTACTTTTCCGTCAAACACAATCCACAAATCGTCTGCGAAGCAATGACGAGCCACCTCATCTAATGAGTACTCGGCAGACATCACACGACCAGGGCAGTCGATCGCCGCACCCACGACAGCCCCCCTATAGTGGGCGCCCCGGCGCTCCTCCCACTCTCCGGAGGAATCCGGCACTCAGTGACGACGCTGCTAGGTGAGTACGCCGGCCAATCCCCCTGAAGTTGTTCGGAACTCGGAAGACATTGAACTTTGCGAACATGGAGGAACGTGGGTAACAACCACGAATAGGCTCACGAATACAACGAAATGCCCACTAATCATGCCGAGGTCAAATGAATGCCTGTTTTTGAAACGTTGTTCATAGCATCGAAGACTTTTCAGACAACGATGTCCGTGTGAAAACCCACAACATGTGTAGCAGAAATCGTCAGATTTTCGTTTGCGAGAATCTGTAATGACACATATTTGACCGAGTTGATTGAATTTTACTATTATATAAAAGTGTTTCCTTCGTTAGATGGAAAGCGCCCAACATTGCTGCAAATTTAGTACGTCCTTAGAATTATGCAATGGCATTAGCACATTTGAAGTTGCTTAGTGATTTTGACCTTCGATGGATTTCAGTTTATTCCTTTTCGTTGAATTCCAAGCTAAAGTTACAAGTTATCAATAAGGGTTTACGAGCATGGTTACAATCACCAATAGTGTAAACGCCAATTTAGGAATGACGTTTGCATTTCATTTGCAATGGGTCTACCGATGTATCGAGCCAGTGCTGCTATCCTCCCAGACAAGTCTGGTGCCAATTTACCCACCCCGGAGAGATTGAAGGCTTGGCGAGCCATGGGCGCCGGGATCGATCCCACGTGTGTGTTGCAGGGCGCCTCTGACCACTGCCCCACAGGCGCCCTTCTGAAATGAGGTAAACTAACTAATTAGTATTTTTTATTGTACTGTCTCAATGTTAGGAAATGCTTTCGCTTCATTTTTTTAGTCCTCAATGCGACCGCATTTCCATAGACAACACTTTTTTTGAAACAAAGTGCAGTTTAGATTTTCTAATCAACAAATATGGATAAAATCAAATACGTTAGGGTGAACTAACTCAAATTCCTTCCTTCGAATAGGAAAAGCACTCCAGCCATTCAAAATTCGTTAATTATAACAGAACAGCAGGGATCTTACATAAGGATAGAGCAGATCTGATTTCAAATCGGCTGATCTCACAAACCACGGCACAAATGCAAATTTCTCTCACTACACGCTTAAACCTGAACACGAAAGATGAATATGGCGTCGCCTTAGAAAAAATGTTGAGGAGCATTGTGGAGTTCGTCGTTCAGAACAGAACGCTGTGCACTTCCAGAAAAGTTGCCAAGTGTTGAGCTCATCACTTGCTCAATATCCAATTGTATCCCTCAAAGAAACAAAAAACGCTTCGTTGTAGTATGTTACTTAAGGACAATGACCTGACTTGGCTTTTGAACTCAGTAAACCTAGAGCTGCAGTCGAAATCACAATGGCCTAACAGTTTCCAGGATCGACTTTTTATTAACCTCGGCACTGGAATATAAATGCATCGTTTTCTTGTTCAGCAATCGCGAGGTTGTTAAACGACAGACATTTACTTCCATAGAAAAACACAATACAATACAACAGTAGCTGACGTTTCGGCAGTAACGCCTTCTTCAGAGCCTGGAAGGGTATACTGATATACAATTTACTAGGCCAAACGCTTCAATAACACTTACAGAAAGACGAAAAACTCTATTGTAATTACATGACCAACACCTTCTCGAAAAAACTCACCGCTTTTTTTACGTGCCTTCCAATAAGGAAGATTAGAACAGCTGATTATAGTCGCATATGGTTGATGACTGCACCATCCCACATCAGAAATTGATGCGAACATACGTGGTCAGGTCGCGTATGACCTCTGGGCATTAATCCCTGCTATTCATTGTAGGGATTCTTGGCATTTATCCGAAAAAGCCTCAAGAAGTTTTCGCGCTGGTGTTTTACTCTCCTGTGTAAGGATATTGACTTTTACTTCAAAATCGTCTCCGCTATGCTTTTGTATCTTATGCGTGCCTAGTGGGGTACTTTTTCTTAGTTTTCGTTTGCCATCTAGATGTTCTTTTATACGGATACACAAAGGCCTGTCCCGTTTCGCCAATATATTCATCTCCCCAATTATTACAAGAGATCAGGTAGACCGTACCTGAACTCATACAATCACCTTCCCTGCCGTGAGTGCAAATTACGCAGTTTGTTATTTCACATACGACGGTCATACAGGCGGTTACGAACTAAGTGACGACGTAAAGTAGCCGGTGGTATTTTAACTATCGCTACCGATTCCTCTAGGCCTGCCCTTCGTAAGCATCGTTTAATCGCTACGCTTACTTCATCGCTAATAAAGGGCAGCATAAACGGGACATTTCTCTTGGCGTAGTGTTTCGCTTGGGCGCATCGCTCTCCTTCTAAACTTATCTCGTGGGGTTACTATTTCGTAGCCATTGGAGATGGCTATTTGCCGAGCCAAGTCGCGCGATTCTTCCTTTAGTTCCCCTGGTTGTGCTACACAGAGGTGGCTGTTCGAAACATGTTTCTCACAAGCGCCCTCTTTGTGTGTGAAGGGTGGGAAGAAAGGAAAGTGAAACGAGGATGTTCTTGTTACTTGGCTTTCGGTACCACTTTGTCAGGTAACCGCTACTTGATAGGCTTATCTGGACGTTTAAAAACGGAAGCCAGTCTTTTCTCGGTTTCTCCCGGGTGAACTTAATGTACTCAGACTGCTCGTTCAATAATTCAAAGCATTTGTCCATCTCCTCCTGCGTAGAGAAGACGACAAAACGATTATCTACATATCTGCAGTAGAGTAGTGGCCGGAGATCGAGAGCAGGGGCTTCTATCTTAGACATAAACACAATGGCAAGGCTTGGTGCCAGTCGCTGTCCCATAGCCAACCCCCTTATTGGCGCAAAATATTTCCCAGACCATCTGAAAATCGAGCAGTTTAGGCACTCCTTTAGGAGAGCCATTAGCTGCTGAATGGACGAGCCATGCATATTTATTCTTCCTTCATGTTTAACAAGAAGTTCGAAGATGGCTTGCATTGCGGAGTCATTCGATACGTTGGTGTACAACGCGGTAACGTCGAAGGACTCCATCACGTACGCGTTATTAGGAGACGCGTTACGTAGACGTTCTAGGAACATTTGGGTATTTGTGAGGTGAGCTTGAATATGGTTGAGCAACTGGGTAAGTATTATGCTTAAAAACCAGGTTATTCTATCCGTTGCCCCATCTAGACAGCTGATGATGGGTCTAACCTTAAATGATGACGGATTGGTTGACGCGAGATCATGAGGTGATACCAACTTACATGTTTTAATAATTAGGTATAGGACGGGACATGTTGGTTTATCGACTTTAAAGTGCGAAATAACCGGTAACACAAGTCGACAGTAAGCTCAGTTAACGAGAGCTGCAGTTTTTGCAAAACATCATACATTGTTATGGTTGTATTTCACATTATTCTCACAGAGCTTCTTCTTTCGTTTGTCAAAATTTCGAAAATAGCCATGAAACTGCATTGCATAATTAAAAAACTACGTGCTGCCCAGTAAAGGTTAGACTTTCTATAATATTTCCGTCTCGACAACGGGCCTTTGTGCCCTCGAACACTCCGACTTCCTCGTAGAGTTCGCCATCAAGGGAGCAGTTTCCTTTCTTGTGTACTTTAAAATTCGAATGAGAATAGCCGATAATCTAACAACCGGGGCCCCACATAATGTTTTTTTCTTCTGTTCTCTTGTTTGTTGAAGTCGTGACTGTCAGAAATTTTGAAGTTGACCTCATGTTTTTATTAAACATGTGCGACAATGAACGAAAGGACTACAATAACGTGTTATTTTGAGCAAACAGTTGTTTCGGCAGTCGCTTTTGATGGGTTCCTGGTTTCTCGATTTCTCTAAAAAGTGGTAGAGAAAATTTTTGGTCTTGTGCTATTCTCAACCATATATTCTCATATGAAAAAATAGTGCTATACCAAGTCGAGGCTAATACGAGGGTCCAACTGTAGGTGGAGAATCCGTCACACCTGTGCCCATTATTTCATTACCGTGATTTCCTTCAACAACAGCTGTATATTCCAAGGGCCGAGTTTCTGTCAATATCAGCATTTCATCAGCATCAGATCAGTCAGCGCCTTTTTTTTGAATGACTGTATATGTTCACATGATGTATCGCAATAATATACTTTTTTCCAAGAGAATGACGAATAAAGTGTGTTTCTATGTGGTTCAATCACATTAATGTATACAGGGAAAAAGGTACAGAATTGGCAGTTTGGACCAGATCATCTCTCTGATCCACATCGCTCCAAGATTGGAACCTCTTAGTTTCCTAATTTTTTTCTTTTTTTTCTGGAAGTTCCTATCACAAAAAGACACCGTGCTTCTCACTCGAACGGGCAGCCATCAATCTACAGTCTAATATAATCTATTGCATCCAGGCGTCTATGGATTTTAGTTGGGTCACAATCTGAGCCTTGGCAACATCTAGAAACATTTAAGAGATTTAACTTAATACAAGGCCTACCGGGAAGCTTATTAGGTTCTTCTCTTGATAGATAACAAATGAGGAACTTCTTAGCTGGTTTCAGGATTCCTCTGGCTAAATGCAGTGCTAGAATTTCCTAAAAAATCCCAGTTGTAGTCAAAAATTTGACAAGCATTGTGGGAATGGAGATGACGGACCTTTCGACGTGCTCCGTTATTACAAAGGTCACCCGCACAAAAACAGTTCAGCACTTTAGCCGTAACGTCATAATAACATATTCCATCTACCTGGAATAAGCATCTAAAAGGGGAAGAGTGTTTCTAGACTTTTCCAGTATGCTATCCAGTTATGATTTTGACCTCAAAGTAGTGAAATTGATGAGGATTTTTAACCTCTCATAAAGGGACGAATACAGCTATAGGAATAGATTATCATCGAATGAGAGTGAACAAGTACGCAGTCTTTCACGAACTTTCGTTTTCATCCATAACACCCCCCTTCTCTATAGTCTCCACTTACTGGGTCTCATCATCGTCCTCCATTCTGCGTGTTCGATTAGGCGCAGTGATCTTTGATCATGCATGCGTAGCGACCACGTTTCGACGCATTGGTTAAGGGAAGGAGAATCGTAGAGTAGCACGTACTGAGCCCTCTTCACTAGAACCTCGTTGATTTTGAAGGACCCCCAACCAAGCAGCTTGATTCCTTCTCTTAACTCCTGGGTTAGGTCCTTCGTTGACATCCTTAACCAGACATACATGGGTGCAGAATTGAGATAAATCCATTTCCTTGAGAAGGAACGAGACGTAAGCAACAAATCACTTCCTGGTGAAAATCGTTTGTGTGCGATTTAGTCGAAGACCAAACCTTCTAAAGGTTTTGTCAAAACTGACCAGTATTCGCTCCGCCTTGCTAAAACTCGGTGTTGCAGGAATGATCTCGTCGGCGAAGCGGAGATGGTGTAAACGCCAACCGTGTACCTTCACTCTCCTTCTGTCCCACTTCAGTTTTCGCATGATGTTCTTGACGGTGGTTGTTAATGAGTGTGGCGAAATCGCATCGCCTTGCCTAACCGTCTTTTGACGTTGATGTTAATATTGTTGCAACATAGTGATATCCTGTTTGTTAATTCTTTATATAACCCACAAAGAATCTTTGCATTCTGACTAGTCGACGCGCCGGGCTGTCCGGAGCTTGCATGACTATTTTTATATCGCCTGAGTCAAAAGCTTTCTTTGAATCGATGAAAGTGAGATAGAAAGGACTCTTGTACTCTTGCGATCCTTCAATGAGTCTTGTAAGCGTATGGTTGTGGTCTATTGTACCGAATCCTTTTCTAAACCCTGCTTGCTCAGATATGTGTCCTTGGTCCAGTGTCCTTTCATCCTGTCTAGTATGACTCGCGTGAAGAGTTTATAGACTACAGAAAGCAAGCAGATTGAGTGACAGTTGTGGATGTCATTGGTTCCATTCCTTTTGTACAACAACACGGTTTCCTGGTTTCCATCAAGTGGCAACCTTGCATTGGTGCTGACAAAAACATCATTAACTACTACGTTGTATCAAATTCTTCCTGTATCGAAAAAAAACTATGTTACAAGCAGTGATTTTTTTGCTTACTGTAGTAGAATTGCATTTTATCTAGTTCCAACGTTGTTATCTCCATAGAAAACAAAGTTCGTCATCGAACTTCTTGTTTTGTCTTCACTTCTAAGATCCCCCACCGTATTGGGCACATCTAATCATTAGAAAAATGGAGCCACTGTCATTTTTGAATACTATAATTATAGTATTCGGAATGTCAACAACAATGAGCAGAATAAAAAAACGATAAAGCTCTCGACCATCTTTGATCAATCCTAGAGGGATGCGCCATGCATTCGACTTCATTACGCACCGTTGAAGGTGATTGAATGCATATCTGGCCTTTGCAATAATTTGCGGCCGCTTCCCGATATATCGAGCTAGTGCTCCTATCCTCCCCTAGACAAGTCTGGTACCAATTTGCTAACTTTAGAGGGATGGAAGGCTTAGTCGCTTGGTCGCGGGGATCGATTCAACGTGTGTGTTGCAAGGCGCCCTCACAACTACGCCACACGCGCCTCACCAATTAGCAAAATGAAGATGGAAAATCGGCAACACAGCATACGTGGTATGTAGAATCATTTGATAATTTCTTAGATCGTTTGTGATACCCTCGACGAGGCGAGAAACCAGTTACGTGCTATACTAAGATTCACAGAGTGAGATGTCGTGAAAGAAGTGAGGTATGGTCACTGGTACCAGTAGACATTGCTACAACCATATCTCACCGCAGCAGCTAGGTGTCGGACTTGTTTCCGAACAGCTTTCACCTATCCTCGAAAACACATTTCTGTTTATGGTGAAGACACGAGACCCACTTCAATAAAAAATATTGCAGAATTCCAAAAAAAATTTCATTTCGACGGGCCTTCATTTAGAAGATGAAGTCCTGAAGTGCCAGCTAAACCAGCACGGAAATCCGAAAAACTTCGTTGACAGTGGATGAAAAACAACCAACCGAATGAAGGAAATATTGGAATAAATACAACGTGTCAACGTGGGCTATTTAAATGGAAAATAAAATAGATAGAACGGAGCTCTTTAGTGTAGGGAGAGCTACGACGAAAGCAAAATCCACGTGAGAGCGCCTCAGTGAAAAGCAATGAAAGACGAGATTTTGCGATTTTCTCCTACTTCATGGCACATGCAAACGCAAAAGTGTTTTCTTCAAAAATGTCGTTAGGAAATAAACAAACTTATACAAGATTAAATAATGAATAGAGTCAAAGTTTTTTACGTCATGAAGATGAACTGCTTAGGTTAATGGAATATGTTTCTATCAACTCACCTCTGCTAAAGTTGTATCTTCCGACATAGTGGTCTCATTGTGCTCTACACTGTACAGTTCAATATCCGCTTTCTTCTCGCAACTATCGTCATCGTTGTGAGCCTTGAACCCACAGAATGCTTGCGCTTCCTGAAGCCAAGTAGTATAGCGCTGGTTTCCAAAATAATCGATTAATGTATTAATTTGTATGTTCTTATGAATTAATCTTGTTGAGATGATGCGAATAGAACGTGAGAACAAATAAATAGATATATCGATCATTTATTCCCTAGATTTATAGAAAGTCACTCTTTTGAATGGGTTAATAAATTGACTTGTTGGCTGGCGTCCGCTGAGAATTCATCATGTGAGAATTTCAATCACTCCAAGCAAGCAAAAGATGTCTCTGTGTACAAAATAAACCTTACGATGAAATTCTGTTCGACTTTCTGTATTGTGTGCAGCATTAGGGAAGGTTTGAAGTATGAGATATGTGAGAGATTGTAAATCTTCCTTTTAATAAGAGAAGCCCAGGACGCTAAAGAACTCTTTTTCAGGGTGTTGTTTCTGCCTGACAGATCTTCTTCCAGAAATCTAGCTTCACTACTGCGTGTCAGTCGTTTGGTCACGCGAGGTGCAACGATATGGGAGATGGATGGTTAAACGCAGAGAAAGGGGACCATGGTCTTCATGCTTCAACGATTTAGGTGGATTTAAAAGACCTTTGTGCAGCCGAATAAACTACCACCATTCGTACACTCGCACTGTATACTCGTTTACGGGAGTGTGGCTCCACCTTGACCAATCCGTGAGTTCATCCAACCTTACCCTGTTTGTGGCTAATCGGCTGAAGTCGAGGACATCATACAAAAAGTGCAACACTTTTCATGTCTCTGAATGATTGCCTTTAGGTAGCTCGTGTACTTGATAAGGATCAATGCAAATTTTGCCCACTCGCTAGAATCATTCAAGAATTGGCGCGATTAGAGATTGTTGTGATATTTTGAGGTAAGTGATAGTGTTTTCAGCAATCTTGCTCTTACTAAATCACGCGATTATATCATTTCATGAAAGAATGGTGTGATGTTAACCAGTTCATACTGCTTCTTTTCTAGGCAACTTTTTAGTAAGCGCTGTGCAACGATACAGCTTAATCTACAGCAAATGGAACAGAACACGAATTGAATCGCACCTTTAAGCGTAGTGTGGTGCTGTTTCTACTGTCAGATCTGCATTCCGACTTGATAAAAAATAGTAGAAGGGTAGAGTAATCTTTTCTTCATGACCTTTTTTTTCGAAAATCCACTTTTTGCACTTATTCAGTTAGTCAGTAGTGAACAGGGTATAATAGTATTGGGTACTCAGTTTTTATCTAAGAATATATTGAAGAATGCACTAAAGGTAACTGAAAACAGTGAACGGCGAGGATATCATTTAAACATGACTTTTTAGGAACGAGAACAGAACTGCTTGAAATCGTTCAATGACGGGAGTACTTTTCAGATTTACTTCCTTGTTCTTGTTTCTTTTCTACTCAGTAGTCATCAAAAGAGTAGACCTAGCAAGAGCTTTGATTAGACTGCTCATTTGATAATTCCATCTTTGCGGACAACGTGGTTAAAGGCTAAAAGATAAAAGCTCTCGGCGTTGACCGATCCCTGAGGGATGCACTCATGCATTCGACTTCATTAAGCGTCGTTTGGAGGTAATTGTGCATATCTGGCGTTAACAATGACCTGCGGTGGCTCACCGATGTATCGACCCAGTGCTGCTATCCTTCCAGACAAGTGTGGTACCACTTTACCGACCCCGGAGGAATGGAAGGCTTGGTGGGCCACGGGCGCCGGGATCGATTTCACGTGTGTTGCAGGGTGCCTCCGACCACTGCGCCACATGCGCTACACAGGACAAAATGATTAGGCAGAATTTTTTACGATTGATTAGGATGAAATCGCATAAAAAAGCGTTCATTGACAAAAATCTCAACGTCATTTTAAAGTGGTCCTATGAACATGACGAATTTCCACTGGTTTTTTCTTTTCCAACACTTGAGAAAAAATTTTGAGCGAAATCGTCCTTACCAGTGAACTCTTCACATCGTAACATATTCAGAATTAAATGCGAGCTTTCCCACCTTCGTAGTTATCACGTCATCTCGTCCTCACATAACACCGTAGTGCTGAAGCACTTCGGACGACCATCAATGGCAACAAGAGCACAGAGAGCACCATTGAAACCTTGTTACAGTCGACCAGAGAGAACGTAGGTTAAATAACCGAAACGCCGATATTTAGCAGAAGCAGAATGAGTCGAACCCTATTTATGAGATATCTACATGCTTATCATAACTATGTTTACTTGACCACTTAACTGAAGAAAATCAATCTCTTTGTTTAATTCTTAGGACATTCCTTGTCAAACTCGGTCATTTACACTTCAGTTGTTCTAGTTTTCACTTGGTGGATACTTGTAGTTTTGAATGGCTCGTCTTTAAAAAACGAACAATATTGGGCACATCAAAATAACTTTGGTCTAGTTGTAGATTTAGTGTTTAGGCAAGATTTCTTTACCCGGAGTTCTGAAAACCGTGATAGGACTTCTGAGGGCTCTCCAAGTAGTCACCACTTTCTATGAAGTTACGCCACCGTTATCTGTATGACAGTATTCTCTTCATCTCACAACTCTCAAACTCATTCTCGGTTTGGGAAGACATGACGAGGAATGAACTCACTGTGTTGCAGTTTGACACCTCGCAAAGCTCTCAAGCAAGATTACACGGCCAACTGTTGTAGGGTTTCTTTTGTAACACTCACTATAAATTTAAAACGATTTGTTTAATAAAATCAGCCATTAACATTGTCTTACACCTCCAAATGACTCCTCATTACCTTCTTGGGTTATTAAGCTAATATGAGGTTAATAAAACGTAGAAAAATATTGAAAAATAACACATCACTGTTTCTGTAAATGGCTACAGGTAGCTCGTTATTTCGATATGCGACCTATCTTCACTAAATCTGTCACCTCACTGAGACAACCACTAATAGATGGAACTAAGGCTTATGTATCTTCGTGCATTAGATCTTACTTCTACTAGATTTATTAAGATATATTTTGGACAATTTTAGGAGTCAGTGAATCTTACTACGGAATTGGAAAATCGTTTTGTTTCCTACATAATTTTGTATAAGTTTAGTATTTGATGTTTTCGATGAAACAGTTCCTGTTGCAGTGGCTTCTTTTGTGGTACAGATAAGGTTACTGTATTGCTATTTCATCAGGATATTGTCATAAAGTAACACATTTTGTGCTATATGAGCTCATCTCATATGATGTATGATACAGTATGATGATTAAGGCTGCTAAGTCCCGTGATATGGATTATACAGAGCATTTTTTAGCCTATCCCTCAAAACTTACTATCGTTTCATTGACGAAATCGTGTCGAAAGAGAACCTTTGATGTGGACATGAGGAGGGTCAGAAGCAATTGGCTCGGGGACTAATCAAAAGGAAAAGGTATCGTTTTTAAACTACTCTATGCTATTTAATGCTTTCCATGTTTTACCTGCTAGTGTATAAAATATCTGAACGAATTGTACAAGGAACAAAGAGGAAGATGGTGTGAATTGTATTCTAAGTAACCAATGAAGAACATAACTGGATTTTGAAGATAGTGCTAGGAAAGAATTCCAATGTGAAGTAGGCAGTCAAATAGATTTAATGCCAACGAAGACAAAACGTATCGGTGTTCGAAATCTAAGAGAATCTACCAGAAGAATGTAGGCGACGTATTAACGATTTGGGCCCGCGTCAAAATAATAGAACAAGGAGCGGAATGGACAACCACTGCACTTTAGTAGGAAGTCACTATTCAAACTCTATGACAAATGCGTCATATCCAGATTAGTTGCATCAAAAACTCGTTCCGTGCAAATCCCAGTACATGTAGAACCCCATTGCGAATTAGGTCCTCTAACAAGACAAAGACATTCTTAAAAACTGGACATCAAAAAAAAACTGAGAAATAAGTAACAGAAGAGCAGAAACACTAAGTGGACCACAACTTACGTAAACAAACCGTTACAAAGTATACTTGGGAACATCATAAGCGTTAGATCTTTTGTTCGACTGCTAGTCTGCACTCTTCTAGATAATATGAGAACCAGATATGAGACATGGAAAGCACTTAATTGTAGTAAAAACGTTGATCACACTATAAAACGTCGCATATGACTCAACCTACGCGAATACTAATGAGACTCTCAACCAGCCGTGGGCTTCCGCTATCCGTTAACCCATAATCCGCTTACTGTGTCGCGTAACGAACTGTTTTAGAATCTCCATATCGCTCTCCCTCAATCCTTGTTCATTTACCGCAGTTTCCTTCTCACCTAGTGATTTTAACTGCAGTAGCAACTCTTTTGTTTCTCACTTCTTAGAAATACATTAGATAATTCCGAAGCTGTTCTGCACACGTCCTAAATTAGGGGACATGCTGTACCATGAGTTAAGTTCCGATCGCAGCCATGCATTTAGGTTGATGCTTCCAATGCCTCTGATAGAGTAGCTCTTCTTTCACTTATCACTTTCACAATATCACAACTCGTTTCACAAAATATTAGTTTTTGAAAGTTGTTAACCCGTTTGACTTCAACTAGTCGACGTGGGTAAAGCTTAGTAGCACTAAAATAGCAATAGAAAAGTGTGAAATGTATGAGTGCCTCAACGACCATCCAAAAAAACCTGAAAAGTATATGCAGTTGTAAGCAATTGTGTGATATTGCATCACACATTGGTGAGTGCTGATTCTGTCTTTCGAAATAATTGAATGAGGAAACCTGTAAGGTGAAATGTGGAGACTAACATCTCTCATTCCATTACTGCTTTACGGAAACAACTTTTCTGTTAATTTCTGGGATTTCTACAGTACCTTATGGGAGCCCATCCAAAAACAAGTGTACCACTTGGAATCAGAGGATGAATGTTGAAATGTAACGGTTTACTGGTACGTCGAGTGCCTTCCGTCTATGTAACGCTTCGGTAGGCTCATGTTTGAATTTCAGAGACCTCCTCCGGTTACAAATCTTTAGATCACTTGAGGAATGCGGCTCATAATGGCTTCATTGTATTCTGCACTTTATATCTCTATAATCTCAAACGTTGTTGTCTCAGCAGATTCACAGAACAATTTTCTCGGATCTTCTAGTTAGGCAACAGCAGGAGCTGCTTGAGGTTGGTGGACACTACTACATCCTTGTTTTCCTCCCTGAAAGCTTTAAACACTCTGGTTTTGATAGCAATTATGGTATATAATTGTAGAGCATGGTTTTTGGAGAAATTGAGGGCTTAATTATTTTTAACTATAGTTAACTATGAGTTGGAAAAAGGGTGTTGAAAAACTCAGTGCATATTATTTTCCTTTGGAGTACGACGGTGCGTGCTACCCTATTGAGAGACTGACCCGAGAATATTCCTTTCATGGGTAAGGAAATCCAACAGACATTACATGATTCTGCAATCCATGATTACTGAAAATCCCCCAAACCCCCTATGCGAAGGGAAAAGGTGACCAACCGTAGACGCAAACCATTGGCAAGTGGAGTTCAGTGGATATCAAACCCAATATAGTAAGATTACTCATACAATAGTAAGATTACTCATGCGATGCTCTCATCTTCATAAAGCTCTTGGGCAACAAATCCGATGTTTTTTCACATGCAGTGAGCAAGTATAATTAATTTTGAGGTAGAAATGAGTAATCTTTCTTCCTCTTCTCGGATTATTCGATCTCTGTGTAATAAATAGGTGATGGTGTAACAGACAAGTCATTAGTAGACAATCCGAACGGTGTGTTAAAATGTTGTTTTGGAGTGGCGAGCCACTAGTGTTTATGAACTTGACAAAGGTTGAACAAGATTACTGGTCGGTAATTGTTTTCATGGCCGACATCATTATGCTCTTAATATGTTTATCTTCCTGCACTGCAGAAATCTGGTCTCTTTCAAAGCAATCACTCTATTCAAGACATTTCATCGAAAATAATGTTGTTTGCAGCATGACTTTTGTAACAGTTGAGAAAAAGACCTTCGTGGTATGCATTACTACCTAGTGACATTCCACATTCACCTCCATATACTATGTTGATGAGCCAGTCCTGCAGCACTTTCTAAATTTTAAAACCCCTTTCACACTCTCGAGTTGCACAGAGGCATACTAGAACATGCCTGAATATTCTCGAAGCTTGTGCCTATATATAATATATTAAGCGTGCCTGCCAAAGTTGTGATTCTAATTGAATAATCAGCTCTCAGGATCGACTTTCTATTGACCTCGGCATTGGATTATAAAATCGTCGTTTTCTCTCAGCAATCGCGAGGTTGTTAAACAGCACCCATTTACTTTCTTACAAAAAAGAACACATACAACACAAACGGTAGCTGATGTTTCTGCAGAATCGCCTTCTTCAGAGCCTGGAAGGGTATACTAATACACAATTTATTGGGCTAAACGCTTCAACAACGCATACAGAAAGACGAAAAACTCCATGGCAATTACATAATCAACAGCTTCTCGAAAAACCCACCGCTTTCACGTGAGCTAAGACTGCGTTGTATGTGTGTTGTTGTATGGAAGTAAACGTATGCTGTTTAACAACCTCGCGATTGCTGAGAGAAAAACGACGAACGAATGATCAGCTTTTCACGCCATCATTTACTTGACTTCGTAAGAGTTGCCACGATTGCTGACTCCTTTGTACACTAGTGATGCCATTTTTCTCATTACATCGTGAATCATTGGTGTTTCTTCGTCGCAATAGCAAATCGAGGCGAAAAATCTCATCTCCAGAAATAAGAGCTGTGTCTTCATTTGTTATCCACACTCATAAGTGATTATATCAAGAAAACAGGCTCTTACTTCGGGCGAAACTGAGCTTCCGCGGTATGGTTCTCCTAATTTGTCATTGTGTTCTGGAAAAGAATGGTACACTATACACTTTTTTCCAACCTATCGTCAATGCCGCTTTCTACGGCTTAATTCCAGAAGTCTGTTTACGTCATTCAAAAACAGCATGAAAGGCGTAAAAATTTTCTATTTGGGTGCTCTGAGCCAACTCTGAAACTTCACTGAGAAATTCTACATCGCTTGGGATACTCTATGGATTTCACTCTTCTAGACTACCCTTGATCCGCTCCATCAATTATCTTAGCGAAGAAGACTTGGAAAATTGGAGGTTGGGATGAAGTAAAATTCGAATACGACATCTGTCTCCTTCTTCTAAATTGTTGGATTTGTAAGCAAAAGAGATCCTGCGGCGGCTAATGCGAAGGATACCTAGTATTGATGATTGTAGTGTGAGCCGCAGAATGTTTGAAAAAACTTCTTCCTAAGGGATAATCTCACAAAACATGGAAACGGTTGAATAGCCCGGGGGTTTAGTTAAAACTACTTTACAGTTATAGTTACAATTACTTATCAACAGTATTTAAAAAACCTTGAAGCTTCGGTGTCATTGTAAGAATTTTTTTTAGGCGTATAGCCGATCTGATCTTCAAGTAGTTCACGCTAAATTGAATATCATGCGGAAACGATGGATGGCAAAACTGAAAAAGGACGACATTGCCCAACCTCAGTATCGGTTTCCAGTGAAGGTATTTTAATAAAGAACGGCTTGCCTCTGAACCTCGTTCCAAAAGGTTATTAATATCAGAAGTCAATCAATCAGTATAAATCATCAACATCAATCACATTGATTAGATGATTGGTTTATTGAGGGAACTTCTTATGAATGGTAATGGTTCTAATTCTTTTGTCTGTTTGAACGTAATGCACTTTACCGACAACGATCAGCACCGATTAACGCTGTCGGATTAAGCGAAAACTTGTCCGCAATGTGTTGCCGCTAGAATTATTGAAGAGAACCACCCATTAGAATTGATACGATGAACTTAAAACAGCTGATTGAAAAGAAGCGCAAGGGCAATTGATGTTCACTTTTGCAGTTAGATATCTAGGGCTTCCAACAAAAGCTTCCGAGTATATGCACTTCAACCACAATGATGGTGGGACATTTGCAAAACTTAGACCCAGGCCAGATCGATCGATTAATCGATCGATCATCTGCTTCGTGGATTATCGATCGATCGATCAATAATTCAATCGAATCGGTAGTTATTCCGCCGAAAAGAGTAATTGTTGTTCGATCTGGCATGGTGTACAAGCTTAACAAACATCTCAGCATCATTTTAGTATTTCACATAACACCCTGCCTTAAAAAATAAAGGGTGGCAGCCAAAATTATATATTTACATCTCAGTTATTTTCCACGCATAGATTAGATCCAGTGTTATACAAAATAAGCGCAGTTCCAGTCGTTACATTTCCTCGTAATGAGAAAATCGCATTTCGAGCACGTGTTTGAAGTTCGTTGATCAGCCAGCTGTCGGCTGCTCCTTGAAACCAATGAGAAGATCCTTAATCATTTTTTCCCCAAAGAATTCCATTGATGCCTCGCAACCTGGAATTCGATTAGAGCTCCGATAAGTCTTTTTAAAAATGGTTTGCTCGCCAGTGAATCAGTTGTTGTTCGTTCCATTGTTGGAATCCCCCATTCTACCATGCTTTCGGATAGAATGTCACCCTCAAGCCTTTGCTTGTATCAGAGGGAATTGATCAGAAATACTGTGGAAAATCGTTCCAGTTGTTGGAATAAAAGGAATGTGAAAGCGGTGAAATTACATAAAGAGTTGTCGGAATCCTCTCTCGCTTTCGACATACTGCGGAACTGGTCGCAACCCTCCGAATGGTTTAATAAATTTTTCTGCACAGTCATTCCCCCGTAGCGTTTTCAATATGGAGCTAGACTGTCTCGAAACCAACTGTGATTTAACCTCAGTAGTACAATAATCAACATGTGTTTAAATTGTTGAGCATACACGAGGTTGATAAATTAGTTTTATTCGGCTAACGTTTCGACTTCTTCGCCTTCGTAAGATCCGATCATCTGAGTCGATGGTCCACAGTTGTTCGTCTTCTCGATGTGGCGTCCTCGTAATTGTACCGAGACGGGATCTTCTTCAGTGGAACGCAGCACGAATGAGGCATACTCACCCGACGATGCTCTTTATAAAGAGTCGTTGTTGTTGATATCAACTAGATCCGCATCGATACTATCGAAAGATCCCACCCAATACGAAGACGAAAACGCCACCTCGGGGTCACGAACAACTGTAGACCATCGACTCGGATCAGCAGATCGTATGAAGACGAATAGGTCGGAACGTTAACAGTATTGAACTAATTTATCAACCTTGTGTCAGCTCAACAATTTAAACACATGAAGCTAGACTTTCTTCTCCGAAATTCTTTTATCCTTTTCTATTATCTAGTGTTGTTTGCTGCGATCGATAAAAAAGTGAACATTCTCACATTGAGCGGTTTCATTCGTTTTCCTTTCCCACATTTTTGGAGGATCACTTCGATGAACATGAATGGTTATGACACTCCACTTCACATTTCATTTGTATTCACCATTCAAAAGTTAAACTACTAATCTCTGAGAAACAAGGGTTTTTGGGCAAGACGAAAGCAAGCAAGGAATAGGAGTTAAACTATACCCTCCTCTTTTTTTCTCTTGGTTTTTATGTATTCAATTGAAATAATTTAGACAATGTCATTAGAAAGAACTAAGTGATAGACCTAAACTTACTTCCATTTCTTAACCTCCTCCTATTATTCTGTCATTTCGGGAGATACATCGAGAGATCTGGTTCACTTGCAGGAGATTCCAAAGAACCTACCTCCTGACAATGTGGAAACCATTCGAGCTATTACTGAAATCAACAGAAACGCTAATCTTAGCGAATTCATGTATCAATCCGACATTATCCTTACCTTGTAAGCAACGCCATAATCAATGCCAAGTATTTCTATATACTCATGATCTCAAAGAAGTGAAAAATACGTAGTCTAGAATGATTTCAGAGCACAACTCGAACAGATTGTCCAGAACGACGAGAACCAGGAGCGTGTCAGACGACAGGCGTATCGCGATCGCTTCTATCCAAATACTATCTGGGACAAAAACATTCTACTATTATTTCGCGCCCACTGCTAGTAAGTTTCCGATATGCTGTTTGATTTCCATCAATGACCAGGTAGTTTTTCCGTACTACCGTTTGATATTTGTTCACTCGTAAACCGGGTGTATTCAAAGAACCAACCAGCTAGATTTCAGTTCCTACCAGAACATAGTAAACCATCAAATTCAAGGATGGCTGGCTTAAAAACGGGATTAAATTGAGCAAAATACTAGCATAAAAAAGCTCTCCTCCCACTGGGTAGTCCAAGAGTGGTATATCAGCTTCAGTAAAAGGGGTTATATTTCATGCCAACGAATCGTTGTTGTGAATGCTCTAAAACCTTTCACTTAGCTTTTTTTTCTGCTGACATTCCACTCTCTTCGGTCGTTTTATAATTGAACTAATGAAAGAAGCAAATTAAGCGAAAATTTAAAACCTTGAGAAAGAACAAATTTCAGCTGACACTGTAAAGACGGTACTCAAGGCCGCAGCACAGTACTGGCAACAAAACACGTGCATTAAGTTTGTCGAGAGCACAACAGGTTGTGCTAAATGTCGTTCTAATTTTTTAAACCTGAAAAGGTGCAGAAGGATTTCTTACAGCGCCTAATAGGGTTCGAGTTTTGAAGGGCGATGGCTGCTATTCGTACGTCGGAAGAGTGGGTGGTGTTCAGGACCTGTCGTTGGGAAAAGGATGCGAAAGTGTATGTTTATCATTAACAGTTTTTCTTATTTAAGGGTACACCGATCTACTTCAAAAAGTGCATAACTAAGAAAAGCGTGCTTCGCGTGAATTGTAACTCTTTTCGTTCTTTTATGCGATGTATCATTTCTTTTTACACGTTTCATACCTGGTCCCTATTTTTTGCACATTTTTAAACACGACCCGACATCACAGGTTGTGCGGGTCACTTCTTCCATTCAATTCACTTCTTTGAATCCATGATCTACGGACATCTCCAAACTTTAGCCATGTGAGTTCGATTACTCTTCACTATGAATGCCATTCACTGCTGGTCGAGTCGATTCTTAGTGAACTCCTGCAATTGCCGTGCTATGGTGTTTCCATTTGGGTTAGAAAAAAATGAGTTGATCCCAAACAGGTCTGGTGCCAAGTTCTCGAGCTCGACTGGATTGGTGCATTACTTGCAATAAACGGCATCACTAGGTGCTCTACCTGTCCTCTTCTTATTTCTTTTTTTATTTTTATTTAATTCGATCCGTTTTCGCATCCACTGGGCGGATCCCAGCACTTCTCAAATTTGATTCGTTTCCTCGCATCCATTGACCACGAAGATCTTTCAACTTTTACCTGTGGCTTCGGTTGCTGCTTGAGCATTTCCATTTCATCTCGAATGTCGTAGAATGCTGGTCGAGCAATTCCCATTCTCCTTGGAGCCCTGAGATAGCCGGACTGGAGCATTCCCAATTAGATTGCAGAGATCTAATCTTTCCAGAGAAACCCGGTACCAATTTCTCGACCCTGGATGGATGAGAGACTTGGTTGGCCAGAAGCGGAATCGAACTAGCACCATGCTTGTGATGACGGACATCACTACCACTGTGCTATCCACCCACTGTGCCAGCCCTCTTCTTAACCTTATAGAAGAGGAAGTTAAACTCTTGCTAGGTTTTGTGTCGATGCATTGCAACTTTTTACACCACCCGTCTTTACATCTGTTGTGCGCATCTCAGCAATTCTTTCATTCGATTCGATTTTTTCGCATCCATCATCCAGGAAAGCTTTCGAACACTCTGCCTATGGGATCAATTGCTCCTTGAGCAATGTCATTTTCCTCATGAGTGTCATTGAACCATGCTCCACTCGTCTTTCCCTGGGTGTCCTGGGAAAGCAGAGTAAAGCGTTCCCATTGTGATCGCGGTGAATAAACTGTTAGCAGACAGCTCTGGTACTAATTTGCCTAACCCTGAGCGACGAGAGATTTGGTGAGTCTAAGGCAAGTTCGAACCAGCACTGTTCTGGTGATGAGTGGCAGTGTTACCACTGCGATACGCGCTGCCCACTGCGTTCCATTTTTTCTAGCCTTACGTGACATGTCTGTCATCAATCTACTGTGCGGATCTCAGCACCTCCTGCATTTTAATCGCTTTTCCTCGTTTTCACCGTTCACATACGCCTTTGGATATTTCGCGGGCTGCTTAAGCTGCTGATTGGGGATTCCGCCTTCATTATGAATGCCGTAGAATGTCGGTTGAGTTAATTCTGCTTGCAATCGTGAAGAAAGCAGTACTGGAGTGTTTCCACGTGGATTGGGGAGTGTTGAGAGAGTCGAACCAGAGCCTTTATTCCTGATAGAATGCATCACTAACCACCTTGCTATTCAACTCGGCCAACATTGAATGACACTCATGAAGAAGGCGAACCCATCAGCTGGCAGCCATATCCACATACAAATCCGAGAAGATCGGCACACGATTACCCCTTTCGGAGGGTCGCGTGTTACACAACGATGAGTGAAAGGTAAAGCAAGGGTCTCAATGGTGCAGTGGTCAACACGCCAGCCCCGAAGGGAAGTCGTGTTTCGATCTGGGCTGCCGTGCAAGTTTTGCGAATATCTCAGCATCACTGTGGTTGCATTTCACATAATACCCTACCACGAAAATTTTACAGCAGGCAGTAAATAAAAAGTTAACAATATAATGAAACCCTTTTTGTATATGTACTTCTCGTATTAGTTTCTTTGTATTGGAGATTTTATCAGTTGTGCATCAATTCCTCTTTTTCTGTTCTCCTTGTACAGTTTGATACACATCCATACTCCAGGTGGGTACAGCAGCACATGAGTTAGGCCATGCTTTGGGATTTTTTTCATACTCAGTCTAGAGTGGACAGAGATGATTTCATAAGAGTACTTGTGGCTAATATCCAGGTAAAAGTTATTTTTTTGTGCATACATTTCATTAACATTTTCACATTTTACATTTTTCATTTCATTTATTGCGTACTTGTTGCAAAATGCCATCCAGTGAAGTGGGTTCAACAAAGTTTCACAATGTAGGATACAACAATTCTGAGTCTCACGATGAACATTTTTCTAGCCTGAATTTGTTGACCAGTTTGGTAAGGAATCAACTGCCACCAATTATAATTATGGAATGCCCTATGATTACGGAAGTATAATGCAATACGGAGCAACAAGGTGAGATCATGATTAAAGAATTTTCAGAATGTTCATGTATAAGTTATTGTCTAGCTGTAGCTGAAATGCCATGTGGCGAGGTTGGTGCTTAGAAGTTGCCTGGAAAACGCATTTGGTCATCATTTTTATTCCCTGCCTTTGGCAAACCATTTCCTCCATCCCTCCAGGATCGGCAGATTGGTGCCAGACATGGTATGGACGATAAAACACTGACTTAGTAACAGCATATGAACTCTTCTCGATGTACAGTACTTCATTGGGCTACTGAGTTGTTATAAAATTCTGTTCAGTTGAAGTTTCGACGTTTTCATGTTCTTGAGAACCAGATTAAGTGAAGTCAACGTTTTCCAATTGTTCGTCCTCGCGACGTCCATCAGCAACCGTCCTGTGTAAAAATGCTCCATCGAGAGAACTTCATTCGAGCCGTGCTCCCCTCTATCGGATTTGACTCAACGCGACAACAAAGATCCACATCGCGACGATGGCCGGCTATGACAATCTACTCGAATAAATCCGACCCCGAAGAAGTTGAAGACCTTGAAACGATTGCAGAATAAAGTTGTACAATAACTTCATGTTACCTTAACAGTCTAATAAATAATGCCAAATTAAGTTTACTGTTCATACCAAGGTTAGATGACGAATGGTTTGAAAAAATATTTCCTCGGTAACCTTACTTGAGATTCTTAACATGTATTTTCAATGTTCAATGGCTTACATTTCCAGGATTTCACCTTCTTAATAGCACAGACTTATCGTCATACAGCCTTTTTCTTGTCTTTTGACTATGAACCAATAAATATTCTATACGTAGATATTTACCAGGATGCTTGGATGGCCCGTCCTCACTGGTTGTGCGGGCCCCCAGTATAATCTCCAATTTTTCGGAATTCTGCTGGTTTAGGCATTGTGATTTCCTGGAGTCCCGAGGTCAGCCAGGGCAAAGTCTGCGTCAGGTCGTCTCCACCGCAGGCAGACGCCACCCTTGTGGATCAGAGGAAGATTTGCCACCTCGCGACTGGTTTGATACCGGGACGGTGACGGATTCTGGCACTGCTTTACTCTTAGCTGGGCTTCCTGATGAAAGCGCCGGATTCCCTCTCAGCTTGGAAGACCTTGCCAGGGATGAACCCTCCGCTGTAGATTGCAGCCCGACGCGCAGGAACACCTCCCAGCCACGATGAGGCTGTAAACCGTTGGGAGGAAGTATTCTATAGTATTTATAAAAGGCTATTGTTCAAACGAAATTCTTTGTTAAAAAACTACTCAATCTTTTTGTTTTATGAAGTGCGAGGATATCCATTTGCTGTTCATCTAGGGAAAAGATTGAAATCCACCAAGATCAGAAAATTAAGCTTAGATGAGGCCCTAAGCCATGTGTGATGTTGAGGCATTCGTCACTTCGGTTCGTTTTTGAATCTTTGAAATTTATCCGAAGTGTCTCCAGAGTTTTGCTCGTTGACGTTTTTGATTCATAACCTGAGGATTGTGACTGCCACTTCATAATCACCAGCCTTCTGTTTTTGTGTCCAGTGTCTATCTTAGGAAGTACCTCGCAGAATTCCAAGCTTTCCATCTAAGTGTTCATCTATGCAAGCGTGAACAACTCTGACCTGTTTATAAAGCGAGCATTACAAATTTTTCAATCCAGTCCTCTCTGCGGCATTTCTGTGCTCAAGAACTAATGTACAGAATGCAACACTTTTTCGGTATTGGTGGAAAATAAAGAATGGTTTGATTAACGTTTTAATATCTACGTCTTTGAAGAGTTTTTTTATATATCCAGTGCCTCAAACCAATACTGTTACCTTCAATTTCAGTGCTTCTCGTAATGGGAGAAATACCATGGTGGCTAAACTCGCAAACTACCAACAAACTATGGGATCGGATATCGTAGCCTTCTACGATGTTTCCATGATGAATGAACACTATAACTGTAAAGGTGTCGGTATTCTTCAGTGTTTACTTATCTCGTTTTCTAAGAGATAACAGGTTTTGCTTCAATATATGAAACTGAAAACCTATCACAACTCTTGACGGCGTCCTGTTTTGAATGAAGCTCTATCCTTAGATGTAATTCTAAATCTACATTGCACGAATTCTTGAGGAAAGTATATTATATAAACTTTACAGTCATATTTAGTGCGATGCCCACAGGGTAGTTCGGCCACCTGCCAGAATGGAGGCTACCCGAACCCCAAATGACTGCACAATTTGCAATTGTCCGAGTGGATACGGTGGTCCTCTTTGCAATGAAAGGGTTTGCGCTTTGCTTGTTCATTCTTCGACACAATTTTGAAGCATTAATATATTCTAAAGCAAACTTTCTTGTGTGACATTGTCATTCCTTGGCCCAACGTACCAAGCCGTAGGTTCGCCGCTAACGCCCCATCATGCTTCTCATTCTCCCTTATCGGGAAATTGCTGCTAAATTGTCCGCTACATGGGTACTCCTTTCATCCATGTGGTAACGCTCCAGCATGGCTATCCCAGGACTCCATTGAGAAACGACTCAACATTCAACCAATCGAGCATCAAACGACATTAATCACGAACACGAAAAAAATGCTCAAACATAAGCCGAAGCGTCAGGCGAAAAATGTCGAAGATCCTCGTGGATGGTTGTTGTGACGAAACGAATCCAATTCAAGAAGTGCTGGGATCTGCGCAGATTGATACGTGTGATTTTGGCCCACGTAAAAAAAATAAAATAAAATTTTTTTTGCCAGAGATAAGTATAAGCATTTCAACAACGGAAAGATACGTCATGTTTTTTAAAAAAGTTAGCTATTTAGTGGTGAAACTGTTTCAGCCTTCTGGATGTGGTGATATATTGATTGCCGGGCCTTCATACAGTTTAATGATAAGTCACGTTGGTGACGGCACCCGTCAAGCAAAAATGGACTTTAAAAGGTGTAATTATTGGATAAAGGTGAATCAACTGAAACATTGTATCGTAGAATTATCGAGTGCAAGCAGTTTTTATTTTACTTAATTTTACAGTTTTAGGCTCCACAAGGAAAGAGGGTTCAAATTCGCCTCGAAAATTACGAGGGTTTTGGCGCTGATGGCTGCATTTATGGCGGAGTGGAAATCAAAGCCCATCCTGACCAGCTTAGAACAGGATATAGGTGAAGTTTTCTCAGCAGTTGTTCTCGCAATTTACAAAACTCCATTCAATTATTAAAAGTGATAGAAATCAGAAAAAAAATTTCCTATCGACTGGAAGGAATTAGAGGAATTGTCGTGGATGTTTTCAACTTCTAAAAGTTCTTTTTACTCATTTATACGTTATTTATTTATACGGTTCGTTACTATTGAAATGAATGGATAAAACAGAAGAAAGGAAAAAAGAAAAAAGCGAGGGAAAGGGGGCGAGGGGGAGGCGAACAGAATGAGGAGAAATCATTTCATCGCCGTTTGATTTCGAAACCGCACCAGAGACGAGATGGGGGGTGATTTCTAGCAACGCTAGTTACTACTAGTGCATGAAAAATTGCGAACAGTGATGTATTGCTGCACAGATGAGAATTAATGCTTGCACAAAACATCGCCAGTGAATTCAACATTGACAACCTGCTTTCTAAAAATCGGCGCAATTGGTTATTGGTCTCCTTTGCTTCCTTTTCCAACTTTTCGGCTCTTTTCGGTTATGTAATGAACTTTTTCAATTATATATATATATATATATACATATATATATATACATATATATATATATATATATATATATATATATATATATATATACAGTCGCACAGTACTTTATGATGCAACTGAACTCGCTAATAACTAAGCCACTACGTGTACAAAAAGCTTAGCGCGGAGATATCGGGGTAAACAGTTCGCAAAACACCATTTCAAGAACCCTATTTAAAAAAGTGCTATCCTAATCTATGTCGTCCACTCTACATGTCCATGTCCAAGGGTGTTGACGAAAACTCGTATTCGTAGAATGTTGCACATTTTCGAAGATCAAATCAATCGTTCTTGTTTGTTTTTTAACCCTAAACCTTCCTTATAAACAACCTTTTTCATGACTCTTAACCCTCTGTTTTATTTTGGGATTTCACCCACCATATTTGCTTGAGTAGTGTCTTTCGAAAGCATAATAAGGTCTTTAACCAAACAGAGTAGAGAGCAGAATCGTCTGTTCAGTCCTACAATGTGTGAATAATTCCTATTCACTGTGGTGTGCTTCGTGAGAAGGCGATGCTGATTAGCGAAAGATCCGCGTTCTTTAATATTGTGGAAAATTGACATAGAGAGAGTGCAGATATTCGCCAGTGTTGAAGATTATTTTACAAGGAGTTCTACAATGAACACATCGAAGTAGTCTTTGACCTAATAAGCCATCAGCATGATTTTCATTCCATTTTAGCACTAAGGTATTAGCTGTAAACCTTAAGAGCTTTGTCTTAAAGCTTTAGAAATCCTTCTTCATCGATTGAAGGTGGCAATACCGTCGCCGTGTAGAAATCCTTGCACTCTATGTTAGAACTAAAGTTTTTCACTTTGTTTCCTTCGTAGGTATTGCCTTGGCCAAGGATTAAGCATTAGGAATACAAAGAAGTATTCTTCGAAATTTCGTCACTTTTTATTTACTGCCTATTCGTTTCTCATGGCAATGTATGACGCGAAATATAACCAAAATGATGCTGAGATATTTCTAAAACTCCGGGCCGCAAGTGTTTGCGGTGAGGATCTAGCCCACTATTACCCTTCCCGGAGCTAACGTGTTCACCGCCACACAACGCGGGTCCTTCGTTTTGCCTTTCTCTCAGCTATGTTTTAAACTAAACTTCTTCGAAAAGCTTTTAGTGATATATATATAAATATATTTTAACCTTTTTGCTACTGCCTACTATTTTTTGATGGCAGGGTATATTGCGAAATATAACTTCAACGAAGCTGAGATATTTGCAAAACTCTGGACCGCAGGTGCCTATGGTGGGGAACGAACGCGCTATTGTCCTTTCCGGGGAGTAACGCGTTCACCACCACACCATGCCAGTCCTTTGTTTCGCCTGTCTCTCAGCTTCTATTGATCTTTTTGCCATCAGCAATCACCCGTTAGCGGGATTGATCTGGGAGGTCTCTCGCGCAATCGTCGTCCATGGTGACGGTCCGCCTCAAACATTGTGACGTTCTCGAAGCATTCCGTAATCCTAAAACATGCCCATACGTGAGTACATGGTTCACGTTAGTCACGAATACGTCCACCCATCGTTTGAGTGATCCTCCAAGAAGACGCTTGCATTCTCTTGGAGTCCACTCCACTCTTTTTTCGTCCACCTATCATCTGTTCTTCTTATTATGTGGTCAGTCCATCTATGTTTCGCTAACTCTCTGTCTTCTCCTGAGTCTCAAAAATGCGATGGATTCTGGAGATCAGACCTTCCCATCTCGGCTAGATAGTGTGTGTGCCGCTTATACTTCACAAGAAATCGTCCAATCGCTTTTGAATAGTTCGCAGTATTCTTGACGTTGTTGATGTATCAGCCTGCTTCTGCTGCACAACAGAGCACTGGGAGTGCATTGAGTCGAAAATAGTCGGAAGTTTTGAGCCCGTTAGTTGATCGGCAGCTTATCCGAGAAGTCCGAATACGGTCGGCCCAGAGTACTCCCCTTATTCTGCCTGATTCCTTGTTCATGTTGTTTTACGTATTCATTGAATTTCCAAGGTATACGTACGAGGTGGTCTCTTTAATCAGAGAAACATTCAGCTTGATCTGTCCACTTTCGCACCATGGATTTTTCATGAGTTGGGTCTTCTTCCCATTTATGTGTAGTTGGTTTTTTTTTCGCTACATTTGGTTCACTGAGCACCGGCTCTGCTTTGCTGACACTTCGTGGGAAGACGACAGAGTCCTCAGCAAAACTAAGATTTCATAGGATTTTTTCTATCAATACGCGTGCCTTTGTCATCCCAATCGACTTCTTTATTGTCCACTGTAATGCGACTGTGAATAGCTTCGGTGAAATTGTGTCGACATTTCGAACTCCTTTTATAACGCTATGGTGAAGGGAAATGGAAAAGTTGCATTTCCGTGGAGCAGTTCCAATAAGGGTATTCCCGAAAACTCCCTTGACCCTGGACACGGTCCGGATGTAGCACAAAAATTTTTATCGAAGTCCAGCTGGCGCAGTTGCTTATCCATGACGTTTGATATGCGCTAGATTATTAGCCTTCCAGAAAAAGCTTGTAGAGCACACTCAACAAGCATTTCGGGCGTTATTTACAAAGATCTTTCGCTCACCTTCTTTGGGCAGGACGGTGGTGCGCGACGCTTTCTACTGGTCTGGGATTTTTTTTTGAAGGTAAGATGTCATTTGGCTTATGAGAATTGCACCTAGATTGTGGCCTTCAGTTCTAAGATCTGCGATAATATTATCGGTTCCTGAAGCTATGCCTTTCTTCTTTCTTTCTGTTGCGTCTCGAACCCGAGAAGGAACAATTCTTTGTAGTTTTTCCCCGGTAAGACATTTTAGTGGCTAGAACAGGGATTTTAAAGCGGATATAGTTGCGTAGAGCATTTTCGCCATCAGTTAAACATCATGGTAGGTAGTTTAGTGATTTCTACATCAGGGCTCTCAGCTGAATGCAAGCCTGAATGGTATTTCTTCAGACTGGTTCTTTATTCCAATTTCTAACAGTTTCTTCTCCCTATATCAATGTAAACCTTCCTACAAAGCTGTTCTGCAAATAACATTTATTGCTGTGTTAAGCATGCTACAGTAGGATGAAGCTTCAATTTTCCTTTCTTCTCGAGCAACGCTTTATTGATAATGGAGGTTCGATCTGATTTTCGTGCTTGAAGAACAAAAGCGAATTCAACTTCTGAGAGTTTAGACAAACAGATTGTGGTCCTCAGTCGGATATATCTTAATCTGCCAGTCGTGTTTGATTAAGAATTCGTTGGAAATATTTCTGTCATATACAGGCTTCTCTTTCTTGGTCGGTGATATGGATTCTTTTCCAGCCTACAGGCGATTCGAATTTTCTTATTAGGAAGGCAGTGGAAGCAGTACAAAGTCGAAGCACCACGGTGTCAAAGAGGAATGTTCTATTTGTTGGGACGTAAATAAACAAAAAAATAAATAAATATCTAAACATCTACATATGTTCTACCGTTAGATGACTCCCATGACCAACAGCGAAGATGAAATTCTATGGAAAAGACGTACTGCACACGGGAAAGAGGGTGCTTTTACTGGTTGACTCATTGTTGTTTTTTTGGGGTTGGAAAGTCAGTTTTGCCGAAGCCTTCCTTAGTTCGTAACCAACATATGCAGTTGCCGAGCGTTGTCGATGAGAGGGAGATTACCTTGCGAGTAATTGGTACCAAAAAGGTGGTGACTCATGGTACTGGCTTCCCCTTAGCTGGATTTTTTGGAAGAAAACGTGTCGGAACCCAAAACATGATGACATAAATAAAAGGATAAAGCTCTCGGCGTTGATCAATCCCCTGAGGGATGCGCCATGCATTCGACTTCAGTAAGCATCGTTTGGAAGTTATTGAATGCATATCTGGCCTTTACAATGGCTCGCGGTGGCTTACCGATGTATCGAGCCACTAAGTTACCAGCCTCCCAGGCAAGTCTGGTACCAATTTGCCGACCCCGGAGTAATGGAGGGCTTGGTGGGCCATTGGTGCAGGGACCTATTCTATGTGTGTTGCAGGGCGCTTCGGACCACTACGCCACACGCGCTCTTGTGACATAAAACATAATGACATATTGTTAATAATGATGAATACTCTATTGTTTTCTGTTTTTTTCAGATACTTTTGTATTGTTTCATAACGATGTTGTTATTTTTCGTGCTCAGTATATATCACATTTCTTCTTTCGTAAGGCTACTATGCAGACAAAATCAAAAAGGAATGAAAATAATTTGATGTTCCCATGAGCTAGCTACATTTAACGAGTTTGCTTCTAGTTTTAGCAGATTAGTGATCAGCTGTTCAGAAGCAGAGAGGGAACACAGTTTGCACTATCTCAGCCTCCCAAACAATGCTCAGTGAATCGGATGATGTTGATGTCGGAGTGATGTTTAATATCGTTCCTTCATGATAATTCCCACGAACGCAAAACTGCACATTCCGATACAGTCGAGTCCACATTTTGGGTTGATGGTTGGCGTTATTTTTGTGTTAGCTATATAACAGGGTTTTGATTGCCAAGTGGTTAGAGATCCCGCCCAAAAGAAAGGTGGTCGCTGGCCTGACCAATCAAGCTTTCCATTTCTTTAAGTTCAACAACTGGTAGCAGACTTGTTTTCGAACTGGAGATTTCGAAAAAAAAGCCTTCACCGATGCACAAAGTGGCTGGCCGTAGAGAGGAGTTGAGTACACTCTAGAAGAGCTATTCAAAGATCCCACAAAAACCAACTTGACCGTAATTAAACGGCATCCGTGAAGAAGCAAAGTTCTCAAGTAGCAGCCAGATCCACACACAATAATGAAGACCACGTTGTAGGTGGATGTAGAATAAACTAGATGAAACAAGCGCAAGAATCCACACAGTGTATGGATTAGATTCATACAAAAAAATAAACAGAACATTACGGACAACTACGCTGGTTGAGGATTTCCCAAATAGCATCAATAACTATTTAGACGCGGCCATGCATAATTGAGTAGTGATGCTTCCAAATAGAAAAAACTTCGAATGCTCCAAACTTAATGAAAACATTATGACTGGGAACAGGAACAATGAACTCAGTTGATTCTGCTACGTATGAATTGGAAGAACTCGTTTAGCTAATGTATTCTACGATTGTAATTTTGTTAGGACGATAAACCGATTTATGCTGCAGTGGCAGGGAGATCATCTGATTAGCCACAGTCAACCGACTTGTGGAGTCACGGGCATTGTTCGCTTTAAGTATATTCATATATATATATATATATATATATATATATATATATTCATATATTTTTATGTATATATATATATATATATATATATGCAAATGTATATGTATAAATGTGCATATGTGTGTGCTTATGTATATGTATATGTATGCTTATATCTGTGTAAATGTATATATATATATATATATCATACAAATCGTTTTTCACATCTATCGCTAGGATAAGGGCGCGTGTGGTGCAGTGGTTGGAGGCGCCAATGCGACATACACGTGGAATCGATCCCCGCGCCCAGGGCCCACCAAGTCTTCCATCCCTCCGAGGTCGGTAAATTGTTACCAGACTTGTCTGGGAGGATAACAGCACTGGCTGGATACATCGGTAGGCCACCGCGAGTCATTGTAAAAGCCAGATATGCATTCACTTACCTCCAAACGATAGTTAATGAAGTCGAATGCATGGCGCATCCCTCAGGGATCGATCAACACCGAGAGCTTTATCCTTTGTCCTTTTATCGCTCGGATCCCAGCATTTCTCGCTTTCTATTAGTTTCTTCACGTCAATCAAACACGAAGGCCCTCCAGCTTTTTGCATGTGGCTTCGACTACCGCCTGAGGATTTTCCTTTCGTCATAAATGTCATTTGAAAGCTGGTCGAGTCGATTCTCCTAGGAGTCCTGAGATAACCGGTCTGAAGCGTTTCCACTTCGATTGCAGGGAGTGAACTTTTCTGACGTAAGCCCAGTACCGGTTTCCCAACACCGGAGAGATGAAGGGCTTAGTGAGACCGGAGCAGGATCAGACCAGCACCGTGCTTGTGATAGTCGATTTTACTACTACTGTGCCATCCGCCTGCGTGAGGTATATACTACGACATGAAACCTATATAGTGATAAGCACTGAAGCTGAGACATCTCCATTCCATCTTCCACTTCTTTTACCTGGAAAGAACATCGGACTCCACATTATTTTCTGAGCAAATTTTTTTCTGCAGTTTTCGCTAAAATACGATAACAGAACTCACTGAGGTGTTGCAAGAGTACAAGGGACCGCTCTGTTCCACGTTCATCGAAAGGAAAACTGTTGTCTCGTTGGTATGGTGGGTGGCACGGGAGCCATCGATAAAGGTAATCGCGGATTCGATGCCAACCTGAGTTCCCGAATTTTGCTCATATCTCAGCACTTCTGTTATTAAAGTGCATTTTGAAAGTCGACTTCTCTCTACCTTTAGCTCTCATTTATGAAGTCCATTGAAAGCACGTGATTTACTACACCATGTTCCCACCACTAGCTGATCAGAAAGTGAAGCTTGCTCCAATTTAAATATTGTAGCACTGTTCTCTTTATTATATTACGAATCTATACTCTTGGAAATATCGACAAATGCGTACGATTTCATTTCAATTAATGCAGCAAAGGGACATATATCTTCAAGATCTTACTCATTTGCTTGCTTAAGGCAATATTCCGTCTTGTTATCCACGATAATGTTCAACTGGGGACTACAAGTAGTCAGTCTTCGCCATATGTTATTACCATTAACATCACGACATACTATTAATTTTGCTAAGTACTATATTTGCATATACATATTCTTCTGGGGCACGCATAGCACAGTGGTTGGAAGTGCCCTGCAATATACACATGGTCTTTGGTTCGACCCCGTAGCCCCGGTGAATTAGAATCACCATACCTCCAAGGACAGCAAATCGGTACCAGGCTTGCCTGGAAGGATGCCACCATCATATATAGGGAGGCCAATGGAAGTCATTGTCAAGGTCAGATATACATTCAGTCATCTCTAATGATGCTTGGTGAAGTCGCATTCATAGCGCAACCATTGGGAATTGATTAACGCCAGAATCTTTATTCTTTACCCATCACACATTCTTCCATAAACTATGAGCCAGTAACTGCTTGTTGGATTATTTATTTTGGCTTAACTTTTCGAAGACTTTTTGACTAACTTAAACTTCTTCGTAATTAACAGGATCAAGTTCTGCACAGCAAACTTGACCAATTAACTTTTCTAACCTCGTAGTAAAGCAGTAGATCTGATAAAGTCATAAAAGAAGCACGAGTGTTACGCAGTGGTTACATTGGGATATCTATGTGATCATGGGCTCGATCTCATGCCTCCTGTCTAATTGAGAACTGCTTTCTTCCAGGCCCACTAAATTGGTACCAAAGTTGTCTGGGAAGTTAGGAGCACTGAACTGATACACCAATAGGCCACTACTAGGTATTCTACATACCCAATATACCTTCGATTACCTTTGCGATACTCAGTGGAGTCTAATATTTGCCGCTTGTCTCAGAGATCAACACGTGATTCTCTATCTCTTTATCCTATTAGTTCATGAGTAGCTTACTTTCCCATCATTTAGATTTTCCAAATATATTGCATGTATGCTTTGCAATTATGTTAGGAGCGAGGAAATTCTGTGACAAGAGACATACAATAAATTCACTGAATAGTTAATTGAAAATGGATAATAAGTTAATAAAAAAGAGCTTCTGCTTTCGACTTTAAATAATCACTTCACTATTTCGAAAAAGCCGTTAAGCGTGTACCATCTTCTAATTGCTGAAAATTCGTTGGTTTTCAACTTGTTTTGCTTCCTCACCTTTCCGTTCCTTGTAGATTACTCTATTTCTTCCATGTCGGCGAGAAAGACAGGCTGCCAACACTTACTTCGCTGGAACAGCTTCTAAAGAATAGAAAGAAGAAACCAATAAGCATAGCAAGTATAAGGAATATGTTCAGATTTTGTTCGACTTCCGACAGTGGTACTACGTTGACGGCGGCGTCCAACCTGCTTCCGATCATAACGTTCAACCGCTACGGATTGTCAAAGATCTCCTTGAGTTACCGTTATGGTCTGTTGAATTAGTGCTCTTTCATTTCGCACTCTGAAAACCACGAAATCATGAACTTAAGTGGGGAGAGAACACAACACATTATTTGGCTTGTAATCCGTCGTTTTAATAGGGATCTCACAAGTTTTTTTAAATATCAAAGCTTGGGTACAGTTGAGTAAAACCTTTTGAGAGTTTATATAATCGTGTCAGTAGCAGTTTCATATGACTGTTTAATCCAACTACTCCATTTATTTATTAAACAAATCTTGTTAAGCATACCTAATTTTTATTTCAAATTAGTGTAACGACGATTTTAATCATGCTCATGATAGGAAGTCGTAAAAAGCATCCAAAAAACCATAATGTATTAAGGAGATCTTTAAGAAACACCGAAGCGATCACAGATTTCTAACCATCTGTAGTTCTGTGATTTAGCATCGTGGCCTTAAAAGACCATAAAAGGAGACCTCGCAAATTTTTCATTTAGCGCTAACATGAAGCCTATCGTGTTGTAGCCGTAACTGCAAAGTAAACCATGAAATATGAAGTTAACGGAATCCACAGTCCACTGATATATGGCACCGCGTTTATTTTTAATTTTCAGATTCGATTTGTTGATATCGAACTTACCTTTTCGCCAACAATTACCAAAAACTGGTTTTTTCATTCAAGCACTGTGGTTCCTCATATCAGCCTAGCAATCGGAGCAACTTAGACGCCGGGATAGAATCCGTTTGAGCTATACGATTATTGAAGGAAATACGTGGAACAAAATGATCGCAACAAAGGCGTTTAAATGAGGACCAATGACGATGGATAAGCATCATTCACCCTTCCCTGACGTATTTGCACCTGTAAACATCAATTGGATGACGTGGTCCACAAACACTTTTCTTATTTTCACAGATTATTTTGTTTGGATACTACTTCCATTTGGGTTCACTTTCCACTGTTTTCCCTGAACCTTGCTTTTTTTCTAAATTAATAAATAGTAATAGAAATTTGAAACATATTTACTTTGCTGACATAACCTGAAATGGCACTGACATTTCCAAAACATTGTGCAGCTAAGCAAAGGTGGTTTAACTTCCCACCAGCCCAATTATTGTATTATTTAGCCGAACAAAGTTTTTCATCAACCTTGTGTTAGCTTCTCAATGGAAGAAAACATATTGATTACCCATGCCGAGGTTGAAAAAAGTCGTTTTTCCAAATATTGCGAAGCACTAACAACACGAGATTTTAACATAGTCTATACAGCGAAGGGTTTTCCGGAACGATGGCAAGATTTTTTTCAGTTGACGATCCTTCAACAACTGATGAAGTGCGGCAGTTGACAGACATGCTGCAGACAACAACACGCAGTGCTACGACCAGGCCGGCTGTCCCGTGTAGGAATTATTTTTTAAAGTGAGTGTTTGGATAGCCATGTAAATCACTAAGGCAGGAATACTTCTATTCATCAAAAACTACTAGCCTTAGAACTTGATGCGCTTAAGTTGTTATTGTAGCTGTACATTCTTTTTTCTCTTCTCGTAGCAAATCTTTGGGGAGACACCTAGAAAGAAAGCCAGTGGACAACGCTTCGACAGGACTTGTTCGCACACCGTTCGTCATATTTTTTAATTTCGCAAGCATCTCGGTCCTTCAAGAAGAATGTTCCTCCAGTAGGGGATCCAAAAATAAAGAACAACACGACAAAGACTATTAACGGATCAACGTGGCAAAATTTATAAGCGAAGCACACAGCATCGTGGGAGAGGTGTTCCTGGCTGCCGGACTACGATGTACAGCGGGGGGATTCATCCCCTGGCACGGTCGTCCCAAGCTGAGGAGTCGGCGTTTCCATCAGGAAGCCTAGCTAAGAGTAAGCCAATACCAGGATCCACCACCGTCCTGGTATCAAAGTCGCATGGTGGCAAATCTCCCTCTGATCCACAAGGGCTGCGACTGCCTGTGGTGGTGAAGACCTGGGCAGACTTTGGCCAAGCTGACCTCAGGATTCCGGGGAAACCACAATGGCTTAACCATCAAATCCCCTAGAAATGGAGATTATGTTGGGGCCCGCACAACCAGTGAGGACGGGCCTTCCAAGTGTCAAGTGTCAAGTATACAGCATCCTCAAGCATTCTTTGCGTGAATCTCAATGACGCTTTTGAAGTTTTACAACTGTTCACAGAACATAAATGCAGAAAGGCAGAAACTACTTAGGTATTGCCCATGTAGGCTGTAACTCGTTGAACGTTTGATCAGAAATAAAGAAAGTGAGGAAAGGAGTACAAAATCTCTTAATGCATTGTATCATATCGTTTTTCGTATTTCAGCTGCAACATCTATGCATTCTTCGGCTACTGCAACTACGACACCATACGACAAAAAGTGCCCAAGTGCTTGTAATCTGTGCTGATAGTTATTGGTGCATAAAGTCCTTATTGATACCACTTAAACGCATAGGTATTGGTATCGTCCAGAAGCACCAGTCATTTTAGATTTTGCTCTTCTATTTCTCTTAAATCTTGTAAATTTCGAAACTCAAATCCTACATGTGTT
Source organism: Angiostrongylus vasorum (assembly GCA_018806985.1). Classification (NCBI taxonomy): domain Eukaryota; kingdom Metazoa; phylum Nematoda; class Chromadorea; order Rhabditida; family Metastrongylidae; genus Angiostrongylus; species Angiostrongylus vasorum. The sequence goes on along the minus strand of JADANN010000099.1, from coordinate 2,240,522 downwards.
TAAATTGTTGAGCTTACACGAGGTTGTTATACAACTTTTATTCAGCTAACGTTTCCACGTCTTCGTCTTCCTCAAACCCGATGATCCGAGTCGATGTCCATAGTTGTTGTGTTTTCGATCTGCGCTCTTCGTGGTGGTATCGAGTCAGATCTTCCTCAGCGAAACATCGCTCAAACGAGGAAATCTGACCCAGCGATGCTCTTTTATATGTCACGATTGTTAACTGTGAGATTGTCCATCGATAATAACTTGTTTTACCCGGACAATTCATCCTGCGGAAGTGGATATCATTATAGGCTAGCATAGAGCGTAAATAAAATCAAATCAATCAGTCAAATCCCATATTTCGAAACTTGCAGTAAGGAAGGCAGAGACAAGCTCTCTTTTTTTCTCTCATTGAACAATATGCTCCTTAGCGAGTTCTGTTAGCATGGTGAATATGTAGGACGCTCTCGTTATGAAGAATAATTCTGTTGTCTCTAGATATCCATGGTTTACTGTCGATTTGCTATTAGGCAGACTTTTAATGTGAGTGCCAAACTTCTCATCGTGGAAGATCATACTTAGAGATGAATTCCTCCAACGCGTTTCCGTTTGACACCCAGACGCACAGACACTTCCATGCTTGGATAACCCTGTATATCTTCTATTCGTTTCCTTCCATCAAATTTATCGTCTATTATGATCGTTTGTGTCGACAATAGTGAGGATTGCATGCATCACTCAGTGGTGCAAAATTGTTTGCAGCTGATGCCGACTTTCTTACTACATAGTATTAACTATATGGAACGGATGGCACAGTGGTAGTGATGTCCGTCATCACGAGCATGGTTCTAGATCGACTCCACTCCAGGCCAACCAAGCCTCTCATCCCTCCGGAATCGCAAAATTGGTACCGGACTTGTCTGGGAAAAAAAATCACTTCCTGCAATCCAATTGGGAACGCTCCAGTCCGGCTATCTCAGAGCTCCAAGGAGAATGAGAATTGCTCGACCAGCATTATACGACACTCAATATGAAATGAAAATCCTCAAGCAGCAAACGAAGCCACACGTGAAGTTGGACGATGTTCGTGGACAATGGATGTGAGGAAACGAATTGAATGTGAGAAGTGCTGGGATTCGCACAGTAGTTGGAAAGACGGGTCAAATAAAATAGAATAAAAAAATAGTATTAACTAATCCTTCTGGTCCCAATAGCGATGAAACTTCAACATCTGGTCCACTGAACTCCACTTTCAACTAAAATCTTAACACAAAGGCTTTTGTTGAACAGGAACCACGAATGTAATCCAAACTATTTCACTTATTGTCGACAGTAGGAATTCCCTCATTAGATTAGTATTCCGATCTAAAAAATTCTGTGAAATATGAAGCATTGATGACCGAAAATAGTTGCACTTTTTAACCTCAACATATAGCCTAATGTACATCGATATGAATATATATAGTGCGAAAATATTTGCCGCTGTCTATTTTGAATGAACATTCTCTTCTAGTTCTACACAACCAGCATCACATATTGTGCGGATCCCAGTATTTTCTGAATTCGAATCATTCCTTCAAATATCGAATTCGAATCTTATAGTCCACGAAGGTTTTCAGTGGGTTCGGCCCTCAGTTAAGGATTTTTGCTCTTGTTTATGAATGTTTTTGAAGGCTAGTCGAGCAGATTCCCCTGGGAATTCCGGAAGCGCCACACTACGGTGTTTGTTGACGTTCATCGCTAAAATTCGCAAGATTTGGCAGATTGAAAAGGGAGTTAATGGAAGATAATCTTGTTATTTATTTTCCTAACATGGTGGGATAGGGGGTTTTGTTCGCCTGGAATGAGGTCGAACGTAGACTTCGCATATTAAGCAGCATCACTGTCTTTACTCTACCCGCACCCATCTCCACTCTGTTTAAATCTTTAATAACAATTTTTTCCGATGATGAACTAGTGCGCCATTGTTTCCTGCTTATGTCTTCTACTTTTCAAGTAGTACCCAAACGATTTGATTCGTATTCACGCCCTAAAACAAAAAAGAACATGCATAGACATCGATCAGACTGCATAAAGGATAAAAGGATATGGCTCTCGACGTTGATCAATCCCTGAGGGATGCGCCATCCACTCGACTTCATTTAGTATCGTTGGAGGTGATTAAATGCATATCTGGCCTTTGCAGTAACTCGTGGTGGCCAACTGATGTATTGAGCCAGTGCTGCTATTCTCCCACACAAGTCCGGTACCAATTTGCCGACCTCGGAGGAATGGAAGGCTTGGTGGACCATGGGCGCGGAGATCGATTCCACGTGTGTGCCACAGTGGTGCCTCCAACCACAGCGCCACACGCACCCTTCAGATTGCATATCCAGCATAAATAGAATACCTTAGATTTTACCTTCTTAAGAATTGACGTTTTCAACAAACTATTTCCGCAGTTAACTGCATCGTCTTACTCCTAATTATTTCAGCGGATTTCTTCCTATCTTACAACAATTTTGAATCTGATGCTGCACTCATTCCATAAAAACGCTATTAGACCTCGATATAAAAAGAAGATAGTAAGTTATACTAAACAGCAACATCGATAACAGCAGACTGTACCTCTACCAGTTCAACGTGTGATCAAATATCAACAATTTCATCCAGCTTCTCATCAAGAACCAAACCTTGCAGCGAATGAGAGGCATCGTCCTCCAATTGATGTTTTATTGAAAATTGGTTTCAGTTTGACAGACGATATATTGGTCGGGCTAAAATATTACAATCATGTGATTTCTACGAGTTTTCCTTAAGTGATGGGCTTTTCAAGCTCACTAAAAATAATTGATTTCTTCAATTCCAAGTAGAAAAACTCGTGTTGAACAACTTTATCTATACAACCACAGCGATGCTGAGATAATTTTGCAAAACTCCGGACCGCAGGTGTCTGCGGTGGAGATCGAACGCGCTATTACATCGCGCTATTTTCAGTATCACTGCTATTTCGCATAAACCCTTCCGTTAAAATATAGAAGGCAGCAAATAAAAGTTGACATTGTGATTTCAACTTTATCTGTATTTGAGATGACGAGAATAGGTTTTTGAAAGACGAATTTGCTGTTGATCCCAAATAATTATAGTTCGAAAACTAATATTTATGAACCTCAACCCTTCCTTCGTAAAATTATTTCAAATCATCCAAGATATGTAAGAACGTTTAAAAAAACTGGTAAAGCAGCTTAAAAATTCTGACACTGCAAATAACTTAAACTACAGAAGGAAATCAAGGACGGCCTTCCCAGTGTTTCTCATAAGAGATTCCTGCACTATACCGGTTAATTCCAATAAATGTTAGCAAAAACGAATCCAACAACGCCATCCGAAGCATTTTTTGGTTTTTCCGAACATAATTGCTTATAAAGGCAAATTACTGAATGAATTTCTAGCCATTTGGCTGGAACATGTAAGTAGCATGTCAACCAACAGGAGCCATCAAAAGAGCAAACACTTGTTAGGATAGGATAATGCCGTAACAAATCGCATAAATCACTCACTACCTTGCCGTGTAACTTAGGTTGAAGACGAAGAATTGGAAATTTACTGGGATCGATCTGCTCGCACTGAGGGATTTGAGGCCTCAAAGATTATTCTGTTTGAGCTCGCATCTGCTCAGCTGCTTAAACTTGCAGAAGATTTTATAGCAAATTCATTCTTATACAAGTTCTATTTGGAGGGTAAGCAATTAAATGAAGTAGAAAGAGTCTTGTATAATTTTCATACTTCCTGCATATGATTCACTTTGTCATTTAGCGGCTTCCAATTTTGGCGACGTTTCCTTCTTTGCGCAGGGACAACTAAGCACGCCCAACTGCTACACAATCCACAACACGCCACATAACTTCAAACCCACAAGCACTAGCCAACCCACATAGGTTTCTTTAAGTCAGTTGTTTTGCGAGGTAACATGAAAACCTCCAGCAGCTGGATGACACAGTTGGACGCAACTCTAAATAACATTTGATGGTCCATGAAGCCAAGCACGAGACCCCGTAACACGGCCAACTTTTATGGTAATGAAAAACAAGAGTTTCCTGAAGCCTTTCCAAAATTCGCAATATACAAGACTATGGCATATAACTTTTATGAATCACTTTATGAATAGTCTAATCAACTGGTTTGGCCGTTCTCGAAGCACTCAGCATGAAAGGCCAATCAACATGTATGCCATGTTGAGTCGACTGCTCTTGATCATTTTAGTGATAGCATCTTATTTTTTAAAGGGTCCGAGAAATACTACCCAAAACCGTCGGACTAACTATGGGACAGTGACAGGCAGTAAATGTTTCTATCAACCTCATGTGCAAAAATAGAACTTCGAGTCTTCTGCCATCGGCTAGTACCGATGATCATTTCACCATTACCTACCACACAGGAATAGATGGACGTTCTAAATTGTTCAATAAACAGTCACAAATAATAAAAAAGTTAGCCGACAGCTGTAGAAAGAAAATTTTTTCTCCTCTTTGATCGATCATGCAAACCTTTCCATCAGCTATCAGCTTACAAAACGATGCTAAAAAAAACATTACTGTTCATCACTTGACTATTTACCTCTTATGAACAAATGAGGCGCTTGTGGGAAGCATAATCTAGACGACTTAAGCAACAGAAGGTGCTAGAACGTTAGCCGAATAAAACCTTCTATAACAAGGTCTAAGTCTAGTAGTCTAAGAAAGTACCCAGCCGAGTGCTAATGCGCTTACGGGAGATCAGAGAACAGGAAATAACTAAGCGTTGTACAAAAAACAACCACCTCAAAAGGCTTCGAAGGGCTAGCCACTTATTTGGGCAAGAAATCATGCTCTAAAACATCTATTTAAGCTTCACAAAAGACCTTTTCAATGTTATTCTTTATTTCCAGCGATTCAAGCATTATTACAAAATAGAAAATAGTGCATAAAAAGACTGGTCTGGAAACAATTTAGCAATTACTGAGCCAGTAGTAACAACCATTAACCGCCTTTACAACAATCCATGTACAACGCAAAACCACATGGTCTGTCCTCACGGAGATTTCATGAGTTCGACCAATGTAAATCTCATCTGTTGGAAGAAATGCGATGATGAATACATTGACGAGACAGGTAGACGACTTTATATTCGCATAAACGAACAATTAGAGAACTTAAATCATGGAAAAATGCACTTTTAATCTATGTTGATAACGACAAAGCATAAAGCGTTCACCTTTGATCAATCCCTTAAGGATGCGCTATGCATTCGTCTCCATGAAATATGATTGAATGCATATTAGCCCTACATGGTGATACAGACTCTAGGGTCCTTACCGATGACCTAAGCTCGTACTTTTTCCGTCCGAGATAGCCTGTTATCGACTCGTTCACTTCGAAGAGATACAAGGCACGGTTCGTCCGGGGCGGATGGACGAGGATCGAATAAACGACTCTGAATGTGTAGCATTGCATGCACCTCTAATAACAACACTCTATGCGTCCAATTAAGTAATGTGTAACACAGAAGCAAAACGATTAGATTTTTCGACGTTAAAATTAGGATCCTACCATAGAAGTCGGATTTCAGTGTGTAAAGCTCTCTTAGGAGTTTATGGATCAGCTTTAAAAACACGAAGACGAACATCAAATTTGAATTCCCCCAATCAAACAAGAAGGAGGCCAATAAATAAGACGAATTTTTTTTCTTGACTCAAGACGGGGACATTACTTTTCCATAATAAGTCAGCGCGAGCGGTCTGAGTTAAAATGAAACAACAAGAAGAGGACAATGCGTGCAAATATCTTCATTTAGATGCTTGATTTAGTAAACTGCATGTGAATATAGCCCTATAGAGGCTGCAATAATTAGAAGGATCCACCGAAACGTTAGCAGTTGCGAAGTCAACGCTGCACTCGTAATTCCATGTCAGCACATCAAAGCTCTAGCTACTGAGCAATACAGAACAATACAGAAAAAAATCTTCAGTACAGTGAAAATCGCAACAATATGTCCAGTTGAATATTACACTTGCAGCAGGACGTATGCTTATAATTTATTTTCACATGAAAAAGATTAGGCCTAAGAATGTCACCGCATTGCATTAAGTGGTTTCATAATCTACAAAACTTCTCCATAAAGTCACCTCAAAGCGAGAAGACACTGACGAGCGTAGGAGGAAGGAGCGAGATTTAACCCGGAATATAGCGCTTACAGGACGATCCGAGATTTAATGGAGAATATCCCCTTCTCATGTGTGCATAAGGTCATAGAGCACCCATACGACCGATAAAAAACAAAGAGGATAAAGCTCCCGGCGTTGGTCAATCCCTGAGGGATGCACCATGCATTCGACTTCACTAAGCATCGCTGGAGGCGGTTGAATGCATATCTGATCTTTACAATGACTCGCGGTGGCCTAAATATATGCCGAGTCAGTGCTGTTATCCTTGCAGACAAGTCTAGTACCAATTTGCCGAACCCGGATTGATGGAAGGTTGGGTGAGTCTGGGGGTGCGTGGATCGATCCCATGTGTATTTCTGGGCTCCTCCGACCACTGCGCTACACGCACCACATATAACCGATATCACATGGAACCGTAACCTATTTACAACACCTACCTGGTATACGTCTAATGTACACAAATACAGCATATAAGGATAAAAGCAAAAGTGGAATTAAATACAATGCATAAATGCTCGATAGAACCTGAGAACCATTCATTTAGGTATGGTATGCATTAATGGGCAAATAACTCCTACCTACAAATTGTATTCAATTTTTAGTGCAGTATTGTAATCAGGTGATTTTAACAGCATTATTCAAAGCAAAACCTGAAGCACGACAGACCACAGCGAAATCAGTCTAAAAATCCTTCAGCTGACTGGAAATTAACTCACCATGCTTAGTTAAACAATCCCATTAAATGAGAACTTCTCGCTTGATGATGTTTACTGAGTTATTGATGATCTTATTCTAATATCTACTTCAATATCAGACTTACACAAGATGGAGAGATCTGAAAGTTGCCGACCAAATGCTTAACTAACTGTGCTTGGTGACAACCAATTCAAACAGTAGCGAAAGAGAATGAAAGTTACAAACATTAACCCATCTTTACACAATAGCTAAAACCCGTCAAAAAACTGTTGACGGAAAAAGTTACGAAACTTAAATTTTACAGGACGAAATACTAATGTACCTGGAAGCAGAAAAATCGAGATCTCAAAGAATCTTAGACCGCTGTTCGTTGGTTGGTAGCGCGCGTTTCAGGAAAGCAGTACTGAAGAGGAGGATAGTACTCTTCGACTATACAGTTCTTACAAACGTTCCTTTCAACATCCTTTCAAGCAGACGACGGGTGAAGAATCAGGACAGCAGTTAGTAGATGACGGCAAGGAGACAGTACATGTCGTGACAGAAACGCGACGATTTCCGCTGTTGCTCGGATGAAGAGAGTTCACCGAGGAGGTTTGCCTTCAGCGAGATTGGTGAAGGCGCTGTTGCCGTTCCAATTTGGTCCGTAGTCGGCGCGGATCATGCAGCGATCCGGAGTACGTCCACAGTGAAGGCCATGCTTAAGTATAAGATATAAACAATCTGATACAACAACGGCTTACAAGTCCCTGCAGTTCTACGCAGTGGTTGCTTACTTCCCACATTCACCCTCAGCCTTACCAGATATGGTTGCAGAGTTAGGGTTGCAGATCAAAGTTATTTCAACTGTCAAAAAGCTTTTCTATATAGAAGTATCTCATAGCATTGATAATTCTTATCATCCCAGTTTACAGCGTCAAGAACAATCTAGTCTCTTTCCAATTCAGATTCTCAGACCGTTGAAAGTTGTAGGAAAAAAAATAGCAAAGCTTGATCAACATTTTCTATTTAGACTGATGCCAAAGTTATTACCCAAGGTTTTTATTACTATTCAATTTTTACAAGTTTACTCATCGGACACCCCAACTCGATGCCGAAAATAGTCTTCTAAAATTATCGAGAACGCCCTCAAAACATAAACTGCTCCAAATGTTCGAAACGTTGGACGAAATTCTACGATCACCCAATGATCATGGTGAAAGCTCCGCTTGCCACGCAGATCAACTGTGCACGATAGCCCTTTAGGACTGGGTAGAGCTCATATGAGCAGACACCTACAGAGTATACAAGAGATCCGAATAAAACACAGTCCCAAACTCTTTGTAAACGATCTTACTGTGGGAATGCCGATTGAGAGCACTGTGTGCTAATATCCACGATCTCCCTCATAGGAGGGATCTCGAGCCGGCTAGTCGCGAGGCTACGTGGAGCGTCCCCAGATGGCGAATAGGGGGTTAATCGCGGACAAAAAGCGATCTTTGCTTCCCTGAGACGCAGGTGGATCCGGGGGATGGACTCCTTGTTTCTGTTGCCCAGATTTGGCACATACTTTTTTGTACTTATGAGGCGTATTCATGCACGCGTGTGTGGGTGCGTTCAAGTTCAGGCGGATGTATTCTACGAGTCAATTCGGCCAAAAGCCTGCAATCAAGTGACAGGAAGTATATGGAAGGCGGTTAAGAGTCGCCTCCAATAAATAAGCTCCATGTCCACTCTGGGAAAGCCTGGGAAGTTAACTGTGAGCACACCCAGCCCCCGGCGTTCAGAGCCCAGTAAGCTATACGTGGGTATCAAACAAGCTAAAAACAGCAGTAAAAGAAACGGGCCTCATTCCACTGACCCCGAACGAGCACCTTCGGCAGCGTTGGGTAGGGACGAGTACGGAGAGGCAGCTAAAATCTTAGGTCCAATGTAAGCTGCCTGGATCTCGAAGAACTAAGGTGACGATCTGTACCTACAATGCACGTACACTTGCATCCAAGTCCTCGATAGAAGAGTTACTCATGCAAGCAAGAAGGATAAGGTACGATGTCATCGGTCTGGCCGAGACGAGACGACACTGCCCATTCAACGCCGTCTACGACACCGGAGAAGAACTGTTCCTCGGAACATGCGACAGTAGAGGAGTCGGCGGCGTCGGCGTTCTCGTCAATACGAGATTGTCCATGAACACCAATTCATTCGAACAACTTACAACCCGAATCGAACGTTTACGACTAAAAAGATGTGGATCAATACAGGCTTTGACAATCTTCGTCACTTACGCGCCGACATCAAACTGTGACGAAGAAGAAGTCGAAGCGTTCTATATGGACTTAGAGAAGTTCTACAGAAAAGACCATACATTCTTCAAGGTCATCAATAGAGATTTCAACGCCAAGATTGGACCAAGAAGAACGTCTGAAGAACGTCACATTGGGACCCACGGATTAGAATGGAACGAACAGGGTGAGCGGCAATCTGAGTTTATAATCACGACCACGACTATCCATGGTAACTCGCAATTCTCGTAGTCCCATTATTAACGCTGGACGTGGGAGTCTCCCAATGGAAAGTATCAAAACGAAATAGACCACATCATAGCAAACAGTTTTTGCCTAACCTAAACTGCACCAATCCGGACAGGATAGAAATCAGAACACCTGAAGAACCTTCCCGCCAGTCCTCGTAAACACACTGGCTCAGCTCTTCACACGTTACCTGTTTGAATGCAAGGTCCCTACTCAGTGAAGACCAGCAAGACCGTGTTATAGTTCAAGAACGGTGACCTACACGATATCGGCAACTATCGCCCAATCTGTTTGGTGTATGTCGTCTACAAACTTTTCACTCGAGTCATCTTAAACAGGATTGACAGAACACTCGACGGAGGACAGCCATGTGAGCAAGCAGGGGTTTCGAAAAGGACCTAGTACGATGGACCACATTTACACGATAACAAGGCTCACTGAAGTGTCGCGAGAATACAAAAGACCACTCTGTCTCACTTTCATCAGTTTAAAAAAGGCCTTTCACTCAATTGAAATAGCAGCAGTCATGGAAGCCCTTGACAGTCAAGGAGTCCCTACTCAGTACATGAAGATTCTTCGTGAACTGTACAAAAATTTCACAACCAAGATATCACCATTCTACAACGATATTACGACGATACCATCTCGCCAAAATTATTTACCGACACCCTCCAGAACGTCATGCGAACATTGGAATAGCATAATATGGGAGTGAAAATCGATGGTCGGCAATTACACCACCTTCGCCTTTGCTGATGACATCGTCCTTGTAACACCAAACATTAGCCAAGCGGAACGCATGCTTGCCGACTTTGATAAAGCCTGTGGAAAGATTGGTCTTCGACTTAATCTCACAAAAAACGATGTTCATGAGGAACGGATTGGTTTCGTATGCCTCATTCACGCTCAACGGAACAAATATCTCCGAATGCTCCAGTTATGTCTATCTAGCTCGAGAAATCAACATGCTGAACAACTTAGCTCCACAGCTGAGCAGAAGGAAACTAGCGGCTTGGGGAGCTTCAAGAGCATCGAGGATGTAGTGAAGAGGACAAAGAAAACCCGACGCCGTGCCCATCTTTTCGACTCAACGGTACTTTCTGTCCTAACGTATGCGTCAGAAACCTGGTCGCTGCTTAAGCAGGATGAAAGATCACTCAGCGTTATCGAACGCGCAGTCGAAAGGTCGATGCTAGGAGTATCCCGTTTCACACGAGGGAAGGGATCCGAAGCTCTGATCTGCATCAACGATCAAAAATCAAAGATGCCGTTCTGTACGCCAAACAGTCGAAGATAAGGTGGGCCGGACACGTAATGCGTATGAATGACAACCGATGGACAAGACCCGTTAGTGAGTGGAATCCTCGGGATGTCAAACGTAATGCAGGAAGACCACCGACCCGCTGGTCAGAGTTCTTCACGAAGATCCTAGAAGAGAGATATGATGCTCGACGAGTCCCTAGAGCGAGCAGAACCCACTGGGCTACTCCTGCACGCAACAGGGAAGAATGGAAGATTTACTGGCGCCCGCTCCAGTCACTCGACGATCACGGGACTACAGGTGACAGATGATACAGGTGTGCTAATATCTTAAAACACACCGGTGGGAAAGTGGGAACTCTTTTCTAATATGTTCGCACGAAACCAGCAACCTATCTCGAAAAATCCTCGTGCACTGTTTCACTCCGGCCGATGATGCCGACAGACAGACATCATTTATCCACTGAATAGTAAACGATGCACAATTCCATTTTTGAAACCATCAACGATTCTCTGCAATTGACACTCTGAACATTACACACAGAAATGCGCGCTCTCTTTATGAAGAAATGTTGAACAAGATGGCCCAACATATCTCAAGTTCCGGTGAAGTGAATGCGTCGGACATATCCGGTGAGTGAAAACGACTTTGTATCCACAAAGAGCAAACTATAACCGAACTGGATTTACTCTATGGGTAAGAATCCTCAAAAAGAAGGAAATGTTCCTGTCGGGATTCGTTTCTAAGAACACCTAACAATTGGGCAATGAGGGGAAAAAGGCGTAGCAGTGATAAAAGAGTGGAACTCCATCTTGTACTGTCCACTGCGATGGTTGTGTGCAGCACGGCTGCTGATGGTTCTAGACGGTCTTTCTGCTTCGCAGCTACTTTAGGTGCATTTGTTTCAGTCAAACTGAAGAACGACAAGTACGAGAAGGACACAGCGATCTTTCCAGTGAACTAACTCAAAGCAATGAAATATGTGAACTTAGAGGTAGATAACCGACACAACATGGCAAATCTTTTTGGGATCCTATTTAACCTTTAACAAGAACGCACTGCTGTAAACTCTTTAAGACATCAGTTTTGATTTAACTGGCCACCAAATTAGGATTTGAATGTCGACCGTAACATTCTACAGAGTCGCAACTGCTTGACAACACAAGAACTATGCCCACATAAGAGGGATGGTATTGCAAAAAACTGAAGAAACACTAGCCTCTTCCCGAATGTTATTATATTTGCAACCATACGATCATATAGAGGCTACCCAAGCCCCCTCATCTTGACTTATGAATGTTAGCACACCTTGCCCGACATGTCATATAAAATCCACTTCCTTTCCTGCTATCTGCTTTCTCGTGCTAAGATTCCTTGTAATATCCTTTCTATCAAATCTATATCTTGCTCTGCTGATAAGATAACACGATGTTTCCACAGAACATTGTTGTACCCGACGTTTCAGTGTCTTGGTATTCCGCATATTTCGAATCCAAGTCTTGTAGCGACTTCGTGTTAACTTATCAATAGAACTAGACACTGACTATTTATACGAAGCTAAAATAAAGGATAGTTTTAAAAAGCATTGACCAAAATGATAGCTTCGACACCACGGATTTGGTTGGAGAAATCCTACTTTCTATACACCACAGTTCATAACAAAGCATTTTCGAATGAGTTCGTTCGTCCTACTATGGAGTTTTTTGTGAGATGGTGTTAATGGTAAAGGAGTTCTAACATATTTCCGTTGCAGTGATACAAATCACACCAGTTGTACTGCGATTCAGTGCATATTTTACAGCTGACTTTCTTATTTACTTCGATATGTTTTGAAATAAGTGAATCCTACTCTTGGTGAAAGGGCGTTTGTAGCGCAGTGATCGGAGGAGTCATGCAACACACACGTGGAATCGATCCCCGCGCCGATGTACCGCCAAGCGTCCCATTCCTTCGGGGTCGATGGCTTCGTTCTTTTAACAATTATACCGGCGAAGTGGCTTCGATATCATATGAATAAGAAAGAGTTACTCGTTCGAATAATGGCGGTGTTAAAAGGTAAGAAAAGGTAAACATTTCCAACAGCTTCAATTTAATCCATATTCACACTAAATTGCTGCTGTAAAACAAAAGTCACATTCGTTTGGTTCACTATCTTACTTACTTGTATACTTGGATGGCCCGTCTTCACTGGTTCTGCGGACGCCAGCATAATTTCCATTTCTTCGGAGTTTTACTGGTTTAGCCATTGTGGTTCCCTGAAGACCCGAGGTCAGCCTAACCAAAAGTCTGCCCTAGGTCGTCAACACCACAGGCAGTCGCCGCCCTTGTGAATCAGATTTGCCACCGTATTACTAGCTTGATTTCAGAACGCTGGTGGGTGCCAGTATTCCGGACTCTTCCTCAGCTTGAAGACCCTACTGGGGGATGAATCCCCCCGATCATCACAGTCCGAAACACAGGCACACCTCCCAGCCACGATGTGGTTAACCGTTGGGACGGTCCAACACCCAGATCAAAATTATTGGAATAAAATCATATTTAACTGCATAAGCTGTTTCAAACACCATGATGAACATTCCCAAGAGAAAGTTCATCTCATCATCTTTATCAGTAATTATTATCTACTAATTATCTAGAACATTCATCAACAAACCAATTCACACACTCGAAAAGAACTTAGTCAAATAAGTAGATGGAGAAACCAGGAATATGACACGCTAAATGAGTACAATGTTTGGAAGGAAAATGTTTAGGTATACAGCCACCCCAAAACGATTTTCCAGCACTTTCGGGGCATCCTGATGGATTCAGAAACCTTTTATATCCGAGTATATCTATACTAGTATTCTCGTTTTCACGTAACAATTGCAAATACAAACAGCTCCTTCGCTTACCTTCCGGAGTGGATGAAAATCGAGGATGCCCTTGAGATATTAAAGGAGGTAGGAAGGGAGCTGTGTTAAGCGTACCCGATGAATTTTCTGCAATTCCAAGTCTTAAGGTGGTTAACGCACATGGAACAACGAACAGTGAAGCAACTGAGAAAGTGTACACCATAACCAACAGTCCAAAAAACGAGGCCAAACACTGAATTGTTGATACCAGCGGAAATGACGCACCCAGCTGAACCAACTCATTGTACGTACAAAAATTATTTTTCATAACGAAGTCGTTCGCTACCCAGTACTCGAACAAAGATAACCAACGATCGAACTCAGCCTGTCCAACCATGAGGTTCCAGTTCTACAAAACCGTAATTGAAAGCGTTTATGGGTGCCACAACAAACATGAAACAAACAATATCCTAAAAGAAAAAGAAAAGTGCAAAAATCTCACCATCTTTTGGACAAACTCCCATTCCAGTTGATTCAAGTGTTGGTTTGAAATCTTTGCCGCTTCAGCCCAATCAGCATTAGATGCCCTGTCGTAGGTATCCGAATCGTGCAGAAACTTCGAAGCTATTACCAAGGCAGGAAGATAAAGGTCAGTAGGATCAGACGATTCAAACCATTTCTAAAGCTAAACTATCATGGAACGTCAAGCCACCACGAGAATATATCTCAAGGTGAATCCAATAAAAACCGAACCAAAAATAAAACCACAAACTATTATTGGAGATGGACGCTCTCAAATACATTGGAATTCTAAGCAACCATAGCACCAGTGTAATCTAACTTACCTGGATACTTGGATAGCCTGCGTTCAATGATTGTGCGGGCCCCAGCATGACCTCCACTCTTCAGAGATTATCTGGTTTAGCCATTGAGGTTCTGCAGTCTCGAGGACAGCTTGGCCAGTCTGCCCCGGGTCTTCACCACCACAGGTAGTCGCCGCCATTGTGGACCAGAGCGAGATTAGCCACCATGCGACTAGTTTGCTACCGGGACGGTGACGGATCCTGGTATTGGTTTACTCTTATCTGGGGCTTCCTGATGGAAACGCCGGAGTCGTTCTCAGCTTGGGAGACCCTGACAGGGGGACTAGTCCCCTGCTGTATATCGTAGTCCAACACCCAGGAACACTTCCCAGAAACGATGAGGTGGTAGACCGTTGGGAGGGTAATTTAACTGGACAAACATAAATTAAAGATGAATCTAAATACCCATAATGGGAAACAAGGTGTGCTAGATTAGCTAATTTTTGATAGTGTACCGCAATGCAACAACGAACAGGACATTTTAACTAATCCGCATATCAACTCTTACAGACCAATCACTTCAAGTGAAAGAAGTACAAGACTTAATCGAACAAACCTTAACGATCAAGAATTACGAAATTTTATGCCCCGTGAGATCTATATCGTTGCATTATCCATTGACAGCTTACAAAACATTGAAACGCACTGCTCAAAAACCGTCAGAAAGTTAACGTGGGCCGTTTAAATAAATTAAAGGCAGTTCTTCAGACCTTATTTTTAATCCTAAGTCGATCAAGGTAGACCATGGCAACGACAAGTGTACATGGATCAGCAAATCCACAACCCGACAGACTCGCTGAGGTCTCCGGTCTCATGTAGTCAAAAGGACTTCGTTTGTTAAAGTAGTCGACAACCAACTCTAAAATGAAAGTGGTATTCAGTAGTGAGAACACACCTTGTTGTAGGAAAAACATTCAAAGCCCAACTATGACGGGATAAATGTGGCTTGGTTATCTCACATTAATCGCCGAATGGTCAAACTGGTAAAGTAAATCACCCTGTCATTCTAAGCCTGTATTATACCTTTGTAAAATTATAATTTCACCCTAAATTTTTTTTGAGCAGCAAATCCTCAGAAAATTACTTTTTTTTAAAAATTTGTTCAGGCAGCCGAGGCAGCCAAAACATAAGCGATACTTTTGGGGAGGTCATCGCGTCCAGCTTCAGGGAATCCCACTTGTGCAACCTTTTTTAGGCAAGATATGAGCCTTCATGGAAGATAATGAAAAAGGAACACAGAAATTGCGAGCTCCAAACAGAATTTCATCATAGTATAATAAGTATAATACGGAAACATCGATTTTATCCCCAAGGATCTGTAAACTCTAGTGGTTTTCTACCTCAAACAATAAACTTCATTATGAGCTTATCTATCTTTGTCGAAAGATGAAACGCTAGAGTATTTTTTCGGCTATATATAGGCCAAATATAATTCATTTCGGTCCGCATATGC
Source organism: Angiostrongylus vasorum (assembly GCA_018806985.1). Taxonomy (NCBI): domain Eukaryota; kingdom Metazoa; phylum Nematoda; class Chromadorea; order Rhabditida; family Metastrongylidae; genus Angiostrongylus; species Angiostrongylus vasorum. Next base: position 2,224,742 of record JADANN010000099.1, on the reverse strand, counting down.
TGGCAAACAGCTCCAATATCTATTACGGAATTCATTTTCAGTGTAAATCATCTAGTAGAACATTAAAAAGACAAAGCTCTCAGTGTTGATTAATCCCTAAAGGATGCACCAAGCATTCGACTTCACTTGGCATCGTTAAAGGTGACTGAATGCCTATCTGACGTTTACAATGACTCGAAATGGGGTACTATATATCGAACCAGTGCTGCTATCCTCCCAGACAAGTCTGGTACCAACTGCCAACACAGGAGAGAAGGAACCCTTGGTGAAGCTTGAACGAGGGGATCGATACATGTGTATTGAAGGGCGCCTCCGACCACTGAGCTACGTGCGCCCTAGTAAAACATTAAAACATAAGAAACATCGATAATGAAAAAGCATTTTTAAATTTTTCAATCATACGACCCGCTTTTCACACCGACTGTGCGGATCCCAGCAGTTTCCGCGTTCGATTCGTTTCCTCGCATCCGTCATTCAGGAACATCTTAAAACTTTTTGCGTGGGTTCGGTCGCTGAAGGATTTTCCTTTCGTCATTAGTTTCACTGAATGCTCATCTAATTGATTTACCTGGGGTCCTGAGACAACCAAATAAAGCGTTCTCAGTTGGATAGCAGGGAGTGAACTTTCCCCTAGACAAGTATGGCAATAATTTCTCGACCTAGGGGGAATTAGCCCGGAGTGGGGTCGAACCATCACCGTGACAGTAGAAATAATGAAATGTTTTAAAAAAACGCTCTAAAACGCCATAAGGGGTTTGAGTATAACGCACCGTCTAGAAAAAAGTTTAGAAAAAGCCTAGAAAAGCTCTAGAAAAAAAGCCTAGCTTTCTACACTTTTTTTGTACACAGCGTACACTCTTCTCCTTCCTTTAGCCTTTGTACAGTTACATAATTCGTAACAAACTAATGCAGTATTAACTTTTCTATTTACCGCCTATTACAATTTTCCATGGCAGTAAATAAAATAAAGAGAAAATTGTTGAGAGACAGGCGAAACGAAGGACCCGAATGGTGTGGTTCTCACGCGTTAGCCACGGAAAGGGTAATAGTGCGTGCGTTCCCCACCGCAGACACTTGGGGCCCGGAGTTTTGCAAATATATCAGCATTATTGTGGTTGTGTCATGAGTAATGCAATAATTTGTTTCCCTCTCACCCTCCATATACATATATATATATATATATATATATATATATATATATATATATATATATATATATATATATATATATATATATATATGTATACATATGTATATATATCTCGATGGTGATTGCTGATGGTAGTGGTCGATAGAGCTAGCTGAGAGTCACGCGAAACGAAGGACCCGCATGGTGTGGTGGTGAACGCGTTAGCCCCCGGAAAGCACAATAGCGCGTTCTTTCCCCACCGCAGACACCTGCGGTCCGAAGTTTTGCAAATATCTCAGCATCACTGTGGTTGTTTAACAAATAATACCCTGCCGTGAAAGCTAGTAAAAGGCAGTAAATAAAAAAGTCAACATCATATATATATATATATATATATATATATATATATATATGTATATACATACATACATACGTACATACGTACACATACATACATGCATATGTACGTATATATACATTTATATGTATATATACGTATATGTGGGCTCGTGTGGTGCAGTGGTCGGAGGAGCCCTGCGATACACATGGGATCGATTCCCCCTGCCCCTGGCCCACTAAGCACTCCATCCCCCCTGGGGTCGGCAAACTGGTGCCAGACTCGTATGGGAAGATAGCAGCACTGGATCGATACATCGATGGGTTACCGCGATTCACTGTAAAGGCCAGATATGCATTCAATCACCTCCAATAGTGCACAATGAAGTGGAATGCACGGCACAACCCTCAGGGATTGATCAACGCCGAGAGCTTTATACTTTATCCTTTACATATATATATATATATATATATATATATATATATGTATATATATATATATATATATGTTTACATATACCTGAACGTATATATATATATATATATATATATATATATATATGCATAAATATGTATATATGTATATACACGACGTATTTAGAACATCCTTTTTTCCTTCACATATGTATGCAAACCTTGAAAACTTTACGGGCATTCAGCCGAGAAACAACTACTGTAATAATAAAATAAGCAGTTCAGGAAAAAAAAATCTACGCATTCAACAGAAAAAGAGAGACAAACAAAGAAACAAATCCAACATACCAGAAAGCGGTAGATTGATAGACTGAGGTTGCCTTGTCCCGTAACCCAACGTTCTTCGGATTCTTCTTCGAACTCTTCGAAAATCAGGGAATTGCGGAGCCATTGTTCCAGAAGACGCTCACTTCACTGAAAACCACAGTCAGCATTGTCTGCGACGGCTTTCTTCTCAGTGGATTATGCAATGGATCCATGACGAATTGAACAGCAAACTTCACTAACATTATATAGATAGTGGCCAGAAACCTACTGACAACGTCATGGCACCATGTATCAACGATTATACCCGTAAAGGACAAAAAAAGGAAGAAAAACAGAAATCAAAACGGACGATTTGAAGCGCCAAGCAACAACCGAGAACCTCTTCACATCACAAGCCATCACAAATAACTAAGGGAAGCCTTAGTAAACATGCCGCGCGCCGCCTTGAGTGAGAGCAATTCAAAGCACTGGAGCACGTTCACTGAACAGTGGTCTTCAGCTCATCCGCGACCGGCGCCACTTTCGTGTGTGCGGTCGTCGGACCGGGTGTTATTGGAGCGCAATCGAACCGCGCATTGAAGTCGAGAAGTATGGCCCGTGAACCCACGGAAGGTGCAGGACGCACTGGTTTCTAGACACTGTTATTCTTTTGTTCGGTTTTATCACATTTCTATAAGTTCCCTCCCAACGGTTTACCGCCTCTTTCCATCAGGAAGCCTGGCTAAGAGTAAACCAATACCAAAATCCACCACCGTTCTGGTATCAAAGCCTGTGGTGGTAAAGACCTGAGGCAGACTTTGGCCAGGCTGACCTCGGGATTCCAGCGCACCACGATCGCTCAACCAGCAAATCTCCGACGAATGGAGGTTATGTTGGGGTCCGCACAGCCAGTGAGGATGGGCCATTCAATTATCATTTATCAGTTCTATAACTTCCACACATCCTCTATGTTCCTCTATGTATGTTGCCGTATTTGGGCACCTCTTTTATGTGGTAAAAAATCGTCTATTATCTAACCGTGCTGTTGTAGCCTTCCGCATGGTTTTGTATAGTAGTCGAAGGGTATTTCTATGTTATTTTTATATCTTTTATGTCCACCGATCCCATCCCATCGTCCAAAACGGCTTTTTGCAAGTACAGCTGGAAATGCCTATCCATGGACGAGCCTTGGCATAGAATCTGTCTGTGTTCGACAAGCCATCGATTGACTTCAATGGGTCATGAAGATGCTGTGTGGTCAAAAAGCAATGTATCTACGTGAAAAATAGTAAAATAGAAGCAGTTTTGGTCAGACCTGTGCACTAAATACTTGTTACCACACAAAAAGGTTCAACCCTTTCACGGCCACGGCCACTTTTTTGTGGGTGTTCGTCCCGTCGGACAGCGTGTCATTGCAGCGCACTTAAGCTGCGCATTGGAATCGAGTTGTACGGTCCGAAATGTACAGCAGCGTACATATTGAAATGAATTTGCATGTGTTATTTCTTTTGTAAGGTAACACAATGTTGATAAAAGACTTTATTCGGCTCATGTTTATTTTTTTTCCAATGCACATGGTCGTGAGAAGGTTGCAGTCTGAGTAGACTCTTCTCTCCATCTCCCTAAAACGAGAAATTTGCTAGTTCTGGAAAGGATTTCTGGTTGAGAACTGCTCACTCAATCATTTGCTCACAATACTTATTAATTTTGGCCCGTACTTACGTATTGCGAGCTGTTACTTGCAATTTAGTTAGCTAACTAATTAATTAATTTCTAAGACTGTGGGGCGGGTGTAGCGTAGTGGGTGGAGACGCCCTGCAATACACATGGGATCGATCCACGCGCCCCAGGCACACCAGCCCTCCATCCCCTCGGGGTCAGCAAATCGGTACCAGCCTTATCGAGGAGAATAGCAGCACTGACTCGATATATCGGTAGACCACCGCGAGTCATTGTAAACGGTAGACATGCATTCAATCACCTCCAACGATACTTAATTAAGTCGAATGCGTGACCCATCCCTCAGCGATAAATCAACGTCGAGAGCTTTATCGTCTTTTTATAAGGCTCTGTTTCGCATATTGTGCGGATGGTAATAGTTCTTTCACTCGATTCGAGTCCTCCCATCTATCACTAACGATCGTCTTCGTACTTCCGTGTGTTTTTTAGCTGGTACTTGAGAAAGCTGTCTTCTTCATGAATGACATTGAATTATGGTCAAGTTGAATCTGTCTGAAATTTTGACAGCAGTGCTTGAACTTTCCCAGGACTCCAATATAGTTGCTCACGAAGGAAATGTACATTGAAATTCCTTGTGGAGATCCCTGATGATGTTTTAGCATTGCCGAGATCATGAAATACAAAATGAATAAGCACAAGTGCTTCACTATAACCTGCATCCTCGGTCTGGATCATTGATTGTCGCATCATCCAATAATGGTGAAATGGGGAGTGTGCTTCTTTGCAAACTGGTTTTGTGTGGTACTTTTTCGACCTAACGTACTCGAACGAGGTACGGGATTTCGCCAAGCGCACTGGACAAGATCATTACTGAAACTAGTCCTATCTACGAACACCAGAAGCTATTCACCCAACTACCGAACGCATAGTAGATGAACGTCACGGAAGTCCTATCGCAGTCAAGGTCATTCGATGTAAATCCATGTCCACTTCTACTTTTCTACCTGTCAATAGCTAGATTTTGTACCGTTTGGTGCTATTCCCTTTGAGACGGCTTACACCACGGTTCAGCACCACCGGATGTTTTTGCCGAAATTGAGATTGCTCGTGTTTATTTATGTTATACATATTCATATGAAAGTAAACAAAGTATAACAGTTATTTTTAGTTGTTTGCGAAATTTTATGTGTGTGAAAAATCAAAACAGACGAAGAAGTACTTTGTGCCGAACATTTTTTTTACAATACCGAACCTGAACCTAATTGATTGTGATTTTATCTCCTGCTTCGATTCTCGTCATTGCTATGACATATATGAGCAGAATCATTCATTTATCGATTCAGATTGGTCAGCACTGATGAGACTGTTATGAAGAATCTCATAGTTTTCGATATTTTACTTCTTCCTATCCTCGGTTCGGATATTCTAGAAGGAGTTTTTCGCAATGTTCTCCTCTCCATGCGTGAAATCGGTGAAACGGTCAGTAATCTAGCATTTAACAAAAAGAAATATCTACGTTTTTATGTCTGAACATTCCTTATAGATCCATGGACTTTATGCCCTATTGCTTCATCGGATCCACTGTTACAGTTCCCTTAAGCCTTCTGAGCTCACCTATGCAGTGTGCAATTGCCCAGTGCTGTCATAGCTCCGTCGAAGGTTGCAGTTGCAGTGGGATAGAAATAAAAGATGAAGTGCGAAAGACAGTGATCATAATGAAAATCCGTGATCGACTTCTAACCTCGGCACTAATCAGCAATTCACTGTATTTTCTTGATAAGAAAACAAGAGGTCGTGATCATTCGCTTTATTCACAAAAGCTGTTTCGACGGATTTCGCCTCTTCTAGAGCCTGGAAGGGTCAAAATGACGTGCAATCTACTTAGCCAAATACTTCCATAATCTAAGCAGAAAAACTCAATATATAAATGTGTGTTCTTTCATTGATAAGTTAACACAAGGTTAGCAAACAATTTTATTTAGCTAACGTTTCGACGTCTTCCTGTTCTTCAGAGACGATAACACGAGTCGATATTCCACAGCCGTTCGTATTCTCGATGTGGTGTCTTCGTTGTTGCATCAAGTCGGGTCTTCTCCAGTGGAGCACAGATTGAATACATTATAATGCATAGTAATAATGATACATGACTTTTTTTATTTTTTTAGTATCCGTCCTTCACATGTAATGCACCGATCCCAACCCTTCTCGGTTTCGATTAGCTTCCTCGCACCCATCACCCATAAAAATTCCCCCCAAGGTTTCACGTGTGGTTTCGGCGGCTGCCGAAGAATCTCAGCCACATTTCGCATACGGTGTACCCAATCTCTTATAAAACGTACAGGGAAGAATATATTGTGGAAGCGGGTAGACAACTGTGCGTTCGCATAAAAAGAACACCTAATTGGTAAATTTGAAGTGAAACCTAATACACCACTAGGTGCGAAAAAAGCTAAAGCCCTCGGCGTTGATCAATCCATGAGGCACCATGCATTTGACTTCATTAAGCATCGCTTGGAGGTGAATGAATGCATATCTGGCCCTTACAATGACTCGTGGTGGCCTACCGATGTATCGAGAGAGTGCTAATGTCCTCCCAGGCAGATCAGCTACCAATTTGGCGGGCCCGGAAGGATGAAAGGCTTGTTGGACCATGTGTGCGGGAATCGATTCCAGGTCTGTGTTTCAGGGCGCCTCCGACCACTGCGCCACAGGTGCGCATAGGACACAAAAACATAGGGTCTTGAAGTAGAAGTCACTGTTCTTGCAGAGGAATACAAAACTTCGGCGCGAAAAACTCTTTAGCGTTCTGGATTAATTCAAGAAATCAAGATAGAAGCCGCGAGGAGACAAACTTGTGATCACGCATGACCTTGCGGCATACCGCAAGCTGATTCTTTCACCTGACCCAGACACATTGCTCACCCACGTAATACTCTGTGCGGCTGGTGTCTAATAAATAACTGGAAGACGTACAAACAAAAAAACAGTGAGTGTGTAAAAAAAAGGCAGTTAATTATGCGAATGAAAATTTATGCATTAAGTTTTATCAGCTGCTGAGGGTACGAAAGTGTTTAGTTAAGATTGTGCTGCAATTTGATCTTTCGAGGCTCTAATGAAGGCCAGACCGCCGAAACGTTATCTTACTTACTTACTTGATACTTGAACTGCCCGTCCTCACTGGTTGTGCGAGCCTCAACATAATCACCACTTTTCGGAGATTTGCTGGTTAAGCCATTGTGGTTCCCTGAATCCCGAGGACAGCCTGGCCAAAGTCTGCCCCGGTCTTCACCACCACAGGCAGTCGCAGCCCTTGTGGATCACAGGAAGATTTGCCACCATGCGAGTTTGATACCAGGACGGTGGTGGATCCTGGTATTGGTTTACTCTCAACTAGGTTTCCTGATGGAAACGCCGGACTCCTTAGCTTGGGAGACTCTACCGGGCTGACGAATCCCACCGCTGTACATCGCAGTCCGAAACCCAAGAAACGTTAACTGTTGTGTACTAATAAATCCTGTAACCAACAACCTCGCGTTTGCTCATCAGGAAGAACATGAAGAAATTGTTGATGAAAGCTCAGATTAGATAGTCGGTAAAATAAGAAGGAATGCCAGTAGATACTGAGTGCTTGCGATACGATTCATACTGTCAACTCACGCTTTTTCCATTTGAAGGTTCTCTACAACATTTCGATTCCCACCTCAAAAGATCTTTTTACTAGTTCTGCACTGGAATACCAGTTGGATAGCAAATCTACCCAAGCATTTAGTAAGGTGAGACGTCTACATATATACTGTGAGAGCTCAATATATGATGTTCATGCAAACATCTTTCGATACTTCCACTCTGCAGCGTCGTCGTGTGAAGTATGTATATCATTTGCGAGTTATACTTTATTTCGATTTTTATTTGGAAAGCAGAAGTGGCACAATACGATTGTAACGTAAAAATATTTGTTATTTCTATTTGTTCAGTTCCTGAATAACTGTCCACCGGCCGTTCCGCTTCCAATATTGACCGGCACATGGCTCATTACTTACGTGAGTAGAAGATGGCTTCAAACGGTTTTAGCTGATGTGGACGAGGTACTACACTGTTATAAATTTCTGATGAGGTTGAGCCTAAATCTGCTAGTATACATTCAGTATAATCTCCAATGAAGGGCTTGCTCATTCCGCAAAGCGATTGTGGTAAAATTCTTCCGAACTTCTCCAGTGAATTCGAAGAGACATTGGCACTTCTAAAGGCCGGCTTTCTATTAACCAGTGCATTTATCGCGCACCTTCTTAATGATCTGCCACTTCGTTGTGGTGATTTCCTAGGCATCAAACGGCGATGTGGATCAAGATGTTTATCCCCCTGCAGACTCGTCGAAGCTGATAAGATTCTAATATTTCCATTCGGGATTGGAACTGTGAAAGGAAATTAACGCCAGAAATTGTTTTATCTTAGAGGACATTTAGTCACAAGGCACTAAATGTTTCATCGATTCAAATTCTCGGCAATGGTTGTGGTGATAACCAGTGAACGTACTTCAACGGCTGTCTTTAAACTTCGGAAAAATAAAGTTTTTCAACCAGCATTCTAATGAATGAATTTGCACTAGATTCCACGCAACTTTAGAAGACGGGCCATCCAAAGAAGTACGATATCGTTTATTGGAATGCTTCAACATTCGAGTCCTATTGTTAGCGGCATGTATTCATTGTGAATTCATTATCCTCCAAGTTCAAACTTGCTCAGAAACGAGTTCAGCGTTATTGAAGACGACTGAGTGTCTAAAAACTCTGTGCAAGTGTGACTAGCGCACGTCGGCGTCTGCTGGCGGTTCCTTCTTCATCTCCTACATCCAGTCAAAGCTCTTCATGCATCTGTTAAGGTGATTGGATTGCTGGCAGCTGCTAAGGACTTACCACCGCGGAAACCACTGGACGCGATATTTCGCTGTGAGATTTCCATCGAATGTCCGAAAATTAAATGTGAGTCTCACTTTTCAAACGCTTAGTCATTAATCCTGAATACGAAGAAATTTCAACAACGTTTATTGATTGTTTTCCCCAGCTTCTTACCTGTGTTTAGTGCCAGCAACACTGGGCTAGTCCTTACTGTTTCAATATTTTTCTCGTCTTTTAATCTGATGTGCACTATTTATTGAGTTAATCAGCATCAAATTCCTGATTTTTGCAATATAAACCTTCAGGGTGTATTCCAGTCAAAATTTGAAAAATTCTGTTGCTTTGAAGTGCACATTTCGCTCTAAAAGATTTTATTAACGATTTTTTTTCCCTGCATAAATCTGAGCTCGGCTTAGAATAGTGGAAGTATCTACTTTTTTATTTTTACATGACCCATCATCACATCTACAGTGCGAATCCCAGCGCTTCTGGCATTCGATTCGTTCACCTCGCGTTCATCGTCCACAAAGGTCTTCGAACATTTCACGTGTTGTTTCGCCTGCTTCTTGAAGACTCTGTTTTGGGAATGCTAGTCAAGTCGATTCTCCTTGCAGTCCCTGCAAGGCGAACTAAGACTTTCCTTGTACTGGAGCAAAAACGAAGGGAGAAAAATTCGAATTTTGATGAATTCGAAGTTGGATATAAAGCTACATGTGAAGCTGTCCAATAGTTGCAAATATGTTCCGACGCTCTTTCTGTGCTTCTTTTGCAAGGAATAAATAAATAGATAGAGGGATGATTCGTTCCAGTACCGTAACGTCTCTCGAAGCCAAATTTTTACCAGAGAAATGAATTCTTTTTTTCGCGAACAAACTCTCTAGAAAGTATTGTCAGTTCATTGATGGCGTGTGAACTCTTCAGATATCACAGGTAATTATTTTGCAAACATTTTTAATACTAATAGTGGTCTCTCCCTCCCAACGGTGTATCGCCCCATCGTGACTGGGAGGTGTTCCTCTGTGTCGGACTGCGATATACAGTGGGGGATTCATCTCCTGGGCAGTGTCTCCCAAGCTGAGAAGCAGTCCGGTTTTTCCATCAGGAAACCTAGCTAAGAGTAAATCAATACCAGGGATCTACCACCGTCCTGGTATCGAACTAGTCTTATCGTGGCAAATCTCCCTGATTCACAGGTGCTGCGACTGCCTGTGGTGGTGACGACATGGGGCAAACGTTGGCTAGGCTAATCTCGGGACTCCATGGAAACACAATACCTAGACCAACAAAACTCCGAAAATGGAGATTGTGCTGGGGCCCGCACAACTAGTAAGGACGGGCCGTCCAAGTATCCAACTAATAGTGGTCTCTATTTACACTACGATGTCGTGATAAGTAGGAAAAAAATTTGCTTGCACAGTAAGAGAACAGGGATACGTTGGTTACTGCCAGCATCAGAACAGTTCCATATGCCACTCATTTTTTCTTAGCGTAAGCCACCTCGAGTTCGACGTGGTCACATGTGGTCATGGATTTCGGCCTCTACATCATCCTTGAGTTGTCGGTCATTTAATCAACTAGAAGAAGGACCGAGAGAAGGATTCGTTGCTGATAAGATACTTCCTTCGGATTCACATAGTGGTGAAGACCGCCGTTACAAGGTTAACTCAGGATTTCAGAGAGGATCAAATTAGTCAACCAGCAATAGGCCAGCCACAGTACCCCACACGCTGGGTATCGGCGGAATTGATCTGAAAAGATCTCAGGACCATGTTGCATTTCACATTATGCCCTGCCGTGAAAAGTTGTAGCATACACTAAATAAAAAGGTAAAATTGTGATATCGGCTACAGCCTCAGCCTAACTGGGTTCAGCGCTGATTTGTGCTCCCCAGACCAACCTCCTTAAGAGATTGCTGATGGCACTGCTAGATAAAAAGCTGGTTGTGAGAAAAAAGCGAAACGAAGGACTCGCATGGTGCGGTAGTGTACACGTTAGCGTCCGGAAAGGACAATAGTATGTTCGATCGCAACTGCAGACACCTACGGTCCGATGTTTTGGAAATATCTCAGCATCCTTGAGTGATATGTATTGATGGAAATTTCCTATCAAACCTTCGTTTCGCCGAGGACATTGTCACCTTCCCAAGAAGTAACAGCGAGGCACACTTCGTCGTTGGTTCGACTGAACAACCTATCCACTCATCAAGGCGTTAATCTCATTGGATCGCCCGCCCATTGGTACCAGAGTTCTCTGGAAGAATACCAACACTGATTTTGTATGTCGGCGAGCCATAATGTGTTATTGCATTGGCCAATTATGAAATCAACCACCTCTGTCGAGGCTTGATGAAGTCGAATGCATTTCGCACCCCTCATAGATTGATCAATTCCAAACGCTTTACCTTTATCCTTTGCATTACAAATTACATTATCATTATAGGTTATAAATTACAAATTGCGTGCACAACATATTATATGCTACGAATTATATATTAAATATTATGTTGTGATTGCCGATGGCATCGATCGATACGACGAGCTGAGAGACAGGCGAAACGAAGGACCCGTATGATGTGGTGGTGAACGCGTTACTCCACTCAAAGGACAAAAGCGCGTTCGCTCCCCACCGCAGACACCTGCGGTCCGCAGTTTTGCAAATATCTCAGCGTCATTGCGGTTATATATACATGTCTACATATATATATATATATATATATATATATATATATATCCACGGATCTCCCTCATATGAGGAATCTGCCGGTGAGTGGCGAAGCTACGTGGCGCGTTCCCCAGGTGGAGGATAGGAGTTAATCGCGGACCAAAAAGCGATCATTGTTTCCCTGAGACGCAGCTGGATCCAGAGGGTGGACTCCTTGTTTCTGTTGCGCCGATTTGGCACATACTTTCTGTGTTTATGACTCGTATTTAGGCATGAGGATGTGTGGGTGCGTTCTAATTTATGCGGATTCTATTCTACGAGTCAATTCGACCAAAAGCCTGCAATCAAGTGGCAAGGAAGTATACGGGGAGCGGTTAGGAGTCACCTCCAACAAATAAGCTCCATGTCCACTCTGGAAGAGACTGGCACCCTATCTGTGAGTATACCCAGCCCCATATCCGGAGCCCAGCAAGCTGTACGTGGCTGTGGAAATGCTAAACACAGTAAAAGAAATGGGCCTCATTCCCCTGACCCCCGAAAGGGCCCTAAATTCTGCAGCGCTGAGTTGGACGAGTACGGAGAGGCTGCTAAAATCTCAGGGCCAGTGGAAGCTGCCTGGATCGCAAAGAACTAAGGTGACGACCTGTACTCACAATGCACGTACACTTGCATCTGAGTCCTCGATAGAAGACTTGATCATGCAAGCAAGAAGGATAAGGTACGATGTCATCGGTCTGGCCGAGACGAGACGACACTGCCCATTCAACGCCGTCTACGACACCGGAGATGAACTGTTCCTCGGAACGTGCGACAGTAGAGGAGTCGGCGGCGCGTTGGCGTTCTCGTCAACACGAGTTTGTCTATGAACATCGATTCATTCGAACAACTAACAGCTCGAGTCGAATGTTTGCGATTGAAAAGAGATGTGGATCAATACCGGCCTTGACAATCCTCGTCATCACGCACTGACATCAAGCTGCGATGAGGAAGGAGTTGAAAGAGTTCTATTTGGAAGTAGAAAGTTTTACGGAAGAGCCCGTACGTTCTTCAAGGCATCATCGGAGATTTCAACGCCAAGATTGGACCAAGAAGAAAGTCTGAAGAACGTCACATTGGGACCCACGGATTAGAATGGAACGAACAGGGTGAGCGGCAATCTGAGTTTATAATCACGACCACGACTATCCATGGTAACTCGCAACTCCCGTAGTCCCATTATTAACGCTGGACGTGGGAGTCTCCCAATGGAAAATATCAAAACGAAATAGACCACATCATAGTAAATCGACGGTTTGCCTAACCCATGTCGCTGTTTTCCCAAAATTATACATGAGATTAGAACATCGCTTCCCTTGCGCAAAATTTCATTTATCGCGGAAAGGAGAAAAAGCCGCTAAATTCAAAAAACGAAATCAAAAAACCACCATAAACTGGGATTTATTCAATACATTAGTATACTTTTGGGAAGATGCCCATCTCTGCCACATCGATGAGTAATACGATCGGCTCATTCAGCATCTTCACGTTAGCGCTATGAATTCTGAGCTTTCGAAGGTCACCAGCAGACGTCTGTCTTCAGAAACACTGCAGCTGATACGCCGGCATGGAATCGCACGAGCTGCAGGCAACCGCGAACTGGCCTCTGAACCTGCAAAATAATGCAGATAAGCGATAAAAGAAGATCTTAAAGACAGAAAAGCGGCAGTTATGATCGAAGCTGCGGAGAATGGAAAAAGCATTCGCAAAGCTCCACCGAAGCTTCGCCAATTATAAGACCAAGATGATTGCACTCCGACGCCCAGGACGAAGCAGTTACGGCGTCCAGAAAGGCAATGTAGAAAATCATTCACGAATACTACTCAGATCTTTTCGATAGCCACGTGCACGTTCCGTCATATGAAATAAAGGAGGATGGATATGTTGCGCGACCGGTTCTCCCTTCCGAAATCCGACATGCCATTTCGTCGGTGAAAAATCGAGCAGCACCAGGTCCGTGCAGGATAAGATCAGAACACCTGAAAAACCTTCCGCCAGTCCTCGTAAACACACCGCTCGGCTCTTCACACGTTACCTGTTTGAATGCAAGGTCCCTACTCAGTGGAAGACCAGCATGACCGTGTTATAGTTCAAGAAGAGTGACCTACACGATATCGGCAACTATCGCCCAATCTGCTTGGTGTATGTCGTCTACAAACTTTTCACTCAAGTCATCTTAAACAGGATTATGCGAAATACAACCACAAGATTGCTGAGATACTTGCAAAACTCCAGACCGCAGGTGTTTGTGGTGAGGGAACGAACGCGCTATTGTCCCTTCCGGGGGAGTAACGCGTTCACCACCACACCATGCGGGTCCCTTCGTTTCGCCTGTCTCTCAGCTAGTTCTTATCGATCTGTGCCGTCAGCAATCACCCGTCACCGGGTTTTGCAAATATCTCAGCAATCTTGTGGTTGTATTTCGCATAATAATAATCTGCCATAAAAAGTATAAAGGGCAGAAAATAGAAAGCTAAATATTGTTAAACAGGATTGACAGAACACTGGGCGAAGGACAGCCATATGAGCAAGCAGGGTTTTGGAATAGGATCTAAGTACGATAGACCAAATCCACGCGATAACAAGACTCATTGAAGTATCGCGAAAGTAGAAAAGACCGCTCTGTCTCACTTCCATAGATTTACAGATGGCCTTCGATTCAAGTGAGATAGAAGCAGTCATGGAAGCCCTTGATAGTCAAGGAGTCCCTACTCAATACACAAAGATTCTTCATGAGCTGTACAAAAAATTTCACAACCAAGATATCACCATTCTACAACAATATTAACATCGACGTCAAAGAGGAGTTAGGCAAGGCGATACCATCTCGCCAAAATCGACGTCAAAGAGGAGTTAGGCAAGGCAATACCATCTCGCCAAAATTATTTACCGCCTCCCTCCAGAACATCATGCGAACATTGAAATGGGACAACATGGGAGTGAAAATCGATGGTCGGCAGTTACACCACCTTCGCTTTGCTGATGACATCGTCCTTGTAACACCAAACATTAGCCAAGCGAAACGTATGCTGGCGACTTTGATAAAGCCTGTAGAAAGATTGGTCTTCGACTAAATCTCACAAAAACGATGTACATGAAGAACGGATTGGTTTCGGATGCCCCATTCATGCTCAACGGAACGAATATCTCCTAATGCTCCAGTTATGTCTATCTAGCTCGAGAAATCAACATGCTGAACAACTTAGCTCCACAGCTGAGCAGAAGGAAACTAGCGGCTTAGGGGGCTTTCAAGAGCATCGAGGATGTAGTGAAGAGGACAAAGAAAACCCGACGCCGTGCCCATCTTTTCGACTCAACGGTACTTCCTGCGTTAACGTATTCGTCAGGAACCTGGTCTCTGCGTAAGCAGGATGAAAGATCACTCAGCGTTATTGAACGCGCAGTCGAAAGGACAATGCTACGAGTATCCCGTTTCACACAAGTAAGAGAAGGGATCCGAAGCTACGACCTGCGTAAACGATCAAAAATTCAAAAACGTTGTTCTTTAGGCCAAACAGTCGAAGATAAGATGGATCGGAAAAACGTAATGCGTAGGAACGGCAACCGATGGACAAGAGCGGTTAGTGACTCCACTCCTCGGTATATCAAACGCACTGCAGGAAGACCATCGACCCGATGATCAGAGTTTTTCACGAAGAGCCTAGAAGAAAGATGTGATCCTCAACGAGTGCCTAGAGCGAGCAGAACCCACTGGGCTACTCCTGTACGGGACAGGGATAAATGGAAGATTTACTGGCGCCCGGTCGATTCACTCGACGATCAACGGGATTACAGGTGATAGAGGCGATATATGTATATCTCAATTATTTTACTTATTTTATTTTATATGACCCGTTTTCCCGTCTACTATGCGGATCTGAGCACTTCTCACATTCGATTCATTTCCTCGCATCCTCGACGAAGATCTTCCAACTTTCCACGTGGCTTCGAATGTTGCTTGAGAATTTTCATTTCATCTTGAAAGTCGTAGAATGCTGTTCAAGTCGATTTTCCCTGGAGTCCTGGGATATCCGGACTGGAGCGTTCCCAATCGAATCCCAGAGAGTTTTTCCCAGACAACTCCGGTACCAATTTTCCCGACTCCGGCTATGATAGGCTTGGTTGGGCTGAGCGCAGAACTGGCGCTATGCTCGTGATGACAGGCATCACTACCACTATGCTATCCGCCCCCTATATATATATATATATATATATATATATATATATATATATATATATATATGTTTTGAATATAGCAAGCGGGAGGTACAGGTGAAGCCAGTTAACCAGAACGAGAGTCCTTCCCTTGAATTTCTCTGTATACTCGATGGTATAATTTTCCTTAAGTCTTGGCGAAGTACACTCAAGAAGCTTGTCGGGATGTAGTCAGGAAGCTTTCTCAGCGACTGTTTGAGTAGGTAAAATGTGGCTGCTGATATCGTTTTCTTCCATGTATCCTTTGTCCTATGAATCGCTACAAATTCATGCAGTTTCCACTTTAAAGGATTTCGTTCGTAATGCTATCTGGTCCTACAGCTCCGCTTGCCTTCGTGTTTTTAATTGCAAAAGTCGTGCTTCAAGGAAAACATCAAGTTCCGTTCTTATCAGCTTGATTTGGGAGCCTGGGATTGTGGTTGAGGAACAAGACTACTAAAGGATTCTTTTAGTAAAGAGAGATGATCAAGGTTCAGTTAAATGCGACACACCACAAGTCGCTCCACTATGAGATTTGTTTTCTTCGTAGGAGATCAATCAATTTTCCTTGGAAGGGGTATGTTGCTGGCAAGAAATCTACAAGGCAGTTCCACATGTTGCTCCGGTTTCTTATCTTTAACATTCACTGTCCGATTTTTTCACTTCCATTTTCACTGTCAGTGTTCTGTTCTATTCCGGCATTCAAATCCTCTATTGCGAATGTGCGGAAAAAACTTCTCATTCTCTTTTCCTTAGCACAGAACGCGTCTAGTACTTTCTCTTCGGCTTCTACTTTCGGCAATTTGCCATTTTACTCTTGATGACGAGATGCACGGTGGAGCATTTTATTCAGGATGACATACTGAGTAACGCGTGAGCACGCACGACATCCTGCGCTGCCGACGTTTCGTGAAACGATCTATTTTATTACGGAAAGTACGAGTTCAATCATCCAATTCACAAACATCAGTTTGATTTCTCTAGGCTTGTGATGATGTAGAATTTGGTGCGAGCTTTGCCTCAAAGAGAAGATGGAAATTCTGGTTAACGAAGGTTTCTGGTGGTGTAAGTGAAGAACAGCAATGCTATGCAGTTGACGTGTTGCTTTGCTGGTCCAGTATCGATAGCATTTCTCAGAAACGGAGGTGACAGCGCCCATTGGTGAAATTAGTGAGGCGATTCATTGTTGACTGAGTGATGACTTCTATGCGATATGCGACTATCCTACAACAAGGCCACGTAGCGAATCGAATTGCCTTTCCTTAAAATTCTAATCTGAAAACTACGACCAGGGGATCCTTAGAAAAACTGCAGCTATTTCTTACTATTTTGAGAGTGGTGTTCCCGGAGCTGCAATGAAATCATTTTGCTAGTTTTTTGTCGCCAGTGATTGAAAAAAGTTTACAGCAGTGCAGTTTTCCTTTCTCGTTTGAAATAAGCAGTGGATAGAGGAATAAAATACGAGGAAAAGGACCCAATAACTTCGATTGCGTTTCTATTGGCAATTTTTTATTTTCAAGCACTTTTCAATAACTTCATCCGTTATCGCGCTACTTTCACTTTCTGTTTTAGCATTTTAACAGGGGAATAATTTCATCACATAACTTATTTGCTGGTTTTGTGTCAAATCGAGGTATAGAGGGATGATGATGATGAAGCTCTCGGCGTTGAACAATAATCCCTGAAGGATGCGCTTTGCAATCGACTTCATTAAGTGTCACTGGAGGTGATTGGATGCGTGTCTGGCGTTTACAATGACTCGCGGTGGCCTACCGATGTACCGAGCTAGTTCTGCTATCCTCCCAGACAAGTCTGGTATCAATTTGCTGACCCCGGAGGGATGGAGGGCTTGATGGGCCATGGAGACGAGGATCGATTCCACGGGTGTGTCGCAGTGGTGCCCCCCAACCACTGCGCCACACGCGCCAATAGAGGGAAGCGTTTGCAATTCCTCATGAAGTTTAGGTAGTACGTAGCTTAAAGAGCAAGTGAGCTCTTTCTTGTGACTCCTTCTGTATGTATCTCGAGAGTACTGGGAATCTTAGATGCTTCTCTGATGCAAAAAATACGAAGTCACTTTCTTGTTTACAAATGCATTTTACTTCACTGTAAGTGTAATGATGGGAGCAGATAGACTTGGTAAAGTTTCTTGCTAGGAAGTGTGGCTGATTATGAAAGAATCAAAGATTTTGGCAATACATGGATCCAGTATGAATGTAGAAAACGTTTTCAGTTTTGAACAATGAAATGATATCTCGTTTCGAAATATCGTATCTCAAGAGGGAAAGAAGAGTGTCATTGGTTGGTGACCTGATAAGAAATGCTGACAACTCACTCATTTTGTCATTTGTGCCGTCGATATGCGTACACAGTTCGTTTCTTTTACTCTGTTTTTATCTCGATAATTAATAGTTGTTTTTTAAATCGTCGTTCATCTCAACTTCACAGACCATTGCTGAAATGATTGACAGCTTCTCTTACGAAAGGAGTTCGATTGATTGTCTGTGATTGACCGCTTTATAACTGTGAAAGTTCGCAGTGTTTTCAGTGATTCCCGTTTACATAACGGATAGTCCGTTTCCAACGTCACTCGATGTGCTTGTGTTGAGCCAGGCAGACACATTTCCTAAATGCGAAGACTACGTGGTCCTGCAACGATCACGGCGGCCGTCTCGGATTTATGAAATCCTCACGTCAATGGGAGCAAACTTTCCATCGAATCCACTAGTTGACGTCGGCTGCGATCATGCAAAGTATTCAGTTGTTAATCCATTCTAAATGGTGGATTCTGCGAAATGAATCGTCTTTCTGTTTTTCTTTCTATGAGAGATTAATAAAAGGTAACTGTCGTCCAAGATTTCCGTAACACAACGCAGATTGTCTGGCAGTCATTCATCCAGTTTAAATGGCTTTTTTCTAGACGTTGTGAGTTCGACTAGATCAAATAAATCAGCCGTATTCATAGTAAATATTGTGGTTCTACATCGAAGTCCTAGCTCTCGCGAAAAAAACCTCTCGAACCTGTTTTTTTCTGGAAAACAAGTTCACCACATATTAAAAGTAAAATAAAAGCTTTAGAAATCTGTGATATTCTGAAGTAGACATCTGCGCTTTCGAAGAGTTGACAGTAGCTGACAACGCAGAGCCAGCATTGCTCTCTGCACGACCTGGTACCTTAAAAGTACAAATTTTCTTCCGAGCACGATCTCTTATAAGCGTTGCTGTTTGGTTATCGAACTAGGCGAAAAAAATCAAGAATGTCGCAAGTTTACGTGGTCCAGGCTTTCCTGTAAGGAAAATAAACCTGTGCTTGCATTTTAATTTTTATACTAAGATACTTATATCGCGAACTACGAATCCGCGTATGTATACGATGAAAGCACAGTTCGCTTGTAAACATTACCAAAGATTTCTCGAATTCTTCTTTCATTCTTTGACTGAATTAGAAGTTCTATGAGTAGCGTTCTTCTTCAGCACTTGGATTTCACTCTATAATGCCTATGCTCTCCTGCAATTGATGATAGACTCGTCTGGGAGAGGCTTACAACCTCCAATCCATGGAGGGAACTCCCTAGCACGGACATCCCAGGATCCCGGGGGAATCGGCTCGAACGGCAATCAATCACATTCTTGACGAACGCGAAGAAACCGCGAAACAATCATAGAAACCACATACAAGAAAAGTTTTAGCATGTTAGTGGATGGTAGATAGCAGGAAACCAACTGCAAGGCTGGGATCTATACATTGATACATGTGATGTAAGGTCGTGTAATAAAAAAAAACAACAACAGACGACGACGCAAGATAGGATATCGTCGTGCAAATATTCTCTGTTGAGATCCCAGGTGATGATTACATCGAATCCAACAGCTAAGAAAGTATTCACCTGATCCGTTGTAGAACAATTCAAATATAACGGGTCACAGCTATATAAAGTCCCAATTAGTTTTGTTTCAGCAATGTGGAGCAAGCAAATCATTCGAACGATAAAAGGACGAACTAACATAAACTGTCGTCGTCTCTTGTGTTCATGAAATCATTGTATGCCATCAACTAAAGCGTAATACACTGATTCCAGTGAATTGGAAGCAGAAGCTTAGCAAGGTCCATTCCATTTTTTTTTCCCGCTTTGCTCAGTTCGTCATTTCCGCTTCACTGATAACATAAAAAAAAGATGATGATGTCATCTGCTGAAGCGAAGATTTGATAGGAATTTCCCATCAATACGTATACCGTTCTCTTCCCAATGGAGTGATTTCGTTATACACTGCTGTGCGGGAGAAAACAGCTTTGGTGATGTTTTGTCAGCTTTATTGTGAAGATTTTGGTGAGCTTAACGCATTCCATTGATGCTTATGACGACGTCTTTGTAAAACTTGACAAAAAAGTAGATAATCCTTGTTTGCAATGGCTTTATGAATGCTTTTTCTGGTAAGGATATCTTGTGGGACGCTTGGTCCTTCATTAGAATTTTTTTAAGAAAATGACGCCTTTTCACGTTCGTTACAGCTAGAAGTTGGGACGCAGACGGGTACTCATCAGAGCCGACATTGTTTTCACATTTTCAAGCGCAGGTGTCCGATTCCTGTCACACAGCATTCAAGAAATAACTGAGTTTTTGTTCAGGAGAACAAACTTCATTAAATGACCTACTATGGCTCATTAACAGAAATGCCGCCCTAATACACGATGTCATCTTCTATTCGTCAGTCCGATGAAGTTGCATTTGGTCTAATTACCCATTAGCATCAAAGCCTAACGAAGGAGCCTTTGTTGGTGTGCAAGCGTTCTAAGTGCAATTCGTCCGCATAATCTCTACACGTTTTAGACGCCGACGGTGACCTGCGAATTATAGCGGATTTTTCCTAGTCTTCATACTCAAAAGTGTTGCTTGCTTGAACAGTTTAAGCCACAGTAGACTGAGGCTGTTCATTTCTACGGAGTTTGGAGAGCGGTTGCTGTATTATCACAGCCATATTTGGAAGGTCGGCACCTCTAGTATCCTCTCCTGCTGAGCTTTTTAACAAATGGAAGCCGTAGTGCTTAGAAATACTGTGCAGTACGGACCATCCACACCGTTCGACCTCGCTACGTCTCGACTAAGTCTACCGCCTTGCGCAGTCCACAAAAGGTTTTCAGACTTGCATGTTTGTAGCCGCTTGGCCGGACCACGTTCGAATTTGATCAGTGAAACAGACATCTTCGAACTTTTGTTTCATTATCTGAATTTTTTAACCTTTAAAATCTGTCAAAAAAATAATCTATATTATAGTATGGTTTTGAGAAACGAAATTGCTCAAAGTGACTTTTGCTGTTATATGCAAGAGTACACCAGTACCGGGAAAATGAAGGAAAAAACGTTTTTGAAGAAAAAGGAAGACTATTATTAAGACATAGACGAAGAAGATAAAACCATGAGTTGGGAATTATATATTTCGAAAAAACTTATTACATATTATAGTATGCAGTACGTTACATATTACATGCCAGTTCTCTCATACAAAGGTCTCCATTATGGAGGGATTTCACGCCGCTTATTCGAGAGATGACATGACGCGTTCCCATGCGGCTGATATGAGATTGGCCGTGGACCGAAAGCAGCCTTCGGTTCCGTGTAACGCAAGTGGAGCCACAGGATGGACTCGCTGTTTCTGCTGCATTGGCACATACTGTGTTTACGAAGACGTATTCATGCATGTGTGAGTTGGAATGCGTTTTCGTTAATGCTGATCGTATTCTACAAATTAGTTGGGCCAAAAGCCCGCAGTCAAGTGACATAGCAGTATGTGGAAGGCGATTGCGAGTCGCTTTTTAACGAATAAGGTTTCCCGTCCACTATAAGAGAGACTGGCAAGTTAGGCGTGAACGAATCCAGCTCCCACATCTAGATCTCAGGATGCTATACGTGGATATCAAAGAGCTAAACACAGGAAAAGAAACGTACCTCAATCCCCTGACCACGAAAGAGGGCCCGATTCGCAGCGTTGGGTAGGACGAGTACGGAGAGGCTGCTAAAATCTCAGAACCATTCTAAGCTGCTTAATTCGCAAAGGACAAAGGTGACGATCTGTGCCCATAATGTACGCAAACTTGTATCTGAGCCCTCAATAGAAGATTTGATCATGCAAGCAAGAAGGATAAGGTACAACGTCATCGGATTCAACACCGTCTGTAAGAGCGGAGAAGAATTGCTTCTTGAAATATGCCATAACAGGGGAGTTGGCTGCGTCGGCGTTCTTGCCAAAACAAGCTTGAGCATGAGCATCGATTCATTCGAATAACTAACAGCTCGAGCCGGATGTTTGCGATTGAAGAGATGTGGATCAATACCGGCCTTGACAATCCTCGTCATCAATGCACTGACATCAAGCTGCGATGAGGAGGAGTTAAAGAGTTCTATTTGGAATTGAAAGTTTTACGGAAGCGCCCGTACGTTCTTTAAGGGCACCATCGGAGATTTCAACGCCAAGATTGGACCAAGAAGAAAGTCTGAAGAACGTCACATTGGGACCCACAGATTAGAATGGAACGAACAGGGTGGGCGGCAATCTGAGTTTATAACCACGACCACAACTATCCATGGTAACTCGCAATTCCCACTATTAGTCCCACTGTCAACACTGGACGTGGAAGTTTTCCAGTGGAGAGTACCATAACGAAGTAGACCACATCATAGTAAATCGAAGGTTTTGCCTAACCGATGTCGCTGTTGTCCCAAAATTCTAAACGGGATCAGATCATCCCATCTTTCATACGAGATTTCATTTTTTTCATTCAAAGGGCAAAATGCAAAAAATGAAGTTCTAAACCACAATAAACTGAGATTTATTCAGTTCATTAGTCACCTGTTGGGTAATTTCTGCTTTTTATAACATCCACAAAGAATGGGATCCGCTCGCTCAACACCTCAACGTTAGCGCTATGAAAGCTGAGAGTTCGATGTTTATGAAGAACGGATTAGTTTCGCATGCTACATTCACACTCAACGGAACGAATGCTTCCAAATACTCCAGTTACGCCTATCTAAGTTGGGAAGCCAACATGATGAGTGACATAGCTCCAAAGTTAGTTGAACAGAAGGAAGCGAGCGGTTTGGGTCAGTGCCCGCAGAATTTTTTGTAATTTAAGGATATTTAGCTTGCTGAGAAGGCAGTTGATTTCTCCGTATCGTGACCTTTAAATTAAATAACTATTCTCATACGCAGCTACTTTATTAATCAAATTGAGAACCATTAATTGAATCCTAAACATTTCCATCAAGAAGAGCTAGGTCTGATAATAAAAACCCTCATGGTCTGGAGGCGACGAATTCTTCAAAAGCACTTTTGAGACTCTGTTTGTTATCTTAACGAGTTTCTTTAATATCGAAGGTCTCTCATCGGAAATAGATGTCAATTTGCTTTAAAAGGTGATGACAGATTCATGAGAGCTTCAGTGGCAATAGTAGGTGAAGATGAGTTTCGTATCCCAATTAGTTCAACCTTTGCATCTTTAGTTGCTAAACGTTTCGACGAGTATGTTCATAGAAAATGAGCAGATCTTCTCAGTTTTCGAACTCTGGACCTTCGGTTTGGCGAAAATAATCCCTATTATGATTGTACCCACCGGATTTAGAATGTTTAGTGGACCTGATTCCATGCATGAGCCATCGAACGCCAGTCATAAATTTCTCATGCAAATTGGACCTAACGAAATGCTTGGAAGTTTTTGTCACCGCCCAGTGCTCTTAGCATCGTTGGTTACTGTATTAGATTTTATTGAATGCTAGAAGGCAACCGAGAAAAATGGGCTGTTTTCGTTGCCTAAAAAAATTGAAGGGTAGATATCAAAAAGGATAATTTTTTTGATATTCCTGCGCCCACTTACGTTGTTTCCTTCCAAACTTCCAAATTTGCTCCAAACACCTGACGACCATGTGTAATGGCACCTCTTGGATAATAATTTTAAGATCCACAGTAGTCGTGAGATATTTGCCGTAGTATATTACTTACTACCCATTAAAAATCACGTGTACCTGATTTCACTGAAAACCGAAAACATTTTTGCCTTCTCTCGCAATGAATTTCTTTCAGTTATTCCGTTAGCAAAATATTTTAGGCATTATGAGTGCATCAAACATTTGTGCGCCATGTTCTGCAACTAGTAAGCCCAGCCACTTTTCATATTCTCGATGAAGAGTAAAATTAAAAAGAAGCTGCGGTTTTGTTTTTGATGAGCAAACACGACGTTGCTATTACAGCATTTATCAACACACAATAGCCGACAGTTTTGATGGTTTCGCCTTTTCTAGAGCCTGAAAAGGTTAAATTTGCAATGAGCAGTCGTTAATACATGACATTCACCTGAGAGAGACCGAAAGAAAAATGAGTTAGATTTCTGAACATTCAATTTAACCTAGTCAAAAAATGGCTACATCATGAAGGGGTATCGGAAACCAACTAGCAGAAATGTATTAGCCCATTACCTCTTGTCTCACCCATAACACAAGAAAAGTGCGCTTGTAAGAAACATATTACGAACAGCCAGCAGTGTGTGCACTAGGGAAGAGAAAGAAGAATCTCTGAAATTGGTACGGCAAATGGCCATTTGCAATGGGTACGAAACGATAGCTCCACGGGATAGGTGTAGAGGAAAAAACCACGCCCCAAACTATTATTCCAGTGAAAATAAGGTCTTGTTTATCTTGCCTCTCATTTCCAATGAAATAAGTCAAACCATAAAACGCTGCTTAAGAAGGGCCGGTCTAGAGAATCCGGTGGAAGTGATAGAAATACCATCAGACACTCTAAGGCACCAGTTATTCCGTAACCGCCTGCATGAACATATAGGCAAAAAGCAGAATTGCATAAAATGCCTCCACAGTACAGACGGTGATTGCACGAGTTCGAATGCGGTGTATTTAATGATCTGTGAAGACGAACATATCGGCAAAATGTGTAGACTGCTCTGCGTCCGTATAGAAGATCACCTGGTTGGTAAACTAAGGCCGCACAAGAAACAGAAACAGAACGGAGAAGATTTTTGAACTAAAAGTCACTAAATAAGCACAGAAATCCAAAACATTAGAGCACAACACTCTTGAAACGTTTTGGGTTAATTCCAAAAATCCATGAACGAGCGTCAAGGAGGAGTCTTCTGATCGACCTAGCGCCATACCTCAGAGCTGATTCTACGACTTGATCTAGGTACATTCCCCGCTCATGTCTTACTCTCTACAGATGATCTTCACCGTGGCTCTGAAAGTGTTTAATAAGTGGACGGCGTGTCAGTTTGACCGTTTTAGGGCTCTGAAGAAGGCGAAATAGCCAAGACGTCAGCTGTTGACGCTAATAAACGCTGTGATAACACCCTCTTCTTTGCTCATCAAGAAAAATGGTGATTCATTGATCATTGCGGAGGTTAAAAGAAAGGTGGTTTTGGGACTTACTAAAAGAAGCTTTATTCAACATTCCTTCATGGTTTTTGCAACTATAATTTTTCGGATTTTTTTAACGATCATCCATCACATGTTGCTCGAATCGTGCACTTTTTAGATTAGATTCGTTCCCCCCTATCTATTTTCGTCGAAGGCCTTCAAATTTACATATGGATTCTGTTGGAAGGTTTTTGGTCTTCTTTATGAACGTCGTTGAATGCTGCTAGAGTCGCTTCCTCGTGGAGTCCTAGAACAGCCGTGTGGAGCGTTCTCTCTTCATAATTATACGCATTCACTTGTTTTTGCGGATTGGGGTAACTAGTTAGATTCAGATGTGTCTTACCAATCTTCCGAGGTTCGAGGGATAAGAGACCTGGTAGGCTCAGGGCGGCATAAAACCGATGTCTTCTTCATAATGAGCGTCATCATTACGACAGCCCTAGTTACCTCCAGGGGAAGCATTTACTCCTTCAGAAATATCTTCTGTCTTGAAATTCAAGTGGTTTTTCTATTGTACAGAAGTTGTCTGCTTTGATCCATGTCCTTCCTCGCATAATGTACCTACAATAATGGAACGAAAGAAAATTAAATCAGATTTCAAATAGTTGTCGAAGTAGTCTATTTTTATGATAATAGACAACTCTATATTAACATAAAACCCTAAAGGTTTTGGTGTAAGAAAATCTAATACGACCATCCTTCATCTTCGTAAAGATTCTAGAACTTCTTACCACAGGATGCCGATTGTAGTTTCACATTTACGGAATGAAAACCATGTGTCGAAATTATGCACCAGAAATGGCCATAAGTTGTAATCATGGTGAATGCACCAATTTTGAACGTGGGAATATTTTCGAATGTATTTCTTCAAATCGATAAATAAAATCAGAATCGACTTTCTGTTCACCTAATCACCGATCACTGATCAATAATTCACTGTTTTCTCACTGAACAAACCCGAAATTGTTATTATAGTATTTATTCAACCACAATACCTGCCGTTTAGGCAGTTTCGACTTCTTAAGAGCCTGAAAGATCAAATTGCCCTGCAAATTACTCAGCCAAACAATTCCATAACCACGACGGATAAAACTTCATGCATAAACTATCAATCGCATGATAAACGGTCTCTTCTATACAATCACTGTTTTGTCCTTCGTCAATCTTCCAGTTGGCGGAGCCTAGCTAATGGACCGTCTTACCCAGCCTCGGGTACAACGCGAGGGTACATGTATGATGATATGATGGTCCTCCCTGGGATTCAATCCTGATTTCTGAAATTTATCCATAACGCTCCAATGTTTCACAACGGCTCGCCACGGAGCCCCGCGCAAGGGCAGTGATGCTCACCCCAAAATCGCCCCCACCCCCCCAACGCTACCCTGCCCAATGTGCGTCCAACCACTGGGTAGGTGCTCTTTTAGACGACCGCACAGCAGTGATGATCCACTCTCTTCACCGATGTATTCGCCCCACATCCTCCGCAAGAGATTTGGTACACCGTCCCCGAACTCATGCAATAATCATCTGTCCCTTTAAGACATATTATTGCAATTTTGCCTTGTGCATAAAGCATCATGCGGGTGAATGAGTGTTGGGTGATATTGCACTCACTGCTACCGAATTTCCTAGATCTGCCATTCCTAAGCGACTTTTCTAGTTGTACTTCATTTCCAACGAAATAAGTGGTATTAATGGAATATTCTTCTTGCTGGAATCATCTCTTGTGGGCTTGCATTTTGCACTACACCTGCCCCGTAAAGCTACAGTTTTGCAGCCAATGGAAATGGCTATTTGCCGCACGAATTTTAGAGATTCTTCATTTTGCATTATTCCTGGTGGCTGTTCGAAACATGTTTCTTGCAAACGCCCTTTTTATGTGTTAGAGGTGAGAGGAGAAATAATGAACCAGTACTTTTTTGCTGCTTGGCTTTCGGTACCAATTAGCAGTGTATCCGTTTATGGATAGGTCAATATGAGCGTTCAAAGACGGAAGCCATGTTTCCCTTCGGTTCTGTTGGGTAAACTTAAGGAACTCTGACTGTTCATGCAACTACGAACACTTTTCCATCTCTTCTGTGTGGAGCAGATGACACAGAACAAAGCAATACATGCCTTTCTTCCTAATCTGTTCAAATGGTCATCACATGCGCTAGATATCACTGGCGCTAATTTCATTTTTTAACCGCCACGATATTGTGAAAGCAACTTTGCGTAGTATACTGTCTTCGTTGACAATTTTCGCGCCAATGGCAATGTTGGAATTGTGAGACTCTTCTATGACTCTGCAAGATAGTTTGGAGAGAAAAAAAACCGCTCAAAATTTGTTGTTTTCATACTACTGACTGAAATTCGGTACAATTTCGCAAAAAAAACAAAACTGTCTATCGCATGTAATCCTTTCGAATGGCTTAAACGCGTACGCGTCAGGCACTGACAAATTCCCAACTAGGAATGTATAGTTCCCATCACTGATCTACTCATTTCTGGGCATAAGAAAAAGGATAAAGCCCTTATTGCTGGGCATACACATTGAAAATATCGAGTCTGCTCACTGTTTTTAGTCCATGAGTAGAGATATGAATCCTCTCTCTACGATGTGTAGTTGGACATCCAGAAACATCCTCCAGCCACGGTAAAGTGGTAAAACAACGTGTAAGATTTTGGATACAATCGTCCAAGCGCAAAACCACTGCCAAAAAAGGAGATATTTAGAATTAAAGATGCTCTGGCGGTCAACTGGGGAGGTGTGGAATTTTTGTGTTACAACAACGCTTGAATTGATCAGCATTGATTATCGTACTTAGATGTATACAGTATGTACGTATTGTGTTAAGAAGCAATCCTTACTTCTATCACTGTATGGAATCAGTAATGGACTGGCACTCCCGTCCTTATTTCTGAACTTAAAACTCGTCAACTTCAACAGCCTCCCACAAACGCTCTCCTCCGATCTGCATGGGTACATCTGAGCTCGGCTATCTCCAACATTCGAAAGAGAATCGGCTTTATTGGCATTCTACGATATTCGTAAGGATGACGAAACCCTTAGGCAGCAGCCGAAGCAGCACGCGAAATGTTCGAAGACCGTTGTGGACGGTGAATACGAGGAAAATGATTCGAATCCAAGAAGTATTTGGATCTGAGCAGTAGTTATGATGACACACCGCGAAAAAAAAACTCGTTGACAATCACGAGGAGCGGCTCGGAAAAACCTCTTTCGTTTCTTTTCTTTGAGTAGTTTATCCACTCCCAGCTGCTCGTGAATTATCTCGGTACCGATCGACATGATATTCGTTGTCATATGGCCAATTTCAATTGCATGATATTTACAAGACAATCTCATATTGACCATAGAAAGAAAATAATGAGTTAAGAGATATTCATTCATCAATGCTGGCCGTAAGATCTAATTTTATGAAAGAGTGACTCTAAGCTTTAAAAATAACCACTCACTTCTCCCTATGCTTCGCCAATCTCGCAACTGGAAAAGTTCGCTTTGAAGAGCTCTTCCATGACGGAAAAAAATAAAATCCCATCAAGGTTCCCTTCCGTTGCTGACGGACTTAATTAATATTATTAATCAGTGCTTGAAAACTCCCAGTCTACAGAATTCCGTTAGAGTTGTAGAAAAAACTATCAAATACTCAAATTCATCGAATGCGATTGTACAATCGTTTATGTACAGGACAAAGCTGATCGACTTGCTCCAAACGGCAGAAACAGGGACTGCATGGTTGTTCACAATGACTGATCTCTTCACGATGGTGAGGAGATGAATACACATGTGAACCGGCAGACCATTTTACGTCAGCATAGAAGAGTGACCATATGGAACTGAACGTTCATCAAATCGCCAACATCAAATGCAAATTCCAGCAAATGTATCAGGAATACTAGCATATAATACTCTACAGATGATTTGGCTATGCTCGAAAAATCGGATATGAAGCGAAAAAAATGGTTGGCCGATTGTCACACGCTCTATCTCAGACCCAGATATCTGATATGTTCTGTGATATTCTCTGCTCCATTTATCTTCCTCATTAAGCGTTTGGTCTCATACTTAAAGAAGTGAACAACAACAAAGTGTTTTGATTTTTTCACTGAAGTTACAGAGCTGTTTCACTGAATAGGCCTGTACAGTACGTTTATTAAAGTTCTGAAGAAAGCGAAATCGCAAAAACATTAGCTAAAGAGAAAATCATTTAATGAAAGAAACCGCTTAAGAATCTCGTGCCAGTTCACTGATGAAAATTCGTTAGGACAGAATAAGCTTTCAATTTATCCCAAACTTGCTTACAAGGTGTGCACGATACTTACCAAATCGCTTCTCTTTCCCTTTATTCTTTTCACTTTCTTTAGCATTTCGGGGCACACAATGTAACATATCTTACAAACAAGATCACAGTCACCAGGTAAGATTTACAAATGATAGAAGTAAAACTTTATGATCGTCAAAGGAATACAACTAAGATAATGCTGAGATATTTGCAGAACACCGGACTGCAGGTGTCTGGGGTGGGGAGCGAACGCGCTATTGTCCTTCCCGGGGAGTAACGCGTTCACCACCACACCATGCGGGTCCTTCGTTTCGCCTGTCTCTCAACTAGTTCTTACCGATCAGGGCCGTCAGCAATCACCTGTTAACGGGACTATATCTCAGCATCAACTTAGTTGTATTTCCCATGATACCCTACCGTTAAAGAAATTACAGTAGGCACTGAATAAAAAGGTTAAGATTGTGATTTCGACTTCAGCATCAGCTTAACTAGGGTTCGTTGCCGATTTGGGCTCGCTAGATCAGTGCCGTTGACGGGTGATTGCTGGTGGCGCAGATCAATAGAACTAGCTGAGAGACAGGCGAAACGAAGGACCCGCATGGTGTGGTGGTGAGCGCGCTACTCTCCGGAAAGGACAATAGCGCGTTCGTTCCCCACCGCGGACACCTGCGGTCCGGGGTTTTGCAAATATCTCAGCATCATCTTATTTGTATTTCACATAATACCCCTGTCGTTAAAATTTATAGTAGGCAATAAATAAAAAAGATTAGGATCGTCAAAGGAATCTTCTCGCGACACATTAGAAAGGAACGAAAGTTGGTAGTCTTCATACGTTCGAAATGCATGGCCTGGATGGCCAACTCGAACAAAACGATGAGGTCCTGTCTAGCAGTAGATGGCACTCCTTCTGCGGTAGATTTGGCGTTACCACTCAGTGGACATGTCGTCGATCTGTGGCTGGTTCTTCTGCTCAGCTGCTCCAAATTGACCACTTAAAATTAGTCATTTTGCAAACCTAAAAAGAAGAAATATTACGACAAGGTTGTACATACTCTAAAATTTTGAGGTTGGTAACTGAACTGTAGAATTTCGCATCACCATTTAAAAATGCAGTGAAATAATGTATGCTAGTGAAGATGTGAGTCGTTATTTACTTCACACAGCAATCAAAGCTGTGCTTCCACACCTTTTTTTTACATGACCTGTCACATATAGTACGGATTCAGCAATTCTTGCAGTCGATTCGCTTCCGCGCAAGGTCTACGAACTCTTTCTTCTTTCTCTCTTTCGTATAGTCGCTGCATGAGGATTTCCATTCTCTTTAAAAATGTCGCTGGATTCTTGTTCAGTCGACTTGGAATCCTGGGATAACCGTACCAGGTCATTCCCACGTGTGTTCGAAAAAGTGAACTGGTCCAACAAAAGCCTCTCAAAGATTCCTCATCTCTTGAACGATAAGAGCTTTGATGGGCCTGTACGCAGTCGAAGCAGTGCCTTTCTTCTAATAAACTACATCTCTACCACCGCATTTTTCGACATTTCTTGGATTTGCAGTCACTAACTGCAAACGGTGGAGATATAAACAAAAGAATTTTCGCATATTTTTTTTACAAACATTGCTCATTTCGCTGTTGAGCACTTTCCAAAGATAACTGTAATTTGAATTCCGCCAAATTTTAGGTTGAACTTACAAAAAACTATCATATTCTGTCCTGCTTAGCATTCCTGAGTTCCAAACAATATTCGTGTTTAACCCACAACTCAACTGAACTGATAAGCTCTTTTTTGCCTGTACTGAGGAGACCAAAATACCCTATCCATATCAAACTCCTCTGCTATCAAATAAGCAATTACTAAAGGCTTTAAAAGTTGCATACTTTGCAGATAAGCATCGCATTAAAGTTGTTGTACACCTAAGCGGCACCCATACTTGACCGAAATTAAACACAAAATGAATTATTGGATGCAGCGCAGTGATTAGAGGTGCGCTGGAATAAACACGTCGTCAGCCGGTTTGATCCCGTGCTCCAAGCTCACCCAGCCTTCCATCCCCCACGTCTGGCAAGCTCCGGTCTTGTCTGGAAGAATAAGCAGCAGTGACATAATAATACATCGGTAGGCCACCACAATGTATAGGCCAGATATGCAGTCAGTCACCTCAAACGATGAGTAATGAAGTCGAATACAAGGCGCATCACCCAGGTATTGATCACCGCTGATAGCCTTAATCCCGCTAACCCGTTTTAGAGCAACAATAAAGTTCCTTCATCTCCATCACGCACAAGTGTTTCATCATGCTCTCATCTTGTTTGAGAGAAACGAAGGGTACGTCACTTTTCGTGTGATATCCATTATTTTTATTGCTTCCAATCACTCTTGATGCAAATGCGTGTACAAAAGGATAGTTCTTTCGGCTCTCCCAATACCAGAGTCATTTATTTGACGCTTCCCATGAATCCCCTAGTTCTCTATTTATAGGCTTCCCTACCAATCGAAATGTAAGATAAAATTCGCATACACACGGTTCCCTCTACAACGTGCATATGGAATTCATAAGCCAGTCTGGTGCAGTGGAAAGAAGCTCCGTCTGATTTCATGACGAAGCCGTTCTTTGTGTGCTTTTAACATCCAATCAGCCAACTGGAGGCATATCTCGTAGGCTCACGGATAACCGCTTGCAATCCCGCATATGAGAAAGATGTGGTGATACGAAGTTAATTAGCAAATACTGAAAGCTCTTATAAACGATTTAGCCCGTATTTTGAACACCAAACAGAGAAAGTGAGTACATGAACGGAAAACAAGAAATAGATTTGTCGACAAAAAACGAAGAGATTGGTTAAAACACGGTAGAGGACAAGGTAGCTAATTTTACCTGTTATGTAACGCACGATCATCTGTTGTTACATGGCTATTTCTCCTCATGACAGGTTGACAGAGCGGCATAAGTGGCACCAAGAGGAAGCAGTTCGACTGCAGATCGGCCGGTGCTCGTTCTCTAGCCATACAGGTGGGATCGGCCAGTGTCCCACGTCTGAATAGATGAACTTTACCATCTGTACTAAAAGTTATACGATCATGTAAACATACAAGTCGTTGTTCCTAGGCCATTGTTAATTAATGGATTCGTGTTTGACTGAAAGAGTGATACATAATAAGAATGGTTTCATGGATATTCCTCGTGGAGGGACCTCACGCCGGTTAGTTACGAGGCAACGTGATGCGTCCCCGGGATAGGAGGCGCATCGCAGACCTAGAGCGACCCTTGCTTTACTGAAATCTAGGTGGATCCAGGGGATGGACTCCATGTTTTTTGCTACGCATATTTCGCACATACCTTCAGTATCTGTTATAGTTATAGCTAGCACAACACAATAGATCAACAATTTTCACGAACGAAGATAGCATTAACACATCGATTCCGTCTTTTTTCAAAAAATTTAGCAATAAGTGGTTTTCGCAAATACTTTAACTACAGGATGAAATCTAACGTGTAATTGTTGAACCTTGTATCACTAACGAAATAAAGTTACAACTAGTGTCGTTCGTGTTAAAAAGTCCAAGAAAAGGCTAAGGTTAGCTTGTAGTCTTAATACAAAGTTATCTGGGAGTTTTTTATACGCGTTGGAAGCAAATGACTTGCACCCTCTATATCCGAATCCGATTGAGATTTATCTCCCCAGGTTTCTATTAGGGTCAAAATCCAGCCGTTGGGTGGATTTGGTTGCCATATGGTCAACTACCAACTAAGGGCGCGTGGTTGAAGGCGCCACTGCTACACACACGTGGAATCGATCCCCTGCACCCATGGCCCACCAAGCCTTCCATCCTTCCGGGGCCGGCAAATTCGTGCCAGACTTGTCTGGGAGCACCCAGATATGCATTCAGTCACCTCCAGCGATACTTAATGAAGTCGAATGCATAGCGCATCCTTCAGGGATTGATCAGCTCTGAAAGCTTTATTCTTTTATCTCTTCTATTCAGAATGCAGACGCAGTGAACTAATGGTCACTGCGTCTGCATTCTGAATAGAAGCTAACAAGAAATCACAAACTTCAGGTTTCTACGGCAACGATGATAAAATCTTGAACTACTATTACCTTAGGGAAAAAAATAAGAAAATCTACTGAACCAATGGTATAAACCATCTTCAATAAAATAAAAAACAAACTTCACGAAAGCAGCAAGAGTCAAGTCATGGTGGATAACGCGGCAGGAAAGCGAGTCTGACCTTGTTAGGAGAGATGACTCCTGACGAGACACGCTTGCTATTAGCATCTGGGTACAAGTTTCCCTATTTCTAAAGAACTGGGGGGTAGGATCGCATGCAGTCTGCTCGAGCTTCAAGATCGGCTCCATTGCAAAGTTAGAATTGAGAAACTAAATAGGACAGAAGATTAAGAGGTATAGGAATTAACACTGTCTCCTCGTTCTACTTGTTCCGTAGACAGCAAGTCCCCAATGGCGAAGTACACATCAATTTTCGCATATTTTCAGACGAAATTCATTCTCGAAATCCTTAACAGCTACCATAGAAGAAAGATCCAGATCATAGCAGATCCAACCTCACATTAGCAAAAACCATTGGGCTATCAGTTAATGATGAGGGTGGAGAGTTTGTAGTAATTGCTAATCAGTTAGACGTCGACATAACGGAGAAACACCTTAAAGACGCTTTCCTTTGTCGCCCATCACCTCAAAAGGAATTTAAAAATCAATCCCGAAAACTGAACACGGAATGGGTCAAAATGGCAAGACGGCAGGTTTAAGACTATCAGTTATTTCGCAACTTAAAACTGGCTTGCTAGTATGTTCTTCCTTGTACCTACCTATGAAAACTCATAAGTACCTACTGGTGATCTTGCGTCTATCGAACCCTCAACCTTCAGCGTTAGACTTATC
The DNA here is from genome assembly GCA_018806985.1 of Angiostrongylus vasorum. NCBI lineage: Eukaryota > Metazoa > Nematoda > Chromadorea > Rhabditida > Metastrongylidae > Angiostrongylus > Angiostrongylus vasorum. Next base: position 2,190,490 of record JADANN010000099.1, on the reverse strand, counting down.
ATCAGTTCTAGAGAAGGACCAACGGTTAGAACAGCATGGTTTTTATTCCTAATTCTTACCCACTTGCTTAAACATATTCCAACCCACCTTACGAATACCCAAATGTTCCTAGGTTGTCTACGTAAGGCGCGTTCTAACAGTACGTAAGTGGTGGAGTCCTTCGACGTTACGGAATTTGTACACAACGTGTCGAAAGACGACTTCGCAAGGCAAGAAATTCTCGAACTTCTTATGCAACACGAAAGAACAATAAACATCTATGGTGTCTCGATTCTGTAGCTTATAGTACGCTTAACTGAGTGTCCAAACTGCTCAACCTTTACATAGTCCGACATGTATTTCGCACAAATGACTGGGTTGGCAATGGGACAGCGACCGACACCAAGCCCCTGTTATTGCCTTTATATCTATAGTGGAAGTGCCGGTAATCGATCTCCAACCATTTCTGCACTGCAGATATAAAGGTCATCTGTTCCACACAAGAGCACATCGACAAATGTTTAGGTTATTGAACTAACAGTCAGAATATATAACATCCACCCTATAGAAACAGAAAAACAACTGGTATCACCTTCTGGAGCTTCATGTTAACCTATCCTAAAAATGGCTACATCATCAAGTGGTACCGAAACCCAGGTTACAAAAATATGTTAGTTCAATATTTCTCCTCTCAGCCCTCATACACAAAAAAGGGCGCTTGTAAAAACACATTTCGAACAGCCGCTAGTGTGTGCACGAGAAGACAGCACAAGGAAGAATCCCTGAAAATGGATCGGCAAATAGACATTTCAAATGGCTATGAAAATTTACCTCTTCGGGATAGGTGCATAAGCAAAACCCACTCCTCCAAGCGACGATAATAAGATCCCGTTTATCTTGCCCTTCATTTCAAACGAACTAAGTGCAGCTATAAAAGGTTGCTTAAGCAGGGACTGTCTAGAGAATTCGGTAGCACTGACTAAAATACCACCGAGCACTCTTAGACAGCAGCTAGTTCGTAACCACCTCTATGACAGCTTATACACAACGCAGAATTACATAGTACGCCCTAACGGTAGCGAAGGTGATTGCATGAGACCGGGTCCGATGTACCTAGTCTCTTGTACCGTGTGGGGATGAATACGTTGGCAAAATGGGTAGATCACTCTGCGCCCGTACAAGAGAACATCTAGTAGGCAAAATTGCAGTCAAACGAACCACTCCACGAGGCACACAAAGGACACATGACGTTACGGGAAAATTTTTGTAGTAGAGGCTTCGCACGAGAATCAAAAACTTCGGCGAGCAAAACTTTCGAAGCATTCCGAATAGATTTCAAGACTCCGAAAATGACCCGCAAGACTCGTAATGATGCATGACGTGGCGACATGACTCAGGCTAATTTCTTGATCTGACCAGGCATGGCCACTAAGACTCTTTGCGGCTCGTCTTCACCAAATAACTGGGAGGCTTATAAAGGAAAAACGGTGAATGTTCAAAAGAGAAACTGTTTATTATGCGAATTGAAGTTTTATGTACAAATTTCTATCTGCTGAGGATATGAAATGTCAGTTTGACCTTTCAAGCTCTGAAGAAGACGAAACGGCAGAAACATTAATCATTGTATATTATTATTTATGCTCATGCTAAACAAAGATTGGTTTACAATCATGTCATTGCAAATTCCGCAATAACATGATTGTAAACCAACCTTTGTTTAGCATGAGCATAAATATTAAATGCATTTCGTTTGACTGATAACCTAACATGTGGTTGTTACCTATCTGTAATAATAACCTCGTGTTTGCTCACTAAGAAAATATTCTTGGTATCGTCCTTTCAACTATGCGCTCAATAGCATTGAGTGATATCTCATCTCGCTTACGTAGCCACCAAGTTTCTGACACACACTTTAAGGTATGAAGAATCATGAAGTCGAAAACGTGTGCACGAATTGTAATGCTTTTTGCTCTCTTCACTATATCCCTGATGCGCTTGAAAACTCAACAAGCCGCTCGCTTCCTCCTGCTGAATTCTAGTTCCAAGCCATTCATCACGTTGATTTCCCGACCTGGATAATAACTTCGGAATAGGGCACTGGGAGATATTCGTACCAGTGAGCGTGACGGAGAGGGGGCTACGCAACCAATGCTTTCCCAATGAACATCGTTTTTTTCGAGATTTCTTCGAAGACCATTCTTTCCAGAGGCCTTACAAAAGTCGGCAAGCATTCATTCCGCTTCGCTAATGACCGATGTTATAAGAATGATGTTATCAGCAAAGTGAAGACGATGTAATTGCCGACCACCGATTTTCACTCCCATATTGTCCCATTCCACTGTTCGCATGACGTTCTCGACAATAAATAATTTTCGTGGATCTTTGCAGTATGGTTGCATCTTTGTTGCGAAATATTTATACAGCTCACGAAGAACATAATGAGTAACGAGTAGGGGACGCCCTGGCTAACTAGAGCTTCCATGACTGCTTCCGCCTCAACTAAGTCGAAAGCCTGCTTTACGTCGATGAAAATAGGGCATTGCATTGCATTTTCACGGCACTTTAACGTCTTGTTATCGTGTGGATGTGATGCAACCACTAAGCCATTTTTCGAAAATCTGCATCCTTGCGTGGCTGTCCTTCGTCCAATCTTCTGTCAGACTTGTTTAAGATGACTTAAGGGAGAAATCCACAGACCACACACCAGGCAGATTGAGAAATATCATAATGTCTAACCTTTTATTTACTGCTCGTAATTTTTTTTCAATGCAGCATGTTATGTGAGATACAACCACAATGGTCCTGAGATATTTGCAAAACTTGGACCCCACACCAGATTCAAACCTGCGATTACTCCTTCCAGGGCTCGTGTTTTACCCATTACACCACAAAAGCTCCTGCGTTGCCTTTTCTCAGCCAGTTTTTAACGATTCAACATCGTTAAAACTGGGAGATAGTTGCCGGTATCACAAAGGTCCTCTTTTTAAAACAATAATATAGTTTTGATGGCCTTCTAATTGTTAATTAGACCTTGCATTCTAACAGGTAACGTGTGGAGAGGCGAGCCAGTGTGTTTGTGAGGATTGGTGGAAGGTTTCTCAGATGTTGATATCTCATCCTCTCCGGACCAGGTGTTGTTTCGTACTCGACCGAAAGAATAGCACTCAGGATTTCGGAATAGAGAACTGATTGGACGACATATTCATCCTCCTTTATTTCATATGAAGGTAGAAGGGACGTGCCTATCGAAGAGATCCGAGTAGTAATCGTGAATGATTTTCTCCCTGTCTCAATCGAAGTTGTAACTGCTCCGTCTGGGCGCCGGAGTGGAGTAATCTTTGTTTTGTAAATGGCCAAATTTCGGTGGGCTTTTGCGAATGCTTTTCCCCAACCTCTGCAGGTTCGACCATTACTGCTGCTCTTCTCTTTCAAAGATCTTCTTTTATCGCCTGTCTGCATTGTTTTGCAAGTCCAGACGTGAGCTGGCGGTTGCCTGTAGCTCTTGCGATTCCACGCTGGCGCATCAGCTCCAATATTTCTGAAGACAGACGTCTGTCGGTGACTTTCGAACTCTCAGCTTTCATAGCGCTGGCGTAAAGATGTTGTCTTGGCCGTCATGATAAATTTAGGCAGTCGCTCAACTTTCTCGCTCCATTTTAATCGTGGGCCCCATTGTAACGTTCTTCAGACGCTCTTTTGGGTTGAATCTTAGCGTTAAAAACTCCAATGATGACCATGAAGAATGTATGGTCTCCTTCGTGGAATATCCCAGGGTCCACGTAGAATGCTTCGACTTTTTCTTCGTTATTGTTTGATGACTTTGCGTAAGTGACGAAGATTGCCAAAACCTGTATTTATCCACATCTTTTCAATCGTAAATGTCCAACTCGAGTTGTTTTCGTCCTCCTCCCCGATCTGCCACGTGGGAACGTGCTACTTTCTCTCGCGGCTAACCGTTAGGGAATCTCTCCGAGGGAATCGCGCGTTGCACGGTAACACGATAAAAAAAATGAAAGCGAATTTAGGACACGACCTGAAATTGTGCACTCCGAGGTGCTTCTCAAGAGTTTGTCGGTATACCAATGACACTGAAGGCGATGGTGTGAATCTAGACAACACGCCAACGTTGGTGTGTCTTCGAACGTTTGTCAGCCATGTCATGTCGTCCTTGAGTGCTCGACGATGCCGCTAGAAAATAATAGACATATTAACCTTATGTGGTTAAGATATATGAGATTTATAACTTATCCATATTAAATATTTTCGCATTGTAGCAAAAAATGCTATACCATTCAAATAAATAAAAAGTGCGAGAATGAATTCCTGAGGCAGAACTATAATCTGTGGAGAGGTTTCGCATTATAATTAGTTCAGAGATGGTGGTAGCTGTACCATTGTTTTTATAAAATACTGTGAACAACTTGGCTAACATCGGATACTTCAGAAACACGTCCCTCTTTCCTCCACACACACACACACGCACCCACGCACACGCACACATTTACACGGACACACATATACACACACATATTACATACAAAGACACATCCATATATACATACAAACATATGTAAATAAAAAACGTGCGTGACATACACAACAATTAGGGAGTTATTCAGAATTCTTTAGAAGTGTAATAACCGTTTCGAAGTTTTGCATTGGTACAGCTTGAACAAAGATCAACCACATCGCTTCTCCTAATTCAAGAAGCTTCCTTCCTTAAGAAATGGTGTCTTACTGCTGCAGTCGTAACGATCTTTTGAGAAGGATTCGTTAACCAAATGTTGCCCAAGGTTTTTTTTTCCACTTAATAAGAAAATGAATGCAAGCAAATTATGCATGACAATAGGCAGAGTGAGCCTTCTTTGTTATATCATGGTTCTAATCAACCTTGTTATATCAAAGCCAATCGTCGGTCAGGTGTTCAAGAAGAAATGGAGCTCCATGGATGATGGTGGAAACCAGAAAGAATAAGAGAAGTGGTGAAGCTCGCTTCATCTGTATAAATGAATGGATTCTCAACATAACCGTTTAAAAGTTAAACGTATCGAATTCCCTCGGGACAACAAGCGGTCATTTCCGCTCAAGACTTCACAAAAATTCTTGACATAAACTCTTCCACTGTCTTCCATTGAAAGTCTATTAGAAGGTAGTGGTGAATTTCTCATATTTATGCATGTCTTGTATAATAAGTTGCACAGAGGAAAAGGCTGCATATCCGTGCTTATTCTAGCAGTTTACAGCAGTGGTTCCCGTCCCAGTAAAGACTTAGTCTCCATCCCCCTCACGCGCTGTCATACGGAAGCAAGGCCTATCCCTAGTGTTTTTTGCACTTCTGCAAGATTTTATCCACGAATCTGAAGTGTACCAATGAGCTCACATACTAAGCAACTGGTGTTGAGAAGAGCGTAGTAGACAGATCAATTGAAATTTTCACTGGTTTATATAGCATGAACTTTTTTTGACAACTATATTTAACACCCAAGTGCACTCTGAATGGTTAGTTGTGAGACGTGTTACATAAATTCATTGTCATGAATCAGAAAAGGAGAAGTGTGAATACTCACTTTACTCATCCAAAAGTAAAGCAACGGATTCCACACCACCGAGGTCATGGCAATCGCGTGCACGTTCAACAGCTTAAAGTACATCTGCTCAAGAATCTGAAAAAGATGGTGATTTCTCACCAAGAACAATCAAAGTGCTACAAAGTGTTTAACACGGAATACGAAGCACTAAAAAACATGTAGCTATTGGAGAATTTATTGATGATGCTTCAGTAGATATTTCCTTAAGTTACTCAAATATTTCGTGCTATAATTCCTTCTTACCAGTGGGATTTCTAGGTCCTTAATCAAGTTGACCGCAGAGAGTGGCAACCAACTTGTCATGAAAACAACGACCATCAGAATCAGCACGTACATGACTCGTCTCTTACGAACGGCCGTCTAAAGAAGCGAAATTGCAGCCACATGAATTCACACATTCAGTTGAAATATAAACATCGCAATCTAGAAAATTCCTGAATGCTGCCACTCATTTTCTGTTTTAAGGAACACAAAAAATTCGATTCCATCGACAAATAGAATTCTACGGGGAAAATGCTCGAGGTGAAGGCAATGAATCCAACTAGGTTTACAGTAAAAGAAAGGCCCGAAATTTAATTATGCAAAAAATATAACGGTCTTTGTACGCAGTCCGGGAAATTTCTGGACGGTGCTATTTTCATTAAAAAGAAACGACAAACTTGGGCTTGCTGAGTAGCTGTCAACATGGAGCCTTCGTCGACAATCCAGTCAGCTCGCACCTGAACAGTTTTTCTCAGACTATGCAATACATAACATAAAAACAAAGTTGACAGCTGTAGAGCATTAAGATAAACTTTGATTGTAATGATATGAAATGTGACTCTTCGTTACGAAATAACGGAAAAAAATAACGTCAAAGTCCGCAAACACACTAAAGATACTAGTTAATTAAAGAAATAGTGGACTCTATTGATATTCCCATGATGGTGGAATCGTACATCATCAAGACGTTTTAAAAGATTCATCCGGAGATATAGAGAAAACGAACTGGGAGAGTGGTAAGAATCATACAGAGAGTGCTTTGGCTCGAGCTTCACTCCAGATCTTATCTTCGTAGAATGATAATGGGACGGAGTCATTTTATGTACAGGCTCTAGGCGCCGGTCGACGTCTAGAAGTTCTTCTTTGCCAGTGGAGTGCGTCGACTAAGGTGTCGATGCTTCTGAGTGTCAAAATGAAGTGAGACTGCTCTGGGCACTTCAGGAATGTCGCTCTTAATATAATAGGGAAATGATGGCTGCGCAGAGTTCCATTCTCTCAGAAAAGAAATCGGCCATCGCATGACACGAGTTCCTTTCCTACTGTCGAACAACTGGTTCAAATCCCTGTCCACCAGCAACTATAGAGATTTGTAGAGCTGAAAAACGACGAGAAGTGACAACAAATCAATTCAACAACAATTGGGTCTGCTGTTTAAAAAGGCGAAAAGAACAGAGGCAGAAATTAAGTTTGTGCAAAAATCTTTCCCTTTCTAAAGAGTTGATATTTAAAGAATGTCGGTTACTGAAGTTGAAAAAAATCCGAGATAGTTTTGGTAGGTCACTTCTACTAAATTTTTTTTGAGAAAATATGCATCAAATTAAGTGCAAACCCTTTTCCTCGACCAGTAGAGAATTTCAGAAGTTCAGACCTTTCAACAGCAGGGTATTACGTGTGGTACAATAACAGTGCAACGGTGCAACAAAGGGCGCGTGTGGCGCAGTGGTCGGAAGCGCCCTGCAACACACCCGAGGAATCGATCCCATCGCCCATAGCCCACCAATAATTCCATTCATCCGGGGTCGGCAAATTGGTACCAGACTTGTCCGGGAGGATAGCAGCACAGGCTCATCCATCGCTAGACCACGCGAGTCATTGTAAAGGGCAGATTTGCATTCAATCACCACCAAACGATGATTAATGAAGTCGAATGCGTGGCGCATCCCTCAGGGATTGATCAACATCGAGAGCTTTATCCTTTATCCTTTTACAATAACAGTGATGGTGAGATATTTGCAAAATCCCATGACCGACTTTCATCTAACCTCGGCATTGATCAAGTAGTTCTTCGTATTCTTGTTGAGCAAATGCGAGGTGTTATTTTTATTCTTTATTCACAAATGCTGACGTTTCGGCGGATTTCGCTTCAGAGCCGCTTTCTATGAGGCTTCCACTGAGTATGTCGCGTGGAGACCAACCGCACAGAATTCAGATGGAAGCGTAATATAGCGGCTCTGAGGAAGGCGAAATCCGCCTAAACGTCAGCTTATTTGTGAATAAAGAATAAAAATAACACCTCGCGTTTGCTCAACAAGCATACGAAGAATATTTGCAAAACTCCGAACCGCAGGTGTCTGCGGTGGGGAACGAACGTGCTATCACCTTTTTAACATGTTGATGGGTGATTGCTGATGGCACTGATCGATAAAACTAGCTTAGAGACAAGAGCAACGAAGTAGCTGCATGGTGTGGTGGTGAAGGCGTTAGTCCCCCTCAGAAAAGGTAATAGCACGTTCTTTTCCCCCACCGCAGACACCTGCGGTTCGGGGTTTTGCATATATCTCAGCACCATTGCGGTTACTACATAAACATTTACAGAAGAAACTTTGCTCCTCAACCTTAATCTATTGAACGACTTCTTTCCAGTATTCTTTCGACCGTAAATATTTTTTAAGCTAATGTTTCCGACAAATTGGGAACGAAAATTCATCTTAAAAAATCCTTAGGCAAGCACGGTTGTCGCAAACATCAGTGACAAATTGTAGAACAGGTCGAGTGCTGCTAGGCTAGACCACGATGTCTGAGGCTTCGCATTCGAAAGATGAAAGTTTACGCGAAACAGTGAAGGAAATATGCGAGCTGTGGTCGAGAAAATCAAATTTTCATCAGGTCAGAATAAGAGAATTTTACCAGCAAGGAAGTAGACTGAAATTCTTTTTATCCCAACTAATAAAATCTGCTATAACCTGAGATATTTTCGTTTAAAGTTGAAGGTTGTCACTACTTTCGCGTCCAACGTATTGCACCCTGCGCATGTCGAGCTCTGTGTGTTTCAATCCCAGTCGAACTATCACCTCTTGAAAACACTTTGCGTGATGTGTTTTTTCTCAAACTAAATTTCTTCACGCTAACGAATACTTGAAATTCTAGTTCCGGAAAGGAGTTGAAGTACTATGACGCAAACCTTTTGGAGAATGTTCCAGTAGCAGATCGACATGATCACAGCTGGAATCACAAACTGTACCACCAATAGCGAGATACCGTAGAGCAATTTGGTGTGGTCCTCCTGCGCCCAGTTGAATTCGCCGCAAAACTATAAATAATGCGTGGCTGGAATTGGGGAAACTGCAGTAAGAATTGTTGAAGAACGGAAAACTCCGATTTAGTGTTACTGACCTCACCGCATAAGGTAATATTCGTCATGGTGAGCGTTTTCAATGATTGTGAAAAAGTAGAGTGGAGAAGAAGCGAACACCGCTACCAACCAAGTCACGATAAGAACACTCTGAGGATCAGAATGTATTCGGCACCGAAATCAGGGAGAGGAATAGCTAATTTCACCTGTGCATGATGCAACTTCCACGGCTCCTTCAGAGGAGTGACGATACTCGATATCGGTCGATGGCGATGTAACACAAACACCACGACGAAATCAGCACTGAAATGAGGTTGTCGATCAGTTCCAGTTAAGAAACAAGGACGCAGTATACATAAATAATCGAAATAGGTTTTGGTTATTGCTATTAAACGATTTACATCATTATCAGAAAAATAAGAACAGCTTTTATGTCACTACAATCACTAATCACATAAAGTTTGAAACTTAGATGATGAAAAAAGTTTTTGTTGAATCGTTAATTTGGAGATGGACAAAATCAGAATTCACCTGAAATGGCCTGACAGGACGGGACGATTTTGCAGAGCACAAGTCCGAACACCCATCTCTTCATGAAGGCCAATACGGGAGTAATCGGCACAGCTGTGATGCACAACAGCTAAACGATGCAGGTGTCATCGAGAGACTTTGAAACCATTGTGCTTTGTCATTTTTGTTCCCAAAAAATTAAGAGGAGATAAGAATTGAAGCTGACACCAGATACACAGCAAATTATGCTATTCATCGAACATCGTTGTCATCATATGTCACGTACGCTAGGACACGTTGGAAGACCTGCGATAGCTGCAGTTCATTCATAATCTTTTGAATGATATTTTCAATAAACCTTCGTAAAATTTGTATCTAGAAGAATGCAAAGAGAGAAATTTTGCCCAAATTTACTTTCGTACTAACTCTAAGCACCCACTTTATGGAATCCTTATGTTGATTTTCCAGCGCTCAGGTCCATACAATTTTCATAAGGCTCTCAAATTCTGCAAAAATTACGTGCTCTCTCCCTATTTCTTTACTGTTTCTTTTCTTGACCCTTAAGCAATTCATTTAACATATTTGCAGATTTGCGACATATTAGCCACTGTCTTGGCTTGAAAAAAGTTCATTGGCTAATAGTTAAGCGGTTTATTAATAGAATAGCACATATCAGTCCCGTACTTTTTCTACAACTACGTTTAAGTAACCAGATAAATCAACGTCATCGCATCTCCTTTTTTTCTTTTCGTTCCCATTTTCCATTCAACATTCAAGGCCTCATAGCTGCCGTACCATTGGATGTGGTTTGTCCACAGAATTAATGATCGGCGAGAGCTTGTGTTTCAAAAAATTGAACCATGCATTTCTAGCTTGGCGTAATCTAACGGGAGTACCCTTTTTTCGATCGTTCACTCTCTTGATAATCAAATTCGTATGCGATGCTTCTGACTGAACTTTGATTGAAACGTCTTCGTCAGTTTCCCTTTTCTAGAAGAGTTGAACTATCTAATTATCAACGGCCCAGATAGAAGATATCTACCAAGGAAATTACTGCTAGCACCTTGTAGGTTTTTGCTATATTGACTTCGCAAACTAGTAAAAAAACTGCGGAATATTCTAGAAAATTCAGGGAATAAATTTCTTTCATTCCAAACCTTGCTCCCAAGAAATAAGAAGCGCGCGCGTCAAAGTAGGGACTCACTGAAGCAGTTCTTCGTGCATTGAGCACAATGCATTTGATGGAAAGATAGTGGGAGTTCTCAACTTATTCCGATATATCTCGCCTTCTATTAAAGGGTCATATTAAACGTTCATTTGCATTAAAAATTGATGAAATGAGTTTTAAACCACTGGAGTTTGCAGATCTATGCCTGCATTTTCTATTCTACCAAGATCAAATTCTGATCTTCTACAGCCTATAAAACTGATTTTCCTTCACTACTTTATGATAAGGTTCGAAGTCCAGATACGAAAGGAAATCAACAAGCGCGATTTCACCTAGCAGGACACGACCATTTATGCATGCAGGTGCTACACATGTGTTGAAAAGTCCAAAAATTTGAATCTCGTTTTCGATCCTCTGAAAAGCAAAATAAGAATGATATGAAGGTTCACAGAGACTATAGATTCATAAGGGCGATAAAGTAAAGCCTCTCTTTCTTCATTTCTACCAAGTACTTGACTGAACAACTGCTCTAATAATAGGAAAATATATCGAGAAACCAGCTCCTGGCGTTATCCCATCAAGTCGAAGGAAATAAAAGAATAAACCGTTAAATTTTTTCTGTGCCATTATTAAACTGTAACTGATTTGATTTTTTTTCTTTCTAATCCGGTGTGCTAGATTCTTCTCCCTGTGTTTGTTTTGCTCGCTAAGAATAAGCGTGATCAAAGAAAATCGCAGAGGTCATCTCCATGAGATGGCTGTTTCGAAGTGGTTTTCGATTATCATCAGAGATTCGTCAAATAGTACTGACCAGATCAGAGACGGCCAAGTTTACCAGGAAGACATTGGCGACACTGGATCGCTTTCTGAGCAGCACTGATGAGATCAGCAATCCATTTCCCACAACTCCAACGATGAATATCAGCGCGTAAATCAACGAGTAAATCACCTTAACACACCACAGTCTGTAAAGAAAAGAAAAGTTACAAGGGTTAATTGAAGCAAACTAGATTTCGTTCTGTATTGGCTCACCGTCAGACGTTACAGCAATGGAATTAAGTTGAAGTAAATGTCAAGATTTAAAAAAACATATAACGAACACAACTAAAAGGTTTTTTATATACCATATGGTTATTTAATACGACTCCGACTACCGCCATTTCCTCACTTACTAAAGGTTTGGTCAGATTTTGTTATTATTCCACAGCACACGCAGAGTGATCTGGATACATTTGCGTTCATCATTCAGAAAATAAAAAAGGATAAAGGTGTCGGCGTTGATCAATCCCTGTGGGATGCTCCATGCATTCTACACCATTAAGCATCGTTTGGAGGTGATTGAATGCATATTCAGCCTTTACAATGACTCGCGGTGGCCTAAAATGTATCGAGCCAGTGCTGCTATCCTCCCAGACAAGTCTGGTACCAATTTGCCGACCCAGGAGGGATGGAGGGCTTGGTGGGCCATGGGCTCGTGGATCGATTCCACGTGTGTGTCGCAGTGGCGCCTCCAACCACTGCACTACACGCTCCCTATAAGGAAGATAAATACTAAAATTTCAAGGGACTTTTAGAAAAACTATGTGAAAGGAGCATTTACATCTTGGGACACGTTGATTGAGTTGCAGCAAAGAACTGACAGTGTTCACTATTAGAAATGATAAATGCTCGAAATCCTGGAATCAGCAGCACTTAAAGAACTCGCAGATTCCTAAGGGATAGTAGAGATCATCTGTCGCAAAATCGTTTTTATTTTATTCCCGTTCGGTAATGGTGTGTGCTAGTGCGAATGCTTGAAATGCTGGTCTATGTCAATTGGTTTTGTTAGTAAAATACTGCAGATGGAGTCCCGAACAAAGGTCATCACCGCCTTCACATCACGAAACTCTGGCTCAGTCAACTGTAATGGCACACGTCACTTACCTGGTGTTTCTTTTTGCGAAGGAAGGAAAAAAAAACAACATAAATTCAATGAGTGCCGGAGAAATAATTGGAATTGATTTTAAATTTCCAAGCCCTCGAAGAACTCATTTTATTGTCATCGTCATTAAAATGCACAGTGTGCAGATTGGGAATAATTGTGCTATGTTCCTGACTAGCCAAGTGAACATTCCCCCACAATGACCTTTCTCGTTCTGTAGCTGTTCCATACATTTAAAGACCTGAAATAGAAAGAGGTGATAAACCCTAAAGCTTGGCCTCTTTAAATAGGAAGGCTCTATTTATACAGGACGCAGCCTCGCAACTTATTTTTTAAGCTCTCTGGTTTGCAATTTACTGAGAACCCACAAAATTGGCTTAGTGAAGCACTAGTTTTTCTAATAGTTCTTACTCCTTGTTTTTTGAATTAATATCAAATTCGGCCTTTTTTAGGAAGCTGAGCCATAGGTGTGGATAGGTCATTGTAGTCAGGTGAGAGAAACATTGTTTATGGTTAGACCGCAAAATGGAACTCAGTATGCTTTTCATTACTCCGTACCCAATAAACTGACATCGTCCGTATTTCTTCTGAAAATGGCACTGCGCTGCGTTTACGAAATGCCCATAAAATGATTAACAACGCGTTAAAAAATGAATTGCTCTTTAGTTCTGTTTCATCCGAATATTGACGACTACCTAATCATCTTATATAGCTGTAATGAGGTATTCTTATCCAGTATTCATTCAGTTTCGATGTTCCCAGACTCTACTGAACTTTCTCTTAGCTGATTTTCACTACTTCCGAGAGCTACTCATCAATGTCCAAATATAGCAGAGTGCATTATGATGGCCGCGAAGTGGCTATGAGCTCCGAATGATTGAAAATGCATTTTACGAATACAAGCTTTGAGATGAGAACGCAATTGAACAGAACCACAAGGAAAAATCAACTAAAATGGAATACATCACTTTAGAAAGCAAGGTTGACGAAGTGATCAATAGTTTGTTGTGAATTCAAGGTGTGAGAGTGCCAATGATGAAAGCAACAAAGTTGAACTTAACGCTACTTCCTCCAAAAAGTAGCTCGATAGTGCTTTGTGGGAAAAGAACGTTGTTAGCGGAAGCACCTGCAAGAATATATGAGGGAGCTTAAACTATGAAAGAATGAAAAAAAATGACTATAGAATGCCCTCTATCGGGGAAGGATAGCACCATCATATAGTCCGATTCACATCCCAAAGATAAATGATCTGCCATAGATGAAAACGCATGCCAAATAACTGGATAAAAGGTAATGAGGTAGCAAAGTCCTGAGCTTCAGTGAAAGCGAAGCATTTAGTGAAGCCTTTATAAGAAATAAATAAGTCAAGAGAAAGAAAAGAAAAGCAACTGCCAACTTGGCCTCGAGCAGCTTTTTGGCTTTCAGTAAATTTTTCATTGGATGCCTCACAAGTGTTTCGTTCTTCTTCACCGTGCCACTTACTTGCGAAATATTAAAATGCATCATTATACCGCTCTACTGTTATTGCTGATCACATAAAAATTAATGCAAGAGAATCAAACAGAGTTGCAACTCAAGATCAAAAATCAATTAATTAAAAAATTAAAGTTAAGAATTAAACAGATCAGAAAACGTATTGGGAAAGCTTGGGGGAGAACTCTTGAAAGCGCTAAACGACTCTTTTCAAACGATCTAGTGATATGCCGATTTTGAAGATAAGCTGAAATCGGATAAGCTGTGAAAGTTGCCGAGAGACGGTGTCGTTGTTGTTCAGGTTCCTGAAGTAAGACTGATTCGTCCCCATAGGCACAATCATCTTCTTGCACTCAGCTTTTTCCATGGAAAACACATCGCCTTAACTGATAGATAAGGTTTTGTGAGCCCTTCGGGAGTAATCGACAATCGAAACGCTTGGAAATGAGGTGTATTTTTAGGAATGAGGTCTTGTTTTGAAGCTAACAACAATATTGAACGTCGCCAACAATGGCATGAGAAGCACGAGTTGGAACAGTTACGCAAGAGTATTTCATAACACATTTTATTCTTGGGTCTTAACGTTCTACTAAGCTTGAAGAGATAAACGTAGGAGTATAGGTTTGATGAACGACAATCGCGTAACATGCACACGTAATACGAGACACGGACTTTCCAATGAACTGAAAGTTGAACACTATTGTTTTGTGTTTCAGTTGATAACGTGATAATATTGTGTTTGAGATAGAGTATAAGTCTGGCGCGAGAGTGCAGAGGTTTTGGTATCCAAAAAGCTTACTTTTTAATACAGTGATAATAAAGTGAAACGAAACTGTAGCCATGAGCTTGTTCGACTTACACGAACTTCAACCAACGATGTCCAGTCGCCGTACATCTGTAGAATGTGATTCACGTCCACACAGTCGATCATCTTCAGTTACAGGTCTGAAATCGTAGGATGAGCAGCCTAGAAATTATTAGCAAATATAGCTGCAGGCGAACACATTGATTAATACTAATATTCTCATTGCAACACTATTTTGTCCTTGTCAAAATCTCGAAGATTGCTATCTTTCTCCCATTTTTATTTTAACTCAACGAATGGGCGAACATTTCTTGAATATGCGAATGTGTATTCCACCTAGAAAAAAATGACGACTATATGACTGGCTGCTCCTGAAGCTAAGAAGTGCTCATTAAGTCGAAAATAAACACGTGAAAAATAATCGAGAGGGAAATCCGCGATCGCACATAGCAGAAGTGAAAATTTTTAGATGAAGGGAAAGAGAAGGCAGATGATTGCACCCGCCCCTAGCCTCAGGCGAATGCATACAGCATCGGTGCCGACGAGACGAGAACGTATGCATTCCCAACGGCTCACGAGACTCTGCGGGTAACTTGAACTGAGCACCTGTCGTCAAGAGACCATTTCTGAATTGATGTAGAGACTTGGTGCCCTTGAAGAAATGTCCATCCACACCAAAGCAAATATTCGGCAAGACGTGGAATGGGTGGAACCATATTGCAACTCAACCTAGAATCGTTTGGAGGGAAAATTTGTGGCTTAACTTGGTTGGTGAGTGCAGAAACATCGTTACGTTACAGCCATGGCAACGTTGGACCAAAGTGCACTATGCTGATACACAGGGAACTGGACTAATTCTGGATTGGCCTATTACGGCATTAAGCAAAGTGAGTAAAAGCGCTTGTTTATCTTGAGCAGAAAAAGGGATGTCTGAAAGAGTTGATCCTAAAAAATAGTTACGTTTTCTGTCATTTTTCTTGCACAATGTACGTAAGCAAATTTTAGAAGTCTGGGCCCCAGATAATAGCCACGAAACTCATCAAAACGAGATATTGCGGTCGATTTGCAGCACTGGTGAAAAGTATTCAAGCAATTCCAAGTTTTTTTTGGGAAGAGAAAAAGGAGGAGAAAGTTACTGAGAAGGAAATTTTGCCTCCAAAATCGCCTAGGTGGAAAAAGGAAGACCGTAGTCGCAATAACTTCGTGGATTTCGTGAATTATATTTTCTTTTTTCTAACGTTTTTTATTCTCCTTCTTAAGCACACCTCCGCCAAAAATTGCAGCTGTTCTCGTTCGTGAAGAGACTGCAAGTGACGAAAAACTGCAAACGTGCCTGAACTTTCAGTGAAAATACCGCTGTGGCTGCATAGAAGTTGCATGTTGCTTCTTTTATCATTTCTTCCTTCTTAATTAGCAGCCATTTCTGAGCGCATCGCTTTCAAGGATTTTTTTACAAGTTGCTTGCTCCCATTACTTGCTGCTGGAGTTGATATCGACATCAGTGAAAGCTGAGAACAAAAATGATGTAGCTCAGTCTGCGTCGCAAAAGCATCCGTCATGTGACGCAGATTATAAAGGATAGTAGAAGCTTAAAAGAACCTATATGAGGAAGCTCTTCACCATGTTGTGTCAGACATTTTTACCGAATCCCCGTAGAAGAATTTAAGACCGGGTAAGAATTGTCAATGTGATAAATGTGATAAGAATACCCTTCTTAAGTACCTTCTCCAGTTAAATCGTTGACTTTGGCGGCGTTCTGATGCAGTCGTACGTAAGTCAGACGCCTTACAGCAGCATCGAACATGCTTCGTTTCATTAGTTCTTATTCTTTAACAAAAATTAGACGTGCATATTTATTATTTATTTATTATTTATGAAAGGCAGCTAGATACTGCAATATTTTTTTAATATTTATGGCACCAGAACAAAATATGTGAAAAGTATCGAAAATATCCATAGGGTCACGCCACGCTTATGTTGAACTTATTTACTTGATACTTGAACAGCCCGTCATTACTAGTTGTGTGGGCCCCAGCGTAACCACCATTTTTTCGGGAATTTGCTGGTTAAGCCATTGTGTTTCTCTCGAATCCCAAGGACTGTCTGGCCAAAAATCTGCCCATGGTCGTCACCACGACAGGCAGTCTCAACCCTTGTGGATTAGAGGGAGATTTACCACCATGCGACTTTGATACCAAGACGGTGGTGGATCCTGGTATTGGTTTATTCTTAGCTAGGGCTTCCTAATGGAAACGCCGGACTCCTTCTCAGCTTGGGAGACCCTGCCGGAGGACGAATCCCCCTGCTGTACATCGCAGTCCGACACACAGGAACACCTCCCAGCCACGATGAGGCGGTAAACCGTTGGGAGGATGTTGAACTAAAAGCTGAAATTGGGAAATCTTGATCTAAAGTAGGATTCATTCTCTTCGCTATGTTTAGTACAAAAATCTGTCATGCTGTTTGCCCTGAATTTCTAATATCGTCTTTTGGTCGCGGGTGCGAAAACGCGTGCGAAGAATTCCGAATGCTGCTTGGAAAAGCCCTCTATAAATGCATCCAAAATGCGAATTAGATAAAGCCGATTAGTCTCTGTTACTGGAATACGAGAAATTTACCTAGTTTACTTTCTTGGGCTTTCAGAAATCTCCCGGTCAAAAGTGGCAAATGAAAAAGTTCAAGATAGAATTAGACACGTGAGGAAAAGGAAGAAATAGATATGACAAGAAATGTGAGCGAAACGGTGTACTTTACTTTCAGAATCCGGAATTCTGGTGATGTTGCACACAGGCATTTCATCTCAAAGGGAAGAAATATCTTTGCACTGACATCTGCTCGTTTTCGTTCACCGAAACATGTCTGTCATATTTTGTGATTACAACATGTCTTAGCTCGTGAAGACGGACCGTCCAAGTATCCAAGTAACAAGTCTTTGGAGAATACCTTTGATTGGAGCTTGCAATGGTACATTTGCAAAAAATGGTTGCTGTCTTTGTCTCTATTCTTCTCATTAAGGGATTAAGGAGGGGGGAAAAACGACAGTAGTGTGATTCTCGCCAATCAGGATCACGGTGTTTGCTCACTTGGGCCCTGGCACAAAAAGCCTCTCATCCTTCTGCAGTTGCGAAATTGGCATCAGATTCTTTTATGAACCGTTCAGTCTCTGTAGTCCAGCTGGCAACTCTCTAGTCAGGCTATCCCATGACTGCAGGAAGAACCGACTCGATCAGCACTCACTGACATCTATAAAGATACACGACAATCCTGAAGCACTAACAGAGCCCGCAAGCCAAAAGTTAGAAGATCTTAGGGAACGATGTATAGGAGGAAAACAAGTTGAATGCGAGAAGTGGTTGAATCCGCACAGAAGAAATGAATACGGGTCGTCCAAATAAATGAAGTAAAAATGCTCCTATAGAGAAGGAATGCAGGTATTATCCAGACATTCATAAATTGACATTCTATCAAGACACTTGCATAAGTTTAGGTTCGCTGTTCCACTGAGGAGTCGCCTTTATATTCACTGCCGTGTCGAGTTCTGCTTTTAAGTCCAAGCCCATCAGGTAAATTGAGTTCACAGATGTGTTCATGGTAATTACAAGCCCATCCACTTTGATTCATATTATATCAGAAGTTTTTTATTTCGTGGTCCGCGTTCTTATTTCTTCGCAGTCATATCTATTTTCACGCATCGTTGATCCCTTTGAAGACCGCATCTGCTCCACTGAAATTTAACGAAAGGTAATGATAATGACAACTATAATAACAGTATAATACTATAATAATAATGACAATGATAATAACAAATTTTAGGGTTCCATAGGAGTTTTTGATGAACAAATTTGCCCTTTTCGTGCACCAACTTCATTACCCACTGGATTGCGGAAGCGATCAGGTTTGGCCATGACGTCGATTATGAAGATTGTGATGCATGAATTGAAAAAACTGTGTCATTGTGTTACTGTTGAGATGCAATCGGTTGTAGTCCATGTATAGGATGGGGCCACTCTTCTGTAAATTTCACGAGACCACTTCCCTACCAACGTCTTCAAAGTTTTTTTGAGGGTGTAGCGCTTCCGACTATTTTCTAAGACCATAGCAATATTGTGGGTCCGATCACTGCTTAAAGAGTTTTGCTTCCTAATATAGTTATTCTCTGTGCAATGTTCTTGATAAACCCTCGCAATACCACATCATGAATAAACTAGCGGAATGGGCGCTATTTGCGACGATTCCTTTTGTTACTCTTTCTAAAGATGACGACAACTCACGATTTCCTGCTTTGGTTGGGGATCCATTCGTTTTAAAGATATTTTGTCAGGCATGTTATTATGTGTGTTATGAGAAGTGCGTGTGGCCTGTGTATTCCGGCTTAAGGGAAATTGACCGTGACGTTACGCGTCTTGGAGCTGTGCCAGTTTTCATTTGATCGCGGCTAGAATGTGAGACATACTAGTCTCAACTAATATGTAAAGCATAATAGATTATATGCAGTGTATGGGAAATCTTCAGTGTCCAACTGCTATCTTCGACGATAGTTTACCCTCCCAGCGTTGTTTCTGAATTTGAGAAAGATCCAACATTTATGTGTCTAATTAGGGAGTAAACCACTGTCAAGGATCAATACCACCCTAGCAGAAATAGTCACTGGACAACAAGCGGACGAGCTGAGGAAACACTGGTTCTACTTCCACTCTTTATAAGAATGAAATTTTGCTATATCAACAAATTACTAGTCAAGTTGAAGTTCTATTTGTTGGTCCGCGCTTTTGCTCCTGATTCAGTGAGATAAGCTGTTTAAGGTGGTGTATAAGGTGCAATGTCATCAAGAACGTTATGTACCTTATATAACGCGGGCTATCTGAGCCCTAATGTATAGCGCAGAATGTGTAATACGCAAAGCAAGATGTTATATACATAAAATATAAGACGAAATATGTGAAATGCAACACACAAATTTAGGTTTACGTGGATGTTCGTTTAATTTCGCACCTTGGGCTAATTACGTCGCAAATCCATTAGGGTGGGCTTTTAGGTACAAGACGTCTCTGAAAACATAAAAACACTGACTACACATCATTTGCTCACCGCAACTCACTGGACAGGTCAATGTGCACTCAACCGTCTGTACAGTGCTGCGAATGGAGTCGAATGCATGAAACATCTTATACAGTTGCATAGAACGACGCTAAAAGCCATATTCTTTATTAGGCATAAAAAGCAGTATATGAGATGCAATACATAGAACAAAATGCATAGTTTTTATGTAAGATGCAATGCCTAATATTTAATGAACAACGAGTATCGTATAATATCTAATCTACAATATATACTTACAACATAGGATTGCATGGTGACCGGTCTTTGTAAGAAATATGGCCCTTGAGAAATTTTCAATTCATTTCGTTCCCACGCGATCATTGTTAGCTGCGGTGGCGGGTTTCACTTATCGTGACGTCTGTGACAATCATTTCATGATCCATAAACTATTAGCAGCTAGCTGACGTGAAGCACAAAGACATTTGTTAATTTCATTTGGTCGTCATGAGGGTCGCCTGCATCCTCTTGGAGTCCATTTCACTGCTCTTCTCGTCCATCTGCCCTCAATTCTTCTCATCACAAAACCTACTTATCTACACTTTGCTTTCCAAGTATGTCTCGAAAATGAGGGGTTCCTCGCCACAGAAGCGTATGCCTTTTTTTTGCTTTCAATCGAGCAACCTTGTTAACCACTGCAATCAAGCGATGAACAGCTTAGGAGTGGCGGTGTCCAATCCCAATTTCTGCGCGGACAGAAGGGAGGCGCAAATAGAAAAAGCTGCATTTTCATTGTTTAGTTGTGAATACTAAGTTAGAGCTTTCATGTAGGATTGGTCCTCCTGCTGAATAAGCGCTCACTGGGTTGTATCTGTTTCGCCATGTTTACTTTTTATTCCCTGCCTTCTATAATTTTAATGGTAGGATATTAAGCGAAATACAACCGTAAGATTGCTGAGATATTTGCAAAACTCTGGACCCCAGGTGTCCGCGGTAGGGAAACGAACGCGCTATTGTCCTTTCCGGGGAGTAACGCGTTCACCTCCACACCATATGGGTTCTTTGTTTCGCCTGTCTCTCAGCTAGTTCTGTCGATCAGTGCCGTCAGCAATCACCTGTCAGCGGGATTGATCTGGGGGAGCCCAAATCGGCAACGAACCCAGTTATGCTGAGGCTGTAGTTATAATCACAATTTTTAACTTGTTATTTACTGCCTACTCTTTTTAACGGCAGGGTATATATTGCGAAATACAACTTGTGATTTCGACTTCAGCCTCAGCTTAACTAAGTTAGTTGCCCATTTGGGCTCCCTAGATCAGTCCCGTTGACGGGTGATTGCTGATGGCAGAGATCAATAGAACTGGCTGAGAGACAAGCGAAACGAAGGACCCGCATGGTGTGGTGATGAACGCGTTACTCCCCGGAAAGGACAATAGCGCGTTCGTTCGCCACCGCAGACACCTGCGGTCCGGACTTTTGAAAATATCTCAGCAGTCTTGCGGTTGTTTCGCCATTGTCGAAAGCTTTCTCATTAACACCGGTGGTTACCACGAAGTTAAGTACTCTTCTTCACAGACTTTTACGGCAATGAATATGGCAGTAGAAAAACCGATTCTCATAATAAGTTGTCACATGGGTTAGCTAGGAAAAGTGCATGTTGTGGCTGCTTCTAGCTCGAAGTAGGATAGCGGTGAGTTTTATTAGTCGCAAAGCTTTACGTTTCTTCATTCTTCGAACATGAACTCCAAGAGGAAAAATAAGGAATATGAATTTGCTCAGCGAAAAAAAACTTAGGATAAGAGTTGTGGGATGGAATACAATGAAGTAGATTTTCCTTTGTCAATTTCGATAGGAGTTGCTGAGCGCCGAGTGTTATTTTTGCAAAGATGTCGGTGGCACTTCACTGGAATGTTGTTCTTTTAGCTAACCCTAGCAGTGATTCAGCTCGAGCTGGTGATTCAGCTCTCCTGAAAATTTTTAGCCGGCAATTATTGTGGGCTGCGTTATGTGTCTTGTGCCTTAGTTTTCATCCTCTTCTAGAGTAAATTCTTACACGACGCTAAAATGAAAGAAAAAAAAGGAACGAGAAAAAAAAGTGGTGATTCGACCGTTTGAAAAAACTTGGGCGTGTTCTGCACACATTTTAAATCCTTTCCGGAAAAAATTTATAGTCATCGGCCAGGATTCTGACCTTCGTCCATGTCTATCAGTGGAGTGTGCAAAATTGCTCATTTGGAATGTTGTCGCCGTGTACGACTTATCTATTTACCCTTAAGTGTTGACAAAGGTTTGTTTTTCAACTACGGTACAGACGAATCTTCCCAAGAGGTGGTGATCTAAACCAGTGTAGAAAGACGGCATTATGAGGTGTTAATAAAGTGTCGCCTTTTATTTGTGAGGATATTGCCGATCACTGCATAAGGGTTGAGAGTGGGCAATTCTCATATCTTCCAGCTGTCTTTTTTCCATGGAAAACTTGTGATCTCTCAGAAGTTTTAAAAATCTACTATCGGTCCTTCTAATTTACCTACACTTATTTTCGCCCCTTTTTCTAATCTAGGTGCAGGTCATTGCATGAATTTTTTTATATAGGTAAGGCTTTTTGTTCCTGATTACCTCCTTTATCTGATAATATGACATATCTAATTTAACCTTGCCAGATGCACAGATGCTTGAGTAGTGATTCACTGGACTTCTCTGACGAAAAGAGTTAACATAGACAATGACTTAACTAAAAGAATCCCATAAGAGTCGGCCTGATTATCAACAAAAGCACTGAGCAAGCTGTCCTCGTGTTGTAGTTGAAAAGAAAGAAATAGTCTCCACGCTATGTCGAGGAGTTCGTGCCTTTAATCTGGTTCCAATGACGTCCCTATGCAACGTCAGATTTTGTGGTCTCCCACCAAGTGTTTCGGCATAAAACAGCACTGGGAATGGAATATCTAATGTAAGGGTGCTATGGCTGGGTATTGCTCACTGAATGATTGAGTGGTTTCTTACACGGATCGTCATCAGATCGTCGCAGTTGTAGATTGCCCACTTTAAAAGTATTTTCCTATCAAGACGGTCGTCATGTATTGTACTGATTTATCCTTAGAGAGTATTTAAAAATACTGCTCAACAACTCTTGGCTCTTATTTCCAACTCTTCTCACGGAAACCAAACTCTTATCACTCCTTTGTTAGAAAGCCTTCCTTCATTTGACACCTGACTTCACTATTGTGGTAACAGTACTAATGCCGTATAACCCCACACGAGCGATTTTCTATGCCAAACATCCACTCACTCCCCTCTACGATGAATCGAACGCACGGGACAACCCTAAGGGCTCAGCAAAAAGTATAATAAGCGGTATACAGAAGCAATAAGATTCTGATCCTCTGGAGCTCATCAGATATGTTTTGGGAGCTTTTTTTTCGTCGCAACTCGTATTTAGAAACTGAAAGCAAGTGAACAAGTGTTATATCGCCCATTAGAAAACGAAAGTCCTCCCTACATGCCATGTTCATCTTGGATTTCTAGAAGTCTAAACTTCAGTTCCATTTCTTCCGGAAATTTCAGTTCTAGATGACTTGAAAATCAAATGGAAGTATTACAAAACCATATCTTCTCCTATACAGAGGTAAAAAAACGTCTCTTCTATAAGCTGAACACGTTTACGTCTTCTAAGGCTTTCCAAATGCGGGCAAATTTTCAGCAGTTTGCGAAAAACCACATCCGGAAACCATGTGTTAATCATTCTCTGCATGAGGTTAGCTTCATTAACACACATTGTAATCTTAAGAAAATGATATTATTTTCCCTTGCTGATTAAACTTGCACGAAGTTGATAAGAGACTCTATTCAGCTAACTTTTCGATGTGTTCGCCTTCGTCAGTGGCGGATTGATTGCAGCGGATTGGCCATATCTGTTCATGTAAACTAATTCTTCCGAAAGAATTTATATCATATTAGAATTCTGTACATTCACTATCAAGAAATGCTCATTAAAAAGCATGTGGTTGAGCGTTGGACATTGCGCAGCGCTGAGTTATGGTCCTAAAATTAGAGCAATTGCTCAATTTGAAATCGAAAATCTTCCCGTCGGTGCTATTCTTTATAAATGAGATATGTGGTGTTGGAAACGCAAAGCACTGCCGCTAATTCGCTGGCGGATACCCGGAGTGCATCGCCCAAAAACGGTTGCTCCACAGATGTACATCAACGGGAAGAAGAGCTTTGTACATTGTATAAAGTCGTCACCTACTGTTCGACGTATGCCGAGTGTACGGAGGCTTCCGATGAGGGTTCAACGTCTGGCGCAACAACTGCCTGATCTTTTCCTCTGCTCGTCGCAGTTCACGTTGCGGTTTGAAATTAACAAGACAAATGCTGAATGTGTTCTGTCAGCAAGTTAGAGGAGCACAAGCACTGATTCAGCATCACAGCATGCAATAACCGATCTTTACTCTAGCTAACCATGTTGTAATAAAGTTTCTCAACTTTTCAAAGAGGGAGTCGGATGAAGCACTGATTTGAAGAATTTAGAGAAGCCAACTATCTGAAGCAATTATAAGTTGTTGCTCAACGATTGTATTGGACTGATTCATATCAGAAAGAGGTGTTTCTTATAATAAAGGATTCTAACGTTGAATTTTTTATTTACTACCTTTTACTAGTTTTTCAGGACAGAATATTATTTGTGAAACAACCACAATGACGCTGAGATATTTGCAAAAGTCCGGACCGCAAGTGTCTGCGGTGGGGAACGAACGTACTATTGTCCTTTCCGGGGAGTAACGAGTTCACCACCACACCATGCGGGTCTTTCGTTTCCCCTGTCTCTCAGCTAGTTCCATCGATCTCTGCCATCAGCAATCACCCGTCGGCGGGATTGATCTGGGGGCCCAAATCGGCAACGAACCCAGTTAAGCTGAGGCTGTAGTTGAAGTTTACAGTGTTGACTTTTTGTTTATTGCCTTTTACTAGTTTTCAGGGCAGGATATTATTTGGATATCACAAAGGACCCAAAACCAAACATATTTTTCAGGCTCGAACTTACGTTTCTGGTAAGCGCGCATGGAAATGTCCTGGGCAAGTTCTACACGGCTATCTCGGGATTTCTGAGGCAAACAAACACGGCTACCAGGTGATATGTTGGAAAAGAAGACATCAAAAAAGTCCAAAAAGGGTGCAATGCACCAACGACACGACATGGCTTCCGACTATGTACAAGCAACTCCAGCTCTTCAGATCGTGACCTTCGTGTTCTTCCATATGCTGCAAACTACTTATCTCAGATTACTTATTTGATACTTCAACGGCTCGTCCTCACTCGTTGTGCGGGCTCCAGCATATTCTCCATTTTTCGGAGATTTGCTGGTTAAGCCATTTATAGTCGCATAATGTTGATTATTGCACCATCCCACATCAGAAATTGATGCGAACGTACGGGATCAGGTCGCGTATGACCTCTGGGCATTCATAGCTGCTATTCATTGTAGGGTTTTTTGGCATTTATCCAAAAAGCCTCAAGATGTTTTCGCGCTGGTGCTTTAGTCTCCTGTGCAAGGATATTGACTTCCTTTCCCTAAAACGTTTTTTTAGACAGCAGGACCCTAACGATGGAGTTGACATAAAATTCTGCATGTTTTCGGACGGCATTCTCAAGAACCTTAATCACTACCGCGATAGAAAGTTTATCTCTAACCTTACAGCCGCACAAAAATGTGGCATGGGAGAAATTAGAGAATTAATAAACTCAAAAACAACAAGATTATCTGTTAGTGATAAGGGGGGAGAGTTCGAGTTCGTAGTTATTCCTCGCCAGCTGGATGTTGAGATAACAGAGGAACATCTTAGTGATGCTACCCTCTATCGCCCATCCTCTGAAAAGGAATACAAAAGTCAATACCGAAAGCTAAACAATCAATGGGTCAGTGTGGCAAAGGCTGCAGGTTTAAAACCATCGGTTATTTCGCACTTTAAAATCGATACACCAACATGTCCCGTCCTATACCTACTTATTAAAAACACATAAGTTGGTATCACCTGATGATCTTGCGTCAACCAATCCGTCATCATTTAAGGTTAGACCCATCATCAGCTGTGTAGACGGGGCCAACGGATAGAATAACCTGGTTTTTAAGCCTAATACTTACCCAGTTGCTCAACCATATTCCAGCTCACCTCACAAACACCCAAATGTTCCTAGAACGTCTACGTAACGCGTCTCCTAATAACACGTACGTAGTGGAGTCCTTCGACGTTACCGCACTGTACACCAACGCATCGAATGACTCCGCAATGCAAGCCATCTTCGAACTTCTTGTTGAAAATGGAGGGAAGAATAAATATGCATGGCTTGTCCATCCAGCAGCTAATGGCTCTCCTAAAGGAGTGCCTAAACTGCTCGATTTTCAGATGGTCTGGGAAATATTTCTCGCAAATAATGGGGTTGGCAATGGGACAGCGAGTGGCACCAAGCCTTGCCATTGTGTTTATGTCTAATATAGAAGCCCCTGTTCTCGATCCCCGGCCACTACTCTACTGCAGATATGTAGATGATTGTTTTGCTATCTTCTCTACGCAGGAGGAGATGGACAAATGCTTTGAATTATTGAACGAGCAGTTTGAGTACATTAAATTCACCTGGGAGAAACCGAGAAAAAACTGACTTCCGTTTTTAAACGTTCAAATAGACCTATCAATTAGCGGTTACATGACAAAGTGGTACCGAAAACCAAGTAACAAAAACATCCTGGTTCATTTCCTCTCTTCCCACCCTTCACACACAAAGAGGGCGCTTGTGAGAAACATGTTTCGAACAGCCACCTCTGTGTACACAACCAGGGAACTAAAGGGAAGAATAGCGCGACTTGGCTCGGTAAATAGCCATCTCCATTGGGTACGAAATAGTAACCCTACGAGATAAGTTTGGAAGGAGAGCGACGCGCCCAAACGAAACACTTGGCCAAAAGAATGTTCCGTTTATGTTGCCCTTTATTACGGTGAAGTAAGCGTAGCTATTCAACGATGCTTAGGAAAGGGCAGGTCTAGAGGAATCGGTAGCGATAGTTGAAATACCACCGGCTACTCTACGTCGTCTGTTAGTTCGTAAGCGCCTGTATGACCGTCTATGTGAAATAACAAACTGCGTAATTTGCACTTACGGCAGGGACGGTGATTGCATGAGTTCAGGGTACGATATACCTGATCTCTTCTAGTACTTGCGGGGAATGAATATATTGGCGAAACGGGCAGACCTTTGTGCATCCGTATAAAAGAACACCTAGATGGCAAACGAAAACTAAGACAAAGTACCCCCACTAGGCACGCATAAGATACAAAAACATAGCGGGGGCGATTTTGAAGTAAAAGTTAGTATCTTTGCACAGGAGACTAAAACACCAGCGCGAAAACTTCTTAGGACTTTTTGGATAAATGCCAAGAATCCCCCCAATGAATAGCAGGTGAATAATGCCATGCGCGACCTGACCCCGTATGTTCGCATCAATTTTCTGATGTGGGTATGGTGCAGTCATCAACCTTATGCGACTATAATCAGCCGTTCTAATCTTCCTCATTGGAATTCACGTAATAATTACCATAGAGTTTTCCGTCTTTTTGTAAGTGTTATTGAAGCGTTTGCCCTAGTAAAGTTGTTTGTCAGTATACCCTTCCAGGCTCTGAAGAAGGCGATACTGCCCGAAACGTCAGCTACTGTTGTATTGTACTGTGTTTTTCTATAGAAGCAAATGTCTGCTGTTTAACAACCTCGCGATTGCTGAACAAGAAAACGTCGCATTCATAACTCAAATTCCTTGAAATGTTATTTTTTTTGCTGAATGAAGGTAGGAGAGCAAGAACTTCTGCGTTGAAAGAAATTGATAATATGGAGAATCTATCTTACTTTGGATACATGGACGGTCCGCCTTCACGAGCTGTGCGAACCCCAGCACATATGCCATTCGTTCCTTTCTCTCGCAATTTTAGTCCATGGTGGTGGTCTTGTTCGAGCATGGTAGCGCTTGCGAGTCTCGTACCGTGAACTGTAAAACAACTGCAGCTGCGGATGCAGCTGATTAACTTTGTTCACTAACACGTCCGCTCAACGTGTAAGTGGTCGCCCTGGGGGACGTTTGCATTCTCTTGGAGACCACTCTACTGTTCTTTTCGTCCATCTGTCGTCCGTCCTTCTCATTATGTGACCGGCCCATTTATGTTTCGCTATCGATGTATATTCTCCTGGATCTCGAAGACGTGACAGATTTCGAAGGTCAGAGCTTCGCATTCCGGCTAGATATTGAGAGTGTCGGTTATATTTCAGAAGACATCGCTCAAGCGCTCTATGAGTAGTGCGAAGCATTCTTGACGTAGCTGAAGTATCAACCCACGTCTTCACAGCATAATAGAGCGCTGGGAGGACCGTAGAATCGAAGAGATGAGCGCGGATTTTCGGGTCTTTCAGTTGGTCGGTGGCTTCTTTCAGAGGTCGGAATGCGGCCCAAGCTGCTCTCCTTCTTCTATCTATTCCCTCCTTAATGTTGTTTTTCCATGTTTATTGATCGCCCGAGGTACACGTACGAGGTGGTCTCTGCAATGAGAGAGCCATCCAATTTAATTTTTTCGCCTTTGCATCATGGGTTTTTCATGAACTGGGTCTCCTTTCCATTTATGCGAAGTCCGACCTTTTTCCCCCACTTCGTTGAGCTCGTTGATCATTATCTCTGCTTCGCTAGTACTGCTTGAGAAGATGACAATGTCGTCGGCAAAACGAAGGTTTGATAGGAATTTTCCATCAATACGTATGCCTTTCTCATCCCAATCGAGTGACTTCATTATCCACTGCAGTGCGGCACTGAACAGCTTTGGCGATATTGTGTCGCCCGTGTCGAACCCCTTTTTCCTATGGGTATGGTAAGAGGTCGATGGAAAAGCTGTATTTTCGTCGTGCAGTTCCGATAACAGTCGCACAGAGTTCTTATGTAGGACGGGTCCACTCTTTGGTCGACGAGTGCTGGTAGGATTGCATTCGTTTCGACGCTGTCAAACGCTTTTTTCATAGTCGACAAAGGTTAGGACTAGAGGCAAGTGGTATACCCGATAAACTTCGATGACCCTCGACACGGTTTGGATGTGGTCCCTACAGCAAAATCCTTTCCAAAATCCTGCTTGTTCGACTGGTTGCGCCTCATCCAATGTCCTTGATATGCGCAAGAGGACAATCTTTCGTGAAGAGCTTGTAGAGTACACTCAACAAGCATATGGGACGATAGATACGAAGATCCCTTCAGTCTCCTTTCTTGGGCAGGATGACCGTTCGCGACGTCCTCCACTGGTCTGGGATTTTTTCCTTTTGAAGGTAGGTTGTCATATGATTTGCGAAAAGTACATGCAAATTGTGGCCTCCAGCTCCAAGAAAATCGGCGGTGACAATGTCTGGTGCTGGAGCTGTGCCTCTTTTCATGCTTTCTATCACAACTCAAACCTCCGACGGAAGAATTCCAGGTGGCTTTTTCTCCAGCGGGATATTAGGGGCCCGGAACGGGGATTGTGAAACGGAAAAGGTTGGTGTAGAACGTTTTCTGCTATTAAATTCCACATCATGGCGGGAACTTTTGACGATCCCATCTTCGTTCATCAGGGACTGACAGTGGAACATTATAATCACATAAGTCCCGACGGCATTTTTTTCAGACTGCTTCTTTTCTTCTGCTGCTTCCAGTAGTTTCTTCTGCTTGTACCGTCGTAGATCTTCCTGCAAAGCTATTCTTCAGCTGGCATTTATTACTAGCCATGCCAAACGTGTTGCAGTAAGATCAAGCCTCACTTTTCTTCTCTTTTCGAGCAACTCCTTAGTAGTGACGGAGATGCGATCCGATCTTCTTGCTTGAGGAACTGAGGCGAATTCGGCACAGCTTTTCATTCCTTCGACAAGCAGCTCCTAGTCTTCGGTCGGATCTTCTTTAATCTGCCAGTATCGTTTGGATGGACTTCGTACAGAATGTTCTCGTCATACACAGCTAGACTTTTTCCTCGTTGTCGATGAAGAGATTTCTTTTCCAGCTTGTGGCTGAATCTTCGCGTGAAGAAGGCGGTGATCGGAACCAGTACAGAATGACGGGACTACCGATGTGTCAAGTAGGTACCATCTTCTGTTTGTCAGAATATAGTCGATCTCCGTATGAGCCATGCCGTTGGGGGACTCCCATGTGCAGCGGCGGCTTTCCTTCTTCTGGAAAAACGAGTTTCCATGGAAGAGAGCTGACAGGAGTCCTGCGAGACGATTCCCATCCTCATTTCTTTCTCCTAATCCAAAATTTCCGATCCTATATTCGCTCTCGTTGGCCTTTCGCATTCTAGCGTTGATGTTTCCGACAACAAATTTATAAAATGCTTTATCATTGCGGATGAATACCTCCAACTGATAGTAGAACGCATCTAATTCGTACTCATCAGCTGCGTCTGTCGGTGAGTAGCAGTTGATGATGGTGATCTTCTTATGATGCGACAGTTGAAGACGGAGGATGGCTATGCGAGGGGAAAGGATCTCGTATGAGTCGACGAGATGGACAATGGACGGGTGGGCGACAAAGCGTACGCCGCCGACATTTCGTGACGGACCTTTTCTTCACGGATCACAAGGGTCCCGTTGTTTAGTTGGCGTATGTCGGTCTTCTTGATTTTTGTTTCTTGTAATGCGATCAGGTCAAATTTAATGCGACCTGTGGCTACAAGAAGGGCGTGAAGATCGGCGTCTGTGAAGAGTGTTCTGGCACTATACGTTCATGTGTTCGTCAGTTCCGGTTCCAATGACGTCCTGCGTAACCCGAGATTTTCTGGCCTCTCACCGGTCGTCTTACCGCCTGACGCCACAGACGGGAGCATCCCAGTGTGCGGGGTACTGAGGCTGGCCTATTGCTGGTCATGCAACTTGGTCCTCCCTGGAGTCCTGACGTAACCCTTGCAAGGGCGTATCCAGGTGTTCACCGCGATGTGAATCAGAGGGAGCTGTGTTTTCGGCGACGATTCCTTCGCTCGGTCTTCCTACTAGTTGATTCAGAGAGATGTTAAAACCGAAATCAGAAACGAAAGTAGAAATGAAAAACTAACCGATCGCTCAAGGACGATGTAGAAGCCGAATCCGGAGAATCTATCACTTCACTTCAATTGTACACAACCCTAGTGGAATAATACCACCAAGAATATTGTTAATGAAATTCCAGAATGAAATTCCAGAATGGGATTGAAACCTTCAAACACGGCACAGATTCTATACCAGACTATGTTTCTACAGACCTCATATGAGCAGGACAGTAACACTTGCAGCTATTCTTGGCGTTCACTCACTTTCACTAAGTCAGATTCTGATGTAGATCTTAAAATGCGCGAATAATGCCCAACCTGCACAGAAAGCTGCATTTTTTTAAAGCATTTGGTCGTATGGACCGACGCCAAACACTGTAGAAGTCTCTAAACATCAGCTACCAAAGAAGTCTGCTGAAATCACTAACTAATCAGGACCTTGCTCTCACTAGATATATCCCCTTTTGAAAGTCGAGGAAATTAACATCAACATAGTGCTTCATTACCTCTTCTCTTATTCATCACGCACAAAAAAAGGCGCGTGCAAGAAACACTCATCTGAACGCTACTAGTGTGTGCACAGGAAGAGAGCAGGGGGAAGAATTCCTGCAGCTAGCGCGGCAAATAGCCATCTAAATGGCTACGAAATGTTAGGTCCTCGGGATATCTTAGATATAAAACCATGTTCCCAAGCGACAATTCTAGCGACCGTCACACACGTCAAAATATTGAAAATTGGATGGACAGACCACATGTTGCATACTAACGGCAACCAATGATCAGAATGCATACTAACGGCAACCAATGATCAGAAAGAAGAAAGCCGTTCAGTCAGAATCAGAAGTAAATCGGTACTATGCTATGTGAAGCACATACCGAAATGATCTGCTTCTTAATGGTAAAGAAGATCCTAGAGCAAGCCTGACTGCCCTTGAAGAGGAAAGGACAAAGGAAGACTGTACTGAAGTCCGCTTTTCACATTCGACAAAAAAAGTGGAGTACAGTTGGCACAAGTCATGGTGTCAACAATTTTTTTCCCGTCTTCAATTTTTAATTTCTACAAATAGTCTTCATTCACGAATCTGGAGAATGGTAATCGCGGTCTAGGTGGATGAGTCTAATAGCGCTAGTATGAGTTAATGCTGATCCTCATCGCGTACTAGTTAGTTGGAAACACCCGCACCATTGCATATAAACTATCCGAAACTTAATATATTTAATAAATTCAGACTTCCTCATGGTTCTAGATTAGCCGGTCGGCAAATAGCAGAAATGAATGCCGCACTCGAAGAACGCTCGTAACAAGAAGGCAACGCTCATACTTAATCCAACAAGTGACTGTGTTGAGCACCTCATAGCGCTTAACACGGCCATCTGAGCATTTCTTTAAAGAAAGGCAAGCTTTCTAGATGCAACATATCAGAGAGGAGAGAATACGCTAGACTATGAAAATGGTACATACTCCATGATGCGAACACTTCTATCAGAAATTAGAGATACATCACGCTTCCACAACATCTGTTAGGTTGCTCGGAAATCAGTGTGTCATTTAATTAATTAATTGTTTTTGTACACGTTTCAGCAGCAGTTTCTTTGAATGCTGTACTAGTACATATCATGTCAAAGCTCATCTTATCCCATATCCGCTATATAATTTACTTGTAAAACAAATTGTACTTCTGACGAATTTGAAGGGTTAGAATTTAAGGTGTCAGAACAGCAATTTTGAAAACTCTACTTCTATCAATTAATACTCGATCGTTGTGCAGTACAATTGACACGAAAACATTAATGAGGTATGTGACCAAGAAGATGTTAATGAATGCACAGTTCAATTTTGGGTCCAAAAATTTCGACGTGACGAATTCGACCTTGAAGATAAGAGAGGTCGTGCACGCACTTCTGCTACTGACGCCAATGAATTGAAGGGTTTTTGGGAAGCCAGTATACTAGCGATGGTCTCAAAATTTGCGGAAGAAACCGCTCGAGATCGAAACTGCTTCCAAGAATTTAAAGAAGATTAGAAAGCCCGAGAAGGTCGTCGAGTCGGCACCGCACGAATTGAACGACAATTGAAGAAATAGCTGTTATGAGGCATCTTTAGCGTTTCTAGAACGACCTATTTCCCGACCGAATTGTGGTGTGTAAAGAGAAGTGGATCCTCTATGCTAACCAGCAAACATCAGCTTAGTGGTCGAACAGCGATCAAGCTTCGTGGAATTTCTCAAAAGTGAAAGTGCATTAAAAAAGGGCTGACAATTTGGTGGTTTAGTGCTGCTTTGATCCATAGCGGTTTCCGGATTTTAACAGACACGTCTACGGCGAAGAAGTACGCCCATCAAGTCGACCAAGTGCACCAAAAACTTACTTCTCCACGATAACACGCGGTGACAAGTCGTCAAGGCCACGCTGCAGAAGTTGAACGATTTGAGCAGCAAAACTCTGCCTCATCCATCGTACTCGTCAGACCTCTCACCTACCGAATTCCACCTCTTCAAGCATCTCGACAAATTGGTGA
Source organism: Angiostrongylus vasorum (assembly GCA_018806985.1). Taxonomy (NCBI): domain Eukaryota; kingdom Metazoa; phylum Nematoda; class Chromadorea; order Rhabditida; family Metastrongylidae; genus Angiostrongylus; species Angiostrongylus vasorum. The sequence continues at coordinate 2,157,090 of JADANN010000099.1, read as the reverse complement.
GAGAGAAATGCTTCAAAAACTATGCTGAGGCCAGGGATGCTTTTTACAACTTTGTCACTCCCAGAAGTTCAGAATTTTACAAGCTGATATGTATAAACTAGTTTTTATTTCGAATCATAAAGTTTGCTCCTATATGGGATATGCCACTCTGAAAATACAAGCTGAAATCGAGCATTAATATCCAGGCCACCTATTATAAAGTTTACCAAGCAGATCAGCAATAGATAAAGACAATGTGTAAATAAAATAAAAAACCAAGTGGCTTTGTTGTAATTTTGTAAAATCATAGTGCATAAACAAAAAGATACAACGAGAGTGAACACAAATACAACTGTAATAACGTATTATATCCAACATTTCTTGTATGCCTAAACAGAGTTTTCGATGGTTGTGTACAACATGTCGCACAACTAGATCGGAGGGTTATATTCAGATCACTTCCTCCTTTTTCCCATCATATTTCCAAGCATTGGGTTGTACATACCGCCAGGCCAAAATGGACTGGAATAAACAAAGTTTCAAAAAAGAGTCGAATTTTTTGTACAGCCATTAGTGGTCCAAATGCTTCAATATGAAACATTCTGCGATCGAAGACTTACTTTTTGCACCTGTAGTAGTAAGAAGCGTATCCGTAAGGACTGTTCAGCATCTCCGTACCCATCCCCATACCCACGCCAGGAAGCCCTGAAAGGCAGTAGGATGACCCTTCAAGAAACGAATTGTAACAATTTAAAAAATCTTCAGTCCACATCGAACCCGCTATTACCCTTTGCGCGGGATGAGGTCCACGTTTTGCAAATATCTCAGCATTATCGTAGTTGTATTTCACAACTTGTTGTATTTCACAATAAATCCTACCGTATTAAATAATAATAGATACTGAGTAAGAAGTTAAGCATTGGAATTTTGACTACAGCCTCTTCTTAACTAAGTTAGCGCCGATTTGTGCTCCCACGATGATTTTCATTGACGGTGATTGCTTGTGGCACTGTTAGGTGGAAAACTGGCTGAAAGAAAGACAAAGCGAGGATGTTAATGCTCCGTGTGTTAAACTTGAAACTCAGGAAGGGTAATCGTAGGTTGGAATCTGGCCTGAGGTCCACGTTTTGCAAACATCTCAGCATCATAGTGGTTGAATTTCAAAAAATACTCGCTAAGAAGCAAAATAGGGAGTGTTTAAAGATCCACAGTCTTGAGAATTTGAGGAAAACCAGGTAACGTATTTTGTAAGGAATAATCGGAATTCGTTGATTAAAAATTAAATTGGTGAGAAGTAAATGAAACTCAAAAATAGTAGAAAGACAGTACCTAGAATTTATGCCATTCTTTTTTCCAAAACTGAAAGAAGATACATCCAAAGAATGTAGAATAAAAGTATGATAACCCCAAACGATTTTCGAAATCATCACAAAATGCAAATTCAGCAAGCACCTCTTTGTAAGTCGCTTTGGCTTCCCAGAATTTCTTCTCCTTGAAACTTATGGTTAGAAAGGAACGATGTTCTAACCGATTTAAAATTTCGATGCTTTCTCTGGAGATAGAAGTGGATAGAAGTTATTTGTAAATAAAAGACAAAAGTGACAGCTCACCAGCACCTATTCCATAGGGACTGCCATACATGCCACCACCGTACATGCCACCACCATACAAGCCTCCAATTCCTCCAATTTGGCAGGACACGCAGGCGATTGTTAGCATCAGCCAAAAAAGTGGTTTGCACATTTCATTTGAATGAATGCAAGTGATTTGACTGACCAATCGAGTAGATTTTATAGGCGATAAGTGGGGGGCCGCGTGAGGCATCATCATTACGGACCACAGAAAAACTTGCTGTAATCCGATTAGGTCGCGTATCGACAGTGGAACTATTGATGATCATCCCCTTCGTTTACCACGATGAGGTCGTTGGCACCGTTTTTTTCCGTTTTTCTAGTCACGATTTTCGCATTTGTTTCATTCTGGACTTTCCATTGGCCAAGGAAGTTTGGACTGTGCTACCCGTTGAGCAGCAAAGTGATGCGTATGGTGGACTTAATCTGTATCTCTAGGAAGTTGTTCGAAGCTCGAAAACGTGAATCTGTTATGTGACTTTTTGGGAGTATGCATAAAATCTCACTAGCACTACAGAGTGTTTGTTTCAATGGTCTACAACAAATTCAAGTCCTTAGTCTCTTTGCTGAAAAGAAAGAGTTACGTGGTCCCTTGTAATGTTGGCACTTATAAATGCGTCGTTTTCTTTCTCAGCGATCGCGAGGTTGTTAGACATGATGCGTTTACTTCAGTATAAAAACACAAAAAGTACAACACAACAGTAGCTAAGGTTTCGGCATCATCGCCTTCTTCAGAAAGAAAACGACGCATTCATAACCCAATGCGGAGGTTAATGGAAAGTCGATCCTGGAAAATGTTGGCATTTATAAATAAATGAAAAGGACACTCCATCTTCCTGCCATCACGACTTTCCCAGACTTGCTTGGAATCATAATGATTCTGCTTGCATTTCAAGTGGTGACTGCACAGCCGACAGAGGCTAGGAGATCCAGAGAGGAAATGTATTTTTAGAGCCGCTGATTGTCTCATTATGACTTCACATAAACTCCAGAACACTAGCTACGGTGACAATCGTTCGCCACTTTCTCGACTATATCCATACCTGCCAAGGGATCTATTGTCAGAAGCACAAATATCCGAACGTTATTCAGTCGTCTACGTGCACAGCAGACATTGTCTCCTTATATTCGACATTTCACGTTGGTATCAAGCAGCTGATCGCAATTGATGGTGAAGGCGTTCGATCCCATAGAGCAGCGGTATGTATTATCTTTCTGATCTAATAGCTGTGTCTTCTACGATGTCTTCTACTACAGGCTTGTTCTTGCAACAAATCGGCATTTTGAATGTGTTTTTCTGGTTAAGCAGTATACCAATGCCGGATCTATTTTACTTCCTACAATGAAAACTCTGCTTATTATAGTGATTTAGAAGTTTTGAGTCAACTCACTGTAAGCGAAATGCGGATCGAGCGAGAGCAGTAGCAAATTGATTACTTCGGTCTATTGACCTTTAATCTTTCACGACGTTGTCATACTTTTTTGGGTCTTTGTTAGTCAGCTTTTTTTAACACATAGTGGACGTTGTAGATGTACAAGTTCATTTATCGCACCCTAGTGGCCGGCATGCTCTCTGCAGGAGGTTATTCTCTTTCATATGGTTTACGTTCCCGCGCAAAACTTTTTTACGGCATTTTCTATAAGTAGTCAATAGCTCATTAAAAGGGGAGTAATGTAAAGTAGAGCGGACCACAAAAAGCCATGTTCTGAACACAACAATTTACAAAGGACTTTTCTCAGGAAATTTACTGAGTGGTATTTTTGACTAGCGATTCACTGTTGATTCATTTTAATAACTGTGGAAAGCCATGGTTATTGCAAGGAGTGAGCGGATTGAAATGCTAAGTTAGATAGCTTCCCATTAAAATCATTCTGTCCGTTGTGTGGTCGTAGACTGCTCGAGTAGATTACACCATCGCATTACATTGTATGGAACCTTGCCTGTTCAACCGTTTCGCTGCTCGAAATACGAGCGTTGGCAAAAAAAAAGAAAAACGAAAAAAAGTACGTGGGGGTGGACTACAAGGAACTGGAATTTTATCTTTATAGAATAAAGAGAGTTGAATCGCATTGGCAGAAATTTACACATTCTATTGGTTAAATGAAGTGTAGTGCGAACCGAGACACAATTTTTTTACAGTTGAAAGGTGAGGATATTTTCGAATGTGACTAGAGACCAATGCAAACCGTCCACTTCCTTTCCCTACCCATGTATTGCAAGTCAACCAATGTTGGGTTGTAAAATGTAAATTTCAGTTTCATCGTTTCATCCACTGAGTCACAGACTAAGGCAGAATCTCCATGAAGTAATTTTTTAAAAAATGGAAAAGAAAGTGTGAAGGTGCTACGTTTATTTCCCGCATGTTCCACTAGTGTACATGGACCCATTGGAGTGATCGACGCACTGTCCGCGTTCGTGCACAAATTTGAAGTCATTAACTGGAGTAGGTTCAGTCACACTATTCGAGACCATGGCGAAAAACCGCTCTTATATTGAATGATAATATTGGAGTACGTGAACACCACTGGAATGAAAAGCGAAGAGATTGTCGTTATGAAATCTGTTTGACGCTTTGTCTTCAGCAAAACTGTTTTTGATCGAACTCTGGTGTGAGGTGACCAGAAGTGCATTCTGTTGTGCGACAAACCACGGTCCACGCTACACTGTACTGAGATTAAGCGCCTCGACACTACCTAAGCACAAATTTCAACTGGAGAGAAGTTATATCAACTGTCTTATTGTTGTTAGAAGTAGTCTCCCACTAGAACAACTATAATCTTGTTGAAATCTTTAACGCAGAGAAGTGTATTAGGAATTTGAGCGTTGCGCATGTGCGATCTGCAATGATGTGCATAAATGAACCATTTCTGTTATACGACCATGCAGCTCCACACAATAACAAATGGAAACTCTAAAAAAATGGGCTTCACCTTAATCGCCAATCGACCACCGTTAACCATCGAGTTCCGTGTTTGTAGTAATGAACAAATACATACGAAAAATGTGATGCATTCCTTGTCACTCGATCAAACCGAGCTCACTAAGCAACCCTTATACGTTGTAACGAAGAATAGCGATGAAGGTAGCATGAAGGAGATTCTATCGCCACTTCATATATATTACCAGATCAATGTTCGACATTCAACTGGCTGCCCAACGCTTTACTACCCATCTAAGACGTGGATTCCGTAATCACATAAAAATTCTGCACACAATCCCAAAATGCTGAGAGGTTACTGCTTGAAAAATAACTTGTATCTCCACAACAGGGGTGCGTGTGGCGCAGTGGTTAGAGGAGTCCTGCAACGCACACATGGAATGTATTCCCGCGCCCATGGCCCACCAAGCCTTCCATTCCTCCGGGTTGGGCAAATTGGTACCAGACTTGTCTGGAAGAACAGCAGCATTGACTCGACACATCGGTAGGCCACCGCTAGTCATTGTAAAGGGCAGATGTGCATTTAATCGCCTCCAAAGGATGCTTAACAAAGTCGAGTGCATGGTGCATCCCTCAGGGATTGGTCAACGCCAAGAGCTTTATCCTTTTTTTATCCACAACATAGAGCTAGGATTTACACTTCGAACTTTTGTTATAAGCGAGACATTGATGAGGTGGTTCTATGACGAGAATAGAAGTGGACGAAAGTTGAGTGAGAATGGTACCACGAACCTCAGAATGATGTAGAGTCCTTCAAGGTGATTGCTAGGCTAGCGAAACGCGCCCATGTCTACGCCAATCACGAGAAACTACAATTCGAGTGTTCAAGAATGTAGTCAAAAAACTGTATCTGTTTAACAATCCACGTTTCTTAAATTCTTAGCGTTAATCGTTGTATTATTATTAGCCTCCATCAAGCTCTTTGCACGCACCTTCAAGTAAACGAGCACTGAATTATGCTCTCAGTGAATTTCGTGCTTTTGTAACTGTAACGTCTCGCTGAACCACTACTTTAGGACTTTCTGCGATCTTTGAGAGCAACACTGATTTAAGAAACTGATTACGATAACGACTTTGATTTTCAGAACGAGCTTAAGTAAGCCGATAAATTAATCCGGCAATTAAGAAATGGTTGACGATGTGATGGGCATTGGCAGCGATGGTTTATTACAAATTTCTTTCTAAGGTAAGTAAAGCTTGGAATGAAAGCCACTATAAGCAGTAAAATTCACTGTCAGAGCCAAGAAATTAACATTCAAATAGCATAACAAGATAATAGAACGACAATAATTAACAGAAGCAATTGAACCACGTCGCGGAAAATAACAAGCATATTGTCACCAATGAGGCAATGGATTTTTCACCAGTGTTCTAATGTTGTTGCCTGAAAATAAACACTGTTAGTTGATAAAAACATATGCTTCTAGGATGTCCAGTACCTAATGGAAAATGGGTCTCCTAAAATCATGTAACCCATTGCAACTCTACGAACATTACTAAAGGCAGAAAGAGAAAGCTGATAAGAGCATGGAATCGAACATAGAGATCTCCATAATGCTGAATGCGACACACAACTGCTGATTCGACTAGGTTCACCTCTCTCTCTGAGGTAGGTCTCACTGATGAAAAAATAAAACTAGCACACAGGAAATCGTAGCCATCTACAACAGCCAGAATGATAAATAGAACTGTACCGTTTCCGACATGCTTCATATACGATTCTTCCGCATTCAGATAGTCGTGGTAGACTGTCGGAAAAGTTTCGATGTTTACTATACTATCGCCAGGCCTGAAACTGACATGTTTACTCGCATTCAACACGAATTTCAAACCTCTTTGATGAAAACTTTTCTAATCGCCGCAGATGTCTAGTAATATGTACCAACATTTAAAAAAAAACCACACACGATATAGGGAGCTAATACGTCCTAATGCTATACAAATGTTAGCTTCTTTTCAAGGCTTTTTATTACAGTTAATGACATGGCGATTAACTATGGCTTAATCACTTCCAAGATGACGTGACTGTGACTGTTGCTAAGGTTCTACTTCATGAAACTTTTCTTACAAATGGGGTAAAAGGTTGACTTTCTTTCGCAGAAAATTACTTCCTGCAGCTTCTACCATAAAGATAAGCACATATCTACCATTTCGGTGGATTTTTAAATGAAATCCCAACTTGGCGAAATCCTCCTGTGGGAATGGTCAAAAGCGAAGCATAATACTTTATTTTTCGTTTTTATCATTTGTTTTCGAATGTATTCGATCGCTTTGACTTCTTTTTTGGTAGTTTCTTCGTGGCAATTCAAAACTCAGAAAATCACTTCATGAAACCAAAAGCTAAACGCTTATCAAAAAATCTAAACAACTCCTAACAGGAGGACATCGTGCGACTAGATTTCGTTGGGGTACAGACTGAGCCACTACTAGGAGCCAAAATTCCGCCGCGAAACTGAATTGATAACGAAGAGATTATACGCAAATCGCTTTCGGTTTAGAAAGCGCGTACCAGACTATACCACTCCCACTGGAACTACATCACTTATGATTCGTCGGCGGTGAGGCTGAACTGGAATTAGATGCTTGAACCGAGCCACAGTCCTTGGAAGAGACAGCATATATCTGTTGATCATCTCTGTGAGCGAAATAAATATTGAACCGGCAGAAAACTTCACGTCCAATTTTCTTCATCAAAAGAGTTGTAACGGTGACCTTCGCAAAGACCTCACCCATCTCATTTTATGAGGGTAGTTCGTTAAATTCTTAGGAGAACAACTATCGTGTGGACTTCGAAGAACCTCAATGGAGTAAAATCTATTGAGTAAGTCGGATTTTGAAAAGGTGATGAAAGAGGGGTCAATTTGATGGATCACATCCATGTTCTACCTGCCCTTTTCTTAGATTCCGGTCATTTCAAGAAGTCACGCAATATTCTTTACTAACCCCAGTCCACTTTATCAGCCTTGGTTGACCAATAGGTTGATGTGTTCGACAAGAGGATAGCTGTCGACCGTAATAGCCACTGTACTGAGACGATGCAGCTTTTCTTAGAAACCACCTACTCGCCGGAATAGTGAACGAGTAAGAGAAGGCGATACAGCATGTTTAAGGTTGGTTACTTTCTTAGTTCACATATTTCTGCTTATTTGTTCATTGCAAACAAAGCAAGATATGGATCGAAGGAGAAAAACCCATGGCCCAACGACATATCGAAAAGGACGGAGGTACAAGAAGCACACTTAAGGGAAGAAATCAAAAAACCTCAAAGAATGACATCAAGAAGACGTGTTACAGTGTTAGCTGTCCTTATAACGTAAACTTTGCTCGCAGCACTTGCTGTTCCGATCCTTAAACAGCGCCCAAATCAAAACACGTAGCTGATTCTCTGTGACTAGTGGTTGACAATATAACGAATGGTACACGCACTGGTGCTCAGGTCCACGCGATGAAACTGGCTTAACATACATCTATATGTATATATATATATATATAAACGTATATATACATATATATATGTACATATACACGCATATATACATATATATGTATATATACACGTGTGGATGCATATATATGTATATATACACGTACATATACATATATACATATATATATATATATATATATATATATATATATATATATATATACAGATACCTCCCAACGGTTTACCGCCTCATCGTGGCTGGGAGGTGTTCCTGGGTGTCGGACTGCGATGTACAGCGGAGGGATTCATCCCTCTGGTAGGGTCTTCCAAGCTGAGAAGGAGTCCGGCGTTTTCATCACGAAGCCTAGCTAAGAGTAAACCAATACCAGGATCCACCACCGTCTTGGTATCAAAGTCGCATAGTGGTTAATTTCCCTCTGATCCACAAGACCTGCGACTACCTGTCGTGGTGACGACGTAGGGCAGAGTTTGCCCAGGCTGTCCTCGGGATTTCAGGGAACTACAAAGGCTTAACCAGCAAATCTCCGAAAAATCGTGATTATGCTGGGGCTCGCACAACTAGTGATGACGGGCCGTTCAACTATCAAGTATGTACATATATGTGTGGAAATTAGTTATAATTATATTATTGTAGTGTTCTAACTTCTTAGTTTTTTAATTTTTTTAGTGTGAATGGCATAAGTGTAGTGGTGTTCGTCTTCGCGAGCATGGTACTAGTTCGATTCCGCTTTGGGCGAACCAAGCCACTCATCCCTCTGGAGTCGAGAAATTGGTACCGGACTTCTCTGGGAAAAGAAAACCAGTCTCTGCAATCCAATTGGGAACTCTCCAGCCTGGATATCTAAGGACTGAAGGGAGAATTGTTCGAACAGCATTCTACGACATTGAAGATGAAATGAAAATCGTCAAGCAGCTACCGAAGCCACACGTAAAAACTTGGAAGACCTTCGTTGACGATGGATGCGAGGGAACGAATTGGATGTGAGAAGTGCTGGGATCCGCAAAGTAGACGTGAAGACAAAAAGTTGTTTTGAAGAGATAATACACACGTCTAAATGTGACTTATACTGCACTGTAACGCCAATCAGGGAATAACAGCAAAAGAAATAAAAAATAAGAAAAATATCAATGACATCTGATAGAAATATGAGTGCAAATAAAGATAAGAACACAAATAAGAGCTTTGGAATACTAGGAACATTTAAGGGCACGCTAATTTTTTGAATATCGGTTTACCAGAGCATTCCTTCATCTACTCGCATTTACTTTCGCACTTCATTGCCAGCAAGAAGTTTCAAAAATTTCTGCATAAAAATATCGTCTATTTGGCTGAGGTTGTCCAACTGTAAGGATTACATCCTGATATTCACGCTGAAAAACAACAACGTTGCCTGTGATAGACCAGGGGAGTAATGGAAAGACACGAGATGGCACCGCTTGGAAGTTTTCACTTTTCATCGGATATGGAACACGGCCGTCCATCGCATCCCATTAATTCCTTTATCAGCGACAAAATCACAGACGCGTTAGCCCCTGGAAAGGGCAATAGCGTGTTCGTTCCCCACCACAGACACCTGCCTTCCGAAGTTTTGCAAATATCTCAGCACCACTGTGGTTGTGTTTCGCATTACCCTGCCGTGAAAAATCGTAATAGGCTTCAAATATAAAAAAAAAGTTAACGTTGTGATTTCGACTACAGCCTTAGCTTAACTGGGTTTACTGCCGATTTCGGCTCCCCAGATCAATTCCGCTGACGAGTGGTTGCTGATGGCACTGATCGTAATCACAGACTGTTTGCCTTTTCTAAGTGTAAGTTGCTATTTAGGCTTCCTTCGAAGAATTTTTCGAGTGGGTTAGCTTTTATTCTTTAGAACATAGAAAACACTTTCTACATAGAAAGCAAACGAAGAGCATTCAAAGGTACTTGCTTGAGTAAAGTCCATACAATACAAGGATATTCGAAATACTGAACATTCGCAGCGAAATATGTAGATTCCGTAGCTTCTTTTCCTTTTCGCATTCTTCTTACGTCTCTGTTTAGAGGTTCCATTTAATATGAAGAACAGCACTTTCGTCTCTTCGTCATACAAGGAACACCTTTTAGAGGCTAAGAGGCTCAGAAAGTGGAATGCACTTTCAGAGAGTCTTAGCATGTAATCGCCAGAGGTTCGCATTATCTAGTACCCTCTAAACGAAAGAAAATGAAAAAAAAAGAATGAAAAAAGACGGCGACCTCTATAGAAGTCACATGGGCCACAGTGTCCTTTTGTTTCTTATGGAGACTCCTATGGAGGTTACCTAGTCACCAGTGTGTTAATGACGGCGAATATAAAGAGCATCTGTTTTAGAATGACCCATGCATCCAGTTGCATGCTTGTATCTACTTGAACAGGAAAGGAAAAAGAAGACGCCACCGCTCATGATAGTCATCAACCTTTCCGAGTGTGGCGACCTACGGAGTTGACGAGGTTAGAAATGGTAAACTTTGATTAACAGGCAGTTACGTTGATTTCAACTGTATCATTCTCCGAACATTCGAACGCATATTCTAAGACGACGCGACTTGATCGAATACAAAATGTGAACTCAGTTACTTCTTCAAGAACCAACCTACCTTCAACCTCGATATTACAGATCAATGCATATTTTTTCAGTGATGACCTAAGAAAAGGGTTAAAAGGAGCTGGGGTTTTGAAATATTGTTACGCATTGTGTTCGCTGTTAGTGACAGCGTCTGCTGCAGCATGGACAGTTTAAAGAATAACAAACGATTATCAAGGACACTACGTATCAACATCTGTCCTGCATAAAAAAGCACTCCCAAGTGAGACTGCTTAATTCCGGTGGTGCTCCATTGGATTCGACCGAAAGTGATCACGAAGACTCACATCGGATGAAGGAACAACTTGGACAATCATCTCGTATCAATCCCGGTCTGTAGAAAGCGAATGTGGTGAAACGTTTGCTGAGTAGAGTTTCTTATCAACATCGTATTAGCTTGTCGGTGAAAAAGTACATGTTGAGCTACCTTTTCCCGTCGATCATGGAGTAGACCTTTTTCTTGTAGCACCGCGCCTCTTTATCGAAAATGATTTTGCGTTCAGCTATCCACTTGTAAATGTAATAAACGAAATAGAGACAGAGCAGATTCAGAATAAATATGACCATCAAAATCATCGCATGGTAAACGAAGTCATTTGGAAACTGAAACACGATGAATATTATTTCTATTCAAAACCGCTTAAAATACCTTTAGAATGCTCTATAAGAAGAAAGGGGACATTTTATGTTGTTAATTTTTATTCATATCCTATCACAATATTTCATGGCAAAGTATTACGTGTGAACAACCACAATGATGATGAGATAGAAACGGAGGACCCGCATGGTGTGGTGGTGAACGCGTTTGCCCCAGGAAAGGGTAATAGCGCGTTCGTTCCCTACAACAAACACCTGCGGTCTGGAGTTTTGCGAATGTCTCAGCATCATTGTGATTTTATTTCTTCTTGAAATTTTAGTCCTTCATGGAGCGGTATTTAGAAGTAACGACACCAACGAATATTTGAGACGAGCAGAAGATCTCGGAGCAAAAGATGGGAATGGAATCGTGGGGCACACTTGTGAGGCTCAGATAAGCTTGCTGGTTATGTTCTAGTAGCTGACACAAAGGGTAGAAGAGTAGCTCTGTTAATCAAAACAAAAGAGGAGTTTTCACTACGTTCCCTCTATCTTCGTTTATCATCCTACTCGTAAGATTAATGAGCATGAGCACAAAAAAACAGAGAGGAGTATAAAATAAAAATTCTCACTTGGTGAAATAAACGAACGACTTCTTGTTCAACTTGGCTCGCATTTTCCACCACATCGTCAACCTAAAATTCCCAACGATATTAGTAAACTACACAATATTTTCCTCACTGGAATGAGAGGCACTGAATATACGACGTTTGTGGACCGAGGCTTCATTAGAACAGGCGGGGCTTCCCACGTGGGTGATGCAACTTATGGACGGGCATTTGAACACCACTAACGTTTACAAATTTCAAACTACAGCAAAGGTTAATGTTGCATCTAACCTTTTTTTTGGAAACAAACAGTTCTATTATAAGGCTCGTTGGGCGGACACGTTTCCGGCCGTGGTTACGTAGAGTGTTGGCAAATCCGACAGAGCTGGACCTGGAGCTTACTCAAACACACATAAAATATTACTGTAACAGCACATACCTCTGTGTCGAAGTTGTTGAGTACCTCATTCAGTCGATTTAGCGTTTCATTTAGCTGAGCACTGAATTTGTAGAGAACAAGGTGCACATTCGCTATTGCTTCATTTATACGGGTTATCTCGGTGTCGATAGACATCTGGGAACGCACATAAACTGTGTAATACGGTATAATATATAGTGTATTTTATAGAAGATATTAGAATAAGATATGTAAGAAGAAGAATTAATGAATTGTTTGCTTATGGACTCGATAGCATGTGCAGTGTCATGTGCGTGTGGTATATTTGGGGTTCTATCCCTCCTTCAAGCAAACTACTCCCTTACGTTTATCTAAAGGTGGAGAATTGGCGCTAAACCTATCTGCGAAGATAACACCACTGAGGAGATATATCGGTAGTTCCCCGCAAGTTACTGGACACATGAAGCGTTCCTAATGAGCTGCTCAAAGCTGAACGCTTCTGTCGACGCAGTTGCACATTTCTTAGAACACTAGATGTGAAAGCACTAGATATTGGTAGTTGGTCACAAATCAGAGATGAAATATGGCACTTTATTTAAAAAGTAGAAAAAAGTCGTGAAAATGAATGGCTGGAAGGATTTGTTGTGGAATTCAGTGACGTTCATGCGGAAAAAGAGCACGCATACGGCTTGAAGATGTGATTCACTGGCGTTGATAACGTTTGCCCTTCGTCACAACCAGACAAATATGCAGCACTTATCGTCGACACTCAGCTGACACATTGGATATATATCGATTGGTGATATTCCGATCATCACACCAAAATGGCTCCGCATGCACCATGAAATGCTGCAATAAGTCCACTTTGATGGGTTTTCCTGAGATGCCGCTGCAACTGTGCGTGCTAGAATAGAATAACGTTGAGCATTTAAAGTATTAAGAGAAGAAAATAAAAGAACAAAGCTCTCGCGTTGATCAATTCTTGAGGGATGCTCCATGCATTCTACTTCATCAAGCATCACTAGAGGTGATTGAATGCATAGATGGCCTACACAGTGACTCACAGTGGCCTACCGATGAATCTAGTCACTGCATCCATCCTTCCAGACAGGTCTGGTACCAATTTTCCGACACTGGAGAGACGGTGGAACGAGGGATCGATTCCGTGTGTATTGTAGAGCGCCTCTAACCGCTGCGCTACACGCGTTGTTGTTTAGAGGTTACCAAAGGCAAGACACTGAGTGCTTCTTGTAAAGCTGTACATCATTAGCTGGTTAATAAAACGTGTAGATTACAGCTGAATTATTCTCAAAACAGGATTGTTCTCGTACATTCAAATGAGTGAATGTTGAATGTTATAGTATGAGAAAATTAGAAGGACCTTACATCAAAACGTCACGTGTTCTGTTCATCTGCTTAGCCTTCTGGATTTTGGAATATGAACCACATCTAAACTACATTAAAAAAAATAAAAGGATAGAGCTCTCGGCATTGATCAATTCCTGAGGGATGCGCCATGCATTCGACTTCATTTAGCATCGGTGGAGGTGAATGTATGCATATCTGGTCTTTACAATGACTCGCGGTGGCCTACTGATGTATCGAGCCAGTGCTGCCGTCCTCCCAGACAAGTCTGGTACTAATTTCCCGACCCCGGAGGTATGGAAGGCTTGGTGGAACATGGGCGCGGGAATCGATTCCACGTGTGTGTTGCACGGCGCCTCCACCCACTACGCCACACGCGCCCAACGTTGTATGGAAGTGAATCACTTCATAGTTGACGATTTCACAGAAAAAATTGAAATGGGAGTAAAGTGGTACAATGGCAGTATTTACTTTCATCTGTTGACACAGTGGGCTTCATGCATTAATAGTGTACCAACAAAGTAATGAAAAATGCAGGCTATCAATCAAGTAGAGAAGACAAAACACCGCAGTCTAACAGTATTTTCAACTTCAAATTCTTCCTTTACATTCAGCGTTGACATTACTGAAATATTTAGAAGGAACTTGAACGGTGGGTAAATTTACTAAGGAACTCCGCAACGGCAATCATAACTAGATGGAATCACGAAAGTAACTTCGTGCATGAAAAAAGGGCTCGATATTGTCTTAAGAAAGGTAAGTAAGTTAAGAAGTCTTAAACCTAACAATACGGTTGACTTAGTACTCGAAATTCATACTTCTAGTTTTACTAACTGTGCGAAATTTCAAATTGATAGTTGAAGTGTAGGAAATGCGCAAGAACGGTGGAGCGGAGGCTATCATGTTGAGCAAAAAAAGCACATGCAATTAGCCGAAACCCTGATCGGAAGATAGAGTGCAGACTGACTGGGACTATATCGCCACAAGACCTCTTCTACGATGTAAGGAGGCGAATTATGGCGGTGCTCCCCAAAATGAACTTCCACTTTAAAAGGAAGCTGACAAGTGCAAGTTCGCAACTGGCACTGTGCTAGATTCTCCGACATTCATATTTCTCTATGAAAATCTCCAGAAAAGTCTACCGAACTATCTTTACATTGTATGCTACAAACTTTATTGAACGAAATCTTCCCTTAAAGAGATGCTTTACACTTCTATTATTAAATATTATAAAAAAGAAGGTGAAGCCCACGGCGCTGACCAATCTGTGAGGGATGCTCCATGCATTCGACTTCATCAAGCATCGTTTGAAGGAGACTGTCCTGACCACTGCGCCACACGAGCCGATATTCCTGCGTTTCGCACGGTTTCCGCGCGGTAGGTCAAATTGCACAACTTGGCGGCACGTTCGGCTTCCTCTCCTTTCACGAATCTCAGGCTGCGTCATTCCGGCGTTTTTCTGTCGCTTCAGCGATTTTCCGGTAAAAGGGTAAAAAGGTAATAGGATAAAAAAACCTAGAGGTAAAATGAATTTTTTGATTCGCTTGAACAACATTTTTCTAATAACGGTAAGAATTCATTCATTCATTACAAATCACAGTTCATGACTAAATTCAATATCGTATTAGAGTAGCGTTTTAGCGATTTTTTGCAGAGAAAGCTGTTCAGCACTTTCCTATTCTCATTAAGCGTCCGAAGATAAACTACTGATTTATAAAATTTGAAAGACACTTGACACTTGAGCGGCCCGTCCCCACTGGTTGTGCGGACCCCCAGCATAATCACCATATATCGGAGATTTACTGGTTAAGCCATTGTGGCTCCCTGGAATCCCGAGGTCAGCTGGCCTAGGTTTGCCCCAGGTCTTCACCACCACGGTCAGTCGCAGCCCTTGTTGATCAGAGGGAGATTTGCTACCATGCGACTTTGATACCAGGACGGTGGTGGATCCTGGTATTGGTTTACTCTTCTCAGCTTGGGAGACCCTGCCGGGGGACGAATCCCCCCGCTGTACATCGCAGTCCAACACCCAGGTACACCTTCCAGCCATCATGAGGCGGTAGGCCTTTGGAGGAATTTGAAAGACAAAGGATAAAAAGGGAATGGGATAAAAAAAGCTCTTTTATACTGCTACATTTAGTACTAAAGAATCTGTTCACAGTCATTTGAAGATCAAAGGACGGTCACTGTTACGATTTTTTTAAGGCCTTTTAAAGATGGGGAAATCACTGCCTTATAGCAAGAAATTATTTGACTTGCTCAGAATTCTCGAGGTAAAACTTACGCGCTTCATATTTATCAATGGAGGGCAGAGCCTTGTAATGGAAAACAATACATCAAGAAAAATTTGCTGCAGGCAAAATCTAAAACAAACAGAGAAAAGACCAGAACATTTATCAGAAGAAGCGGTACTTGCAAACGGTTCTCATGCTGCACTCGATCGTATCGCGTCCTACAAAATGCGTGCTCAACTATTTGGGCAATAGTAGAGTTGAAATCATTTTGAACGCTTCAACATCGAAATTTCCCATTTCTAGGAGGTTAGTTAGCTCGTCGGCTCCAAAGTTGGCCATTCTCAATGAAATTGTCGATTATCATGAGCCATGGTACCTTGTTTTTCCTTTCCTCTCCAAATAGATACAAACACACAAATTACTTGACTGCGTAGTTCTGAAATCGGTGCTCTAAATATTCACGCTCATTAACACATTCTTGACCACGTCACCTCTACAGGTGCTATTTGTAATAGGATATTGTGGCCGTCCTTCCAATGGTTTACAGCCTCATGGTGGCTGGGAGGTGTTTCTGAGTGTCGAACTGCGATGTACAGTGAGGTGATTCATCCTTCTGGCAGTGTCTCCCAAGCTGAGAAGGAGTCCGGCGTTTCTATCAGGAAGCCTAGCTAAGAGTAAACCAATACTAGGATCCACAACCGCCCTGGTATTAAAGTCGCATGGTGGCAAATCTCCTTCTGATCCATAAGGCTGCGACCGCCTCTGGTGGTGAAGACCTGGGGCAGACTTTGGCTAGGACGACCTTGGGATTCCACGGAATCACAATGGGTTAACCAGCAAATCTCCGAAAAATGGTGATTATGTTCTGACCCGCACAAACAGTGAGGACGGGTCGCTCAAGTATCAAGTAAGTATTGTCGCCGATATGACTTCTTCATCTTTTTTTCCACTGCTTCTTTCATTTCCTTTTCTTTGAAGGATATTAGAGAACACTGTATACAGAAATAAAAGCTCACTGAGAACGGAAATATAGTTTTTTCAGGTTTTTCTTCATTAAGCAAGCACGAGGTTGATATTATTGAATTTACTAGCATACAGTAGCAGACGTTTCGACGGTCTCGCCCTCTTCAGAGCCTGGAAAGGTCAGATCGACATGCAATCTACTCAGCCAAACACTTTTAGAACCTCGGCAGATAAGACTCAACACACAAATTTGCGTCCGGATAATACACAGCTTTTTTTAAACACTGACCGCTTTATAGATGTGCGTGGGTCAGGTTAACAGAAAGTCGGTCTTGGGAAGTTCCAATAAATTTTTTTTTACTCGAGAATGAAAAAATGATGAGAAATCGTCCGCAAACGCTCTAGTCTAGCTATCCCACAATTCCATGGAGAATCGATTCTGCCAAAATCCAACGATTTTCATGAAGAAGAGTTCTCAAGCAGCAGCCGAACCCAAATGGGAAAAGCTCGAAAACCTTCGTGAATGATGCATGTAAGGAAACGAATAGAATGCAGAATGTGCTCGAAACCGCGAAGTTGATCTGGAAGACGAGTCATATGAAGAAAATGACTAAAAATGCAGTACGATTTCTGTGTGTGATAAATTCCGAAGGTTGGAATTTCCACAGAGATTCAGCGAGCTGGGCTATGAAAGTTTACCTCATCCACAGCAATCGCCTGCTTTTCACCTACCAAATACTAGTTTTTCAATGATCTCGACAAGATCTTTTGCGAGAAATGCTTCCAATACCAAGCCGAAACTAGAACGGCCTTCAACGATTTCTTCACCTCTAGAACTCCGCACTTTTATGCAACCGGTATAACTAAGAAAATCCTCGTTACCAAAATTGTGTAGATTTTAGTGAGTTTTATATTGTCTGGCTTATTCTGAGGTGAGATATATACCTTAAAAATACGTTTTGAAATAGAGTGTTAATTTAGGAATAACCAAGGCAAATACAGTAGTTAAGTGGCCATACCAATTCGCCTTGTACGTAGACGTAGAAATTCAAGTGTTTCAGTACCTATGCAACTCATGTGCTCATTGCAGGTTATGCAGATCGTTTCAAAGTTTTTATAACGAGAAATGTGATAAAAATTTCACCCAGATTAACATCCACACAAATCGCTGAGATCATCATTCGTAATCGGCACTTTTTGAAGAAGTAGAAGGACAAAAAAATCACAAAAAGAAGTACCACATCACGCTACCGGTAAGGAATGAGCTGAAATAAGCGCGGAAGGAAAGAGCATCGGTCACAAGGTCGCTACAAATTTAACAACGGAGCAAATCGTACCAAAAGACAATTTTCTGACTTTCTGCGGTACTGACTCTCACAGATATCTATGACTAAAATAAAAACAATAGATGCCATGGCAGTGGAAAAACGAGAGAAATTCGCATGAGACAGACACTGAATGCACTGGTAAATGAATCCTATAATGTCAGGTAATATTAGTGTACACAATAAAACAGTGGTAGGTAGTGGGTAGTGTACCTTGTCATGAAAGCTTGCGTTTTATAGCATGTAAAACAACTTGTTGGTCGTCTTCTCGACCTTAGGAACAAAGAAATCTGTACATTAGATGAATTGTTGAGCTGGTGAAAGCATCTGATTCCCTACAATTATTCTTCCGTAGAAGTCAAAGGATTTCTGCCTCTAACGTTCACTGTCGCTAAACTTCAAGACTCCGAGTGTATTGAGAACCGGATTCCGCACCATCAAACCTCATTGCCTCGTCTAATCTTCTATGGTAGGGACGCGGTTCGACGTCTACTGAGTCTGAAATAGATTCGTTGGGAACACGTATGTGCTCATTAAAGGTGTCATGAAGACATTCAAAGTTTTGTTAATCATGTCAGTTCTCAAATATAAGCAACGTAATAATCATCGCATTTCAGCTAAGCGTCAAATAAAAAGAGTCAACGTAAAAAAACCACAAAATTAATCAAGGCTTGTGAAGTACCTTCCTAAAAAGGCAATGGGGAAAGCCATCCACAACTGCTGTGTTCATCTCTTCCACACCCATTCCTATCTTTCTCAGACCAAGGTGGATGGATATTCCACACCAACAGCTCTCCCTTCAGAAATTTAACATGCTGCCTTGTTAGTAAAAACCTTCACCACAAGTCCGATAAAAACAAAACCAAATACATGAATAACCTACGTCAGACTCCATCAACTATTCTATAGAGGCTATTCACACGCTATATGTCAGAATGAATGGTTCCTAATCAACAGGTGATAAGCAAGATCGTATGGTTGCACAAGAAGAGGGGATCTGCACGATATCGGCAACTATCGTCGCATCGGTCTACTGCCGACCAGTTTCTACAAGCTCTTCACTACATCCTCGATAGAAATGACGGAACAGTGGAGGAAGGACAGCCATGTGAGCAAGCAGGTTTTTGAAAAGGATTCAATACGATGCGCAATATCCACATTATAACGGAACTCAATTAAATATCGAGACAGTGCAACAGCCCTCTTTGTATCTTGTCTGTTGACTTCAAAAAAGCTTCCACTGAGCTGAAATTGAGGAACCATGGAAAGCTTAGACAGCCATGGCGTCTATGGGCAGTGAACAATGAAATACACAAAGATCTCCCATGAGTTGTACACGAACATAACGGGGATCTCAGCATTCTGCAACGACATCAACATTGAACTAAAGAGGCCGTTTTGGCAAGGCGATACCGTCTGCCAAAAATTTTAACCTTTCTTGAGAATAAGAGTAAAAATAGATGGTCCGCACGTACACTAACTTTGCTTATGATGATATCACATTTGTAACACCAAGCAGTGTTAAAGTGTTTCGTATATTTTGTAGTGCTGGCTGATTATAACACGCGTGTTGAAAGATCAGCCTCGATGGGATCTCAAGAAGACGACTTTCTTGAGAAAAGGTCATTTCATATGTCCCATAGCCATAGACTATGCACGTTCCACGTGGTGAATACAAGGTCAGCGAAGATGTAGCGAGAAACACAAAAAAAATCATCTTCAAATCCTTCCTTTAGACTCTGCATTCCTCCTGCTTTATAATAGGTCTCGGAAAGCTGGATTGTACATAAGTAGGATGAAAGACCACTAAGGCAACTGAACGCGCATTCAACAAAGCGACTATGGAAGTGTCATACGGAAGAGGGAGGGAATCCCTAGTTCCGTCCCTACATTAGCGGTCAAAGATCAAACGCTCAACAAGAAAACACCACATCCTTAAGAACGACTGCTACTGATATGTCATATGGCAAATAAAACTTTTGTGTATTACTAAGCGCTGTAAAAACTTATCAAGGAAAACAATGAGAGCTTTTTAAGTTTAACAAAACCGTGAGTGTTTATGTATAATCGAAATGATTTTCAACAGCCGAATATTTTGCAGAATTTTGTAGAAAGGAGTTTTTGTCAAACAGCTGGAATGTGCAGGCTGCTGCATCCAACGATGCTCATCTTACCTCGTCTGGCTGACGACATACCGACTCGTCGGGGTTCGTGCTCCATTGGTATTGAGATGTGATTTTGAACGTCATTTATTGACGAGGGATATCTTGAAATCTGATTAAAAGGCATGTACGGAGTCATAGTCGAATTCTCGTACCTGCTCGTGCCGTCCTTAGCTGATATTAAAGCTCGTTCAGTGCCTAAACGAAACAACATAGAAGCTTCTAATAGTAATAGGAAAGAACAAATCATGAATAACAAAATCGCCAAAACTGAAAAAGAATGGCACAGCATAATTTCTCCACGATCAATAGCAGTACACCTCAAGAACACACGCATAGACGGGATGCAACCTGGAGCGTCCCCAGGTGGCAGATAGGGAGTTAATAGTGGACCAGAAGTAACCTTTGATTCCCTAAGAGGTCCAGTGGATGGATCCACTGTTTTTGCTGCGCCGATTCGGCACAAACTTTCTGTATTTACAAGGCGCATTCATGCATGCGTATGTGGGTGCGTTCTCGCTTATGCGGATTGTATTCTACGAGTCAATTCGGCCAAAAGCCTGCAATCAAGTGACAGAGAAGTACATGCAAGGTAGTTAAGAGTCGCGTCCAACATATAAGCTCCATGTCAACTTTGGGAGAGCCTGGCAAACTATCCGTTAGTATATACAACCTCACGCTCATAGCTCAACAAACCATATGTGGGTATCGAAAAGCTAAACACAGTAAAATAAACGGCGTTTACTCATGTGACTCCGAAGAAGCGTCCGATATGCTACATTTGGGTAGGACAAGTAAGGGTAGACTGCTAAAATCTCAGAGCCATTCTACGCTGCCTAAATCGCAAAGGAATCAGGATGATCTATACCTAGAATGGCATAAACTACTAGTAACCACCAACTCAAGTCCAAACTTGCAAATCAATGCAGGCGAAATTTAAAAAAAACATAAAACAAAAGAACAACCCATTTCGAAAGCCCACTGAAACTTTGCCAATTATAAAACTAAGACGAATGCACTCTGACGCCCAGACGGAACAGTTGCGGACCCTAGAAAGGAAATGGAGGAAATCATTCACGATTACTACTCAGATATCTTCAATAGCCACGTCCTCTTGCCCTAAGCTGTATCACCTGTAGCCCCGCTGATCGTCGAGTGACTCGAGCGGACGCCACTAAGTCTTCCATTTTTTCCCTGTGGCATCCAAGGGTAGACCAGTGGGTTCTGCTCGCTCTACAGACTCGTTGAGCATCATGCTTTTATTCTAGGCTTTTTGTGAGGAACTCTAATCATCAGGTCGGTGGTCCTCCTGCAGTACGTTTGACCGAAGAATCCAGTCACTAACGGGTTTTGTCTATCGGTTGTCATTAATACGCATTACGTGTACTGTCCGGCCCATCTTATCTCCAAGAGCTTGGCGATAAAACGGCAGCTTCGATTTTTTTTATCGGTGACGCAGGTAGGACCTACAAATCTCTTCCTTCGTTTGTGTGACACAGCACACTCTTAGCATGTCCTTTCGACTGCGCGTCCAATAACGCTGAGTGATCTTTCATCACATTTTCGTAGCGACCAGGTTTCTAACGCATACGTTAAGGCAGAAAGTATCGTGGTGTCGAAAAGGTAGGCGGTAGTCGGGTGCTTTTTGTTTTCTTGACTATACCCTCGTAGCTCTTAAAAGCTCCCCAAGCCGCTCTTTTTCGTTCCGCTCAACCCTGGAGTTAAGTCGTTCGTCATGTTCATTTTCCGACTTAGACAGACTTAACTGAAGCATTCAAAGATATTCATTCCGTTGAGTGTGAATGAGGCGTACGCAACCAATCCTTTCCTCATGCACATCGTTTTTGTGAGATTTAGTCTAAAATCAATCATTCCACAGAAGTTGTCAAAATCGGCAAGCATTCATTTCGCCTGGTTACTATTTGATGCTATAGGGGCGAATAGCACTGTGACAGTGATGTCCGACATCACGAGCACGGTGCTAGCTTGCTAGCTCGATTCCGCTCCGGGCCAACAAAGCTCCTCATCCCTCCGGGGTCGAGAAATTGGTACCGGACTTGTTTGGGAAAAAATCGCTCTCTGCGATCCAATTGAGAACGCTTCATCCCGGCTATCTCAGGACTCCAGGGAGAATTCTACAACATTCAAAATTAAATGGAAATCCTCAAAAAGCAGCCGAAGCCACACGTAAAAGTTGGAAGATCTTCGTGGACAATGGATGCGAGGAAACGAATCGAATGTGAGAAGAGCTGGGATCCACACAGTAGACGTGAAGACGGATCAAATAAAATAAAAATAAAAAAATGTTTGGTGTTATAAGAACGATGTTCTCAGCAAAGCGAACACGGTGTAAATCCCGACTTTTAAATTTCACTTCCGTATTGTCCCATCCAAATTTTCGTTCTCGAGGGTGGTAGTAAAGAATTTTGGAGATAGAATCGCCTTGCCTAACTCCTCCTTTGACGTTGACGTTAGTATTCTTGTACTATAGTGTTTGATATATTTTGATTCTAAATTTTTTGTACAGCTCCGGAAGAATTTTTATATACTGAGTAGCGAATACCTGACTGCCCAAGGCTTCGATTACTGCTTCTATCTTAGCTGACTCAAAGTTCTTCTTTAAATCAATGAAGGTGAGGCAGAGAAAGCAGTCTTTGGCAATCTCCCGGTACCTCAGTGAGTCTTGTTATCGTGCACATGTTGTCCATCGTACTAAATCCCTTTCGAAACCCTGCTTGTTCACTAGCTGTCCTTCGTCTAATAGCCTACCAATCCTGTTCAGGATGACTGGAGCGAAAAGTTTGTAGAAGACAGACACTTAGCAGATTGGTTGATGGTTGCCGCTAACGTGAGGTTACGCTCCTTAAAAAAATAGCATGATCTTACTGGTCTTCTATTGAGTAGGGGATTTGCATTCAGACAGGTAGCATGTAAAGAGCCGATCCAGGGTGTTTATGAGAACTGGCGGAAGAGAGTTCAAATGCCCAGATTTTGTCCAGCTTAGATCTCGTGTTGTTCAATTTTTCACAAGCGAAAGGCAATGTCTGATTTCGGAAAGGAGAAGCGGTCGTACAACATATCTATCTTCTCCTATTTCACATGAAAGCAGAAGGATGTGGCTATTGAAGAGATCAGAGGACGATCATTATCAACAACAGTCGTTCTCTATATAAGAGTATCTTCAGGTGAGATTGCCTCATTCCACCGGTACTTCACTGACGAAGATCCGACTCAATAGGACGCAGCGACACTACATTCAGAAGACGAATGGCTGTGGACCATCGGCTCAGATCATCGATTCTGGTGTAGACGAAGACGTCGGAATGTTAGCCGGATAAAATGTTTTTATCAACCTCGTACGAGCATAATAAGCTAAGAAAGTATCCTTTGTTATTTTATTCACGGATGAGCCCATCGGTAAAACGAACATAGAATTAGTCCTTGTCTTAGTTCTTAGTTTTATTTTTTATTTCTTCCTTCTGCTTTATCATACTATCTTTTATTTTTTCGTTAGTTTTTGGATCACTTCTAGGAAATGAAGGCGTCTACATGTTTATTTTTAGCAACACTTCTGCAGTTCTGCTGACCTTCAGCGAAAGTTCCAATAATACCGGTTATTTCATAGGATAACAGTTATAATAAATTAGAGCCCAACTTTGCTTGAATTTCAACGTTTGATAGCTCGATTTCTTTCCATCTAAAGAGTCAATCTTCTGTGTTCTCATGATAATGTGGGCCTAACTCAAAGAGAGGTGAAATGCCAAGCTTTTTGTACAACACAGGAATCCGGGGAACGATTACACAATATACCAAGGGCTAGTAATCTTAACTCAATAGAAGCGTGATCCATAGAAAATCTACGACTCTAATAGTCATATGACCTATACTCATTTCTCCTAAATAAATCTTCAATTTTGATTCTTCTTTATAATTTCGCTATTACTCACCATCTTTATTGTTCACTATCCGTACAATCGCATGAACCTTCGTTATCAGATTCAGTATCAAAACCACTGATAACAGGATAAACACTACGATAAGCGTTATGAACAGCATGTAGAATACCCAAGAATTTGGCACCTGAAATACAAGTTGGCATAGTCGATATGTCGACTCTCGAACTGAAGCACAACGTAAAATAATCGATATATTGAGTAGCGTGCAATCTCAATTGTTCAGTAAAGCGTATGAATGGCAACCGATGGACAAGAGCCGTTAGTCAATGGATTCCTCGGGATGTCAAACACACTGCAGGAAGACCACCGACCCGATGGTCAGAGTTCTTCACGAAAAGCCTAGAAGAAAGATATGATGCTCGACGAGCGAGCAGAATCCACTGGGCTACTCTTGCACGCGACAGGGAAAAAATGGAAGATTTACTGGCGCCCGTTCGAGTCACTCGACGATCAATGGGACTACAGCTGGTACAAATGATACAATTCCAATTGGAATTTCCCATGTTTTAGAGATGACTTGAGCCGATTAATTTCCTCAAAAAACATGAATTCTGTGAATGCAGCAACCTCACTGATATGGTCATTCAACTAAAATGGTGAAATAACTCAGTACAGTTGAAAATGGCTCTGCAGTTATCGTTCAGCATTGAGAATCTATTCCGGATATTTATGTGAGAAGACAGAACTGATTAAAGGGAAGAAAAAATTTCCCGTTTAGTGAACAGATTTGTTGAGAAATCGAATCTACTCGAACCATTCCACTGGAAGAATTCTTAGCCAATTCGATACCACGTGGGTACAATTCAATAATCTGGTTTACCATGGCTCCTGTCAAACTTTTTAACTTTATGCCAGTTTGGATAGTTTCAAAAAAAAACCGTCAAGAAAGAATCAAAAGCCGACACAAGTGCTCCACTTAGTTTGAAGGTTTTACTTTTTTTCAAGGTTTGAAGGTCTAACTTTTGCCAAGCCTACTTTGAAAGCATTACTTCAAAAAATGGAGGGCAAATAGTTTCTTCACGAATAAAGCACCTGAGAAACGGAGTCCCCAACTTGGTACGTCACCGAGCCAGCGTCCTTTGCAATGTTTGCCACAGCCTGAACAGAAACGGTTATTGCCAAAGGGCGAAATAAGTCAATGCGATTGGAGCTAGGAGCATTTCACTTCTGTCCATTACCGTCATACTTTAAAGAAGACTAGTTTATACTTTGAAGAAATCTGCTTGAAATAAAAAAAAATCCACCACTGCGGTTTTCTTTGCAGCGTCTACAAGCACCTTCCATCGAAAATATCCCTCGTCAGTGATTACTTATTTCTCGAGGAAGCGTTTTCTGCGAAAAATGGTGAATTGGATCAAAAATAGAAGCTCTCTAATTCAAATTATTTTGTGGGAAATCATCAAATCCGTTAAGTTTGGCATCCAATTAAAGCCATCGTAAATACCGAAAAACACAGTGCTGATGGATTACAAAGGAGCTATTGAAGGTTGTTCCAATGCTGCCTGCCTTTTCAAGCTATTTACTAGGATGGTTTACTCTCACAAAGGCGTTGATAGTGTTGAATAGTGTAGATGTCTCGTGGTAGAAAAAAGCGGTAGATATTCCATTACCAGAGCAAGAAAAGGGAAATAAGGTACTTTATTTATTCGGTGTGCGGTGCCATCCTAAGTACATTTAGCTTTATTCCATCAAGTATCAGTTTTTATCTTCACAGGACATTCAGCTTAAAAAATCTGTAAAGATTTTTTGCCTATGAACTGGACTCCTTGTTCAAATATTGTGTTTTTCCACGACTCACACAGCTGCATACACAGGGCTTTGTAAGAAGATCATTTTCTTAATTTGCTAAGAAAACACCATGTAACCACAAGAAAATCAACCAAGTGAATAACAATGAAGTCCTTTTCAGAACCATGAAGAACGTGATGAAGACAGGTCAAAGCGAAGCCTATATAATCCACTGTACCTCAAAATTGGCAGTGAATCAGAAAAAATCAGGGATATTGTTGGACTCCTCTTTACCAAAAGGCTGCTTTTAAACCAGTTAAATTCTTTCGTCTTTAACGACTCCGAATGGTGCAAACGCTAGCAAACGTTAGTGTAATAGAAAATGCACGTTTTTTGAAATGTTTCAGAAATAATTCAACAATGCTGCCTTATACCGAAGACTGCGACAGCTCACTGTCATACTTTTTCTAACCAGAGATTTCAAGAGCATGTGTAAAACCAAAAAGCGTTCGTCATTGACCTGCACCAAGGGATATGCGCCACAAATTCGATTACATCACTGGGATCGTATAAGTGATTTAAGATTTCGCCTCTACATACAATTCCTTGCGGTAGCTTACCGATCAAGTCAGTGTTTTTTATCAATCTAGACATATGTGGTACCAAGGAATGGAAGGGTTAATTAGCTCTAGGAGAGGATGGATCCAGAAACCACGTGTCTATTGCAGGGGGCACTTCTTATCATTTCGCCACTGGTGCCGAAACATACGAAAATTTGCACTTAGACCACAATATCGTCTCTTTAGTGCAAAGAAAGACATTCATTGAAGTGGAATGAATAAAGTGTAGTTGAACATTAGGTGAGTAAAAAACGATTTCAGGAAAGAATGTACTTTATCGAAGTTGTCCAAAGTGATGTTTATCCTTCTCGTAATTCCACTGATTTGTCCATTGATGTGTGCTACCAGAGTGCTCAGCTGTGCCAGTGTACTACTAAGTTCTGATATAGTCTGGTCTACTGACATGCCTAAAACAAGAAGGGCATAACAGTGTCCTAAAACAATCACAGAAAAAAATATGTTGCAAAATAAATCGCAATCGAAACAACAACTGTATGATTCAACTTCATTACAGTTGAAAGGTTATAAACAATGGAAGGAAAGGGACAACAATAATAAAAGCATCGGCAATCGCAGCATGTAACGGATACACAGAGTGGTTATTGATCAGGAAAGCAAAACCTTGGAATAACAGCAGTTGGAACTGTCCAAAGTCAGCCGGAAAATCAAAATGGCCATTTCCAACCAAAGTCCTTTCCTTACCGAATGTCCCGTTCACCGACTGAACGTAGCATATGCCACAATTTTTAGGTTGTCCATTGAGCTCCACTAGAGGAAAACAGAGACCAGCTCATTTTCATTTGTGTTTTTAGAAACCGTTCTATCACAAACGTCAACGTTCCTCATTAACGATGAGATATTAACCGTACGTGGACTTCAAAACCTCGATTATCCCTTCTGAGGACTGAGGAGCTACCCGCTACACCAATCGAGGGTCCCTTGCTTTGCTTTTCTCTCAGCCACTTTTTTATGCTAAGGCTGCTATCAGCAATCATCCATCAACGTTATCTCACCTCTGGGTTCCGAGTTTTGCAAATATCTCAACATCGTTGTGGTTGCATTACACACTATACCCTGCCTGGAAAAAAATAATAGGCAGTGAATAAATGCTAAACATTGCGTTTTCCCATCTAGTTCTACAAAAGCTGTTCAACCATAGTAAAGGTCGGACAGCAGTCGAGGAATTGAGTAGAACTCTGACCGATCTGGATGAAGTCTGGCTTTCATCGGCTTCATCGTTTTTCGAAATATTTTCACACTACCTGTCCCCATATTCACTTCTTCCACCTCAACTCTGTTCTTGAAATCTCTGTCATCCGTAGCGTTCCACACAACGTCAACATATAAAAATTCTTTTCGGTCTAAATGAAAAAATTTTTTACATATCCCAGTAAAGGAATTTCAAGCTGCTGGGATTCGCCTTAAATACGATTACAACGCTTCCAAGAAGTACAAACTGGGATTCACCGTCGACCTGCATCCGATGTGTATAGCAGCCGTTGAAATAATCAATCGTTTGTCATGTTGGCATCGTTGAAAGACCTTATGGCACAACTGTATCATTTTTATGAAAGTCCACTAATATTCGAAAGGAAGAAGAATTTTAGGACAATTTTTCGAGCTCATGAAAGCTCTTCCATAGCGTTGAGGCTTGTAAAATAATAGGGTATTAATTTGTAGATAAAAAAGTATTTTAAGTAGAGTATCAGACAAAATAAACGTATTGTACAAGTATTAACCGTCCGCAAACCGAATAGAAACTTTTGGAAATATGATAACTTAACTTCAGTGTTGCGGAGATATTTGCAAAACTCCGGACCGCAGGTGTCTGCTGCGGGTAACGAACGCGCTATTGTCCTTTCTGGGGAGTAACGAGTTCACCACCACATCATGCGAGTCGTTCGTTTCGCCTGTCTCTCAGCTAGTTCTATCGATCTTTTGCCTATAGGAACGAAGGACTCGCATGGTGTGGTGGTGAACGCGTTACTCAACGGAGAGGACAATAGCGCGTTCGTTCCCCCACCGCAGACACCTGCGGTCCAGAGTTTTGCAAATATCTCAGCATCACTGAAGTTATATTTCGCAATATACCCTGCCATTAAAAAGAGTAGGCAGTATATAATAAGTTGAAATTATGATAAGTTATTTCTACAGAGTTACAACTTCAAATGAACATTTTTCAAAGACTGACCTTGCCTTTAGTTTGTATTTGGCTAGGAAAACAATTCTTGACCGCCTTATATCTTCTTAATTTGTCATGAGACATCACTAATAGTAGACCACATTACCTTACAACATAGCAAGAATTCCATGTATTCAACAGTTTACTGAAATTAAAGATTTTCCTTAAAGTCTGGAATTTTTTCTCCTGACTTTCATTTCATAACCGGACCCTATGAACAACCGTGAAATACGCCATTGTGAATGGATCGTTGTTCTGAATAGGATGTGGAAGTAGCATGTATACAATGAGTAATAGCGCATTCCGGTGACTCAACGAACGAACTCGCATCGCTGTGGGTCCGGCGGGTGTCCGTTAGCTACAAACAAGGATCCAAAATTTTTCGGAGATCCGAAGCGGTCTCCGAGAAATTTTGGTGGTTTTACTGTCATGCACATACGAATAACCTTATTGTCTTTTTGAATCTATGTTGTAGCGTACAGCAATTTCACATTGGTCTACTGTGTGCCTCTTTCCCAAGAAAGCGTAAAGCCTGAAGTGCACCTCAAACCGGGTAAGTTCATAGGCAATCCAGACTTGCAAGACGAAGCTTTACCAGTACTCACTCATTTTACAACGGGTGATTAACAGGATCCGTTGGTAGCAAAACATGAAGAAAGCATCAATGAGTACAACACCATTATGGTGACATAGAAAAAATGTCTGGTTCCAAATGCTATCGCTCCAGCAACGATGCCATCCTGGGGGAGTCCGATCAAAACATCGCCAGCACCATTAAATAAGAAACCGAGAGCACAAAGTGTTCGCTTATTTGTCGGTAGAGATTGACAGGGATTACATGTAGTGCAAATGAAGTTTTCTTCAAGCCCGGCGTACTTCGCCCACAAATTCTTCTGATTCGCAGCGCATGGAGGTAAGGACTTGTGATAGGAACTTTGCGAAGATTGGTCACCCATACTGCATAGTCTGCTAGCATATCTGGATGACCAAAGAAGTGCAAGACACAATTACTATTTCTATGCACAAGCTGTCTCAAAGAATGCCTCGAAATCAAACGTGATATTGGGCAGTATATAAGCTTGTTATTTTGATGGGAGGGGCATATTACACTTCTATGTGAATTCTGTGCGGTTGGTCTCCACGCGACATACCTCAGTGGAAGCCTCATAGAAAGCGGTGATTGTGCAAAGCTGTGTTCAATGTGATTGAAATCTTGGTTTAGTGTTTTCTCTGTTTGGTTATGGAGGTGTTTAGCCGGGTAGATTGCAGTCAGCTTGACCTTTCCAGGCTCTGAGGAAGGCGAAATCTTCCGAAACGTCAGCTTGTTCGTGAATAAAGAATAAAATAACATCTCGTGTTTGCTAAACAAGAATATAAAGTATTGTTCGATCAATGCCGAGGTTAATAGAAAGTCGGGAGTAGGAATTATTACAATTACTACATTTATTCATCGCTCTATATTCCAGTTCAAAAGTGGAAACCTCTAAGAACAGAGACAGTGATTGTGAGCGTTAGCGAATTTCATCGATTGAAATCGCCCCTGATTACACGGCTTCCCCGCCGTTATGTCAAATGATCACTATTTGTCGGAGAAATCGGTTTTTTCTGTTAACGATTAGTGTAGGAAGACTTTAGCATGAATGATGGAGGAGAATGTCCCGGAATAAATCGCAAGTTTACACAATGGATTCCCTTAGGGAAGACTTTTTTCAAAGACGCTTACAAAAAAGAAACTCGTTGCATCATCTGTTTCACAGGTAAAAAACGAGAATTATCCACTGTTAAAGAATGAAGCTTCCAAACTAAAAGTGCGGTTCAGGAGGACAAGAAGTGACAAGAATTTTATGCCATTTTTTGGCATGAGCACGCAAACTTCGTAAGCCCTTCGCTTTGAAACGAAGACGAAATTACAACAAATCCGAAGGCCTGCGATTTCACGTAAGTTACTCATTTGCTAACACACCTGCTGTCCCTGGTGAACAACAGTGTTGCCCAACAGACGACCACTTTCAATTCTTAGTTCTTCCGACAATGTCGCAATCTTTTCTGGCAGCATTGTTGGAACAGAGACAGTGATCAAAAGGCTTTAACAAATAGTGGAAGAAAAGAAATATGTTTCCATCAGATAAAATACGACTATGAAAAATACTGCACAAACACGAAGATTCTAATATCTAAACAGAACTCGGAACCGCTGGTGAGCCTGGAACCAGAGAACCCAGGTAGTTGTGGTTCGAAGCCCAGCTAAGGTTATGGGTTTTGCTGATATCTCAGCACACTCGCGGTTGTAGTTCACACAGCACCTGGCCATGAAAAAATAATTGACAGTAAATAAAAGTGAAGACATTGTTAGAAATGAGTTTGCTTTACACTGATACAATGGTCCTCTAACTGGATTAATGCTGCATCCAAAGTGAACGAGTGAGGTTTTTGAAGCACACTCTGGACATTCATCATCACACCGCACTCTGTAGTTTAAACTCTCAAAGAATTTGACCTCATGCTGACCAGCAATAAGATTTATCGCTACAAATTCCGGGAGTAATTACTAGAAAAGCCATGCGAAATGCTACAAACGGATCTATAGCTCTCTGAACCACAAGCTCGTTGTGTATCGAATGATCTAGACCACTCGCACTTTGCACGATTTTCGTCGGGTCCCCCTAGATAAAGAACATGCTTGTGGAGTTGAGAACCTGAGATGCCTACGGAACACACCTTGCTCTATCTGCCTAACGTTTTTAAGTGTCCTCTTAGTTTTAAATTGGTCTAGTACTCCAAATTACAAAAATAGAAAAGTATATTCATGTTACTTTAACTTCTTGTTTACTGCCTTTCTCTTTCATGGAGGGTGTGATATCACGTACAACCACAAGTATGGCGGGACATGAGCAATGTCCTGTCGTCAAAAAAAAGAATAGGCAATAAATAATAAAGTTAAACATTGTGATTTCGACTGCAACTTCAGTTTAACTGGTTTCGATGCCGATTTGTACTTCCCAGATCATTTCCGTTGATGGTTGATTGCTGATAGAACTGAGAGCAAAAACAGATTGACAGAAAGGAAGGCGGTTGATGTTGTCGATAGCACATGAGCCGTCGGCGACAGTAATCGCTGGCTTGAAGCCCAACCGAGGTTTCAAGCTTCTCTGTCCATATATCAGCATCGTTGTGGTTCTACTGTTTTCATTTCTATGGTGCTGTTTTGAATCGTGGAAACGGCACAGACTGAAAACATCAATTGTTTCTCGTTGGACGAAATCCAGTTTGCTCAATAGCTTCACTTCGAAATACGACGTTCAGAAAAAAAAACGGTAAAGATACCAATAAGTGAAAATACTTCTGAAAAATCCTATGTAATAAAAAACACCACATCAGGAAAAATACTTTTATAGGGACGAAAAGCTAGTGAACTAGACCTGTAGCTAATGGGTTGTGAGAGGCTTGCCTAAATTTTAACGCTGCAATTATTGTCGCCCACGCCTGAGTCACATGTGACCCAATCCGGCTCCGATGTGGGAAGAAGATGAAAATTTTCTCCATGATTAGCTCATTACAAATGCGAAAAATTTTACAATAAACACTTGTAAGCACTTGCACAAAGCTTTTGGATAGCTTGTTTTTACCCGCAGTGATTGCCGTTATAGGGAGCTGCCAACAATTTTCTCCTCGGATGCCACATTACCTTGAACCTCACTTACTAGAAAAAGGTAAAATAACTACTGTGTCTCCAACACAGTAGAAATTACACTTTAAACCAAAACAGATGGTAGCCACCATCCATTAACTAACTGAATATCTCTCACATCTTAAATCCGAGAATGTTCTGGTTGCTTGTTATTGCACTACGGATGACCTGCAGCAAAGAAAACGTACTGTGGAGCTTTGAGCTCGGAATGGGTCCAGGAAGGTAACGTTGAACGGGAATACAAATAAGCGCTGTTTGTATGCAACGAGATTTATGACATGTTTGTAAATCTTGCGTCCTGTAGTTACACCAAGCTAGCACAAATGTTAGCAGACCCTTTCATCTCGCATGAGCAATGTGTATAGAATTGCCGACATCCTTACTATTCATGCCGAGAACGGTTTCACTCCGACGTGAAAACAGTACATAGGGAAATATGGTCCTAGATGAAACTTCTCGAAAAGTCCAGAAATCACCACAGTCCTAAAAGAGGGCAAACAAGTCCAAAACTATAGCCCACACTAATTAAAAGGTTGAAGTGGTTTTGCATTACAGAATTATTCATACAGCATTAATTAACGGCATCTCGTCGCTTTTGTACGACAGACCACAGACTTTGACGGTTATTTCCCTTTCTGCAGCACATGGGACGCCGCTTTTCACATTATTCTCGAGCGACCGGTTGATTAATCAAAGGATTCGTTGCATTCGCAGGAATCGCTATCATCCTGGAAGTCTGAATTTGAACGAAAAAAATTTCCCTCTGATCACAAGAACCAGCAACTTTTTGTAGTGGTGGTGTGAGAGCCCCTTCGTCCAGCTATTATATTTCGGATTTGTAGAATCTATCTACCAACTTCAATATTTTGAAAATCCTTAGGGTGCAGCCGAAGCTATATGGCGAGATAGAGCATTTCTGTGAATGATGGTTGCAAGCCAACGAAACGAGTAGAAGGAGTGCTAAGACACCCACGGCTTATGAAGCGGATTCATTGAGCATCTAACTGAACCAGATCCATTGAAAATTTAACGGTAAGGAGTGGCAAGACGGCTCTACTTTCAGTAACCAAGGCTTCTGTGATGATCCAGGCACCTACTAACTTTTTATATGTTTACACAGATTCCGTTTATAATCAAGAAATCCCCGCTAGATTCCTACATCAAATTTCCCTCTGATTACTCAAGACACAATATTTCACGTAAAATTGTCTCGATGACCAACTTTCTCAAACTTCACGTCCATGAGAAGAGTTCCTGCTTTTTGAATATGAGGACTGCTACAAGTCTATTTGTGAAATCATAAACTGGCCACTGTTTTATCGCTTGTAAAAGGATAATCAAACAAAACGAGGTCTTCCTAATCGAACATAAAACTTGAAAAATGACCAAAAATGTCAAAAAATTGTAAAAACTTGGAAAAAAGAGACGAAGAAAGCAGTAAAATACAAAGGACAAATGTAAATCTCCTAAAGTTTCATCAAGAAGATTGGAGCAGTTGCCTAACAAGAAGAATAAAAAAGTTCAAACTCGGCGCTTAACTTTACACGTTCTCGGTCAGCCTGCGAGAAGAATTCAGATCTCATAGATACAACTACAAAGCTTTCATCGGACAACGATGAGATTAGGACAGAGGGAAAGAGATGGATTCAACTGACTACCATAGAACTGCTGGCGTGGTGAAGATGCATCACCAGTGTTTCTTTCAACGGATAACTCCAGAAGATTTAGATTAGCGATGTGGTCGTCGAAAAAAAGAACTTCGAAAATAGATGAATTGAAGATGACAAGAGAAAGAATGTAGACGAATACTACGAAAAACATCTGGCTGGTACCATTAATCTTACATCAAGAACAGTTTATGAAACAAAAGACGAAAGGATTTGAGAGATCATGGAGAGCACGAAAGAGAATACAAGAAGCACGAACAAATGAGAGAGTATGTTGTGTGATCTCGAATTGTGGAAACAGGTATCCAGTGAAATTTGCACTGCAGAGCAGACCGTCGTCGGTTGTCGCTTGTGGAGTGCGCGCGACAAGGTCGTGCTCGGGCTGAAGCACAGAATGCGATGATAAGCGAATTCCTGATCAATTCCTTGTGCCTTCTCGTCCGCTTTCATTGATTGGTGGCATTCGTGAAGCACGGACACTCTGATGGTCCGAGGCTTTTTTCCGGGTCATAGCCACTCTTCGGGAAGATAGAACAGTAACGAACAGCAACGCACTACTATACATCGGTTTTTGAGCAAAACTAACGACAGACACCCGAACAGTTCTTCACTCTTCCGGAATTTATGGACGCTCTTAGTTAATCGTCGTATCCCTATAGAGAAAATAAATGACTGCATTTGCTGTTTCTGCCTTTATAGCTCAAATTTCATACAAATTTTTTCATGTCCCGAAGTTGATTAGAATGGTGCTTATAGTCCAAGTAAGGATAAAAGTGATCAATTTCAATTCTGAACATCAGATCTTTAAACTCCTAAATTCTAATAAATCTGCTAATGCTCAATTCAACGCGCCGTTCTCCGTTTTGTTTTCTTACGACGAAAACGAACATTCTCTTCGTTGATATATGAGATAAAACCTGTGCTTAGCGCTAATTACGAGAGAAAAACAGCTCCAGTACAACCATGGAGAAAGTCTGCGGCCGTACAGCAGAATTGTTTCAAATACAGAGGGTAACAAGGAAAATCTACCAAAACCTCAATTTTTGAAACATTTCAGCAACGTATGAGTAAAAGTCCGATGAACTGTGTAGTTCGATAGATTCGAATTAATCAGTCGCAGAGGAATGAGCCGCAATATTTGTGCTGCATTTGCAAATCAGCTGGGCGTGAATACTGCTGTTGCCTGTACAACGGCACGCCTAGCCGGTCAAACTACGAGTCAGTGTTGCATACTTCCCGACACCTACCTATTTACTAGTCATGCCATTTACCTATTCCTCATGGACAAGGAGAACTAGGTTAAGGTAGTGACAGATGGGATGAAATCAGTAATGGAGAGGGAGTAACGCTTTAAAAGCTACTGCGCTCTCTTAGTGTGATAAACGCGAAAACAACGAGAAAAATCGTGGTTGAAACACCGTAAGGTGAGTTTTACTCCGAGTTTAAGCTCTCCATGTAAAAGTACTGTGAAAAGAACTGTTCCGCTTAATACCTGTCGGGTGTCCCTAACGTCAATCAATATGATCGGCTGGTTCAACAAAGCTGAGCACAAACATTGTAGCGTCGACGAGATGAGTAGATGCGGTGCCGCTTGCCGCGTCGTGGATGCGGAATCCAACGCTGCTGATATGAGCAGGACCGTTGCCGACGTCGAAACTGGTCGCAACCAACATAAGCGCATAGGAAGGTGATAAGAGTAGACGGAAACATCACGCTCCCGTTCCGATACGTCTCTGGTCTCCGGACGATGCTTAGACATAGACAGCACTGTACTTTATAACGTTTCCAAGCAGAATTCACGATATTCAGTGACAAATTTGTAACCCAGTAGTAAATGGAATGTCAAACAGGCACTAAGAGGAATCTTTCTTTGCTTGGGAAATAAACTGTCGTTTCACGGACGACGACAAAAAATGACTTAATAAAAAACAGCGGTGAAAGACATCAAAAAGACTTGATCTGGAACTAAATGAGTACGTATGTAGCAAAAATAAGAGGGCAGTAAGCAGTCGATCTGTTTCCCGAGATTTGCTTTGATCTGTTAAAGCCTGATTATGCCAAGAATTCAAATACATTTATAGACGTCTCATTCGGTGGCCTCTTTCTAATTTTTTTCAGGGTGTACAACGATGTTCCATTTATTTAAATTCCATGAGTTACTTTAGAATAGAACAATTGCCAATAGACACAATATGTTGAACTCAATGAATATGGTAAGTAGGAAATACAAAATAGAAAAAAATCAATGTTTTTTTCGGGTGAACATTACTTTAGTGTTCTACCAAGAAGCCTACTGACGAAGTTAATTGAGAAGATTGATCCCTTCACTGAAGTACTCCTATCGAAATACGCACAAACGAGGTCGGCAATAGAAGCTGTTGCTGGAAAAAAATCCACGCATATCTATCGATGTGTTGTTAAAACCACTGAGTAGGGTTACGCCTCTCCAGAACCAACTTGAGGTGATATCCGAGCTGACGCGAACGTTGCAGAAAGCCAGACGGAGAACGAACGAGAATGAGTTCGGATGATACTGAAGTTCACGACGGCAGTGTTACCGGCGCTGAATCATTCCCATATCATCAGAAAGCAAATATCATCTCGCCCACAACAATATGTACAACGAGGCGATAGGACGGATCAGAACCGATGACGCTTCCCGAAGACAGGCGAATTTCATCGGAAAAAGCCGACTGATTGGAAGAACTGTTCGAAAGTGCATGTAAACACCTTTAACAATCGACGTGAACGAAGAATTTACTTGTACTTGAGAAAATTTGCTTGGAACGAACGCGCTGCTTTTGATGTTTTAGCTAACCACCCTGCTGTTAAATATTAGTTATTTTGCGTATTCGTAGAAGAACGAAGAATTTTAACCTTATAAATCTAAGAATAATTGACAACAAGCCGAGAGGGACTTTATGAAGTCTGTAATAAGAGAGTGATTAGCTGTGAGAGAATAAAACACAACTAAATGTGGAAATAAATATGGTCCCCTATTGAAAGAAGAACTCTAACTTACCGATGATTTAAGATTTAAGGGATAATGTAAAAACGATGTATAAAATCACAACTTGTAACCTTAAGGCTACTAATCATCGAGTAACCTAACTTTGCACCACTTCCCACTTCCTCATTTGCTCCGTGGTGTGAAGGCCCAGCACGGCGGAGTTCACTAGCTCGAGGGACTCGAACAGCATCACGTTTTTTATAAGGCTTTTGTCTTCAAACTTTTTGAGAAAGGACAGCCAGGAGTCTCTCATCGGGTTCCGTACTAGAAGGATCTACTTTTTCTGATAGTTCGCAAAGAATTGTAATATAACATCCTCCAGTTGTTCTATGAAATTTCGAGAGCTGATGGAAGATATTAAATCAACTGAATCGTTCGAAGAGTTTCAGGTCATTGCTTGCAGTACGTGACATATTAGCTGGAAACAATTGAGACTACGAAAAACAAGACGGGTTAGGATTTTTTCACAGCGCTTCCTTCAGCAAAACAGTGTGAACTCAGCTTTTTGTTGACTTTGTCTTCACGCCTTCTTGTTTATCCTGCTGCCCAAAACTCTATTCAGACGTAAAAATTAGTCAAATATCTTTGATAGAGCCATAAAAACCTAGTGGATAAGCAATGAAGGAATGAAAAACCCGATTGTTCTTGGAAGCAAATAGTCGACGTGACGAGAGGGAGCGGTGTCGGTGGGCCGGCAGTCACTCGACCAGGTTGATGTTTGCGCAAGAGAGCAGAATATTGAATAGTAGCCGACCCTCGCTGGCTATTGCCGAGCTGTAGCCGAACTCATAACGAGACCATGTCTGATCGTCGACGACTGCAAGCCAACGGATGGCGATGAAGTTCAACACGCGATCCCGAATCCACAAACAAACCCGCTTAGCTCGTTTCTTCTTTCTCTCCTTCTTCACTCAGATGGATGACCGAACGAGCAGTTCGTACCTCATGTGTAACGTGATCATAATCTTCTCGTCCCACTTCATTGTCATACTGCTTGTTATAAATTTAGCACACTGAATCTTTGAAACGAAGGATCCACATGGTGTGGTGGTGAACGCATAAGCCCCCGGAAAGGGTAATAACGCGTTCATTCCCCACCGCAGACACCTGAGGTCTGGAGTTTTGCAAATATGTCAGCACCATTGTGTTCGTATTTCGCATAAAACCCTGCCATAAAAACTGTAGTAGGCAGCAAATAGAAAGATTAATATTGTGGCTTCTCTAATCTCTATTGTAGGTTGAGAGAAGAAGTAAATTTCACACATTGGTCAACTGCTTGCCATAGGTAATCCTTGATCCTTGTTCACCAGAAACAGGTTTAGTGCTTTAAGGCTGGAATTCATCCAAACCGTAGTGATTACCGCAACCAGTTCTCGATCGACTGATTAGAAAAAGATGTAGCAAACTGGGTCTAGTGTCATCCTAACATCTTATTTTTAAGATCATATGGAGAAAAATCATGAAGAAGACGCAAAATTCTTTTCATTGTTTGAAAAATTCCCGTCTCGTGAGAATAACAGTTGTGCACTGGATATAAAAAAACAAACATTTTCTTGTGGCGTTTGTGAAGCGACGAAATCTTTCCGGCTATTGAGTGTTCTGTTGTTATGACCGGTAGGAATCATGGAAGAGATGCGCAAGGGGGCAAGCGCTGCCCTAGCTCGAGCTGGTCCAAGTCGACTGCTCCGATGGAACGGACTGGACCGATCAGCCGCTGGCAAACATGATGGTCTGAAATCCACCGCTCAGCGTAAGAAATTCCAAGGACACACTTCAAATTGCCGAAAACCTCTCGATTGGAAACGCAAAAACGGAACGAAAATGGTAACCATTACAAAACAACTGATGCTTATAATAATTGCACCTAAGGCATACATGAGGGTGAATATGAAAGTTAATGAACATCTTTAGAGGAAGATCGGCTCACCACTACCTTATTCATGTCTAATTCTAAAACACATTATATAAACGAAATTTAAACTGTAGGCTTTAAAATTCCCGTGAGAGCTTGTCTAACTGCTTTAGAACTCGTAATGGTAAAAAGGTTATGCCTTAAACAGGCCAGGCTTGTGAAAGCACATGATATTCAGCTCAAAGGAGGAAAGAGTAAGAATGATCGAGACCAGGGGAATACTCATGGGTATTCCAATGCGATCAAAGCTCGTTTTCGAACTTTTTTGCATTATTCACAGTTCAAAAACAAAATTGTCGCCACTGTTTCCTCTGAACCAAGGCTTCCATTTGTAGTTAAAACTCCTAAGAGTAAGACGAAATCTTTAAAAGCATCTGCTGCTGTTTCACCTTTGCGCAACCACTACCTTCTTTCGCATTCTCCTACACAGCCGGATCGAGTTAGGATTGTTTTGATGACACATAGGTCAACCACCACGCGTGAATCAGACCAGGTGAAACAAATGAATCACAGCATCTGGACTTAACACCACCACAACTCCACTGGAAGTTACTAAGAGGGACAATGGCGGAATCGAGTAAATTAGCAGGTATTCAGCAGTGAATCTGAAACTCATGAATCAGAGGCTCTTCACTCGAAAGAAGCGACCCTGAAGTTTTGTTGGCGGCATTTCGATCTCGAGAACACCAGCTTCAGTGATTTTTCACCAAAAGTTGGCTGCCTTAGTACCGTGCAGAAAATGTCAGTGTCGATAGCTTCTAAATAATAATATAAAATAGCCGAATTCAGGCAGAAAAAAAGATTTTTACAAGTGCAGAATGGGAAGCTTCAACCGTTCACCGTTCAACAGAATGCTCTCCTCATTCTTCCTATCGTGAAGACTAAGGAGGCCCTGTTGTAGGAGGTGCTTTACTGCGCACACTGACACTTTCCATTTCTAAATATTGTTTCCTAATAACGGCTCAATGTTACAACGAATGCTGATATGCACGCTGGTAAGCTAACGCGAGATTGATTTTAAAAAAAAGCTTTATTCACCTAGCGTATCAGAGGTTCGCCTTCTACAGAGCCGGATTGAATCCAGTCGACTGTTCATAGTTGTTCCTTCGTCCAATGTGGGACCTCCTGATGGCATCGAGTCGAATGCAGTGGAGAACCATGCGAATGAAGAACCTCACTTGGGACTGCTCTTTGATACATGACTTTCGTTGTTGATACTGTTTGTTCGTTGATAATCATTTCCTTTTCAACGGGCATTCCATCTTAAAACAACCGGCACCGATATCAGCTAGCACATATCATAACATATTTCAAAAACCGGCTTTCCTTTTAACCTCTGCATGACTAATCAACATGTATTCTTTCATCTATAAGCTAAGACAGGGTTGATGAAAAAAACCTTTATTAGGATAACTTTTCGAGCGGTCGCCTCATACGGCAATTCAGCTATGAGGTAGACGGAGACGTCGAAACGTTAACAGAATAAGTCTTTGGTAACAACCTAGTATTAGCTTACGAATAGAAGAAGGCAGTAATGTCAATGCTGTACACTATTAATAATCTTCAAGGTCAAAAAAAATGGTACATAATTCAGGACAAGATTGTAGGAGTTAGCAAACATACAGTGTGGGACCGAACATTTCCTGAATTTCATTTCTATTTTTTGAGAACACTTCATGTTGATCTCACTTTGATTTCAATTTCTGTTTTTGCTCTTGAGAATATTTTATTTTTGGTCAGCTAATATTTTTTGTGAGGATCATTTAAACACTTACACGACACTGGTTCTTCAACAACTGACGAAAACTCCTCGATCACTGAAGTGCTTAAGATTTAGAAGGCTTGCGGATTTTAAGAGCAGATTGTTTTCATGTACGGAGGAGAATTTTTGTAGCCCTGCAATTTGCAATTTCTTAATTGTGGATCCCTTCAGAATTAAAACTTTAAGGAATTGAAAGCGGACTTCAAATTTCCGAATTTTTATCTTAAGTGCGGCGGCCATAAACACCAACAACGAGATCCCGCTTATTCAACTGCCCCTCTTCGGAAATTGATGGAAAAAATAAAAAGGCAACAACTATAATGGTGTTTAGATATTTGCAGAACTCTGAAGTGCAAGTGTCTGCGGTTGAGAGCGAACGCCATACTTCCCTTTTTGAGGGTTAGCGCGTTCACCACTACACCATGCGGATCCCTTGTTTCTCTCATATCTCAGCTAGTTTTCTAACCACGGAAGCCAACAGCCATCACTCGTCAATTGGATTGAGCTGGCGAGCGCAAATCAGCATTGAAACCAGTTAACCTTAGGCTATAGTTGGAATCACAGTGTTAACTTTTAGTAGTTTGTCTTGTTTTGTTTGTTTTGTCTTTGTGTTTTGCGGGCTCCATAAAGCCCGAAGACCCATGCTGGTAGAACAAGGAAACAACATTTGTCGTTGTGAAATCGTGCTCTGCTCCGAATGCCATTGTATAGGAGACTGGCTGTTGATTTTTCGGGAAAGTCATGTAATATATAAAAAGCAAACGCCTGGAAGTACCAATTCTGTAGAGTGTAACAAAATGGGTAAGTCACTCAACGATTTTTTAAGGACACAAAAATCGTTCCAGATAATCACAAAAAATGATAGTACCTGGCACGTTGATATTCATCCAACTTTAAAGTCAGAGTTCTTTAACAACACTTCTAACCTTCCCGTTTGTTTTGCTAAGTCTTTAAAAAGCAGCAGAGGAATGATCTGTGGTTAGAAAGACAAAAACAACAAGAAATAGGCATATCAAAGATTAATGCAGGATATCCTGAGAAAGCATTATGAATGAGTGGGGATGTACAGATGCAAAGACGTACACACATAGACATAGATAGATGGTCATAGCTGTGTTTTTGTTTGTTCGACTCGTTGTAGCAACGAAGGGCTACTACAGACATTCGATGTCGTGCTCCTCGACAGGCACCTTCCTCTTGTATGAGCGCTCAGCTATTTTCTCGCCACCTTTCGCCAGAAGAAACAGGAACTGAAAATCGTCCTTTACACACTCTCCTAAGAGCTTTCATTTTGCTTAACTCTGCGTATTTCACCAAAGTGATTGAGCCTAGTTAGTAATCAGGCTACCCCGCCTAGCAAGACATTCTCACACAAAAGTTGAAATGATCCTCATTTTCCATTACCAGAGGACCACTAATCAGCTACTAGAAAGAGCACATTCGTTTGAGAAATTGTAGAAATGATATTTCAATAAAGATGAACTTACTGAAACTAAGATGAGTATCAGTGCAGTTATGCCAACGACAATTAGTGCTGTGAACGGCCAGTCATGGGTCTTCGCTGAGACGATTTGCTTAATTGAGCAGCACATGAGCCCTACCTAGTTTCTGCCGCATGTCAAAGTTCCTTTAACATTTTTCATGAGAAAACTGTACTGAAAAATACGGCTTACCAACATTCTCCTAACATTTTCAATTGTACCATTATTAAAACTATGAGTAAGTGACGCTACAGTCTGCTGTGCACGTTCCTTAACAACAGCCACTGCATCGTCAACTTTGTATGTCAGCACATTTATTTGACTGGATAGCATTTCGACTTGAAACACCACTCGGTCAATCGAGGAGTTCGACGATGATGGGGTCGTGGAGACCCTACCGAGGAAGCCATTTAAGACCATCTGATGACAAGATGATCACAGTGACTTTTTCCTTAGGCGTGAGATTCTCTCAAGGTCTTAAATAATCACTTAAATAAAGACTTTCTACCGCTTCTTATGATTTAAACTGATTCGAATAGACAGCACAAATTGCAATCACTAGGGAAAAAGACCTTGCCCTACGTCAACGTAGACGGATATGCTAACTTCAACCTTAATACAACAAATGTTCTTCGGCTCTATGTTGACCATTCAGCTAATTTTTTCTAAGAAATTTAAGATACTTATTGCCTAAATTCCAAAACCGTGTTCTAAAAGTTCTGGATGTGTTACAGTGACTTCTGAAGCCAAGGATCTGCGGCAGGTGTGCTCAGCTTTGGCGCAAAAAGCTTCTTTAAGGAATATATTCTTATAAATAAATTAGCCATTCTTAAACATGAAACATACAACAGCACATGTTTCTAAGTTATATTTTGTTAGAATACAGTAATCATGACTATTAGCCAAATGTGGAAATAAAGTCTTGTGCTCCTAAAAAGTGGATGGGTTTAATTAGCGTTGAGATAAATGTTGTTTAACAAGAATTACTGGTTTTCTTGACTGGAAACTGAGTACACTTTATTCGAGGTGAGCCACACTAACGTCGAAAAGTTAGCAGAAGTCATAGCTATCATTGGTGAGACTCCAGAAAGGTTAATGATTGTCTCAACTTTCACTTATCCCGACGCGAAAGAAAGCAATGTTTATGCTCAAGTTGGTGTGAAAGTGCACAGAAAGGAAGTTCGGCGATAATTTCCGATGGAACGGAAGATGCTCTCCGGGAAGAAGGAGCGGTCGGTCGGTTGACGGGCCCTTCCAGGTACTGCGGTAGGAGGTGAGCCATGGCATGTCGGTGGTCGCGATCGATCACGGCGAGCACTAGCCGTCACCGATTGTTGGCAAACAATCCGTCGCAGTCAACCATTCGGCGACTCACGCCGGCGCACAACGGCAGGTCTGAAGCCGCTGAGGCTTTAGCAGTCGTAGTACTCCTTACCCAAGTACGTACCGTGCACTGGACCTTTCAACCAGTGCTTCAGTGCTTTATCTCACTCCTTTTTTACTCTTCGGCACGGTCACACCTAAATGTCAAAAGCAGCAAATGCCGAATGTCCGACGGAGAGATGATCTGGATACGTGCAACTGTACAGCGAAGGAAATAACTAATCAAGGAAATGTCGCCTCTTTCAAATGTTGATCGAAGTCCCCACATCGTAGTCGCGTTCACATTAGGCGGATTGTGATGTTGATACACTTGTAAAACAATCCCAGGACAAGTGCACTTGACACATGTGTCATATGACATTGCTACTTTAATGAATTTCCGAAACAACATACGTCTATTAAGCTCCACTAGATCATTTGAATGTCACAGCGAATATTACAAACTACCCAAATTACCAATGAAAAAGGTGAGGTTCAGGTGGCACAGAACTCAGACAGAATCTGATTACTCTGGTGGATGACGAGTATGGGATAATGAACCGAATGAAAGAAGTGATGGGATACTTGCAATGTGGATTCAGATTGACTCACATTCCTACTGTTTTTCCATCGTTTTTGATAATGTAGATATTTCAAAGAAAATTTAACAAACTAAATGGCAAGGCGCTCGTTTGCCAGGTATTTTCTATCATCGTTATGCTGTTTTTGTGGTAATCGAGCAACTTAATAATTCATTGCAGTAGGTGCTGAAGTGTTTTGCCGAGATGGGATAGTACCACCTTATCGTTTCCCAATGAAAATGGAAAAAAATGCCGAGAGAGTTGCATTATCTAGGAGCGGTTGTGATAGCAGTCGCCCACAGGTTTTGGAAGTGACTGCTTCTTCCATGGTACGACAGATAAGAGAATAGAGTTCGTCATAGAGCTATTAAACACATCCTAATAGCCTGCAAAGGAAAGGACAATGGGCATTCGCCGCTCTTCGCCTAATTCTGTGTTCGTCACTACAGGTTTGATCCTAATAAAAACCAAAATTTGTGTAAGAAATTAACTTACTTTATTGATTGTGCTTCCGCCAAAGCCTTTGATATGCTAGGTGAAA
Organism: Angiostrongylus vasorum; assembly: GCA_018806985.1. Lineage (NCBI taxonomy): Eukaryota > Metazoa > Nematoda > Chromadorea > Rhabditida > Metastrongylidae > Angiostrongylus > Angiostrongylus vasorum. The sequence continues at coordinate 2,112,372 of JADANN010000099.1, read as the reverse complement.
TGATATTTGTGAAATGATATTTGTGGAGAATTTGCAGAGCTCAGCAAGCAAATCGGACTGTAGTCGAGAATCTTTCTTCGGGCACTCACCTCCCTTGAGCAGGTTGTTTACTTATGAGAACCTCCACTATCCGGGATCTTTGTAATCTAAGCATACGCCGTAATGTCGGTCAGAAGTGCATGTACTTGGTGGCTTACACCTCGGAGAAGGTCAGCGTTTTTCACTGAATCTGTGTCTAATTTCATTTTATTAACTGCAGTATCATCTTGATTAAAAGTATTGAAAGTACCCGATTTAGCTTCTTTGTGAAAAATTTGTGGTGAAGTGTGTACATACAAGGGATCTTAGGGCTGTTGAGATAAGGCTTTTACATTATTAATAGCCTACTGTGAAAAAATGTGGTGGAAATCCTGTCTTGGCCTAGCATTTGTTAGCAGCATATTACTTACATGGATATTGCATGGCCCATCATGACAAGTATTGCTGGCAGTAGCATAATTTCCAACCGTTTCCTTCTCATGCAATCATCGTCTATGATGATGGTCTGCTTCGAATTTAGTGACCTCTACAGGGTATTTTATCGCCTGTAACACCTATAGTCTGTTGAGCGACGCGAGCGGGCGCCAATGAACACTCCAATTTTCCCTGTCCTCTGCATGGATAGCACAAGGGTTCCGCACGTTCTCGAAAGTCGTTGAGCATAATATCCTATTTATAGGGTTTTGGTAAAGAACTCTGACCATCGGGATGATAGACTTCCAGCCCGTGCCTTTGACATCTCGAAGAATCCAGTCGATAGTGGTTCTTGTCCATTGGTTGTCATTTATACCGCATCGCTTGTCCAGTCCACTTTATTATCGACATTTCAGTCTGTAAAACGGCTTCTCTGATTTTTGACCACTAACACAAGTCGGAACTTTGCATTCCCTCTCTCAAATGCGTTATACAGAACACTTCTAGCGTCGTCCTTTCGACTATGCTTTCCATGATGCTCAGTGATATTTCATCATTCTTGCTTAGCGACCAGGTATCTGACGCATACGTTAAATCAGGAAGAATCGCCTAATCGAATAAATGGGCAAGGAGTCGTGGTTCTTTGTTCTCCTCTCTACTCCATCGATGCTCTTAAAAGCTCCCTAAGCGCTTGCTTTTTCTGCTCAACTCTGGAGTGAATTCGTTCACCATGCTGATTTCCCGATCTAGGTAGACGTAAATGAAGCATTCGGAGATCTTCATTCCATTGAGCGTGAATGGGGCATACGTAACCAATCCGTTCCTCATAAACATCGTTTTCGTGAGATTTAGTCGAAGACCAATTTTTCCACGTGCTTTATCAAGGTCATCAAGCATTCATTCCGCTTGGCTAATGTTTTACGTTATAAGAACGATGTCATCAGCAAAGCGAAGGTGGTGCAATCGCCGATCATCGATTTTCACTCCCATGTTGTCCTATTCCAATGTACGCATGTGATTCTCGAGGGTGGTAGTAAGTAATTTCGGCGGCATGGCTATCGCCTTGCCTTACCCCTCTTTTTATGTCGATTTTATAATATCCTTGTAGAATGATGATATTTTGGCTGTGAAGTTTTCACTTAGCTCACGAAAACTTTTTATATACTGAGAACGGACTCCTTGACTCCAAAGAGCTAACGTAGTTTCGGCTTACTAGTTCTTCCAATAAATCGGTGTTCATTACCAAACTCGTTTTCGTGAGAAGCCGTTCCATATCACCGCATGACCCGAGGAACAGTTGTTCTCTGTTTTCATAGACGGTGTTGAATGGGTGGCGTCCTCTCGTCTTCACCCAGCCCAATGACCTCGTACCTTATCCTTCTTGCCTACACGATCAAGTCCGCCGTCTCGGACTCAGGTATAAGTGAGCTTCCATTGTAGGTACGGATCTTTAGTCCTTCTAGATTTAAGCAGCGAAGAATGACCCTGAGATTTTAGCAGCCTGTCCGCGCTCGTCCTACACAACGGTATCGTATTGGGCGGGCCTCTTTGGGAGTCAGGAGAATGAGGCACACTTGTTTAAATGTGTTTAGCGTTTGACACCTATGTATAGCATACTGGACTCTGAGCAAGGGCCTGGGTATAGTCATGTGTAGCTGGCCACTCTCTTGCAGAGTATACTAGGAGCTTATTTGTTACAGACCACTTCTTACCTACTCCCATGTACCTCCCAGTCATTTGGTTGCAGGCGTTAAGCCGAATTAACTTGTGGAATACATCCACATAAAAGAGAGGACGCCTGTGCACTCATGTATGAATACTACCACGCTGACAGGTGCCAAATTGGCGTTGCATAAATAGGTGATCCATTTCCTTGATCCATCTACGTCTGAGAGAACAAGGTCGCTTTTGCTCCTCCGCCACCGTTGCCTCTCGACTAGCATGCTAAGAACCCTCCACTAGGTAGATCCGTGGTATGAGGGAGAACCGTGGTTATTATAAATGTATATATATATATATATATATATATATATATATATATATTCGCAATGGTCCCTTTCAGAATTTTGTGGGACTAAATCACTTTACATTACCATTCTTGCTTGTAGAGAACGCTTTCCAAAAATTACGAATGTCCTGCATCCACTTATACACTTTGCTTTGAAATATGTTCATAAGAGACTGCTCAGGTAATTCTTTCTTCTACATTCCACAAGCCTTTTATTCTCATGAGTTTCATGACCTGTTTCAGCAAACGGAAAACCTATTTTGTAAAACTACATATCTTTATCTGACGAACTTTCGCGCAATGAATCTGCTCTTTTAAATGGCACCTGACGAACACAAGACTTCAGAACACTATCTCTACCCATCTAGAGAATATTAGAAACAGTCCTCATCCTTCCATTCGTTTGGATGCTTCTACAGTCTTTAATTTCTTGCTTCTTCAGCTCATGTTGTAGAATATAGTTTTCCAGCGTTTCGCTTAGATAAATGGTATCAACCTCAGTCGTATGTTATGCATACGTTTGTGGCGCAGTGGTCGGAGGCGCCCTGCAACACACGCGTAGAATCGATCTCCGCTCCCATGGCCCGCAAAGCCTTTCATCCCTCCGGGGTCAGCAAATTGGTACCAGACTTGTATGGGAAGATAGCAGCGCTGGCTCGATACATCGGTAGGCAAGCGTGGGTCATTGTAAAGATAGATAAAGCAAGATATGTATTCAATCACCTCCAAACAATGTTTAATGAAGTCGAATGCATGGCGCTTCCTTCAGAGATTGATCAACACCGATAGCTTTATGCTTTTTATCCTTGTATTATGCATACCTTCGTTTAATCATCAACGCATTAAATTTATTCGTTTTTGTTAGATCAACTTATTACATTTTCTAAGATCGTTATGTGTTGTTGTTCTACTAGCTTGTTGGCTAGGTGAGGGTTTAATTACAAGTTTGAGGCTCACTCTACTGCAACCAAGGAAAAAAGGAGCAAATCATGAGAAGAAGAGCACTTTACAATGAACTCAGTGGTATGAACGGACTAATTGGTTAGTTCCACGAATACTTCCCGCTGATCCGGCTAATACAAATTTACCGAACCCTTTTTCGAGCTGAATCTTTTTTTTGTTTTGACCTGTTCTGAAATCGACCCAGGAGATGCTTTTGTCCTCGTCATACATCATTTGCGGTCTCGTTCCTTGGCAATGATAGTTTTTCTTCAATTTGTGGCTGTACCCACTCTTTAGATAACGATGTGATCTGAACCAATATTAAGGTGATGCAACAAAATTTTTAACGAAAACAGCATAAAGATGATACGACGAATTTCCACAGAAGTAGTATTAATGATAGGAAGGGCTTTCCGCAAAAGCAGCGTTTTCCGTCTATGAAGTTGTGGTCGGTCATTACTGGTGCTATTGTGCTATTTATATGTTCAATATTGGTTTTCTTTTCGAAAACTACACAATGATGATGTTTTTTCCATGGAAGCTTTGCATGGGAGCGATGGACAAACGAGATGAGTGTGCGAGTCGACGTAATAGGTAACTGAGGAGTACACAACAAAGCGTGCGCCTGCCGATACTTCATGATTGGATCTGCTCAACACGGATAGTGAGAGTAGTGAGAGTTACTTTATTTTATTTACTATATGTCCTTCCTTATGATTATTTGTGGCCTCAAAAAAAGACCTTGAAGGCGGGAGCCGAGAAGACTGCGAGGTCAGTATCTACGTTGAGCTGTTACTGCACTGTTTCCAGTGGCTTTTCAATGTGAAATTTAATGGCTTTCTGCCGTGGCCTCGCTGCCGACATTGTAGTTGGGCGCGGCTATAACGTGCAATTCTGTGAAGGTAATTTTCCATATGACTGAGCTGATTAGAGGTTAGTATAAAAGACTTTTCTTCAGCTAACATTTGCGGCCTTCGCTTTTTTCAGAGCTGCGTTTCATTCGAGTCAACACACAAAGCGACAACGGCCACCCGTGGGCCATCGACGCAGACAAATGCTGCTCTGAAAAAGGCCAAGGCGCCGAAACACTAGCCGAATAAAAGTTTTTAAACCAAACTCGTGTCAGCTCAGTCGCGAAGAAAAAATACTGATTACTCTTGCCTAGGTTTAACCGAAGACTGTTTATAAGACGTTGCCACGCTGTGAAGATAGTTCTTTCTTACTAGTCCTACCTACTTTTTTTCCCATGGATTCTCCAAATAGATGTATTTTGATTTCCTTGGTCGTTATCACAGGTACTTCCCGGCGACATTAGGATAGTGATACTGAGGCGTTAGGATAGGCGAATGATAACGATAAAATAATTAGTGTAAAAACGACCGAAGGGTAGAAATCCCGTTGGGCCACAGTCGACTTCGTCAAGCATCGTTATAGGTGGTAGAATGCGTACCTGGCCCATGACATAACTTTCAATGGCCTACCGATGTATCAAGGTAGTGTATTTTATTCTCCCAAACAAGTTGGGTGCCAATTTTCCTAATCGAGATAGATGGAATATTTCCTCAGTTCAGGGCATGCGTTCGGACCGTGGAATGCTTCAGTATGTGTTACAGAGAACCTCTAATTCCTCTCTACTGCGCTATACGCGCCTATAGCGGAGGTAGATTGGAAGCAAATTCGCCAACAAGAGAACATGCTTTTTTTCTTGAAGACAGTAATTCCTGGAAAGGCCTACTTAGCTAGGGTTTTTCGGTCACACCACAAAAATATCTGGGCACGATGAGGTGGTAAACTCTAAAGGTGTATCCAAAGCTCAATAAAAGCTTCGCCTTAATACTTGTATATTCACAATATTCATCACTATAAGGAAAGCTATGCTTGACGGTTTCACTATGTTCTGCTAAGTATTGACGAACTGTCGTAACATCCTCCGCTCCTATGGAGTCTTGCATAGGAAACTACGCTTGATAATGAATACTAATAATAATGGCCACCACTTCAACCTTCAGTACCTGCTGTGTTTGGCACCCGTTAAAGATTTCTTGGCCTGTTTCAAGATACGTGGAAAATTAGGGTGCATATAAATGGTAAAGGATAAAGCTCTCGGCGTTTATCAATCCCCGAGGGATGCGCCATGCACTCGACTTCATTAAGAATCGTTGGAGGTGATTGAATGCATATCTGGCCTTTACAATAACTCGCCCTACCCATGTATCGAGTCACTGCTGGTATCCTCCCTGATAGGTCTGATAGCAATTTGCCGACCACGGAGAGATAGAAGGCTTGGTGAGCCTGGTGCGCGAGACGGAACACAAGTATGTTGAAGGGCCCCTTTAACCACTGTACTACAACCGTCTTTGAGATACATTTATAAACCATTAGATATAAATAGATTATCGAGAAGTAGGCCTTTTATGCACATCCAATTTCGTCACATAAATGTTTATTATCACTCTTAATAGTTTAACCATTGGAGAAATGCTCTAATTATGCTGCCGTTTTCTTCAAAAATCGGTTTGTGAAGTGTGAACGTACAATTCTGGAAGAATTCAGTACAATCGTTGAGCAGCATCCTTCAGTCAATACTCATGGGATCCACTTACTAGGTCCTTGCTGACAAGCATTACAGCGGCAGTATTGTCGAACTGACCACAGTAGTTTGGAGCCGAGAATATTGTCACTAGATGTCGATCGGCAAAAAATTCGTAGCCATCTTGTACTACCTAGAACTCAAACTCACTGCCGAATACCAAAATTTGACTAGTCAACTCTATGTTTCGACATCCTCATGTCGATGGTTTCCATTCGAGTATCCCTTGGATCGAAACAAAGCATTATCGATCACCAACTCAACAAGATGTTTTTGCACGACTGTAATTACGGTGGTGAATAATTCATTAGCTTTTCCTACTAGGGAAAAATGAGTAGAGGCCAATCTTCTCTCTTTCGATTTTCGAGATTTTTCCATCACTAATGCCTCCATTTGAATCAACTACTACGATTAATTGTTATTCGTTTACACTTAAAAAGAAAGGAACTAAGTGAAATTGCTCCGATAAAAACAACTATGTCGCAAAGGAATAATCATTTTGAAAGGTCATGCCTGGTGAGCTCTCACAACAAGATCTAGTCCATGAAGTTTACAAAAATTCTTTAATGCGTCCGCTCCGAATATTCGCGCTGCTCCTCGAGGCGATTCTTCGAATCCGGAAATGTTCGGATCAGGATCAGCCCAAGTTAGATCAGCAATCACACCAATGTCTGGTATATCACATGGTCGTTCGATTTTCTCTAGCTGAAATCATGATCATTGAATGTCCGGTATTGTAATCATTTCAAAGTCAACTACGATATTCGATAATGCGTCATGATTTTTACCATAGGGTTTATAATCGAGAATCCAACCTGCTAAAGTGCAACATCTATAAACTTAGGTAAAGGGACAGGCTTCCTATTTAATCATATGTATGTTTCCGTTAGGCGGGTGTGGCGCAGTGGTTGGAGGCGCCACTGCGACAGACACGTAGAATCGATTCCCGCGCCCATGGCCCACCAATCCATTCTTCCGGAGTCGACAAATTGGTACCAGACTTGTCTGGGAGGATAGCAGCACTGGCTCGATACATCGGTAAGCCACCGCGAGTCATTGTGAAAGTCAGATATGCATTCAATCACCTCCAACGATGCTTGGTGAGGTCGAGTGTATGGTGCATCCCTCGGGGATTGATCAACGCCGAGGGCATTGTGCTTTTGCCCTTTTATGTTTCCGATGTATCCGCTTGGAACCGCTTTTTTACGCCTTCACTTTTTGAGACACATATCCTACTATTCTCTTCTCATTATGTATCAGCAAACAATGAAGTGTGTCTATGATAATCCATAGCTTCTACCTTATGCTGACTGTTGCTCACCTTCAGTACTCCTGCAAACTTCTATGCTCCCAATATCTGTGGATCAATTATCTTAAAATTTTTCATGCCTTCAGTGACAAAGATAGAATCATTGGCCATGACCTCTCAGGTTGAAAACTCTTGTCTTCTACTAAACATGGTAAAAAATTGTCAAAGTGTCGCAAAGCGAAAGCTGCCAGCAGTTCTATTGGTCACTAACACCTGAGGTATAGTGGTAAAATGCTCGCAACTTGATCATGCGAATCTGGACGAGAAAAGCACCAACGATGTTCTCAGCACCAGCAGAGCTAGCGAAATGCTTACGGAGGAGCGCGTTATTTCGATGTCTTACTTTCCACTGAGGACTTCTGAGGAACGGCAGAAGCACTTATGGATTTCCGAATCACGAAGCCAATTTTTCAGATTTTTGCGACCTACTTTCAACGCTTAGAATTTCATTGTGTGTTAAATATCGATAGGAGGCGGATGCGTGTCCGTTCAAATCCATCAAAAGTGGTTTAAAAGTAGGTTCTAGATCTAGTTTTCTTGAATGGTGTTCATCTTTCAATGATATAGTTGATGATAATGTTTAACTTTTCTATTTACTGCCTATTGTTTTTTCGTCGCAAGGTTTATGTGAGTCGGACCACGCCGGATTCGAGTCCACGACAACCCATTTCGGAAGTCTACTTTTAACCCACTCCACCACGAAAGCCCTTGCTTTGCCTTTCTATCAGGCAACTTTTTACCTTAACGGTCCCATCAGCAATCACCCGTCTACGGGAATGCTCTGGGAAGCACGATTCGGCAGCTTTTTTCTTCTACTAAGAGAATGAGAAATGTAAAATTCGCCTGCTTGAAGTCCATAAGTTCTTCACTAATGCCGCCATGCATGCAAAGAATCCTCTTCTCGACGCGTGCACAAAACGGCATTGTATAGAAGGCGTATTGAAAGCATTCATATAGTGTGGCAGAGTACCTGAAGAGAAGGCGTTGAGCTGAACAGACAGCTTGGATGTGGACGCCTTGTTTAGACAATTGCTTTACCGTTTCTTTATTTCCATGTAAAAGCCGTATTGCATATTCACTGGACGTGATTCATGGTTACCGCGAAGCAGAACAATGTCATCAGGATGAAGTACCTGGTTACACGAAGTACTAGACATTTCAAATTGCCTTTGATAAGAAGTTACTAAATATCGTCTCTAGTGGTGAGCACGTAACATGCCGGAAGCACCTTATAGGCGAAGAGTAACGCTATAACCTCGAGTGAGTAGGGTCCTCGATCGACGTAATCTCCAAGAAACAAGTACCTGAAAACACACTCATGGTGAACTAGAAATTAATGAATAAGGAAAACATCCTAATATACTAATCACTTTAAACGTTCACATAGTCGGTTTCAACTGTGAGACATTGTCAAACAGAGCTTCCGTTATTCACTTCTTATCGAAGGTTTCGACTCAAGATGCCGGCTTCAAAAAAGAGTTAGAAGCGCCCTTTAGTCCGGAGATCAATAAGCGATCTCAGTTGTTTTCTCCCACTAGCTAAACTACGGCAATCATCAAATGTTTCCTATTCTAATTAGCTTGCTCATCATCCAAGCAGCATTGCTCAGCGATTTCGAGAGCGAAATTTCAAGGGTCAAGAACGCGAAGGATAAATGGAACCTTCGATTTTACCGTTACTTTAACAGCAGCTTGGGAACATTAAAGGAATTGCATTTGACAATAGTGCTAATATCCCTATCGAATCGTTCTTAACATATTTCATCACCTGTTTAGAGAATATTCTTCAAAAAAAATAGCGAATGTTCTCTATCTTTATATCTATCTTACTCTGTAAATTCTTTAGAATAGCTGTCAAGTGCTCAGTAACAATTACATCGTATTCGTACTTTGCTTGGCCGGAATGATTTGCCTTTGTATCTTAGCACCTGCACACATGAAAAACTTTGGAGGAAAGAACCACGCCCATTGCCGTAATGCCTGCTTTCAGACGGTCTCCAGAAGTCCTCATTTGCTTGTGAAATCATCCATGCTATTCTGCTTCGTCCCTCCTTCTTAGTTCTAAGCAATTCTTCTCCACTTAGCCACTGCACATTTGTTATTCTCAATGTGTTGTTACCGTTGCCATATTCACGTAGATGAAGGTTGATTACCAAAGTTCGAGGTTTGTACTCTTGCAACAATTAAGCTCTCGCGTGACCGTATACTAAAACTAAAGATTTTTCTACTGCTCGGCCAAAGAACACGGTACGCTAATATTTACAGGTTTATTCGGGTATAACTGCAAAACATCATATGTAAGCGAGCCAAAGTATGCTCATAGAAGTGATTGAGTTGGTTTTGAGCGTTCACTTTGCTTTCATACAGAATCCCAAATCCCCCGTCACTCCTCTTTTTTTTCTTGCATCTTCTCTCGTCTTCATTTCATTGTTTAAGTGCCAACTCATGTGTACATCACTACCAAGAACTCTACTCTACCTTGAACTAAACTGTGATCACTTGTCACATTGACTGTCATTTCTTCAGTTTAACAATTGGACCCATTTCAAAGAGAAAGACTAGTTGCTCTTAAGCATGCAGTGAGTGTGCGAGCAGCTCTGCTCACACGAAACCTTGTCGTCCATGGGCGTGAGCAGGACACATGAAGTAGACACAAGGTGGTAGTCTAAAGACTGTTTACGATCAGGCAACAACTTTTTCGTATTCTTATCATACTGCACTACTATTGGTAAGGTGAAATGTTATGTTATGTATTTCTATAACTCTCTCAACTCAAACAAATTACTCTTATTTGTCGTTATTCCTAATTAAGAAGAGATTATGGAAAAAAATGGTCAAACTTTTTCGTAGGTGGGAAGCCATTAAGGTGAAAGAGTGCAAGAAGATCTTCGTACTGCCCGTGAATGTCGCCGCAGATTTGAACTGGCGAGCTGACCTGAGTAACATGCACTAACATCCAAAAGATTTGCCTATTGAAAATTGCTGACCAGAACTTGAATAAAAATGCAACCTCAATCATTGTTTTTTGACTCCAGAATGTTTCTCTCGCTCGATAGCACAGTTCAATGAGTTCTGCTTCAGTGAACAGCGATTGGCATAGCGCTGGCTTCCAATCCTTTGTTAATCTATCGATAATCGATTGGAGCCATCGTCGAATCTTTAAAATATGTCTTATACCGACTACTCATTCAATAACCACACTTTCAACCAACCTTTTCTTTGCGTTCGCTCCGTTTTTTATCAGCCATATGTAAAGATAAAGAGGAGCCGCCTACTGCTCCAAGGGGGCCTAGTTACAAAAATGAAACTCACTCCGTGGTCCATTCTATGTATCAGTCGGAAAAATTCATACGGTAGGGGTGTTTTTTAATGATATTTGCATTTTCTATGAATAAACAAACAAGAAATGAAATCTACCAAGTAGGTCAACAACGGGAAAAACCGCTGTGAGAAAACGAAATCAGGTGGTACGTTGTCCATCAGGAAATATGAATGTTACGAGATAAACCTCTTGTCCACGCAATAGCCCTAACTTATATATCCACTGTCAAATTCATTCAACGCATGAAGTGACGCACTTTTCAATGTTAGCACTATGCTTTGAGTTCTGTTCCCCGATTTTCATCCTGTAGTCCAACTTTTGAGTAAAGTTGCTGTCGAATGTAAGAAGATACAGTTGGGATCAGAGGTTAGGAAGGCACTGCAACCCTCTTGTGGCATTGTTGTTGCAGAGATGTACCGCAGTGTAATGAAACACCACCTGGTCCAACAGCCGCGCGGTGGCAGCCAAGCCCTAGGTTCGTCGAAGCCATTCATTTTCAACCTGCTACAAGAACAAATATTCTGTCACTCATGCTTGATGCGCTAGTTTGTACACGTAGACGGCTAACTGTGGCGAGTTTTTTCTGATTTTTAATTTCATCATGTGGTAGTCATAACATTCTTAACTGTTCAAGAGTTGGCACGTCAGATTTCAAAGTTCGAGCTGTAGGCATTTGATGCAGAAGATTACGGTACAAGTCAACAACAAATGCTATCTTCGATCTCAGTGTGTCATCAATACTGCTGCGCTTATTTCTTCTCCAGTGTTTCATCTTCTGCATCTTCTTTCTAATAATGTAAATAACTTTCATCCTTTCCCAAAAAAATTTTTTTGCTGATAAATTTCTAGCAGCTTTTCATCCACGGTGGTACGCGTGGATTTCAGTTCCCTGATCGATAAGAGGGTTGAACCAGAGCATGTAACTTATCCATTCCTGCTCCATCCTTTCCTGTGGATGTGTTAGAAATGCTGAGTGTAGTGTCTCCTCCCAGGAAACTCGTGAGCTACTCAGTAAGATCTCGTGTTTCAGCACTATAAAAGGATAAAGGATAAAGCTCTCTGCATCGATCAATCCTTGAGGGATGGGCCATGCATTCGACTTCATCATCGTTGGAGATGACTGAATGCATATCCGGCCTTTACAATGACTCCCACTGGCCTACCGCTTTATCAAGCCAGTACTGTTATCCTCCCAGACAAGTCTGGTAGCAATTTGTCGACCCCGGAGGGATAGAAGGCTTGGTGAGCCACGGGCGCAGGGAATCAATTCCACGTGTGTTGCAGCCGACCACTGCACCATATGCGTCCTTTTTGTAGTGATACGTGATACATCCGATAAACCATCTCCAATCATTGTGCGGGCTAGATTTGTCTTCACTCATCTCTACGATGCGTGGTGGGCTCAAAGCATGGCGTATTCCTAAGGGATTGATCAATGCCTAATGCTTTATCTTTTATAACCTACACATTTTTGTCAGCAAGGTACAATTTCGTCTATTTCGGTAGCTTGGAATTCTCGGTAGCGATGAATTGTTCGACAGTATTTGTAGCAGGTCATGATGGTTGTTGCATGTCGTAACGGTGGCATGTGGCGCAGTGGTCGGAGATACCCTGCAACACACACCGCCTCCCGGACCCACTAAGCTCTCCACCCCTCCGGGCTCGGCGAATTGGTATCGAACTTGTCTGGAAGGATAGCAGCACTGGCTCGATACATCGGTAGGCCACCGTGAGTGATTGTAAAGTTCAGATATGCGTTCAATCACCTTTAAGGATGCTTAATGAAGTCGAATCCATGGCGCATCTCTCAAGGATTGATCAACGCCGAGAGTTTTGGAGCTTTCATGGATGTCGATGATTGTTCTTTGCGAATAACTGTCGAGATTCTTGAGTGAATCGAAGTTGATTAGTGGAATACTGCGAGTATAGTGAGTATGGTTGATAAGGTAGAGTTTCGTAGCTTCATAGTTCTTCCAAAATTAGATAAAATCTGCATCGTTAACTTTTAAATGTATGGTCGACATTCCTTGCTCTTCGTACAAATCGTCTGCTACCCATTTGTTATAATTTTTCATCTTTACGCCGGCTTTAAAATCACGAACACTTGTTGGGTGGCTAACATTTAATTCTCTTGACATCTTCAGCAGTTTCCAAAGAGTCAGCATCCAACATCACCCTCAGATAGTCGTAGTCATACCCTCTTGAGCTTCAACTGCTAGCTTCTCCACCAAGGTTCTCCTGCACGAAATTTCCCCAACAACCTGGGTACTAATCGCTCAGAAGCACGTTCCTCGCCCCATACGCTAATGATATTTCGAGTTCTTTCCACTGTGATCTGTCCAAATTTGAATTCGTGAATCAAAACTATATGAATTTATTGTCCTAAGGGCATTAATTCTCGCATGTTTCCGAGCGCACGATAGAGCTTTCCCGGTCGAAACCCGCTACAATATTTATGTTCGACAAACTATCCAATAATTTTGGGAAAGGTCAGGCAAAACACTATGCGGCAAAGTGAAAATGCATCGTATATGACTCATCTGGGCACCAATTCGTTGGACAAGCTTAAATTTATTGTAACCTAAGTGTCAGATAAAGCATTTCTAAGTGATCAAGAGATGGGCTTTAAAATGATAAGTAACAACAGTAATGTGATCACTAGCTACAAAATGTATTTCTAGGATTCATGACGGTAAAAACAGGCATTATTTTCTCATCAGACTGATAACTGTCACCCGTTTGTGTTTTTTCGCTGTTATCTTGGCAAATCCAAGTTATCAGTAGCTTTCGCGTGGGCTCACTTTTTCGTTGATTGATAAGCTCTTTTCATTTTCACCAATGCAGTCATTGCTATCTTGACGAATTTTCATCTAATAGCAAAATATTTTGTGCTATCGTTCTTTGTAGGCGCTCATTTCTTAAGGGAAAAATCTTCGTCTCCTGTTTCGTTTCATGAACTTTCTGAATTACTATGAGAACACGAACTGAAGCAAACCTTCCACAAGAACAGAGTTCTTTCCTGTTCTTTATCAGATATGAATGGAACGTTGTGTCATTAATTTCTATCAAGCATTGCCACCGTGACCTATGTTGTCTACTTTGCCTCAACTCAGAGGTTAGCCGAGCTCATTTAAAACAGCACTGCAAGCGCAGCGTTGTTCTCATCCTGAGTAACAAGACGCGTCCACACTTTGTAAAGATGGCTCTCAAGAAAACCTTGGAACTTGAATCAAAAGAAGTCTTTTTTGTGTTTTCCGAACTTGACTTTGTCTAACTATCCTTATCTTGGGATATCAAGAATTACGTGGGAAACGATTCTTTGGACCATCAAATGGGGCTCCAAAATGTGATCGGTCACCTTTTTCGCTTTCTAACTGTCAAGATGTAATGTAATACATTTGCCCCCGTACTGTGGAATATGTGGCATTTGACTGTGGTGATTGTGGGGTAGATGAAAGGTGCTTTTAAAAAAATCATAAGACCCTGGAAAGTTGACTCAATAGTGCACAAATTTTCTCCCAAACCAATCTAAGCGATATTAAACCTGTGCACAAGCGCACATGCAAATATTCATTTCAAACAAATGGAAGAGGCAGGAGAAGCTTAAACTGCCAGCAATACGTTATACCAGTAATACGTTGGCTTAGTAAAGACAAGAAAGGAGCATGCCCATAATGAAGGTTAATAGCTGATCACCGTCACTGCAATGCATCTCCGACCAACCCATTCCAGTGTTAATCCCATTCAGTGCAAAAGTTAAGAACGAATTTCGTCAAGAACGAATTTCGTCAATGACTACCACACTGCAGTCGTATCACAAGAAGAAAAAAGTGCAATTACGTTTGCAAAAGGAAAGGATAACGCCCGTAGTCCGGAATATCCGCCCTATGGGCTTCAGTTGTATTACGCTGTGAGAAAGGAAGGGCTTTGATATGCAAGCACGGGGAACGAGCTCTCTTACTCGGATTTATGACCCGACATAACCACCGAGATCACTCAAGTTGTAGACCCTTCCGCATATGAAAACCAGTTTATCCGTTGTGTTTCTGTCAGGTGATCGCTGTCGACGAGCTTTCCGTTGCAGCATGTGATCGGCCAGTGTCACGCTTCTAACCTGCCCTTCACCTATCCACACCGTCGCTGTCACCACATGATAGGCTGTTTGTTCTTCATTTGTTCTTCTCGTAAGACTACAGTGAACTTCATTGTGTATATTCGATAAACAGTGCAGTGGAACGTAATGGAAAAGTGACACTTTTGCATAAAAACTTGCTAAATTCGCTTTTTTGAAGAGTTTTTCATCAGTTCGCAGTCTCCTTAGAAGTTGATTTTTCCTTAGTACACTTTTATGTACACAAATTCACTTGTGGTAAAACGGTGACTTCACCTGTTCAAGCTATTCTCATTACCAGATAAGATACTCCCTATCTTTTTTGGACACATCGCAGTTGTACTTTCTTTGCACCATCGTTATGTCATGCTAGGTAATATATTTTTCGCACTTTGTATTAGTTTATTGTTTATGTGACAAGGGTTCGTGTGGCGCAGTGGTCGGAGGCACCGTGCAACACCTATGGGATCGACCTCCGCGCCCCCGCCCATCGAGCCTTCCATGCTTCCGGGATCGGCACATTAGTACCAGACTTGTCTGAGAGGATAGCAGCACTGGCTCGATACATCAGTAAGCCACCGCGAGTCATTCTAAAGACCACATATGCATTCAATCACCTCCAAACAATGTTTAATGAAGTCGAATGCATGGCGCTTCCCTCAGAGATTGATCAACGCCGAGAGCTTTTTTTTATTGTTTATGTGAAGTCTCAATCACCGAAGTTTGAGGTTCGTGCTGCGGTATCAACAGAAAGTACCCGTGACAGGTCACAAGACCAAGAGAGATATCCACATGAAGAACTCCAAACAACAGCACTTCAGACCCTACCTTAAGTTTGGCGTGTACCGTCGATATTGCGTCAGGACGGACCAAAAACCTAGACACTGGTCCGTTCCGCATTTAACGTTTAACCATCCACCACCTGAGTAAATACCACGTAACCTCGCAACTCCGACTAATCCGCTCGATATTCGTCAGATGAGGTAAATTGTACTCTGCTCCGTTGGCTTAAGAAATGTCTTAGCTCTTTGTTTACTGCCTATTTTTTTTTCATCCCAACACACTATGTGAAATACAACGACAAGGATGCTGACATATGAGCACAGATGGGCTCTGAACCCGTGACTACTCTTATCTGTGGCTCACCTGGCTCCCAACACACCAACCGGCGCCCTTGTTCAGCTTTTTCTCGCAGCCAGTCTTTTACTCTATCGGTGCTGTCGGCGACCACCCGTCAACCGGAATCAGCTGACGTTGCATTCGAAATCAGAGTGTTTCAAACCAACTGGGTGTAGTGCCGATTTGTGGTGCTCCACAGATCACTGCTGGAAACCCTTCGTCAGTAACCCGCTCCGTAACTGGTGGTGGGTTTCGTTTGACACGGTTGTTTGGCGGGACGGCGGCCCGCATGGAATCTGTAGCAATCGATCGCCTGGCGCACTTCCAGTGCGCGCACCTCGCCGAGTTAGCGGAGCCGGTTTCTCATTCCGGTTATACTTCTGTTTTGTGTTATTATTCTGCCTTAATGTTAATCTTATGAACCTCTCCCGTTCCATACTTCTTTAAAGTGAATGGGGGTTTTGTTGTCGTTGTTTCTTCCCCGTCATTGTTTGCACTTGTGAGAATCACTCTCTCACCATCGTTTTCGAATGGGGATATGATTGTCCCACTAGGTCATGCGTATTCCTACGAAACCTTGCTACGGTCTACTCACTTGTTCTTCGGTTTCCAGAACTCTTCCTGTTGACAATGGCCGGGTGGTTTCGCAACAGCGATTTTTTGCCCTGCTTTCCAACTTGTGGAACTTTTTAGCGGATCATTTCCTACTGGATAACCTTGGTAGGATGCTTGGACTATCCTTGACTTATCCAGTAAAACTGCGGTTCCCTGCTTTTTTACCAGCTTTGATGTTTTGTACAAGTAGAGTTAAACAAAGAGGCCAAGGATATACTTCACTAACAACTTTTTTTCACTTTTTGAAGCGGTTTTTTGTATGGAAATAGTTATGTAAAGCCTAAACACCACAGTTATTACTGGGTCAGTTTGACATTTGTGATTTTCAACAAATTGTTTTCATCGCTAATATCATTTCAATGATGCTGAGATATTTGCAAAATTCGGGACCGCGGGTGTCTACGGTGGGGAACGAACGCGCTATTGTCCTTTCCGGGGAGTAACGCGTTCGCCACCACACCATGCGTGTCCTTCGTTTCGCCTGTCTCGCACCTAGTTCTATCGATCTTTGCCGTCAACAATCACCCGTCAGCGGGATTGATCTGGGGAGCGCAAATCGGCAATGAACCCAGTTAAGCTGAGGCTTTTAGTTATAATCACAATGTTTACCGTTTTTTATTTACTGCCTACTATTTTTTAATGGCATGGCACAATGCGAAATATGACTACAACGATGCTGAGATATTTGCAAAACTCCGGACCGCAGGTATCTACGGTGGCGAACGAACGCGCTATTGTCCTTTCCGGGGAGTAACGCGTTCCCCACCACACCATGCGGGTCTTTCGTTTCGCCTCTCACAGATAGTTCTACCGATATTAATAATTAATTATTAGTTAAATAACTAATTAATTAATTTAAACTAATATAATTATTATCACTTCCATTACCATTTCCTTTGAGGGGACTACTTGCGGTGGTGACGACCTAGACAGACCTTGGCCAGGCTGACCTCGGGACTCCAGGGGGGGCCACAATGGCTAGACCAGCAAAACTCCGAAAAGACGGGAATTATGCTGGGGCCCGCACAACCAGTGAATATGGGGCATCCAAGTATCCAAGTAAGTATTTCCATCACAATAAAATTTTCGTCTTCCTTATGTATGTCGTTGAAACCCCTATGGTCGATTCTTCCTGGATTGCTGCGATAGCTGGGCTGGAGCGTTCCCAGGTCTTCACTTTAGGCAATACCGAGCCTTTGTTGATCGGAGGGAGTTCTTCCAGACAATTTTTAGTATTAACTCACTGATCCCGGATAGATGCCGGCCTAGGTCGGGCCGGGGCGAAGTGTGACCAGGTGCTTGCACGTATTGAACGGCATCGGTACCACTGCACTGCCAGCGCCAAAACTCAATTACTGAGATCTCCATGTGTTTTTCACACACCCGTCTTTCACATCTACTTTGCAGATTCCATCACTTTTTGAATTCGATTTGTTTCGTCGCAGCCACTATCCACGAAGGTTTTCCAACTTATTGCATGTGGGTTTGGTTGCTGCTTCAGGGTTGCCTTTTCGTCGTGAATGCCGTTGAATGCTCGTCAGGTCGAGTCTCTCTGGACTCCTGAGCTAGCCGGGCTGAAAAGTTTTCACTTGGGTTTCGGAGACTGAACTTTCTCCAGACAAGTCTGGTGCCAATTTTTCCGACCGTGGAGGGATGAGAGGCTTGGTGAGCCTTGGGGGGTGGTCGAACCTACACCGTGTTCAGGATGATCGGCGCCACAACTATTGTGCTTCCCGCTCTTTGACTTACATATTTAAGTATTACAAATCATTAGCCAAGGTGCTTATTGGTTAGACTTCTTATTCTTACTTCATTCATTCTTTCACAATTCGGTTATCTCGACCAGTTACTTGATTACCCGTTCGTGCTGTCTTTACGGTCCAACACAGTCCTCATTTGACTGATATTTTTTGGTTTAGCATTTTCTTCCTCTCGAGTGGTTAGATATCTGTGCAAGTCGTCACGATGAGACAGTCACCTCTTAGACGGCACAGCACATCTCTAATGGATTAATCAACGGCGAATGCGTTAGCCTTTTTATTTTTTTGTTAATGTGGCCTTTCCACCATATCGTGCCCTTTCCCTTTAGCCTGTTGACATCCCATTCTGTGAGCAGAGATGAATTCTTCTATGGGTTGGAGGTAGTGCCCAAAATAATTTTGGTGTGTGACGACTGGAAAATCCGGTATTCGTCTGTCAAACGAGTGTTCGAGCCTACTTCTTCCCTGTATATTTAGCGTGCGAATACCAGTCGACTGTTACCACTCGTCCATTACGTGTTTACAGCTTTCATTCCAACTTCTTTATTTCTTTCTGCATTTCCATCAGAGAGAGAGAGAAAAAGAGACCACCAAGTTTGCACCACCTGTCCACGACACTGCGATAACACATTGCGAAATCGCTCACTTCATGAATCATTTACATTGATATATTTACATTGTTTCCAGTTTTCGATTTCTAAGCGTTATCGTCTTATTTCTCAATGCAACGGGAATGCTGACCGATAAGCTCAGTGAGGAATAAGGAAGGGAAAACGCGAGTGAACTCGTAGATTCTTTATGAAGAATGCATGTTGGCAATGAAAGAGTCCACTAATGGACGAATTGGCAAGCAAATATTGGATAAAAGAGTGAACCTTTAGCCGCGTTCGAATCTCAGAGAGCTGGCAAATATATTTCTCCTCACCCAAGTTCTTGGCAGAAGGCTTTTCCCGCTCCATAGTTCACAGCTGAGATGTGGGAGTACTCAGATCTTCAAACTTCCATGGGCCGTTTAAGTTCACATTTCAACCAATGTTGTATATCTTCGCATAACGAATTCTTGAGGAATACCATATCTACGTGATTGAGTGGAAAATTTTAAAGGACCTGTAAAGTCGTCACAATATAGGATAGAATGATGAATGAACTGAAGTGACTTTTTTCCACTTTATTATATACGACCTATCATCTCTCACATCTATTTTGCGCATCCCAGCATTTCCTACATTCCATTCGTTTCCTCTCATCCATCATCCACCAACGTATTCTGACTTCTACGTCGGACTTCGGCTGCTGCGTGAGGATTATGATTTTTCCGGGCAAGTCCGATACCAATTTCTCGAGCCCGGAGGGATGAGAGGCTTGGCGAGCCCAATTAGGGATGAAGCCAACACCGTGATCGTGATGATCAGCATCGTTTTCACTGTGTTATCCACCCACTACTGTAGTTACTGTTGGATGTTAATGAGAGAGAACATAGAAATCGTCATGGAGATCGTTTATAAAGCATATTCTGGGTTTTTTCTGCATGAAAATGAAGGGAAGGCTGATCAAAATCTTGCCACATAACCTTAGAACAAATATGTTTTCAGTCTTAGTGATTGTGAATGGTTAATTACCGAAGTTGATATCGTCTTAGTAAGATCAAGTTAAGAATGCCTATTCTGTGAATATTTCTAGGTGGATTAAATAGTTACGGTGGGAGATCTGTTATGTATGAAATATGTGTTCGATAGTCATCAGCATTGAACAGACTCGATCAAACCTTAAAGAAATTGTGTGAGCAAGTGGTGAGAGTGATTCACATGATAACGTGAAACTGGAACCTGCCACCGTCTTGAGCTTCATCGGTTGCACAGGGCTTCATTGACTCGCCATATGCCGCATGACTGGTTACAGGTTCCAGGAACGGCTGGTGGTTCAGCTCTTGCTTGTTCGGTTCACCTGTTTTTCCTTGTGTTTAACACTTCGAGCCAATGAGCACTGATTTCTGTTACTTCCGTGTGCTGCTGTTTCCTTGCCACACAAGCCTCTTCACTATATTTTGTACCGTGTTGATGACGTCTCTTTACCACAGATCAAGTAAGAGTTTACGAAAACAAATGCAGAGATAAGTTTGTTCCTCTTTACAGGTCTGCAGCGATATCATTAGCAACATTACAGGGAGAGTACTACAGAGATTTATCTAAACCAGTGTTCACTTAACCTTGCCTTGGATGGTTACTATATTTCCTTGGATTGTTCAGCTTACACCAGGTTATTACAAAATCTTTATTCGAGTGACGTTCTGGCGCCTTCGCCCAACTACATCACACGGGCTAACGGCCATGGGTAAACCGTGTCAGTCGTCGCGACTCTGAAGAAGGCGAAGCGCCTAAACGTCAGCCGAAAGAAAATCCGTCGCATCCTTATGTAAGCTGAGCAACATAGAGGAATATCCTATGGAGACTATGTATTCTTTCACTGATAAGCAGCTAACACGAGGTCGAGAAAAAATCTTGTTTGGCTAGCGTTTCGACCCTTTCGTCTTCTTCGGAGACGGGTTGTTCCGAGCTGATTGTCCACAGTGTCAGGCCGAATCCAATGGAGAGTATTAAATTATCAATAAAGAATACATACTGATTACTCGTACCGAGTTTGAAGGAGTCTTCTGCTGTAATTATAGAGACTGTTGGTGATAAAGTGGCATTAAAGACTCTTCTGCTATGTGGCAATTTGGACCATGCGCATTGGCCTCAATGGACACTTGTATTTGAAGAGAAATAAGGCGTCCCATGCAGTCGACCAAGGACAATTGGGATGTCGTGGCGAATGTATTGTCGAACCAACGGTGTGGAGAAGTTGTCGGAGATTCGATTTCACTTAGTGGCCAAGGACATTTAGCTTGATTCTAGAATATTACTATATCGTCCAAATTGAATTTTGTAGTGCAGGGAAACAACGAAACTGCAGATACAGTCAGGCCTAAGCCACATAACTTACTGGCGATTTTCAGTTGGTGTAGAGCGAACGTGAATACATTTCTGGACCTACATGGTCTGTAAAATGACTCTTATCCTTTTGTTTTCATAGTCCACTCCTTAAAGCAGTCTACAGTAATTTTACTGCTGCTGTTCTAAGGAAAGCTTATACTTTAAAATAGTTGGTAATTGGTGCAAGTTTTTAAATCCCAAAACACTGCGATGAATTGAGCTCTGAAAAGGTACATCTTCAGGTGTGTGATATCTTCGAAAGTATAATACTATTTCCATACGCAGTAGAGTTTGTACATACGAAATCAGGCCAAAGTGTTTCATGAGATGGTTACCATCCCACTAACGAAAGTGCTGATCGTGTGGTTTTTTGGGATTCTTATTCCATATTCATGTCATGGCTGGGAGGTATTTCAGGGTGTCGTGCTGTGATATACATCGCTTGGATTCATCCCACTCCACCCCGGTAAGGTCTCCCAGGCTGAGAAGGAGTCAGGCATTTCCATTAGGAAGCCTAGCTGAGAGTAAACCACTACCAGAAGCCACCACCGTCCTTGATCCCCAAGGACGGCGACCGCCTGTGGTGGTGAAGACCTGGGGCAGACTTTGGCCCTTGCTGACCTCAGGAATCCAGAGAACCACAATGGCTGAACTAGCAAAACTCCGAAACAGTGGGAATTATGCTGGGGCCCGCACAACATGTGGAGACGGGCCATCCAATTTAGTCCACATTCTGGGATTTGTGCAGTATGTCATTTCGTTGAACCGCACATTTTCGATTACACACTAAACTTCATTCGATATTGGCAGTTCTTAGTGCTTTGCCACAGATCTTTAAAGCATTCTCACCATGTCTGTTTTGTTTCTATGGTATCTTTATTCTTTCTGGGTAACTATTTCAGTTGCTTATCGTTTGTGTTTTAAATTCGTCATCCCTTACGCTGACTACCGATCTTTATCGGTTCAGTCGATATCGATTTGCTGATTTCGTGGTGTTGATCATCCCATTTACTACATTTGCCCAGTGGATCTGGATTTCTAAAACTTGGTTATGGTTTCAAATGGATTAATAAGCCGTGGTTGGCTGAGATGATGGCCACTTATTTCGATGTCATCCAGCTTCGATAGAGTACTGCAGTTTGAAAGGTGCTGATCAGCAGTAGGGTCGATTACGTGTATGCTGCTTCAATACGTTCTCATTCTTTGTGAAACATCGTGTATTTTTTGGACTGCTGTAATGTTAGGTTTTTCGGGGATCAATCGATATTGTTTAACGTTTGTTCTTGTGTAATTTTAGATCAACAATTTTCCTTCAGATGATGTACCGTTTCATGTCCATGACAGTCCCATCATATGGACTTCCACACTGTAAAACTTAGCTATAATACAATATAACATGCATTTTTGACCTGTAAGTTAGATTTTAAGATGCCGAAGCAGAAATTTCCACTGGTTTGCTCTCAAGAGTTCGAACTCGGTCGTGGCTCAACAGAAAGAGGTCGAAGCATAAATGAGGTTTGTAGCCAAGGAAGTGCTAACGAACGCACACTGCAACGAGTGTTTTGAAAGTTTCGTGGTGGAGAGTTCGACGCTGAAGATGAAGGACGTAGCGGATATACTTCTGCCACTGGCGACGATAAATCGAAGGCTCTGTGGCCAAATACACTCACAGTGGTAGAAGAACCCAATGTAAACATCTCAACTGTTTGGGAATGCCCAAAGAAGATTTTCAAGCCGACAAAGCTTGAGAAATGGATGCCGTACGTGTTAGTAGGACTTCGCACTAGCGACAAGCAGCCACGTTTAGCGCAACAAATGCTGTAAAGTTTCGAAGAGGTGAATCACGAATCTCTTCCTTGACCGACGTACTGGCCAGACCTATTGCCTACGGACTGCCACTTCTTCAACCATGTCAACAGCTTCCTGTGCCAGAAATGCTGCAGAAACCAAGCCGAGACCGAAACTGTCTTCAAAGGCTTTATCGGCTCCAAAAATCCAGATTTTCTTGCAGCTGGTATAAATGGACCTGTTTCTGATAGGCAAAAATGAATAGATTTGTCCATCAGTGAAGTATATTTTGAGCTAAGATATGCCACTTTAACGAACTGCATTTTGAAATCCTTCATTGGTTTCCGGCCAACCCACTGTATGTCGCAACAAAGACCCAAAAGAAGCAAAAGGTTTATTTCCTACAGAAAAGGATTTTGCACTGTCAGTTGTGTCGTACTAACAAACTAAGAGGAAGGAAAAGAAAAGAATGAACCCGTTCGCGGGTCATTCATACGGAACATCATATTTGACACTGTTCGTCTTATTTATCGACCTTAATACCTTGGCCTTACCTTAATCAGTAAAGCCGCTTTCAGGTACTGTCTTTGAATTCACAGCTGGTCGTGGGTTACGGTTCTCGGCTTCACTACTCATCTACTTCACTAATCTCCTTAATGTACTAGATATTCGAAATACTCACTTGATGCCATGGATTATGCTTACAGGGTTCTTAAAAATATGAAGTATTTCTACAACACCATCAATCCAGCCACGCTTTCAGGTTTGTTGATGAGAACTTTCACAAAATGTTTCAGAATGAGACTGCTGTTCTACTGGAGTTCTTCGTTTTTTCTTTTGATATTCTCCTACCTACGCACCTTGTTTAGGACGGTCTTTGCCCTGTAGAGGTAAACATTTTCATGGACCCAAATGCTTGTATTTAGGTGCGATTGATGTTATTGTGGTGGAACAACCCGACGGAGAACTGAAATCCACTCCATTTCACGTTAGATTTGGGAAATATGGGGTTTTCAGCTATAGCAACAAGGTAGTCCATTTTGTTTTGTTTCTGCTTGACCTTCGTTTCCAGAATTTACATCTAGACGCGAAATCAATGGTAGCTCGTTCTATTACCATGTCATAAAAAGCTAAAAGTGTCGGTGTTGATCAATCTCTGAGTGATGCGCCATGCATTCGACTTCACCAACATCGTGAGATGCGATTGAGTGCATATCTTGCCGTTATAATGACTCGCGGTGGCCTACCGATGTATCGAGCAAGCACTGCTATTCTCCTAGACAAGTTTAGTATCAATCTGCAGAGCCCGGAGAGATGGAAGGTTTGGTGAGCCTGAGGCGCCTGGATAGATTCCATGTGTATTGTAGGGCGACTCAGATCACTGTGCTACACGCCCTCCTATTACCATGCCATATGCTATTTAAAAAAGGATTCATCAGTAACTATTTGTATAACTTTGGTTTCGCAAAGTTGTATTTGTTTTGATGACTAAGTTCTTTGCGAAAACATGAAATTGTGGTAAAATCTCTTAGACACTTGGATTTAAATAATATGCTTTACCTGTCCCAAAAGAGCAGTGCACTAGAATTTGAAACCCTAATTTTCTTAAAGGGTTTGAATGCTATCCTAGGGAGTGTTCAAAGCGCCTCGGTGATATTTTTGCGTGTTTCAACAGCCTTTATCACCCTCGGTAGTCGCACTGATGAATGAGAGGATGCTGAATGTTACTGCGATCGAGGTCTCTTGTAATCTGAAACTATGTGCTTTGGAACTTAAATAAGTGCCGGCGTTTGGAAGCCAGCTGGAAGTCAGCATCGGCCTGAACTCTTTTGAGTATGCAGTGGGATCTGCAAAACCTATGTTTCGGTGGTCATTAATGATATATATATATATATATATATATATATATATATACTTATGTATGTACATATGTGTACATATACACATATATACATGCATACATACATACATTCATACTTGGATGGCCCGTCTTCACTGGTTGTGCGTGCCCCAGCATAGTCTCCATTTTCTTGGAGTTTTGCTGGTTTAGCCATTGTGGTTCCCCGGAGTCAGCCTAGCGAAAGTCTACCGCAGGTGCTCACCCCCAGGCATTCGCGGTCCTTGTGGATCACAGGGAGATTGGCCACCATGCGCTTAGTTTGGCACTAGGACACTGGTGGATCGTGGTGTTGCGTTACTCATAGCTGTGCTTCCTGATGGAAACGCCGGACTCCTAAGCATGGGAGACCGTGCTGGGGAGATGAATCCCCAGTAAATCGCAGTCCGACACCTAGCAACAGCTCCCATATTTGATGAGGTGGTAAACCATTGAGAGGACATATACATGTACAAATATGATTTGGATATTAGTGTCTTGTAATAATAAACTTCTTTTTCTAACGCGATATCTTTGAACCTTAAGGCTGTGCTTGATACGCGACTTTTGGATGGATAGTGTAGTTCTTTTCCCATTTCAGTATGTTGATATTCAAATCAATGGTGAAGAGATCGACCTGAAAATGAAACTGGGTGAGAGTGGCGTCGCCTTTTTCGTTGAAGAAGCAGATAGTCATCAGGTTCCATCTTACATGCTGACATCACCATTGCCAGAGCCAGGAGGATCGCAATCACAGTCTACTGATCAAGTTTTAACAGAAAGTGCAAAGATTCTGTGCGAAAATCCTGCTGTAGGAAGTAATGAGCGAGTAAAGAAAATAACAAGAGATGGTAGTCCTGAAGCAGTACGGATACCAGAATTCCAACAACGTAACCAAGAGTTAGTACTGTTACTGCTTCGTGTTTTCGTCGAATACGTGAGGTTTCAGCTTCTCTAGAAAACTTAATTCTAGGCAGTCATTATTAGAAGTTCAACAGAGGAAAAGGAACTTACCGTTCAATTCTTCAGTTTTCAGTGTCAGAAAGAATCGATCGTTGCCCGATTTGCACTCCATAGATGGTCAAGGGAGTGGTCATCATTCTGACCTTGAAGGAAAGATCACCAAATCAGCGTCAAAGTATGTTTCACAAGATTGCACTACTTCCTCTAACAGAAAATGGAAAGGATTAGAAGGTTGCTTATATAACACTCTTCTTTTTACAGTTCGAAAAATTGTGGTATAACCGAACTGAGCAATGATTTACTTTCCTTATATGTTTTCCTGATGCGTGTGTAGCGCAGTAGTCGAAGCTGCCGTGCAATACACATGAGATCGATCCCCGCTCCCCAGGCCCAGCAAGCCTTCCATTCTTCCGGGGTCTGCAAATTGGTACCAGACTTGGCTGGGAGGATACTAGCACTGGCTCGATACATCGGTATGCCACCGCGAGTCATTGTAAAGGCCAGATATGTATTCAGTCACCTCCAAACGATGCCTAATGAAGTCGAATGTATGACGCATCCCTCAGGGATTGATCAACGCTGACAGCTTTATCCTTTTTTTTTATATCTGTTTTCTTACAGAATGTCCAACCGATCCCTGCATCACTGGAAATCGCAGACATGCGATAGTACACTCAATCCTGATAAGCCTATAGAAAGTGTTCCAGTGCCTACCAGAGCTCCTCAAAGGCGGAAGAAAATTCGTACCGTAGTCCAAGCAGCCAACGCTAAACCTGAGGTGTATAGCTTTTATATGCTCTTAGGACTCAGCTATCGAGTCCGCTTTACTCTTTGTCAAAGTCGTCGACGTTTATTGCATAAATGGTAGCCGTTTATAGTAGAATCGATTTCGAATATTGTAAACCGTATTTCCTTATAGCGACTTTTTTAAAGAATGAGTCGGATTCGGAAGAATCAACGTTTTCATCGAGCCCTGTACATTCATTGCTCGATCCACGTGACGTCGATCGCATTGCGGACGGTGCTTTATCCGACTCAGAAGTGGATCGACACCGTAACACTCCAGAGCCTGTGGGTATCGCATAACATCTGTCATAGCGACTGTTGGTTCTGTTTAATTACATATGCTATTCATTCCTGTTTTGATTTTTTGCTCCACGATTGAGTATCATCACATCTTTTCACTTATTCCAATATTTTTAGCATGCAAATGACGTCACTGACTGGAAATGGGGTCAGCTACCTGAAACAAGAGTGGATAAATTAAAGCAAGAACAAGGAAAGGCAGCAGCTACGCTAAAACCGAAGGTTCTTACTTGTTTTTGCCTTCGGAAATCATTTTCTCGTTTCATTTTCCTATTCACAAGAAATTAGAAGTTTGTCTGATTCTTTTCACCTACATTACTTTCCTACAAGGCTCGCACGTAGAGGAAAATGACCCCGTATTCGACCCGAAACATTATTTTAGGGCGAAACGTCGAGTTGGATGTGGTTCCCTTGGGGAACTCGCTCATCGCCTGCACCGGCTGCACCAGCTGTGGAAGAAGGCATTTCTCTTGATGAACTCTTCAGTCCTACTTCTGCATCTGATCCTTCGAAATTTGAAAAGTATTTGGGAAAGGCTAGCAGTACAGCGTAAGTTGTTCTCCTATGTGTGCAATTTAAGGAATGAGATCACTCAAGTGGTGTTGTTAGCGTTTTTTAAGTTATTTTCGCATTATATCGTAAACGCGTGTTGCGCAGTGGTTGGAGGCGCCCTGCAACACACCTATGAGGTTAGTCCCCGCGCCTAAGGTTCACTTAGCCTTGCCTTCGTGTCGGCAAATTGATACAGGACTTGTCTGGGAGGATGGCAGGACTGGCTGTACACATCAGTAGGCCACCGCCAGTCATTGTAAACGCCAGATATGCATTAAATCACCACCAAATGGTGCTTAATGAAGTCGAATGCATGGCGCATCCATCAAGGATTGATCAAAGTACCCACTTGTTTATCCTTTCATTTCAATTGAAGTTTGGCATTAGAGATGGGGTTTGGTGTTATCGAAAAAGGTGTAGCATGTTGGACCTTATTAATGGGTTTATTTTTTTTTGATAGATCTCTTATCTAGCGTAAGCATCGACAGCGGAACTGCATCACGTGGCACTTCCCAACCGTCTAGCCCGCCAGGTCGTTCAGATGTCAACAGTTTTGCAGATAAAACTCCCACTCAAGAAGTCGTACCTAGTATTAGCAATCCGACGGAACAACGTACACGTAATGCAAGTGACCAAAGAAGTGCTGTGAGTAGCGATGATATTTTGTGAGTTATCCAGTCAAATGCTTCTTTTGCTCCTTTTATTCACTTAAATTTTTAAACCTTTTTTGAGAGTCTAGCCTTTATTTACGCTCTCTTATGGCTGTGAATTCTTTTGCTTCTCAGTAAATGACTTATTACAGCCCTTTGAGTGAAGACGAGCTTGAAGATGTTCGCCCCACAAAAGAATCTAGTCGTTCATATATGTTATCACTCCGTCTTTCTTCTGAAAAACTTAGAAGTCTTGGTTTGGTGTATGGAGCAAATGAATGTCGGTTTAGCATCACTACTAAGTTTCAGGTCGGTATTCAGGTCTAAATGAAAGTTTGCGGCTTTTCCGTTTCTCCAAAATACTGGATAGATATTTTCTCGGTTTCATTCCACCAATTATAGGGAACATCATGGTGTAGTTGTAACATATACTTATACAAGTGGTACGAACGGATTGTGATCTCCGACATCGATGGAACGATAACTAAAAGTGATGTACTTGGCCACGTTATCCCAGCTATCGGTGGCACATGGGCACATGCTGGCGTAGCTGAGTTGTACACCAGAATAAAAAAATAATGGGTAGGATTTCACACTTTTAATAAATTAATTGGGTGGTACTTTCATAAAACTTCGTTATTGAGAGTTGTAGATGATTTTATAGAAGTACGTTGTATACTATACTATATATATATATATATATATATATATATATATATATATATATATTTATGCTATCTATGCCTACCTAATTCAGATATAAGATGGTGTATCTGTCTTCTCGCGCTATTGGGCAGAGTCACACAACGAAGCAGTACTTGAAGAGCATTGCTCAGGACAGCAAGCAGCTTCCAGATGGTCCGGTACTGCTATCCCCGACCAGCGTCCTGGTTGCATTTAGAAGGTTTGTTTATAACAATAATCTTTTATGTTAGTTTTTTTCCTTCTACAATGTTTAAAGAAGGCCCTGATCGAATATCTTAACAGATAAAAAATAAAGCTTGGGCGTTAATCAATTCCCTGAGGGATGCGCCATGCATTCGACTTCATTAAGCATCGTTTGGAGGTGATTGAATGCATATCTGGCCTCTATAATGATTCGCGGTGGCCTAGCGATGTGTCGAGCCAGTACTGCTGTCCTCTCAGACAAGTCCGGTACCAATTTGCGGACCCTGGAGGGATGGAAGGCTTTGGTAAGCCTTCGGCGCGGGGACTGATCCCATGTGTATTGCAGGGTACTTCCGACCGCTGCGCAACACGCGCCCCTTTATTTTGCCGGACCGTGAAGAAATAGGAAACTCTTACTGTCCAACAAACTACTTTTTTTGATACCATTTTGTAAAATTACTTACTAGATGTTGTTGGATGGATTGTTGATGTTTTAGAGAAGTGATTGAAAGACGACCGGAAGAATTCAAGATCGCTGCATTATCCGATCTGAAGAAACTCTTCCCTGTGAAACAACCATTTTTTGCAGGATTCGGCAATCGAGAAACTGTAAGACAAGAATGAACATTAATGATTTCTTTTTCTGTAATGCAAAGCAACTGTCGCTTAGATTGTTTTTCCACTTTTGATCATATTTTCTTCTTGTTGTTCTTCTTTTTTATTCCGAGACATTTTCCAGGATGTGACCACCTATCTTGCAGTGGGCATCATGCCTGCTCGGATTCTTATCATCGATCCGTCTGGTCGTGTACGTCGGTCGGATTCTGTCGGATACGTCAGCAATTATTCGTCAATGGCTACTGAGACGGTCGACTATCTGTTCCCACCACTTATGAAGATGTTAGTTTCTCTGATTTTTATTCATTGAGATTTTCTAGCCTTCTTTGAAATGCCTGTGGGCACCTTCGAAATTAGATCCGAGCATGGTTTCCATTTGACTTATAGAAAAATCATACATCGTCTTGCCTTTTCTCTGGGATTAGCTTCGATACTTTTCAGCTTAACAACTAAAAACGTTACCCACTGTCAACCAGTGGAAACGAACTGTTGTTCTGATTTTACTTGTCATAATCCACCATAAAATTCCTAAGGTTCATTGTTATTGTTGAACTGAAAAAAGCCCTCATGACCATTTCGCATTTCCAAAAAAGGCATGGACTTTCTGTATGATGGTTGGCAGTGTGACAAAACACAGTATTATCAAAACATTGAAGGCTGTCTGCCTTATGCAGAAAGCATTCTTTTCTCTGTTTTTTTTTATTGTCGTATTGTTTTCTCTACGATACTTTATCCTGATGAAATCGATAGTTTTCCTTTTATCGATGCCCTTTCTCGGGTGGTCCGAAAAAGGATGTTGTTTGCACATTCTTCACTGTATAAAGTGAAATCCATGTTTGAAAAGACTGTATATTTCCGAGTAATCACAACATTTTCCTAATTTTTCAATCAAAAACAAATTCAACCACTTTTGCAACAAGTGTCTTTACAATATGCGGCAACCGCTTAGAATTTGTACGGAAACGTGCATCAGAAAGTTGACATGTTGACTTGAGAAATTGATTATCGGTGCTGATTATGAGGCATTGGTCCTTGCTGTTCATTTTTGAATTCTCGATGTACATTCAAAATGCGTTAAAGTTCTTGTCAATTGATGGTTTGGATTTGCATTCTAAGGTATTTTCATCCTCAAAATGTTCACAGACGTGACCTATGTGCACTTAGTGGAGATTTGTAGAAATCGGTCTACATGCACTAAAATATTGAGAAATGTCAAACTGAATCAAAAAATCTGTCTTAGGAGAAAAAATTGCAGTGCAATACAAAGCAGTTAATCTTTATTTAGTTCGAAAAGTAAATCCGTCAGCGATTTGAGAGTTGAACAACTTCAGCCTACATGGACAAGTCCGCTGGAGCACAGGTACGAACAAACATGTACATGGGTACATTGGATGGCCCGTCTTCACTAGTTGTACGGGCCTAGGCATGATGCCCACTTCTTGGAGTTTTGCTGGTTTAGCCATTGTCGTTCTCTGGAATCCCGAGGTCACCCAAGCCAAGGTCTGCCCCAGGTTGCCACCACCACGAGCACTTGCAGCCCTTGTAGATCAGAGGGAGATCTATCACCAAGCGGCCAATTTGATAACATGATGGTGGTGGATCTTCGTATTGGTTTGCTCTTAGCTAGGCTTCCTGATGGAAACGCCGGACTCCTTGAGCTTGAGAGATCCTGCTCGAGGGATGAATCTCCCTGTTGTACATCGCACCCCGGCACCTAGGAACACTTCCTAGCCACGATGAGGCCGTAAACCGTTTGGAGGGTACGAATAAAATCATATTTAATTTTTGCCTATCCCACTTCAAATTCAGGTCAATGCACAACTGTTAATATTTCAGTGCATTCACTTACTGGAAATCAGAAAAACAAGACTCAAACCTCACAGATACCGACATAGCCGCCTACGAAAAACAACGTGGAAAATCAGTCGAAAAGGGTTCTAAGAAGAAATGAGGATTGTACCTTAAAGAATCGATGTACATTTTCGAAATATAGTTAGATTACAATACTGTCAAGACGACATAGTATCGCCTTCGACGTAGTGATCACTTAATCTTATTTCCGTCTTACATTCGATGTTCTTCTGAATAGGATAATCCATCAATAATTTCACCTTCTGTTGCTACTGGTATTTGCTATGGGTTTGAGCTGCTATACCAGTTCGATCGATATGTACTGTTTTTACACTTTTCGTATTGTAACTTTTTATTTGGATATTCCGTTTTTATTGTTAAAGTGGTGTCTCTCGTCTTTCATTAAATTTTTTCACTTAAGTTTTTTGCCCAGAAGCAATCCTAAACGGACGCATTGTACTCACCCCTTAGGAGATCGCTCACTGCTCAACTATCCTGTCTTCTCTACCATTTCCTGGGCATTTAAGTTCTTCAAGTATCGTTTACACCGCTTTCATTCCCTTTCTATGATGTAGTGTAGTTCCTTTCTTTGGTTAGGAGATGTCTCATGATGTGAAGTCTTAAGAGGAACATGCTAGATTTATTCGTTCCATGACTGGGCTTCGGTTTTCGTTTATCTTCCTGATTACTCAGTTACTATTTTCAGTGCTCAATGTTGTAGTTGTTTATAACTGTATTTGTTTTTGTTTAGAATGCTTATTATTGTACTGTTGTACTGACCGAAATTTTATTATTATGCTTATGTTCTCTTGTAGAGTTGTAGTAGTACCGACGAAAGGCCTCGCCTACCGGTGCTTGTTTCACTTCCGTAATCACTCAATATTTTCTTCGATAATAATTCCATAATGTGTCAATATTTTCTTCTTCACAGGCAAAGGTTGTCAGTTTTGGCAAAGTGGCATGATTTATTCAATATTAGTAGACCTTCCGTTTTACTTTCTTCCGAGCTTAGATGTCCCAAGCTAACATGCAATCTTCGCCAGCTAAACAGTTCCATGACCTACTTACTTGAATATTTGGACGGCCCCAGTTCACGGGTTGTGCCGGCACCTTTTCCGCTTGTTTCTTTGCCTTGGAATCGTCCACGGTGATGGCTTGATTCTACGAGCATGGTGGCGAGTGCCAGTCTTATTCCGTTAACTGTGAAACAAGTGCGGATGCGAGTAGAGGTGGTTGGTTTTGGTTGCAAACACCGCCCAAAGTATAGGTGCTCATTCCAGAGGGTGCTTGCATCATCTTGGAGTCCACTGTACAGTTCTTTTTGCTCATCTGTCGTCTGTTCTCAATATAGGTACATCCATCTGTTTCGCTATCGATGTGCGTTGGCATGGATCTCGAAGACGGCTCAGACTTCGAGGATCAGAGCTTCGCATTCCGGCAATATGTTGTGTGTGTGACGGTATATTTTGGAGGACATTGTTCAAGCGCTTCGTCAGTAGCACGCAGTTTCCTTGACGTAGTTGTGGTAATGGTACACGTCTGCGCTGCATAACAGAGTGCTGTGGGATCTGGCGAATCGAATAGGTGTTGAAGACTTCTATATAGTAGTAAAGGTAGGTGGTATTCCCATCGAACTTCAGTGACCGTGGACACAGTTTGGATGTGCTTCATGCAGGGAAATCCTCGTCGAGGTCCTGCTTGTTCAACTGATTCATCCATTGTCCTTGCTATGTGTGACGGGATAATCGTCGTGAAGACTTGTAGAGTATACTCAACAAGCATATTGGACGATAGTTACGAAGATCCCTTCGGTCACCTTTCCTAGACAGGACTAGTGTTCCCGACATCCTCCACTGGTTTGGGATTTTTTGTTTCTCAAGGTAAGGTGTCATATGGTTCATGAAAACTACATGTGAATTGTGGCTCACAGCTCTAAGGAATTCAGTTGTATTATCTGATCTTGGATAAAAGAGCATTATAATTTACAACTCTTTTTCTGTAAGATACAAGTCCTATTGTACCCACATGAAATCCTCTTTCTCCAGATGCTGTGGCACATACTTCAGACTTTTGTGTAAAGGATCCTATCTCGAACGAAAGCAAATGAACAAGCTCGATTCCATCCAGCAGGATATTATGGTGTTCCTCAATGTATCGTTTGTGTTCGTATTGTTTTACTTTTTACATGGCCAGTGTTCCCATCTACTCTTCAGATTCCAGCACTTCTTGCCTTCGAATCGTTTCGTTGCATACTTCAACCACGAACGTCTTCGCAGTGTTCTTATCTGGGCTCAGCTGCTGCCGAAGAATTGTCGTTTTCTTTGTGGATATCATTGAATGCTGATCAGTTTCTCCTTAGAATTCTGGGATACTCGGGGTAGAGTGTTTTTACTTTGATTGCAGACGGTGAGCTGTTCCCAGACAAGTCCAGTACTAATTTACTGATCCTCGAGGGATTAGAAGCCTACTGAGCTCAGGGCAGCCCCGAACCAGCATTGTGATCGTGATGAAAGGTGTCACTACCACTGCGCTATCCACTTTCTAAACGTGGATTATGTATGGCAGTGTTTGGAGAACAAAATTTGAAGGTAAGATAGGATTTAGAAAACGTGTTAAGTATTCTAACCGAAATGCATGGATGGCTGACCCTTCATTAGCTTATTTGATGATTACTTCTGCATCCACGTTTCAATGAATCTCACCGGAGTCTGACAGGAATGACGAATGTGGTTCCACATATCGCCGTAAATAATGTGTTATGCGAGCTCCGTCTGAGAGAAAGGCGAAACGAAGGACTCGCATGGTATGGTGGTGAATGCACTAGCCTCTGGAAAGGGTAACAGCGTGTTCGGTCCCCACAGCAGACACCAGCGGTCCGGAATTTTGCAAATATTTCAGCATCATTATGGTTATTATGGGAGCATTTCTTTTTTCTAACGAATTAGTCCTAGAGGTCGTTGTTCCCCACACATCTTTACGGTTGATCAATAACGTTGAATTAGCCCTACGATTAAATATCTGCACCTAATCCACGATTAATTTGATGTCCTTTATGACGAAACTGTACCATATCAAGTGTTTTCCACCAAATCCTTACTCTTAGGTGTGTATTTTCTTCCATTCAGTCTACATTTTGGCTCTTTCATTTGCTTCACTCATTCAATCGGACTGTCAGTAAATTAACACCCATCCCATATAAAAGGACCCAGCCCAGTGACAGTACTTGATTGGATCGGTGCTCCACTCTAGAAGACTACGAAGACTCACATCGCAAATCACGGGTCTGATGAAGCCGAAGGCACTGAAACCTTACCCGGATGGAATTTTTTGTAACAACCTCTTGTTACCTCTTCGATGAAGACATACATTGATTATCCATAATGTATGAAGGATAAGGCTCCCGGCGTTGATAAATCCCTGAGGGTGCGCAATGCATTGGACATCATCAAGCATTGTTCGAGGTGGTTGGATGCACAGCTGACCTAAACAAAGACTTGCAATGGCTTGCCCATATATCATGTCAGTGCTACTGTTTTCCCAGGCAAGACTGGTACCAACTTGCCAATCTGAGGGATAGAAGGCTTAGTGAGCCAACCTAGAGGATAGAAGGCTTGGTAAGCATGTGGTACGGGATTGAATCAGAGACTATATGTGCATTGCTGATTACTTCTAACCGCTGCGTTTCGCTCACCCTTTAATACTTCATAACGGAGTTAAGTCGAAGTCGGCTTTCAGGAATCTTAGGAATCACGCAGCTCTCAAACTTGCTAGCTCACAGCAACACAACCGTCAACACTGACCGTGGAGATCCGTCTCGAACAGCCAACACAAGACTGCGTGGGACGTCCCGTGGGCCTGTCCACAACTCCGCTCCGGAAGGGCGTGACGGGACAGGGTCAGTGCGGCTTCGTCGTCGCAACACCCACCATTTCCACTTGGCTCGACTTGATAAGCGGCGGTTTTCTTTTCGAAATTGTCGCTCCGGTAAATTCTTTGCTTCGAATGTGTTCATATTTTTATGCTCTGTACTCGTTGGTGATTATATTTCTACAAAACACCGGCCGTCTGACCTTTTGATTCGTTTTAATTGTCTTTCACAATAGGTTTATTTTTGACCTAGGCTTAGGAGTTTGTGACAAAATCTAACGAGGGTTTGTCATCGAGCAGTTGTTGACATGCAATGTATCTGTTGACGTCTACCGTTCACCTTGATCTTATTCAATTTCACCTTATGACCTACTAATTTATGAAGAAGACTAGGGTGAAGTGCTACTTCACAGTTCTAAGCTTTTGTGAGTCGAACCCCTAGTTTACCACTGGTCTCCGAATAAATCCCGTTTGCAAATAGTTGGAAAGTACGTCACCGTCCCGAGTGCTACTTCATATTCGATCGGCTTCTTCTATTTCTTTCACGTTCTCTATATTTTGACGCTTTCGCAAAGAGGCTGGTTTTTCGAAAACCGGTAACGATTTCTGGATTATTGGATATTCCAGAAATTCATTACTTTATCGATTTATAGACGAGACTCTGATCTGTCCTTATCGATTTATGGACGAGACTTTGCTCTGTCCTTATCGATTTATAGACGAGACTTTGCTCTGTCCTTATCGATTTATAGACGAGACTTTGATCTGACTCATGATCTGTCCTTATCGATTTATGGACGAGACTTTGCTCTGTCCTTATCGATTTATAGACGAGACTCTGATCTGTCCTTATCGATTTATGGACGAGACTTTGCTCTGTCCTTATCGATTTATAGGCGAGACTTTGACCTGTCTCTGTCGATTCATAGACGAGACTTTGCTCCGTCCTTATCGATTTATAAACGAGACTTTGATCTATCCCATTAATCACGCACACAATTTCTATGCACTGTCATTTCAAATTCGCAATTTCTATAGAATAAGGGTTTTGAAAACATCAAAAATGAAGTTCATGTTTTTTTTCGCTACAAAAATGAATGAATGACATCAGCGAACGTTGTCCTTCTGTTCATTTGCTTTCATTTTCGAACTATGAGCTTCGAAGTGGAGGCGTAGAAAAAATCTACATAGAAATCGTGAACTGTAGTAAATCGGAATTTGATCATGGAAAACCACAAGAGATCTCATTTTGCAGACAAATATTTCTGGATTCTAGTAGGTTTCATTGGAATCAATAAAATCCAATGCGAGTTGAGTCGTGTTGATTCTAAGTCGAAATCGACCAGCAGTGTCGCATCGGGTGACTTCCAGGCTGGTCGAGTGGTCGCGGAAGTATAAACACTCCAATGCGCTGTCTCACTTCTCTATAGAATATGTTTAGATCCTAGGTTTTCATCTGTTTGTGGAGGTGCTCTACCCTCTGGCCTTACATTTCCCGTATTGTTGCATGCGATTGCAGTTTCGACCGCCGTATATGTGAAGCGTTTAAGGTGCAACACCAACTTTGGCTCATCGAGAGAAAATCCAGAACTCTACTGTCTTCGTGGGAATACGGCCACCAGTACTTGTCAGAAGGCAGAACAGTTCGTGGTAATCGTTTGCGTTTCCGCCTCAATGGCCACCACAGCAACGGAACCAGTTCTACTGCAGAGTTTGCCCACTCGTAGCGCTGATATCGTGCGTGAGGATCCAGTGGGACATCGTGAGGTGGGAATTCTAAGTGTTCCTTAACTTTCCCCGGTTGAGAGTCAAATTCATCGTTTTGTCGATGAGATTTGAAATGTTATTAATTATTTGAAATGAGGACATTTTTGGCCATCCCTGTCTTCTAGTTTGAAACAGAATGG
The DNA here is from genome assembly GCA_018806985.1 of Angiostrongylus vasorum. Taxonomy (NCBI): domain Eukaryota; kingdom Metazoa; phylum Nematoda; class Chromadorea; order Rhabditida; family Metastrongylidae; genus Angiostrongylus; species Angiostrongylus vasorum. The sequence continues at coordinate 2,075,126 of JADANN010000099.1, read as the reverse complement.
TTTGTGTCATTAATGAAGACTCTAAACATTGACTATACAAAGGATGTGGAAGTGTTTGCTGTTCTGGAGTACCGAAGGAAAGGGGCTTTTACTCAATGACTTTGGCCGCCCTTTGTTGAGTGATATTTACCTTCTATCGATTATTTAGAGTGAAGCCTCAGCACAGTCATTGCCTCCCGGTGTTGTTCGCTCCCATTCACGACCGCCGTTCAGTCGTGGACAAAGCCAGTAAGTCATAATTATACTTCTTGATTCTTTATATTGTTGTTTAGCAAACACGAGGTGTTATTTTACTCTTTTTATCTACGTACAAGCTGACGTTTCGGCAGGTTTCGGCTTGCTCAGACCCTGGAAAGGTCAAGTTGATCGCAAACTACCCAGCCAAGCTCCTTCATAACCAAATGCTTTTTAAATATCACCTTTGGTAATATTGTAAACCGACTTCTATTTAACCTTGGTATGAACGATCAATGAACCCTATTTCTTTGACAAGCTAACACGAGGTTGATAAAGAGTCGTTTCGAGTTCGACATTCTTCTGTGCACCACCGTTCGAATGAGACAACCTTATCCGGCGATGTTCTTTGTTCTGTAGAGAACAGTTGTTGATAATAATTTTAGATAGTTTATGATGGTGATTCCCAGTTTATAATAATTTGTTCTTCAACGGACAGTCCATCCTGCAGCAGTTGATGTTAGAGAAGTTTTCACATACAGAGTATTGCTGTTGTAAACCGATTTCCATTTAACCCCGGTAGGAATGATCAATGAAGAAGATTCGACTCGATAACACGACGAAGACGCCACATCGAGTGGACGGACGATTGTGGACCGTCGACTCGGACCATCGGCTCTAATGAAGACGAAGACTTCGAAATGTTAGCCGAATAAGTGTTTCGTAACAACCGCGTGTTAGCTTATCAATGAAATAAGGTGCATATCTCCTTTGGTGTTTGCATCTGTGTTCTGCTGTTTCACAACTGTGCTGCTGTGGTATGATGCCAGAACAAATGAAGAACAAAAGCTGTTAAGCAGCAGCTAGTTTTGTGGTGAATTGCTGTTAAGGAGTAGATTTTCTGGAAGTTTATCAATAGCATAGACACGAGCCGTCACGTTTGTATAATTTTATACAACTAATTGATGCAGAAGAGCTCGTGGAGCGCAGTGGTCGGAGACTCCCTGCAATACACATGGAATCGATCTCTGCCCCCGGCTCACCAGACTTGTCTGGAAGGGTAGCAGCAGTGGCTCGATACATCGGTAAGTCACCACGAGTCACTTTAAAGGCCAGCCCTCAGGGATTGATCAACGCCGAGATGTTTATCCTTTTTTTTTACCCTTTTAATTGGTGCAGATTTCATTTATACCGCAATTTATTGCTGCATCCAGTGTTCTGCTGTGCTTTCTATCTTTCACCTATAATTTGCGTATTATTTTCGTACCAGTTGAATGAATGTGGGACGATTTTTTTGGATGTTATTTGTTTGGCCGTTAGTTTTGGAGTGTGGACTCCTCTTTCTGTATAAACTCCACATCTTTAAAAATTTGCTGTGAAGTTAAATTTTTTGCCCATTCTTAGCAAATGATTATTTGTTATACAGTATTCGACATCAATGTGCACTTTAGCATCTTGGAATTCTCACTGTTATTCTTTTCACATTGTTGCATTCGGATTTGCACACTGTTCAGAGTTCAAATGGCGTTGAATGGCTCTGCCAATTTCATCGGCTGGAATGATAGCGAGGGAGAAATTCGGCGAAACTGGGGTTCGAAACGCTTGCGGTTTTTGGCAAAAAAATACAATCTCAACCAACATCGTGCGCTTAACGAAGGTGCGAGAACTCTTTGCCTTATATTAATGAGATTATACTTACTTGAATACTTAGATGGCCCGTCCTCAGTAGTGCAACAGCACAATATCCGCTCTCCCGGAGCGTTGCGGGCCTAGCCATTGTGGTTCCCTGGAGTCCTGAGGCCAGCCTGCCCAAAATCTGTCCCAGGTCGTCTCTACCACAGGCAATCGCCGCCCTTGTGGATCAGAGGGTGATTTACCATCATGCGACTAGTTTGATACCAGGAAGGCGGTGGATCCTGGTATTGGTTCACTTTTAGCTGTGCTTCGTGTTGGAAACGACGGACTTCTCAGCTTGGGAGGCCCTGCCGGGAGATGAATTCCCCCGCTGTACATCGCAGCCCGACACCCAGGAACACCTTGCAGCCACGATGACGTCGTAAATCGTTGGAAAGAATGAGATCATAACGCAGAACAAATATGAATACGTAAGATGTTGCTAGAAGTCAGTGAGTTGTTTGGAAACGAGTTCATTCTGAAAAAGTTCTTACTGTGCACTTTTTTCGCGTAAATTAAATGTCCTACCGGCAACCAACTTGTCTAAAATGTAATCTCTGTGGTGAGTTTAAATCCAGTACTGTCGATTGTTTGATCAGATTTTTTGAACATACTGGCCGATTTATGAAAGTTTTCGAAGGTCAGTGGAACCACAGCTTTTATTTTAGCCAACTGTAAATTGTGGTAGTTTATAGTGAAATCGCTGAGGTATTCTGGAAAGGTTTTGACTGTTTACTATATTATAGGTTTCAGCTCGTTCACTGGATCCAGCACTGTACTATAATGACACCGATCATCCAGGGGATTCCTCAAGTACCCGCGAAGGGAATCAAGCGCGAAATCATACGCTGTCTTACAATGACCCAGTCGGTTACATTTTTTTGCTCTTGTTGGCCTCTAGGTTACAAATTTTCCTATTTCTTGACGGAAAATTGCTATATAAAAAATAAAAAAAAATAAAATGCAACCTAGTTGTATTCAGAGAGTGAAAGCACATTCTTTTAGAGCTCTTTGTTCGCTTTTCATCATGCTATCAGCCCATGCATATACGACGGCACTACGCCTGGCTCAATAGTTCGCAGCATCAGTCAGGCCAGTGAGGCTTGTCCGCGTCTGAGATCCGAACGACGTGAATCCGCTGCTCGTCTGGCATACGGGGCAGCTGCCAATGTGGCTAAGCGGTTGGGATATTATTAGAAAATGTTCATAAGTATGCTTTGGGTACTTTTTTTTATCAAGATATGGATATGTATTTCAGTGGGTTTGTAAATACTCAACGCATGCACCGAGTTCGCCTTTCGTCGCGTCAGTCATTTGATTTGGATTTTTCGGAGTCCGATCATGCTAGCTCTCCGGCTTCAGTTGCCAGTCAAGATGATTCCGAGTTGATGCCTCGTGCGGATTTCGTTCAAAGAAAGTTTTCATGTACAAGGGTGAAGTGAAATGGATATAAGCTGCCCCAGATTGATTATATAGCTCTTGTTATCATTTTCATAAACACTTAAGTGTGATTTCCTTTGGACCACTCTTTGAGCTTTGCACAGTACTTGTGGTTTTTTGGGAAACTAGCTTAAAGAAAGATTGGGTATATTTCTAAAAAGCAGACATGACGGAGACAAAAAGGTTTTTTGGGTTTAACTAAGCAGTACGAACATTTCTAGGTGCAAGGATAAGTGGAGAAGGTCTGCTACGAAGAACTGGCTCAACTATCGAGGAAGAACCACCGAGTGATATCTCCGATGGTCATGAGTCGGAATCGTTGGCTAAACTTAAATCTACCGATGCGGAGGAGTTCGAAATGCTTGAAATGGAGAAATCTTCACCGTGTCGTACAACGACGGACGGCGTTCCCATGCATGCCAAATCTCTTTCACCTGCTTCTTCAGAGGAGAAATTAGTATGTCAAGTTTACAGTCTAATGCATTGCATATTTAAAATTCCTGTTCTTGAAGTTAAAAGGCATAGTTCATTCAGTCAGAGAACAAATATGAGAACACTGACGACTTATTCTTTGCATTCTCAATTGACGAGGATCCAACACCTAGCAAACCAAAACAGGTACTCTATCTGTCTGTTTATTATTTTCTAGTTGTTTCTTTTTTCTGGTCATATTTTCCATTGTCGTACTAAACTAGTCCAATTTATTTACCAGATCTATAGCTTAGTGCAACTAGTTTCGATCCACTTCCTCTATTTCTTCGATCTCATTCTCATTAGATTAAACACTAAGCTAAGAAATTACTGATAAACATAGTTTACAAGATACAGATATCGCAACACGTCTAGTGAGCCGGATGGATCTTAGCTCCATCATAAATGATGTGTTTGTCGCTTGCAGGATTTTATTTAATACATGATTCTCAAATTCCAAAACTTCTGTTTTCCACTTGTTGTTGATTGGGCTATGTCTTTACGAAACACGTTTAGTATGGCAGAGTATTTTTTCGTTTATATTATCTATTTATTGTTAATCTAGGGAACGTTAGAACACTTCAGCTCAGCTTCATGAAGAGTTGCTGGGTTTTATCAGTTTTTTTCAAGAATGAATATCTTAGTATGACCTCTATAATGCCAAAATATATGCAAAACTCCGGACCGCAGGTGTCTGCGGTGGGGGACGAACGCGCTGTTGTCCTTTCCGGGGAGTAACGCGTTCACCATCACACCATGTGGGTCCTTCGTTTCGCCTGTCTCAGCTAGTTCTATCGATCACTTGCCGTCAGCAGTCATCCGTCAACGGGATTGATCTGGGGAGCCCAAATCTGGTCCGGAGTTTTGAAAATATCTCAGCATTATAGAGGTTATATTTCGCAACATACCCTGCCATTAAAAAGAATAGGCAGTAAATAAAAAGGTTAAGATTGTCTTAGTATATTTTCAACGGCTTTAAACTGTTTGTCAACTTATAGGATGCTGAAAAATGTGTACCTTCAGCTGCACTGGGTTGTCTGACTGAAGTGCCAACGCTATCAACTGCCACAGGTGTTGAGTATTTATTTACAAACAAGCTATCCCATAATAAAACACAGTAGTACTTTCTAAGATTTTTAGATGCTCGTAGTAACGATCGTCCTAGTGGCATATCTCGTCTGGGTAGGTAGTACATAGCATTCTTAGTCAAGTTATGGGAACCGCAGAGAACATTTTTGAGATATTGGCGATGGCCGCTTGCACATACCTATTGGCCCAGTATCACTTGGACCAGTTCCTGAAGAAGATCGCACTGACAACCAACCTGATCGTCCGTTGTTGGGCCATATCAAACATTTGGTAAGATCTGTTTCATTGGTTTTTGGTGTACTATAGTGTTATTCTATTCATATGTATTAATTGTTTTAGAATCGAGTCATTCGCTACCCTTTGATTAAGCAAGCCTCAGTTATGGAGACAAGCAAGAAGACCGTTGTCGAGTGCGTTCTAGGGGTATGGTAATTTTGGGAAAGAAATTACATAGGAGCAGAAACTGTGTCATTTTCTAAACTACGTTATTTTCTCAGTTAATTTTCTGGGATCGTGAAGGGATGCAGGGAGTGTAGATATGTCGTGGGAAACACCCATCTCTTTGATCCTGCACTAGAACAACTAAGTCCACATGCTTCAGCGGTCGGTAAATTGGTACTGGATTTGTCTACAAAAAAGGCACCTCCCTTTCGCAAAAAAAAGTGACTGTAAATGGTGGAGATCTTGGAAATCCTGGCATAGATCTGCTAGGATTTCTACTGTTTTACACTTCTTTCTATTCTAAAGTATGCGTCTGAAACCTGGACGCTGCCTTTCTAGGATGAAAGGTTGTGTAGCACTATCGAATGCGCTATCGCAAGCTATGATGAGAGTGTCCTGCATCAATCAAAGATCAGAGGTGCCACTGTATACGCCAGTACTTCGAAAAATCAGGTGGGCCGGATCCGTGGTGCAGCTCAACGACATCTGGGAGGCTAGAGCCATTATTGACTGGGTTCCAGGGGATGTTTAACGCACAGCAGGAAAACCGTCACCCTAATGATCAAAGTCATCCATGAAGGTGAAGAAGAAAATGTGCGTTTATTTCTTGGAGCGAGTAGAATCCTCTTGACTATTCTTGATGTCTTCAAGAACGTGTGAAAACTCTTCATCAGCGCTGGCTGGGGGTAAGTCACAGAAGAGGTGTGGGATTGGTGACACAGTAGGTTATCGCGAATACAATGACCGTCAGTATTAACGACCCATTTAGGAAAACCGCATTCTGGCGGATAAAATCTCGCCTATTTAATCGCTCTGCTGAATAAGCACATGGCGTTCAGCTTTTTCCTTTATTCTCATTTAGTAATTCTATTTCTCCAATTTTCTTATATCTCTTTTTTTTGCTGTTCGAAAATTGCAATCATGCATTGCTTTTTTCCAAAGCAATCCACTAATTTTTGTTCCTTTCCTCTGAGATAGCATATCCCTTATTGTTTAGAACCTTGGACGCCATAGTGGGAAATTGTTCTTGCCACGGTATAAGCGATATAGAGGTCTTGGTGCACTAAGTACCTTTTATGATGGAAGTCTTCATACTGGGAAGATAAGTGCCCTGGCTCCAGAGGTGCGAGAAGTGATTGAAGTTGGATCTGATGAAAGGTATGTCTTAATTTCTTACAGAAATGTGATTATAGCAGTGTAACATATGATTGGGATTTCTGAAAGGAGATCTACTTAGCACATTAACGCCGAAATGTCTCGATCCCGACACATTTCATGGGGTGGGATGTGCGGAATGGGCGGATTGGATGGCTTGCCAACTTGTTTCCTTTGAGAATGTTTCTTTTGCTGTACTGTCTTCTAATTTGTGCACTTTCATTATATCGTTAGATGCTTTATCAACCATAATTCAATGAAACAAAAACTATTCTGGACTTTGAGTTGACAAAACATACCTTTCCTGAGATATTAGTTTGGTTCTACGATTTTTGCAGAGTTTTCTTATTATACAAAGATTATAACATAAATAGACAGTATTTTACACTCTATATTTTTTAAGAAATAAAGGAATATACAAAAAGTATAACATACTGTTGCTGGTGACGAACGCACTAAAATTTCTTTGCTGCCATCGCGCATGAAGTTTAACATCGTAAGGAACCCTCATAATGATTAGATGGTGAACCCCCAGTTAAGCTGAAGCTGCAGTCGTAATCTCAATTACTTGCATATTTGGACGGCCTGTCTTCACTGGTTTTGCTGACGCCAACAAAATTGCCGTTATTTTCGCTCTCGCACAATCGTCAATGGTACGGTTCCGATATGTTCCATGCAGCAGAATCCTTTTCGGAGTCTTGCTTGCTCTCCTCGTTAACATCTTTTGGAGTATACTCAACATGCAAATTGGAAGGTAGTTAAGAGGATCCTTTCGGTCACTCTTCTCGGGTATGATGACCATGCGCGAGGTCAGCCAATGCTCTGCGATTTTCTACTTCTGAAGATACGATTTCATACGGGTTGCGAGAAGCACATGTAATTTGTGGCCACTAGCTCGAACGAAATAGACGGTAGTATTATCGGGAGCTGTGTCTCTTTTCATGCTGTTTTTTCGCAACTCGAGCTTCAGAGAGTAGAATGTCGGGCGGTTTTTTCACCAGTGGGGATTTCGGAGTCCGAGACGGAGATTATGAGAAGGAAAATAATGGTATAGAAGTTTTCCGTTATCAATTTCATATCATGGAGAATGTAGTAATAGTACCGTCATCGTTCATCAGGTCGGCTAGGGGAACGTTATATTACAGTCGCAAAAATCCCGACGGGGCTTCTTGAGACTTGATGGTTTTTCTAAGCTGATTCCAACAACTTTTTCTGCCTATACCGATGTAAGTCCTCTTGCGGAGTTCTTCTGCAGCTGGCATTTATTATCCACAGTGTTAGGTGTGTTTTACAATAGGACCAAGTTTCAGTGTCCTCCTTTCGAGCAACTCTTTAATGGTAATGGAGATGCAGTATGACTTCTTGTTCTTGCTGAGCTCTTTGGTCGTGTCCTCCTTCACATGGCCATCATATGAGGAGAGGATTTTACTGAGAAAATCCTCGTAATGTACGACTTATTTCGTTTTTCATGGGACGATGATAGTTCTCGCCCAGCTTATGGCTAAATTAAACCTAAAAAAAAGTAAGCACAGCTATAATGCAGAGCTTAAAAAGTGCTTGTATAGGGAATTCGATAACAGTGGTTGGAATATTATCACTGAAGACTTTAAAACGTCGTCTAGTTCGTAAGTGCTTGGATGAGTCAATGACGCTCTATGTAAAACAGAAAATTGCATATTATTCTCTGATTGTGGAGATGGTAATTGCAGGAGTTCGGGGGTGCTGTGTCTGGTCTTTTGTAAAGCGTGCGGGGACGAATGATTTTTCCGAAACAGGTAGACTACAGTGCGACTGTATAAAAACATCTATCACTGATTTTAAAGTTAAACCAAATACTCCACTAAGCACGCACAGAGACACGAACATAACGGAGGATATTTTGAAGTAAAAGTTGCTATACTCACACAAGAAAAAAAATAGGCGCGCAAAATACTTTGGATATATTCCATATGCTCAAAAAATAACCCTCAGGGAAGAGTGCCTTATGATCAACTAGAAGGTGAACGAGTTTTTTTTCACGGCAGTAGGAAATAGGTATAGAAAATTACGCAAAGAATATGGAATATGCGTACAAAATTGAATATAAACATATTATTAACAAATAGATTGTAAAAAGGACATTAAAAGGCGAGAACAAAGGGCGGTGGGATCTCTTTTTCGTGAGGAGCTACTTCGGCCACTATACACCAAGTTCTTGTACTTCGCATATATATATATATATATATATATATATATATATATATATATGTATATAATATATGATATGTATATAAAGAAATTTGACGTCCGACGCTGCAGCCCCCTAAACTTACTTGTCGTCGTGTATTAGCTTTAATCCTGTTTACAATCATTTTCTTCACTAACCGTTTTCTTTAAGTGAGCAGTTATAACGTTCTTTCCAGGCCGCTTTTTACCTGGTGGGTAACACTAGTGCAGGTGCTTGTTTGCATTGTCTCCTTATTGTTCTATGGTCTTGGACCAGTAGGCTGGGAGAGAGTAGAGATGAAGGGAGAGGTCGTCGATGTCTCTTTGGTTATGCGACAAGTTAGCTATTACGAGCCGGTTAACCACTGGATCGGGCCCAGATTCGCCGATTTAATACGACTGGGAGCCAAGTATTCACCCTGTATGCGACGGGAACCTGGATTGTGGAAGTTAATAGAGGAGGAGCGGAGGAAAGAGAATGTGACGGGATGCTGTGTGTTCAATGATCGGACGGGATGTTACCAAACAAGACAGTCAAGCTGTCCGCATTCGTTGGCCACATGGCATAAATGGTCTAAACCAACCATTCCTTCTCTCACTAGGTCGAAATCCGACTCATCATTGCTGCACGGCACCCGAAATAACACCGCCTCACGCCGTCGTGGTTCTTCCCTGCCTGCAGTTTCTAGCCATTCTTGGAGAACAGCTGGGGCCGTATGCGGGCAAGATCCGGATTTCTGCAGACGTCCATCATCGGTTAGACCATACGAATGGCCTGATGACCTGACACGATGGCCGATATGTGATGAACCTCGTCAAGGTGCTTTCTTACCAGCTCATATGACATGCCAGGTGACTGGTCGTCCTTGTTGCATTCAAATGCAAGGCCAGTGTCGTATAGCAACTCGTGAATATTGTGATTTTGTGAAAGGTCATTTTCACGAAAATGCGACATTATGCAGCCAGGTCAATTGCTTTTCCGACATATGTGGCATGCTTCCGTTTCTTTGGCGAGATCACCCAGATCAGTTCTACCGCATGTTCCTTTCCCTGTTTTTGCACGCTGGTATCATTCATTGCGCTTTCACGGTATTTGTGCAAATGTGGTTGATGCTTGATCTTGAGATGCTCATTGGTTGGAAACGCATGGCGATTCTATATATCGGTTCTGGCATTGGAGGAAATTTTGCTAGTGCGATTTTTGTGCCTTACAGTCCGGAAGTTGGCCCGTCGGGAAGTCATCTAGGAATAATGGCAGCGCTTGTCGTCGATTTGCATCACCACAGACATATCATAGTGAGACCGCGGCGTGAGCTTATGAAGCATATGTTAACTGTTTTTGTGCTCTTTCTCACCGGTCTGCTTCCGTGGATTGACAACTGGGCTCATTTGTTTGGTTTCCTCTTCGGGCTATTGGTCACTATAGGTAACTTCAGAATTCATTTTTTATGCTCTTAGACGTTTTACTGTGAATTCCTTCTTTTTGACATACAATGATCATTTTAATATCTACTCACCTGTAGTCGCTCTGATTGTCGACTGACTCGAGCGGTTGCCAGTAATTCTTCCATTTTTCCCTGTCACGTGCAAGAGTAGCCCAGTGGGTACTGCTCACTCTTGAGACTTGTTGAGTTTCGTGTTTCCGTTCTAGGGTTTTCGTGAAGAACTCGGACCATGGGGTTGGTGGCCTTTCTGCAGTGCGTTTGGCATCCCGAGGAGTCCAGTCACTAATGGCTCTTATCTCTTGGTTGTCGTCCATATGCATTACGTATCCGGCCCACCTTATCTTCGACTGTTTGGCGTACATGAACAGCATCTTTGACTTTTGATCGTTGACGCAGGTCGGAGGTTCGGATCCCTTCCTTTACTTCTGTGACACTGGATACTCCTAGGATCATCCTTTCGACTGTGAGTGCTATAACGCTGAGTGATCTTTCACCCTGCTTACGCAGCGAGCAGGTTTCTGACGCATACGTTAAGGCAGGAAGAATCCGTCCTTCCTTGACTCTCTTGAAAGCTCCACAAACCGTTCATTTCATTCTGGTCAGCTCTGAAGCTAAGTCGTTTACCATGTTGATTTTCCAACTTAAATATCCGAAAGTGAAGCGTTCGGAGATATTCATTCCGTTGAGCGTGAAAGGGGCCTACATAACCAATCCGTTCCCCACGAACATCGTTTTTGCAAGGTTTAGTCGAAGACCAATTTTTTCCCAGGCTTTGTCAAATTCGGCAAGCATTTGTTCCGTTCCGTTCCGCTTGGCTAATGTTTGGTGTTATAAGAACGATTTCATCTTCAATGCAACGTTGGTGTAATTGCCGACCAGTGTTCGCATAACGTTCTCGAGGGTAGCTGTAAATAGTTTCGACGAGACGGTATCGCCTTGCCTGACCCCTTTGCTGACGTGATGTTAATGTTGCTGTGGAATAGTGATATCTTCGTTGTGAAATTTCTATACAGCTCAGGAAGAATCTTTATATACTGAGTAGAGATTTCCTGACTGTCCAAGGCTTCAAAGACTGCTTCTATGTTATCTGCGTCAAAAATCGTTCTTTAAATTATAAATGTGAGACAGAGTGGTCTCTTGCACTCTCGACACTTTAATGAGTTTTGTCCTCTTGTGGATGTGATCCATCGTGCTAAGTCCTTTCGATACCCTGCTTGCTTACGTGGCTCTCTTTCTTCCAGTGTTCTGTCAGTCCTGTTTAGGGTGACCCAGATAAGAAGTTTGTAGACGACAGACCATAAGCAAATTGGGCGACAGTTGCCGATATTGTGGAGGTCATCCTTTTCGAACAAAAGCACGGTCTTGCTTGTCCTACATTGAGTTGGGCTTTGCTTTCTGACACATAATGTGTAGAGAACCCAGCCAGTGTGTTTGTAAAGATTGGCGGAACGTTCTTCAGGTATTCAAATCTGTCCTGTCCGAACCTGGTTTTCGGTTTTCCACCGACGAAATAGCATATCGTATTTCGCAAGGGAGTACCAGATGTGTGACATATCCATCCTCCTTTATTTCATATGAGGGTAGTAGGACGTGGCTGTTAAAGAGATCTGAATAGTAATCGTGAATGGTTTTCTCCGTTGCTTTCTGGAAGCTGTGATTGTTCAGACTGAGCGTGGAGGTGAAATCGTCTTGGTTTTGCAACTGACGAAGCTTCGGTGAACTTTGCGAATGCTTTTCCCTGCCTCTGCAGCTTCGAATATAATTGTTGTTCTTCTTTTCTTGTGATTTGTTTTATCCTTCCGCATCGTTTTTTATGTTCGCACGGGAGTTGGTGGTTTCCGATGGCTTGTGCCATTGTGCGTAGAAATCATTGAATAGGAACGTTGCATTCTGACATGTAACGTGTGAGGAGCCGTACCAGTGTGTTTATGAGGACTGGTAGAATGTTCTTCAAGTATTCAAGTCCTATCCGTTCCAGACCTGGTGATGTTCGATTCTTTACCGAAGAAATGAAATAGCATGTCGAATTTCCGAAGGATGAACCAGGGGCGGCTTTTTCTCCATCCCATGAAAAATGGAATCTGACACGAAGGAGGCAATGGTCTGACCCATGTAGAATTTTGGGCAAGAGCGAAATAGTTTGGGGAAAGCTTTCGATTTATGGTGTGATCTATATCGTTGTGGTACTCCCCATTGGGAGAGTCCCATGTCCAGCGTTGGGGGTGGGGTTTCTGGAATTACAAGCTACTATGAATACTCTTGGTCATAATGCTAAACTCAGCCGCTCACCGTACTCATTCCATTCTAATCCGTGCCTCGCAGTGTGGCGTGTTTCAAACGTTCTTCTGGGTCCAGTCTTAGCGTTAAGATCTCCAATTATGACCTTGAAGTGTACGTGGTCTTCTTTGTCGAACTTCTCCAAGTCCATATAGAACGCTTCAACTTCTTCGTCATAGTTTGATGTCAGTGCGTAAACGAAGAACATTGTCAGAGCCTGTATTGATCCACATCTCTTCAATCGAAACGTGCGATTCGGTTGTTATTTGTTCGAATGAATTGATGTTCGTAGGTAAACTCGTGTTAGCGGGAACGCCCACGCTGCCGACTCGTCGCATGTTCCCGGGAACACTCCTTGTCCACACAGACGGCGTTGGATTGATGGCGTCCTCTCGTTTCGACCAGTCCAATGATGTCGTACGTTGTCTTTCTTGTATGCATGGTCGAGTCTTGTATCGAGGACTCGGATGCAAGTGTGCGTACATTGTAGGAACAGATCGTCACCTAAATCCTTTATTATTTAAGCAGCCTAGAATGGCCTAGAAGTTTTAGCAACCTGTCTGTGCTCGTCCTATACAAGGCTGCCATGAATGAGACCTGTTTATTTTACTGGGTTTATGGTTTGATACCTATGTATAGCTTGTTAAGCTTTGAAATGGAAGCTGGGTGTACTCACGAGTAGCTCTGCTGCTCGTAATCAAATACATGGTAGTTATTTGTCTGCGTACCTACGTTTAAATTGTCGTACAACAAATGGCGATGTATATGCTACCGGCAGAGTGACTCAAAATCTTCCATCTGAAAGGGGTCTTTGGGAGTTCATCAAGAAAAAAAAATCCCTAGTAGCTTATGGTTCTTTCCGTTTTCCAGAATTTTCGCGTTATTTTTTTTAACTAAAATATGATTCTGTTGCAGTGACTTTTCCGTATTTGGATTTCAAATCAGACGAGAAGCCTAAGTTTGGATGTCAGTCATCGTTATCGAGAAGACATGTATGTTACTCTCATACGTTATGAGGTTTTTTTGAGGTTTTAATCTGTATTTTTAAGTTACGGTTTTGATTGATGTTTTTTTCAGCTTGCGATAGTAATGGCGTTGATTCTTTGTGTTTTTCTGTACAGCATACTCGGCTATCTGTACTATCATCGGGTCGAAGTGAAATGTCCATGGTGCCAGTATTTTAACTGCATTAATATTAAATACATAACGGGATCGGATCACTTTTGTGACAATACGGGGCAAAAACTTTCGCAGTGGCTCCCAATTTAGTCGTTTGTTATCGTTTATGGACGGAAGTTCCGATGTTTATGAAACAATATTCAGAGTTCTGGTTATTTCTGATTGTATTTATAACACTCGTTCCCTAGGCTTACATAGATTTTCCGTTCATGCTTGGTTTATTAGAAGATTTCTAGAGACATCTCGTGTTCTTGGATATCTTTGCAGTTTTATATTTTTGCACCATTCTGTTGTTACTCTTTCCTCGGAGATTATCTGTAGATGTTTCATTCAGTCTTTATGAGAAATTGTCGTTTTCATGATTATTATTATCAAGCTCGTTTAGTTTTTTCCTCGTATCCTCACTACTTCGTCTAAGTTTTTCAAATTTTTGTTTCTTTTTCGTTACATTTGTTTTTCTATGAAGTCTTAATAATTTAAGTTTGCAAAAAAGAGCTATCTGTGAAGAGGTCGTAACCTAAAGTCATCATTTTAAGCAGCAGAAAACACCGAAGTTTTTTTTTGCACCAATCTATTGTTACTCTACCAGATAAGCTATGAATAAGAATAATAATTGTTTATGAACACTCACTGTACACCTAATACAATAGAGTTCGTTATAGTTATCGAGTGCAGAGCAATATGGGAAGGTGTGTGCGTGAGCAGAACGATTGGTTACAGTTCGACCAATAAAGTGAAAGACGATGGTTTCAAGAGGTACATGATGTGATTTAGTACTTGATCAAAAATGTGAAGTAATGATAAGCATCAGTATGGCGGTTGGTCTATGTTCTGTCTATACCCACAACCTAGTATATTTCTTCAGTCGGAGAGGTGTGTCCAAGATGCCTATGTCCAGGCGAATAGTGTAAATTCATAGAAGAGGTATCTAGTCTTATCATATAAAAGTATGATTAATGAACGGGAAAAATGAGGAGCATTGATTTGAAGGTACCATCATAGTAGAAATCGCTAGTGCAGTGGTTAAGTACGAATAGTACAAGTTGCTATTGTTGTTTCCTTACTATATCATTCTAATCTAGCTCTTAAATCTACCAAATTTTTGCCGGAAAACTGCAAAAGGTAGACAACGGGAAAGGCCGGAGAAGCAAAATATGGGTCGCGTGGCCTTAACCCCATGGTTGCTGTGCCATTTGATTTTGCTGCTGTTGGTAGTGAGGATTCGGAATAATATCAGGTCGATAGCCCGTATGGGATCCGGTGACGTCCAAAGCTAGTTGCATGCCGGCCACTCCCTAGAAAATTTTAGGTGAATGAACTAAGGCACGAACGCAAAGACTTATTCTATTCACTAAAGCGAACTACTCTAGGCCAAGTTCCTATACTGTGATATCGAAAAGAGCAAAGGTCAGAGAGCGCTTTTTACCTGAATAGGATGTTCTGCCTGAGGAACGTAGGGTGCATGCTCAACATTTGCACCTGGGTACAATGGTCTTTCGTTGTAACTTTGCATTATGCCGATACCGTTATTTCTGTAGGAGTCCATGCTGAAAATAGCAGCTTGAGACTTTTAATATTGTGTTATTAGATGCATAACCAACAAATTTTCGCTGCAGAAGTGCTAAATTCGCCCATGCTGGTGCCATTCTGAGTCTAAAGACGAAACTTTTTTCATCAAGAGATGTGTACTTTACCAGCAATCTTTTTCGACACCTTTATGAATTAGTCTACGCCACATTTTCCACATGTGACAATAATAATAGTAAGGCTTCGCTTCTCTTACGGCTGATCGCTCGCTTGATTCGGACTGCCATAGTTTCCGTTGTATTCTTGTCCAATTCCGTTGTGAGAGTAACCCATTACGTTTCCTTGTGGCAAACTGGATCTGCGATAGGTAAATGCAAGGAATTCTGCTTTACAAAAAATATTTTTTACAACTACAATACTTCTAAAATTATATTCGAAATAAGGGTTCTGTCTCACCTGTCTGATGAGTAAGGATTTTTGTTGGCGAAGCCGTTGTTGGGCGAGATGCCATAATTCTAAAAGAGCTGCTTATAATCGGAGTAAGGTAAGACCATGAACCATATGGTTACGCCACATAAAGTAAAGGAAACAGATGGTTTTGTTGACCAAATCGTTCGCCGGTTCTTATTTTATGTGAAAACTGATGGAAACCTTTCTCTTTGCGCTATCATACTGTCTACACACTGATGTTAAAAAAACTAAGCAGGAGAAACGAACATTATCAAGAATTACCAGATCTAAGTCATGTACACTGCTCACCTAGGACGGGTGACATCTTCTCCGCACAGTGTTTCTTTTATAATAGCCGGTTTTAAGCGAAAACTGCATTTTTTTTCCGCAACCGACTTTCTGTCAACCTCGGGATTGGTCGAGCAGTTCTTTGTATTCTTGTTGAGCAAACACGAGATGTTATTTTATGTCTTTATTTACCAGTAAGCTGACGTTTCAGCGGATTTCGTCTTCTTCTGAACCTGGCAAGTTCAAGTTGACTGCAATCTACTCAACCAAACACCTTCATAACCAAACAGAGAGAAGATGTCATAGACGTCACCTACATGACATATTCAGTGGAAGACTCATAGAAAGCGATGAGTGTGCAAAGAAGCTATTGTGTGTTCAATGTGATCAATATCTTGGTTTAGCAATTTCTCTGTTTGCTCATGGAGGTGTTCTGCTGGGTAGATTGCGGCCAGCTTAACCTTTCCAGGCTCTGAAGAAAGAAAAATCCACCGAAACGTCAGCTTGCTTGTAAATAAAGAAATAAAAATGACACCTTGTGTTTGCTCAACAATAATATGAAGAATTGCATATTTTTTGCTACCTTGTAAGTCAATGATGAAGTGACCAAGCTGCCTTAAGTTGGCTAAATGTTGCTTGTTTGGTGAAACAACAGAACAAGTGGGAGCGCATATTAAAAGAACTTCTTTTCCGTTTCAAAAATACAAGGGATTTCATGATATAAGAATCTTATATTTATAGGGAACAACGGATACCGCTGCCTTATTCGTATTCTACAATAATCATGGACATCACACAGTGGGGGTGATTACTAATTTTGGCTAGTGATTGAAGTGGTGGGGTAAAGCTAAGTGCTATGAGCTGTCGAGAACCTACAGCTGAGGTTCCGCCGTTCATACTGTAGGCGGTGTTGCTGTTGTGCCCGTTGACGCCGTTCATATTCACGACGCCATTGACAGCCGCCGGAACAAAACCGGCCGGATTGGAAGGATTTCCATTCACGTTCGCTCTGAAGAAGCAGAGTTTCGATGCTGACGAATTTAAGTGGTCTTCCAAAATAAATGCTCAAGAAACTTATGAAATGTCGAATTTATGCCACTCACAATCGCTGCCTTCACAACTTTTCAAGGGGTCCGATGTGCTTTTTCGTCATCGCTTGAAGTACTATTTCTATCTCTTCTGCATAGACATAAAATAATTGCTTTTTTTCTTGATGAAATCATTTCTTATTCTTTCAAAAAGGTCAAAGTTATAGGCCAGTTTTTTGGTTCCTTTAAATTCGAGACTGTTCTAGCTTAGAGCATTACTGTGGAGGTGGACGGTCGCGTAGTGACCTCGTAGACAGCTCGTAGGAGACAAATGGGTAATGAGAGAGTTGTTATTTATTGCTGTCTTTCAATTTTGCTGCCACGTGGAACATATGAATCCTTGTGAGGCTTCCTACATTTACATGCACAATGTTCACGAATCTTCTCCATTTCATGGAGAATGTTCTGCATAAATATATTGTATTTTAATACAGATATTTTTGTACAAACACCTTCACACCTGTTACGAAATATCCCAATTTCTGAATTTTCCAAGATTCTAAAGTTAGCGTAACAATATTTCGAAGAGCGACTTTCCCTCAATCCCGGTATGACTGATCAGCATGTATTCTTTCCTTGATAAGCTAACACGAAGTTGATAAAAGAAAGAACTTTATTTGGCTAACTTTCTAGCGCCTTCGCGTTCCTCAGAATCTAAACTTAGCGTCTCATTTCTGTGGTATAAGACTTTCGATTCTTTAGAACTTTCTTTAATACTAGTCTTTCTCAAAGTTTCGTTAAATTTTTGGCCTTTTTTAGACACGTCGGAGTTATTTTCCTGTTTTTTAGAGATCTTATCTATTTAGCAATTATTTTTTCCTATCCCCAGATGTTATATTATGATAAAATCCTTTTAAATTTGCGGGATATGATGAAACAAGCGATTACGGCAAGAATTTTTGTTTCCTCTTTCCTCCTGTTTCCAGGAGCGATCTGCCCTTGTGGAAGTAACTCGATGCTTTTTTGGCAGCTGTGGCTAAAGTTTCACTCAATGATGGAGCACATGTTCGATTCGGATGCGAATGACTTACTGCATAAATCCGTTGTATGCGTTAGGGTTGCCGTTGCCGTTATGGTAGATGTTCTGAGGTGGTTCGACGTTGTTGGTTCGACCGAAGACTCCAGCTCGGGCGCCCTGCGCCATCCCACCGATGGCAGCCAGCACGCTCGTTGCAGCAGCATTTAGGTGTTCAGGTAAGTTTCCGGTTACGTTTTGTATAGTTTCTAAACGACGACGATACTGTTAGTAACGTCGCGGAAATGCACTGCATGGTGAACGTCGATTTGCAACTTGTAATTCAGTGGGGCTTGTCTTTATTGGCTCTAAGACACTGAATCTGCATGTTTCTTATTTAATGTTTGGGTACCGCGTTGGTCTCTTGGTCTGGAAGACGATTAGCAAAAAGCGGTAGCATTAGAAACATGCATAACCCATAACCACAATAATTCACCTCATGTTCAAGTTAGGAGGCACAGTATTAAAATTCTACTTTAGTTTTGCTTTTTATTTTCTGCCTACCACAATTTTTACGGCAGGATAATATGCGAAATACAACCACAACGTTGCTGAGATATTTGCAAAACACCGGATCAACCGCAGGTGTCTGCGGTGGAGACGAACGCGCTATCACCCTTTCCGGGAGCGGGGGCTAACGCGTTCGCCACCACACCATGCGGGTCCTTCGTTTCGCATGTCTGTCATGCTAGTTCTATCGACCAGTACCATCAGCAATCACCCGTCAACAGGGATTGATCTGGGGGCCCCACATCAGCGTTGAACGCAGTTAAGCTGAGGCTGTAGTTGAAATCATAATGTTTTATTTTTTATTTTGTAATTTAGTATTGAAATGGAAATAGAGAAATCAATTATTCTGGACTAACATTCTGAGGCAGCTAAAGTCTTCCGTTTAAACCAGGATGAATTCGGAAGCTATCTTAATCGGTACGCCATTCAAACTCTCAAAAATGATGTTGAGATGTTTGCAGGGTAAATTTGATGTGGCAATTGTTGAAGAGTGATCCATTTTGAGTCGCTTCCTCCGTTACTGCCATATGCCGTCGTAAGATGATTCCGGTTCCGGTAGTACGTCTCAAAGTCGCGTTGGTTCTATAAATAGTGCAAAAAAGCGTAATTATAGCTACAAACTGCAGGCTAGTTTGTGTCTGCAGAGGAGATCTGAAGAATCAGCTTCCAATACAACTGAGAAAAACAAGTTTTCATTTTCATTTCTTTCTATAAAACGGAATTTCAATGTCTAAGTAATTCTACCTGTTCAATAGAGTTCGCCTGTGCGTATGTCCGCCATTCAGGCACAAACAAATAGAAACAGATCCTTCTGACAATGTTTAGATTCTCTTCTCCCCGCACCGAATCACGCTCGATACCGTAATCTGGCAGACAAAAGTCGTAGCAATCCGAGCACTTGCGATCTACAAAGTGAAAGATTGGTTCGCGTCGTGATCCAATAGAACCTTGTGGCATTTGACTCCAATACTATACACAAATTCCCGAGACTAACTTTTTATTAACCTCGAAAATGATCAATAAATCGCTGTTTTATTTATAAGCACACATGGTATTGAAATAGCTGTCGTCTCAGAGTGTTCGCTAGTATTTCAATCACTGCTATCGATTTCTCTAAAGTGGCCCTTTTAAGCAACCTTTTATAGATTGCCTCACTTTGTTGGAAATGAAAGCCAGGACAAACGGAACCTTATTCTCCCTATACGTATCGTTTGAAGGCACAACTCTTCTTCAAAACCTATCCTGAGGAGCCATCACCGTTTCGTAGCCATTAGAAATGGCTATTTTCCTTGCCAAGTTCAGAGATTCCTCCTGCTCTCTTCGTATGCACACACCGGTGGCTGTTCGAAACATATTTCTCGCAAGCGCCTTTTTTTATGTGTGAAGGTCGAAGGTAGAGGTGAACCAGTATGTTTTTTGTTACTTGGCTTTCGGTATCATTTCGTGATGGAGCCCGTTTTGGGAATTTAATTTGAGCGTTCGGAAATGGAAGGCAGTTTTCATTTGGTTCTTCTCGGGGAAATTTTATGTGCTCTGACTGTTCATTCAACAACTTGAAACATTTCTTCACCTCCCCTTGTGTGAAGCAGATGGCAAAACAATCATCTATATATTTAAACGACCGGAGATCGATTACTGGAGCTTTTATTCTAGACACAAATGCAATGGCGACGCTTGGTGTCAATCGCTGTCCCATTACCCCCTAAATTGGAAGCTCCAGTAACGCATCTCATGCCATTGATCTGGTGTAGATGTATAGGTGGTTGTTTTGCCATCTGTTCGACATAAAAGAAGATGGACAAGTGTTTTGAATTGCTAAAGCAACGGCAAGAGCACATAAAAGCTACCCGAGAGAAATAGGAAGAAAACTAGCTTCTATTTTTGAACGCTCAAGTTAACGGCTACACTACCAACTAGTGCCTAAACGAAGTAAAAAAACATACTGGTTCATTGCCTCTTCTGTCTTGGTTCACATAGAAATTTGTGAGAAGCATGTTTCGAATAGCCATCACTGCGTGAGAGCAGAAGAAAGAATCCCGGAAATTCGCGCGGCAAATAGCAGTTTCTAACGCTACGATGGCTCGGTAGGCTGGCTTCTCCTTTGGATAGGTTTGGAAGAAGAACCATGCCCCCCGATAGAACATATAGCGAGAATAGGGTCTCTTTTATCCTGCCTTCATTTACGAGATAGGCACAGATATAAAACGTTCCTTAAAAACAGCCGGTTTAGAGAAATCAGTGAAAGCGACTGAATTACCACCGAACAGTCTAGGACGCCAACTAGATCGAAAGCGTTTACATCGATGTCAATGAACAATGCAAAAATTTCATGATTTCCCCTAACTATAGAGAAGGTGATTGCGTGAGTTCGAATACAGTGTGCCCGATTTCTTGTAGAGATTGTAGGGACAAATACTTTAGCGAAACGAGTAGACCACTCTGCGTCCGTACAATAAAAGAACACGTAGACGGCAAGTGGATAGTGGAACAAAATGCTTCAGAAAGCGCTCATAGGACACAGACACATAACGGAGATTTTGAAGTAGAAGTGACAGTCCTCTCAGAGGAATCTAAAACTTTTGTCTGTCTGCCTGTCCTGTGCGTAAAACCCTTGAAGCATTCCGGATACATTCCAGTAATCCAAAAAATAAACCAAGAGGAGAAATGACTCTTTGTCATGTGTGATCTCACACAATATCTTAGAGCGATAGTTTAACGTGAAAGCGGTGCATTACCCATACATGTAAACTCTATACGGATGGTCTCCATGTGGAATACTCACAGAAAAGCTTACTGGGAAGGTGAATGTGAGAAAATATTGTTTTGTTTCCAGTACGATTGAACTTTCGTTTTCTGGTTTTCTGTTGAGGAAATGGAGACATTTGGTTGACTAATTTATTGCCTACTTGAACTCTCCGGGCTCTGCGGAAGGCGAACCAAGGCATTAGCTTTGTGGATAAATAATTAGTGTAGCAATAACCCCGTGTGTGCTTATCAAGAAAAGAGCAAACTATAAAGAAAGTTGAAATTTCGAATTCAGATGCGAATGGGGTCATGAAGAACACCAGATGTAGAAGATTTGGTCCACTGTTATGCCTGTAATTTTGGAAGATTCCTTATGCAAACGTTTATTCAACTTATATGACATGTACGCTAGTGTAGCCAGTAGGGCTTGGATGCAGCGCGGTGGCTAAAGGTGCCCTGAAAAACACACGTGTTTGTTTCGGTCCTGCGCCCAGAGTAAAGCAAGTCCTCCATTGTTCTATGGTCAAATGAGAGCATGTATCTCTCTAAGGAGGATGAAAAAAACTAGTTCGACACATCACAAGGGTACCGTAAGAGAACCAATGATGAACTAAACCACCTCTACGATGCCCACGTAAAATTCCTAAGAAATCTCTTATTTCATTAGTTTTGAAGTTGGAATATTGAATAATGACCAACGCATGACAATTCTACTGAACACCTTCTTGCCAATGTGTTTTAATAAGCACTACATATTCTGTATATATTGCTACCTGTCATAAGTGGAATTGACTGCCAAAGCCGATGAAAACTGTAGACCAAAGGATCTATTTGTCCTTAGTCAACGAATAAAAATCCGAGTTGTGCTAAAGGTCTTCTGCCTGTCCATTCGTCATTTTTATTTTAATGTTAAAATAATATATTAACTTCGCTCACTCTTCTGATTGTTTCCAACGTACTCCAGCTGGATCCATCGAGCGCCCTCGCACTCTGGAATAGGTGGATTGAACATCTGCTGCGTCCCCATCGGCAATGGCGACGGCAAGTATTGCCAGCTCTCAGCCCAACCCTGCGTTTGAGAGCTGCGCTGAAAATGAAGAGGATTTTATTCATAGGCCATGATAGAAGAGGAATAAACAGGCGATTTGCATGAAAATACGAGGAGATAATATCCTAGAATATCAATCGATATGCACGACTACTGGAAAGAGAATCACTGTCATTGGAGTGCAGAAGAATGTGGTGAAGGGATAAATCAGAAGAGGTTAGGTAGTTAGATATTATGTCTCATATGAAAGGCAGAGTATCAGAACCTTGCATAAAACATTCTGGAATCTTTATTCCATTCAAACATGATAGCAAAGAAGCACTTAGCGTTGGTTAAAAGATACACATGGTTAAAAGTGATGGGAGACCGGGTATCACAGTAAATTTCAAAAAGGATGCTGGTGTAAACAAACATTCTAGAAGTAAACACATGGGCATATCAGTTAAGATAAAGAGTGAATTTTGCAATCATCCAACTCTTCCCCAATGAGAATAATTTCATGTAAAGTGTCCACATGGCAACACCAATTTTTATCACTACAGAAAAGGTTTAAGAGGAAGAGAGGCGTGTGTGATACAGTCATCTTAGTGAGTGCTTGCGCGTCTCCTGATTTGACTCCTGAGGGCCACGGAAGGTCGCGAGCAGTAAACTGTGTCGAGATATCCAGAAGATCAGCAACAAGGAGGAGACTTCATTATAATCCAATCTTAGTTAACCTTAACAGTGTAAATGACTTACCCGAGCCGCATTTCCGGCCGCATAGCGCATCGTGTCCGCATCACGCAAGTTCGACCGATCGAGAGGCAACAAGAAGCACGTAGAACTTTTACCGTTACCCTTTAATGTTTCATCGATCACAGCAACACGATTCTGAAAAAGAAAACGGCGGTACACGTAAAGGAGAACATCTATCCCAACGCTTCTAATGTCCTTCTCATTTTTTATCGTGTCCTAGTGTTGTTCAAGCTGCTAAAACAAACTTCACCTAACATTCTTTTCCTATCCGCCAAAAAATAGTATACTTTTTTTTCTACAGACTAGAAACACCGAGTGTTCCTGCTAAATAACAGTACATCGAATATTTTAAAACGTGTCGGAAATGCCACACTGTTGCATATGAACCATGGATTTCATAAAAAAGGACATATTTTCCTTTGTTGAAAAGATACCGATTTCGTTTATAATTCAAGAGACCCAATGTAGACATTCTGGCTGAGATCAAGCAGAAGTGGCTCCCTAACACCCAATAAAATCTTCCAGAACATAGTTTGTTAGAAAATCAATTATTGTTATCCATGACAAGTTCAAACATTGAAAAAGATCTTGTACGGTACAGTGTAGTAAAAAACAATGACGGAGAAGGTGAAATAACAAATTGCGCATCGAAAGTTGGCAACAATCTAGTTATTGTGAGGGACCTGCCTAATCTGATTGCGCCAAATTGGAATGTTCTGCTCGAGACATTCCAGCCGAATGACTTCAATAAGCGGTATTTCCCTGGAAAATTATTCCAATCCTTGGCAGAAAGTGAGCATTTGTCGTACCGTAACCGTGGGCGGAGCAGCTGTTTCTTCTATACGTGTAAGGATCAAACATTCTGAGTGTAGGACTCTGCCTTCATCGACTATAGTCCGATCTCACTATTCGTTCGAAATGGTTTTTTTTACGAAAAGTTCTCTGCACGTTATACTAGCTCTGTGTTTGAATTCATAGGAAAACTTATGACGCCCAAAGGCAAGAGGTGATTGTGTTAAAACGGTATTCGTTTGCCAAAGATTTCGGACATCTTTTTCCCCTTCAGTGTGCCCTTTTCTTCAGAGCTACGGCTTTTATACGAAGGAATAACACCCGTAGATCTGATGTATTTGGTGCTCCTTGAAAATCAAATAACCGTAGTCAGAATTATTTCAATTTCCAACTTGTAGTGGCAATGTTTTCACCAGTATCTTGGCGTGAAGAGAGCAAATTTGTTAACTACTGAAGAAATTCACAAACTATTTTTTTTAAGATGAAAATCATAACGGTTACCGTTTTGAAGTCGTAGTAGCTGATGTAGTTTCCTTTGAAAGGCATTGCACCTTGCATTTGGAGTCGAATCTGCAAGTGGAACGATTACAACGACAAGGCTTCAGAAATAAATCTGCCGGTATTCGTCTGATTTGACGGACACTCGGAACGTACCCGATCGTCGTCGGTCCTCATTTCTATCCGTACGGGTGTGTTCTGTCCATTTCGGTACATTTCCGGTGCCAACCACGACATTTGAGCAGTCTGTTAGTGAATAAGTAATTCTTCGCAATCACTGATACAGTAAAGATTTTGAGTGCTGCTATGATGAGCGTGATAGCACCACAAGTGATCAGATAGTTATGGAGATTATTTGTTATAGGTATTGGGTTAGTACAAACAATAAATAACGCCGGACTTTGCCGTTACGAATTTCACCAATACATGTTGTAATAAACACTTATTGTTTACATTGCTGCCGCATGGTGTTCTCATGCCAATTTGTTGTTCATCGTTTAGCCCTCACAGATTCTCTATAATTTAATTTGCTGTAATTTTAAGCTATTTTAAATGATGGTAACGAAGCAAGAAAATCTTATCGCTTTGCGCTTCCCTCGTGGATTTAAATTTGTGCAGACTACAGCGGAAACGACTCGAAATCTTGTAAAGGCATGGGGCCAGAAAAGAGCTTCTCAGTGCAGAGTGCAAAGGTAGTTTCATTAGAAGTTTCGCACTGGAAATACGAGACTTCATTACGGTGATGGTCAAGGGCGCCCCTCAGCTGTTGACGACGAGCCTCTGACGTCGATCATTTTTCAATTTGCTAACCTTCCAAAAACTGCTTGAGAGGTTGTATAAGGGCTCATAGGTTACCCCACTCGTTGTTTAAAAATCAGTTTATAGGAGGAAAGCTCGATAAATGGATGCTACACTAATTGAACATTAAGTGCGACAATAACAACCGCCACAATGACGCTGATATTTGGAAAACTCGAAACATCATTTGTGCTTCCTAGATCAATGCCGTTGACGGCTGATTTCGGATAGCACCGTTAGGTAAAATAGAACTGGCTAACAGAAAGCTAATCAAAAGGCTCAGTGATGTAGTAGATAACACGTGAGCACGCGGAAACATAATCATGGATTCGAAGCTGCCCTAGGATATCGAATTTTGCAAATATCTCAGCAACATTGTCGTTGTATTTCACATAACATTCTGCCATGAAAAAATAATAGACAGTAGATGAATAGTTATTTATTTTGTAACAATAGTGATGGAAACCTGGTTTTGGACGTGTTGCCAACCATTCACCCCTTGAAGTACTTTAAGATATTGCCTTAAGATATATCTCCAAAAAACCTTCCGTTTTCTAGCCCCTTTTGAGAACTTTTTCTGGTGAATTCGGCGCTTCCAGAACCTTACAACTCTATGCTGCCGAAGCAAATAACCCGTATCCGGTTGGCAAAAATGTCTTCGTTCTAATCGTTCTTGTCTTGAACAGTAATGTTTTGCTCGTGCAGACGTAATGGCCATGAATATCTGCCACCGTTTTCTCATCCATCTGACTGAGTTGATTTTTCGGGACAATCATAAACTGAAACTGCACACCGCCATTTAATGCATGATCTTACAGATTTCAGAACAACGTCTTTGTGGACAACGAATTAAACGTTAAAAAAGCATCTTCATGAACCTATGAAAAAACTCGTCAAAAAAATAATGGTAATCATTTTCGACAACCATGGGCTATTTCTCTGGTACTGCTTCGACATCCTCTCGAAATAAGCTTTGTTATTTTAAAACTGAGGCCCGAAGTGGTATTAGATCGCCGTTGAAAATTTTATTTGACAGATGATTTGTCTTCTCTTCATTTTGATGATTCTCCAGATTCTAGACGATATTGAACCTCACATTAACATGACACTTTTTCCACTCTTCATTGCATAAAAACAAGTGGGTCACCTTGATGATTTTCCAACTCACCGTTGTTAGGAAGTTTTACCGGTGTCAAACAGTGACGTACAGCACAGTGCTCATGCTGAGTAGGACATCGACTCCGGAAGTCCAACAAAAAAAATCATCACTCATAGCTGATCTTGAAGAGAACAAGTTGCTGGCGGCAAATCCGTCTTCGAGTATCAAAGATCTTCATGTACGGATAGTAGGACGTTTGGGAACATACTCGTCTAGGCATCCGAGAAAAAACTTTCCAAACCAGCTACCTACCAACCAAGTGAATGTTCTTCTAGGGCCGGCTTGAATAACCACGAAAACGAGCTCTTCATATACTCCAGTAAAATAAATAAGCAGGGATTTTTTTATATGGATCTGTTCCGATAGCAGGACGGCTTCACATTTCATGAAGCATGAATACATTGGACATTTTTCAAAAAAAAGATGAATGCTAAGAGTATTAAAGCAAAGTGTGGACGAGTAAAATATGTATTGACATACAAATTTGGCGCCTCAATCTCCATCGGAGAAAATGAAGTGGCTTAAACAATAGCCAAGAAGTTGCTAAGACTACTGGCCAGTGTTTACCCATATATCCATGATGGTTTCGTGAGCTCTAGACTAGTGTTAATGCAAAAAATAATGGCGAAATTCGATTGGCGCTTTGAAATACCATAATTCGGCTGAGAAACAACCTTATTGATTAAGACAAGTATCACTAGGATCTGAAAATTTTTTTCTACAATAAACATTTTATAGCGGTAGTAGAGAGCAAATTCTAAGAAGGAGTGTTCTGCAACAACTGCATCGTTTAACATTTTCTCAGAAGCTTGTTGCCCCCCATGAATGAAATAGTTGCAGCTGGCTGGCGAGAAATCCGCTGGGTACAGTGGATAAAGCCTCTGCAGTTCTAGCTGTGCTACTTTCGTAGAGTGTAGTTGTGCAGTGGAATTCGATCTTTTCTACTCATGGTCGCCTAATAGGCACGTTACAACTTTTTATGCATGCGATCGATTCCACGGGAGGATTTTTGTATTGCAGTCGTTTCGGTAAAATATGAAATTTTTGGTTGAAATTCAGCTGCAGACTAAGTCACTATAACCATTTTTGATGTAATTTCGTATTTAGGATGTTTATTAGGTGGTTCAGGATGCAGACAATCCATTGTGATTGGTGAGCTCAAAGCCCTGGTTCGATCCCGTGTTAGGCCAACCAAGTCTTCAGTCAGATCGGGATCGAGGAATTGGTGCCGAACTTATATGTGATCAACTAGCTATCTAATTCAGAAAAGATGCCTTTTTCACGGCTATCTCAAGGTTCCACAGAGAATTGACTGGACCACCATCCAAGATATGGGGTCGTGTGAAATAAGATTAGAGACTCCATCTCACTACTTTGCTGAACGTTTTTAGATGTCATACATAATACAATTTCAACCGTACATTGCAGTGCGATCGAGAAATGAGCCGAATGATGTTTTGAATTCGCCCAATTTGTGTTGTACTTACTATTTCAAGCTTTTTTCACGTATCCAGTGATTTTCAAATGATGAACAATTATTGACTAGTTACCACTGAATTCCCCCAAATTCCATGTGGTTTTTGAAGGGTTAGCTTTGACGGTCCCTGTAGATGGTTGTCGTCAACTGCTGATAGGCATCCTAGATCTTCATAGTAGAGAGTCATATGTCAATGTGACATTTTCTGAACCATCTGCTCAGCATTCTCTACGCCCAGAAGTTTTTGCATGACTTCCCGACTTTTTCCAGCCGTTTTGCGAAAGTACGTGCGGATTTAATTTCAGGAAGGAAAACGATATCTCAGAGCAAAAACCACTACACCTAAGGAGTCGGATTGAATTGGTTCACAGCAAAAACCTAGGCAATGAATATTTTTTGCGAAATATACTTGTAAAATTCGTAGTGATAAAATCCACCTTTAATTTTGCACCAACCTTGGAGCTTAAGATATGGAAGAAACAAGGAGAAGTAGCTTAGGAGGTTACTTCACTACATTTCTGTCAAACAATCTCAACACAACTTTCCAACGAACCTTCGGTGGTTTGAGCACTTGTGTAAGCACAATGGCACTAATTATTCCAGAAATTATTGCGAGTACAAGTAGTAAGAGACAAATGTAGCAGCATGGACGTGAACACCTGGAACATTATGGTCTCGAAAGAGCACAGAATCCAATGATTGATCGGTTTTCTTGGACTGCAAAAATGAGAAATGCCTCTCCCCTGTAAATTCAAAATTTTCTAATTTGCCATTTTGTTTCACGAAACATAAAGGCGTTATAAAAAGATACAGTTTTAAGTAATGGAGGCACTCAAAAAATGCCTTACTAAGCTCACAAGCATCTTTAATACTAAAATAGTGAGTGAAATTGATTAATTGAGAAGTAAGAACGTACGTTGCCTTCCATTCCTGTAGTCGATTGCGCTTAAAGACCGGATGCGAGCTGGCGGCCGGTGGCGCCACAGGCGCTGTCGCCACGGATGGCGCCCGCGACTGCGTGGCGGACGCTGGCAACAGCGTGCCGGCTGGTGCGGGCGGGGGCCAGCTTTAGTGGCAGCGGCTGCGCAGTGTTGATCTGAACGCGTCGATATTAGGCTCTCATATAGCTCCTGAAGACCTTGACCAGTGGTATCCAGAGTAGTGACTGTTTATGACTGCAAGCATTACACACTGCATTGAAAGTCTTCACCCTATTCCTCCAGATTACATTTACCCGGCTATAAGATTGACTTTCTCAATAGACTTGTTATCCTCACTGTAATGATAAATTTTTTTTTGCCGAGTACTATAATACTCAGTAGTTCATTCAAGAATACTACCTTGGCGACCGTGTTCTGCATGAAAATAGTACAAAACTACGATTTAAATAAGGCAGCTAAATGGATGAAAGCTGGAGATCATTATATTGAACGTCTAATTCATCGATTTTATCGAATTTGTATCGCCTAGATGTCCGTGATTCCCAAGCGAAGGAGATGACGTACAGCTGGCCACCCTCGAATGGCCACAAGTCCCTTTGTGTCGCGTTTGCTCCTGGCTGAAGTTCACGAGGGATTTCCGCGTGGCGAGCGGAGACCTCAGCAAATAAACATCTCATAATTGCTGTACAGGTGCGGACCAACGTACTAGCGCGCACTATCACTGACTTTGAAAGTTGGAGGTCGTGAAAGCTTCACTTCGCAGCAAATGGCAATGTAGTTTTAGACTATTGTGGATTGCTATTTACTCTATGACGCAAAATCAAGTATCGCTAAGAAGTAGCGCTCAAACTTTTTCAGCTACAAGCCTTGGAAAAACACGTCAGACGCCAAATTTGAATAAATATCCATGCTGAGCAATCTCAGTACTGTCAGCTACTCCGACGGTCAGACTGTGGAATTATCTGTGGTAATAATTATTAGATTATCTATCAAGGGCCGCATCTGTAGAAAATAAAGCCAGCGACTACGGTACCGCCGCTGTTGTTATTAAGGGGAATGGTGGACGAAGCAAAGGAACATGCTGCTTTGTAGATATTCATGTCTTACTATAAGTTTGTCAAGAAAAAATGTTGTTGATCTAAGGCTCCAAAAACGGCTGCGCTTGTGTACATATGTAGAAACAACCAGAAGAATGAAAAATGACTTGTAATTATTTACCATGTGGAATTGGTAGTTGTCGGAAATGAAAGCGAGCTGGGATGAAGCTCGAGACGAAATTTGATGAGCAGCGTGTACCATCTGAAGGTGAACTAGTAGACGGAAGGTAAGATGGTAAAACAATGAATTCTCTATTCTCGAATTCTTGTAATGGTTTCTAACTAGGAATTGCTGTTGTAGTGGTCGATTTACTAAGCAAACTGCTCCGTTTGCCAAATACTATCTCAAGAAGTCACAAAAAGGCACTTTTGAACCAATCGATCTAAAAGTCGCTCCAACTGGGTGTCAATATCACCATTGAAGGCTTTGGAAGCCCAGCAATTAATATCTCAACAAGTCAATGTTTTGATATTCGTTGGGCCAGATCTCTTCGATGTGTCAAATGTCATCTAATGGCTGGCAACTTATCTATATTCTAAGAAGTTGTTTTAATGCTCTGCACTAGAAGTTCTACCTTATATACTTTTTTATGACTATATAAGACATAAGTGATGAAGATCATGGATGCATAATGATGCTTTCGGCTCACAGATCTAGGAGACGACACCTTAAGAGTTGCCACAAATTGCCCTTTAACACCGAGATACAGATTACTGAATGATTACATTTCAATATTCTACACGTTAAGAATTTACAAAAAAAAATCTGTCTCCTTAAGAAAGACGCGAATTTCACAAGATTTGTAAAGCTGACGATGTTCGGCTATCGAAACTGACCTGCTTCACTTTCGGATAGCAGTTCAACTTGTGTCTGTTGAGATTCTCATCAGACTCAACTAAATTCGTCCAACTAGCACGGCGCTTACCGAGACCTTCAAAAAATGAAACAAATTTTTCAAACTCCTAATTTTTCTGCATGAATAAATTTTGTGATTCCATACAACTGCTGTTACCTGACGATGCAGAGCAGTCGCTCCATGTGTCCGTCTCGGTTACCGAACCGCTGACACTACGGTATGCCGGCGGCGGACCTATAATTAGGACGGCCACTGTATAGATAATTATTGTTAGAATTTCTCTAAAATGCTTCTCTTTAACGTTTTTTGGCTTGGCATAGAAGTCGTAAACATAGCTGTAAGTTTGATATATTAGCACTATTCATGGTGGTACTATTTCACGTTTTCGCTTTCACTCTTTTCCATGCGCTCCAATACAAATATGCAAAAAAATCATGTCTTTTCAGTTAAGAAGGAAAAGTTGTTCTTCGCTTACATCTTGAGAAACAGCCGCCTCGCATCATTCTACTGGGACCGTGCATGCATTGGATTGCGTCCGGAATTAGTGGAAAGAAGGGACAAGGTGTCCACATATGGAGAGACACATGGGCTGATGAGGTCGGCTGAGGCGTCGATAAACAAGTGCTAATGGAATAATATGCAAGCCATATCGATCTCCCTCAAAGGTAACCACCAAGCTGATTCCCAGTCATTACAAATGGTAGGCAGCCTTGCGGAGGGCAGTTGATAGGCATAGCTGTCTAAGCCATGACTCATCTAACATCGAGTAATAGTGACCAAATTTCCAATGAACTGAAGAGTTTAGTAATTTTAAAAGCTCACCATGTCGACTGCGTTTTGGTTCCTGATCAAAGGACTGGAAGTTGAATGGCAACCGTGCCATTTGTCACCCGAAAGAATTTGTAGTAGAAGACCTGTACGACTCAATTCAAGAAGACCGATGAAGGAAGACATTTTAGAAGAATATCGTGGTTGTAAGGATGTTAAGAAATCATAGAACGCATAGAAAAGATGGAATATACATGACATCATAACAAACCTCAACGTGAAACTTTTAGTTGGATATGAAAAGTCATTTAGAATGAAAGGATTTTCAATAAACTAGTCCTCTTCAATAATTGGGTAGATGAACGGACAGGATAGAAAAACGTTGAAAACCACTGAATTTTGCAATCAAGAGTGGTGTTAGGAATAATAAATTGAATTCAGTCAGTATCAAGAATCCGGCAAAAGTGAAGTGAAATTCGGTGGATGGTCAGGCACAAAGATCTGCCCACTGTTTAAGAGGTTCGTGTCGAATGCGACAAAATCTACGGTACCTGAAGAGACGCACGGTAGAAACAGGCAAATTTTTTTCCCGTCTGGGGAAAACAAGGCCCATATTTCGCAGCACTTATTCTACCAATTTGCTAGAACCGGCTCTTAACCAACTTCTTCACCAATTCTACCTACTCCAGGTTTTTCTTTGACGACCTTATTCGACCTAAAACGATAACCCAACTTTGTGTAAGCAAAAAATATTCTGAAATTTGCGAAGAATAGTGGTGATACACACATGTTGTTCACTATGTTATTTATTATATTTCATTTATTTCCATTATGCCCTTCTATTTATTTCGACTAGAATGGTGTTTAGGACGTGTTTGTATCACGTCGAACTATAAACTCCAACCAATACAAGCACTTCTTCCTCACGACTACTGTGGTAGAATTGCTGAAATGAGTGTTAACGAAGTACTAGGAGATAGTAGCCGTACCACTGTCATTAGAACCACGGTCGGGCTAATCCTTTGATTGGATATTGGCTACCAAGACAACTGGTCATCGGGGATGGCGATCGTTAAGTTGGATGGCTTCACAATCGAATGACCACCGTCAGTGTTGAACACCTTTTTAAGCTGTGCCTAAGAAATTTGGAAAGAGCTTCTATTTTCTACAGGGCTCCTACCCAATTATTCACTGTAACCGGACAAAATCCAACTATATATACGAAAATCGTGCCTACGTAAGTGACTGTAAACAAAATTTCTCGAAAAAAAAACTACGGATGTGCTTAGACCATGACTGTCGAAATGTGTTGTACACAATACTGTGATGCTGTGTCAAGAGCTTTTCTTCTATTCTTCGTACTGAAAAGGAATTGAATGTAGCAGTTGTTACTTAATAATTCCCACCATCACTTGCTACTGCATGAAACTACTCTAGAAGTAGGTTCAGGCGCATCAGATTTTGAATAGAGAGTGATCTTCTCCTGAAAGGAACCGAAAACCGCGTCAAACAAGGGAATGTTTCGCAGTTTTTGAATTCCAACGAATGATGTATATGCTTACAGCACAATGTTTTAACTTTCATTTGCTGCCTATTTAAAAAAAGGCGATGAATTAAGTTTAAAACATCGTGATTTTGACTGCAGTTTAGGTCAACTGGGTTTAACACGGAATTGTACTCCTCAGATCATTCCCGTTGACGGGTGATTGCCGATGGAACTGTTACGGTGAAAAAATTGGCTGAGGGGAAGGCAAGCGACGGAGTCGATAGATGTCATAGATAGTATGTGACCCTGCGGAGAGGGTTATTGGGGGGTTAGTTCGAAGCCCATCTAAGGCTCCCAATTTTGCTAATATGTCAGCATCCCTTTGGTTGCTTTCTACACAACTGTTAAATAGGCTATCTCATCTGACATCTGGTGAGTCCTAAGTTCTATATTTTTTCAAGAAATTCTTTGAAAATATGCGCTAAGAATTCTAGATTGGCAAATAGAAACATTTTTTCCCGAAATTCAAGGTTCAATAAGAACGAAACATCCGAACGATTTTTCTTTGCTATTTTCGTCGTCTTCTCATTCGTGTTGATTTTTTTCGATCTTCAAGTGACGAAGAATGCGTCCAGTCTTTCTAACAAAATAAAAATAGGATCACTGGAAATCGATTACGATTCTAAGGCACATGAAAATTGTGGGTGTTTATGGTCTTAAGTGAAGATGCTTCTTTTATATGGCAATTCGTACTTTAGGGAAAGAACGAAACACCTGAAAACTATGAAATTCACGAAAAATCATATGTACTTTTCAGTTTTAAGGTTGAGGTGATGCCAATGAAACTCTGAAACATCGACACCTGATAGGTCGAACGTAAAGCTGGAAAGGCCAGGTAGCAGCTTGGAGGCAGACGAGTGAACGGGTCAGTCAGCCGTATACGTTTTGACGACAAGCCTCGTATGCAAATATTTGGCAGTAGCGCACCTCGAGAGTGACCGAATCGGATGGAGACCATGCGACATGCTGAGAGCCGAAATGAGCGGATCGTGAACACTTCTTAAGTCCTGCAATGCTCGCTGATGAGAAATCACGAAATCACACAGAACGGAAACCGCCTTGCTGCCTTGCTTTATAGAATAGTATTAGTGAACGTTTAGAACTGTGCGCTATCTGTCAAAAAATGGAAGACAATTTCCCATCTATCTCTCAGGGAGCCAGCTGGATTATTTTCCTTTGAAGATTTTACTCACTTAAGAAGGTAGGTGTAGGTGCAGGAGTCTCTGCCTTTGATGAAATGTACCTTCGCAGGACTCATCCTCTGGAGCAACCAAGCTCTTCATCATTCAGCAAATAATAGAACTGCACCCCTTTAGAATCTAAGCCATATTTGAGGTCTCTGTGACTTTAGAAATGAAACAAAGATCTGAATGCTTATCGGGACAATATGCATAGGAATTACGAACTGTGTCCTTAATACTTTAAAGCATTGAGACTAATATTATTTTGATTTCTTCTTTAGCATGGAGCTATTTTCCATAATATCAATGCCATTATTTCAATCACTTCGTATATGAAAAAAAACATGCTAAGCAAAGAGGACATCTGGAAAGGCTTCCTCAAAGATTACTAGTAAAAGCTAAGTTAATCCTGGAATGAAGTACGAAAACAAGAAATAACCCCAAAGCTGAAGCACAGCAAGAACAGTTTCGCTACGAGAATGATGAATGCTCGTTTTGTGCGGTCCAGGGTTCACTTTACAACTCCAGATGAATTCCTGCTTTCGAAGTTATTTCCTATTCTTTTTGCAGGTGCTAATAAGGTAGGTATTTCTACACCAAGTTTCTACAAGCAAAATACTGCAAATCAATTATACATAGAGAGATGGTTGATTTCCTCCAACCAGTGCATATATCACGAAGATGGGTCCAGTTATAAATGGGTCGCTGATGATATGCACAAAATTCTCTTGGTGTGGTCACTTATATGGTACAATTTGAATAACATGGGACTTCTTGTATGAAACATACAGGCGGGAGCCGACTTTAAATGGCACTAGTGATTCTTCCATACACAAGGCTTTTATATTTAGCTCTGATTTATAACGATTG
The DNA here is from genome assembly GCA_018806985.1 of Angiostrongylus vasorum. NCBI lineage: Eukaryota > Metazoa > Nematoda > Chromadorea > Rhabditida > Metastrongylidae > Angiostrongylus > Angiostrongylus vasorum. The sequence goes on along the minus strand of JADANN010000099.1, from coordinate 2,040,186 downwards.
TCCTGACTGGTGATTCATCTTGTAAAATCTGTGGTATTAATCATTAAGTGCGTTACCGACAAAATGCAAGTCAACCAACATGCTACCTAATTTATCTTTCGTATTAAAATGGGATCAGTAGGATGGCACGTAGGAGGGAGGTGAAGTTTGAAGAACTCCTGGGCTGTGATGACATCATAATTCCTTTCTTAGTGCAGAGAGCGCTAAGTCGCCTCATCTTTTCCACACTTTTCGTCCTATACAACACCTTTACTCGCGGCCCGGATCTGCTTGCCTCTTTTGCAATCGGCTCGCAAATTCCAGCCATGAATACTTCATAAAAATCCGTCTCTTCCTCGCCTTGAAGTAAAAAATTATCCTCATCAAAGTGGGTGTCATAGTAGATACAAGTGTAAGCTGACTTCATCACCAACACCTTCAAATTCCTTACCCGATCCACTTTCTTCCATAAACACATCAACGGAAAGCATTGAAAGTTCCACATCGTCCTCTCCAGATTTGTCGCTCTACCCTTCGCTGAGGAGTCGGTAGATATTCAATTTATATATTTATTTATGCCAAAGTTCATAGAAAGTCGGCCTTTTGAGAATTTGTTTCACATTCTTGCATTCATACCCATAGAGCGATAGAACAAAGACGCATGTAAGTACCGAGCTTCTCGATCCTTTATTTGCGGAAAACTATAGGGAAATTGTAGAAAAATGACCGTTTTCCACTATGGAAGGCATGCAACAACCATTTTTTTGTCCGCAAATGACTTTTTGCGATATGGGTAGCGAAGTGGTCAGAGGTGCTCTGCAATACACACGTGGTCTTTGGTGTGACCCACGTTCTGCGTTTACTGAGTTTTGCATCAGGTCGGGAAGCTTGTACCAGATATGTCTAGGAAGATAGATTGTTGTCTGGAAAATAAAATTCGATACATTAGTAGGCCATCGCAAGTCACTGTACAGACCAGATATTCATTCAGTCACCTCTAACGATGCTTGGCTTGGTAAAGTCGAATACAGGCGCATCCCTCAAGGGTTTTGGCAAACACCGAGAGATTTATCTTCTAACTTCTTAATTGACTGTTTCATTTTCGAATGTCATGATGAATTAAGCTTATCGTATAGAATGCATGATCATAACAATTAAAGGAAAACCACAAAAAATAGACAACGTAATCCGTAGAACACTTCCAAATGCTGACACCACTTTGGATGGGTTGTAGACTCTAGAGATATACAGTAAATACAACATGTAGATTTCTAAATCGATAACTTCAATGATGCTGGGATATTTGCAAAACTCCGGATCGCAGGTGTCTACGGTGGGGAACGAACGCGCTATTGTCTTTCCGGGGAGTAACGCGATCACCACCACACCATACGGGTTCTTCGTTTCGCCTGTCTTTCAGCTAGTTCTATCGATCTTTTGCCATCAGCAATCACCCGTTAGCGGGATTGATCTGGGGAGAACCAGCTGAGAGACAGGCGAAACGAAGGACACGCATGGTGTGGTGGTGAACGCGTTACTCCCCGGAAAGGACAATAGCGCGTTCGTTCCCCACCGCAGACACCTGCGGTCCGGAGTTTTGCAAACACCTCAGCATCATTAAAGTTATATTTCGCAATATATACCCTACCGTTAAAAAGAGTAGGCAGTAAATAATAAGCTAAAATTGTAAATCGATAACGTCCAACTGTCGAATGTTCATTCTGTGGTATGTATGAATGGCGGAGCGATTGTCTATGTCTGTAACCAAAACCAACTTAGGCATCGGCGGCCGCTCTAAACTGAATTGGTGTAGAGAATTCCTCTATCAATCCTCGAAATTCTCTATCTACCTAATCATTGCATCCCATGGGTGGATGGAGACCGCGTTACTTCAACGACGATGGGATGCATTGATTAGGTAGACAGAGAATTTCGAGGATTGATAGAGGAATTCTGTGTAATTGGACCTTACGTTTCAAAATCGAGTTGTTAAAAAAACACAGACACAAAACGATGTTGCAGATCTTTCCTAAGTGTTCTAGTTTTTTGAGCATTTTGATTAGTAATAGTGAAGAAAACTGCCATAATTACAGGACATATTGTTAGATTAAGAATAACTACCTAGAAATTATAGGGATAGGAGGCCAGGAGGCGGATAGCACAGTGGTGCTGATATCCGTCATCACGAGCATGGTGCTAATTCGATTCCGCCCCGAGCCAACCGGGCCTCTCATTCCTCTGGGGTCTGGAAATTGGTGTCGGATTATCTGAGAAAAAAAATTCACTCTCTGCAATCCAATTGGGAGAGCTCGCGCCCGGCTATCTCAGGACTCCAGGGAGAGTTGCTTGACTAGCATTCTACAACAAGATGAAATTGAAATCCTCAAGCAGTAACCGAAGGCCACACGTAGAAGTTGGAAGATGTTCGTGGACAATGGATGCGAGCAAACGAGAAGTGCTGGGATCCGCATAGTAGACGTGAAGACGGATCAAATAAAATTAAAAAAAATAGCGAAAAACCTAGAAATTTTACAGCTTTTCACACATGTTTAGCCGTTGTGATTTAAAAATAGCGCTGCACAAAAATTTTTTATAAAGGAGTTACAACTTAGTAAGTAAAATAATGCGAAGAAATATGCATGAATAATGTGCGAAAAGCACAAAATGAACAGTACTGTGCAATTTGAATAACTATCACTGCCTAACACTGCACACCGGAACTCTTGAATAGCTACAGTAGATTGAGGAATGAATAAATACACGAGGTCACACAGCGATTTCCTGCGCGATATCCTGATAATACTATAATTTGTAGCTGATTTGCAACCATGTGGTCGGCATGTGCCCAGTATCGCCCCCACACAGTCATGTTGATACACTGTTCGATGGTCTAGGGACAATAACCCATTACAGCGATATCAAAACGTTCAGAGTTTCACAATTTGTGGGTCATTGGTCGCCCAGTGTTGACAATCGGATGTTACACCTGGTATTACAAGGAAGAAGCAGTAAATTTCATTTGATGGAATGCGATTTTCACTGACATCCCTTTATCATTGTAAACCAGCTTTCATTTAGCTTTGGTATAAATGATCAAGGTATATTATTTCATTGAAAAGCTAACTGCTGGTTGTTATTAAATATTTACTCAGCTAACGTTTCGACGTCTAACTCGTCATCAGAGCCGATGATCCAAGTGCACAGTCCACATTCGTTCGTCTTCTCGATGTGGTGTCTAGTTGCCCTAATTCGGAAAGGACTAAGGTAACGATAACGATCTGTACGTACAATGCATGCACGCTAGCTTCTGAGTCTTCGATAGAAGATTTGATCATGAAGGCAAGAAGGATAAGGCAGGACGTCATCGCATTGGCTTAGACAAGAAGACGCCACTCAATCAACACCGTCAGTGACACCGGAGAAGAACTGTTTCTCGGAACACGCGGCAATAACGGAATCGGCGGCATCCGCGTTCCCGTCAACACGAGTTTGGCCATGAACGTTGGTTCATTGGAATAAACAATAGCCCGAATCAGGCGTTCACGGTTTAAGAAATGTGAATCAATGTCGGCCTTGACAATCTTCGTCGTTTACGCACCCATATCAAGCTATGACGTAGAAGTCGAAGCGTTCTATACGGACTTGAGAGATGAACATACATTCTTTAAGATCATCATTGGAGCTTTTAAAGCTAAGGCTGGACTCAAAAGAACGTTTGGAGAATGTTATCCTGTGACCTACGGATTAGAATGGAACGAGCGCCTTGAGTGGGCGTCTGGGTTTATCATGACGACGAAGATTAATCATGGTAACTCATAATTCCAGAATCCCCACTGCCAACGCTGGATGTGGGAGTCTCTCAATGGAGGGTACCATTCCGATATAGAGCTCACCACATTAAATCGAAGGTTTTGCCCTAACCGATGTCGATGTTGTACCAAAATTCCACACCGGATCAGACCACCGTCTCCTTCGTTCAAGATTCTACTTCTCGCGGAAAGGAGAAAAAGCCGCTAAATTCAAAAACCGAAGTTCCAGAACCACCGTAAACTGGGACTTATTCAATTCATTAGTCGGCTGTTGGGAAGACGCCGTTGTTGATAACATCGACGAGGAATACGATCGGCTCATTCAACATCTTCACGTTAGCGCTATGAAAGCTGAGAGTTCGAAAGTCACAAAGAGACGTCTGTTTCCAGAAACACTCGAGCTGATACGCCAGCGTGGAATCGCACGAGCTGCAGGCAACCGCGAACTAACGTCCGAACTTGCAAAACAATGCAGACAGGCGATAAAAAGAAGATCTTAAAGATAGAAGAGCAGCAGTAACAGTCGAAGCTGCAGAGACTGGGAAAAGCATTCGCAAACCCACCGAAGCTTCGCCAATTACAAGGCCAACAAAACGATTGCACTCCTACGCTCAGACAGAACACTTCCAGCGTCCCGAAAGGGCAATCATTCATGATTACTGCTCAGATCTCTTCGATAGGTAAGTGTTTCTGCCCTTATGTGAAATAAAAGATGATTATGTCGTAGCACCGAAACGGATTGGATTTGCATGCCTTATTCACGCTCAGTGGTGCGATTATCTCCAAATGCTCCAGCTATGTCTGCCTACGTCGGAAAACAAACATGATGAACTACTTAGCTCCATAGTAGAGCAGGAAGAGATGAACAGCTTGGCGAGCTTTGAAAAGCATCGACGATGTAGTAATGAGGACAAAAAAACACCCGTCCCCATGCCTCTTCGACTAATTCTTCCTGCATTAAAAATACGCGTCAGAAACTTGGTCTCCACGTACGCAGGTTGAAACATCACTAAAGTTATGGAGCACGCAGCCGAAAGAATGATGCTAGGCGTATCCTGTGTCACACAATTGAGAGAAGGGATTTGAAACTCCGGTCTACGTCAACTATCAAAAATCGACGGTGCCGTTCTACACGCCAAATTGTGGAAGTTAAGGTGAGCTGGGCATGTAATGAGCATGAACGGCAATCAATAAAAAAGTGCCGTTAGTCACTGGTTTCCTCAGGATGTCAAATGTACTTCAGGAAGACCACCGGTTCGATGGTCAGAGTCTCTCACGAAAACCCTACAAGAAAGATGTATACTCGACACGTCCCATCACATCCACTGTCGACAAAAGTCGTCCAACTTTTTTTTCTTTTGGTTTCGTTTGGTGCTGGAGGGTTTTTTTGATCTTCCTCATGAATTTTGTTGAATGGTAGTCCAGTAGACTCTACCTGGGATCATAAGATGGCCTTGCTAGTGCCTTCCCACGTGGAGATGAAATTGTCCCAGACTTTGAAATTGTAAAATTGATGTTAATTTCATGATCGTGGAGTAATGTGACGCTCGGTGGGCTTCGGCCGTGGTTAGACCAGCGCCAAGGCAGGTCAGACCGTCCGCGTAAACAAAGAGATCACAACTACTATGATACCCGTTCACTCTTTAGAGTTAATAGGCTAGACTATATCTAGGCACTTACGCAGTAACACAAGCGCGATGACGAAACCTCATATGAGATGACATATATGGTGAGACTTGTCGCTGAGTCCATTTGAGGTCATCTTCTGTACAGCGCTTTGTCACAGCGCGTTGAAGGTTTTTCGAATTTCGGTGCTTACAGTGTGTGCTCTCATATATAGATTTCTCTCCTAGGTAATTTTTCTTTAGAAATCATTGTCAAGCCTGTTTATAATGGTTTCTTTACAATGCTGTTTTCCTGGTATCTAGAGAGCAATAAGCCACTCGCCTGTGTCTACGAATATTTGTCTGATTCCAGCATTCGAATCTAGTTTAGACGAGCCCAACGGGATGGACGCTTCATGTTCCATGGACACCACAATAATATCATTTTTATTACTCCACTTTTTCTGTCTATAAATTCATGTCCTATGTTCATCACTTTTGTACCAGTGACTGGTCTTCAGATGGCTTTCTTCAGCCAACGAATTGCAGTACACCATGATTCTATATGGTAGCTACGTCATTACACAGTATGAATAACATAAGCTTACATTCCTTCTCAACATTAAAAAGCATGTCTCAAGCGTGTTGGTTTGATCTAGCACCCAGTGCTGACCAAGCCTACTCCATCTACAGTTGGCGAATTGGCATCAAATTTATCTGGGAACTTAAAAACACTTACTTAATACATTGGCACGCCGTCGGAATTCATTTTGCAGGAACAATATGTACATTCAGTCACATATAAAGTGCTTCGTGGAGTGGAGTGAACGAATGCATCCTTGAAACATTGACCAACGCCGGACTTTTTTCTAATTTATCTCAACTTATTGCAAAAATTAAAATTCATTTGGAATATACGGATGATTCTCCTATATCATCTTTATCACCTGTCGTCCCCATGATTGTCGATTGACTCGAGCAAGCGTCAGTAAATCTTTAATTCTTCCGTGTGGTGCACCAGAGTAGCCCAGTGTGTTCTGATCGCTATAGGGACTTAGAAAGCATAAAATCTTTCTTCTAGTATTTTCTTGAATAACTCTGGCTATCTTATCGGCGGTCTTCCTGCAGCACGTTTGACATCCCGAGGAATCCAGTCACCAACGGCACTTTCTCATCGGTCGTCGTTTATACTCATTACGTGTCCGGTTCATCTTATTTTCGACGGTTTGGCGTGTAGAATGGCACTTTTGATTCCTAGTCGCTGAGCTATGTCACAGTTTCAGATCCTCTTCCTCACTTGTGTGACACGGAATACCCCTAGCATCGTCCTTCCTTCTGCACACTCCATAAGTTGAGTGATGTTTCAACTTGCGTACGACAAAGTTTCTGACGAGTACGTTAACGCAGGAAGGATATTGGAGTCGAAAAAATTGGGATGAAGCCGTGTTTTCATTGTCGTACTCAATATATTCGTTTCGCTTGGATAATGTTTGGTATTATAATTTTTGTACACTGAGTAAGGGCCCCTGGCTGTCCAGGGCATCCACGACTGCTTTTGTCTTAGTTGAGTCAAAAGCGTTCCTTAAATCAATGAAAGTGGGGGCACAGCGGTCTCTTGTACTCTCACGATGCTCCAGTGAGTCCTGTTACCGTTGGGTGTGGTCAATCGTACTGAATCCCTTTCGATCGAAACCCTGCCTGCCCAATTGGCTCTCCTTCGTCCAGTGTTCTATCAAACCTGTTTACGATAATACAAGTGAAGAGTTTGTAGACGACAGACAGTAAGCAGATTGGGCGGTAGTGGCCGATACCGTAGAGGTCACTGTTCTCGAAAAAATAGGTCTTGTTAGTCTTCCATTGAATAGGAACGTTGCATTCTGACATGTAACCTGTGAAGAGCCGAGACAGTATGTTTATGACGACTGGCAGGTTTTTCAGGTGTTCAAACCTTATCTGGTCCAGACCGGACCTGGCGATGTTCGATTCTCCATCGAACAAATGAAATAGCACGTTAAATTTGCAAAGGATGGACCAGGGGGCGGCCTTTTTCCTTCCCATGAGAAATGGAATCTCGCGCGATGGAGGCAAAGGCCTGACCCATGCAAAATTTTGGGCACGAGCGAAATGGCTTGGGCAGAACCTTCGATTTACTATGATTTCCTCTATTTCGTTATGGTAGTCTCCACTGGGAGACTCCCACGTCCAGCGTTGAGAGTGGGGCATCTGGTTTTGCGAGTTACCACGAATGGTCTTGCTCTTCATGATAAACTCAGGCAACCGCTCACCACCTTGTTCCATTATAATCCGTGGGTCCCAATATGATTTTCTTCATACGTTCTTCTGGATCCAGTGTTAGCATTAAGATCTCAAATGATACCTTAAAGAATGTATGGACTTCTCGATATCGATGCGTAGACGACGAAGAGGAAAGAGTTGATGAATGATTTACATTCATTCATCCTCGCAACGGTTTACCGCCTCATCGTGGCTAGGTGTTCCTGGGTGTCGGACTGCGATGCAGCGGGGAATTCATACCCTGGCAGCGTCTCCCAAGCTGAGAAGGAGTCGGGCGTTTCACTAGGAAGCCTAGCTAGGAGTAAACCAATACACCAATACCAAGATCCACCACCGTCCTGGTATCAAAGTCGCATGGTGGCAAATCTCCTTCTGATCCACAAGGGCGGCAACTGCCTGTGGCGGTGAAGACCTGGGGCAGACTTTGGCAAGGCTGTCCTCGGGATTCCAGAGAACCACAGAAAGCTTACTCAGCAAGATAAATGGAGATTATGCTGGGCCCGCACAACCAGTGAGGACGGGCCACTCAAGCATCAAGTAGGCAAGTTAGCGGCTGCAAAAAAAAGCACTTGTTTTCTCAACCTTCCACAATGAAATTCTAATTTTATACCTAGATACTTGGACAGCCCGTCCTCATTGCTTGCACGGACCCCCAGCATAATTTTCGTTTTTCGGAGTTTTCCTGGTCTAGCCACTGTGCTTCCCTAGAGTCCCGAGGTCAGCCTGGCCTAAGTCCGCCCCCAGATTGTCACCACAAGAGGCAGCGGCCGCCTTTGTGGACCACAGGGATATTTGCCACCATGCGACTAGTTATACCAGGACGATGCTGGATCCTGATATTGGTTCATTCTTAGTTGGGCTTCCTAATGGAAACGCCGGACTCCTTCTCAGCTTGGAAGACCCTACCATAGGGATGAATCCCTCCGCTGTACATCGCAGTCCGACACCCAGGAACACCTCCCAGCCACGATGAGGCGGTAAACCACTGAGGGGATGCCAATTTTATAGAAGCCAGAAGTTCCTTTTCCTTTCATATTTTTTTCCAAGACTTGTACCTCAAAAAGCTAAGCAGTTGAGCAAGCGGAATTCCGTCCAGCTGAGCGGCGATTACGTTGCGAAAGTTCTCAAGGATGTTAACTGTGTGAGTACTTTTCCAAAACAAAATTGCAAATAGAGGAGTTGGGCTAAGGTCAGGAAAGGGATTAAAGTCAGAATAAATTGCATTTTAGACAAATTATACACATTTTTACACAGTTTTATTTCTTAATCTACCAAATACTGAACTCTTGAAAAGCACTACTTATCGAAAACTGTCCACAGACGTCCAAAAACTAGCACTATCGTGCATGTTTTAATTCTCAGCTTGCGTTGTCTCCTCCTAGGATAAACATCTGTGTATTCCATATTTACTCATATTTAACATGCAGACAGGAATGTCAAGTGCACATAACTTCACTTAGCAAAGAATTTAGCTTTAGTTGAAGGATATGGGTTAGCTTTAATATATGAGAATAGTAATAGCAAATGAATACATCACAAATGTCTTCGCAGCAAGGAAAAAATGTCTACTGAACGAGTTAGTACTAAGTAATTGACAGATATCAAATAATGATTGATAAATTCAGGTGTTCTTGCGTTTTACTTGGGTTTGCTTTCGGCATCACTGATATGCCTAACTGTTACGGTGTTTTCCGGCATTGGATTCGGAGCTGGTTCATATTCAAAGGCAAAGGATGATGCAATAGCCAATTGCGATCCGTCGAAATTAAATGAAAGCGATACGATCGTAGTTTGGAACCTTCAAAACGGTGATTATCCGTTAGAACGTAGACTAGATGAATAATGCACGATTTCCGAACCAAAAAGACCCACCTGTGAAGTTGGACCAGACGCTTCCTATTGAACGGGTCCCATAAATTCACCATAGAATCCGATCCTGGATATAAAATCTCTGAGAAGATTTATACAGGGTGAGTGCTCTTATCACAAAATGAGCAAACTAACAATAGCAAATAGTACGCTCAAAAGTAAACATAAGTATATCCAGCATACCCTAGAAAGAAAAAGCGGTAACAACAAATAAAACTCACCACCAGTAGCAAATGTACCATTTAGAGGGTGGAATGCAAGGGCGTTTACTGGATATATGCATTCAACGCCATCTTCTTTACTCCTGAAATCAGCGAGTGTTTCACATGGAAGCAGTTGACGCATATATGTTATATTTTGAAATGTGAAAGTAATCCAATTTTGATCCTTACAAAGTGATTTGGCTTACTTACCAAATGATCAAATTGCAATTTAATGAAGCTAGATATTGATAAAGGGACAAACTTGTCGGCGCTTGTCAATCCCTGAGGGATGCGCCATGCATTAGACTTCATCAATCATCATTAGAGGTGAGTAAATGAACATTACGCCTATTCAACGACTTCCAGTGGCTTACCGATGTATCCAATCAGAGTTGCTATCCTCTCAGACAGGTCGGGTACCAATTTGCTGACCCCAAAGGGATGGTGGAGCGCGGGATTGAACCCTTCGGCATTATGCTGCACCTCTAGCCACCGTGCTACACGCTCCTTTCCCAAATATTGGTAACACTGCTTTTCATCAAATCCCTGGTATGCCATCTTAGTCCCCTTGAATGACGTATCCTGCACTGCCGCATTTAGTCCTGAGATCAAGTGACTGGGTAATACAGTTCAATGCGATTTGGGCCGCATTGAACAAAAATTTCCATGTTTGTATTAGAATGAGAAATAATGCTAAGACAATGAAAATCAGCTGTATATGCAGTTTACCTATGCTATATAAGCCTCCAGTGGATAGATTTAAGTTAGGAAAGCCAAGTAGAAGCCATCTAACACTCAAGCAATAAAACGGCAAACAACAAGTGTGTCAGTCAGGGATTTGCAACTGAGGAAGCATTGGCATAATTCGTCTCACCGGCAACATGGAAGGCATAAGAACCGATTCCTTTAAACAATTCACGACTCGAAGTACTTATTTGTTGCGGAAAAAATGAATGGAATGTCACCGTCGACAATCCTCATCACCTACAGTTTCGTCTAATCGATGTCGTTTTTATCATAGAGTTCTACACGTGACCAAGCAATCGCTTTCGTTCAATACTAATCTTCTCGCAGAAAGAAGCAGCTCTTTAGCAAGCCCCTGGAAAAATATTATCGTCAGCATCGCTTAGAAAATGAACAGCATCACGAAGGTAAAGAAAACCCAAAGCATGGAAGCTATGTAGAGAAGCTTGTCTGAAACAGCTCTAGCTGATATGCTAACTGCACGAACTAGAACTAATAAGGACTAATGGGCTTTGAATACTGAACGGGGCAAAAGAAACTATTAAGGATAGAAGAACAACATTATTCGCTGGAAGTAAGGGGAACTAGAAGCACTTTCAATGTGCGTCGAGAAATCGCTAAGTGCAATAATAAGATAAATTCCATATTCCAGGACTGGCAATGAAAGGCAATTGAGGCCATCTACGGCGTATATTCTGATCTCCTTGTTATTCAGGTCTATCTTTCTTAGCTGCATTTCAGGAAGGATCGACACGTCCTCATATCGGTTTTTTTCTCAACATGAGACCTTTTGACTAACGTCTACACGATTAGGAAAACCCCCTGAAAGTATGAGATGCAATTACACCTCTTTTGCTTGACTTAAAAATATCTTCGATTGTGTTGAGATGAAAGTCTTGGCAATTGAAGGGTTCCTTCCCACTATACGAAGACCCCAACTGTGCACACTGCTTTGCTTCCAAAATTTCAGCAGCGTAAACGACGACACAGCTCATGCGGAAATTATAAGGTTCTCCAAAAATTAATGTCCGGCTTCAACATGTATTTTCAAAGTCGCCTGATGTCAGTTGTGAAAGAATCCTAATAAAGAAAATCTACCTACAACGGTTGCATGAAAATCTGGAAATCCGGAAGCGACTAAGCCGTTTAAGGTAGTTTCGGTATTGACCGGGTTTCTGACGGATTTCTCGTACAGAAGCTTGTCAAGATGGTTGGAAAAGTCATACTCGGTAGGCGAGAGTTATAATAAGTATGGAAGATAAAAGAATTTTCTTAGGCCAGTTCGTACAACATCTGCATCGTCCTTTGTGTGACGTTTAGTCGTGCGTGCTCGCACAAAGTGACTAGTCTCTTTCAGTTGATCAATGCCAATGGAAAGCGTTGAAGCTTCTGGTGCCTTTCGTCAACTTGCCGCACATCATTTTCACCGTAATTGTTCTACTCGGATTCAGGATGCTTTGATGGATCATACCATCAGGAACTCACAAAACGCTCAGCACTACCTTCTTTTGGTGCCCAAAGCGTTAAATTCAACGTCGTCATGGCAGAACAGCGTCCACATCCCTCATCTTCAAGGTCGAATTTCTCAGGATGAAACTATTGAAAGCAAGGTGCGTACGTTAACAATTCCTTGGCCCTATGCCTTAGTAAACTTTCAACCGTTTAGCTTCACTATACTTCAAGTTTGAATTCGTAGATCTACCGGAATTTCTGTCCCAAATATCTTAAATTCTAACCTTTCAAATTTGTCAAAAAATACAATCCACATTAAAACTCAATTATACAGAGCGAAAGTGCATAAAATGAGCTTTACAATGATATATGGAAGCAAAGCACTCGGAAAAAAACTTTTTGCTTAAATATGTATAAGGAGGATGAAACCACAAATTAAGCGCTAATTCCTCAGCAACCAACATTACCCAGTCAAACCAATCAAGGCCACTATTTGGTCTACTTTTTATAGGTTATTCAGGAATAAATGGGGGGTTTAACAATATTATTTAGGATGTCATAACTTCCTTTAAACAAAACCTTATAAATCAAAATAAAAATCATTTAAACTTATACATTATTGTCAACGAGGAACAAATTTATTTAATCCAGCTGCATAAAATTCTGGAGTTCTGGAAGCGATGAATTCGTGGAAGGCATTTTTTGCGCTTGGCATTTCTCGCGCAGGGAAGTTGTCAAGGTGCTTGAAGAAATGACAGTCGGTAGGCGAGAAATCTTGCGAATATGGCGGATGAGGCAACGTTTCGTAGCCCAGCCGTTCAATTTCTGTAGCGTTGGTTCCGTAACGTGAGGCCGGGCGTTGTCGTGAAGGATTGGTCCTTTTCAGTTGACTAACACCGATCGCTGTTGTTGGAGCTTACGGTGCATTTAGTCGATTTTTTCGCAGTACTTTTCTGCCGTAATCGTTTCGCCCGGATTCAAAAATCTGTGACGAATCAGCTCGGCTGCAGACCACCAAGTTATCATAACCTTTTTTGGTGCAATTTCGCCTTTGCGGAGTGCTGTGGAACCTGGTCGGAAACCAACCATTGAGCGGAACGTCGGCGGTTATCGTACACAATCCACTTGTCGTGGCATGTCCCAATTCAATCAAGAAAAGGGTCGTTTTTGTTGCGTAGAACAAAAGTTGACGGCGTTTTTTTATTATCGTTTAAGTCGTGCGGCACCCAGTTGTGGAGTTTTTTTGGTCTTTCCTGTGCGATTCACATGAGTGGAAATTGCTTCTGTACTTACGCCAAGCTGTTCTGCAGGCTCTGGAACAGTTGTTCGCGTGTTTGCTTCTACTAGTGCCTTTCGTCAAGTTCACTGGGACATCGGCGGCATTCCTTATGTTCGAGATCGAAATCACTAGATCGGAATTTCCGGAACCATGCTCGAACTGTTGATTCACCGACATTACCTTCTCCCCAAACTTTGCTAACGTTTCGAGCCGTTTCTGCTGCACAACGACCGAGTTTGAACTCATAAAAAAAATCTGACGAAAATTCGTTTTTGACATCTAAAACTGCAAAGCTCAAAATTGGTAAAAAAAAACTTTTGAAAAAATATGAAATATGGTTAAAAAAAAAGCATAAAACTTCTTTCTGATGATATACAGTATTGCAAGGCACAAGAAATATTTTGTTGGTAAAAAAATACATTAAAACAATATTTTAAAACGCTCATTTATTTCTGAACAACCTAGTATATCTGCTCAATAACATTATGAAGTTGTTGCAACAAAAAAACAAAGAGATTTCTCCAGCAGTCCTCAAACAAAGCTTTACGTTCTGCAGGCATATAATGTAGCAAATAAAGATCATTGTATTATAAAATGAGAACGAATCCACCAGACCTGTGACATTTGAAGGCGTACTTCTTTTTTTGCTCTTCAGGTGAAGGATCTACATACTCGATTGCAACACGACCCTCGATTGAAGACACAACAAACGCATCACCGCTTGGAAAGAACGCTGCACATCTGGTTTGATACTGAAATGGTAGCTTAATGGCACGTACTTAATCAAACTGACAACTGACAGCAGAAGCAAAATTTTCTCCGAAAAGACCACTGAGGTTATTCTTTCAGTTTTACCAAAAAACACACAAGAGATTGATTCTATGTGCAGAAAAACGAAAACGTCACCAAATGTACACCTTAAGCGGACTATCACGAACTTGCTCCGGCACACTTAGGTTCCTCATATCGAGCAGATGGATCTTCCTATAACTGTGCAAGTTAAATTTCGCAACATGTCAAGAGTTCCGTAACAGGAGTATCGAAACCTTTTTCAGTTTAATAGGTTCCAAACGGGTGAATACATGTAGTACATACGTCACAGTGTGATGGGCACCATTGAAAAGTCCTTCAGATGATCAAACAAGGATGGCTGTAGCAAAATGCCACTGCAGGAATAGGTTAAACTAACCCCCAAAAACACAAGGGAGTACAACAATTAAGAGTGGGGAAAAGACGCAGAGTATGGGATACATGCTATGATATGACTTTGAAAATTGACGTTGGCTATTTTAAAAAACACAACAACCATCAAAAGGTCTCTCGCAACGGTTTACCACCTCATCGTGGCTGGTAGGTGTTCCTGGATGTCGGGCTGCAATGTACAGTGGTGATTCATCCCCTCGGCAGAGTCAAGCTAAGGAGTCCTGCGCTTCCATCAGGCAGTCCAGCTAGTAGTAAACCAATACCAGGATCCACCACCGTGCTGGCATTAAAGTCGCATGGTGGCAAATCTCCCTCTGATCCACAATGTGCCTGTGGTGGTGACGACCTGGCGCAGAGTTTGGCGAAGATGACCTCCGGACTCTGAGGAACCTCAATGGTTAAACCAGCAAAACTCCGGAAAAAAGGAAATTATGCTGGGGGCCGCACAACCAGTGACGACGGGCCATCCGAGAATCCAAGTAAATAATTATCATCAGAACATGCTCGGATCCACCTTTAGGAGCAATGCTAACAAAGTAACAAACCTATCTCTTGTGCCTACAACTATCTTATCTCCAAGAACATCCATTGCATACACACGGTCTCCTGTACCAACGGTCTGGAGTGGTCCACCAGCAGCAGTGCTACGAGCATCCCATAGCTTAAATAATAAACAAAAGCTCAGGTTTTAAAACTCAAAAAACCACGATGCATTGCAATTCTCTGCCACTATTCCAAACCTATCAAATCAAACGACAGATAAAAACAATGTTAGCTTTCCGTACAGAAGTTTTTCTTCCCGTAAATTATTCTGTGCAGAAAACAGCTTTTCAGTGGCAATGACTGGCAAAAAAATCTGTGTCGGGTAACCTACAAAGATTGCGCAAGAAAAGCACCTTGTAACAAAAAAATAAACCACTAAGATGGAAAATTCGGTGCAATGTACTTCGTCTACTTCGGCTAACATCTCCAACGCACGTAAAGCACATAACGCCAGTATTATCTGTTAGCAACTTGGGTTTATAAAATATATATATATATATATATATATATATATATATATATATATATATATATACGGGTTGTTTTAGCGCTGTTCATCCGACGTCAAAAACGGGATAAAACACCACATTTACATAGAAGTTAAAAGTCACTTATATGTCGACGTAAAGTTTACCTATCTCAGTTCACCACACACATATAGTTACAAAATAAAAAATTCTAGTAACAAAAGGTTTAATCCCATTACCAAAAAGGGTACACACATTGGTTAGCGCGCCTAACTGGTGTGTCTTAGGAAGCTGAATACGATATTTCAGTTCTTGAACCGCTTTTTCCAAGAAAAAAAAAGACTCTAGTAACAGCAACGAAAACAAAATCCACAACCAAAACGATACGATTCCAAAAAGGCATACCTTAACCGTGGAATCCCATCCACCAGAGACTACAATAGCACTCTGGGGGTTATATTCCATACAGCGAATACCGTTGCTATGCGCTCCCATGTTTAATTCTGGAATAAGTCATTATCGAAACTCATTTTTAAAAACCAAGTGGGAGATTCGAACAATACCTCGTCCAGTTTCAATGTCCACTAACTTTACAACTTGGTCGAGCCCGCCACTGGCAATTCTACTTCCACCCTGTAATTCATCGCATAGGTAGTGAACAATCCGTTGCAACCACAACGTAACATAGTGCAGCGATTGCTTCCAGATGTCTAACTTGCGACGCAGGGCAAGATCGGTACTCCTGGCATGGTCTACCAAGCTCGAAAGACGTTCGACATATCGACACCCCTGGCCAGGAGTGAGCCAATATCAGGTATCACCGTCGTCCTTATACAAAACTGCTCAAGAAATCGTAAGTCTCACTCGAACACACAAAAAAGTACAAAGCTATCGGCGTTGATCAATCCCTGATAGATGCGCCATGCATTCGACTTCATCAAGCATCGTAGAGGTGATTGAAAAGATAGATAGCCTTTAAAACTCGCTTTAGTCTACCGATGTATCGAGCCGGTGCAGCTATCTTCTCAGATAAGTATACTACCAATCTGTTAACCCCGGAGGGACGAAGAGACAGGTGAGTCTTGGGCACGGAGGTCGACTCTATGTGTGTACCGCAGGGTGCCACCGACCACTGCGCTAAACGCGTCCCTTCGGTTAGGAAAAGGAATGCGAAACCATTTGGCAACAGCTTGGAAAAGCCCTAGTGTGGGCGCCTAGATCCTCTAGGGAACGAAAATGTTGGGCAACCATCGAATCATTGGACAAATAGAACCGCAACCCCGAGTGGGGGCGAAAGGGGTTCACCGTACGGTCCATCGTGAAACGGGCCATTGCGAGAAATATGTAAGCAAGCAAACAACTTACGGCAAATGTAAACGCGAGTACCGGTTTCCCATGGTAGTAGTAACGCTTCTCCTCAGAATGGCCATTATTGCCAAGGGTGTATATGTGCACAGTGCCATCCCAGCCTGATGCAGCCAACAGTCGCGAGCCATATTCACGACAAAACTAAGAAAGATCCAATTATCTAACATATATTATACAAGATATCCCCATCACTATCCCTATGGAGATACATACCTGCACTTTAGAAAGACTAACATGAACGGGAAAAGGAATTTTATGTTCATTTGGAGCGGCGATTATATGAGGTTGGTAGACGCTCATGTTCACTGAAAAAATCAATAACTATGAAACTTATGAAGTCTTCACGTCACCATCTATTGAAAAATGCAGTACTCCGATAAAACAACACACGGACGAACCAACCATCATCGCCTTAAGATCTCTCACTAGTAACTCTTCCACTACTACATTCCCACTAATCAGCACAATGCGTGTACTCGAACCGAAAAAACATAAAGGATAAAGGATAGAGGATAAAGCTCTCATCGTTGATCTATTCTTGAGGGATGCACCGTGCATTCGACTTCATTAGGCATCGTTGGAGGGGGATAGAATGCATATCTGGCTTCACAATGACTCGCGGTGGCCTACCGATGTATTAGCCAGTGCTGCCATCCTCCCAGACAAGTACGGTACAAAAACTGCACACCGGAGGAATTAAAAAGGCTTCGTGAGCCACGGGAGCGGAGACCGATCCCACGTGCACGTTGCAGGGCGCCTCCGACCACTGAGCCACACGCGCCCCCTATCGAAACACATAACCAAAGCAAATCGACATACAAGTGCGATTACCACGTACAGCTTAGAAAACACAATCTAAAGAAAACAGCTACGTTACCCGCAGCACGCAATCTCCAGAGGATGGAGTGGCGGACGAAAATTCAAACCGTTGGCGGGACGCGATTTTGCACAAATGTCCGTGATGTCGCGTCGCGCACTCTTTTATGTGGATTTTGAACCACTTTTTTAATTTCGTTGTATTTGTAATTCGCATAGTTTTAGTAGCTAAAGTCATTTTTTAAGCGAATCGGTTACATTTTTTAGCCTCATGGTCCGAAGGAAGAAGCGATTAGTAAAGTCTGGTCTACGAGAGTGTAACGAATCTCCTGGTTCTTCGTCACCTGAGCTTGGCTACCAAGGCGAAATTAGAAGTGAAACTAACGATGTTGTCAATTCAAATTGCCGCGTAACACCGAAAAAAAGGGGTCCACGTATTAAAGTTACTAACGATGAAAGTATTCTCACGTACTTGGAGTGAGTTCTGTTTACATGCCATTAGTGTTTTTTCTGCAGTTGACATAACTTATGGCTAGGGTAAACACTTCATTTGGACTCAGTTTTTGTTGAGCTGATTAGCAGAGTAACGTACTCAACAAATACTTAGGGTTATGGTCTACTACGCGTATAGTGCAGTGCCCACAGGCGTCCTGCAATAAAAAATGGGGTCGATCCCCGCGCCCCAAGCTAATCAAAACCTCCATCCCGCTGGGGTCGGCAAATTGGTACCAGACTTGTCTGAAGGGATAGCAGCACTGGCTCGATACATCGGTAGGCCATCGCGAGTCATTGTCAAGGCCAGATATGCATTCAATCACCTCCAAATGATGCTTAATCAAGTCGAATGCATGGCGCATACCTCAGGGATTGATCAACTCTGAGAGGTTTATTTTTAATCCTTCATGGTCTACTTCGAACAGAAACCCAGTCTTACACGTGTTTTCATTTCTGCTTCCTTGAAGATGTTGAAAATTTGTTGAAAAACAAAAAATTCGAAAAAGTGTAGTGATGTGCAAACAATGCTGACGGGACTTAGGAACGTTTTTGATTTTGTCTTAGTTTTTTAGAGACGAATATGGTGCAGGTGTTTTTATTCATAGAAACAAACGGGTAGGGATTGTTTATTGATATTAAAAAATGCGAGTTTCTTTTGCAGCCAGTAGAGCTTATGACCTAAAATTCCCCACCAAAAGTGTCGAATTGGATATCAAATCTTCTGTGTGATACCAGTAGGTTATTCTGCACCTATCTTTTCTTTCCCTCCCAATGGTTTACCGCCTCTTCGTGGCTGGGAGGTGTTCCTGGGTGTCGGGCTGCGATGTACAGCAGGTGCATTCATCCTTTCAACAGGGTCTCCCAAGCCGAGAAGGAGACCGGCGTTTCCATTAGGGAAGCCCAGCCGAGAATGAATCAAGACTAGGGTCGACCACCGTCCTAGTATCAAACTAGTCGCATGGTGGCAAATCTCGCTCTGATCCACAACGGCTGCGACCGCCTGTGGTGGTGACCACCTGGGGCAGAATTTGGCTAGGCTGACCTCAGCCTCCAAGGAACCTTAATGGGTAAATCAGCAAACCTCTGAAAAAGTGTAAATTATACTGGGGCTCGCACAACCAGTGAAGATGGGCCATCCAAGCATCCAAGTATCTAAGTATTTTTTTCATTCGCTCGCAAGCAAAACAGTTTTTATGCGACATCATAACAGTGGATGGAAGTTGGGTCCTTTGTATGAATAGGCTACAGGCACTTAAACGCCGATGGCTGCTCTTTACAACACCGTTGGGTAACGCATCGAAATCAACACATAACTCCCGGAGATGATTTTTCGGTAACTAACAATGGTTTCTTAATTGCTATAATGTTTAAGGAGTTAGAAATTTGTAAAAGAGGCTTTACTGTACCGCGCACAATCTTTATGCAGCGTTTTAGTTTCTGATATGTTTAGAATAGAAATTTCGAAAAAGAAAAATTGAGAACGCAGTTTACGGTTTTGAAATTGCTAACGTTAACGCAGCAGCTGCGTCCTGCTGAACAAAATTAGTTTATCCAATTGTTTTTGTATTTACAAGACGAAGTTCGATGCAAAAAAAAGTTGGGAAAAAGAGGTGTTCCGGCCCCGTGTTCTACTGGCACTGCCGCTTGGGATGACGCCTGATTTCCAACCTTCAAGGACATTCCGGTTTCTTGATAACAATGAGTTGTCTTCTGATAGAAAAAAATTCTAATAGACAGTAAATAAAAAGTTAAAATTGTGATTTCTACTACAGCCTCAGCTTAGCTGGGTTCATTCCCGATTTGGGCTCCCATCAATCCTGCTGACAAGTGTTTGCTAATGGCACTGGTAGGTAAAATACTAGCTAAGAGAAAGGCGAAACGAAGGGCGCGCATGGTGTGGTGGTGAACGCGTTAGCCAGGAAAGGGGCAAAAGCGCGTTCGATCCCCACTACAGAGGCCTGCGTTCTGGAGTTTTGCAGATATCTCAGCATCGTTGTGGTTGAATCTTCCGATAACTAAAGGACTTAAGGACATGAGAACATGACAGAAGTGTAGAAGAGACTTTGTGTTCTAATATTCATCAGATGTTACTGTGGTAAGTCATATTACTGTAGTTAATCGTACCGCTGCACTGCTGTCAGCTTTCAGATGTGCTTTTCAGTTATGGCCGTGCCTATTCAGTATTTTTTATAGCCGCTCGTTTACTAAAGCGATTCAAATGAAATAACAGTTAGTTATGAGTCAAGTTGCTGATCAGTCTTCCCCGAAAAAGGTTTTTTTTCTAGATTATTGAGTGGAGAAAATAGTTTTGTTGGTCCTTCACTTCTACATTGCTCTGCTTTCGATCTACTATTGAGTAGTAGGCAAAGTTTGATAAAAAAGTTCACCGAGGAAAATTAAATTAACAAAGAGGAAATACAGTGCACAGTCGCGTGAAGCACACCTTGAATTTGTGGTTGAGAGTGGACGTTGTGATTTATGTTTTTTCGGTCTGCTTTCCGTAGCTCGTTATGATGCAGTAGTTTTTCTCCTCTCTCTTTTTGGCTAAGCAACCCATAGTTGACTGTAATTAACTACACATTTTCACCCATGCCTTGGGCTTTCGACACTTCAGTTCGGTTTTTTCCACGTATTTTTCCGTGTATTTGTGTGTCTTTTATGTTCTACGCATCCTCTATCTCTCCATGTTTTTGGAATCTTTGGAACTCTTTTTGTATCTGTACTCTTTTTCTGACAAAGAAAAGGAAAAAGTCTTATATGATATCTAAGGACATTACTGTTAGCCTTTAGTAAGGTTTTGTAGGATCTATTGTTTCAGTGTTTTTTTTATGTCCATCGATTCTATAGAATGACTGTTGCTCATCGTGGCGGTTTGAGTTGGAAGTACAGTCATCTACTGGTCAAGGATTGGTTTCTGTGGACTTGAGCCTTGTCTGCGGTAGACGAATTGAGTTTCATTTCCAACTAAGTAGACAATAAGAGAGTGCACAAAATAAGGATCATCTTGTAGACTCCGTCGAAGAGTTAGAAAATGTGGATGGGAGGATTGGTTGAAGGTGATGACAGTGTTGGTGATGACTGTGGAAGTCACGAGCGGACCAGCTGCCCCAGCTTGGATACACGAAGTCAATACATTTTTTTGAATTGTTTATGCCCCATATTTGGGAAGGGATTGTAAGCGACCGAGCGACCTGGAGAGGAGGGGAAATGATTCTAAGGAGCAGACAAGTGCTGAAGAGGTGGAATTATTCGTTGGTCTTTGCTTTCAGATGGGAATGGTTAAATAGTAAAAGTTGGAGGATGATTGTAATACTTCTTACATTTTTGGATATGATCGTCTCGAGTCCACAATCGGACAGGTTCAAATTGAAAAGGTTGGGAGCCCACTTCCACTTTTCTGGCATGGCAACACTGTAATGCTAATGTGGTCGTGTGAGATATTTCCACCGATAATTGGTTTGATCAGGAGGAAAACCCGTCGAAATGGCAAGTGAAGTACGGGAATGAGCTTTCCAATAGAGTTTTGCAGCAGGAGGTGAAGAGAAGACTGTTAAAAGTCCATTAGAGTGAGAGCGATATAATGGTGTTCAAGTGGAAAGACAAACGGGAGATTATCACAGTGTCTGCGACCTATGACACAACTGTCTCAGCCGCGTCAGCAAAACTAGATGCAACACACACTATTGTTTAATCTTAAGGCCGACTTTAATTAAACCACCTCATAGGTGATAGTTTCTTAGATCATTAACCTAACACGAGGTTGTTATAGGTTTAGTTAACGTTTCTGCGTCTTGGCCTTCTTCAGAGTCGCGACAGTACTACTCGGTTGTCGACAGCAAGTCGTTGTCGCGACGTCGGTTTTCGCTGTGACATCGGATCGAATTCGTCGAAGTGGAGCACCAGGCAGTTACTATCACCGTGATCTGTTTACATGGTGGTAACGCATCCTGCTGCTACTGTTTAGAATCATTCTGTAATAGGAACAAACGGTATAAATTGTAAACTGGTAGAAATGTATTGCGAACTGTTAATCCTGTAGAATTGTAGTCGTTGCAATTGTATGTAAATTCTCTCTACGAAATATAGATTATAAGGGTTGCGGGTGCAGGTTGCAAGCGGTCATATGTTGCACTAACGAGGTAGCCATTGTTGAACGAGCTAGACTACGAAACTCTGTTTCATCAACGATGCATATAGACTTTTCTTGTACCGACAACGACTTTTTCAAGCATTTCGACGACTTTGTATATGAAAAATTCTCCAAGAGCCAAACTGAGGCCGAAACTGCTTTCAACGATTTCATCGTGGAAGTCCAGAATTTTTACGAAACTGGTTTAAATGGACTTGCTTCTCGTTGGCAAAATGTGTAGATTCTTATGCTTCTTACTTCGATTAATAAGATTTATTTAGAGCTAAGATATTCCATTTTGAAAGTAAAGCCAAAAAGCTTTCGGCGTTGACCATTCCCTTTAGGGATGCACCATGCACTCGACTTCATTAAGCATCGTTTGGAGGTGGTTAAACGCATATCTGGCCTTTACAATGACTCGCGGTGGCATATCGATGTATCAAGCCAGTGATTCTATCCTCCCAGACAAGTCTGCTACCAATTTGCAGACCCCGGAGGGATGGAAGGCTAGGTGGGCTATAGGCGCTGGAATCGACCCCTTGTGTATTACAGGGCGCCTCCGATCGTTGCACCACACGCGCCGATCTTTGACTTTGAAAGTGCGGGTTGGAATCGGGCACTAGTTTTTGGAAAACCTTGTGATTTTCTTAGCCAGATGTATCAGCATCAATCACATTTTCTTTGTAGGGACAAGATTACCGATGCATTTGAAATCGCTTTTAATTCTGAGTGTGAAACGGAGGGAAGTAGGTATGCATCAGAGATTCTGCTTGCGGCTTATAACAAGGTATGTTTTTTTTTCATTTCTCGTTTTATTGAATTTGCATACAATTTTTGATTGGTTGGTGTTTTTAAACGTGCTTTAATCTAGGTTGAAGAGCAAAGTATTGGTAGTAAAGCGAAAATTAAAACAATCTTCTTCGAAAAATTTCGGTATCGATTGTCTTTCATGGTTGAATCACTCGTATCGCTGGATAATCGATGCAAAGTTCTTCTTTTTATAGCGAAATTTTCTATTAACCTGTGGAGAGAAGGTGCCAATGATTTCATAAATTTTCTAACTGATTTTTGTGAAACTCTTTCTCATTGTGACGATCCCGCAGTTCGGCAGAACGTTTGTACATTGGTTGGGTTTTTGCTCAAAGAATTTGGAAACCGCGATAGCATTGGTTGTGGTACTGATAGTATATCAATTGACCTTAGGAGGAAGCTGTATGCTGTTCTAATTGAACGACAACTTGACAAAGTTTGTCCTAAAGTTGTTTTTTTAAATAACGCATTTGTTAAGTACGCTATACTGCCATGTAATCATATCCGCATATTCCTAACTGTAACAGGTGGTCGCTGTCCGTGCAGAAGTGGTAAAATCGGTCGCGGATATCCAAGATGATGAGATTCCTAATGACTTTGTTGAGGCTATTGAAAGAAGTCCCAAGGATGGTATGTTTCACGTTCACCACTGCCGTCTCGGCACAATTGCACATTTCTTCTAGACCTATGAAATTAACTTTTGGATCAGTTCAAATTAATTAAAATTAACGGCACATTTGGCGCAGTAGTCGGAGGCGCTCTGCAATACACGTGGAATCGATTCCCGCGTCCATGGCCCACCAAGCCTTCTACGCCTCAGGGGTCGGCAAATTGGTACCAAATTTGCTTGGAACGATACCAGCACTGACTCGATACATCGGTAGACCACCGCGATTCATCGTATAGGCCAGATATGCATTCAATCCGATGTTTAATGAAGATGTCTCCATCTCATTTTTTCTTCTCATATGAATTTTTTTTCTAAGTTTACGGATCCATACATTCCCTACCAACTTCTAAAGTAACATATTCATATTAAAGTACAGCTGTCATCTATGCTATTAACCTATCCAATTTCCATAGTTCATTGTTCCAGTGATACTGATGGGCTTCAGAGATGTTGCAGCTGAATGTCGACTGACCGCTGTTCTTGGTCTCCATGTTGTTGTCATCGCGCATTGCGACTATCTTATTGAGCTTGCCTCCTCAGATCCAGTTGTCAAGGTTCGAGTCGCTGCTATTCGACAACTTGCTAGCTTGCCTTTGACCTTCTTGACAGAGGAACAACGAATGAGTTTGCTTCGTGCTGTTATTTTTGACGAAGATCCATCTATAAGAGATGTAGTTCGAAATGTACTGTTGTCAGAATGGTTATCGTTTGTTCAGCGTTTGCAAGAAAAGAGAAATAAACGTAAAAGTGGAGTACGGCGCATGTCATATGGACAGTTGAGAACTATGAAACGTTGGTCCTTTTCTTCAGTCCTTTGTTTTTACTGTTTATTTTTTTAATCGTGCTTCTTTCTGTCTTCTGTTTATCCATTGAAGTCCATGCTATCTAAACAATTTGTTTTATTTCTGAATTTCTTCTTCTTACTGACCCGTTTTCAGCGGATGTGGAGGAAATAAACGGTGACGAAATACCACATATGTTTAATGGTTTGCGGGATATAAAATGTGGCCATGGTATGGGGTCTGCAGCTCAAGGATTGCTTTCTATGCTGGATTTTTGCGACGACTCGGAGGTTGTTTGGAATTTTGCGGCCCTCCGGAGACCTGTGGAAGGACTTACAGTGCCATGAACACGAGTGTATTTCAGGCCGAGGATTTATGTCGAACGGTCTTTTTCTCACTATTTGATGTTGTTCGAAAGATACTTCATCTCGATAAGAAGAGTTTGACTCACTTCGTCACTTCGCTTGTCAATGACAAGACGTTTCCGGAGGTGTTGTCAGCTCACAACTATGAAGTCTTATTGGATAGAAGGTATCGTTGCTTTTAAATGTTTACGCTAAGCGACAAATAACACCGTGGTAGTGACGCTGTTCAGTACGAGCAAAGCGCTGCTTCATCCGGGCCAGGTCCCATCAAACCTCCCATCTCACCGAGTCGGGAACTTGGTACCACTATTGGGGTGGTAGTTAACAACTAATAGATTGCAGCGTGTGTAATACAATGGTTAGGTATGTCGTGAAGTGCACATAGCCTTGTCGATCGACCCGTTCCAGTAAAAAGGAAGGTTCCCCCTATTTCACAAATGATGGCCCGTTTTTGCGATGGTGATTTGAGAACACCTAAGCATGACTATCGAAAGAATCTAGAGCAAATCGTTACGACCCGCGTTCAAGAATCGTTTATAAAGAAGACCAAAAATCATCGAGCAACAACCGAACCCTGGCCCAAAAATCCGACGGGCTTCGTGGATATGGATGCGAGGAAATGAATCGAATTCAAGAAGTGATGGGATCCACATTTATGTGCCGTATCGGGTCGCATAAAAAAGAAGTTTTTCACTTAGATTACTAATTCTGCTCATTAGCAGCACTTAGTTATGCAAAGAACTGGAAATGTTGGCGAGTTATGGCTTAGATTTGACTTTTCCTGACAATTGGTTTGCGTTACCCTTCATTTGCTAGTGTCAGGTGACGCATGGATTACCGCTTAATATACTAAGCAGACCTTATTTCAACGGATTTTTCCGAAACCTTTTCTAGGAGCTTTTTTTTCTAAGATGGTACTAGCCGCAATCGGGATTCTTCTTGCCGGAGTTAAGTAGGATGTTTCTTCCAAAATAACTCAGAGAAGTGGAGTCGATTTTCCAGCTACATATTTAGAAAGCAAGAGATTTTCTTCCCGCTAACTAAAAAAATCTGCCAAGTATCTGGATGCATAAATTTTAGGATGAAAATTGGCGCCTTATTTGTTTCAAAATAACGTTCCAGTACAATTTTTTCTGTTGAAGTTCAAAGGACGGATTTCAGCTTATCAAAAACAGACCAAGCCCAGTTTGCGTTTTTTTGGCGAGTCCTTATAGAATACTGCTGCATGCGAGCTCAGTCGGAGGTGGAATGCATGGAATGCATAAATATGCTCGCTCCACCAATTGATTCTTTGTGCTACTTGGTGCGGCGGTGAGATTTTTCATACTTGAAATTTACATCACCTGTATTGCTACAGCTATTTTCATGTTGGTAATCAATGCTCTTTTGTACCTTACGCCTAGATACTCTTTAAGGTTGAGGACCTCAGCTTTACCACCTGCGGACTCAGATGGTGAAGAAATGGAGGCGCCTGTTTGTGATATACAACAGGTTCTTTTAGTATTACCATTCCGTTACAAACTGGCTTGTAGTTGATGTCTACTGTGTTCTTCTTTCCTGCTTCAGATGGAACGTTGACCTGTGTTATTTTGATCGCTGGTTTGAAGTTTCATAGCTCGTGAGAGGAAACTATCTTGTATAATCTGTAGTCAAACATCTAGATCGACAATATAGTATATTTCTTAGATTGGACGACGCTCTATTGTCTAAGTAAATAAATAAAGCGTTCAGGTTGCAGTCATGCATCTTTTGGGGATCTTACGTCGTCTTGGTCGTAAAGACTTGCTAGGAATGTGAGTTTAGTAATTGTTTTAATTAATTAATTTAATTTAATTTTTAATGTGAAATTAATTAACATCTATAATTTAGTTCGTATTTAATCTCCGTTTGAAATGATTGTCACAGGAATGAGTGGAAGTCTCTTCTGTTGTCACTTCTTCGAGATGATTCATTGTCGAAGGAAATAACTGACTGTCTTATGGTTGATCTAGTCGACGTATTTTTTCAAGGAAAGCCGGAAGTTTGTGTTAAGCTATGTTCTTCTAGGTTTCTTTTCATTTCGCACTTCCTATAATGTCAGTTTTAATGTTTAGCAATTTCTTGCATCCGTATATGATGTTACCTCTGAAGTCATCCGACATGCGGAATTCTCTGAGGATTGTAACGAGAACAACGAATCCGCTCCAACTACAATGGTTATTAACAGTCGCTTTAGCTTCTTCACATTTATGGATTCCTTTGGTTATTTATTTCGACTTTACAGGATTTGCTGTGAAACATTTCATGTTTTCAGTTCAGCGGTGGCAAAAGAAGGTTTTGTATGCAATTACTACATTCAATGTTACGCACTGGAATTTTTACAAGATATTCTCCAGTCCTGAAGAAAGTTTACAGTGATATTGTAGGCTTTTTTTTTCTTCTGGAAAGTCATTTGTTGACGGAGAAATGGGTGATTGCTGATGATAGCGTCGGGTAAAAAACTAGCTGAGAGAAACGCAATGCAAGGGCCTCAGTGGTGCAGTGTGTAACACGCGAGCCCCCGGAAGGGGTAACCGTGGTTAATCGTACAGTGCCGTGAAGATTTACAGTAGCCAGCAAATAAAAGATTAGCACAGTCACTTGATGTTTATTCGAACGATTATGATTTTAGAGAGAAGTTTACTTGTTTAATTTAAAGCTCTCTGTATGTCAGTAAAACTGCTTTTTAGATTGTGTCGTGTTTCTCATTCAAAGGCACTCAAGTGCATATTTGGGCGTTAGAAGCGTCAGGAATTGTTGCGTTAATTGCTGAAGAGGTGGCTGGAACAGTCCTTTTGGAAGCACTGGGTGCCTTCAAAAGTAGTGATGAGAGCATCAAAGTGAGACATCCTTTTTTCCACAAATAGAAACGAGTTACGACGATGTGCTGGCTATTTGTGTTATTGAAATGTGAACCATTCCAGATATCGTCTATGGACGTTGTTACCGATCTAATTTTGGTTTATGGTTTTAAAGAAATTCGAAATTGGCAGCACAGTGATGACCAGACGGACCCGGAGCCTATTCGCAGTTTCATATCTAACCTCGCAAAAATTGTAAAAAGCAAGGTATCTATCGTGTTTGATCAGTTAGGGGTACGCAGTTTTCTATTTGTGTGAGAATTGTATGTTAGAGTACATGATCTTTATTTAACCTTTGGAGTATTAACATGTTTTTATAATTTACTTTGAAGGATGCAAGTACACTGCTTTGCACGAAAGCATGTCAGTGCCTATCTAAAATTGTACTCGTAGAAAGCATTGCTGACGATGTAACTCTTTTCGCTGATGCTGTTGCTTGTCTGATATCACGGTAAACATTCAGACATGTCTTTATTATGTTGTCATTTATTATCGCCTTTATATAAGCCTTCTTGAATACCAAAAATGTGCCACTTTTCATTAAATTCTTGTTCCCTTTGCGATTACTTAATGAATTCACAATGTTAACTTTTTTATTTACTCCCTAATACAATTTTCAGGGCAGGGTATTAGGCGAAATCAACCAAAACGATGCTGAGATATTTGCAAAACTCCGGATAGCAGGTGTCTGCGGTCGTGACTGAACACCTTGTTACCCTTTTTTGGGGGCTAACGCATTCACCACCATGCCCACTGCAGGCACTTGCCATTCGTGGTTTTGCAAATATTTCAGCATCATTGTGGGTGACTTCGCATAATACCCTGCCGTGAAAATTCTAGAAGGCAGTGCATAAAGAAGTTAACATTGTGATTTCGATTGTAGTCTCATCCTAACCGGGTTCAGTCCCGATTTGGGCTTCTCAGAGCAATCTCGTAGACGGGTGATTTATGATGGCACTGGTACATAGAAAACTAACTGGGTCTGAATGAATTTTTTTAATCAGATGGAAAATCTGAGTGGTGAATCTAAGCTGTTGCCTTTTAGACTGTTCCACACCAGCACTCGTCGACTACCGGAGGTGAAATCATGTATGGAAAAGTTTTTCGCGATATTTCCGTCGACTCGAAGGTGTTTAATTGTTGTGTTGCATTTCTTTTCATGGTTTTCGTACTTGATGTTACTTGTGTTGTTGTCAGTGTTCAAAGTTTAGGAGAAACCAGCTGATAATGGTCGCAGCATTTCACGAACTAATGTCAGCCATTCGTACGGCTTCTGATGACGATTTCGTTCTTCGCATTGACATCGTGGGCGCTCTACATCTCTTAATTAATACAACTCATCCTTCTTTTTTGCACCAAGCGCCCGACATGGAGGTGGATATCTCACTTCGCTTTTTCAAAATCGTTTTAGCATATGTTCTCATCGTAAAATCTTACCATGAGTTGTTTTAATTTGTTTATGATTTTTTCGTCTGCAAAGTGTCTGGCATATTCATTTAAAGCAGCTGTTTAGCTGGGGTCTGTGCAAGCAGAGTTCATGCGTGAGCTGCTTGAATACCTGCTTAACCATTCCGATGACACTTGCGCATCTCTCTATTGGGAAACTGCGTCATTGTTAGATCTAGAGAGCTTCTCGTCTGCAGATCTTAGTCAAATGAAGAAAATCGCACAGAAAATCCTTGAGGTACTGTCGAAACAGCTTATTCGTTCTGTTGCAAAGCAAGTTCGCATTTATCAACAGTGTCTTTAAAAGTTGTTTTTACCATGGAATAATACATATCGAATTGAGACCTCAAAGACGGTTTTCTGAGCTTCACTGTTGTTTCTACATTATCAAACCTATCATTTTCTTCAGGACGTCATAGCATGCACAGGACTCAAAAGTGCGATGGCTAACGAGGCGCACAAATTAATTCGCACTATTGATTGCGCCTTAAATGAAATGGAAACCCGAGAGGCAGAGGATGCAGAGCGTGAAGACTGTCTCACTGAACTTCGAGACAAAACCGCACGGTCATCACGATGTGGACGAAGACAGACACCTATGTCAACACGGCCCACCACTCCTTTAAGTTCATCACTGAGTACTTCCCTCAAAAGAAAAAAGGTCTATCAATTATTTCCACTTTTTCTTGTAACTTCCTCATCGCTCACTTCTGTGAATATTTCAAGGTTACATCAAATGTGAAACGATCCACTCAACAGCTGTTGAATAATGAAAGGTCTCCATCTCCACCACGTAGGTTAAAACTAAGATATCTGAAGCTCTGCTTTACTTTTATAAAGAAACCGTTTTCCTTCTCTTTCAGCTGTTCTCTATACTATTGTAACTCCTACAGGACGAAGTCGTCCACAGCTATCTCGAACTGCGAAAAGAATAGCTGTCGGCAAGACAAGACGTTGGCTTTTTGAAAATGACCACTGAAGGAGATATCCTAGAATAATTCCACTATTTTTCGTTAACATTAAGCTAACTTCTATTGAACAATAGGTAATACTAATGCAGTGGAACTCCTCATTTTTTTTTAAACAACTGGACTTACGCTTAACCCTTTGTCGCATGATATCAAAGAACACCTTTTCCTAATACAGGGTATCATTCACGGGTGTTTAACTCGGAAACCTCACTACTCTTAGGGAGCATCTTTACCGAATCTCTCTTGTCTAGACCATTTCTCACGCGTATCTCACGTCCTTGTTGTACACTGTGTAATATCTTTATTTCAGAAAACATGTACATAACAAAAGTAAATGCATTGTACAATTTCGTGTTACTTTTTACCACCACCAGCAGGTGCGCAGTCAAATTTCCCTCTGACTATATTAGCCTTCACCGAGATCAGGTCACGTCTCCGTCCACCGCGTACCAAAACCTTAAAGGCAGTCAATGCTTACATTTCTAGGGATTGAATAGACATATGTGTACAATTCTGGTATATTTTTAACAGATGTCCTACGCTTACTGAATACAATGCATTTGGCGAGAAAAAAGTGCTTGCATCGCAGCAACACATTTCAGCTCACACAAAGTCTTATTATTTGAATATTTATATTTGAAGTCCACCACAATCTACACATTTCTACTCATATGGCATAAGTTCACTAGCCTACCTATAGGACATCTGGTTTTCTAAAGCCTCTGAAACGCACTTTTTTCACTCTTTTGCGTCTACGCAAACTTAAAAACCCTAATTTCTGCTTTCAAAGTTTTGAGCTCCACAGTGCAAATATAATATTGTGTGGAATAGTATTTTATAAGAGTCGCATTTGCGATTAAGACGACAGAGCAGGTTCTATACTAAACCTATAATGTATTCTACTCCCGATGTTGAGAGGCATATCCAACCTCTGGGATCTCGTTGCCAGGCATTACAATAACTACTACGACTTACTTTTTTCACTACTACTACTACTACTACTACTAAGTACACAGTGATTTATGTAACAACTACGAAGAAATGATACTAAGAATGACATACTTTACATCTTTTTTTAAACTTTATTAAGCTGTCTTGAACATAGCTAACTTCTTCCACCCTTAAACTAAACACGCCTCCATATAAATCCACCATCATTAAAACAAGAATTTTTGCCAAAACATCGTGTTTCAGTGGATGGCATGAGTCATTTTTATCCCACTTTGCATTCAGTCCAATGCAGATACTGTCTACCGTAGCCAGGAAAAAACTTCATTCTAGTCGAAATCGTATAAAAAACCCTTTTTTCGAACGGAATTATATGTCCGACTTGTGTCTTGCGGTGGGTACGAGCATATCTACTGAACCTACCCACCGAAGTTCGACACTTGACACCTTGTAGCCACGATGAGATCACATAATCCCAACTTTCTTCTTACAACGTTTCATCGATGATGCAAACACTGTATTCATAAACACGTATGTTACAATTCTTTCTTATAACATTTTTACCCAGTCTGCAGTCATCATAATCCCTAACTTTTACGACAGAATTTTACGCGAAATTACATAGAATTTAGACTATCACAATTCTGCGATCTTCACATGCTTACAATCTACAAGTAATTTACAATTAACCAGTTCTGTACTAATTATTGGAACAATCTAAATAGAAATACATTAGTATGCGTGGTGAACGCGTTAACCCCCGGAAAGGGTAATAACGTGTTCGGTCCCCACAAGACACCAGCGGTGCGGAGTTTTGCAAATATCTCAGCATCATCATGGTTAAACAAAAATATTTCTTGCACTGGCGGAATGTCCTACTTGGCATGCATCGGAAATCCTGCTTCATTCGGTGTCGTAACAAATACTTCCATCTTCGACATGGCTATGAGACGCTTGGATGTCGCCCATTTAGCCTGTTATATGAGATGTAACGAAGGAATGCCACCATTTTTGAAAAGGCAAAAGAGACTTGTCGATAGAGACGTGGTGGGACCCAGATGTGTAAACAATAGTACCGTTTCTTCCGAGACGTTCGAACAGCGGACTGTGGATTGAGCGTTATCCACTAAACTGAGGTAATTTAACAGCTTTTCAAATCCATCTACTGACACAACTTGAAGACCAAAAAGGATGGCTTCTATGAGCACAGCGTCACAGCTTATACAACTGCCGACACAGAAGCTCAACGTTGTGGTTTCCCACGTGGATTCTTTCTTCTACTGCATTACTACTTACTTTACTATGACAAGTACAATAGTAGAATGGAATGAGTAAAAGTGAATATTCCACGACACTGTGACAGCAATACGGTTGAGTGGTGGGAAGTTCTGCCCACGTCTCGGTCATCATATACAATAATTAGAAATGCTTAAACAGCATGTCACAATATACAGAAGTTCGTAAACGCGCAGAATAATGTATGTTCATCATTTCTGTTGGGCCTTCCTTCGATGTACCGTTTACATACTTTGTCAAGCGGAGCACAACGGATTC
This sequence comes from Angiostrongylus vasorum, assembly GCA_018806985.1. NCBI lineage: Eukaryota > Metazoa > Nematoda > Chromadorea > Rhabditida > Metastrongylidae > Angiostrongylus > Angiostrongylus vasorum. The sequence goes on along the minus strand of JADANN010000099.1, from coordinate 2,007,506 downwards.
TACTGGTTCATGAATGCGTCGTTTTCTTCTTCAGCAATCGCGAGGTTGTTAAACAGCATACATTTACTTCCATAGAAAAACAATACAATACAACAGTAGCTGACGTTTCGGCAGTATCGCCTTCTTCAGAGCCTGGAAGGCTATACTGATATACAATTCACTAGGCCAAACGCTTCAATAACACTTACAAAAAGACGAAAAACTATGGTAATTACATGGTCAACAGCTTCTCGAAAAAACCGCTTTTTTTACGTGCCTTCCAACGACGAAGATTAGAACAGCTGATTATAGTCGCATAAGGTTGATGATGATGTAAATTGTATATCAGTATACCCTTCCAGGCTCTGAAGAAGGCGATACTGCCGAAACGTCAGCTACTGTTGTACTGTATTGTTTTTCTACGGAAGTAAATGTATGCTGTTCAACAACCTCGCGATTGCTGAACAAGAAAACGACGCATTCATATTCCAATGCCGAGGTTAACAGAAAGTCGATCCTGGGATCTACTGGTTTACTCTTGACGGAAAGTCAGTCGAAAGTGAAACTTAATTCGTCTGCCATCGACGTAATTCAAGCCTCCACAAGTCAATTCGTTATTATTCACTGGCAAGCGGTACGATTATTAGAATTTACCCTACGGAATCAGCAAGAACAAAACGTTTCTAAAAAACACTGAAGCTTAGTTATAGTTAGAAAACCCTTATCAAACGCTGACAGCAAAATGGAGGTTTAGTGAACCAAAGTAAGCGAAGTTCTTGCATCATACACAAAAAATTGATATGTACCAAAGGCATGAAAATATGCAGCCAGGATATGCAGAACATTAAAAAATGCATGAATAGAGCGAAAATTACACGAAAAGGGGCAGCGTTGTCCATTGGGATTCAGAGTGAACAGCATGAGTCACGTATAAGTCAGAGATTAAAAGGCAGCGAAAAATTTAGAGTCGTTTCAAGCGTTACTCATGCAAGATTAGTCGTCGGCGACAATGAGATAAATGATCTAAGTACATTTTCTCTGATGTCTCAGTTATTCTGACTTTAAGAATAGCGTAACAAATAAAGTCCCCACGATGCCCTAACCTTCAATTTTTTTTTTTCATGGCATGGTACGATGCGAAATACAACCACAAGAATGAGATCTTAACGCACACCTGCTGTGTCGCTTCGAGCCATTTATGACACTGCCACTGTTATTATACCGTTCATTTTCTCTGATTGTTTCTCTTGCCGCATAAGACTCCCTATAGCACGTATTGCATTCAGTCAACATCTCTCCCACTACCTCTTGTTCCCAGGTTTCGGTTCAGCAAGGTTACTTTCTCCGCGTAATTTAAAAAAAATGGACAAATAGTTCTGAGTCATTAATGTCGACAGGTTGTCGCTGGTAAAGAGGGAATCTCCAGGTGGCCGCCACGAAAAATTCGCCATTGTCGAGAATGTGTTAGTGGAAAGCCCTCAGCAGAAGTAAAAAAAATATTACAGGAGTTCCCTCTTAGAAATATTAAAATACGTCCTGAAGTTAGAAACAGGCTTATGGACCAATGCAAGCAACTTGTGTAAACGACATACCTGAGAGTGTTCTTGGAGGTTATGTCCGACACCTGGAATATAAGCACACACTTCAGCACCAGTTGATAGTCGAACGATGGCACATTTACGATTCCCCGAATTTGGCTTCTTTGGATGTCTTATAACAGCTGAAATTCCGATGTTCCTTTCAATGATAAAGCTTGTATGACATCACTGCACGAAGAAGCAAACTGCGTAAAACCGCATAAAACTAATACTCGCTTTTGAGTACAATGCCTTTGTAATGGTTAAATCCACTAATCGGACTTTTGTCTTGACTACGAGATCTTCTCCGTGGAGGGCCGTTCCGGTAATGCATAAACTGAAAAGGATATAAAATTTCCAACAATGCAATAACATGTAGTCTTCTACACGTGTTCTAGTAATCACAAACATCGATTCAGTAGGCTGTTCGACCTTACAACGGTTTACCGCCTCATTGTAGCTGGAAGGTGTTCCTGGGTGTCGGACTGCGATGTACAGTAGGGGGATTCATCCCTCACGCAGGGTCTCCTATGCTGAGGAGTCTCGAGTTTCCGCCTGGAAGCCCAGCGAAAAGTGAACCAATACCAGGGATCCACCACCGTCCTGGTACCAAACTAGTCCTGCGGTGGCAAATCTCCCTCTGATCCATAAGGGCGGCGACTAGCTATGGTGGTGACGACATGGGGCAGACTTTGGCCAAGTTGACCTCGAGACTCCAGGGAAACACTATGGCTAAACCAGTAAAACTCCGAAAAATAGACAATGTACTGGGGCCCGTACAACCGCAGTGAGGATAGGTCGTCCAAGTATCCAAGTAGGACTCAATCCCATTTATGGGTGATCGCTGATGGCACTGATCGATAGAACTAGTTGAGAGACAAGCGAAACGAAGTACCCGCATGGTGTGATGGTGAACGCGTTAGCTCCCGGAAAGGGTAACAGCGCATTCGTTCCCCACCGCAAACAGCTGCGGTGCGGAGTTATGCAAATATGTCAGCACCATAGTGGTTGTATTTCGCATAATATCCTGACATAAGAAATTTTAGTAGGCAGCAAATAAAAAGTTAATGTAAGTAAGACTGTTCGACGCTGTTGTGCCTGATGTACGACTATGCAATTTAGTGATAGAAGCAGCATGACTACAAACTAAACCACAACTATTTCCATAAAACATGTTACATAAGTTAATTTCGCTAGTTGGGAAAGAATTTTTGGGAGATGCGTTATTTCCCAAGATTTCCGTTTCAAACCATTCCCGTCCCTTTGCTCCGATTTTCAGCTGCCCTTAACACTCCTCTACGAATCTGAAAAACCTTTCGCTCAACCGATGGTATGAGTGAGTGTGAAATTATCAGCCTGAATTTTCTGACAGATTTCCAAGCTTACTGATTTTGCTGCTTGCAGAGCAATGGTTAGAGACGCCCTGCAATGCACACGAGGTTTTTGTTCGAACTTACACCAAGGGCTCTCCAAATCTACTTTACTGCGTTACACTGGAAAACAACCAAAGAATAATGAAAGATGTTAACCTTTTAATTGCTGCCTACTACAATCTGAGATAACCGCAAAACTTGGACCCCGGGTCAGATCGAACCACTACCACCCGAATGTGTAGTCGTCGTTCCATCTGGACCAAGGTCCTGTTCTGCGAATGTTGGAAGAATTTATACACATATTAATAACTCAAAAGACCGACTTTCTAACCTCGGCATAGATGGTTGACATATTTATTTATTCTTCGATGTTCTTACGATCTTATAAACTGATCTTCTTTAGCTGATACGGGGTTGGTCAAGGTCTTCGTTGTCGTTGTCGTTGTTGTTGTTGTTGGTCAATGGCTGACGTTTCGGCGATTTCGCCCTCCTCAGAGCCATGATGTTACGAGTGGGACTCAACAACAACAACAATAACAACAACGACAACAACAACAGCAACAACAACAACAACAACGACAACGACAACGACAACGAAGACCTATACCAACCTCGCATCAGTTAAAGAAGATCAGTTTATAAGATCATATAAATAAATATATCTACACATATCAGTACGCCTCCAACCATTTGGAGGACGGGAACTAAAACTAGTCTTTGGGAGTCTATAACTTGACGACAGAAAAATTCACAAACAGAGGACTACTCAAAACTTTAAGACTCCCTTGCCTTAGTACGAGGGGTATTCTACATAAAAGGGAACAACAATCTAACTCAACATGACTAATCAATATGTATTCTTTCTTTGATAAGCTTAAACGAGGTTGATAAATAATGTGTATTTTCGGCTAACGTTTTGATGGTTTCGTCTTCATCACAGTTGATGAACCGAGGGGATGGTCCCGTTGTTCGTGTTCTCCATGTAAAGATGAAACCGTCGAAACATTAGCCGAAAATAAACATCATTTATCAACCTCGTGTAAGCTTACAAAAGAAAAAATACTATTCGTAGTTTTTGGGTCCTCTAGATCAATCCCGTTGACGGCTGATGGCGCTGATCGATAGAACTAGTTGAGAGACAGGCGAAACGAACGACCTGCATGGTGTGGTGGTGAACGCATTTACCCCCGGAAAGGGTAATACCGCGTTTGTTCCCCGCCGCAGATACCTGCGGTCCGGAGTTTTGCAAATATCTCAGCATCGTTGTGGTTGTACTATTCTTAGTGTTCAAAACATGTGACATGTTGTTTATGAACAGAGAATACACACCTGAAGGATGTTGTTCCTCAACACGGCAGCTGAAGAATGCAATGAATAACCTTGAATATAGATATAATCCGTTGTATTCATCAACGATGGGCATTGAAACAAAGTCCTTACTAGGCTGGACAGCATCTAAACAACTTTATAGCAATGATAAAGATAAGTCACCACCAAAGCTCACCCAGTGGATTAGAACTATCGTCATAAGAGTATAACATACGATTACATTTATACAACATCCGATCGCACTTAAACAAAGACGGCAGCACATATGAATGCCAGTTCAAACCTGCTCAATTCAGACGAAATTTGTAGTTTGTAGTAATCGTGTTTTATTCCATGTACAACGATCTAATCGATCATGCACCGAATCCCGAGCACGGTGCTGGTTCGATCCCGCCCCGGTCTCACTAGGCCTCTCATCCCTTCGAGGTCGGGAAATCTGTACCCGCCTTGTCCGGGAAAAAAAACCACTCTCTGCAATCCAGTTGGAAACGATCTAGCCCGGCCATTCTAGGACTCCAAAGAGAATCAACTCCAACAACCATCTACGGTATTAAAGCCAAAATGAAAAATCCTCAAGCGGCAGCCGAAGCCACACGTAGAAGTTGGAAGATCTCCATGGATAATAGATGCCAGGAAACAATCCAATCTAGGAAGTGCTGGGATCCGTATAGCAGATGCGAAAAATGGGTCCCATGAAATCTAGAAAGAAAACAGCGATCTTTTCCCCAACATTAGTCATATGAACTATCGCTTACACTCACTACTTTTTTCTTGATTATCTCCTCGCTGTACCTGGGTGGCTTGCTACAAACTTGAGTTGGGTAAAACTGCAAGCATGCAGAAAGTAGTCACTTCAGCATTCGATTACCTTAGTTAGCAAAAGTATTGATGAGCTATACGTACTACGGTCCACTTCTCGTTACGTGTCTTCTACTTCTTTTTCTCTGGATTAGGGGACTTGCACGGATAAAGAACAAAAATCTCGGCATTATCAGTCCCAACTAGCTCTACAGAGGTAGTGCTGTCACCATCCGGAGTGATGGTTGCCATGCATTGAATAATCGCTGCAACACCTGTTATGTGACCAGTAAGACGAATTTTGATTTCTCACCGATTTCAGACTGCAGTAGAATTAACGCTCTTTGTCCCTTGTCCTCAAGAAAAAAACGTGTCAACAACCCTCCACATCAGCAATGGTCTCTGCAGCGAAAAAACAAACCCCTTAGACGGGAATGCATTGAAATCAATGCGCACCCTAGAATCTGTCATTGGATCGCCGGATACCTAACCCGCGTGTTGTTCCCCAGCTGTTAGGGACGTCGTATTCTCGTTAAAATTTTCGCTGCCTAGTGTATTAAACTGGAAATTTGATCACCTATTTCCACACTCACTCGGGTGTGTACATAGCAGGCATAGTGATAAGTATACAATGCGCATTAACATCTGCAATAATGAGAACACACTTAACAAGCATTTAATCCATCTATACAAACAAATTAGTTGGCTGCGTTTATAATACGTATTCTTGATGTGACAAAGACCGATCCACAGGCGTATTACAGCTAATCCTTAAAAAACTACACGGGAGTCCTGGGACCTAGGTGTAGTCAAATGTTCTAGCTACACCAAATATCTTACAACTCCTGGTTTATTCTCGATCGTTCCATTTGGTCAACTTCTCTTTTATCCACAATAGCTTTCTTCTCTCTGCAGTGTTGCCGCCACGGTAACCATTTCGTCTGTGTCTTAAATAATGACGCTTCCGAAAATGTTGGAAATGTGTCCAGGAAGTAACCTAAATAAAAATATCTCAGTAACCGAATCACATATCAAACATAATAGTTTTAGGACGTGAAATAATTCTGGTATATGTAAATCTTCACCATCCTCAGCTCCTATAGGAAGAAACGAAGAGCTGCCGTGATAACTTTCTCCGCAAAACTCAAAAGAAATGCTAGCACACCAAAAGTGTGAAAGTGAGAAACGCTTTTACCATCCGTCATCGTGGAGGAGCCCACTTGGTAGTTTCTATGCACGCTGGACAAGAATGGAGATCCCGCCTACAGCCGCTCGACTTGGTCGATGATCAGCGGTGTTGCAGACAACAGGCAACAATAGTATGGTATTATCTGTCTCTACTTGTCGGTGGATACTGAGAAGATTCTCCATTACCATTAAATGGACCGATATTGAACTGCTTATCATTCATTCTATGTTTTATCGTCGGTCAAATGGAAGTGAGCCAGTCGCGTTTTAAATCTGTGTGATCATTATTCTGAATACAGAGGACCGGATATGAAAACTGAACAAGGACTCTAACAATCCCTCATCCATGGTGGTTCAATAATTCTCGTCTGAAAGCAGTTGCCAATAAATCCATCCATCGTTTCAACGATTTTCGTGTCCGTCCGGTCCCTCCTTTGTTCCCATTTCTTGATCTCTCTCATAAAAAATTCGCCAAATATCAGCCGTAAGACATTATAAAACCGTACTGAAATTGTGCATCAAAGCGAGAGCAGTCGGTTCACTCTAACGAAAAAGGTGAGGCTATGAGACACCGTGTCATGTGACCATACCATCATCAATGACATCGATATCACCTGTCTTCACTCTCTTATACTCATCCTTCAGTGTTTCAAAACCGACTTTCCTTTAACCTCGATACTACTAATCAACATGTATTCTTTCTTTGATGAGCTTACACGAGATTGATAAAGATATTTATTCTAGGCTAATGTTTCGACGTCTTCGTCTTCATCAGAGCCGATGATCCGAGTCGGCGGTCCTCTTTCACTCCTTCACTCATCCTTCAGATTCTTCCATGAGGTCCACTAGAAGTGCTACATTTTATCTACAACCTTCTGTATCTTCTTTATCACCTTCGAAAATCAACCAAATGAAAATGACTCTCAATCGTTAGCAGCCAAAAGAATGTACCACTCAATTTTTTCCCCGGTAATTATTTAATTCCTAATCTGATTACTCGCAGATAGCGCATAGAATTTGCAGACTTTGAAAAAAAAAGGGACAAAAAAAAAACACTGAAATATACTTTGCATGCCTTAGAAAACCTTATCGAAGGCCGACAGCAACGTGACTGGATGGTGGACGAGTTTTTTTAAACATCGAAATGTGCTCAAATATCTTCCCAAGCCTCACCAAAGGAGAAAAAACAATGTGAGTGGAAAGCGGACGGGTTGTTCTTTGCCACGCAAAAGAACTGAATGTGTTCCAAAAACATAGAAAGACATGTAGAATACGGAGAACCCGGAGAGCATGAAAAGGTATATAAATGCGGGTAACAATAAACAGATAGAATTGTTGGGTAGAGAGAACAAATTTGCCGCTCTGATAACTTTGAGGACTTAGCAAAATGGGTCGCGTGCCTTGGTTTCAATAAACACTGGAGACAGTGGAAAACATGGGGTAATCCCGAACGGCCCCTACACAAAATTACATGCAGTCATGTATGTGTTAAAGTGACGGAGACTACTTGAAGACGGTACCGGAAACAGATTCACGCAAGATTGTTCACGCGTAGCAAAAACAGATGAGCGTAGCAGGACACTTCTTAACGAAATCGGTAAGATTCGAGAAATGTGTCCCGAACGATGAAAAAGCAAAGAAATCATCGCTATGGAATCCGTCCTCTGCTTCTTTGCAGAACAAAAAACGATCCGCTTCTTGATCAAATTTTGACATGCGGCTAAGAGTGCACTCCAAATGAATGAAGTTTTGCGTGAAGTTAGTCAAGGATTAAGCACCAAAACACTTCCTCAAGCTAATTTTGCAGCAGAAGAGTTCTTGATGCCATTGCCTAGCCGGTAGAATCTTCCAAGAAACATCTTCAATTCCAGTAAAGTCATTACACTGAGAAGACAATCTCAAAAAGAAAAAAATGCATTGAGAGGAGTACGAGTGCCACCAGCAGTAAATACTCGTTAGGAATCATTTCTGTTCTCCAAAGCCCTATAACATGTTGCATAACCAATACTGCAAGTTGTAAGAATTTGAATACGGAACTCTACAGCACCGAGCATAACCTCTCACTACTACGACTTCCTCGAATTTTTCCGCAAACACTTGCCAGGGAAGTTTCCGACAATTAAACTGGTGCTGAAAATCCCTTTAGAGAAATCGCAGGCAACAGCAATGGTGCAAATAGATATGAACTGATAGCAAAACGGTTGTAGCTTTCACCTTAACTATCTTAGTGGAAGTGCGATTTGTGAACCCTAAGCTGTAGTTGGAAAACATGGTTTGAAGCTAACCATTAGCCATTTTCCGTTTCAGATAAATCATACTGTCCGAGAACGCCCGTGCTGCCGCACTTGACCGACAAACTGTTGCCTTGGCGTAGGGGTCTATTAGAAGCAAGTGAACATCGCCGGAAACCTGCTTTCTGCAAATACGCTTCGATAGAAAAATAAATGTCCGGCAACAACTTTAAACACTACGAAGGACCAATTATAACAAACGTCACCTGCGAGTGGTTAGACCTTTCTCTATATGAATGACATGCTGTGAAGCATCAAATGTCGCATAGTAGTCAACGAATCGAAGAACCAACTCGGCGGTAGTCATAGGATTGTTTGAACACCACTCGATTGAATGCTGAGGACTTTCTAACATTGACACCACACTATCAATCGGGATCTGCGCACCAACGAGATTCCCATGTGTTTTACATAAAACGGGCAAAACTGGCCATGGTGACAATGACTGTTCGCTTTGTAAGAAGTGTATAATAAGCAGAAGTATGTGGTACGAAGAAAGCAGGCCGTACTTACTGTTCCGAATTTCCAAAGCATCAAAGAGTGTCCGAAAGTAAAGGAACAATCTAGGAAGGCGATGGTCGCACTATAAGTAACAAGTGACTGCCTAACCAACGAACTCCTTCAGAGTAACGATTGATCTGGTCGAAAATAATAATTAATTGTACCTTACCTGAACGTAACGCCGAATTAGATTGGTGTTACGGATAGCTTGAAAATTCTCATCTGGGAATTGGATGTCGATGCTATAGCCGTTTTCGAGTAGAATGATCAAAAGAGGAACCTAAGCATGATTATGAACAGAAATCAAAAGACAACTCGGTGTACAATAGGCAAATACTAAACTGAGTTAGATCCTCTGAAAAAAAGGGAACATTATTCGCATATGGAATCGCTCGTTAAAATCGTATTCTGGCGATCTTCTAAGGCGAACACAGAGGTTGCCTCCCTATTTGCACTTGTCTTTTCATTTAATTAAAGCCGTATGCTCATTCAAAAATAAATAACTTTTTCTAGAACAATCTCATTTAAATACCCTTCTAACGGTTTACCGCTTAATCGTAGCTTGGAGGTGTTTCTGGGTGTGCCGCGCTGCGATGTACAGCGGGAATTCATCCACCCGGCAGGGCCTCCCAAACTGAGGAGTCGGCCTTTTCATCAGGAAGTCCAGCTAAGAGTAAACCAATACCAGGGTCCACCACCGTCCTGGTAACAAACTAGTCGCATGGTGGCAAGCCTTCCTCTGATCCACAAGTGCGGCAACTGCCTGTGGTGGTGACGACTTGGGGCACACTTCGCCTAGGCTGACCTCATGACTCCAAGGAATCACAAAGGCTAGACGAACAAAACTCAGAAAAATTGGAAATTTTGTTGAGGCACGCACAATAAGTCAGAACGGGTCATCCAAGTAACCACGTAAACACCTTAACCATTCCTCATGTTCGCGACGCTTATGGTTGAGAAGAGAAACTAATGATAATGAGTGGCATAACTAGGAGCTTTGATTAAACACTTACTCGTAAGCTTTGTTTTTTCAAGTAATTTCTGTTTGAAAAACTAAACTTCGGCACAATGCAGGAATTAACACATAGCGCTCGAAATACATCGATGCAAATAGATCCGTGGAGCGCGAATGACACAAAGTGCACTGAATTTAATGCATTTGCTTTTTGGAGGTCTACTTTCTACTACAGAGCTCTTCTTTTACACGATATTCTGTAGGCTTAATAATTTACAAGAAATCTTTTACGGAGGACCCCAATTCGCGATTTTCGATTGTTGTTGGTGAACAATGTACCCACCACAGAGAATGCTGTCAGTGAAGAGTTTGGGTAAATGTCACTGCTATAACTGAACACCGAATTTCGACTCACAGGGATACTTTCTCATCGCAATAGAATGATCCTCAATATGCTTCAGCACATTTTGGCTTTAAAAACAGCTAACAAATCTGCCAAATCACCCTAACGTTTCACTGTTTTCAATGTTGTGTCAAAACACTTCACAACCCCCACTTCGTCATCTATGCACACAAATAATACACACATCCTACAATGAATTAGCGCATTTAGCGAAGTGGTCGGAGGCGCCCTACAATACACATGGGATAGATCGCCGTGCCCCAGGCTCACCAAGCTTTCCATCTCTTCGCGGTCGCCATAGTAGTGCCAGACTTGTCCGAAAGGATAACAGCACTGGCTCGATATATCGATAGGTCACCGCGAACCACTGTAAAGCCCAAATATGCACTCAATCACCTCCAACGACGCCTAATGAAATCGAATGCATAGCACATCCCTCAGGGATTGACCAACGCCGAGAGCTTTATCCTATTACCTTGGCTTATTACTGCACCCAAACTATAACTCTTCATTGCAGTGTAAAGTTGTACAACTTCATATGCTCAGTATTGAAACAGCAAGTAAGTGACAATAACGATTCCTATAATTGTTGCATCTAGTGTTCAGTATGTTTTGCAGCGTATCTGCAATATTAGTGCCTTGATACTAGACAGTAACGTTTAACACACTTTTTTCCATGTTCTCCTCCTAGTTATACCAGCTTCGTTAAAGAAATGACAAGCCAACGGTTGCGAAGCACTTCTGTTCCCAGTGTAATACAAGTAGACGATTATTTTGAAGTTATTCCCAGTCAGACTCGTTTCACGTAGTCACTATAGATTTTTCATGAGTTCACATGTCAGGGCCATCACATGAAAGAAAAGCCGTACGTAGAGTCGTTACCGTCGCGTATCTCCACGAATGTCTTCCGCTGGATGTAGTTTTCAACAAGTTACGGTCTTGAAAAGTTGCTGGAAACGATCATATCACGAACTGTGGACATCGTAACGATGTTCGTCCTTGCTTTTCAATTCAGTGCCATTGTACCGTTCCGAAACTGTCATCCCTTTTCTTATAGCTGACGATAAAATGGCTACAATCCTCAGCCAAAGGAAGACTTGCGCACCAACTATTGGTATTGAGATACATTCCATAATCCAGTATCGTAGATAAGCCTCGTCACTAGACTGTGCGTCGAATCTATTTTTTTTTCCTTTTCGAGGGCAAACGACAGTGAGCGTTGATTCCACTGCAGTCTGAAATCGGTGAGAAATCAAAAGTCGTTTCACAGGTCTAATGGCAAGTGTCATTGCGAATGTGTTAACATGCGCAAATCGTAGAACTAGTTAATTTACACCGATTATTCAATGCATGGCAACCATCACTCCAGCTAGTGACAGCACTACCTCTGTAAAACTTACCTTATCTTATTAGGTTGTAATATACGAAATGACCGATTGTTTTAAGTTTCGTGTGCATTTTTAAATAAAAATTTTGCTCTTTACGTATGTTTAATATGTGTTTTTGAAGCATAAAGGCTGCTCTTTTTATTCCTAGTACTGGTTTTTTCAAAGATTTATTATTTTAACGTTTCTACAAGCTTTTTAACTTTGGTATGAATCAACGCGATATTCGTGTCCCTTTTTTGTACGAGTGGAAGAGTGGACATAATGCCGCGGCAGGAGCTCCGAATATCATCAAGTGTGGGGTGACGGTAATTGAATGAATCAACAGTGCAAACAATGTTCCGGAAATTCCGATCTGGTGATTTCGACCTCGAAGATAAGGAAGGCCGCGGACGTCACAATGAACTTGATGACGACGAATTAAAGGCACTAGTGAGGAAACATGCGAACGGCTGTTCGAGCTTGCAGAACAGCTCGGCGTAAGCAAAGCAACAATTTCCACTCAAATGAATCGCAAAGTGGGTACCGCAAGAATTAAACGATAATTTAAAAAAATCGCCGTTTTGAAGTGTCATCTGTTCTTATTCTGCGCAACAAATATAACTCTTTTCTTGATCTAAATGTGAAATGCGACGACAAGTGGATTTTGTACGACAATCGGCGACGTTCAGCTCAATGGTTGGATTGCGATCAGCTTCTACAGCATTTCCTAAGGCCGAAATTGCACCAAAAAAAGGTTACCGTGACTACTTGGTGTTCTGCAGCCGGGTTGATTTATCGCAGCTTTTTGAATCCAGGCGAAACAATCATGCAGAAAAGTAATGCCAACAAATCGATTAAATACACCGTAAACTCCAAAAGCAACGACCGGCATTAGTCAACAGAAAAGGACCAATGCTTCTCCACGACAACGCTAGGCCTCACGTTGCGGAACCAGCGCTGCAGTTGAACGAGTTGGGCTACGAAACTTTGCCTCTCCGCCATATTCACCAGATCTCTCGCTTATAGGTTATCACTTCTTCAAACACCTTGACAACTTCGTTCGCGAGAAATGTTTCACCAACCGCGTTGACGCAAAAAAGTAGCCTCAACAGATTCACCGCTTCCAGAACTTCAGAGTACTATGCAACTGGAATAAACAAACTTGCTTCTTATTAGAAAAAATCTGCTAATTTTAATGGTGTGTGTTTCGATTAATGAAGTTCAGTATGAAAAAAAGTTATGGTTGTTTAACATTTCCATCCAAAGTCGGACATTTCATGTGTTACAACCTAATGATTGGGACTGGTAATGCCAAGATTTCTGTTCTTTATCCATGCAAGTCCCCTGATTCAGAGAAAAAGAAGTGGGAGACACATAACGAGAAGAGAACCGTTATACATACTTCTCAATAGTACCTCTGCTGACCAAGGTAATCTAACGCCGAAGTAAATATTTTATGTGCACGTTTGCCGTTTAATCCAAGACAAGTTTTTGGCAAGCGACTCAAGTATAGAGAGGAAATAATCAAGAAAAAGTAGTGGGTGTAAGCGACAGCTCATATGACTAATACTGAGGGATTAGATCACTGTTTACGACCTGTCTTCCACATATACTAAGGGAATCCCCCACGTCCCGAATCGGATTCGTTTCCTCGTACCCATCATCGATGAAGGTCTTCCAAATTCTATGTGTGGATTCGGCTGCCGCTTGAGGATTTTCACTTCATCCTGAATGTCGTTGATGACTGGTGGAGCCGATTCTTCTTGGAGGCCTAGGATAACCGGGCTAGAACGTTTTCTATTGGACTGCAAACAGTGATTTTTCCCAGACAAATCCGGCAGCAATTTCCCGACCCTGGAGGGACGATAGGTTTGGTGAGCTCGGGGCGGGATCCAACCACCAACGTGCTTGTGACAACAGACTTCACTACAAGTGTAGTCTCCGCTCCCCACAAACTGTAACATATACTGAATTGCATCAGTGTATCATATGTACACTAACAGCAATAGAAGAAAGTCCTTTATACAAAAGTGTTAAATTCTCCAACTCCTTAAGTTCCTCAGTTATCAACAAATTACTATTTGTTGTGAAAAAACTTGCACCGTTTACTACGACAGCAGTGGATCCGAATTATGAAGAGTTGTTCGAAGTTTACAACAGACCTACAACTAGGCGCTAGTGTTATGTGTTAGTTCCCTAGCTTTCGCAAAAGCAACGGGAAACTAGATGCAACTTAGCTCATGAAAGGGATTTGGCCGTCTGTATTCTCGCATGGTTGGACGTAATGCGTTAATTAACACTTGCAAAAGTACTTTTGGAAGTAAGGAAGGCGATGATCTTGCAAAGCCCCTACTTGTCAACACAGACAGCGGATGTAAATTAACTGTTCATCGTATATCAGGAGTTTTCTGTCTGAAGTAACAGTGAGTACGGAGGCTTACCCGCAGCTGATGAAGAACTACACTGCTTCTTACGAAGATACCGATACCCTCGATCTCGCGTGTGATTATTTTCGACAACACTGTTATAAAACTCAATTTGAAATCCCCATTTCCATGGAAGTCTTTCATGAAACTGCAACGTCGTGCAACATCGGTGGGGAAGAACACCTCAATAAAAATGACGAAGGATTAAAACAGCAGACACTAAAGAAACTGTGAGTAATAGGACCCCTACTAAAAAGATTAACCTGATGGAAATCTTGTTGATTCTACCAACTCAAAAAGAAAAAAAGAGATTAGAACAATTCCGATTTTGGCGCAGAGAATTTCGCCCATGAATTTCTAGAAATGTGAGGAAACCCAACGCAAAGTTTGCTCTTCAATAAGTGCCTTTTTCACTTCTTGAACCTAACAAACTCAGCAAAAGTTCCTGAATAACTGCCCTCCATATGCCACATTTCTGTTCCCTCCTGTTAACGATTTAAAAAAAAAAAATGCAGCTAAACAACAAATCCTTCGAGATGCAAACTTAAACACTCCAAAACCCTTCCAATATGTCATTGATGTTAAGCAATAAGTTACCACTGATCTCACAAGCATCGTAGTGACATTTAGCACAACATAGTAAATGTATGCCTTCTTAAGGACTATGTCTGTCTAAGGGGCGCGTGTAGCGCAATGGTCGGAGGCGTCCTGCAATACACATGGGATCGATCCCCGTGCCCCAAGCCCACCAACCCCTCCATCTCTCCGGGGTCGGCGAATTGGTACCAGACTTGTCTGGGAGGATAACAGCACTGGCTCGATACATCGGTAGACAACCGCGAGTCACTGTAAAGGCTAGATAAGCATTCAGTCATCTCCAACGATGCTTAATGAAGTTAAATGCATGGCGCATCCTTTAGGGAGTGATCAACGCCCCGAGCTTTATCGTTTATCCTTTTTATGCCCGTCAAGTCAAGTGATAACAATCGATGACCAGGAGGAAAAGCACTATCAGATTCCATAATAGAACGAACCAAATCAATATCGGAGTCATCACACGAGAGGCCATTGACGGTTGATCCAACTTGCACGAAGCGGGAGTTCGAAGACAATACTCGCTCCGACAAACGATCGAGTATGTTAAGCGTTGAACTCTGTAATGAAGAAATCTGTACAGCTTTTAGCACTTGCGATATGCTTTGGCCATGGGACATTTCCCGTTAATCTGCCCTAGAAATAAGAAACTTTCCGTACACCGCAAACTGTTTTCCTAGATCGATCTGCTTCTTCCAATTTCCTGTCTAGAGCTTCCAGTCGGGTTTGATGCCGTTGTTTCGCATCTTCAATAAAGGAAACAGCGACTCGTCCTGCAACTCGCTATTCTAGGCACAACCAATTCGAAGCAAAAAAAACGAAGACAAGGGAAAAGTCGATAGCAAGACCTTGATACAAAGGCCCTACTGACTCACTATGTTTGCAACTAATGATTTACCCGCCTTTCTTGAAAGCGGAGGCAATCGGTCGCAATTTCTCCGCGAACCGACAACAGATAGTTCTGACCGACATAGGTGGACGAAGAAAGCACTCTGCACGGAACACAGTCACATGTCACTGTGACCCAACTCGAGGTAGCCCCAAGATGAAGCTCCGATCGACAGCAGCCGAGCGAACTCTGTCAATAGGACTAGCCTGTTTGAATAGAGCGCACTATTTCCACAACTTAGCTGGGAATGTTTGTAAGGTACTGTCGTAACCACTAATTCCTGAATACTTTTCTGACTCTGACCACTTGGATGCTTAAGTCCCAATCAGAAAGTAAAAGCATCGTTTGGTCGATCATGGCACTTTGTTGCGGAAGGGGAGAGATCTGAGCAAATGACAGTCGAGATCATCGGATGCGGGCGAAGTGTTCGTTGAACAAAGCCAGATGTTTTCAGTGCAAAAGTGTTTAGATTTTTAATAGGACTGTACGCTGCTCATGAGGAAGGTACGGTTCTGAGGTGATCTATGTAGCAGAATCACTGTCGGACTCTACCTGTTCAACTGATCGTGCTTCATTCATCCAGTTTCATCGATATTCGCAATAGGATGGTCAGATAATCTTTGTGGACGGCGTTCGTGGATTTCTTCAAGTCGGTTGTGTTCGCAAGTCCTGGACTACTTTGGTAACCAGAAAAGTGGACATAAAAATGGCGAAGTACACTCCGTATATGCTGTGAAATCGGCTGGAGGACGCTGTTATCACTCTTTGCTGAATGGAGAACGAGTTCTCCTTCAGTTGGATTCGGGCTATTCTGTGTATGTTGTTAGTAGTTAATGCCCTTTTTCCCTATATATCTCCTAAGTTCTTCTTTGTTCTGCCGCACGCTTTGGCACCTTTCGAACTCTTCTGTGTGGTGAAGTTAAACTGAAAAAGTACATTCTTTGATATAAGCTGACGTTACGGTGAATGCCTTATCAAGCCAAATAGTGCTACCACAAAAAAAAGGATAAAGGATAAAGCTCTCGGCATTGACCAATCCCTTAGGGATCCGCCGTACATTCGACTTCATTGAGCATCGTTGGAGGCCACTGAATGAATGTCGGAGCTTTGCAATGACTCGCAATGACCTGCCGATCTATCAAGCCAGTGGTGCAATCCTCCCAGACAAGTCTGGTACCAATTTGCCGACCCCGGAGGGATGGAAGGCTTGGTGGGCCTGGGGCGAGTGGATCGATCCCATGTGTATTGCAGGGCGCCTCCGAGCATTGCGCTACACGCGCTATTAAGTGTTAGCATAAGCTGTGGTAATGCAAGTCACTGTGGAACCACTATTTCTATTATTATTCTTGCTTTATTAATCTTTTATCGTTATTTATTTTTTATTATTACAAACTATTGTACTTCTCAAATCAGGTCACTCAAGAGCGAGGTGGAAACGAAAGACGAAGCCAGAATTTGTCGAGGTCTTTGGGTGTTCTGTCCCATTTTTCTTCGACTTTACAGTCTCAAGGCAATCAAATTCAGAATTACTTCACTATCATGTATACAGGAACATGCAGGTACTCAAAACATCACAAGCACTCCTTCCTATTAGAACGTTATCCAACTATATACGGCTAACCACCGAGGACTTCTCCATGAACGCTTCTTCTGCAGTTCTAAACGTTGTTAATCTAAAATCTCTCTGAAGGAAAAATCTTAGTCTTCAACAACGTCGTGGAAGCAAATCCGTATTGGTAATCATACGAAAATTACACATTGTAGCAAATTTCACGTCAATGTTGTGCTTAATTCAGTACCGACTTTAATTTAACCTTGAAAAGTAAGAGCAGTAGTTTGGTTTCATCATTAAGCTGAAGTTTTTCAATTTCCGAGGAATGGAAGGCCCGATAAGGCCAGTCGGAATCATAGCAGCGCCTTGCTACTAGGCGATCATCAACGCACTTTTCAAATCACGCATCTGTAAGTCGCTATCCCCTGCCAAAGATTTCTCGACTTATCATGGCTAGGACGGGTTCTTAGGTGCCGCGCTGCGATGTACAGCAGGGAGATTCGTCCCGCTAGCAGCATCTTCCAAGCTGAGAAGGAGTCCTGAATTTCCATCAAGAAGCCCAGCTAGGAGTAAACCAATACCAGGATCCATCACCGTCTTGGTATCAAATTAGTCGCATGGTGGCAAATCGTCCCCTGATCCATAACGGCGGCAACGGCCTGTAGTGGTGACGACCTGGAGCAGACTTTTGCCAGGCTGACCTCGGGATTCCAGAAACTACAATGGCTAAGCTAGCAAATCTCCTAAAAAGTGGAGGTTATGTTGAGGCTCGCACAACCAGTGAAGACGGGCCATCCAAGTAGGTGAGTCGCTATCATAATTGTTCCGAGAATACGATTGAAGTTCTCGGAACAAACTTCTATGTAATGATTAGATTAAAAACCCCGTCCACTCTTCACTTATCACGTCGCGTATGACACAACATTATGGCGATTCTGCATATTTATTAGTAACAAAAATCCGAGAACTGGGCGACAGTTACACAGAAGTAAACTAATGATAATTCACAGATACCCATAAAATGCCGCTAGAGTATAGGTAGTCATCTCCAAGGCTTGTCTACAACAACGTGGTTATCACACATCGTAAGCACTGGGAGGTCTTGTTAAGTACGTACATGATCGAGGACTATCAAAACACATCGCAGAACAACTAAACAAGTGCCAAACTGAACGTCTGGTTTAAAAATGAAACTCAAGATGAAACAATGCGAATAAGTTTCTGTAGATTACCGCACTCTAATTCAGACTTCAGTGCAGAAAATGATTGTTGCACAAGATATGAGCTATTCTGTACATTACATCTGGAATTTGGGAAAGGGATCTCTCGAAAATACGGATCAATAAGCTCAATGGAGCCGCACTCTTCGTCCTCGGTGAACCTGAATGGAATATGTGAGGCAAAAACGATTTTATCCCACAAGTAGAAATATTCAAGAATTAACAGTTTCTCCTCATACTTAACAAAATTTCAGAAATAGGAGAAGGCAACAACCTCCGGTAGCATTTTCCAGTTGTGTCTATCGCAACGTTGAGTAAATCCATCTGACTGTAGTAGTCAATCATCTTAACTATTACTTCAGCAGCTGATACATGATCTTCTAAAGAACTGGAATCCATGGTATATCGTTCCGAGATCTAAGGAGAGAAACTGTTGGCATTTCAAAACAATAATTCACATCCAAATGACCAAGTTTTCACTTGTTCCGCTTTTATGGGGTCAAAAAAATCTCAAATAGCGCGCTCAATGCCGTTGGGCTTTACAAAGAATTTTAATGAGTCTAAAGGGTAAAAGATAAAGCTTTCTGCTTCGATCTATCCCTGAGGAATGCGCCGTGCACTCGACTTCATTACGCATTTTTGGAGGTGATTGAATGCATATCTGGCCTTTAGAATGATTCGCGGTGACCTACCAATGTATCGAGCCAGTGCTGCTATCCTCCCAGATTAGTCTGGCACCAATCTGCCAACCCCGGAGTGATGGAAGGCTTGGTGGGCCACGGGCGCAGGAATCGATCCTATGTGTATTGCAGTGCGCCTCCGAACACTGCGCCACAGGCGCCCTTCTTGATTAGTCTAGTCAAATTATTGACGACTTTGACAAAGCCACCACGCTGTGTACATGAACAAAGACAAGCTAACGCCGATGTAGCAGATTCAACGTTGATGAGAAACATCTCTGCGACTTCCTAGCTGTGGAAATTCTGGGCTGCCTTCCACTCATGCTTCTAAAAAACATTACGATTTTCGCAAGCAGGATTTATAGTAGAAATCCTAAGAATGAGATTTCCACTTGAACACCTTCGTTTCAAATGATACCATCAATAATTTCGCCCCTGAGTAATGTGAGTGTTGCAACTGTGATGGAGCTCCATAACTTCCTGTGAGGTCAGAGGTATACCTTTATCATACACCCTACTCATCGATTCCTTCGAACAGCTTGCAACCCGAATCGAACGTTTACGATTAAAAAGATGTGAATCAATGCCGGCTTCGACAATCTTCGTCGTTTACACGCCAACATAAAACTATGACGAAGAAGAAGAAGTCGAAGCGTTCTATATGGACTTGGAGATGTTCTACGGAGAAGACCATACATTCTTCAAGATCATCATTGGAGATTTCAACGCCAAGATTGGACCAAGAAGAAGGTCTGAAGAACGTCACATTAGGACCTATCGACTAGAATGGATCGAACAGGGTGAACGGCTCTTCCAGTTTATCATGACGACCAAGACCATCCATGGTAACTCGCAATTCCAGAAGCCCCACCCTCAACGCTGGACGTGGGAGTCTTCCAATGGAGGGTACCATAACGAAATAGACCACATCACAGTAAATAGAAGGTTTTGCCTAACCAGTGTCGCTGTTGTCCCAAAATTCTACATGGCATCAGACCCCACCGTCTCCGTCGTGCAGGATTCTATTTCTCGCGGAAAGGAGAAAAAGCAGCTAAAGGAACACTGCTCAAGGTGACGTGAAGGATGACCGAGATCTGTCGTGCAAAACTCATGGTTAAAGGATTTGTAACTGCGCTTCGAGAAGGAAGTAGTCTTTCCAACTGCAGTGACCAGAATGTAGGGCAAGCTGTCAACAAATGGTTACTCCTAACCCAAAAAATGTCAACTTAACAAACAACAAGGGTGTGTTGGCTCTCCATTCACTTTTTACTAACACGAACTAGAAGAAATTAAAGGCTGAATACGAGGATTTAGGGCTTCCATTCCACAAGAGTTCCTGGTGAAATCAGTTGATGAGGTTCTCAAGGGGCTTGAGAAGCTGCTGGCGAATGGTGGGACCCATATTGAAACAAAAACCAAACCCAACGCTATGCACTTTATCTATATCTCAGCATAGTTGTGGTTGTATCTCGCATAATATCCTGCCGTAAAACTTGTAGTAGGCAGAAAATAAAAAGTAAAAACACTGCTACGCAATTCCTCCATACATTTATTTCTTGCAAAATTTACAGTTAAGGAACATATCAAGCTAAAAAAAAGGACAAAGCTCTCGGCATGGCTCAATCCCTGAGAGATGCGCCATGCATTCGACTTCTTTAAGTATCGTTTGGAGGTGATTGAATGCATGCATATCTGGCCTTTACAATGACTCGCGGTGGCCTACCGAGGTATCGAGCCAGTGCTGCTATCTTCCCGAAGAAGTCTGGTATCAATTTGCCGACCCCGGAGGGATGGAAGGCTTGGTGGGCCAGGGGCGCGGGGATCGATTCCATGTGTGTTGCAGGGCGCCTCCGACCACTGCGCCACACGTGTCCTATAACATATAAAGAAACATACATCTTTTCATTTTATTTCACATAACCACCCTTTCACTTCTACTGTGCGGATCCCAGTAGTTCTTGCACTGGATTCATTTCCCCATATCCACCATCCACGATTGTCTTCCAATTTTTTGAGAGTGAGTTCGGCTGCTGCTTGAGTACTTCCTTTTCGTCATGAATATCGTTGAATGCTGGTCTCTCTGGAGTCCTGAGATAAGCAGTTTAGAGCCCTCCCGCTTGGATTGCACAGAGTGAACTTTCTCCAGACAAGTCCAATACTAATTTCCCGATCCTAGAGGGATGAAAGGCTTGGTGAGCACAGGACTAAATCGAACCAGCGCCGTGCTTCTGATGAACGACATTTCTACCACTGCGCGACCCGCCCCGAAACACATTATGAGATTTTTTAAACAGGAAGTCAGATTTCAGTCACCTCATAGGTGGCACTACCTTTCTAGTCGAAACTGTTTTTCTTGGAGATGGCACGAAATAACAGGGATATTTCTTAATAAACTCGCGCTAAAATCTCGTTCTCGCTGACTCAAACAGTCGCCAAAGTGCCAAAACGTCACCGAAAACCGCAGATTTTCCCCAAAGCTGTTGACGAAAATCCCCACTGATAACTGATATGAGCGAATTGACACCTTTTTTTGCAGTGAATGAAGGTTGTCTTTGGCAACTAAGAAAACCGACGTCAAAGTTGGGACTTCCGCTGTAGTGGTACAAGAAGCCTTCAAATTTATCGATGAACTTAACATAAACCTTTTGATATCGGTTGTTTGCTGAATTATTGCACCACGTTGAGCTACGTTCTGAATCAAAGCCAGAACTGAGTTTTTTTTTCAGATAAAAACGTAGAGTTGTCAAAGTTTCCAAATTACTACATGTGATCAACAGCATAGTAGACAGACAGATAGGAGAAACTGTAAAGATTTCGGATAAATACAGACTGTATTTCGTTCTAAACACCACCTGTATAAATGGCTAACAGCTGCTAACCTCTGTAGTCAAGCGTTCTGCTACATTTTGCCATGGTACCGTTGGCTGCAGATATGGACATGAAGACATCATATCAGGCAACAAAGGCAAGGGAGTAGCCTTAAATTTTATAAAATTTCATTATTGACGCAAAATAAATCTTGATTTTGTCTATTATGGAACGAATATGTTCCTACTAAAAACAAGAAGTCTTGCTGATCCTAATTCCAAGCAAACCCTTTTGTTTTCAAAAAATTGTGACATAGCTTCTGAGGCAAAGAAAAAGTGAAGATGAGTGGAAATTTGGGAATATATGAACTGAAGTGTTCGTTATCTACGTCGGTAGATATAGTACTTAACGTCCTAACAAATTTACTTCATCCGATATGAAGTTAGTAAACACGGTCCACTCATACCAGATGTATGTGATTGGATACTTGGATGGACTATCGTCACTGTTTGTGGGGGCCCCCAGCATAATCTCCATTTTTCGGAGATTTGCTGGTTAAGCCTTTGTGGTTCCCTGGAGTCCCGAGGTCAGCCTGGCCAAAGTCTGCCCCAGGTTGTCACCATCACAGGCAGTCCCCGCCCTTGTGCATCAGAAGATTTGCCACCATGCCACTAGTTTGACACCAGGGCAGTGGTGGATCCTGGTATTGGTTTACTTTTAGCTGGGTTTCTTGATGGAATCGCCAGACTCCTCAGCTTGGAAAACCCCTGTCGGGGGAACGAATCCCCTCGCTGTACATCGCAGCCCGACACCCAGGAACACCTCCCAGTCACGATAAACCGTTGAGAGGCATTCCAGATATTGATGTCGATTTTTCACCCTTCAATTACTGCCTATTCTTTTTACATGGCAAGCTATTAGGTGAAATGCAAACATAAGTGCGAGAGATATGAGCAAAGCTCTGAACTTCAAGCGAGCTTCGAACCCGCGATTATTTATTCCATGAGCCCACGTATTATCCGTCCCACCAATCGACCCCTTTGCTTTGCCCTTCTCTCAGCCAATTCTTACTCTAACGGTGCTATCGATCCTGCTATATTGCACATATGGCCGAGTTCTGCTCATATCTCAGCATGCTTGCGATAGATATCGATTTGTAAGTTTCCTACTAAAACTTCGTTGAAAAACACACCTGGAGAAAATGGAGAGCCAACATATTTAAGTGGTACGAAGAGAAAAGACCACGACGACTATCTTTTAGTTCAGCAGCTTTGAAAAACGCATTTATCCAATGTATACTAATTGGAACGATCATGCTGAACTCAACACAGGTCCTTACAAAGAGTGAAGAGCGAATGGACGGAATATTGTTGAACTGGAGATCGACATTAACACCATCACAGCTGCGAAACTTTAGTATAGGCACGTTCGAGGATACCAGTTGCCGAATTGAGTTGGGATCCACCAATTTCCTACTCCTCAAAACATCGGCGACAGTATTCATTTGGGTCCTGGAAAGTTTTACAGAAGTGCCGCAATGTCCCAGTTTAAAAAGCCGACATTCTCAGTGCATCAAAATACTTTCTAAAACGTTGGTCTCTTTTAAATTTCTCATTGAATATCGATTGCTTCGCTTCCTGATGGTCTGTTACGAGTACAATGTCAAGGTCTGAATTTTTGCTCCCTAAGCCGTTCACGCTACTTCCAATAGGCACCACCACTTTCTCCATAGTCGATAAAGCACTTCTCAACTTGACCAGATATTTACCAATCTAAATAGCAACATTTTGAAATGTATCGAAATCCTACAATTACCTAATAAAAGGATGAAGCTCTCTGTGTTGATCTATTCCTGAAGGATGCGCCATGCATTCGACTTCATTAGGCATCGTTTGGAAGTAATCGAATGTATATCTGGCCTTTAGAATGACTTGAGGTGGCCTAGCGGTGTATCAACACAGTGCTGCTATCCTCCCAGACAAGCCTGGTACCAATTTGCCGACCCCGGAAGGATGGAAGGCTTGGCGGGCCAGGCTCCGACCACTGCGCCACACGTGCTCAATTATCGAATAAAAATAACGAAGTATGAATAGTGGAAAGTAGGACTTCATAACTAAATTGAAGAAGTAGGAACTAGTCTTACATTGAGACCATTACTGAAGAACAATTGTACTCTTCGCCTTTGCGCCTTTGAGAGCTCCAAATCCCATTGAATTAGGCGTTTCCGATGCTTATGAATAAAGTCGGTGCTGAACTGATAGTTAATCGCATTAGTGATGGTGGAGCCTGGTAGAGAAGAAATGACTAAAACAGTGCTGGTGGAGAGGACAGAAAGGAGCTGAAAAACACGAACTAAGCAAAAATGAACTACGTACCTTTTCGCATTAAGTAAGGAGCCGAATTCACCAATGTCTTATAAATCTTAAAACAGTAAACAACTTCCTCAAGAATGCGACAGACTCAACGTTTTGTGTCGATCAGATCTGGAATGGATTTTAGATCAAGAGATTACATCAGAGTGGGGTCGACTTTCAAAAACAGCCTAGAAGACGTCACTGTTCCTTAGATTGAAAAAAGTGAATAACGACAGAGCTGGACTTTCCGGAGCTGAGGCGACACCTTATCAACGGTGACAAATCAATGGACACGAAGTCAGCCAAGCATGACTCTTTGGAACCACTTGAAATTGAGTCAAACAACTGCACGCAACATATAACAAGGAAGTAGACTAGTGGTCCTGGCGACGGGATACCCACATTCTGATACCCTGGGCCAGTGTTCGAACCTCCGCTTCAGCAGACTTCTTTGTGTCCTAACGAGAACGAGACTGCTTCACCTTGTGCGTATACCACTTGTTTACCTGTAATATTTCGTAATCAGCGTGAGCGTGGTGCAGTGTAGACATGGGATCGGTCCCCACGCCCCTAGCCAACCTTCCGTCCATCCGGGGTTAGCAAATTGGTAGCAGACTAGCCCGGGATGATAGCAACACTGGCTCAATATATCGGTAAGCCACCGCAAGTCATCGTGAAGGTCAGATATGCATTCAATTAGCTGCTCCAAACGATGCTTAATGAAGTCGAATGCATGGCGCATCTCTAGGGATTGATCAACGCCGAGAGCTTTATCCTTTTTTTATCCTTTATTTCATAATCCCTAGGAAAGAGTTCTTATTAAGCGAAATTTTAAAAGGT
Organism: Angiostrongylus vasorum; assembly: GCA_018806985.1. Taxonomy (NCBI): domain Eukaryota; kingdom Metazoa; phylum Nematoda; class Chromadorea; order Rhabditida; family Metastrongylidae; genus Angiostrongylus; species Angiostrongylus vasorum. Next base: position 1,982,382 of record JADANN010000099.1, on the reverse strand, counting down.
AGACCAACTCCAATTATTATCGGAATATCCAGAACAAAGGAGACATAGAATTAACGTAACATTATGAGCGCATGCTAATTATATCTACGACGTTCCATTAGCAAAAAATTAAAACCATCTACTTTACAATGCTGGTGCAAACATGAGACCAGGACTGAAGAACACCAGTCCTTCTCAATGGCTCCAATCATGGCTGGAAAGTGTAGCTAGGTACCGTACCAAAGGCAGCTGATGCTCACTAGTGCATCGGACTCATACAAGCCGGGTATGAGCTCGACATCTGCATTCGGAAACGCGTTCGGGAGTGGACCGAAACCAGATACGGCCTCTGTCCTCGATGAAATTACTCAAAAGATGGCAATCCTCCAATGAACAAAAAGCCGAATGCCTCTATACGGGCTTCCCGGGCTGTTCTATTCTTCGTAAAAAGGATCATTAAAACATACACCCAAGCATAGGTGAAAATCGTTTTGTCTACGAAGGTTTTTTGCAAAGTCCATCTATTATAGTCCGCTTCACAAGTTGTAGGCTGGGACTTAGGCACAAAAATGGTACGTAGTAAAAGGTAATATAGAACAAGAGAAGGTCTCTTAGCCAACTATGTCAGGTTCTCAAATTCTCCAGTCTTCTAGTTACCAAATATTAATAAAGGATAAAGGATAAAGCTCCCGGCATTGATCAATCCCTGGGGGATGCGGCATGCATTCGGCTTCATTACGTATCGTTGGAAGTAATTGAATGCATATGACGCAGGAGGGATGGAAGGTTTGGTGGGCTTTCGGCGTGAGGGATCGATCCCAAGTGCATTACAGGGCGCCTCCGACCACTGCGCTACACGCTCCCCTGCCAAATGCTACCGCGAGTTACATAGCACTACGAAAAAAGACTTCGTATTTTTTTTGGGGGCATGCTGCTACTTTTCGCTGTACGTTGCTATGGTCAACTATACAAACACATAACCGGAATTGTTTTGTAACTTATATTGCGTCTATTTTGGTGTTTTTTATACCGGCTCATTCCACGCGATAAGCATAATTCATGATTGGTACAGGAACGAAACAGCATTCGTACATCAGTCAAAGTACCAGTCAATGAATTACTAGGAAAGCCATTTTTTCCCCACATTATTAATTGTTAACAGTTTGCCACAGACCACCCTGATATACCATATGCACGAGCAATCGATTGGGTAGAAAACTGCGGTAAAAAAAAACTCTGTAGCAAAATGAACCGATGGAAGCAGGAACTGATTTCAATTCACAGCTAGTGCGTGGTCAAACTAGGTGTAAATTGGACTCAATTAAACATTGAGACTCTAGCTCCTAACATACTCTCAAACTGAAAAAAAGTCGTTGAACGTGAGGAATATACTTGCAATCGACAGAATATCAGATGACCTACCAGTAATCTCACCGCTGAGGATCCGAAGGAGTACGACCTGCAAAACAAAGCCCTTGATTCGGTCTAGCCCTAGGCCGGCGAAACCGTCTATGTCTCGGAAATCGGCAAACTGGTAGCAGAGAGGATCCCTTGGATCCATAAAGACCGGCAATTCTCAGATGTGACGAATGAGTACGCTCTAATAGAACTGTAGGATTTCAGAAAGGACTAGATCTAACAGCATACGACCTTTAGACATGAAGACAAACCTCAACAAGAAACCGAACCCACACATAATCTGAAGACTGTTTGATTGGCCAATGCAGAAACAAAGTCGGAATAGAAGAAATGGTGAGGTCTCAACAATACGTCGAGACTTATAGAAATAAATAGAAAAAAAATATAACAGGCCAGTAACACATCAAAACTATCGACGACCGTGTAGGAATCATCACAGAAGATCAGCGAGTGTCATTCTACGACTCAAAAATCCTTTCCAACTACAAATGCAGCTAACTGCCGTGTGCCACAAACACATCCACTGGTAATTTAGGTGATCGTCCAGGAGCATGATTTCATACGATGCCTTTTTGGAGCCCACTCCGCTGTTCCTCTTTTCCATTGCCCAACTTTTATGACTATGTAACCACTCTATGTTTCGCTTTCGATGTGTATTCCCATACATTTCGCAAACGATATTTTTGAAGGTCTGAACTGCATATCCTGTTCTGGAGTTACGTGTTGTGGTTACAATTCATTACTCATCGCTCGGACGACCTCAGGCAGACTTTGGCCAGGCTGACTCGGGACTCCAGGGAACCACAATACCAGGTCAGGTTGTCCTAGGGACTTCATTGAAACACGATGATTAAACTAGCAAAACTCCGAAAAAAACGGAAATTATGCTAGGGCTCGCACAACCAGTGAAGACGAGCCAATCAAGTATCTAACTCACCGCTCAATGCTCTGTGAGTGAAGCTCAGAATTCTCGACGCGGTTGAGATGTTAGTCCACGTCTTACCTGCATATCAGAGCTTTGGTGGGCCCGTTGAGTAAAACGGCTTAATGTGGAGCTTTAGATTCCGTGAACAGCGGACTTTTACGTTATCTAAAAAGTTAGAATACGGCGTATGCTGTTCACCTTCTGCATAAATCTTCCCCACGTTGTTTTCTTTGCTCGTCGAAAGCAACAGGCATACGTGGGATCTTGCCTGTGCAATCTCAGAAGAATCATTTCAATTTACTTACTACTTTAGCATCAAGGATTCTTCAGCAAGTATGCTTCATTCTCATTTAGACGAAGTCTCATCCTTTTTTCCACCTCGCTGAGTAATCTCGAGCATTCTCCCTGCTTCACTAGTACTCCTCGGAACGATGACGACAGTGTGGAGTAGACGAAGCTTTGCATGAAACCATACGCCGTTTTGTTCCAAATCGAGTGGCTTCATTATTCACTGCAATACTGCAACAAGTAGCCTTGGCGAAACGGTGTTCCCTGCCGCAACCTTTTGCTTCTGGAAATGGATAGCGGTGAACACTAGAGCAGCATCTTCGTAGAAGTTATGATATCAGTCAGCCAAAATTCCTCCCACTTGATGAGCGTTGTCAAGATGAAGAGTATTCGTTTCGACGCTATAGAATACCGAGTTGTGCTCTCTCAGACAGGTTGACCATGTAAGAGGCTTTCCACTGGTTAACGATCTTTTACTTTCCAAAAAATGATGCTATATTGTTTGTCAGAAGTGTGTGAAGCTCTTTTTCCGAGAAAAAGGAAATTAGCTATGATGCTATCTATTTTAAGAATAAAAACTCCCTCTATGCTCTTGGTTGAGGCAAACAATCGTGAAAAGATTTTTTGACAACTGGGGATTTTGGAGAATAGGCTTGGAAACTTGTGGTGAAAAAAGAATGTGTAATGTTTTGGCATCAATTTATTACCAGGTACGAGATGATGGGAAGTAATACTTTTTTCATCAGAAATAATAAAAAAGCGGAATGTGAAATTCGAATATCTCCGGACCCCATTTGTTTAGACCGTTTCTTTTTGGGCAGCATTCTACGATTTTTTTTTCTCTGCCTCACCGACATAAGTCCTGCAAAGATCGTGCTCGTGCATTCAGAATGCATTCCCAGTCGTGTTAACTGTACTGCAGTAAGATGAAATACCACTTTCAATCTCTTCTCCAATCCCCTCATTGGTGATAGTGAAGATGGTACACGAACTTCTTAATCGAAGAATTCAGGCCCAGTCAGCATTTTTTAGATAGCTTGATGGGCAGGTCTTACCCTATCGGAGGATAACGCTTCATCTGCTGGTTATGTGGAGAACGAATCCCATTCAGAATATTCTTTTCATTCATGAACTGATGTCTCCTTCACTGATGATGACAAGACTTCTTTTCCAGCTTTACAATTGAATCACGTCATTTCAAGGAGAAAGCGATAATTGGATCCAGCTAGAATGATGATACCAAAGAGTTCTAAAGCATGCTGTCACTTCTGTTTGCCATAATGTATTCGTTCTCTGCATCAGTCGTGCCAGTAGGTAGCTTCCATGTTCAACTGAAACTTTTTGTCCCGTAAAACCTACTTCCTGGGAGAGAAATCATGTGGGCATGCGTCCACAACAGTGAGTTCCAAATGAGCAAGGGTTTTCAGTCATTTAGTTTTGTTTAACTCTGTATTCAGTTCCACTGCCCGTTTTTTTCCCTAGCAGATTTCGTTGCGGCCTACATCATCATCTAGCTGATCGTATAACGTGCCTGGTGAACTTCCATCTGCTGGACGAGCTTATGAATAACAGCTAGTGGTGATCATCCTCTTTTAAGGGTGGTTGGACCGCATATGAGACAACACGATGCGCAACACATGTGAGTGTGTGTGTTACGAAGGCTATGTCGTCGCCATTTCATAACAGGGTCTTTGTTCCATGAACGTCAGCAGTTCCGTTATTTAAGGGAAGCACGTAGATTCTCCCACTTCTGCCTCCTGCAGCGCGACTAGAATTTTTGTATATCATGTGACCTCAAGAACGTGAAGAGCAGTCTCAGAGGTGTCCTATGTGAAGGGCAAAAATCACTCTCCATCGTGACATGGGTGCCTGGTCCTGATTCGTTTCCAACGATTTCCTAGCTAACTTGAGATATACTGGCCTCCTAGTTCACAGCACATCATCGCAGGCTGTCGTCGTCCCTTGTGAATTGAAAGGAAATAAGAGGGAACCTTCTAATGACAATACGAATAAGACGAGTAAACAATGGAGGAGAAAACTGAAATAGTTGTAAGTTCGACGCATATTTTTGATTGGAGTTAGGATAGGAGATCGATACGACGACTCTATAATGTCAATTTTAATGAAAGAAGTAACTATCAATGATGCTGAGATATATGCAAAACTCCGGACCGCGATATCTGCAAAACTCCAGACCGCAAGTGTGTGCGGTGGGGACCGAACACGCTGTAAATTTTTTCGTGGGCTAACACGTTCACCACGACACCATGCGCGTCCTTCGTTTAGCTTTTCTCTACGCCAGTTTTCTATACTTGTATATAAATATATGTATATATATATGGAAGTAATTAAATTCAAATTCTTACACTCTTCACGAGCATACATGAGGTGGCTAATAGAACATCTGAGTAAAGTCCTAGAGAATTTAATCTTCATAACCTGCCGAATAATAGCCCTCCGAGACAAACTCGATACTGATCATAGAGCTACCGAAAGCTACTGGACCTGGGTTTCCATCGCAAACAAAACAGATTTGCTAACCCACACTTTTTATTCGTCAGCTTTGTAGATAAACAGAGACTCTTATGAGCACAAAACACAACTGCCATGGCAATGAAGCTTACCACAGTCCAAAGGAAGTGAGTATAACAATGTAAATGGCGAAAACAATAGAAAAACACCTAAAGATAGGCCTTAAGAATTGTTCCACAATATGTTCGAAATGTGTCTTTTAACAATATTTGATAATAATTACCAAATTTCCTTCAAACTCCGATCATTCCTAAAGAAAACATGTTTGAGCGGGTTATACAACGGCTATATTATCTAGTAAAAAAATCTTTCCTTAAAAAAATTAAAACAGAAATCGCTGTGAAGGGCGTGTCGTCAATTAAGGCGCAGCGCCTGGAATCGCACAACTGCCCGTCTGGGTCGAGACGGTCAGGATACACCACTTCTTCGTAATTTTATGCTATTGGATGAGGTCTGAATAATCTTTGTTTTGCGTTGAGTTTCTCAATATACGTGGCAGTCATCTTCCGTATCGACAACATTAGTCGCACTTGTATCGGTCTTGAAAAATGGCGCGTGTACCGCAGTGGTCAGAGGTGCTCTGCAGTACACATATAGGTTCAACCCCTGCGTCCTAGGCCCACCAAGTCCTCCATACCTCCGAGGTTGGCAATTTGGTACCAGACTTGTCTGGGAGGATATCAGCACTGGCTCGTTGCATCGGTAAGCCATCCTGAGTCATTGTAAAACCCAGATATTCATGCATTCAATCACCTCCAACGATACTTAATGAAGTCGAATGAATGGCGCATCCCTCAGCTATTGACCAACGCCGAGAGCTTTATTCTTTATCCTTTATCCGTTTTTTATTTCTTTCCAGTAAATTGTGGTTTCTGTGGTGACCGGGCCAATTGTCGGGTCAATTTGGCTATTTGCATAACTGTTAACCTAGGTTGAAACCTGATAGTTAAAGCACTTAATGAGAACGTCGACACGACTTTTTGCTTTACAGATTCAGTACGTGACTGTCTTTTCTTTCTATGTGTTCTGCTGTGTAGAACACCTTTGAGGATCGTTCTGGAATGGTGGTCACGTCATGCCCCTCTTGGGTAGGAGACGTCGTGTGTCGTCTATGGGGAGAAAGAGGCTCCGTCTTCGACTTGTCTTCGCAGTTGCGAGAACAGCTTAGCGCCATTAAGCCTGAGTCCAACGAACTTCGACTCCTTGCACGGGTAATATTTTACACATTCGAGAGCAAGCGGAACTACGCTCACTAGACCTTTTAGATCGAGATACCCCAGGTTGTGAACAAACGTTCTATTTGTTAGATGCAGTGCTCATCAGTTATTTTTAATGTGGCTTTTGTGTTTTCATACGCATATTTTTTGTCAAATTTTCATTTTATCTGTTGTTTATTCTTAAGATTGGTTTTTATTTTTAAAAGCAAGATTGAATAGCATTTCTTAAACGAGGGTCAGCTTTCCAAAACTTCCTCTTTGAATCAACTGTTGTTCGTTATGTGTTCTCCATTGTCTGTTTCTAATATCATCTTAAAGCAATTGTGTCTTCTTTATTTCTTGTGTGATCTGTAGAAAATCTGTAGGTATGCTAGTGTAGTTCCGATTTCTTCCGTTGTTTCGTAATCATCATCCATAGATGTGGTCTATTCCACAAATGCTGACCTACGCGGTGTCGCTCAGGTATAAAGAAAGGGTTTTGCTTCGACTATAGAAATCCTTGGCACCATGCTGTGTTAGCTGTGTGAGTCCATATATCCTCAGCACTGAAAATTCTACTGTAACAAGTGCACGAGAAGATCGGTTATTCGATGTCCAAGCCGACTGATCATAATCTTTTATATCTTCCATTTCTCACTCCAGTCATTTTTTTATGTCCGCTCTGCATCTTAAACATACATGTTATAATTCTACGTATGTAGATGCTTGGATGGCTCATATTCACGAATTGTATGGGTTAAGCACGTTTGGATGTTCTTCGTGCAATTGTCGTCCATGGCGGTGCCTACTTCGAGCATGGGGACTTCCACGATGGTTATTCTTTGTTTCTTATATCGTTTCCAGATTGGTTTCTCCTGGAGTCCAGTCTACAGTTTTCTATCTGTTGTGCATCCAGCCCTTGTCTTTGCTGCGTAAAAAGCGCTGAGATGAACGTTGAGTCAAAGAATGAGCGGGTACATCTATTTCATTGGCTAGTTGATGGCTTTTGTTAGAGGCTCGACCGCAAGCCGTACTGCTTCTCTTCTTACGTAATTTCGTTGAGTTCACTGAATATCAACCCTCCTCTTTTTTTTTCGAAAAAAATGACGATTTAGTTAGCAAAACGAAGATTTGACAATGATTTTCCACCAATGCGTGTGTCGTCGTCACAGTTCTGTGAATTCTTTCCTCGGTGAATTCTTTCCCACTTTGATGAGAAAATGCACAGCTTTCGCAAGGTAATGTCGCCTAGTCGGACCTCTTTCCGTATAGGGGTGGTGTGAGCTCGACGGAAAAGCTCGAAAGGAAATATTCTCGTAGTGCAGTTATGGTTATGCTTACAGTCAGCTACGATCTTACTTATGGTAGGATAGGTTAAATCCTTGATCGACGCTGGAAGAATTGCGTGCGTTTTGCAGCTGTCAAACACTTTATTTATTTGTCTATTTATTTGTCTGTTTATTTATTTATTAATTACGTGACCCAACAAATATGTCACACTGTGCGGATCCCAGTACCTTCTGCATTCGATTCGTATCCTCGCATCCACTATCAGCAGTGGTCTTCAAACCTTCTTATGGCGTGTGGGTTCGACTGCTACTTGACGATCTCCGTCTTTGTCATCCATGCTGGTTGAATGCTTGTCGAGTCGACTCTCTAGAATCCTGAGATAACATTGATAGAGCGTTCCCATGTCGATTAGACAGAGCTTGGTGTGAATCCTGTTGTTTCGAAAATCCCGTCGGTTGCAGTCTTGGGCAGGACGTCCGTGCACAAAGTTCCCACAGTTTTGGGGTGGCTTTTTTCTCAAAGTATTATTTTATGTGTGCAAGAAGCTCAGCAGTGATGCGAACTGGTCTTATGTCTGTGTTTCGCTTAATGCTTTCTATAGCAACTGGAAATTCAGTAGGACTGTTATTTTCTAAAGGGGATTTTTGAACCCGGAACAGAGAAGAATTGTGTGGAACTTCTTTATTATTTCCGTGTCATTGTTGGAGGTAGTGGTAACCCCATCTTTCATCGAGGTTGATAAGGGAACATTATATTCATACAGGTCGTAGTGCAATTCTTTAGACTGGTTTTTTCCAGCTTTGTCCAGTAGTTTTTTTTGTGCCTTTACTGAGATAGGTTATTCGGCAATTACATGCGACTAGCATTTTTTTATCACCCTTATTAGGTGTGCTGCAATAGGATCAAACTTCAGTCTTCTTCTCTTTTCGAGCAACACCTTAGTGGTGATGGTGATGCAATCCAAATTTCGTTTGGTGAAATGGGATATGTTCGGCATTCCTGCGATGTGCAATTTGTGGTGTTTGTCCAAACCTTCTTTGACATTAGGTAAGATTTCCGTCACGAGTGTTCTGATCATACACAAATAGTTTTTTTTCTCCTTCCAATATTTAGTAGCGTAATTTTCCCTTTTACGAATGAGAAGTGTCATCATCTAATTGCCATACGTCGTTTTGCTGGTTTTCGTTTTTAAAGGCCAACGCATAATGATCGGCATTGGGTTCTGCTGTTCTATTGTTGTAGTTACACGGTAGGAAACAGTTTTTTCTGAGTGGTATTAGACGTGTTCGTTTGATCCTGAATCGGTGACTCCTGAGCAACATGACATCTAATCTCTTATCACCTGTTTCCTTACTACCGGTAGGCGATGGCACTTCACATACGGGCTGTTCGTTCATTTCAGTTGAGGTATTTCGTGTTTTCTCGTGTCCTGATGTCAGCAAAACTGAAACCTTAGGTCGTCAAGGTAGGTAGTCACCAGCCATTTTAAATCAGAAAGAATTTTGCCACTTTGTAAGTAGTTTGCTCCACGGATTGCAATGATTCTTGACATTGCCTAATTCTAACTGTGCTTCCGGATGGAAACATCGAACTCCTTCTTAACGTGGGGAACTGCTGTGGCGCGGTAAAGCACCCTGCACATCGCAGTTCTACACCTACGAAAACAGCCAAGACTAGACACTTAGTCACTAAATCCCACGTCCGACCTTCTGTTAACCTCGGCATTAATCAAGTAATTCTTCGTATTTTTGTTGAGCAAACACGAGGTGTTATTTTTATTCTTTATTCACGAACAAGCTGACGTTTCGGCGGATTTCGCCTTCCTCAGAGTCTGAAAGGTCAAGTTGACAGCATTCTATTCGGCCAAACACCTCCTTATCCAAACAGAGAAAACGCTGAACCAAGATTTCAATCACATTGAACACAGCTTTGCACACTCACCGCTTTCTTGAGGCTTCCACTGAGTATGTCGCGTGGAAACCAACCGCACAGAATTCACATGAAAGCGTAATGTGCCCCATCCCATCAGAATAACAGGTTTATATATTGCCCAGTATCACGCGTGATAATGAGGCATTCTTCCCTGCGGTTCATTTTCGGATTTCTGGAGTTGATCCAGAACGCCTCGAGAGTTTTGCGCGCTTGCGTTCTCGATTCCCGTGCGAGGATAGTGACCTGTACTTCAAAGTCCTCCGCGTTATGTCTCTGGGTCCCTATGCGTGCCTAGTGGGGTATTTGGTTTACGTTTACCGACTAGGTGTTCTTTTGTGCGGACACAGAGTGGTCTACCCTGTTTCGCCAATGTATTCGTCTCCGCACGCCTTACAGGAGATCAGATAAACTATACCCGAACTCATGCAGTCGTTGCCTCTACCATTAGGGCAAATTATGCAATTTTTGCGTTGCACATAGACGGTCATATAGGCGGTTACGAACTAGCTGGCACCCTAAGAGTACTCTGTGGTGTTTCAACTACATTTACCGAATCCTCAAAAACCCCGCCCCTTCTTAAGCAGCGTTTCATAGCTGCAATCATTTGAGGTGAAGGGTAGGATAAACGGGACCTTTCTGTCGCTAGAGTTGTCGTTTGGGGGGCCTAAGATTTCCCTCTACAGCTATCTCGTGCTGTAGTGCCTCGTAGCCATTCGAAATGGCTATTTGCAGTGCCAAGTTCCGGGACTCCCTCCTCTGTGTTCTGTTCGCGTGCACACGTTGGTTACTGTTCGAAACATGTTTCTACAAGGGGCGCTTTTTGTGTGTGAAGGGTGAGAGGAGTGGTAACGAACAAGTATGTTTTTGCTATTTGGCTTTCGGTACCATTTCGTAATGTAGCCGCTTTCTGATAGGTTGATATGCACGTTCAGAAGTGGAAGCCAGTTTTCCTTCGGTTTCTGTCGAGTGAACTTGATATATTAATGTATATCTACGGTAGAGTAACGGCCCGAGATCGGTCACTGGTGCTTCCATCTTAGACATAAACGCAATGGCAAGACTTGGTGACAGTCGCTGTCCCATTGCCAACCCTCTTATTTGAGCGTAGTAACTTCCGACCATCTGAAGATTAAGCAGCTGAAACATTCTTTCAGGAGTGCCATCAACTGCTCTATCTTGAAGCCATACATGTTATTTATCATATTTACCCAGTTGTTGAAACGCATTCCAGCCCATCTTACGAATACTCAGATGTTTCTGGATCGTCTACGTACTGCGCAGCCCAACAGCGCGTACGTGATGGAGTCCTTCGACGTGACCGCCATTTATACAAACGTGTCGAATGACTCCACAATTCAAGCCATATTCGAACTCCTTATAAAACACGAAGGAGAAATAAACATGTATGGCTTCAAGATAGAGCAGTTGATGGCACTCCTGAAAGAATGCTTGAGTTGCTCAATCTTCAGGTGGTCCGGAAGTTACTACGCTCAAATAAGAAGGTTGGCAATGGAACAGCGACTGGCACCAAGTTTTGCCATTGCGTTTATGTCTAAGGTGGATGCACCAGTGACCGATCTCGGGCCGTTACTCTACTGTAGATATATAGATGACTGTTTTGTCCTTTGCTCAACACAAGAGGAAGTTGACAAATGTTTCGTGTTCTTGAACGAACAGTCAGAGTATATCAAGTTTACCCGAGAGAAACCTAAAGAAAACTGGCTTCCATTCCTGAACGTCCAAATTAACCTATCAGAAAATGGCTACATTACAAAATGGTACCGAAAGCCAAGTAGTAAAAGCATCTTGGTTCATTACCTCTTCTCTCACCCTCTCACACGAAAAGGGCGCTTGTAAGAAACATGTTTCGAACAGTAACCAACGTGTGCAGGGGAAGAGAACACAGAGAGGAGTCCCGGAACTTGGCACGGCAAACAGTTATTTCTAATGGCTACGAAACTGCAGTTCGGGATAGGTGTAGGGGGAATCCTAGGCCCCCAAACGACAACTCTAGCGATAAAGAGGTCCCGTTTATCCTACCCTTTATCTCAATGATGTAAGTGCAGCTGTAAAACGCTGCTTAAGAAGGGCGGGGTTTGAGGATTCGGTAAACGTAGTTGAAATACCACCGAGTACTTTTAGGCGCCAACTAGTTCGTAACCACCTATATGACCGTCTATGTACAGCTCAGGATTGCATAGTTTTCCCTAATGGTAGAGACGGTGATTGCATGAGCGCGGGTACAGTTTATCTGATCTGCTGTAAGGCATGTGGAGACGAATACATTGGCGAAACGGGTAGACTACTCTGTGTCCGCATAAAAGAACACCTAAGTCGGTAAACGTAAACCAAATACCCCACCAGGCACGCATAGGACCCAGAAACATAACGCGGAGGACTTTGAAGTACAGGTGACGATCCTCGCACGGGAATCGCGAACACAAGCGTGCAAAACTCTCAAGGCGTTCTGGATTAATTCCAGAAATCCGAAAATGAACCGCAGGGAAGAATGCCTCATTATCACGCGTGATATTGGGCAATATATACGCCTATTATTCTGATGAGAGGGGCACATTGCGCTTCCATGTGAATTCTGTGCGGTTGGTCTCCACGCGACATGGTCAGTGGAAGACTCATAGAAAGCGGTGAGTGTGCAAAGGAGCTATTTTGTGTTCAGTGGGATTGAAATCTATGTTTAGCGTTTTCTCTGTTTGGTTATAGAGGTGATTGGCCGAATAGATTGCTGTCAACTTGACCTTTCCAGGCTGTGAGGGAGGCGAATTCCGCCGAAACGTCAGCTTGTTCGTGAATAAAGAATAGAAATAACACCTCGTGTTTGTTCAACAAGAATACGAAGAATTACTGAGCCACTAGTTCCATTATGGTGCTATGATGTCACCGATTCACTCCTTACTGAACTAGCGTTTACAGAGTGGCATTTTCACCGAATCCTTCGAACACTTCGTATTCTACGGGGATTAGGACAAAAGGTCAACATTACTCTTAGGTAGAGCTTCTTTTGTGACACCATTATTCAACAAAATTATATGTCAATGGTGTGGGTATTGTAGAAGGTTTTGACTTCTTTAGGTACTTGTGGTTTGAAATTTAAATTCTCCCAGAAACGCTATGTGAAGTGTAAACACATTTGAAGTTGGTTGATTATATGCTGAATAAAACGGTTGAGAGAAAGGCGAAACGAATGACCCGCATGGTGTGGTGGTGAACGCGTTAGCCCCCGGAAAGGGTAATGGCGCATTCGTTCCCCATCGCAGACACCAGCGGTCCGGAGTTTTGCAAATATCTCAGCATCATTGAGGTTATATACTGAATGTTTTCAAGAACTGTTGCACACTACTACTCGATAATTGCTTACAGAAGAATTTTTCCTTACCGGTACTATGACGTCTGATCCTGACCGAAGGATGCTAGAATGTGTCAAAATGCTGTGCCACTCAGAGGTAACTAATTCGTGGTGTGCACTTTTACACCCGTTGCTGTAAAACAGAATTGCTTGGCTTTGACAGCTCATCTCCTGGATCGACTTGCTGAAAATAGTCACTGGATTTACGCAATTTCAAAAACCGCGTTGTGTCATAGCACTCTGTGGTCTTCTGGAGTCTGAACTTCCTCATCTACAGTGAGTTGTAAAATGTTTTTTTTGTAGTATAGTGCGTGATATAAACATGTAAGTTGGATCTTATCCACAGATGCTCGTTCTCCCAAATAAGTGAATGCCTAGCAATGACTGAAGCCATCATTAACGTTTTCGCCTGGATTGTCGAAGGAATGCAGGTTAATTTGTCCCTTTTCTAAAGGTAGCTGTATTGATGGTTGGCACCTAGTTATAGTTCATTAGAGGAGTATCTCTTTATAGTTCTGTAGAAACTTCGACGACTTTGAAGTGGTTGATGTCGAAAGTGTACTGCATAACACGTTTTCCTCATTTCTTAAGGATCCATTCGTCTTTCGCATTATGTCTTTCGCTACGAAAAAGTATTCTTGTAAGTCGATTTGTTACTTATTTTGTCGTCTTTCGTTCATCCATTCATTATATTTCATATTTCATCTTCATCGCTTAGTCTTCATCTTCCAGTTTACTCGATTCTGTCTTACCGGTTAGTTCTATGTCGTTTTAGCTGTGATCAAATCGTCAATCATAAACAAAATATACGATCTGCAATGTCAGAAAGATGCCACTTCACCACAGAACTATGAGAAGTTACAGAACGATTTCTCAAGGTGTTATGTTTTCTTCTCTAAACTCAGAATATTCTTTGCATTTTGTCGACATATCTCTCAAATTCTTTTGATTTCAGGATATTCGACCCCCTTACCTATGAAAGCTCGGAGTTAACAATCAATTACAATTTTGTAGGTGGCATCCCACTGCAGATTTCTTGTTGAGCTATAACTGTGCTAATTTTGGCGTTGTTTCAGCGTCGATCTGGCATACGGTCGCTTACTGCCGTATTTTCGTGTTTCAGAGTCCTTGCCGCTGTAGAGGAGGTATCATTTGGGCTGTTATGGACTACCAATATGTTCTATGTACTGAGTAATAATTCGTTCAGGTTGCCGATACAATGCTTTTGTTTGGACAGATTAACGCCATTAGCCACCATGAAATAGTTTCTGATATGTTGCATGCGTCATTCATGATACTGGTATGAGCTTTTCTCATCTCTTCTTAAGAACTTATGTTGTAAGAAGAACTGCGTTAAAATGATGTGCGTACAGTTGTTCTCTAAGCATAGTTTCGTTGCTTTTCTGTTTAGTTGGAGGAACAGGAAACCAGGGACAATTCGAAATCGTCTATAGAGATGTTCTTCTACGTGAAGATGCCACGTGTCTGGGGTGCGATGATTAGGCTGGGCATGAAGCCAGAGAGCGTGGTCAGAGGTGTCCAAAATATGCTTTCTGATTGTCGACAGGTGAAATATCGGTCAAGAAATTGATTATGCTTCATCTTCACTTCTTAACTTTTCAAGATCATCATTTTAATAAAACTGCCTAATTAATACTTGAGAGCAAACCACAGTTATTCATCACTCAATTCCTCTTGCCTCTTCGTAAACTACTTATTATTAAGAATTCCATTGAGAACATATTTTGACTTTTCTTTGAGAGATGTAAATTGGTTTTACTGCAGGTAATTGATAACGTTGACTCAGTTGTGAAGGATAACACTATTCGAGCGATCGTACGACAGTTGATATCCGAAAGGGTTATGTCTGAAGCGGATGGAGAGCTATTGATCATCCAGAGGAATGAGCAGTTAAAGATGATCCAAGGTTTATCATATTTAACTCGCGACGATGTGCAACGACAAACGCAAGTTGCTGTGGTCCTTAGTGCCATTCAAGCCAGACACGTTATTGACAAGTTGTGGAATATGCAAGAGAAATTAATGACTGTTCTTACACGACTCATTGGGAGTGGTGGCTATGCCTTTGATGCATTTTGCTCATCATATGGTCTAGAAGGTACACTGGGAGAAATGAGTAGTAAGCTTGCAAGGCATGTTGTGCGGAAGTAATTTTTAGCCGGAGGTTTTTATCAAATTTAATACGACTTTGTCTTTTTAGTCTGAATCTATTGTCGGAGTCTCCTTCAAATGTATGTGTAGATCGGAATATGACATTCGACTTGACATTTACTATGCTGACAAGAATCGTTTACAAATACAGTAATCTAGTATGTCTTGTTTTAAGGGACTATTTTATTAAAAAAGTTCATTAAGACAGTGTGAGATTTCATGGTTTAGACTCTTGACGAGCTGGTAACGGACCCGAGAGGAGGACCCGATAATACAGCTTGTTCATTGTGAGTACCATTATGCTCACTACTCTGTTATGGTTTACCTACTACATAGTTTAGCTATCAGTGGTCTTCTCGATATGTGAAGCGAATATCTTCTCATGCTCAGGATGCATCCGAGAATGAGCTGTTTTTCATTCCTCTGGAGTTGAAGGCAGCTTATAAAGAAAGAGTCTTACGGTTGAAAGAACGCCAGCTTTTCTGGGATCCTATCAAGTAGGTGGTTTATTGTTGCTAAATAGTGGTATTCTAGTAAAATTTTGTAGCAAAGAAGCAACTGTCCATTTGGTTGTTTCTCTATGTTACGTAATGTTCACATACTAATCACATTCACATACATGTTCTGTTCCAACGGTTTGCCACCTCTTCGTGGCTGAGAGATGTTCTTATGTGTCGAACTGCGATGTATAGCAGGGGGGATTCATCCCCCAGCAAGGTCTCTCAAGCCGAGAAGGAGTTGAGCGTTTCCATTAGGAAAGCCTCGCTAAGAGTGAACCAATACCAGAATCCACCACCGTGCTGGTATCAAACTAGTCGCATGGTGGAAAATCTCTTTCTGATCCACAAGGGCGGCGACTGCCTGTGGGGCCGACGTGGGGCTGACTTTGGCCAGGCTGACTTCAAAACTCCAGGCATCCACGATTTCTAAACTAGCAAAACTCCGAAACAGTGGACATTATGGTGAGGCCCTTACAACCACGAAGTATCCAAGTAAGCAAGTACGTAGTACTCTGTAAAATTTAGAGTTAATGTTGCCGAAGAGTCTACACTCTATATTTGCGCTATAGCACTTACGCCGTGGTTGTTGGTGTCGTTTATTTCTTCATTTGGCAGATGCAATTATGGTCAGTTGCTCCACGAGATGCCGATCGTTGGCGAAGTGATATTGGATTTGTTTAAGGAGAGAAAACATATCGAAGAGGATGTATCAGTTAGTTTTACTCCGTCATATTATCGTTCCCATATATGTGGTGTTTAAAAAGGCTCTGTTTAGCGTATATTTGCTGCATTCAGGAAAGCTAATTGTTTGCTAATTTGTATCATTCAATGGTTGGAATGTCAAGTAGGTCGTCAATTTATGGCATTCGATCAATTTGGTTTTATAGTTGTTGAAGGTGTAACTTTTAACGTGGTTATTAACTAATTAGAAATGTAACTAGTTTGTGTTGCCTTTAATCATTCTTTTTAATGTGATAAAATGGCATGGAGAGTTGTTAACCTATTGTCCTATTTATCTTTACTCAGTAGCCTCGTAGGGATAAATGACTTTAGAGGTATAGACCGTGTTCTCTGGTTCTAAAGTGATTTTATTATAACGCAAAAGGGCGACTTTCTATAAGCCTTGGCATAAGTAATCGAAATGTCGATGTATATATGGTCTTCCGAACTGTCCTTGTTGATCCGAGGTTTGTATAAGTTGTCGCTGAAACGTCAGCCACCGAAAAAAATTTTTTGGGCAGTGTTTAAACTTTCTGTTAAATTGTGCCATTTTTTTTTGTCATTTTAGCCTTCATCCGAAGCAAGGCGTCAAATGGCCCGTTGTATTAAGATGGTGCTGGAAGAGAGTGTTCCAGATGAAAAGGATGAGAAAGACAGGTACTTTCTTCAATTGTCAGTGTCATCGCCTATTTTTTGTATCTGTAATCGTATATTTCGCCATATGCACCACCGCGCATAGTTTTGTGTACCTGCCCTCCTTGTGTCTAGTCGCGGTATGCATTGAAATATGGTCAGCTTTTTCCACTCCCTCCCTCTCCAGAAAAACCCGAAGTCAGGCCTTTTTTTGTTGTCCTTTTCGCGCTAGAATCTGATTTTTACACTCATTTTTTTTTCTTTCCCGTGGTTTTTTATGCCACTTTGCGCATCCTCTGTATTCTTCAGTGTGTCTATGATTTTAAACCAATTCTTTTTTGTGGTGAAAAAAAAACATCCACCATGCAGTCATGTTGATCTCCAGCTTTGCTAGAGTATGTGAGTGTGTTTCACTGTGAAAAAAAAAGAAACTCGTCTATCTTTAACCACGATAGTGTAGCCCTGCGATACCGTTTTGTACGATATGTGAAGTATATTCCACTGTTTTCTCTGTGTATATTTTATTTTTTATATCCGCAGGTACCTTTGAATTACCAAGGCGATTGGAGATTAAACAATCCGTTATTGGGCAAAAAACTAAGTCGAATAGTCTATCGGCGGCCAGTGATTGTTCCTCATTTCCGTCTGATTGCTCACTAAAGTGGTCAAAAGGGCATTGAATTCAGTGGTTAAAATATGTGACTTCTCGTGTGCTGCCTATGAAAGAATCTAAAGAATGTGAATCGGAGGATAAAGACGAGGATGACTCCGATATCAGTGACGATGGTCGGACGACATGATGCGTGGAGTTGTCTCCATTTTCAGTGCAGTGAACCTAACCTACTGCTCCCGCTTGGATGCACAAAACGAATACACTTTTATGAATGTATTTTGGCTAATATCTGGCGAGGCGACTTCTTATGGGAGAGACCAAATGATGTGGACAAAGGATTTATGGTCTATTAGGCAGAAAAAATTCGTGAATTGATGAAAAGGTTTAGTGTTCTGTGCTTTCAGATTATAATTGCTGAATGCACCATGATAAAGGGATTACCGGAGTTTCTGTTCAGTTTTCTATCTGATCCTCTTGATCCAAAATAATGACCACATACAGATTTGAAATACTGCTGGCTCACTTTTTCTGGTTGACAATACGTGTGTTGGACGTTGCAAGTTGTTCATGAGCGGTTCATTTATGGATCCTGTTGACAGAAGTTGCAAGAGAGTATGCAGATTGTTTTCCGTAAATTTAACAGAGTTGTAATGGTGGTAATTTTATGTAAATTTGGTGCGAGAAGTGTATGTAGAACAATTTCCTGGTCACTATGATTGTGGGTAATATGTAACAGATGTAAATTATAAGAACTTTAGGTTTTTAACACGAATCTTTTTGAGAGCGACATCTACAACATCAGGGAAAGATTATGAGAGTATGATCTAAATGATATGTGATGTTTCCCTCTGGTTCGATTCATCCATATTGATGATTGCGCTCTCTGTTCACACATAGTCCTTCTAGATACAGCACTTGTAGTATATACATTTCCTCAATGATTCACAGTATTATGCTGATGTCCCTAAGTTTCGTACCTTTGTGTGCCAACACAACAGAGATGTTAGAAAAAACGCCACCGCGGGATTAATATAAGACCAATAGATTCCTAAGCAGTTTTTTTTTCCCAAATTATTGAATGTAAAGAAGAGCTTTTCATGGAGCACGCCTGGTACGAGAGCTGTATCCGAAATGTTTTTGACGGAATGAAAAATTCTGACCAATAGCTTCCTGTGGGAAAATATCCGGGAAGAGTATGCTTTCAAGCTAATAGATGTTGCTTATAATTGGTATCAATGCATACAGTCCATTCTTGGTTGAAACTGTACATTAAACCACTGGGACATGGCACCACTTACATCCATACAAGCCTTGGTTTGTTCTTCGTCCCAGTCCCATTTTGATAATCATCCTTCTAGTGGAAATGAATGAACTCTTATGATGCATTTGATACGTTAACGGAGACAAGTATTTTCTATAATCATACTTGGTTGTGTTTTAGGTGGCTCTTTACGAGAATGGTATGTCGAAGACAGCTGGACGAAATGTGTGAATGCGATTCAGTTATTCCTCCAATGACCATTACATTAATGGCTATCGCAAAGAGGTCATTTCCGACATTACACAGGAGACAGGTATCAGGGATTTTTTTCCCATATACTTAGTAGTTTTTAGACGATTTCCTAGCCCGAGTTTCTTTCACCTTAATCTGCTGGTATACTTTTAGATACCTGATAAGGAAATGCTAAAGAAAGCATGGCTTTATGCTCAGCGACAAAACTGGGCAAGTCCTAATGTACTACGCCTAATCGATCATTGTAACAGAGCTGGAGCGCATAAATCATGGTTTGAGGCAAGTTGCTGGGAAAAATATCACATCTCATGAAGGTTTCCAGCCTCTTTGCCCATTGAGTTTTTTTTCTGAAAGGTTTATCCACTGGCTTGTTTCTGAATGTTTGTGGGTGTCAAAGGTTGCATGTGGTTCTAGTGTTGATGTGGGCATTCACCCACTTTGTTGGTGAATTCTCGTGAAGCTACTGTGCCATTATGGAAGTCCACATCAGTCTTGTCCGTATATCGTTCTTTAACTATATGGGTTCTTCTTTCATTTGTGACACTACTTTAAGGTTTTCCACATACATACTGATTTCATTATAAACGCATTACCTGGTGTGTGAAATACTTTTTTGTATAAGCTCAGGTTGTCTTTGTCAAGTAGCGACATTGTTCCAACACTTAGTTATCTTTTGTTTATTTGCTTTCCTTTCCAGATCTTTTGTTGTTGTTACTTGAGGTCTTCGAATTTGGCTAATACATCGTCCTCGATTAGAGCTTCTGCCGCCCTAGAAAGATCCTAGCTACGACGTTGCAAAACTTCCTTTTATCCGTAAGGCTAGTGCCTGCCTACTGTGAAGACCTAGGAAGTTCTTTACACGGCTTTTCGGCGTTTCACTGAGCATATAAGACTACAAGTCCCGAGGCCACGTTGGAACTAATGTTCGATCACCAAAACAATTATCAGAAATAATAACAGGCCATCAGAAACACGACCACTTGTAAGGATGACGATTGTAAGACAACGAAACGAATGCTGATCTCCAAATGGCATTTGAGGGAACGGTATCTAAGAATCTACTTAATGTGTTAGTAAATATGTTTGATCTCATCTTCATCTGTTGTACACCGATAAGTACTATTCTCTTACACCGTTTCTGGCACATGAGTTCTAACTGGGCGCGCGTGGCGCAATGGTCGGAGGCACCCTGCAATATACATGAGGCCTATCCTCGAGCCCAAAGCTCACCAAACCTTCCATCCCGTCCGGGTCGGCAAATTAGTACCAGGCTTGTCTGAGAGGATAGCAGCACTGGCTCGATACATCGGCAGACCACCGCGAGTCACTATAAAAGCCAGATATGCATTCAGTTACCTCTAACGTCGTTTAATGAAGTCGAATGCATGGCGCATCCCTCAGGGATTGATTAATGCGGAGAACTTTGTCCTTTTTTATCCTTTGTTTGCTTCAATACCTCTCCTTTGGTTATTGTCTTTTTACGGTGCTTTTTTAAGCAATATTACAGTGTTATTAGCAAATCAATGCTTAGGAAAAATGGTACCTCCTTAAATGTTGTAAAAGTGTTTTATGTTTGCACTATTCGAATGGCCGTTTTTTTCATTTTCATCCCCCATTTGGAAAACAAGAGGATGCTGTCGAGGTTCTTCTGGTGGATTGTTTCTTTGAAAATGGAGAGATTTCTTGAAACAAGTTCTGTCTGCATTTAAACTCCTCAGCACAACTCGACTTCTTCCACGTGGTTCCTTGGTGGGAGTCACAGCGTAAATGTTGAGATTTAGTATACATATTTTTAAAGCATTAAACGCGTAAATTCATGGCGTGCTAGATTTTATCGTCCAAGTCGAGAAGGAGTCCGGCCTTTCCATTAGGAAGCCCAGCTAAGAGTAAACATACCAGGATCTAGCATCGTCCTGGTATCAAACCAGTCTCGTGCTTTCAAATCTCCCTCTTATCCACAAGGGCGGCGACTGCTTGCGGTTGTGACGACCTAGGGCAGACTTTGGCCTGGCTGACTCCAGGGAACCACAATGGTTATGCAGCAGAACTCCGAGAAAATGGAAATTAGGCTGGGGCCACACAACTAGTGAAGCTGAGCCATCCGAGTAAGTGTCTACTAGGTCACTATATCATGCGCTTTTTTGGAAGTGCTGAGGTTCACTGTATGGTTATCGCTGTTTTTAGAATTTCCCTTGTGCACCTGTTTTCCATCGGTGTAGAAAATTGAGTAGGTATTGATCAGCAGTTGTTTATTGTTCATCTCATTCCAATTTTACCCCGACTCCATCTTTGTCAAGAAGGACCTTCTTGTTGTGTTAGTAATGAAGCGTGAACTGTCTTCGATTATCAATCCTTTTGGAACCTCTAGCAGGCAGTTGTTACAGTTCATTCATATGGTTGGTGACTTATTTCATAATGGGTAAAAAAGGTTCATGCATTTAAGATTATGGACGATTCGTTATCCGTTATACAAGTATGGTACTTTCCTGTGCTGTTAAGGTCACTCTTTTCGCAAATATCCAAGAAAAGACAGAGACGATTTCCTAGCTCCACTTAGGTCTCAATCTAATGCTACTTTCCTTTATTGTTCGTTCCATTCTCACTTGAAAGCCTAGTACAAATTTGTGAACCTTAGACCATGAATGAGAATATTCGGATTCTTGTGGTAAGCATCAAATTTTAAACTAAGGAATCAATTTTTGATACCGTTGTTGAAATACGGAAGAAGCATGTAAACGATGATGAGACGGGAACCTTTGGCCTTTGAACAATGATGCTTTGACAAATTGAGCTTGAGTTGATGGAAGAACAGAGTCCACATTGCTAGTAGTTCGGAGTTGGGTATGCAATATCCTGTTTAGATAAGACCACTATCATCACGTCTGCTAGGTTACTGCGTCCTTGACGTGGTGAACGACTTGAAAGAAACACAAGGATTTTCATCAATGGAAACATTATTTCATATCACTGAAAGAAAGTTAGAACCTACTTTGAATTGCCAAATGTTCAAAGAAATAAGGCTTCTTTATAACCAAAGCGAAATATCTTCTTTTCAGTTTTATATGCATCACATGATGAAACTTCGATGTCCAGACGTCATGGATCGTGCTATTGAAACGATTTGTGCTTGTCTGCTTCTGGAACCTCAGGAAACACTCATCACCGCATGCGTGGTATTGCACAAGTATCAAGATTTCTCTTTTCTATGGCGCGTGTAGCGCAGCGGTCGAAGACGACATGGATCGATCCCTGCGCTCGCGGCTCACCATGCCTTCCATCCATCCGGGGTC
The DNA here is from genome assembly GCA_018806985.1 of Angiostrongylus vasorum. Taxonomy (NCBI): domain Eukaryota; kingdom Metazoa; phylum Nematoda; class Chromadorea; order Rhabditida; family Metastrongylidae; genus Angiostrongylus; species Angiostrongylus vasorum. Next base: position 1,960,016 of record JADANN010000099.1, on the reverse strand, counting down.
GGCGAATTGGTACCAGACTTGTCTGGGAGAATAACAGCACTCGTTCGATACATCGTTAGGCCACCGCGACTCATTGTAAAGGCCAGATATGCATTCAATCAGTTCTAATGATTTTCTAATGAATGAAGTTCTAATGATGATATTTAATGAAGTCGAGTGCGTGCCGCATCCCTCAGGCGCCGAGAGCTTTATCGTTTTAGCTTTATCAAGATTTCTATTTATCATGTATGTTCTGGTCACTGTGATTTGACTTCGAACATGTGATTGTGATTTTTACTGTGCATATTTTCATTTGGGCGGAAAGTGTTCTTTTTCCAGTTGATGGTTGACTTTATGATGGACCAGAAAAGTCAGGTACAGTTTGAGGTACCCTATGTGATCCCATTGGTGAAGTTACTTACGCAGGTACATTGTGTGAGCGGATTGCTACACATACCATGAATTGATATCGACGTTGAAAGTTTCAGGTAATGCTTATGTCTGTCTGGATTATTGATAGAGAATACAAAAAAGTCGAGGATTCGAAGAGTAGCGAGCCTAAACAAAAAAGACCTAGGTTGTTAGGGGAAGCACAAGTTCATCCCTCCATTAAAATTCTGCAAGAGACGGTTGAAGTTGCTATTAACAAGTTTGTCAAAGGATCTAGCCAAGGTAGATTCTTTTAGCTAAGGTGTAGTCCTTTTGCAAGGCCAAATTGTTTGTACTAACTTCTAAACATTATGGTTTTCTAACCGCTGTGGTGTTTTGAATGGTTTTCACTCATCGCTTTAAGGCTCGCTTTATCAGCCCATTAGCTCCGTATGTCATATTGTCCGAATGATAGCTAGTGCCCCAGAAAGCGAAGCGAAACAACTGCTTCTCCCGTATGTGAAGCATTTATTGGTAAGATTTTGACTATGTGTGTTGTACGTGAGGACTTTTACATTTATGGTCCGTTCACAGGATACATTCATTAGCTTCCTTTGAATGCAACGAAATTCTTGCTTCCAGTTTTTTCAACTCGCTCGTCTTGAGCCGGGCTCGATATCGTTTGAACTCTTTTCAACGTTTTGTGATCCAGCAAATGAAGACCACGACTTGGAAAAGTTGAAGTTTCTTTGCTTGCTTCGGAAATCTGGCGGATTGTAGTTCTAGTGTTGTTATAATGACAGCACGTCATTTTAATCAGGTGAATATCTGGATGTAGTATTGGAATAGATAAGTGGAGATGAAAAAGTAGATCATTTTGGGAGAAGAACAAATGTAACGATGAAAATGTAGGTAGTAAGAAGGGATCCATTCTTAATCATCGAACTGAAGAGTGCCGGTGCAAATGAACTGAAGTTTGAATGAATCATGACTGAGAAAAATTGGACATATGAATGTGGTTTCTATTTAACTGAGCATTGAAGTGTTTCTGGATGCCATATTACCTCTAGTTATTCATATATGAAGTCTTGTTTAAATTTTTTTGAGGGATTTTGATTTTTTCTTTCTTGGAATATTTTAACGTTCTGACTGAGTTTTCGATTTTCGAAGTGTCCTCATTGATCTCTACGGATCTCGTTATACTGAGAATTTCTACATGAATTATTTCATCACTTTGTTCCTCTTATTGATCCGATGTCCTATCTGTGACCACAGAAAATTGTTTTATATCCCAGTTATGTTGTGAAAAGAAAGTATTTGATGATTGGTGAGTAAAGAGTAAATGATTAAGCGGATTAAAGTTATCCGTCGAGAAAATGTTGAAGATGAGAGTGATAATCGGTGTTATAGACATGTGTCCTGCACTTAAGACTTTGAGGTAATGAATATGTGGACCGAGTCTTTCGTCTGTGCTTCTTTACCTTTTTACATTACCCTTAATAATCACAAAGGTGTGAGAAGTACCTTCGTCAGAGGGTGCCATGAAATACACCTACTTTTGATGTGGCGGCCCTGTGCTGATTAGAACCTCCATACCCTCCGTAGGTAAAAATGATTCGGGTCACGGCATTAGCTACATGTGTCGAATACATGCATAGTCACTCGTTTGAACTGTGAAAGACAAGCCTTCCATCCTTTTAGGGTAAGCAAATTAGACGTTTAGGGATTCAGTATGTGAAGTTCTGAGATTACCTGTGGTGAAGACCTGCCAACACTAGCAGAACTACGATAGGATTCCAGAAGCATCGGTTCGATGAGCATTCAACAACGTTATTGAAGAAACCAAAATTTTAAAGTCGGTGCACCCACGCCCATATCAGCAGATCATTGTAGATGACGAATGTGTAACAATAAACTAGGTGAAAACAGTGTCGGAACCCATGCAGTATGTGATTCGGCCCATATAACTTATTAAACAAATCATATGTTCTGACTATTTGAAGAACATGCTTAGTAAAGAAATCAGGCCGGTTTTTCGAACATTGCCAATGTAGGTCTCTTATCTGTAACAACGTGGTTGTATCACCGATACAAAAACTTACTTTATGGTAGGTGATGCGTGAGAATCTGAGGTGCAGATGCTCTTCTTCTATGGAGATATTGTGTCTAGTGATTACTATGGTGGGATTCAGAGATTACCATTGGGACACGATACTTTCGACTAGTATAACATAGCAGGAGAGGTTGCGGATGTTCTTCTATGTTGCTACTATCTTCTTTGTCTTCATCGCTTCTACTTAAAGCTTTGCAAGGTCTGCGTAAGGTGACAGTTGACTTCGGCTTGTCTAGCCCTACGTTGGTGTATCAGCTCAATGGTCTGAAGCCAGACATCTCTTCCAGACCAAACTCCCCAGTTCCTTGCCACTGTTATCGAGATGTTCTCTTTTATTCCTTTGGAAAATATCAGAATTTATGACTGCTTTATGATTTCGATAACTTACATTTTGCTCTATTTTCTGCCTACCGTAAGAAGTCAACCTTGCGCAATATAAACGGCGGTCTGATTCCATGTACAATTGTGGTTATGCAGTGGTTTATTAGACATTTCTCCTATTACACAATCTCATCTGGCAATATGACAAGTCTTATTCTGGCACGCTATCCTTTACCGCTTCCACATCCAGTTTTGAGAGGACATCTGGAGTTATCACCAATGTCTCCAGTTGTTTTTTCTGCGTCAATCCTTGGCGTTGAATTTCCCAAATTTGTGTAGAACTTATAGTGGCGTGCGTAGCGCAAGTAGTTAGAGGTGTCCTGTAATACACATGCGTTCGATCCCGCGCCCTAGACTCACCTAGCCTTGCATCCCTCCTGGGTCGGAAAAAATTGTACCAGACCTGTTTGGGAGGATAGCAGCACTGACTTGATACATCGGTAGCCCATTGGGAGTCATTGTATAGGCCATATATAGACTCATTCACCTCTAACGATGATTGATGAAGTCGATTGCCTGGCACATCCCTCAGGGATTGGCCAAACGCGAAAGCTTTATCCTTTATCCTTCACAGAAGTCATTTTCGTATAGGATGTCACTGTAGTGTCTCTGTCGTGGCTTGATTGATGCGTAGACGATGAATATTGTCAGTAGCATTATCGACACTTTTTTCTTCATCGTAAACGTTAGACTTCAGTCGTTAGTTGTCCAGAGAAACCAATGTTCATGGAAAAGCTCATGCGGGAAAGGACACCATCTTCATCGAATCTTATGTACTATCACCTGTTCTGAAGAACAATTCCTCTACATTACAAGGCGTATATGCATTTCATTTCGCCTAATGAAGAAAGCCTTCCTGTCTTTACAGTGTGATTGTGTCGCACTTGATCGTGCTTATCTTGCATCATGGAATTCCAACTGAGGTGTCCGATACTGGCACGCTTACGTCATAAATAATGGTGGCCGTCGTAGTCCTTTCAGATCTAGGGAACTTGTTATGGCGCTGAGATTTTAGCAGCCTTGCGTTTTGTGTCCCATCCGTGCCTTATCTTCGGCTGTTGCACCTCTTAATGGGTGATTTTTGGTATTCTTGACGACAGAATCTCCACTAGCAAGTTATACGGATCGCATTATGGGTGTTGAGTATGCCTCCGAAAATTCTCATACTCAGGTCATTTGTAAGGCGATGGATAGCACATTGGTAATGATGCCGGTCATCACAAGCACGGTTCTGGATCGAACCCTCTCAGGGCTCAAGCCTCTCATCCATTCGGAGTCGGGAAATTCGTATCGGACCTGCTCGGGAACAACACTGTCTGGAATCCAATTGGGAACTGTCCAGCTCCGCTGTCTCAGGATCTCAGTTGGATCGAGTCTACCAGCTTTCTACGACATTCAAGATGAAATGAAAATCCTTGAGGACCAGCCGGAGTGCGACGTAGAAGTTGGGAGGTCTTCTTAGATGATGGGTGCGAGGAAACGAATCGGATGTGAGAAGTGTTGGGATCTGCGCAGTAGATGTGAAAACAGAGCGTATAAAAAAGAAAAAAAATGTTTGTATGGCGCGTTCAATCCATGTAAACGAAAGCTAACCGAACTTTGCATGCATGAACACATGTGCTTAAATGCAGAACGTGTTTGTCAACCCAACGGAGCAAAGACGGGCTGCCAGCTTCGTATATCTCTACAGGAGTAGTACTCGTGATATTTTATTATCGAGAGAAAACAATAACACATGCATAAAAGATAAACATTAGTTTACTGTGCTCTAAATGAGCACACACTGAGTTGTTACTATACTTTTTGTTTCCAAAAGGTAACGTTTAGACGGATTTCGCCTTCTTCACAGCCTGGAGAAGGGTCAAGCTGCCTGTAATCTATTTATCGAAACACCTTCCCTAAACAAAACGGAGAAAATGCTAAACCCAGATTTCATCCGTATTGAAAACAAAATAGCTTCTTCGCACACTCACAGTGGAAATAAGCCGCGCACAGTTCAAATACAAGCCTAATGTGCCTCTCTTACACAAAAAGTGTCAGTCTTAAATACTGTGTGAGATCAGATGTGATAACGAGGCATTCCTATCTGCAGCTCATTTTCGGGTTCTTGGAACTTATCCAGGATGCTTCCAGAGTTCCATGCTGTGAAGTTTGCGATTCCTAGGTGACGATAGTGACTTCTAGTTTAAGATATTCTACGTCATGTTTCCGCGTTCTGTGAGCGCCAAGTGAACCATTTGGTTTCGCATTATGCTTGCCGATCAGGTGTTCTTTTATACGCGTGCGCAATGCTCTAGCCGCTTCCACTATGTCTTCGTCCCCGCATGTGTAATAAAGGACAGGATAAATCTTACCCGAACTCATGTAATCACCATCTCTACCGTTAAGGCATATTATGCAATTTTTCGGTATACATAGACGGTCATATGGGCGGTCATGAACTAACTGATGTTTTACAGTGTCCGGTGATATTTCAATCACTGTTATCGAATTCTCTAGACCAGCTCTTCTTAAGCGACGTTTTATAGCTGTACAAAATTCGTTGGGAATAAATGGCACGATAAAAGGGACTCTCTCGCCGCACCATTTTCAGGGATTCTTCCTTCTGCTTTCTTTCCATGGATACGCTCATGGCTGTTGAAACATGTTCCTTACGAGCGCAAATTTTTTTGTGTGAGTGAGAGGAGATGTAATAAACCTAAACCAGTACACATTTTGCAACTTGGCTTTTGATTCCACTTCATGATGTAGTCATTTTCGGATAGGTTAATTTGAACGTACAGAAATGGGGGGCCACTTTTCTTTCAGCTCGTTTTGGGTAAAACTAAGGTGCTCTGACTATTCATCCAATAACTGAAAGCATTTCTTCATTTCCTTTTCTGTGGAGTAAGTGACAGAGCAATCATCTGTATATCTACAGTAGACTGATGGCCGGAGATTGGTTAACAGTGCTTCCACCTTAGACATAAATGCAATGGGAACGCTTGGTGCCAGTCGCTGTCCCATTGCCAACCCTTTAATTTGAGCGTAGTAACTTCCGGACCATCTGAAGATTGAGCAGTTTATTCTTTTAAGAGCGCCATCAACTGCTGTATCGTGAAACCACACATGTTTATTGCTCCTTTGTGTTGTATACGGAGTTCGAGGATGGGTTGCATAACGAAGTCATTCGACACGTTTGCATACAGAGCAATAACGTCGAAGGACTGCATCATGTACGCGCTGTTGGGACGCGCGTTACGTAGATGATCCAGTAACACTTGGGTGTTTGTTAGATGGGGTGGGATATGTTTTAAAAACTGGCTATGTACTACCGTTTAAAACCATGGGTCTGATCTTGAATGGATCGGTAAACACAAAGTTGTTACTAGATACTAACTTGTGAGTTTTGATATTTATAGGACAGGACTTGTTCGTAGTTCAACTTTAATTGATGGTTTTAAACCAGTAGCTTTTGCCACTTTGACCCTATTCGTTGTTCAGTTTTCGGCATTTGTTTTTGAATTCCTTTTCATATGTTGGGTGATAATCGGAAGAATCTTCAAGATGCTTTTTCGTTATTTCAACATCTAACCGATGAGAAACTATGTGTAACGTTATGGTCAGAGATGTCCTGTAGTACACAATGGTCTATAAGTCCATCTCTCGCCATAGACAAACAAAGCCCTCCGGTGTTGGAAAATTGATTCCAAACTTATCAGAAAAAAGAAAATAAAACACTAATTTGATAAACCTGGATACATCGGCAGGCTACCAGAAGTCTTCTTGCAGGCAAAATATGCATCCCTTCACCTCAACGTTGAAATAGGATACGTGGTGGATCCCTAATATCTTTCAACAATACGGCAAATTCGTTGTTTGGCGGGAGACGGTTTTTTGTGACCTTATTCAAATCTAAGAACTGCCGAAAATTACGAAACGTGGTGGATGTAATGAGGCCCTCGTTTTTTTTGAAGGTTTCGAGTTGGCGTTCACCACGAATAACCCTGGCAGGAAGTGAACCTTCACCGTGGTTAAGCACTTACTAAAGTCCATTACAGTTGAGTAATAATAAGGAAAACTAGGACTGAAAAAAAGAGACTAGGTTTTAAAACTGGAGGTGTCAGTTATAAGACTGCTATAATACACATTCGACCGGGGAGTTCTGGAGCTGATAAATAGTTGAAAGTATGTGTTTGAAGATGTTTTCCTATGAATAAGATGGTATCATGAGGAAGAATGTGATTCATTCGAGATTTTCTCATTTGTTATTCTTAGGGGTAACAACAGCTTTTGTATGGGTCAGCCGTGAGGGAAATCGTACATTTCTTTGCTGTTTAGAACCAACAGATTCGAACTCTAACATAGTCCAAATAAGAAAGAGATCTAGTTTACGACTCACATCCTACCACTAGGTTTCTGCCACCTGTGTTTGTTATTAGACAAAAACATGAACTTGACAGGATTACCCCTCTAACCAGGACATTTGCATGACGTGAAAATCTAAAGTATTAATAATTCATCATTTTGACGTCCCAAATTTTATTGGGTCTGTTGTGGAATTTGGATTTCCTAACTAATTCTTTTTTTAGTATTTCAAATGACTTAATTCATTAGTCGTCATGCACTGTGGGAGTCGCGATAGGCGGCATAGTTTGCAAAGATGAGAGGTGTCTTCTCTATGGCCTTAATTGAGTTATTAGCGAATAAGAAATCTGTCTGCTTATTCGTAACCTGTCTCTTGGACTTGTTTCCATCTAACCGTCACCGAGTACTTTAACAGTGGTTTTTCTAGTTTCTGCAGTACTGGAGAACTTATTACAGTGCTTATCTTTATGCTCATCACTTGTTGAAGCAATGACCTCTCCCAACGTTTAGCCGGCCAGTCATGGTTTTGTGTTTTCTTCCTCTCTCTTCTGAACTTCGAAGCTACCTGCTTTTACTGACGAACTTCTAATACACTAATATGGATTTTTTGGAACATCAGTGAACCCAATGCTTAAAGTTTTTTACTTGCTGCCTAGTCTTCTCTATTCCTTGTTGTTTGCTAGAAAGGTAAAACAATTGCTTAGGTTGGTGTGGTCGATAGCACGTGAGCCCCGAGGTGAGGGGCAATCACGGGTTCGAAGCTCACGTGAGGTTCTGAGTTTCGCTCATATCGCAGCACCTTTGTAATTGTATTTCACATGATAGTCTGCCATGAAAGAAGAAAAGGCAGTGAATAAAAGTCAAACATGAATGAGGGTAATTTAAGTGTTAAAATCCCAGTGTCTAAATCGGCTGCAAAGGAAATTCCAGAAAACGAGTAGTTAAGACATACACATAGTATACAGCTTTCTGACACATTCCCGAAAAGGAACCGTACACACACATTTTATGCATTTATTTCGATGCACTTTTCTGCTTGCGTCTTTCGCCAAATATAGCTTTAGTATTAAACCCAAAAGCGACAGAGCTGGTTTTTCGACAACTGCGGAGAGATTTTGAACACGCTAACGGCTAAGTAATGTTTCTACATGTAATTTTTAAATCATTGGTTAGACATTGTTGCTATGCGCTACGTGTTGCTGTTGAGGAAACTTCTGAGATCTCTCTACTTCACAGATGCAACTGTTTCAATGCTGTGTTGACTCTTGTTTAGTGTGCAATTAAAGTAAAACAAAAAAACTTGCTAGTGAATGGGTTACTTATTATCTCTGCCTTACGGAAGCACTCACGTATTCTGTAATTCGTGGACCTATTTTATTAAAGTCAGCGATCATTTTGTGAAAGAAAAGTAAAAAAAAGGGAAGCAAAACAGAGGCCAAATGTCTTTTCTGCTCGTTGTTGAGATAAATTGCTAACAAATTAGATGGCAAAGAAGAAATAGTTCCACGTGGCCCTACAATCAGCGCCACTATGTGTCCCAAATATGGTTCTGTGCTTTACCTTACACAAGTTGATGTGAATTGATGACTAGCCTTCATAGCTCTATACAGTAACCACTCCTTACAGTTGCTAGAAATTGCAGATGGGTTCAAGTTTCACTTCACTCTCAGATTGTTCAAACGTGATCTACATCTGCAACATTGCTGATATGAATTTATTACTGCTCATTGCACTTCCAACTGTTTGATCCTCCTGTGAGTTATCTCAGGTTTGGCGACTCATCTTTGATTTATATGAAAATAAAGTGAAGAGTGTATCTACAGCAATGCACGATTATCCGTTTATTTGGTCTAGATATCCATGTATTTGGAAATCTTAGAAAGAAATCTGGGTTTTACCCTACTATTGTTGATACTGTAATAAGTAGTTCTCCGATTGGTTATCCTTTATTGATGTGTTGGAGTGTTCTTGGGTATTTACATGCAAGCGGGGGATTTACCACTCTTTGGAAACCCATTTGGAAGTAATCCATGCCTAAAAGACGAGCTTTCCTTGGAAGAATCATAGTGATGTAGTGGCATACCTTGTTCAGATCCAAAAATGCATAACAGAGCGCTGGGAGGCGCGCTGAGTAGAATAGGACAGCGCGGCTTTTTGGGTCCACTACTTTGTCGGTGGCTTCTTCGAGAGGCTCAAAGGGGGACCATTTCTCCCTCCTTTGTCCATTTCCTCCTTCATGCTGTTCTTTATGTTCGTTGAACGCCTAACTTCCACGTACGAGGTAGTCTCTGTAAACGGAGATCCAGTTCGATTTGTTTTCCTACGCACCATGGGTTCTTTATGAGCTGGGTCTTCGTCCTACTTATTCATAGTCCGAACTTTTTTCCCGACTTCATTGAGCTCGTTGATTATCGTCTCTGCTTCGCCGGTAATTCTTGAGAAGATGACGATGTCGTCGGAATAACGAAAATGAAGATTTAATAGGAATTTTCCATCAATAAACATGCCTTTCTCGTTGCAATCGAGTAACTTCGTGGTCCACTGGAATGCGGCACTAAACAGTTTTGGCGATACAACGTTGTCGAATTGTAATCTGCCATCGGTTTGCAGTGAGGCTTCGATGGAAAAAACTGTATTTTCGTAGTGCAGTTTCGATAACAGTCACCTAATAGTTCTCATATAGGATGGGATGGGTTTATTCTTTGATCGACGAGCTCTGATAGTATTGCATTTGTTTCGGCAAGGTCAAACGCTTTCTTCTAGTCAATAAAGGTTAGGACAATGGGAAAAATGCTTCGATAGATTTTTAAGACCTATGAAACGGTTTGGATATGGTGTGTGCAGTAGAATCCCTATCGGATTCCTGCTTGGTCAACTAGTTGTGTCTCATCCGAAGTCTGGTATGCCCGGCAGGATAATCTTCATGGATAACTTGTAGAGTACAATCAACGAGCATATCAGCCGATAGTTGCGAAAAATTTCTTCGGTCATCTTTCTTGAGCAAGGTGACTATGCGCGGCGTCCTCCACTGATCTGAGATTTTTTTCAGTTCATGGTAGTTAGAAAGAAGTCGGAAATAATATTAGCGAGTCCTGGAACCATGCTCCTATTTTTTGCTTTCAGTCGCAGCTCGAATCTCAGATAGAAACTCGATAGAATTTCCAGGTGGTTTTTTATCCAGCAGGGATAAGAGTCAAAGTCATGGACGATCTGCTCTGTTGCCTTTCTGGAAGCTTAGTGCAGGCGCTGGAGAAAGATCATTTTGGTCCTATAATTCACAATATAATAACTTTTTTATTTTCTGCCTGTTCTTTTTTCGTGGCAGAGTATGATATGAATTATAAGCACAATGACGCTGGCGTATCTGCAGAACTCTGGGCCACAGGTGTCTGCGATGAGGATCGAACACATTTTACCCTTTCCGGGGGCTAACGCGTTCACTACCACACCGTGTGGTGATCATTTTGGTCCCATAATAGGCAAACTGATGTTGCACATGCTCTTCCTGTTTTCTCCAAATTCAATCACAACTGCAGTCTTCTTTCCTTAAGATCTTCTTCTACCACTTATCCACGAAACTTTACAAGATCGGACGGAAGTTAGCATTCAATGACGGCTCATAAAACTCTGTTTTTTCATTAGCTGTACTGTTTCTGATGAAAGAGTTTTCTGATCAATTACCATAGATGTTCTTGTTGATCGCCAAAAATTTAGCCTTTCAGTACATGACTTTCGAACTGATGTTATTCAAGCATCTTAAAGCTTAAAAGCTCTCGGTGTTGATCAAGCCTTGAATGGGCGCCATGCATTCGACTTTATCATGCATCATTAGAGTTGAATGAATGCTGATCTGTCCTAGGCAAAGACTTACTGGCATTAAGGCTGCCAATGGTAATTTTATAGAAGCTATGACCACCTCTGTTGAACTTCTTCAAATCCAACATCGTTTCTTTCACAGCTTTATGTTGGACCACTGGCAACAAACATTGTCAAAGCCGGCTTTCGTCAACATCTTCACACCGTAAACATCCCATTTGTTTCATTGTTTGTTCGAAGAAGTCGATGTTCATCTCTAAGCTCGTTTTTAAGAGACCTTCAACGCTGCCGACTCTTCTAGTAACTCATGTACCAAAAAAAAACAGTTCTAGTATTAATATAGGACATTTGGCATGGTGGGTAGCACGTAAGGCCCTCGTAATGGTAATGACGAGTTCGAAGCCGAACGGAAGGTTTTCATATTTAATACTCACCATCCTTGGGGGTTGTGTTTCATACCATGTCCTTTGGTGAAGAGAGAAAGGGCAGGAAATAAAAGGTAAAACATAGAATAGCATTCTGGTATTGTAAACGGTGTTCAACAGATGGTATCTTATGATAAGGAACAATTGTTTGCTCCAAAATATTTTAAAAACAGATTAAAAAAATTAATGTAGCGCGTTACGATTGGTCTCACTTTTCTTTAGGTAAGTGCTGCATTTGTTTTAACATAACTACACGCAAGTCTACTCGTAAGGTGTTTTAAACGCCCATGTTTTTTAAAATTTCCCACTAGACTACTGAGCCTTCATTTGCTAAGCCAATTTCACAGTATACAGCGCCTTTGTCGTGCCTTTTCTGAAATAGTCACTGCAGTTTTATCAGCCTCAACCTCAGCTGTCTTTACCATCTTAGTATAGTGTAATCAGTGCTTCCGAGTTTGTTGCAGCAGACTTCGACTCTTGCTTATGACATAGTGGCTGGAGCCTACTCGATAGCACCTCCTGTGCCGAAGTGCTGGCGGGATAAAGAAGATGTGTTTTCTACTTCCTAAATCCCTTGCTTGCTTAATTCTTCAAAATACTAGCTAATGAATGAGTGGCATATCGAAAGCTTGGTTAAAGTTAACAAGTTTTGCTTTCATTAGTATTCTGAAGATAATTCGAAGCAAGTTATAGATAGAAAGTGAATATCATACTAAGTAATATTGACGAATATAATATGGTAATTTCGCCAAGAAGTCTCACTCTATGAGGTGAATTTGTAGGATTCTTAGAGGGAATGAGTGAACTGGAAAAAAGCTAATTTCTCCAAATGGAAAGGATGCAACATGCAGAGAATGGTCAATGACCTTCAAGTAAATAGTCGGTCTATTCCTTCAACAAAGCATTAATAGCGCTGATGGTCTGAGTTTGTTTGCGAAGTGAATAGTTCACATCGGCTGACGCTCATCATTCCCAACATATGCAGTCCTTGTGATAAAAGGATAAAGGCTGTCGGCGTTGATAATCCCTGGGGGGATGCGCCATGCATTCAACTTCATTGAGTATCGTTTCGAGGTGATTAAATGCATATCTGGCCTTCACAATGACTCGCGGTGGCCTCACCGATGCATCGAGCCAGTGCTGCTGTCTTCTCAGACTAGTCTGGTACCAATTTTCCGACCCCGGGGGGATGGAAGGCTTGGTGGGCCTTGGGCGCGGGGATCGATTCCACGTGTGTGTCGCAGTGGCGCCTCCAACCACTGCGCCACACGCGCCCTATCTTTGTTATAACGTACAGGAATTGAAGAACTGTGTCAATTTAAAAAGAAGTTGTAAAATATGATATAAAAACAGGAGAAACTCCTTGTAGAAAGTTAAATAGACTCTATATTGTGAATTCTATAGTGTGCTAAGATTAATCGCTGTACACGAGCAGAAAAGATTTGAAGTTCCGTTTCTATGACTTTTTGAGTTTTTGAATCCAAACCTCAAGGTAGTATGAGTAAGCCTTCATTTAGCAGTCGAATTCTGACGAGGAATTCAGAAAAGAAGTTAAAACCTTTGCAGAAGATGGCACAGGATCATTTCAAGCTTTCATTCGAAGCTGTCGTTGCTCAATCGCTACTAGGTAACAGAAATCGATTCCGGGCGAATATGATTTGTAAAGTTCGTCTATCAAGTGGAAAGTTAGTCGTTTCAAGCTGATTCTAATGTTAAACGTGTTTCAAATCGTATAGATTATGTTCACATCATCGTCGAAAATCCTTAGAGTGAAGTACTAGTCATCGTTTGCCTAGCCAGGTCTTCAAAGGTCTGAAGTGCTCGTGTGTACAGCAATTACGACTATCTAGGAGAGGACTTTTACAAATATCATTAGGACCATTCAAAATCAGATAGTGACATGCCATAGCATTGAGCTCTTATCCGAAGAAATGTAGCGTTCATCATCACTACTCACTGGGATACCCGGACGGCCCGTCCTCGTTGGTTGTGTGGGCCCCAGTATAATTCCCACTTTTTTCGGAGTTTTGCTGATTTAGCCATTGCGGTGCCCTGGAGTCCTGAGGGCAGCCAGATCAAAGTCTGCCCCAGGTCGTCACCATCACACGTAGTCGCCACCCTTGTGGATCAGAGGAAGGCTTACCACCATGCGACTAGTTTGATACCAGGACGGTGGTGGATCCTGGTATAGGTTTACTCTTAACTGGGCTTGCTGATGGAAACGCCGAACTCCTTCTCAGCTCGGGGGCCCTGGTGGGTGGGGGGATGAATCATTTCGCTGTACATCGCAGTCCGACACACAGGAAGATCTCCCAGCCACTGTGAGAGATAAACCGTTGGGAGGGTTCATCAACAGCAGGCGTAGGAAATGTTAAACTCTCATGTGATGCCTAAATGTACTTTTATTCACTTTTGGCGTTAAAACCTCATTCATACCTAAAGGTCAAAAGAGTGAAAAAAAAGCTGCCGAACGTTAAGCATTTCATATAATATTTCCGAAAAGTGAGACGTGTTCGTTATGAATCGCGTATATCCAGATCGCTTTGCTCCACGCGACGTCCAAGCAGTACTCGTTGGAAAGCGGCCGCTACCATTGACTGGCAGCATCGGAACTCTCCGCCAAAAACTGGACTTCCAAACAGAACAGGATTAGAAGCACAAAAGATATTTGATTGGCTTTCGATTCTCTTGTCATCCAATCTGTTAGACTTCGCACTTTTTGGGGAATTTGAAGTGAAGCGAATTGTCGTTCGAACATCTTATTCAGATGAAGGGGGCGACAAATGAGATTTCATTCTTTTTCATTTTTTGTTCATTTGTTTCTTTTTTTTGTACACCAATAGATTTCATGCATATGGTGCTGTACTCTACAAAATTTTACGTTCTCCCACACAATCTGGTTCCATCTGGCAGAAAATCAAGTAGAAAACAATGAAATGAAAAATAAAAAGTGGAAATATGTGCTAGGTGTGGTACGTTGACTTTATTCCTTCAGTCCGAAGCAAAATTCCAGGGTAACATAAAAGATTGTTATCTGCCAGAATTCTAAATAGCCAGTAAATACTCATCATGTCGAACGTAAAATTTATTTGATATGTGGCCTCGAATGTACCTCGGGTGGGTAACAACAGTGGTTTTGGTACAAGAAGACTTTCCCCATATGGTGGTCCGCTGTTTAAGTTGGCTACGTCGAGTAAGAAATTGGGATCGAAATCCTGCTTACAAATCATACAATCTCTGTATTTTCCATTCGTTTCGTTCCATCGGATCTACGTCCTTGATGGTGAATTATTTTGAGCATGATTACCTCTAAGAATACCAACTCGTCTATCTTAACTAGCTTCATTAGCTGCTTTATGTATATATACTAGAGTTCTATCCGCCTAATTTATAAATGAAAGCGTACTCACTTGGATAGCTGCATCGCCCGCTTTCATGAGTAATGCAAGTGCTAGCAAACCCACTATTCGTCTCTTTCTCGTCGTCCATGGTGTTGGCCTCTTGGGGACTTGGTAACGTCCGCTAGATGCATTTCGTGCTGCTTCTAACAGTTTCTTCTGCCTGCATCGATGTAGAACCTCCTGCAAAGCTCTTCAGCATCTGACATTTAGTCCTAGCCGTGTTATGTGTGTTGCAGTAGGATCAAGGGCATTGTTCTTCTTTTAAGCAACTCCTCAGTGGTAGTGGAGATGCGATCTGAACTTCATTTTGGAGGAAATGGAGCGGGTGCGGCACAAGTTTATAAGCCTTTCGACAATCCGCTTGTAGTCGTCGGTGCAAATTAGTTGGCATATGCACTGTATTATAGATTTTGCCCACTGAATTTTTTTTTGGCAATGGCTCTTAAAAGTCCAACTCTGACTAAACACCGCAGTTTCTGGTAATCCCTATATCGACTGTGTGGTGGGCTGTAGTGGGGCTGTTTAGGAAACTGGCAGTGAGCATCTCATTTATAATGATGTCGATTTCTGCTATCTAAACCTTACCGTGTATCGTTTGCTTGTGAGTGATGTGATCGAACACTACAAAAGTCGTGCCATTATGCCATTATGAGATCGAGTGGCAATTTTCCTTCCTTGCCAAAAACGAATTTCCATGACAGAAGCATGCCCTGAGCAGTACCCAAAAAAAGTGGGTTCCATTCTTCCCATTCTGAATTCAGATTTATACTCTGAATTTCATTTTCACTGTAATTTTCTTATTCAGGTATCGACGACAATCATATAGAAATGATTTTACTGTGGATCACATCCTAGAATTGGCTATTGAATGCTTTCACTAACAATTTCTGGGATGGAGAATCGATTCAGAGGATGACCGTAATAGGGTCTCCTACAAGTAGACAAGATCGCAACATAAGGCTACGCTACAAACCTCATGTTATAACGCTACTTGGACTTGTCGGTTTTCTCGCCTTTGATCTCTTGAGAGACCAGTCATGTGAAATGAAAAATACAATATCGGTAGCAGATTCTTTCCTTTATCCAAGAAATCCCAAGTAATCGTATATAAACTTCATCACTGCGAACTGCGGCACATCTCCACTTATAGGATTGCTATCAATGTACACTCAGATTCTATAGGTGTACCCACCTCTCATGTATAGTTTGGATAGCTTGAATCTGTACTTCTGCCTCCTACGGTGAATTTATCGGTCCAGGACGACCCTCCTCCCTAACAGGCACGGGGGGATTTGTCCACAAAAAACGTATCTTCCACGTCTGTATATACTGCTGCTGCTCCTATTGGCAATTTCGCCACACAACATTTGAGTTAATGAAACTATCAACTGGGTCAAGAAATCGGACTATTAGACTCTTCACAGGAAAATGAGCGGTTTTAAAGGATACGCGTTGTAATCAGTACACACAGTGTCATATATTAAGCACTATAACATATCATTGACGGAAGTGTTTTCATCTCGCGCTACTTTTCTTGCAGAGCGCTTTTCTTGCCAAGAAAATGTCAACAAGAGAAAAACACGAGCTGGTTGGTTACTAAGTAAGACAACTGCCTCTGAATTATCCCAAACCTCCACACCTTTTGGGATGCCGCAGTTACTAGTAGTAAAGTGAAATACAACACATTCCAGATCGAGACCTAATGGGAATAAGAACAACCTCAAAAGGACTATACTGTGATGGGATAAAAACCAAATAGTTGAGTGACATAACGTTAACTGGCTCCAAGTATGCCACATCATAGTTTTTCATGTTAAATATGCATGGCTGGTTGATATGGACTACAAGTCAGATTTCTAAGACATATTTATCTACATTTGTCAAAATACAATCTAAAACGAACTATCAAGAGGCAATATAAAAAGTCCAATGTATAGTAAATCATACTTCTATGTTTTTGGATCTAATATCGAGCAAAAACTGCCCGCACGTAACCGACACTGGGAAGCATTTAACAACATATTGGTGTCGTGAACATTCCTTACCTAGCATCTAATCTTCCAGTTAAACACAAATAAATATCACTAAAAAGGCAACTCAGATGAGTACTAGTGTTAGTATGAGTAAAAAAAGAACAAATCTCGTTAATTAGTTTGTTCAACACCGTCAACAGTTTCATAGGGTGGTGGAAGACTAAGCTCGCCAGGTTCAATGCCCCAAATCTCTCGGGAATACTCGGAGATAGTGCGGTCGGTGCTGAATTTTCCAGTGGAAGCGATATTCATCAGCGCCATACGGCACCACTTCTGCTGGTCACGATAAGTCTCGGCGACCTGTAACGCTTTCTTCCTTGTTTATTCGTAGCGTGCGGAAGATAAAGAACATAAACTGCCGGCTGCATGAATTACTTGTGTAGACGCCCATTAACACGGAAGAAAACAATTCCAAATGAAACAATGTGTTGGTTGAAAACCCAACTACTAGAAACAATGGTGCTCGCACTTCATCTTTAAAATTGGTGATCTCTACGGAATGTACAGAGGAACATGAGATGCATAGCCCCCATAGCGTCTGTTTAACCTTCCAAATTTTTTCCTACCATTATCGAGTTCGAACACTCTATGACACTCTCGCGACGACGCCTAACCTAGGGTTTGCGGCGGACTAGGCAACACCTGATTTTCAGCCTTTAAGAATTTGGTTTTTTGAAAATGAACAATAATTTCTCGATAAGTAGGTTACTTTGCGGGTTTCGAGCATGAAAGGATTGTTGGAAAGACTTTGCTCTATCATTCTATGAGTATGAATGTTCTTTATGGTGCTCTTTACTATATGTGGTCTAAGATCCAAACACATTGCTGTCAACATTTGGAAGTGTTTTACAACTTATGGGTCTCTATTTCAGTATTTTTTATATCCGCACACTATACGGTAAGGGTCACTCACTATAGCAAATAGGATTGAAAGTTTTGTAGACGGGTAGTATAAATATATGTACAGCCGGTCACGAGACGGGGGTGCTGATCATCTTGGTAACATGGAGGATGTGTACAGAATTTGCCGAAAAATGCAGAACATTTATCCATTATTCTCTACACCTCCTCCAGTTTACAAATATGATCAGCTCCGGTCTCGTGATCATCCACGTATTGATGGCGGTGCTACCCATTTGTTCCGTCGCATTGAAGTACCTCCCTTCAAGCTTTAAAAAGCCATAAAGCAGATCTCGTGGATTTGCAAGCGGCGGAATGAAAGCAGTGGTTTGACAGAATGGATCAACTGTCGTGGTAGGCTCTGATACTACTATTTATTTTTAAGACTCTCGTTCAAATAAAATGTTCAAATTTATATGTGTAGTATTGAAATGTGTAAATTTTTTGTATATTTCTAAGTGCAGAACAAAGTTTTCCCCGACTAACGTCCCACACAACATCTATGTCCTGCAAGCTATCAGCTGATAACAAAAAGCATACTAAAATAGTTCTACGCATTAAAATAAATTATCGGAAAGAAAATGAGACCTACAGTGTCATGCCAGCCACCCCAGCAAAACCATTACGACACCTATAGGTGTCACTCGCTGCGAGAGTGTTAAGCATTCCGACGCTAAGATACAACCCTGCTGACCTATTTCAGAGTGAAAATAATAGAAAAGTGGTAAAATTCATAAAGGACAAATGGTTATATTAAGCAAAATTTGTTTTCGGAAGTCTGAAATGTCATAAATGTAAATGCAATAGGTATCTCTGACGAGCCAACATTAACATTCCTCTATAAAACACTTTCGAACACAGAATACCAATAACCTTGTCCTGACATGCGACGTAGGCATCGAAGTCGGCACATACAAGGAACCGATCATGATGTCGCAGCGCATTAGTGAGATCTCGTAGTTGGTCCGGTTGTTCGGGAGTGAACATCCCCGCCTCGATTTGCTCAACTATCTGCAGAGCAAACAGTCACACAGTTCCAATCACCATAAAGTCCTTTCATTCTCATCGTTCCCACGCACAGAAACTGCACTAACCTGCTTGAGCATCGGGCTCTTGTTAATAAATTCTTCAGCATTGTATCCTCGTTTTTGTAACGCTTCTACCTACGAAGGCAGATTAATACCACAGTTATTCCGAAACGGCATTAAGGAAAGGGACAAAGTTAATGACCCAATGTTGCTACATAAAAACAAGTCCAAGTACAAAATAAACCTCCTCAACGTTCATTCCGAAAATAAAGATGTTTTCCATTCCCATTTCTTCGGCCATTTCAACATTTGCACCATCAAGTGTTCCAATCGTAAGAGCACCATTCAGCTAAACTGGAATCTGGTTAGAACATATGCAATGGCGCGCTTTTTTTTATTTGTTCGTTTAATATCAACCGTCATTATTAGATATGGATTCATTTCTTTTGTAAAAGCAGAAAATACGGACGTGTTGGACATTATGAGCGATATGTAACTCATTTGGCGCGGAAAAGAAAATAAAAAGATGGAAGAGATCACGCCAAATCTGTGAGATTAAACAAAAATGCACCGTTCTAAACGTGCTAAATCCATTTAGTTCAGAAGCAGCTCAATAGGGAAGGTAGGGGAATTATTTCATATTCATCGCATTCTAGATTTGAGCATGACGAGTGCCACAAGTACATTATAGTGAACAAACCATGAACTTCATGTTGCCTGTTCCGGAGGCTTCCGTGCCAGCAGTGGAGATCTGTTCGCTAAGGTCCGCAGCGGGTATGATCTTTTCCGCCATTGATACGCGATAATTTTCGAGGAAAACAACCTGGAAACGACAAAAGAAATGAAGTTAGCACATGGTGCTTCTATGATAAACAGTAAAAGGTCAAAGTATAAAGCTCTCGGCGTTAATCAATCCCCCGAGGGATGCGCCATGCATTCGACTTCATTGGAGGTGAAATGCATATCTGGCCTTCACAGTGACCCACAGTGGCCTGCCGATCTATCGATCCAGTGCTGCAATCCTCTCAGAAAAGTCTAGTATCAACTTGTGACCCAGAGCGATGGAAGGCATGGTGAGCGTGGGGAACGGGATCGATCCCATGTGTGTTGCACAGCACCTCCGACCACTGCGCTACACGCGCCAAAATAAACAGTATCGAAGAAAAGTGACGTAAATGGGTTAACCATAGAAGGAAAGCACGGTTTTGAGAGCACTACAGGAATTTTGATTAATATGAAACGTTTCAGTTAAACAGAAACACACTACATTCGAATTCAACCAATACATGTTACCTTAACTGAACAACTGACTTTTAGCGTTAAGGCTACCAGAAGGCACGTCAGGGACAACGTCGAACACTGGAGGCGGGTTTCGTCATATAGGTCGTCGTATTTTGGATCCAGCTCTTCTCCACTGTTCGACATTGTCCCTGACGTGCTGGTAGGTTTAACTCTGAATCCGGATCAATGTGACATATCGATTGACGTTACCTAAAGTTTACGCAACTGACTTTTATTTTATCTCCAACAATAGGATCGTTGTTCACGACTTCACCGACACTTGTAATAAGGCGGATAATCTGCTTGGCGATATGGTATCCTGGAGCAGCCTTAAATTGCAGGTCTATGTACACTTGACTAAGCAGTCAGGATAACGAGTACAACAAAAAGAATCGGAATCACTCTCACCTTTCCACCATAAAGAAATGTTCTAGGGACCATGTCAATGTTCGGATTAGCCTTTATTCTGTTATACAACGCTATAACATGAAGAATGTTCAGTAGCTGCCGTTTATACTCATGAATTCTTTTCACATGAATATCGAAAATGCTTCCAGGATTCACTTCTATGTTATAATCCTCATTGAGATACTGAGCGACACGCATTTTGTTCTCCTTAAATAACAAACGATTTGGAATGACAGCCTTAGTTCATAGATTCTCCCAACGGCTCCAAAAACACCTGCTTTACACGGCGGATTTGATCCAAGAATCCTGGATTGTCTACAAATTCCTTCAACTTCTGCAAGTCATCCAGGTTTGTAATCCAGTCCTCTCCGATTTTCTTAATTAGTACAGCATATTATAAATAGTTATTAAACAGGAAGGCAAGAATGTATAAATACATACAATATACATCTATATATAAATGTATATATGAATACATATATACATATATATATATATATATATATATATATATGTAACCTGAAATATTTAAATATATATATATATATTTGTATTTATCATTTACTTCGATACCCTCCCAACGATTTACCGCCTCATCGTGGCTGGGAGGTGTTCCTGGGTGTCGGACTGAGATGTACAGCGGGTAGATTCATACCCCTGGCAGGGTCTCCCCAAGCTGAGAAAGAGTCCAGCGTTTTCATCAGGAAGCCTAGCTAAGAGTAAACCAATGCCAGGATCCACCACTGCCCTAGAATCAAGGTCGGATGGTGGCAAATCTACCTCTGATCCACAAGGGCTGCTACTGCCTGTGGTGGTGGTGGTGAAGACCTGGGGCAGACTTTGCTCAGGCTGACCTCAGGACTCCAGGGACCCATAACGGCTTAACCAGCAAATCTCTGAAAAATGGAGATTATGCTTGGTCCCGCACAATGAGTGAGGGCAGGGCACTCATGTGTCAAGTAAGTAATTATACTTCGATACTATATATGCCTATATATTTTGATGCCATACTTCTACATTTGGATGGTTTGATAGCCCATCCTCACTGGTTATGCGCACCCAGTATAATTTGGACTTTTTCGGAGTTCTGCTGGTTTAGCCATTGTGTTTCCGTGGAGTCCTAAGGTCAGCCTGGCCAGTCTGCCCCCAGATCGTCACTGGCAACAGCAGTCGCCGCCCTTGTGGATAAGAGGGAGATTGGCCACCACGCAATTAGTTTGGTACCAGGATGGTGACGGATCCTGGTATTGGTTTACTCTTAGCTGGGCTTCCCAATGGAACGGCGAACTCCTTCTGGGCTAGAGAGGCCCTGGTGAGGGGGGATGAGTCGGCCCGCTGTATATCGCAGCCCAACGCCCACGAACACCTCCAAGCCATGATGAGATGATAAACGGTTGGGAGTGCTACACTTCTAGAGTAGTTATATGCATAATTTGATTTGTATACATATATATGTGCATCTAAATATATAAAAGTACCTCAGCAATCACATCAGCAAGAGCAGGATTAGACAAAAGCAGCCAACGACGTGGTGTAATTCCGTTAGTTTTGTTTTGGAATTTCTCAGGATACATCTCATAAAAGTCTTTGAACCTAAATCGGAGAGACTTCTGAAGGTGTACAAAGATGTAGAGATGCAATTCTTGCAGTTATACTTCCACTTCACTTTTCTTCCACGTCAAAGACAAAATAGAATGAAATCGAAGTTAAGTAATGGCAGAACACAAATCAGAACTAACGTGGTAGATTTAAGTAAATTGGAGTGCAATGCAGCGACACCGTTGATGGCATGGGAACAGACGATGCACAAGTGAGCCATGTTGATTCTTTTCTATAAAAATGGTTAATATTAGGACGGTGATTAAAATCTCAACTCTTTATTTGATGCCTACTATAATTATTCACGGCAGGGTATGATGTAAAAGACAACCACAACGATGCTGAAATATTCGCAGAACTTGGACCCGGGTCCAGATCGAACCACGCTTACCCTTTCGGAGGCTCCCGTAGCAAACGCTGCGTAACAGAGGCTTTTGTTCTGCGTTTTCTCTCAAGCGATTAGGACCGTGATTATATGAACACTGCATGTCTCACCTCTCCAAACAGATCAGCTTCTTCGACTATCGACATGCGCCGCATTCTGTCGAAGTCCCCGGGATATTTAGCTGAAATAGCCTAGAAACGAAAACTTGAGATAAACTTATCAAAAGTAGACCTTGGTTGGCGCTAAAATATAAAAACAACATCATACAGAACCTCCAGTGACTTTTAAATATTAAACTTGACACTTACGTCCATGAACTTTTGGTTAATTTCGTAAATAATTTCCAAATGACGTGGAAGCATGGATTGAAGCATGGATACAGGCCACCTCTCCAAAGCTTCGGGAAGAAGGGTGTGATTTGTGTAAGCAAAAGTCTTGACACAAATATCCCATGCTTGAGCCCAACTCAGACCTAAAAATGAATCCGATAACGTATTAAAATATCTCCACATTTAACTCAAGACACATTTTTTTTACACGACACAAGAAAATCGGAGATAAAATTTGTCACCTTCTACATCTACCAATAGTCTAATCAACTCCGGAATCCCAATAGAAGGATGGGTATCATTTAGCTGGATGGCGACCTGAAAAATCGCATAAATTTAACAAACACTGTCATCCTTTTCTAGGTCTCAAGTAGTCAAAGATCTGTTCAACTACCTTGTCGGGGAAAGAATCAAACTTAATGCGAATCGCATCGCGACATCCGTATTTGCTCGACTTGAAACGGCGAATGATGTCCTGCAGAGTAGCGGCAACCAAGAAGTACTGCTGCTTAAGACGAAGTTCTTTGCCAATAAAAACGTTGTCATTGGGATAGAGAACACGAGTAATGTTCTCGGAGAGATTACGATCCATCACTGCCTGCACATAGTCGCCATCATTGAAGAACTTCAGATGGAAATGATTTTCGGCCTAAAAAAGATAAATTATGGTGGATATAACTACTCCATGGGAAGGTAACAATGTTGTAAGTTGACGCAATCAAATGACATGCCTTGGCGCTCCAAAGACGAAGAGTGTTTACAACGTTATTACGATATCCTGGAATAGGAGTGTCATATGGCATCGCAAAAACCACCTGAGTATCCACCCATTGGGCCTAAAAGTTAGAAAGGAAGCTTGTGAATTCATGTCGGGATAATCTCGTCATGACTTCTCCATATCCGGTTAAAATAAAGAAGATTTTCAGTCTAAATGGATGTTATTAATACTAATCCCAAGTGGAAGAAACCTAGCCTTTTCTACGATAAGAGTTGCAGCAACAGGACAAAATCTCTAATACAACGCTCGCAATCGAGAAATTTTATAAATGGCTTTCGATCCCACTGCTCAGCAAAAAATCACAAGAAAGACAAAGCGACAGAGCTATGCAGTGAAATGCGACAGAAAAACTTACATTCCCTTTCTGATCTCTGACGACTCTTCCAAAGAAGTTCACAGGGAGCATATATTCTGGTCGAGCCTTTTCCCATGGGTTTCCAAATCTAAGCCAGTCATCGGGTTCCTCCACCTACAAATTATATGGTGTTTTTCAGAATGTGTATGCATAATGTGAGGAAATACCACACGTGTAGCGCAGTGGTCGGAAGCGTTCTGAAGCAGGCACGAGATCAATCCACGCTCACCAAGCCTTCCATCCCTTCGAGGTCGCAAATTGGTATAATTGGTACCAAACTTGTTCGGGAGGACAACATCACTGGCCCGATACATCGGTAGGTCACCGCGTGTGATTGTAAACACCAGATATGCATTCAATAACCTCCAACGATGGGTAATAAAGTCGAATGCATGGCGCATCCCTCAGGGATTGATCAACGCCTAGAGCTTTATCCTTTTTAACCACGTTAAAAGTACTGCAGTCATCGCAATAGATACGACCTACACTTTGTACGGCTTCGCATGATGACTCCCGTCTAGTATTTTCATAAGGAAATAAGTACAAGAGTTAATACTCACTGCGTGGAAATCACAACTGTAACTTTATAAGTAATTAAGTAATGTGATTCAATGTAAGTAATATCGACGCAGATTTCAGTCCCCACTATTCCAAAAGAGTCCACGTCATCGATCACCCCCCTGTTTACTGCGCAGGTTCTATAAAACATAAAGGAAAAAAGCTTTCGGCGTTGATGAATCCGTGAGAGATGAGCAATGTATTCGACTTCATTAAGCATCGTATGGAAATGACTGAAGGCATATCTGGCTTTTACAATGACTCGTGGTAACCTACCGATGTATACAGCCAGTGCTGCTATCCTCCGAGACAACTCTGGTATCAATTTTTCGAGCCCGGAGCGATGGAAGGCATGGTGAGCCTGGGAAGCGGGATCGATCCCATGTGTATTGCAAAGTGCCTCCAACCACTGGGCTACACGTCTCTCTTAGGTTGCTAACCAAAGCTAACCGCTAACATCCGATACGAAACTGATATGGAGAACGAATTAATGACAATTAGAAGATGACATATTGACAACCGAATGACAGTGATCCTTCAAGCGTTTTTAAAATTAAAAGTATGATCTTGAGAGTTGAAAAATAGAATAAGAAAAGATAAAAAATACCACCTGCCATCCGTCTTTGATGAGCTGCTTGAATATTCCATACTCATAACGAAGCCCATATCCATAAGCTGGTATCCCTAACGTAGCCATGGAGTCAAGAAAACAAGCAGCAAGTCGACCAAGACCTCCATTACCAAGTCCGGCGTCTTCTTCTATCTCTTGCAATTCTTCGATCTCCAATCCAAGCTGAACAGGTGTCATATTTATCGTGGAAAGCAAGTAGCAGGGACGACCAGTTAGACTTAAAAGACAAGATACCTGGTAGAGTGCTTCATCGACAGTAGCCTGTAGCCCAAGATTCATCATAGTATTCGATAGTGTGCGCCCCATGTAGAATTCAAGAGATAAGTAGTAAACCCTCTAAAATAAATAAACGGTCCCATGTATTAAAGGGAAGTACTGTCAAAGGGTACTGCAAAAGACAAAAATTTCTTCGAAGTGAGGTAAGGGTAAAAATACCTTTGGATCCTTCTCATAGTAGTGTTGTTGTGTGCGGATCCATCTGCTTACTAAGTGGTCCCTGACAGTGTTCGCAAGAGCCATGTAGTAGTCTCGTGGTGTCGCGACATTCCGATCCTACGGCACATTACATATCTTACAGATAAATCCACTTAACTCGATTTCACCTAGGATTTTCTAGGCCAGCAAAATTTAAAACGTACTTGATCCTATACTGATACTGACTTCGTTTCACACAGATCCTTTTAAGTGCGCCAATTAGATAGAAGGACTCATATATTTCTCAACATTACACGTCACTCCCAATTGTTTTTCTGCTTTGATGATGTCCATTTCATTGCAAGACTAATATTGACGTATGTTTACGCACAGTTCTCTACTAGCATGGTTCTCTTTCTACTCGAACTGCACAAGGCACGATTTTATTATGTAAGAACTTACCTGGATACTTTGATGGCCCGTCATCAGTGCTTATGCAAACCCCAGTATAAGTTCCTTTTTTCAGAGTTTTGATGGTTTATCCAATAAGAAGCGGTCGCCGCCCTTGTGGATCAGAGGGAGATTTGCCACCATGCGACTAGTTTGATACCAGGACGATGGTGAGTCCTGGTAGTGGTTTACTTTTAACTGGGTTTCTAGGTAGAAACGTCGGGCTCCTCAGCTCGGGCGACCCTGCCAAAGGGACGAATCCCCCCGTTGTACACCACAGCCCAACACTCAGGAACACCTCCAAGCCATGATGAGACTGTAAACCGCTAGAAGTATGTAAGAACAAATGAACTAAAAGGAAAAAAGTTGCCCGAAAAGTTTCTGCGTGGACTCAGCCACATACTGACTTTGCTCAACAAACCTTAATTATGGAGAAGTGAAGATGTCTGTTGAAGGCTTTCTTGATGTTGCTCACATTCTCCACTTGTGCGATCCCACGTACACTAATTTGTTTGCGGCGATCATAATCAGTCATCATTTTGGCCATTGATATAACACGATACCGTTGTTAGTACTAGAATCTAGTCGAGGAGAGAAGATCGATGACCTCAAAAGGTTTAAAGGTTTGACCCTATAAAAAAACGACTTGTAGAACGGGAACAGAGTTCGATGTCGATGAAGACGAACGGTGTCAGTTTTTCGACAACAGGCAGTAATTTTTAGATTATTAGAGTATTTGAGTGCTATGAAACTCAACTGACTAATGGAGGAGGAATTGTCTATAGATCTAAGAGAGGAAGAGAAAGGACGAAGGGACTTCCGCGTAATGGGGGGGAAGAGGGGGTAGGCGAGGCGGGGCGCATAGATCACTACTGTCCGCCACAGTAACATTGTTCTTAACATTTCCAAACGCTCTGTAACTCATCTTAAGTTTATCTCAATCACTATTCCTCATAGTTATTGGGAATGAAATGACAGTGAATGCGTTAAAACAGAATTTTTTAAGCTTTACGTGGTGGACGATAGTAGCCTTCTTGATGATTCCCGATGATTTTTCGATAACTAAACTACTTGTGGACTTGAGATGTCGATAGAGTTATAGAAGCGAACAATGCTCTAAAATTGTTCACCTTACTAGTCACCATATGCCACTATTCAAAAATCAGCTACTGTTTTGGAAGGGCGCATGTGACGTAGTGGTCGCAGGCGCCCTACAGCACATGTGTAATCGATCTCCGCGCCCATGACCCACCAAGCCTTCCATCCCTCCAGGGTCGGCATATTGGTACCAGACTTATCTGGGGGGATAGCAGCACTGGCTCGATACATCGGTAGGCCACCGCGAGTCGTTGTAAATAGCCAGACATGCATTCAATCACCTCTAAACGATGCTTAATGAAATCGAATGCATGGCGCATCCCTCAGGGATTGATCAACGCCAAGAGCTTTAGAGCTTTTACTGTTTTGGGTTGAATTTGGGAGGTCAGGAATTGAACTTTATGATCCAGAACCACCAAATGAATCAATAGATGGAAAATCACTAAATGAATCAATAGATGGAAAATTCAACATGGACTGACTGCTCGTCGAAAATGACAGTCACTGAAGAAACTAGAGATATGGAGAACAATACGGAATATCCTGAATATCCTATGCTCAGCGTCGAAGAGTTGGAACGAAATGGACTGAACGGTGGATACGATGTCGGTGATGATGATTATGACGAAGTCAGCGGTAAGCAATCTGACACCGTCTCAGCTTTTCAATGACACTCAATCTGATTGGATCAGTTGTTTTTGTGACCGACTGATTTCATAAAATATTTAGGAACTGACGGTGAATCAGGCGAAAAGACTACGGAAGAATATACAACAAGAAACAACAGAATTAGTATGGAAAAGCAAATTATTATCGACGGACAACCACTATCAGCAGCTACCGTTCTGCACAAAACAACACTGCCGGATGAGGTTGCCTCATTCGAGCTGTACTCCTCTGAAGAAGATCCGACTTTATACGATGGTGAGGACGTCACATCGTGAAAAGGACGAACGACCGCGGACCATCGACTCGGATCGTCGGCTGTGATGAAGACGAAGATGTCGAGGCGTCTGCTAAATAAACATCTTTATCAACCTCGTGACAGATATCTGGAATCCTGATGTTTAGCCTCCACTTCGTCGATAAGACGATATAGGACCGACGAGACCATTCGTGCAAGATCAGACCACTGAACGAACTTGTCACTAGCGACTGCAGCAGAGTGTGCAGATCTCGGAAATGCGTGTCTGTCTCAACAAGTTCTCGTGCCGTTCAAAATGGGAACTCAGTGAACTCGTGAGTGCTCCTCTCCAGTCGATTCGACTCGTTGCGACCACAAACCCCCTTGGCAAGCGATAACAGCTGTAGACACTCGACTCCGCTCGTTACGGCGCTGAAGGCGATGACGATGAAATTGAGGCCACAATAAGCTCTTGAAACAATCTTGTGTAATCTTATTAACAAAGAAAGATAGTGGTTATCCATACCGATGCTGAGTGAAAGACGGTTTTGAAAACAGCAGAAAGGTTCTCTGCTGAAATCTTCGCAGAGAATATAATAATATCTGATTGAAATGTGAAATATTATAAATATATTATATTACAATATTAATGTGAAAATATTAAGCTAATGGAAAGAAAACGCATTGAAACCAATACATGTTGGGCGTTAGGCGTTACTACTGGCGTAAGTCGAGATGATGAAAAAGCACGAGATAATGAAAAACAGCCTATCTGCTAAACTTACAACATTAAACACAAAGCATGCCAGTTTGAGAAGAGCAGAAGATTGGGAACAAAAGATCACTGCAAATGTTCCCACATGGTATCAGCACCCGAACAATGTGGTTTACGGCGAGACGTCGGCCCGGCAGCTCTTCCTCGGTGTGTAAACAGCAGCGACGTGTACGTAACAAAACGAAAGAACCATTCGTTGGTGGCATTGATGGCGAAAAGCAGGCAAGAACAGCTCAGCCTCCCCGAAAGTTTGTCAACATCCAATGGACGGAACGACAGCTAGGTAACTCACACTGCACACCCTAGGTCGCTCCACATTAAGTGACATAAGTTAGAAAGAATGTTAAAACTATGGCTTGGCAAAGCCTCAGAATTCATGTGCACAGTCCTAGAATGTGTCGTCTATTTCTTTTCCCGTTCACCTTTTCACAAGCTTCGCAATGCCGTTAGAGAAACAATATCTAAAAAGTGGAAGAAGAAAACTTGAGAAAGAAACCGAAGAAATTCTGGTGGAGACAGAACCTCAGAAGGAAACCGAAGAGGTTCAGGAGGAGAGAGGACCTTAGAAAGAAACCGAAGAGGTTCCGGAGTAGACAGAATCCAATGCACAGAATGTATATGCAGCTGAAGAAAGGGAACTCTGAGAGCCAGGTGGGATTCCGGGAACGATATGAGCGAGGACTCGAAGAATGGCGTCAGGCTGCGCTGAAATCGATTCGTGCCCGAGTCGCAGAGGCACGGCCATCATCTTGCACTGATACACCCGATCACATACACATCGGTTCGATTGACGACATCGATCACAGCGCTTCGAATCGCGATCATGCTTCCAGAGAGTGAACAACAACGGGAAAAAAACATCTGATCGGAGAATGGAAGCGAACTGAGCCGCCACTGGCCCTAACGGGAGCAGTCCGCACGCGAGCGCTTCAGTGCGGACTCGGCTGCAACGGGGTCCACGGCGCTCGCTGCTGTGATGGTCCTCGTCCGCTCGAGTAGTTCAGGCTAAACGGCCTGGACAGACTGACCACACCGATGGTCATTCAACCATGAAGCCCATCACTGGCATGCTTTCCACATCACCGTGATCGGCATACCCTCCAGAGATCTCAAGTTCGTTAATCGATACAGTTGACGATGTGAATGCTCTCAAGCATATTTCATCAAGCTTGGCTTTGCGAAATGATTTCATATGGCTTATCGAATATCATTTCATGAGTTATTTGCCTGCTTAAATTGAAAAATGCCCGGGTTTTCTGCAAAGCCTGACATAGCTAGTGCGAACAGCTCATATTTTTCTCTTTAGTTCCTATGTTTTGTCGTTTTAAAATCTACTCAATCAATCATGTTCAAGCGTTGGGTTAATATGTATTGATCAATAGGAGGCGGGTAACACAGTGGTAGTGATCTCCACCATCACGAGGACGGTGCTGATTTGCTCCCTCGCCGGGCTCACCAAGCTTGTCATCACCTCGGTATCGGGAAATTGGTACCGAACTTGTCCGGAAGAAAATCACTATCTGCAATCCAACTGGGAATGCTCCAGCCCGGCTATCTGCTATCCCAAGACTACAGGGAGAAACGACTCCATCAGCATTTAACTACATTCATGATGAGCGGCCCCCAAGAGCGCCCAATCCCCAAGTAGCGGCCGAAGCCACGCGTAAAAACTTGGGAGAATTACGTGTGTGGAAGATGCGAGAATTGTTGGCATCTGCACAGTAGAGGTAAAAGACGGCTCATGTAAACTAGGTGAGAAGAACTGGAGACAAAAAAGCATGTGGGACCTCTGAATCCACGTTTAAAACATGAAAAATCGATGCTTTGCCAGACTGTCCAAACAAACAGCACTAAGAAGAAAATTCGATCTTCTACAAATTTATTTATACCAGTCCGCTGATGGAAAAGGTGGGAGACGGGTAGCGCAGAGCTAGTGATGCCGTTGATCACGAACATGCTGGTTCGTTCCCTTATCGAGCTCACCAAGCTCTTTACCATCCGCAGTAGGGAAATTGGTATTAGAGATGTCTGGGAATAGTTCACTCCCCACAATTCTAGGTGGGAACGCTCTAGCCCGCTTATCACGACGCTAAGGAGACTCGACTTTGAAGATCAGATGAGACTCGACCAGCATTCAACGACATTCAAAAAGGAGATGACGTTCTTCAAGCAGAAGCGTAATACACACGCAAGAAGTTCGAAGCTTTTTTTGGATTATGGATGCGAGGAAAGGAATTGAATACTAGAAGTCCTGGGATCCGCTCAGTAGGTGCGAAAAAGGGTCATGTAAAATAGATAAAGTAAGGAGAAGCCACTTTTCATTTAGGGTTTCCGGTTAGCCCTTACTAAGGTTATCACTCCATTGTTTGCTCCACTCTTATTTTCTTCGCATATTCTCCTATTTGTGAGTGTTTTTCTGGAGATGGAACGTCTAAAGGAGTTCCATAGGTAAGCGAGTAAACAAAGAGATGAAAGATGTCTGATCAAAGGGGCGGCGACAACGGATTGACCATCAGTCAAAGTTGCGTTCGGAGGATGTCGGTCTTCAGCTATTTCATCACTGGTGGGTTTCCAGTGAGCGCTTCAGGAAGCCACATAAGATGTGATGGCGGTTATCGTCGCGATGCAGTGTCATTCGATACTTTTTATTGGGAATCGAATAACAAAGTCGGAACGACGAACAGAATGATGTTACGGACTCGACTTGGATTAGGACAATGGACTAAACTTAACTGTTTCTCTAATCTTTCTTTATCTTCTTCACATTCAAGCCGATCGATCTGAGTGCGTGTGCACTCTGAACGATATAAATCACATACGCCCACTTTTTACGATTGTTTCGTTTGCTTTGCAAGCACTTTTCTGTTACACTTTTTGTATTAAATCGATAGTTTTTTTCACAACAGATGTGTATCTCACATCGGCTGAAAAAAGATATTTTGTAAACATTGCAAATTACAAAAAGATCTAGTATGGTTAAAACTAGTTTTATTTTAACAAAATGTTAATTTAACAAAATGGGCGCGCGTGGCGCAGTAATGTAACACACACGGGATCGATCTCAGCGCACGTGGTCCACCAAGCCCCCCATCCCTTCTGGGTCCGGCAAATTGGTTGGTACTAGACTTGTCTGGGAGGATAGCAGCACTGGCTCGATACATCGGTAGGCCACCGCGACTCGTTGTAAACGCCAGATATGGATTCAATCATTTCCAACAATGCTTAATGAAGTCGTATGCTTGGCGAATCCTTCAGAGATTGATCAACGCTGAGAGCTTCATTCGTTTGTCTCGTTGAGTTTCCCAATTTCCCTGTTTTCTGTACAAAGAGAGTTCCACACAGAGTGTTGCTAATGAAAAGTATATTTGGAGTTAGAAATGAGAAAATTGAATTTTTTCTAACTAAAAATGCATGCCTCATCGGGTGAACAACAAATGATATATTTGGAGAATTCCTGAGGTGCTGAAGTAAACATTTTAGCCGTTGGCTCGTGAAAGAGCTGGAAAAACTCGTACACGAAAACCAGGTTCGTTACGCAAGTCTTCATATTTGGCCTTCTGGAAGAACCCAATTCATAAGGCAACAAATTTCCTTCTGCTTTCTAAGAGCCGACGACTGCCTGTGATGAGGGTGTCGGAACCTTTGCACGACGGGATATTTCCTGATTTCCAGGTCTAGCCAGCAGTTAGTATATCTATGGAGAGATAAGATAACAGGTGCACCTCAAACCTGAACATACGAAATCCGATTGTTCTTTCAAGAAGTGGAAGTGGTCCCCTTTCACAAAGGCAATACAATCACTTAATCCATTCTTTCATTTTTTTTAAATAAAACAAAGTCTTTAGAATGCGTCGTTTTCTTGTTCAGCAATCACGAGGTTGTTAAACAGCATACATTTACTTCCATAGAAAAAACACAATACAATACAACAGTAGCCGACGTTTCGGCAGTATTAGGTTCTAATCTTCCTCATTGGAAGGCACGTAAAAAAGCGGCTCTGAAGGAGGCGATACTATTGTAGCAAAGTGCCACTGTTGCATTGAAGGTGTCCGAGTAATGACGTTTTTCACCATCTTCCTTGAGAAAAGCACTAAGATTCTCATATGAATGCATACTGAAAAGTTGGATGACTTTTTCAAAGTTTAGTAGTAAGGCAATTAACACTTAGATTTTCAGTGTATTGTATAAATTATTCCTATAAGCTGTCAATCAACGTGACAGGCAACAACTGTTTTTTTAACGTCTCTGTGAGTCTTCGCGTAAAAAATACCTATTCCACAGTTTTTTCTTTTCCAGTCGCAAGTGAACTTTTCTGGATGAGCTGACTCATCCGTGATGAGTGTATAGTCAAGGAAGCACAATTTTCCGAACACTAATCGATCATCGTCCACTGATTTCAAGCATCTGCAATGTTGTCACGACCTTGCGCTCATTGTAATCAATCTGAAGGTGAACGGCGATAGATAATTGACTCTCGCAAAAAGCTTCCAACGATTATCGATGGATCCCACATTAGTTTCAGAAATAATGATCAGACGTACTCACATAAGGAAATATTTAGATAGTCTAGCTTGCCGTCTCAGATCAGATCAGGATTAGCACATTGTTCACAAATTGGTTTCTTTAACATCTTCTTTTCCAGCACTGGTGGATTCGAAAGCAATTTCAGACCTCGAATTCTGATTCAAGAGCTTTGGAGCTTGTAGGGAGCGCGGAGAACAGAATCTGGAGTTTATTTCTCAGATATGACAAGCTAATTTTCTGCTGGATAGGTTTTCAGATAACTTAAGAAGCCAACAGAAGATGATAGCTGTGTTGTTTGCCTGCTGTTTAATTCATTAGTCAAATAGTTGATCCCAGTAACTCGTCGCGATACTTTCTGCTTTACTGCTTGCACTTTTCTTTTCTGATCTCGATTCTCTTGCAAATGTTCAAGTGACTCAGAGTAGTTTTTCAAGAGAATATTTGACAAAATGGACTGCTTCGGGTTCTCGTTCTTCTAGAAGAATCGTCACTACGGCGGTGGCTGTCGCATAGTTGTTAGCCACTTGTCACTGCAGTCGGTTAATGTTCTAATATTCACCGAGTCTCCTAGGTTACTGCGTTTCACAGCATGGGATTGATGCGCACAACTAGAACCTAAGGGACAAAATTGAGATTAGAACTTTGTATATCAAAGTTACCTTAATAGGGCAAATGTGAAATTGGATGTGATTCTTAGGCAACAAGTTACGTGTCTTATTTGCTCCTTCTGTTGTGGTCGATATTAAATGGACGCGTATCGCTCCCTGAAACCATTGGGTCATGGAGTTATGCTTAATTTTGGGAAAGGAATTCTTCTCACTAGTTTTTTTTAGAACTTGTTTTGTTGGTCACATTCAGTGTGTGCTGTTCTATTGTTCTATTCAGCATTGCTCAACAGAAGACTGAAGAAGAGTTTAATTTTTTTTCCAGCTTTTTAGGTATAGAATGGATGTTATGATATTACTGTCGCTTGTAATTCTATTCACCACTGAGTGAGTCGAGAAGGCACTAAAACGCGTTATTCGTCTTCAAGAGACAAAAGCATCGCTCTTTTTTTATAAGTCCTTTCATCCATACTGTTTCTGACAACAGAATAGACGCGGATAGCTCAGAATTCGTTACAATTCGCAAGATCATTTAAAACTATACGTGAGCTTTATTAGCTGCTGCGACTCAGTATCGCCTCCCATGTATTCCTCTCCGATATGTGACTGCAAGGATTTGCCCGGATTGGTGTGCTTCTGCGTACACACAAGCATAGCCTCCCCACGTGTGCATGAATAGGAGTTCGGCACTTTGATAAACGATAAAGAATTTAGCACTTGGAGAGGTGTATGTGACGCGCTGCGCATTAGACCCCATTCGTTGGATCGTAGGCGCGAATTGCATATCTGGCCTATGCTAGGACTTACAATTGCCTACCGATCTATTGGGTGAGTACTGCTACCCAACCAGCCAAATCTTGTGGCAATTTTTTCGATCCCGATGGGGTGAGAGTTTGGCTTGCACAAGGTGAGCTATCGAACCAACAACAACATCTGCGTTACAGAGTACATATAACCATTGCATTATTCTATAGATATGAACTATTCATGATCAGTAGAGACAGGGAATCCACTCCTCTCACGGCAAGTACAAGTTCGTTTTTGTTCCATTTTTAATCCCGATCCGCTCTACCTGGTTCTAAGCGCCACACGACTTCGTGGGTTACCTTCACGTCCGTCAGGGGTGGGGTGGATCAATGTGAGAGTGTTCTGTGCACACGTGCACACATCCACGTATTTACTGGATTTGTCGTCAACCCAGCACCATTTTCTACAGCGCCTCAGAAATTGCTTGTTGAAGAAATTATCAAAACGACGAGTGCTAAACGGCCACTGAAATTCTGTCCAAAGGTTTATAAACTCCATTATTTATTTCATGGCTCATCACTACGTCTACTGTGGAGATCCCAGCACTTCTTGCATTCGCTTCATTTTCTTCGTATTCATCGTCCACACCGAAAAGTTCGCCTGTTATTTTGACTTCTGCTTGTCGACTCCATCTTCTTTATGAACGTCGAAGGATGGTGGTCGAGTCGATTCTTCTTGCAATCTTGGAGATAGTCGAACTAAGGCGTTTCCATGTGGACTGACTGGAGGAGGGAATTGGTGAGGGTCGAACTACCACCTTGGTCCCTAATAGACGGCATCATTAACCAGTTCGCTTTATCTCCGCTTTTTATGTTGGCGGAATTAGATTTGCTTTTTTCATGGTAAAGATGAGAGATTGTGATAGTTTTTATTCATTTTCTTATTAAAGTAATAAAGTTCGCGATGGGCTGAGGCATACGTAGTTGGAAGCGATGGTCAAAATTCAACAGGACTTTCTCAAAAACCTAATGAATTATATGCCAAAGTGTTATATTTACAGTAGGCTATATCGCACATTTGTCGCTGTTGGGAACAAAATCATCTAATTTCCATTCATCACTCGGTAACCGTTTCTCAGCAACTCATAGGAAGTTTCAAAAATCATGTCGAGTGGTGCAAAAGGTAACACAAGGAAAATGGGCGTTGTTTCTAGGAATACTGTAGCCAAACTGGTTAATGGTTATCCCTTTCATGACGATGACGACTTCATATTTCTACTTACATTTTCTTGATATCTCAGCATCATTAAAGTTATATTTCGCAATATATACCTTACCGCTAAAAAGAGTAGGCAGTAAATAATAAGTCGAAATTGTGATTATAACTGTAGCCTCAGCTTAACTGGGTTCGTTGCCGATTTGGGCCCCCCAAGATCAATCCCACTGACGAGTGATTGCTGATGGCAAAAGATCGATAGAAGTAGAGAGACAGGCGAAACGAAGGACCCGCATGGTGTGGTGGTGAGCGTGCTACTCCCCGGAAAGGACAATAGCGCGTTCGTTCCCCACCGTAGACACCTGCGGTCCACAGTTTTGCAAATATCTCAGCATCATTGAAGTTTCTTGATAATTAGGAACTCGTGGACTGAGTTACTTGACCATCGTGCAAATGGTAACCACGGTTCCTCGGAAGTGTGACTTTACTTTTGAAGTCGTTCGGAATTAAACCATCTTTAAAATGGAGGACAAATTTAATTTTTGAAACTTCTATGCCTTTCTTGGTACTCATTGGTAACAGGGTGAGCTACCGGCATTTTAAGCACTCTTGTTTTTTTTCCTTTCGTGGAAAGTGGAAATTAGTTTAAAATGTGATATTGGTATTGAACTAGGGAAGTGTAGTTATAAGATTCTGTACTGTTGCTAAGGTGAAATTTCTTGTCTGGAAATTTGGGTGGATCTCGCATCGCCGTGAACTTGGAGAGTTCATATTGACATTCATTCTACTCCGTCTAAGACTTCTTCATCCTATAAAATACTTACTGCCCTTGGCTTCAATGACATTGAAAACAGATACCCCATAAACCATCTATCATAATCGCTGCTTCGTAAGCGAAATTTAATCATGCGATTCTGGAATGGAAGACCAATCTGAGTCAATCCATATCCATATGTTATCAAAATCGTTCGCCCTTTTAGTATGTTCTGGGAATTTCAACGTTGAAATCATCGCGGCTTTTTGAGAACCGTTATTTTTTGGCTGCTCTCTTATGATTGTACCATTTAGATACTCTAGGTATTAATCGTTATGTTCTTAGATCTGATGGGAGCACCAAATGGATTCCTCTTTCCTGCTCTCCTTTCCTCCTTTAAGTTATTCTCGTTAGTGGGCAGGTGGCATAGTGGTAGTGATGCCGATGCCGATGATTAGGGAGCACGGTGCACGTTCGAGCCCACCTCGAGTTCACGAGGCTCTTTATCTCTCCGGTGTCGGGAAAATGGTACCAGATTTGTCTGAGCCCAACCGCTCCCTCAAATCAACGTAGGGAAGATCCAGCATATCTACTCCAACACTCGAGGGAGTATCAACCCGACCGGCATCCAACGACATTCGTGAAGAAGACAACAATCGTCAAGCAGCAGCCGAACCCACACGTGAAGCATTTCAAAAGTTGACTTTGCTTTAATCTCGGCATGACTAATCAAATATGCATTCTTTTATTGATAAGCTAACACGAGATAGATAAGAAGGATAACGTCACATGTGAAATGTTAAGAGACCCTCGTGGATGATGGATACTTGAAAGCTAATGGAATGCAAAAATTCTGGGATAAACACAATAGTTATGAAGATGGGTCATATAAAATAAAAAAGAGCTATTTTCATTTGGCACCAACCTCTAGTAACCAATGCATGTCTAAATAAAGAAGTTTGCTTTTTCAATTTCAGATCAGAGCTCTACCGTCAATACATCATTGACGGCACCTTAATAAGCTCCATTTATCCAAAGATACTAGGTGCACGAAATCATTGAATCAATGAGTATAGTGTCTAAAACAAGTTGAAGAGCCGACGGAACAAACAGGTTTTTTTTCTTCCTTGGATGCCTGTTATACTTTTTCCAAAACAACCACGTAAGAAGGCAGCATCATAAATCACTTAATAACGGCGTAATAGAAAGAAGGACTTCTGGCCAGCACATGTTTCAAATGAATGCAAATACGCGCACGAGAAAAGGGAGGGAAATCACTCAAATTAACGCAACAAATAACCATTTGCAGTGTTAACTCTTTTTGTTTACTACCCCCTACAATTTTCACGGCAGGGTGCTCTGCGAAATCAACCACAATGATGCTGAGATATTTGCAAAACTCCGAATGCCAGG
Source organism: Angiostrongylus vasorum (assembly GCA_018806985.1). Taxonomy (NCBI): domain Eukaryota; kingdom Metazoa; phylum Nematoda; class Chromadorea; order Rhabditida; family Metastrongylidae; genus Angiostrongylus; species Angiostrongylus vasorum. The sequence goes on along the minus strand of JADANN010000099.1, from coordinate 1,922,001 downwards.
TGTCTGCGGTGGGGATCGAACGCGCTATAACCCTTTTCGGGGTCTAACGCGTTCTGTGGCCACAGCTTAACTGGGTTCAATGCCGATTTGTGCTTCCCAGATGAATCCCGTTGACGGGTGATTGCTGATGGCACTAGTAGAAAGAAAACTAGATGAAGGAAAGGCGAAACGAAAGGGCGCGCATGGTGTGGTGGTGAACGCGTTAGCCCCCTGGAAAGGTAATGACGTGTTCGATCTCCACCACAGACACCTGTCCTGTTTCTGGATACAGACGTCTTTTGGTGACTTTCGAACTCAAAGTTTTCATAACGCTAACGTAAGATGTTGAATGAGCCGACCGCATTCCTCGTCGATATGATCAATAACGGCGTCTCCCAACAGCAGACTAACGAAGTAATGAACTGAACAAATGCCAGTTTGTGGTTTTTTCGGAGCTTCGTTATTTGAACCTAGCGGAATTCTCTCCCTTTCACGAGAACTGTAATCTTGCACAAACGAGTTCAAGGTTAGAGCCTGCGCAGAATTTCGGTACAACGGCGACATCGGTTAGGCGAAACCTTCGATTTCTTGTTATGTGGAATATTTCGTTTTGGTACTCTTCATTTGAAAATTTCCAAACCCAGCATTAAGAGCGGAACTCGGAAAGCCGCTCAGTCTGCTCGTTCAATTCTAATCCGTAGGTCCCGGTGCACTGTTCTCCAAACGTCCTTCTGGTCCATTCTTATAGTTAAAATCTCCATTGATGACCTTAAAAAAATGTGTGCTCTTCTCCGCAGAACTTCTCCGAGTCCATATAGAATACTTCGACTTCTTCTTCGTCACTGTTTGATGTTGGCGCGTAAACGACGAAGATTGTCAAAGCCGGTATTGATCCACAGTTCTTCAACCGTAAACTTCCGATTCTCGCTTTTAGTTGTTGGAATGAATCGATGTTCATGGCCACAGCCGAGTGACGGGAACAACGTCATCGCCGACTCTACTGTTTCATGTCCTGAGGAACAGTTCTTCTCCGATGTCATAATCGCGACGTCGTACCTTATCGTTCTTGCTTGGTTGCATCTCAACTCTGCAGAACTAAAGTGATTGAAAATTTTGTTTATTTTATTTTATACGACCCATCTTCACGTCTACTATGCGGATCCCAGCACTTCTCACACTCGATTCGTTCCCTCGCATCCATTATCCACGAAGGCCTTCCAACTTTTACAAGTGGCTTCGGTTGCTGCTTGAGGATTTTTTCATTTAATCTTGAATATCGCAGAATGCTGGTCGAGCAATTCTCCTTGGAGTCCTGAGATAATTAAGCCGAAGCGTTCTCAATTAGGTTGCAGGGAATGATTTTTCTTCCTAGACAAGTACAGTACCAATTTCTCAACCTCGGAGGGATGAGAGGCTTGGTCGGCCTGGAGCGGAATCGAACTAGCACCGTAGTCGTGAAGACGGACGTCGCTACCACTGTGCTATCCGCCTCCTTACGTGGTTGAAAGGTTGTCAACAATTATCAAAAACCGGTCACCTGTAGCGCAGTGTGTAGGGATGCCCTACAGTACATAAGGGATCGATCCCGCGCCCTAGCCCCACTAAGCCCTCCATTCCTCCGGGGGTCGGCAAGTTAGTACCTGTTTGGGAGGATAGCAGCAATCACTTCTACGATGCCGAATGCATAGCTCATTGCTAAACAATTGATCAAAGGCGAATGTTTCATTCTTTTATTATTTATCGAAAAGCCAGTGCGGCTGCGAATATGTTGGGAGCCAGTTCATGACAATCAGTCGGCAGCGCACCAACTAACACTGTTAAAATAATATTTAAACTGAAAGAACTTTTTTTTTCTAATTCTGAAGTTCTCCAAAAATTGCACTGTGTCGATAATTAACGACTCTCTGAGCGGTAATGCACCACCGTTTGTTGAAACTCGAAAGAGGAACCCCGTTTTCTCGAACGGCGCTCATCAATACCGCAATATTAAAAGTTGTTAACTGTTTATAGCTATAGACAGTCATTTTATCTGAATGGAGCGTTGCCATTGTAGGCGAATACAGGAAAATTGCTTAGATGCGCAGTAATCCCTTAGTCTCCTAGTCTTTTAGATTCTCGCGAGATCATATGCCTGAATGAGGTGAACACAGTGTAAGCAGAACGAGAATACCATCAACCTCATTCAATGTTTCACTGAAAGGAAACTTGCAAGACGATTGCAAACACCCACTTAAAAGGGTGGCGATGGTCAGTTTTCAAGTGGTTACCTTATGCATCGAAGTGTCGGGGATAACGAACGTCATCTAGTTCATAACTTCAGAAAGTTTGAAGAGCAGTTGTGGCGTTAAATGTAATTTTTATTCATGTCGACTCGTTGAACAAAAAGGCTAATCAAGAAGTCAGCAGGTCTCTTCTGACATGATAATCAGTCGTGTCTCTTCACGAAGTACTCAAAAATTCTCGTGTTCCTCGAGCAAAGAACGTCACCAAGAAGCCATTCATCTGACAGGGATGTACTGAGACACAAAGACACAACCAAGTGCACATCGAGGCTATGAGGAGGTGAAAAGGTCAAAATAATTCATTTTGTTGCCTTCTTCTTAAGCAATTTGCTATCACGACATTCTCACACCTTTCCTGTGTTTTTGAAATCAGCAATCAAATATAATTATTGTAGTTTCTTTTAAGATTACCACTGCTGTTGTTGATGATTCCTCTACTTTAACTTCCCGACTACGTTTTAGGATTACTGACGGGCTTCGAACAAGCCTCTTTTCTTCTAATTGCCTAGATGGTAACGAATAAGTAAAAGCGTAGATACCATTAGAGAGCCATCCAAGATAAGGAGTCCACGCATCTTTATGCGTAAACCCAACTAGGAGAAATCTACGTCGGAGAAGAGGCGAACAAATACCACAAAGACGAAGTGTCATGCGCTTTTCTTTCCCTTACGTAGATGAAGAACACCGAGCGTTTCTGTTGAAAACGGGATTGAATAGACGTCACTGGGTCTAGCTGGAGTTACTCGATTATTAGAAACATCACAGGTGTATGTGGCACTAATAACTGAAATGGAACCGTCTGCACACAGCCGTCGAGCGAATAATGATGTGGATTCCCTTGCTGCTGGGTGTCATCTCGCCTAGCAGTCCGTTTCGGAGACAAAACATTGTTATTTTGGTGTCCATTTTATGTCCATCCATTCAAGTTGTATTCAGCGTTATGCTACTCACGCTGATGCATGCATGCAGTGATGCAGTTGTAGATCGAGTCATAAAGGACTTTTCACGGCTCTTGAACAATTGCGATTCCTCTCGAAATATTGAAAATCGGCCTCTGCTTGAAATAACAAATTGGTTGCTATCTTTGCCATTTTCAGGGGTTTCAACTGCATGTGTTGATTTCACACCAAACTCCAGAGACATTGTGTGTTATGCGTGCTTGGGTGGCAAAGTGGATGAAGTGCACTTCCTCCGATGCATTTCTTTTTCACTGCTTTTCTTGTTACACTTGACAGCTTGTCCAGCATATATGCTATATTTACGCTTGTCCCATTAAAGGCTGTTCTTCGCATTAAATAATCTACGAAAAATCTTCCTTTCTGACGAGTTCATTGACTGGTGTTTATTTTTATTTTTTTTGTTTATTTTCATGTCCAATCGCCATTGTGAATGATTATCGTAAGAAATAGACAGGTATAAAAGAATGCCAAATTTTATCCTAAATTTACAAATTTGGGGCTTATAAGTTCAAAAAATTATAAACTAAAAAATATCAGAACGCTTCCAAATCTTGACCTCACTGTGGGTGCATGGTGGACCACACTTGCATAAGGCTACTGGCGGTAAGTAGTCTCGACGCTAAAGCAATAGAGCAAAGCCTCTTCTAGTTTTAAGAAAAAACACCCGTCTATTATCTTTTTTTCGTGAACCTGCTGCATATGAATCGGCTGTGAGTTCTTCAAGCCCGTAGCCAACACGATATCGGACGTCGTCCTACCTGGCACTCACGCAAATTTCTCCATCCAGCGTCATGTATTAATGATGTCTTAAAAAAAATTCATCTTGTCATGAACACAGTTTAAACGAAAGGAGAATAAAACACTAATAACGAGCGACATTTTTAAAAATAGTTGTTCTTACAAATGTTCAGCTTTACCGTTTGACTACATCATCTTGGACAAAAAAAGGGATAAAGGTCTCGGCGTTGATCAATCCCCTGAGTGATGCGCCATGCATTCGACTTCATTAAGCATCGTTTGGAGGTGATTAAATGCATATCTGGCCTTTACAATGACTCGCGGTGGCCTACCGATGTATGGAGCCAGTGCTGCTATCCTCCCAGACAAGTCTGGTACCAATTTGACGGAAGGAAGGCTTGGTGGGCCATGGGCGCGAGGATCGATTCTACGTGTGTGTTGCAGGGCGCCTTCGACCACTGCACCACACGCGCCCTCCAATCACAACATACAACCACAGGGATGCTGAAATATAGGCAAAACTCGGAAGCTCAGGGTAGCCTGAAGCTTGCGATTACCCTTTTCGGGGCTGACGTACTGTCCATTACGCCAGTCGAGATCCTTGCTTTGCCATTCTCTCACCAAATTCCAAGCCAAGGAACTCATCAGACAAGCAATCTTTTCAAGGAGACCTTGCTAACGTAGATGCTTAAATATTAATTCTGTCTTCACATATCATGATCCGTAGTCTCAGTCTTTTTCCATCCGTTTTGTTGTCTGCAGCAGCCATCAAAATGTCCGCATTTTCCTACTTCACTGATATGTTGAATGCTGTTGAACCATGATTTTCTGTGGAAACGTGAGGCAGGCGTGCCTAGGCACTATTAGATCGTCACCAATTTAGGGGATCTCCCTCATATGAGGGATCCCGAGCCGGTTAGTCGCTCGATACGTACGTGCTACGTGGCGCGTCCCCAGGTGGCGGATAGGGGGTTAATCGATATTGATTAACACGTCTGTGGGTGTGTGCCTTGACTTAAATGCATACCGTTCATTGGTATTTCTCGGCCTCAATGAGTTTTTTGCTAAAAATTCTCTAGTTGATCGTTAACTTATTCAAGACAAATGTCGTGCCAGGTGTGTTCTGTGAAAAGCTATTCTTTACACTTTAATAATTGACACGATCCTACGAGTTTGTTCGTCTGCCTTGATTGCGACTTGAACAAAAAATTTGGCCATGTGGCGCGGGGTACTAGTATGTCTGCTGTTTCGCACAGTGAGGTTCAAACTCTGGGCCATGTCGCCGCCACGTTAAGATGCTAAATAACTGCGAATACTTGTACAGAGCTGTTTGAAATAGTAATGGGAAGGGCCTGATATGCACATGCTGCGCATTTAACAATGTGCAGAGCGCATTTCTGGAAGGATTGCATATTCCCAGTTTTGATCCTCATAATCTTTTCACAAATTTTATAGACGTTTTAGTCGGAAACATATGTACTATGTCTTGCAAATCTCAAAATTAACACCTCTTGTATTGCAATCAACACAACCCACAACTTTTCTAAATGTGCACTTCTTACACACAGTTTATCTACAGTTACAGTCACTACAATATCATAAGCTCTACCCACTAAAAATCTGTACAACCTTTGGGATTTCTATTGACGAGATCAATAAGAGAGATGACTGAATAATTTGACTTATTCATGATACTGTCGGTCAAATGGATATGAGTCAACAATGTTCCAAATCTGTATCTTGTCACTTCAGACCCAAGGTGATCCCATAAAAGAACAGGTGCTGCAATAATCCTTCAACTTTGGCTGTCAAGCATTTCCCATCTAAAGGCGGTAACCCAGGAATCGTTTCACATCTTTGAAGGTTTTTTGATTCCTATGATTCGTTCCTCTCTTGTCCGTATTTAATGGTCCCAAAGTTCCCAAAAAATCAGCCACATGGAGCTCATAAAAGTGCACTAGTTCTGCGCATCTATGCAGGAGAAGCTGGTTTACTCCAAATTGACATCGAGAATCAAACTATATTGTTGGAGCACTCAACGGATCCACCATCGCCACAGACATTGTCGTCGCCACCATCGTCCGATTCACCTTTTCGAGACTCTTCGACGGGAAGCGAAATAATGTTCTTTTCGTCTTCGATGAGCAGTCAATCGAACTGAAGCTCAGTTTGTGTTCCGTCGACGTAATCGAGGAAATTCAGTTTTGGAAAATAATTGATTGTTCCTTCATTTCTAATCGTTAAGGTGATTTACAGTTATCGTATATAGTCAGCAGATACTAAAAGCATCCAGAAAAACACAGACGGAAAAAAATAAAGCAGAATAAGGAGAGAACATAGGCAAACAAAGAGGATGTACAGGCAGTAAAAGTCACAGAAATGAGCGAAGAAACTTCATTGAAAAGGTCAGCCATAAAGTGGGAAACACAAAGAGAAAGATGGTGTTTTGAGATAGGCAAAATGGATCTCAAAAAATCATTGCAATCTAATCAAGGAGCGCCGAAAAGGCCAAATCTGCTTGTGTGCCAAGGCATTTATAAAACAAGCTCACCTTGGAGCAAACCTATACCAACGTGAAGGACGGTAAGCTAGTCGTGGTCACATTAACACGAAAACCACTAAGAACAGAAAGTTTGGTACCAAAGCGTAAAATTTTAGAGGAGCAACAGTGAGTGCGGTCCACTAAACAGCTCAGACGAGGTACAAGTACGAATAAAGACTTACTGGTTTCCTATTTCAGTTACTCAAACAATTGGGAGAAAAACTCACAAACACCCGATCTTCATCTTCTTCTCTTCTTCATCCGTTTTCTCCACCTTATATCCATTATGGCATCTGTTTTTGCACACTAAAACATCAGCATAAAACTCCAACTATCTCGTAAAGAGTTCATTTCATTGTAGTGCATAGATGAGCAAATATACTTGAGGTTGAAGCACGCCTCATTTCTCAGATTTTCATTCCAGTCTTTTTTTCAAAAAGTCCATAATTCTTAATAGGCGCAAATTCGCAAAGGAAGTTACCAGCATCGGAATCCTTTGCAGCACTTCTGAGACACGGAAGATGAGGCTCAAGATCTGAAGAAATCGCTTTGTGTTACAGTTTGACCTAGGTGTTGGTATTAAACAAAAACCAGTTAAAACACAATACCATCTAAAAAAGCCAAAGACTGAAAACTTTACAAGGAAAGCCTTAAAAATAACTAAAAACCAAGATGAGACCGTTCGAGACAAATCCTTGCATGGAGGGATCGAACTCTACCATAAAATTGGAAGGGTTCTCGCACTCAATCAGTGAATTGGGTTAGCGACTTATACTAGAATGAGGTGAGAGGTGGTCGAACTGTCATTCGAGTTGATAAAAAACCCAACAATGGATACTTGTGAAGGACTAAAAGACTTTTGTGAAATTTTTCAAATCCACATATGCAGTGATTGTGTCTTCATCACATGTGAAAGAATGAAGAAAGAGAACCAATGAAAAATGCATTGCATTTTCTTCCTTAGAGCAGTTCACTTCTGGTCCAGTTTTCCTGCCCGGCTGAGTGATTCCTTGGATTATTAACGTCGAAAAGAAAGGAAAAGAAACACTATACGTAGACTTATCTTCTTTATTTCAAGTAAGAAAGTTCGGCACGACGAATCTGCCTCATATTTTGAAATGGTAAACTAACAAGAAGGACACGTGTAGCGCAGCAGTTATAGGCGCATTGCAAATGGGTTCGACCCCTGAGTCCCTGGCTCATCCAAGCCTTCCATCCTTCCGTGGTCTACAAATTGATGCCAGATCAGCAGCACTGACTCGGTACATTGGTAGACCACTGCGAGCCATTGTAAAGAGCAGATATGCATTCGTTCACCTCTAACGATGCTTAATGAAGTCGAGTGCATGGGGCATCCCCAGGGGTTCATTAACACCGAGAGTTTTATCCTTTTTCTAAGATAACAAGTTTGACCCGACAGAAGCAACAGTGTGAGATTTGTAATACAGAAACTAACCTTCTTCGTAGTCGACACAGTGGATTCTGTAGAACGTTGTGTATTGGTAAAATTTCTGCTGATCTTCTCTAGAACACTTTTGTACACAGTACGCTCCAGCTTCCAAGGTGTCGCACACCTATGAAATGAGCTACAAGCAAGGCTGTTGAGAGGTAGCTTTTGTTGCTTTTCTTTTACTCATTACTCTCAATACACATTTACAAAGTAGCTCCAATTTCTCATATTCCATTCCATTTTATTCTGCGGTTTCAATATTTTCGTTCCTCATCCACACTGTTCACTTATAAATCTACGTCATCTACTTCTAAGTCGTAGTTTCGAACAAACTATATGTAACATCAGAAGCAGTTAGCGTTCAATTCCACCTTTACCAAATGACTTGAGGATCGGTAACATCCTTGAAGCCAAACAGTGATATAGAATGACGTCTCGGAGTTCAACTCAAACTCTTCAGTGAGAATGCATCCATTACCCACGTCACTACCCGAGTTACTACTTTAAACCACATTTGCGAAACTTACAGATGTCACCTAACCATCGTCACCCATGAGCACAGAACAACTGCATTTACAATGACAGGCACTCCTATATAACCAAGTTATGAGTGGATTTATTTATTATCACTTACGAAAAAGGGGGCCAAATTTTTCGTGGTCGACGCATGGAAGAATTACTTTCCCCGCTCTCTCTCTCTCTCTCTCTCCTCTCTCTCTCTCTCTTCTCTCTCTATGAAACCCACTGAGGTCGCACCGCGCAGTGTACTGTCGCAAAAGGCATCTATATAGAGCACGTCATTGCGAGCCTGTTGAACAAAATGAAGATGAAGCAGCAAAAGTGTCTTCTCACGTAAATCATTCTGAACATGAAATTGCATTCCATTTCTGCTTGCATGGAAATGAACGATGTTGGCTATCATCATTAGGTGGTGATATAGCGCACTATAAGCTGAGATGTCTATTGTCAGCAACAATTACTCGCTTTCAACGATTGCCACAGTCGGACTTTATACGAAGGCCTTCTGTTGCAGGAGCTCAGGGGTGGCAACGATGGGAAAAAAGCAAAGTGCATAGAATGTGGTAGCAGGTGTTTATGTAGGGAAATTTTCACGGTTTAGCACGTTTTTTTTTGGGATTAACCCGAGCAACTTCTGATTTTCGGTAATGCAAAAGACGATAGCTATGGAGATAGCGTGTTCACACTGTTATGCAGCATCCCCTACAAATCTCACGAACAACAGAAAGAAATCATTCCACGTGAGTACGCTCTCATTTTATTAGATAGCAATCACTCTGTTGCACCTAGACGTTTCTGGCAGCACGGTCGAGGATAGATAGGTGGCAATGATATATATAGTACCTATGAGTTTGAGTGGTCCTACAGAGGATCAACGCATAATCTCCCAGCTTATTCCTTATCAGAGCTAAACTGTTATAGCTGACCTAGCACAAAAAATTAAAACAAATATATGCCGCAGTGAAGTAACAGTTATGAAAAGGCTACGACTCATTGGAAACTTCCACTCACATGTTCGTAGTTGTTAAATACATAGTGGAAACTCCGTTCCAAATTCGCTAGCGGTAATATACACTTCTTCAAACACTCGCTGTCTTTCTCATCAGAGAGCGCTCCTGGAACACCGAAATTGATGATAGTTAAATATATATAGTGCATTTATTGTTATTATATTATTTGTGTAACTCATTAGCACATCTACTGTATGGATCCCAGCACTTCTTACTTTCATTTCGTTTTACTGGCACTCATCGACGACAATGGTCTTGGAACACTTCGCATCTTGTTTCAGCTGCTGCTTGAGGACTTCGTGTTCCTTATGAATGTAATAAAAATGCTGGCCGAGTGAATTCTTGCAGTCCTGGAGATAGTCAGGCTAAGGCGTTTCCAGGTGGATTGGACCATGAATGCCGAAAAGTAGTCCGCCATGCTGCATAATGAAAGCAAGCCAGTATTAGTGCGTGCGAAGATATCAAAGATCAGATTTTCATGCAGGATAGCGCTCCTACAAATTATAATATTTTTGTTCGTGAATAGCTAAATATTTACTACACTGGGAGATGTATGGATTGTCGTGGTCTACATGAGTGAGCACAGGAAGACCTGATCTAACATCCTACGACTCTTTTTCTTTGCGGTTGGTCGGATAAGTCTGCTCTAACAAACCTATGACTTTAGAAGAACTCTGAGGTCGAATACGAGAAGTTGTATTCCATTTCATAAGAGTTCCTGGTGAAATCAATTGATGCAGTTCCAAGGTCAATTAAGGTAGCGAATGTTGGTGCCCACATCGATGTTCAACACGCTAGCGACGACGCCTAATCTCGAGTTTGTTACGGACTGGACGACACAATTTTCAGCCATTGTGAAATAGCCGTTTTTTGAACATAAAGGCTAGTTTTTTCGATAACTAGAGAACTTTGTGAGTTGTGAACTTGAATTCATGAATGGATTGTAGAGAAGACTTTGCTCTATCGTTCTACGAGCATGAACGATATTTCTGGTGCTATTTACAATGTGTTCCACGGATCTCCCTCATATGGGGGGATCTCGAGCGTGCTAGTTGCAAGGCTACGTGGCGCGGCCCCAGGTGGCGGATAAGGGGTTAATCGCGGAACAAAAGCGACCTTTGCTTCCCTGAGACGCAGGCGGAGCCAGCGGAAGGGAGTCCCTGTTTCTGCTGCGCCGATTTGACACATACTTTCTGTACTTGCTAGGCATATTCATGCATGCGTGTGTGGGTGCGTTCTCGCTTATGCGGATTGTATTCTACGAGTCAATTCGGCCCAAAGCCTGCAAGCAACTGACAGGAAAGTATATGGAGGGCGGTTAGGAGTCGCCTCCAACAAATAAACTCCATGTCCACTCTGGGAGTGCCTGGCAAGCTACCCGTAAGCTATACGTGGGTATCAAAATGCTGAACCCAGAAAAAAAAACGGGCCTCATTCTCCTGACCCAGAAAGAGCCCCCAGTTTCGCAGCGTTGGTAGGACAAGTACGGAGAGGCTGCTAAAATCCCAGGGCCAATGCAGCGTGCCTGGATTACAAAGAACTACGGTGACGATCCGTACTTACAACGCACGTACACTTGCATCCGAGTCTTCGATAGAAGACTTGCCCATGCAAGCAGGAAGAACAAGGTAAGACGTCATCGGCCTGGCAGAAACGGGACGACGCCACCCATTCAAAGCCGTCTATGACACCGGAGAAGAATTGTTCCTCGGAACATGCGACAGCAGAGGAGTCGGCGGTGTCAGCGTTCTCGTTCTCTAGGAAGATTATTTATCTAGCGATGACAATTGACTAATCTTCCTGTATATATACATTCTCTTTCAGATTTGCAGCATACGCAAACAAAGTGCTATTATGACGGCAACATAACATTTCCGACATCTCAAACTTTGTTCCCAACATTTCTCTTCGCTGTGCATTTTCCACGGATCTTTCTCATATGAGGGATCTCGAGCCGGTTAGTCGCGAGGCTAAGTGGCGCGTTCCAAGGTGGCGGATAGGGGGGTTAATCGCGGACCAAAAGCGACCTTTGCTTTCCTGAGACGCAGCTGGAGATCTAAAAATCTAGAGAAGGAACTATGGCGACGATCTGTACATACAATGCACGTACAGTTGCATCCAAGTCCTCGATAGAAGACTCGCTCATGCAAGCAAGAAGGACAGGGGTACGACATCATTGGCCTGGCTGAGACGAGGCGAGGCCACCCATTCAACGCCATCTATGACACCGGAGAAGAATCGTTCCTCGGAACATGCGACAGTAGAGGAGTCGGTGGCGTCGGCGTTCTCGTCAACACGAGTTTGCTCCATGAACATCGATTCATTTCGAACAGCTTACAACCCGAATCGGACGTTTACGATTAAAAAAGCTGTGGATCAATACCGGCTTTGACAATCTTCGTCGTTTACGCACCGGCATCAAACTATGACGAAGAAGAAGTCGAAGCGTTCTATATGGACTTGGAGAAGTTCTACAGAAAAGGCCATACATTCTTCAAGGTCATCATTGGAGATTTCAACGCCAAGATTGGACCAAGAAGGACGTCTGAAGAACGTCAAATTGGAACCCACGGATTAGAATGGAACGAACAGGGTGAGGGGCTATCTGAGTTTATCATGCCGACCAAGACCATCTATGGTAACTCACAATTCCAGAAGCCCCACCCTCAGCGGTGGACGTGGGAGTCTCCCAATGGAGAGTACCATAACGAAATAGACCACATCGTAGTAAATGGAAGGTTTTGCCTAACCGATGTCGTTGTTGCCCCAAAATTCTACACGGGATCAGACCATCGTCTCCCGCGGAAAGGAGAAAAAAGCCGCCAAATTCAAAAACCGAAATCCCAGAACCACCACAAACTGGGACTTACTCAATTCATTAGTCGGCTGCTGCGAAGATGCCGTTGTCGATAATACCGGCGAAGAATACGATCGGCTCATTCGACATCTTCATGTTAGCGCTATGAAAGCTGAGAGTTCGAAATTCACCAAGAGACGTCTGTCTCCAGAAACACTTGAGCTGATACGCCAGCGTGGAATCGCACGAGCTGCAGGCAACCGCGAACTAACGTCCAAACTTGCAAAACACTGCAGACAGGCGATGAAAGAGGATTTTAAAGAGAGAAGAGCAGCAGCAATGGTCGAAGATGCAGAGGTTGGGAAAAGCATTCGCAAAGCCCACCGAAGCTTCGCCAATTACAAGACCAAGATGATTGCACTCCGACGCCCAGACGGAACAGTTACAACGTCCAGAAAGGCAATGAAGAAAATCATTTACGAATACTACTCAGATCTCTTCGATAGCCACGTCCACCTCCCGTCATATGAAAGAAAGGAGGATGGATATGCCGCACCACCGATTCTCCCTTCAGAAATCCGACATGCCATTTCGTCGGTGAAGAGTCGACTAGCACCAGGTCCGGACAGGATAAGACCAGAACACCTGAAGAACCTTCCGCCACTCCTCGTAAACACACTGGCTCGACTCTTCACACGTTACCTGTTTGAACGCAAGGTCCCTACCCACTGGAAGACCAGCAAGACCGTGTTGTTGTTCAAGAAGGGTGACCTACACGATATCGGCAACAATTGCCCAATCTGCTTACTGTCTGTCGTCCACAAACTTTTCACTCGATCCATCCTAAACAGTATTGACAGAACACTGGACGAAGGACAGCCATGTGAGCAAGCAGGTTTTCGAAAAGGATTTAGTACGATGGACCACATCCACACGATAACAAGGCTCATTGAAGTATCGCGAGAGTACAAATGACCACTTTGCCTCACTTTCACTGGTTTAAAGAAGGGCTTTGAATAATTGAGATTGAAACAGTCATGGAAGCCCTTGATAGTCAAGGAGTCCTTACTAAGTACGCAAAGGTTCTTCGTGAGCTGTACAAGAATTTCACAGCCAAGATTTCACCATTCTACAACGATATTAACATCGACGTCAAAAGAGGGGTTAGGCAAGGCGAAACCATCTCGCCAAAATTATTTACCGCCTCCTTCCAGAACGTCATGCGAACATTGGAATGGGATAATATGGGAGTGAAAACCGATAGTCGGCAGTTACATCATCTTCGCTTTGCTGATAACATCGTCCTTGTAGCATCAAACATTAGCCAAGCGAAACGTATGCTTGCGGCTTTGATAAAGCCTGTGGAAAGATTGGACTTCGACTAAATCTCACAAAAACTATGTTCATGAAGAACGGATTGGTTTCGCATGCTCCCATTCATGCTCAACGGAACGAATATCTCGTAATGCTCCAGTTATGTCTATCTAGGTCGGGAAATCAATATGATGAACGACATAGCTCCAGAGTTGAGCAGAAGGAAACTAGCGGCTTGGGGAGCTTCAAGAACATCGAGGATGCAGTGAAGAGGACAAAGAACACCCGACTCCGTGCCCACCATTTCGACTCAGCGGTACGTGCTGCCCTGACGTATGCATTAGAAACCTGGTCGCTGCGTAACCAGGATGAAAGATCACTCAGCGTTACCGAACGTGCAGTGGAAAAGACGATGCCAGGAGTATCCCGTTCCACACAAGTAAGGGATGGGATCCCAAGCTCCGACCTGCGTCAACGATCAAAAATCAAAGATGCCGTTCTCTGCGCCAAACAGTCGAAGATAAGATGGGCCGGACACGTAATGCGTATGAATGACAACCGATGGACACAAACCGTTAGTGAATAGATTCCTCGGGATGTCAAACGCACTGCAGGAAGACCACCGACCCGACGGTCAGAGTTCTTCACAAAGAGCCTAGAAGAAAGCTATGATGCTCGACGAGTCCCTAGAGCGAGCAGAACCCACTGGGCTACTCTTGCAGGCGACAAGGGAAAAAATGGAAGATTTCCTGGCGCCCGCTCGAGTCACTCGGCGATGAAACTACGGGTGATACACGTGATAGAAGTAAAAAGAATTATCCAGAGCAATGATTCTCTTAACGGCAACGAGTCTTGCGATTAGTTATCCAACAACCTGTATAAGATGTAGTAACTCAAATCTTCGTTTGAATAAATCGCTTAACAATAAAGGCGTCTAATCCAGCTTGACACATTCATTTCTGACTTCTAAGCGAACGGTTCTAGCTTCATAGAAGTGGGATGAATAAAATGATCCACTAAGTGCAACAGTAGGATAGATTAAGGAAACAGCAAAAGTTTATTGAACAACTTTATCCATCGTATTGACTACAAACAATCCACTACACACAGCATGTGAAATAATAATAATAGCTCATGGGAGGTTAGGATATCCTTTGCGAATTTCTTCGGAAACCACTGTATTCCAAATATGTGATATTCTGTATAGTTTTTCGCTATGGTATGGTGTAAGGTGCATAATAAAGTTGTCGAACGATCTCAGGCCATACAGGTCACATGGTCACAAGGCTTCTACACCACTTCAGTCCTCAACAATGAAGTTTTCGAAAATAGAAGAGACTGGAGGCGAAATATTTTACAGATACGCACGAGTCTGTTGATGTTGGCTTATTTCTTGCCGAACCCTCTTGCACTGAGGATGGCGAGACGCTTGAGGCTGGTACGCTTCGAGGTCGGATCTTCCAAGTAGTCACCGAGGCCCTCGAAACGCTTTTTTCTTAGCTAAATATTTTTAGTTGATTACTTTTTTAAATTAAAAAAACAAGCTCAACTTTAATCTTCTTAAAAACTATGTGTTTCGTTTGATGAAAATACACTTAAAGGACACCTTCTATAAACCAAACAATCAGCTCCACGACGGAATAGGCTACTGAAATAAGGCACTACTGAAGAGCCAATCAGATCTTATTTGTTGTTTCGACGTATTTTCGGAGCTCTTTGTGTTTGCCACAAAAATCTTGTAAGGCAGTGGTTCTAGAGTACTATAACGTTCTTGGAAGAAGTTGCACCTTTCCTATACGTGCTGTAGTTTCTTTGCTCGCCCTAATCTCCCCATCAAATGAGCACCACCTCCTAAAAACAAACTTTCCCAACTGGATTCCATTTGTGCCGCCAAAAATCGAACCCTTCATTGTAAGAAAAACCTGATGAGAAGTCGGAAGCGACAAAGAGATAAAGAACGAACATCCGGCGTTGATTAATTCTCTGAAGGATGCGCCATTCATTCGACTTCCTCAAAGATGTAGAAGTGATTGAGTACATATTCCACCTATACAATTACTTCTGGTGGCCTACCGATATAACAGATCAGTGCACTTATCCTACTAGATGGATTTGGTAACAATCTGCCGACTCCGGAAGGATGGTAAGTTTGGTGAGTCCGGGGTGCCTGATCAAACCAGCCCACGATCTAACGTGTATTGCAAGCCATCTCTGACACTGCACTGCACTCACCAAATGTAGTTTCCATATATTTGCCATGAACTGCACACTGCTCGTTTGCCTTTTTTGTTGAGAAGAATACTTTTGGTTGACTATATAACATTAACCGCGATAGGGAAAAAATAGGGAATGAATTCTCAATGTTAGTTGAAATGATCGACATGTACCGTCACCAACAAAGAACCAGAAGTAGATGAGGATCATGTGACATCTGCAAAGGAGTGTCGACTGTTTTGCTGAGTGTTGCACAGCAGTACGATATGTGTTGCGATTTCTAGTAACTACTATGAGAATTGGCTGGAACATCGTCTTCATCTGTAGTACGCACTCTTTTAAAACAATGGCACTGGAACCTCTTTTCTAATCGAATGCCGCAATGAACTGGTCTTCCTCTATTCGGTGATGGCCGGTTCGGTACGAGTTCTGTGAAAGTTAAGGAGTGAATAATGTACTCATATAATAGAAACAGACTTGGAGGAGTGGTTCGTGTACTGTCTATCTCTATGTCTATCTGCACAAAAAGAATGACTCAGATCCGTCTCATCTGCAGATTTAATCAATCATTTGTTTGACAAGAGCATAAACATACCTCGTCATAGATCCCTCCACTATTTTCTCTCATGTTTTCGACTTCCGCCAAGTATCGGGAAATTGGCATGCTCAGATAGTAAAATCGTTTTTCCAGATCATCTGAACTCAATCTACTTTGTCACAGTGTATCATCTAAGCAATAGAAGTGGACAGATACAAAGAAAGAGTTGGAAAAACTACTCATTTTAGGTAAGCTATTCACTAACCGCTATTTACTAGTTATCATACTAAATTCCTGTAAATAAGGATTGCCATCCATAAATGGGTTTACGTCCTGTTTGAAAGGGTATCATTTTTTTTCCATCCAAATAAAAAATCTTACAACAAATGCTTCAGTGGGATGTGCTTTTATGGCTAATACTACGGTGGCGCATTATTTACAAAGCCTTCCTTTGCACATCTGAACCCCTTTTATTACTTGTAAGTCCATTAATCGTCGAGTTACTCGCGATGGCACCACTAATTTCTCGACTGAACTCATGTCCATCAAAGATCCCCTCAACTGGGAAACACGAAAAGCACTACGCTTTCCGCAAGTGTTAGCCGAGGCTACGAGAGGATAAGAAGGGTGCCTCTACTGATGGTTCGTCGAAGCACATCCATCGATTTCAAGGCTCATTTTGTTGGGGTATTTTGATTTTAGGGGTAAGCAGAACGAGAAAAATGCTCTGGAGGATGTAAATGGAGTAATTATCCCGTTTCATTATCTAAAAACATTTACAATATTGAATGAGTAATGACGCTTTCCCATACCATTCCTTGTACATATTGCTTAAGTAATCTCATAACTTCCCTGTCGTCTGGTGAATCGGCGTATGCCACAGATCTAAATCCTTCGCATCGAAAAAAATTGCGGGTTATCTTCTGTGGTGAATACGATAACTTCTCAGATGTGCTACGACATGTTGATAATTGGACGAGGACTGAACTGCTGAGTGTCATAGCCGCTCTACGCGTTTTTGTAGCACGTGCCTCTTACCGAGCTCGTTTGGGTGCGTTAAAAATCTATGCATAGTGTATACTGTCTGATCAATGGTTCTGCGCAAAAGTTTATAGAAGAACTGCTTTGCATTGTTTCTAGAACCAAATTACTATGGAGCACTGCAGTAGAGGACGGCAAATATTGTTCCTGAGGTGGTGAATATAGGCAGATACACAATATGCTTCCAACAGTAGTTGTCATCTGAATGTGGTTTCAAATCCCTTACATAGTTGTTGGACTAAAAACATCACAAAGCTTATCAATACTTAAAAACTCTGAGGAATAGGAAACCCAAGCTGGCTACTTCGGACGCAATTAAGTGGAGGTGTTAATTCAAGTCAAATATAAGGTGTATTGAAAGTGTGTGTATTAGTAAAGCATAGAAATATTTATCCATTTTCCCTGGAATGCTCCTCGAAGAGTTGTCCGCTACGTGGAAAGCCCAACCAGTTCACCTTGCAATGAGACGTTTCGAGTCCACATTCACGTTCCATTATATTTAATATAGTGAATCCCGTTTATGATGTTATTCTTGTGGTAATTTATTTCCATTTTCGTCCTAAAAGGCTAAGCGAGTGTAAGAATTTGTTTTTAAGTAAGAATGACCAAATTTTAAGGAATAAAGCGTTCAGTGTCGACCAATTCCTGAGGGATGTGCCATTCATTCGACTCCATCGAACACTGTGGAGGTGATTCTATGTGGACTGGTCTATACAATGACTTTTTAGAGCCCCTACAGTCTCAGGCCTCAAGTTTGCGTTAGCATCCACACCGAATTCGGAGGGAGATAAGAGACTTAGTTATTCCCGGATGTGGTGTTCACCTACGAGCTTCTACATCGGACACTTCTAAGTACTGCTCTATATGAACACAACCGAGTTTTTCTTGAAGAAGAAAACTTATACTTACTTATGGACTGCGAAGAAGCCTGGGCAACGAGTATACAACAGACAGCCGACAAATATACGAGCATTTCACCTAGAACTAGAATTTATAAAAAACTTTAACTTTAAACTTTATAAAAATATCGCAATTGCAAGCTTGAATGAGGAAGAGGCGATCATAAAAAAATACAATGTCTAATGAAATGTGGGAAAGAACGAGAAGAAAACTTAGCTGCTCCAAAAGAAATTGAGGGGGTTCATGGATATAAACAAGTAATAAAGTTGAACAAGTGAACATACGCAACTATAAAGTTCTTTTAAATTGTCAAATAAGTGAAAAAAACCGGCACAACTTCAAAAACGAAGATGAAATAAGATTTCTGTCGAAGCTTCGGGTAAGTTCCATTCAACTGAACGTCGTATTCAAGTAGTAGAAATAGGTGCCAGCGTTCACATATGAGGTGCACTTTGGAATCACCAGAGTTAAAAGATCGGTGCACCTATTAGTGTTCTCTTTGTTTTTGCTCACTTAAATGCATCATGGTCGAACATAGCAATTTCCGGAGGAACTTTTTAAAGGAGCCTACCTGAAAGGTGCACTTTCCAATATATTTTGGAGGTAATGCGAGGGGCACTCTTAATACCTGTTAGAGGAATATCAATGTGTATGCTTTAATTGACAAGCTAACACGAGATTAACTGAAGAACTTTATTCGGCTAGCATTTCGACGTCTTCGGCGTCTTCGGAGCAGAATTGGTCAGAGTCGATTGGCCATAGCTAATCATTCTTCAGAACCCGGTCGTCGTGATTACGTCACTCGAATCCAGTAGAGCACCGCTCGAATGAGGTATCCTCACTCAGCGATGTCCTTTTATATTGTCGATAGACTAATTGACCGTTGATAATAATTTTTTTCTCTTCGATCTATTTATCCTCCCACAGTCGGTATTATGCTGAGTACCGTTGGATTATTATCGTTATTACCGTTACTACTATTATTGTCATTATTATTATGTCCGTACAAAAGGTATTGTTTCGCTTTTGCTTTGCTTTCTGCTGGAACGGATTGTTCGAAAGTAAAAAAAGTTATTATCAACGAACATTCTCAACCACACAAAAAGAAATCACTGATTGAGAATACTTCATGTAAGCGGTGTTCCACCAAAAAAAGATTCAATCCGATGCCAGTGTGGAGACCCATATCCCGATGACGAGCGAGTGTGGACCATCGACTCCGATCAATTCGGTCCTGAAGAAGACGAAGGCGACGAAACGTTAGGCGAACAAGCTTGGTTTAATCAACCTGGGGTTAGTCCGTCGATTAGAGGAAATACTTCGATTGTCCATACACAGGTTAAATGAAGGTCGCTGGAAAAATGTTAGAGGGTTGCCGGACGAGCTCAAACAAGAACACTGCTAAAAATGGGTACAACAAGGATAAGTGTGGTTTGGAATCAGATTACCAATCTAAATACCAATTCGAGGTACATCTTGTGCAGACATCAAAAAAATGACTAAGAAATCCTCTTCGATTTAACTGACATTCTTAAATCCTGAAAGTGTATCCGTTAGGTTTTTCTTTCTGTGAAAACCATATCGTTATCACGCTAGGATTTGTAAAAATCATCCGAACAGAATTCCGTGATAATTGATTTCAAATGATATTGCGAAATATAACTTCTATAAAGCTGAGAGATTTGCAAAACTCCGGACCGCAGGTGTCTGCGGTGAGGAACGAACGCGCTATTGTCCTGAGTTATTTTTGTCTGACACTCCAGTCACTTGAAAATAAACTACATCTATGTAGCTTTAGGTCATATTGATGAATGACTTGATGGAAAACAACATATGGAGTTTTTTTTTGACATCGAAATGCTAATGAAATGTGGAACACTCAAGCGAACGAGAAAAAAAGAAAGCCCGGATACTTCCATGGAGACGACAAAATGGTCCGAACTTTTGTTTTGAGTCTGGTTTGATGATGTTTCTAATTTTTTTATTTGACCCGTCTTCGCGTCTGCTATGCGGATCCCTGCACTTCTCACATTCAGTTCGTTTCCTTGCATCCATTATCCACGAAGCTCTTCCAACTTTTACATGTGGCTTCGCCTGCTGCTTGAGGAATTTCATTTTATCTTGAACGTCGTAGAATGCTGGTGGAGTCGATTCTACCTGGAGTCCTGGAATAGCCGGGCTAGAGCGTTCCCAATTGTATTGCAAGGAGTGATTTTTTCCCCAGAGAAGGGCGGTACCAATTTCCCGATCCCGAAGAGATGAGAGGCTTGGTTGGCCCGTGGCGGGATCGAAATGGCACCATGCTCGTGATGACGGGCATCTCGTGATCACGGTATGACGATGTTTCTATATTTGGTGAAAATATTAATACTTCATCGAAACTTGCTGGGAATATTAAGTCGCTCAGTTGAAAACGTAGGATCTTATGTCCGACATGAAAAAAAGAGTAAACAGATCTGGCAACCATTTCGTATTTTTTGTGGTCATGTAGAACTGAATAACAAGCAGAAAAACGACAATATAGAGTCCTGGGTGGAAATATTTCACCAGTTTCAACGTCTACGATGCTCTCTTTCTCTAAGAATCAATTTCCCACCGACAACCTTCTAACAACAGAGTAGTGACAGCCTTGTGTGACTTGGTACAGCAGCAAGAGTGCTGCCCTCGATTTGATTGCTGGTGCACCTTTAACGTTAAGTTCGGCTTAGGTGAACTGAGAAATAATGATTCTACCTAACTAAGAGTCAATCATCAATAACTATTAAACGATTTTTCTGTTACAAATGTGAAAGTGTCATGTACAGCACAAGGTCATCTTTGACAAGATCACCAAAGCTAAAAGAAGTTCCAAAAGACCGATTAAGGAGCAAACCATTGCCTTCGCGAAAACCGGCGAATTGGCTACTGGATACTGTACTACAGAATATGGCGATGATAAATAGAGTCATGCTAGAAGCCTTATGCTTTTTTGTTACTTGTTGATGTGCGATGAGGAGAAGTCGACATTTTGCTAGAGTCAATTCAAGTCATTTGACAAGTAATAGGGATTACGAGTGATAAGAGGATAAAGGATACAGCTACGTTGATGAATCCCTTAGGAGTGCGTCATTAAGCAGATATCATAGAGATGATTACATGCAAATGTGGCCCACAGAATCAACTTGCGGTGGCTTACTTATGTGTTCTGTTAGTATCTTTGTCCTCGTAGAGTGTGCGTTAACTCATGTAAAATTTTGAACTATCGAAATATAAGTGAAAAAAACAACAAATATTTTCTGTACGAATCGTTGCCAAAGTCAACGTTGCACGTACAAACTGTATTTCCAATGTACTATGACGTATACGAGGATCTAGAAGGAAGGGAAGGTCGGTGATGAGCTGATGTCATTGGAGGTGAGCCTTTGAGGATGTTAACTGAAGTAGATACATCGTGAGGAGGGCAGTTGGAGTAACTCCGGAACACTAGGACTGAGGGGGGAGAGTAAATTAATTCCTAAAACGCAGTCATACTAATTGAAGGAGAGGCAGACAGATCGCCGCTATGGAAACCATTCTGCTCTCTGGTGGGTAGCAAAAAATTATCTGTTTGTTGATCATACTGTGCAGCACGAGACTAATAACGGAATTCATACTACAGGTGATATTCTATGGAGGAAGATAAAATAACAAAGTTCTTCAAAGAAGGCGTTTACATCAGAAAGATGTTGTCAACAGTCTTCATACACGGTAGGTTGCGGCACCCACTCAAAACGTCCTAATCCGATATGCTTACCGGATCTCTAACCTGCAGACTGCTTTATGTTAAAGCGCTTTGAGAACTACTTGATGAGGAAGCCTTCAATAACAATGCTTTTGCTGGAAAACCCTCCAGAAGCCTGGTGCAATAACACATTATTTATTCGACCAGTAAAATTAACTATAAGCGTAGATGTGTGAGCTTAAATTTGCAGATCTTCTAAGCAAGTCACTAAGACGTCCCCTGGTGGAGACTTGTCTTGTGGATGATGTGTTTTGTGTTAGTCAGCAGACAAACTTTACTTCAGTAAATCTGCTTTCAATTAACCTCATCATGAATAATCACTGATTAGTCATTAATTATTCATGCCGTGGTTAAGTGAAAGTCGGTTTAGCAAAGTATTATTTCGCTAGTAGCTATTATAATAACGACTATTGCAGTCATATTGGGAAGAAGTCATTAATACTCGGCTGTTATTCAACAACAGTCCTGCATTGAATGACGCCGCCGGATAAGGTTACTTTATTCGACGGTACTCCAGTTGAGAAGACTCGACTCCTTACGACAAGGAAGACCCACAGCGCGAGGACGAACGACTATGGACCATCGACTCGGATCATCGGCTCTGAAGAAAACGAGGACGTTGAGAAGTTAGCCGATTGAACCATATATAATGGCTTCTTGTGAGCAAAGCAATCAAAAGAGACAATTTTTAGGGGGTTAGGAGATTATTTCTATAACCACTTAAGAGTTTTCCAACATTCAAGAATGTTTTATTTCGCGAAATGCTATCAATAAATCTTTTTTCTTGGGAATTTTAAGCCGTCAACTGCATAACTCAACGAAAAAAACTGGGTGAGACGCTGAAATGGAGATGAGTCCTGAGATGAAAATATAGCTTCTAACCAAATCCCTCATATCTATTGAGGTTTCTTTCCTACTCCCATCCACAAAAAATAAGATAGGCATTAGTAATTAAGTGATAAAACGGCACTGCCTAACATAATTTAGTAAGGAACCAAATGTTTTTAGACGGTCAGTGGCATGTTTCAAACCGAAGAAAACCCGCGGCATGTCCATAAAGAGTTCCCAGCTGGAATATGGATGCGCTTTAGAAAATTCATGGGGTTGATCGGACTCAGCTTGTCCAGAAAGAAAATAAATAACAAAGAAAAAGCTTCGGATTAATTTGACTCACCATATGTACTGCAGACTATTGGCTGTGAGTTCCCGGTAATATAAGGAAGCCAGGGATCACTGCCAACTTATCTGCTGCTTCTATCTGCTGACGCAAGAAGGCTATTTTTTAATTAAATGCACTAAAAGACCACTGTGTGTGATTAATCGTTTAGGGAGTGAATTAAAACCCGACTCAGCACTCGTGTAGATTCCCGACAAGGAAAAAAAACCAGTGGTTTAAGGAAGCCACAGGAAATTGTATTCGGGACTTCTTCGAGCAATTCTATGAAAACACAACAACGCGACTTAAAATTTAATGCCTGGGCAATGAAGAGATGAAGGTGCTGTAAAATATAAAGCATGATCTTCATTCATTTCGAAGCTCTGGTTTTGACCTTACTGGAGGGCTTTCATAAACGCTTTTAATTAGTATGTATTTCTCTTTTCATTTGTTTTTCGTGCAGTATCTTTTGAAATAACGTATAGCAAGTAGAATATGCGTGCTTTCTTGAAGAAAAAATATTGGCTTCCCAACATGCAGAATGTTCGAGCAGTGAAATGCAGCAGATAAGCGTGGCCTTGGGAAATACTCGGATGCACTTGTCTGAAGACGGCCAGTTTGTTAAGAGTGGGGATTGACAGCTTGGCGGAAAGGTCACTGGGCTCCAATTCGCACTAACGAGCAGTAATTCCGAGTCACTACAAATATCAGTTTAATGGGAAAGATAAAAGCACTTAAGCAAAATATACCGTCAACAATTCTTTCATGATTCAAATCGACATTAACTGAAAATCCATGGGAAAATTCTCTTAACTATAGCTAGTCACTGTCAAGAACAACAGTATCGCTGTAGGTTTCCCAGTGAATTGGCCATCGCACGCGAACTTATGCAGATACGGACTCCCTTTGCTAACAGAATCTGCTTACGTTTCGTAGAAAGCCGCAGTAGATTATGGCCTTTCTGGTTTCCACAAACTGTCCACTCTCCACAAACTAGGGATGACTGAAAGCCGAGTGCTGTGTTATCTGAGCATCGAAAATCAGCAAACTATTAAATTAAAGAAAAGCAGGATGGAAAAAGGGTTTGGAATGGTCAGATATAAAAATGAAAAGCTCAGTTACGAAAAAGAAAGGACTAGGAAACATGCTAGTTTCTGGGTACTTCATTTGAAACTGGTCAAAGCAAAAAACCAGATGAAAAAGGGTTTAGAATGGGGAGATGTAAAAATGAAAGATACCGCGACTAAGGGAAAAAACAAGAAAGGAAACGCACCGGCTTTAATCACCTTGGTTACGATTAAAACTAATAAACCAAAATTTCGAATAAATCGCATTCTAATGAGCTATTCATCATCGTCACATGTCCCCTAGCTATCGAAAATTTGTCGTTCATCGTCGGGAGAACTGTAACTGAAAAGAATTTACTTGCTGCAAAATCGTTTTAAGCCAATATGAATTTTGAAGGCTCCATATGGCTTGAATGATATCCGTTTCTTCCTGGGCTTCTGAGAAACGAAATGCTCTGAGAAATGCACTATACGTTACATTTGCAATGTATGTACGCTGTGTGGGTATGTTAGTGTGCTATTTATGTATTAATGTATCTACGTATGTATTTAATGTATGTGAGTCTCAGTGTCAACCTTTTCATTTTCTGCCTACGATAATTTTTCAGGGTAGGGTATGTTGCGAATTACAACCACAACGATGTTGAGATATTCGCAAAACATGGACGCCGGGCCAGATCTATCCCGCTGACGGGTGATTGCTAATAGCCTAATATAACCTTTAACCTAATATAGGTTAGAAACACGGCTGAAAGAAAGGCAAAGCGAAAGACATGCAAAGTGTGATGGTCAGTGCATTAGCCCCCTGAAAGGGTAATAGCGTGTTCCGTCCCCATTGCAGGCACAAGTGGTCCAGAATTTTGCAAATATCTCAGTGTCATTGTGGTTGCATTTCACATAATACTCTGCCAGGAAAAATTACAGTAGACAGCAAAAGAAGGTTAACATTGTGATTTTGACTACAGTTTCAGCTTAACTATGCTTAATGCCAATTTGTGCTCCAAGTTAATGCCGTCGACGGATAATTGCTCAGGCACCGTTAGGTAGAAAACTGGTTGAGATAAAGGCAATGCAAGGACCTCAGTGGGTAGTGTGTAAGACGGTAGCTCCCAGAAAGGGTAATCGTAGTTCAATCTCACTTGGCCGTGTTTTGCAAATATCTCAGCATCATTGTGGTTATATAGACAGAGTTACATATAAACCTTTCAGGTTCTGAAGAGAGCGAAGTCGCCGAAGCGTCAGACATCGAACCATGAGAACATTTCACAACAACCTCGTGTCAGCTCAAGAGTGGAAGTTAGCAAGATTTAAATAAAATAAAGAGTATTTCTGAGTCCTGCCGAAAGTCGGTCTTTCAAAGTAAAAAAAACGCTGTTATGGGCAAGCGTAGGCGATAAAAAATTACTCGCGCCATAATATTGAGAGTGAACGTCACTTTAGACTTAACCGAAGCCCATCACTTCTAAAAAGCTCAAAATTACACACGAAATCCTCCATGACAGTTGCCCAGCTGTTTTCTATGTTCGCGGGCAGGCTTCTCTTTTTAGTCCATAAGTGCAGTTTGCTGATATGCCTGTTGAGTGTATTCTACAGGCAATCCAGGAAGATTGTTCTATCACGTATATCAAAAAATTTTAGATGAAGCACGGCGTCTTGAACAAGCTGTATTCTAACAGGGATTTAGTTGCGCGAGAATCAAATGGAAAACGTGTCTGAAGTTATCGAATTCCGTCGAGAATCTTACCTGACCATTGTTCTAACTTCTGCCGCTCATGAAAAGCTCCGACGAATGCGTTCTTATCAGCGCATCAGCGCTCATCTATCAAAAACTGGACCAGCACTGCCTGAGAACTCTGCGAAATCGCTGGGCTACCACATTGTCACGGCACTCTGTGTGCCAAATATGCATTTAATCACGTCTAAAATGGTGGTTTTCCATGCGCGGTGCATCCTCAAGATTGATCAAATCGCAGTCTTATGCTAATCTTAAGCTCGATATTTTGCTTTGCAAATTAGCATTCGAAGCTTTGAAAAATGTGATTTTATGTTCATGCACTCAACTTATGGTTTGACTAAGAGGAAGTTTACGGTGCACTTCTGAGACTCGACATCACAAGTCATTTCGCTGATTGCTATAATGGATATGAAGGTGCTCAAGAGAAGACCACCATCTATCGAAACTGATTTGTAATATAAAAATACATAATTCAGTTATCGTTTTCATAGTGTCGTTGAAAACTGCGCTCTGAATTGCATAATCAAACTATAATCGAACTACGCAAAACCGCACAACATTGTTGGAACTTTATTTTTATGAGGTTATATATAGGTCCATTGACCTTTTTTTTATAAAGAAGTAGAATTTCGAATTTCGATTGGTATTTTGAAATCGTAATATTCGGAAGAAGGGCGGAATGTGTCTGGAAGATGTATTTCAGGTTACCGTTCTGGTCACTTCCAGGACAACATGGGTGCATTTCATCTCCATTGTTACCCACTGCCTGCAAAAATTATTCCGTAAGCCTATTCTAGTGTCCCGATAAGTGGTAACCGTAAATACTTGCTATGAGGAACCTTACACAACATCCGTTTCAAGCAAATACAAGACAATCTGCGGTTCATTTCTTTAGACTCCTTATTTATAAAGCTCTTTTTCACAGTTACCATCTCCAAAAGGTTGGCAGAAAATTGTGCGAGGGATAACTAAGCAAGCTTGGCTTGGTGCAAAAATAATTGTGGTCTAAGATCGTGAATTACCACAATTATATCGCTAGTTTTTGGTGGCTTGTTTTTCATGGTGGCTATTTATAACTAACGTGGTGCTGAAGTCAACTTGATATGTATATTTTTCAAAAAATCATTGGTAATTTCTCGTTTCAGTGGTTGGAGAATAAAAGTGAGTTGTCAGACGAACTCCGTGTTTAAGTTGGTGACAGGCAATAAGTGCAAAGATGTATGTAGCCCTTCAATGCACAGATATGGCAGCCTATGTTGTGTTCAAATAACTGTGGATAAACTCGCATTAAAATGAGGGAAAACTTTCTTAGCCCTACTCCATCTGCCAACAGCTTACCGTCTCGTCGTGAAATGCGTGTACACAGTTCTGGCCTGACTGCATTTGATCGCGAGGAGTTCCGCACATTCATCCAGGCATCTAATTAAAAGTGAGCTAGGAATCACCTGATTATTGTAACCATTATCTTTTGAACGAGGAACGTCAGACGTTAAAATGACAAGTAAGGATTAAAATGTAAATAAAAGGTCTTTCGCCGTCGAGCAGCTGCTGGGAGTTCCCTCATCCATTCGACTTCATCTGGCGTAATCAGAGGTGAATGAATGCAAATCTAGTCTATACGGTTGCCCTACTGATGTACGAAATCATCATCTCTGTTGTCCTATCAGAGATGTCCGGTACTAACTTGCCAACTTCGGAGAGCGGGATCGAATCAATGACGATGTGTGTTGCAGGGCACTTCCAGCCCCCAGAGCTACACGCGCTCTACCGTAGGGATTAATTCGCTTAAAAAAACATTGTTTTTAATTTCAAGAACTACTTTAAAAAAATAAAGCAATGTCAGCTCGTGATTTCGTGTCATGAAAAGATACACCGAATGGAAGGGTAGACTTTGCCGTTGTCGATTTAATAAATTTAAGTTTCTGAATAGTTGCAATATTGAAGAAAATCAATGCGTAAGAAGGATAAAACTACCTGTCTTCAGTAATGAAACCTGAAATTGATTTAAAATCAAGCAAACGTTGTTTAGTCAAGTTTACTCCACTTAACTACTCTGGTAAAGTTTCACACAAACACAACCAATAAAGCAAGCAAAGTAGGGACAATTCTAGTGAGTTCATATGCAATAAGCCGTTAAGAAACTAGGGTTGTAAGAAGTGCTTAGTACCATTCATTATCAGGATGTTTCCTAACAACAGGAGTGTCTGAGCAGATTCCGAAGCTAATGAGTGCATCGCTCACTGAATGGCGCTCTGGATGAGTTCGTGTTGAAGAAGAGGATGAGAGCCGATTATAAAATTCCTGTTCTTAGAATGCTTGCAATTTCCAGCTGATTCTCATCTGAGCATAATTATTCGCTTTCATTCGACTTTGCTAATGACGCATTGCACCACATTGGCTCTACGATTGATATGAGGAGATTGCCCATATGATGTTTGTTGCTCTTAGCAGGAATAAACAGATGATGCCAGCCACGTCATTGTTCTATTAAGTGACGGGGAACAATACGCTTCCCGTTGTTATATGAAGTGATTGATTTGACGTAAATCTGGTAAGTTAACTGTCGTTTCATTCGAACTGCTGCTTACTTGTATCCTTCTTAATATTCTGAATAGTGGCTCTAACTAATGCGTTGCGCTGGTTTGCAGTTCTAAATAGAAGAGGGAAGTTAGAAGAAGTGATGAGGAAAGCAGGAAAATAACAACCTAGAAAGTCGAAAACTTCGGTCCCTTTCTTCCTATTTTCTTTTTGCTTGCTGAAAAACGTAGCTATACCTGTGCCCTAAACGATTATGAGACGATTTTTAGGAAACTGTTTCACCGTGTCCGAGGAGTAATGTTGATGTAGCGCATTGATTGTGGAGAAAAAGAGCGGCGACGTAAGTTATGGTCGTTCAGTTTCATTTTGTAAGACTACAAAAATTAAAATAAGGAAAAAAGCCATGAAAAGACATCTCGCTAGACAAGGAGTCATTAACAACTCCATTCATTAATTTCAAAGCTGCTTTCTATAGTCTTATTCCTTTGTGGACACATAGGGAATCCCTTTTACCATTATTTCAGTGAATAAAGAGCGAGTTCGTTTTATACCTCATGAAACGGAGTAACTGACTACATCCTTCAAGTGGCCTACTTTTCTCGACTATTTGATTTGTCCTTTTGAAATTGTCTGCGAATGTCCGAGCTTGCTTTCCTGAGAATCCTTTCCATTTATATAGCCCAATGCTAATAGAACTTTAGTTCAGTAAGATTATTTCCAAGGTTTCGAATCTCTTCATCAGGACAGAATAAATGATACGGTCAAATAAGAACTTGGAGTTAAATGGTTCGTGATTTCTCCACTAGTTTGTAGAGGCATCTGTATTGTAACTGCTACAGACCAGGTGAACAGTGTTCGGAAGACACAAACTCGTTTCATGGCTGCCTTCATGGATTCGAAGATATTCGCTTGTAGACGTCGACAAAATGTCTTGCATGGCGGGTAACCAAAAGATGAGAAGGCAATGACGATGATTATAGTACTCGAGTATGTCTACACCATCCAGAACATCTATTCGTTTCGCGGCGTCTTAAACCGCATTCGTCCTTTGCGCAATAGACCGACTTTGTCCAGAAAATTAATTTGGGGGCACGCAGAACCGTTATGGTCACAAAGTTGGATATTATGGATATGAATTATCACTAAAGACAGTTTCCCCATGGCCATTCACAGTGCTTCAAAAACTCAAAACTCTTTTGTTGTTGGAAAAGTGCTAGAATTACATAACGTTCTCACTGATCGTCCTCCTTAAATAGCATAATGAACACCATTTCACCACACCATTGATCCACGAAACTTTCGAATACTGTGGATCGGCAGAACACGACTAAGCCACTAATTCGAGAACAGTCATTCGGACTAGTCGAACACTCAAATCTCCAACTGAACACATTTAGGATTCAAATATTCTTGCTGAAGTCGTCATCAAATTCACTAGTTCGCCTAGCAGAACGAATAATGGAAGACGTAGGCCCATAATTGAAATTTTGAGATTGAATAGTTAGCAGCGGAATGTGAACGTCCTTTACGAGCTTTAATGAGGGAACGAAAATGCGTTGCTCTCAATATAGGCACGGTTGGCGTTCATAAGCAAGGACTATACGTTTTCTCCATTATACCTAACCGCATTTATGGGAGTTTTTAGGGAAGAAAATGGCAGCCAGAAGTGGCAAGACACTTTCTTTGAAGGTGTTAAACAAAACTACGTCATTTCCATAGCGGAATGCAGAATATTGGAAATTTCTTACGCTTAGCGCATCCCCTACAAACCGCGAGTGCTTTAAACGAGTTCAAGGACATAATTCTCACATATATGAATGAAAGTTTCCGAAAAACTCTTCATGTAGAAGTTTAGAGCTAAGGCACCAATAGGTTTATTGAACACAAAGGACTTTGTGTTAGTTCGTGCTGAGCTTTCAGTTTTAGAAAAGAATTTGAGTTAATGAGTAGAGTTATCTAAATTGAAACCAAACACTCCACTAGGCGTGTATAGTACACAGAAACACAACGGAGAAGATTTTGAAGTAGAAGTCATATCCTCGCACAGGAATCCAAAACATCAGTGCGTAAAACTCTTGAAGCGTTTTGGATTAAATCCAAAAAATCCAAAAAATGAACCGCAAGAAAGAGTGCCTGGTTATCATGCGGGACCTCGCTCCATATCTCAGACTGATTCAATGACCTGGCCGAGGTACAGTCCTAACCCATGTAATACTCTGCGCGGTTACTCTCCACCAACTAATTGGAATACCGCAACGATTAAACGGTGGGTGTTTAAATGAAGCTGTTTATTATGCGAATGCAAATTTATGTGTTAAGTCTTATCTGTCAGGGTTATGAAAATCTTTGGCTGAGTAGATCGCATGACAATTAGACCTTTCCAGGTTCTGATGAAGGTGGAACCGCCGAAACGTCAGCTATTGTATGCTAATTAATTCTGTAATGAAAGTCGGTTTCGGGAAGTTGAGTTCGTCATGAAGGTGGTCACACCACCGGATGACGATCTTCAACTGTGGATCGCACTCTGGCACTCATGAACACTTCCAAATAAGTGTGAAAACGTGTAATTTCATAAATCACTTTAGAAAAAATATGATAAAAGTAGGTGTTAGACATATTTCATCATAAAAAAAAGGCGTATAAAGAACCAACGGTTGAGCCACAGACCGTGCATGTATTATTCCACGACATCTCTAACCACTGCGCTCGCATGTAAAGAAATAGCTAAAATTTGACAGCAAAGTTGATAGCAGCTATGGTTTTTTAAGTGCTTGAAGGGCTATAGCGGATATATGTTAAAAACCGTTCACCATCAGGTCACATTGGATGCCAGGAATCTAGCAACATCCGTCCTTTGTAAAAGGGCACCGCCGAATGCAGTTCCCTACTCGAGCGGTGCTCCCACTTCACTGGGTTCGATTCGGTGCGACAACAAACAAGTTAATCGCGAGAACGACCACATGTGGGGACTACGGACTCGGATCGTTCCAGCTCTGAAGAAGACAATAACGTTAAAACATTAGTATACTAAAACGTATACTAAAACTTCTATGCCATCCTCGGGTTAGTGTAGTAATCCTAGAATGTACAGAGGATGTAATTGAAAGAGAAAAAAATCACTTTAGATTAATAACTAGTTTGAAAATAAGTGCAGGAAAGTATAGCTAGTAAAGAACGAGAGCTGAGTAATTACTGAGTAATTGGCAGATACTGCAAGCGGTAGCAAACTGTTTGTTTTTTTTTGGCAATGAGTTTTCTCAGGTGTACTTTTTTTTATTCTGAATTACCATAACAGAGAGTTACACATGAGAAGATTCTAGGAATCGTAACACTTTAGAACAACATTGGTCCTTCTAGAAAACCT
Source organism: Angiostrongylus vasorum (assembly GCA_018806985.1). Classification (NCBI taxonomy): domain Eukaryota; kingdom Metazoa; phylum Nematoda; class Chromadorea; order Rhabditida; family Metastrongylidae; genus Angiostrongylus; species Angiostrongylus vasorum. Next base: position 1,890,098 of record JADANN010000099.1, on the reverse strand, counting down.
GGCAATTTGGTAGTGATTTTGGAAATCTTAAAGTTCCTTCGCTCTTTGCATTCTTGTTTAGTTTCTTCAGATTCTCCCTTTCCGTTAATGGCGAACGACGACTGGAAAGAAAGCGAGAGAAAGAAAGAGGTAGATCAGTCCAGCGTCAAAAAAATCGCATCGCGTTCCAGAAAGGTGTTAAAATGAAGGGCAAGTGAGCTAGCGAGGTGCAACAACGTCTCTGAACAATGAGGTTTTTGTGTTTTTCTTACTAACAAAAACCAAAACACAATTTCACAGTATAATCCGTTCTTACTGGATCCTCTCAAAGCGTTTGCTTTCTGAGGAGGACGTTTTCAGATAGTACTGACAAATGGTTGGAGCTTACTGCAGTACCACGGGTGGCATTTCACCAGCGAGTTCATTAAGGCTCATTTTTTGTGGAAGGTTGCTGGTCGACAACTCCTTAGTTTGCTTACTGCTTCGTGATAACTGGCAATCACGAAGAACTAAGATTGATACTGGTGATAACCCTTGTCTTTGCGAAATTAGGCTCATTTAGAAATAATTTTTGCGGCGATCAGGTGGTCAACGAGAGGTGAGCATCATTAAGGGTAGTATTCAACAATTTTCTCCCACTTTTTTGTCATGTTATGCCTTCTTACAAAACTTCTAATGGACCCTTAAAACGGTCAGTGTCGTTTCGCGAAGTAAGCAGATCGGTAATAGCTGAGATGTTAGTACAAAGTTTTGTAGAGCTGCCCCGAACCTTATGACAGGCTATATGGAGAAAAACTAGAGACATTCTCGATGTTTCTCAGATTACATCGAATGAATGGTGAGGAAAGTGGATAAGGAGGTACACTGCAATGGAAATTCATAGCAGCTCTTTTCCTAAGGAAGGGATATTTTATAAAAATTCACATTGAAACCAGCGCATTACTAGTAAAAAAGGGGATAGTTTATGTGAACACAGGCTAAGAACATTTTAGCGGTCGTTAGCTTTGATCATAGAAAGAAAGACTATTGGGAGCGAAACTCTAACCGAATTCAAAAGTTCTTACATTTTGATCATTAGAAATTACACAAATCTCGTTAGTTTTTGGTCAATTCCTGTTGCTACAGCGGCCGGTCTCACAAGTTGAAAGCAAAGATAAAAGCTAAAAGGATAAAGCTCTCGGCGTTGATCAATCCCCTGAGGGATACGCCATGCATTCGACTTCATTAAGCATCGTTTGGAGATGATTGAATGCCTATGCGTTTACAATGACTCGTGCTAGCCTACCGATGTATCGAGCCAGTGCTGCTATTCTCCCAGACCAGTCTAGCACCAATTTGCCGACCCTGGAGGGATGGAAGGCTTGGTGGGTCATGGGAGCTGGGATCGATTCCATGTGTGTGTTGCCGGGCGCCTTCGACCACTACGCCACACGCGCTCTTTTGGAAGCAGAGATGCCTGCCAGAAATTAGGCCACTTTCAAGAAGCGACTCTCTTCTGTCGCCATGGTGTTGTCATCTACGTTGGTTTCTCGTCATGAACGTATAGGAACTAAGAAGCCCGTTTAGGTGTTGTTTCCTTTTGTGGCGATAACAATTTTCATAATCGTTATTTGTCCATATTCGGCTAATTGTATGCTCGTGACCAGCTAACAATCGGTCCGCTAAAAAGGGAAATGTGCGCGGATGGCTACCAACTAAGAAGTGAGCACGGATACATTTTCCTTGAGTTGCATTGAGGTCACAGTGAAAGTTCCCTGTGGATATCTACTAAAAAGTATTTATCAGTAAGGGTAGCCTAAAATATCTATTGAGGAGAAAAGAAAGTAGATTAAAATGCTCGCTCCTTTAGCCGGTTTCCCACCTAGGAAGTGGAATGCTTTCGATTCCCGGAATAACCGGAATTCTTAGTATACCTGCAACGAGGTTCCAATTATCGAAAATCTCTAGTTACTTTTCTTACTCTTCCATTTCTTTAGACGAGTTTCATAAGTTTCCACTGCTGATGATGGTTAAAACTGCTTAACCGAACCATTTTTTGTACCAATGTGAACTTCTTTGTAGAAGAACTTCAAAGCTAGTAAGAACCAACAACTTTGTGGGAAAGAAGACGAAAACAAAGAGATCATGCTTAAAGGACTTCCCCTGCATCTAATTTCGCGCTATATTGTGGAATCAGGTCATTAGATTGGATCAGAATATTACCACAAGCATGCTGAGATATGAGCAAAACTCGGAACAGGCGAATACCTGGAGGCTCACGTGCTATTTACCACACTAACCGAGGCCCTTGATTTGCCTTTCTCACAGGGAACGTTTTTGCTCTGGCAATGCTATCAGCAGTCACCCGTCAACGGTAATGATCTGGGGAGCACAAATCGGCATTGAAACCAGTTAAGCTGAAGCTGCAATCGAAATCACAGTATCTTAACTTCTATACACTGCCTAACTCTTTTTACTGAAAAAATAAATAAATAAAAAAGGAAAAGAAAAATTGAAAGAAAGTCAAGACCGTACCAGGATGCAGTTCTTAGGTTAACGATCAAAAAACTAGGAGAGCCATTGCGCACTCTAAACTGTTGAAAATGAGGTAAACCACACACTTAATGCTTTTCAACGACAACCGATGGGTAAAAGATGTCAGCGCCTGGACTCTTCGAGATGTGAAAAACACAGTACGAAGACTGCCGGTACCTCTTCAGGATGACCCTAAAGAAAGGTGTGAAGCTCAGCAAGTGTTTAGAGCGAGCGGAACGCAAAGAGTTACTATTGCCCGCAACAGGGAGAAGTGGGAAGTTTGCTGGCGCCCACTCGAGTCACTCGACGATCAATGGGACGACAGATGATCAGAATGTATGTGCATTTTGGCGACGGCGGCTACGAATGTACTGTTTGAGAGACTACTCCGAATTGAGATTTAACGAACCACGCAGCATATTCCACTTGATAAATTTTTTGATTCGTGTGTACATGCAATGAAAGAAGGTCTCTTATGAGTAACTGACGTTCGTCTGGGGATGTAGCTGCCATTACTTCTTCGTGTTGTGTGCTCCTATGATTGAATAGAAATTTAACGCCCTGCCCTTTAAGAGCTGCAATAATTTTTCATAGCGTACTCGGAAGAAAGCGAGCGAAAATGTGAATAAGCGATTAGGTAGAAGTGCATGAATTCCTTCCATTTCATTCCTTCACGTAATCATAAAGAGATTCACAAGCGATGTTAAGCGAGTTTCGACTTGACTTGACTCGGATAAACTTAGGACTGGGCGCTTGAGCTTGCGGTTGATGTCCTGTGGAAATATAGGACTGTTTAGTCATGGACCAGTCAGATAACTTTGCATTGTAACTGTGGCGACTTCACCTATTTGAACATTATGTGTTGAAGTGCTTCATGGAAATGAAAAGTACCAACCCTAGAGAAGTTGACATGCATACGATTTCAAGGTTCTAGATTCTCTAGGAGATGGGAAGTATGGCTAGAATGTGCTGTGGTATCACCGTCTCTTTAAGAATTCACCACCATGAAAACGTGCGTGATTGGCTGTTTTTTAAATTTTAACTATATCCTACGTACGACTTTCTATTAGCCTCGGCATTGATCAAGTAATTCTTCGTATTCTTGTTAAGCAAACACGAGGTGTTATTTTAATTCTTTATTCACGAACAAGCTGACGTTCCGGCGGATTTCCTCTTCCTCAGAGCCTGGAAAGGTCAAGTTGACAGCAATTTACCCGGCCAAACACCTCCATAACCGTTATGGAGGTGTTTGGCCAGGGTAAATGCTGTCAACTGACCTTTCAGGCTCTGAGAAGAAATCCGAAACGTCAGCTTGTTCGTGAATAAAGAATTAAAATAACACCTCGTGTTTGCTCAACAAGAATACAAAGAACTTTAACTACATCGCCTACTTCCTATAGTCCATGAAGAATGAGTGTATTTGGGTTGGTGGTGAACGCTCCTAATCCACTCCATAATCGTTGATTGTGCAGGTAAACATCGGCGTCGCTATTGTTGCGATTTCCCTTCAGCTTTGTTTGTGCTGTAGTCTAAAGACCGAAAGAAACGTTCTCTGTTAGTAGTCAGTTTAAAAGTGTTATTTCGACAATTTTACAGTCTTTATATATAAGCTGGCTTTCAGCTGGTCGGCAGAGTATAGAAAAATCTGAGTACATTAAGTGGCGTCAACGTAAGCATACTTGAGAGCAGTTCGTAACGACAAATGTCTCAGAGACTTGAAATTATTGGTATATTCACTAGAAAAAATGAGATTCAGTTCATGTACTTGAAACGGAGGCAAAAACTCGACTACATCGGAGGTGGGAGCACTTTTAGTGAACGGAAGACTGAAAGCAGCACGTCACATGATGCGGAACAACCGAGGACCATCAGGTCTCAAGTCGTGCTGCAGCTGACAGAGCAGCTTCGAAACGTAATGAAAGCACAGCGACGAGAGCTCAGCGGAAAGAAACGTCCGCCTTCTCTTGAAAGTGAACAAGTAATTGTAGTGAAACGAGGAAAAAAAGTAATTATTGCCTGTTTATCCAGTGGAATACCACCCATTTTCTTCTGGTCGCTATGATGATAAAACTCTGAATATACTTCTTTCACTGCTCTATCACATTATATGTAGGATGGAACCACTCAAAGTATTGAAAATTCATCGAGAACCTCTTCATAGCTTGTCAAGCCGCATTGTTCGTATTCACTTTCTTAGTGTAAATTAAATCGAAATAAACTGAATTTAGCATGGCATCAAGGATTAGAAGAAGGGACAGGTGAAAAAATATGAGCTGAGCACCGGTTGGAAAACATGAATTTGAAGCGCTATTTTTAGCACTTTTAGAGACACAACTAAGCTTCAAGCTCCAAAACAAGGCCATTTTTTCAGGTCTTCTTAGAAAATTGTCAACACTGAACGCTTTGAATGAGTTGAGCTAGTAGGGCTTTATCCTATAAAGTGGTCCGCTCACTTGGTTGGTTGGCAATTTAACAAAACCATGAACAAGAACCGAATTATTTTGGCGCCTTTAAAAAATCTAAGAATAGCGATTTCATTAGAATATCTCCATTTCAACAGGTTTATCTTGTCTCAAGCCGTCATTTTGAGTAATTGGCTTCGTTCGTATTATGATCCCGACGAATAATTTCCTGGTGTATTGACAACAAGTACGGATATATCGCTGATTCAATAGAGAAATATTCTTGAGTTGCTCACATCTAACGTGAATAGGGAGGAAATTTGTTTTAGTGCAACTAACTAAACTATTGGAAAACAATAATTTTGGTGTGTGAAGCATCACGCCGTAATCCATGCTTTACATGAGCTTTTCAGAAGGGCGACATCAGATTCATCAAGAGAGAGAAGACGTATTTGGGTCATAAAATGAAATTAACTAAATTAATTAATTCAAAAGATAGAGCTTCTTTATATAAAATGACAGCTATGGATTTTCTGGTTCTGCAACGGGTTTGAAATGTACGATGGCTATCTATCAACCTTTCTGGCAGTGCAGTAGAAAGCGTAGGGTTTGAACGGTCATGAAAAAGTGGCTGCTCACTCCGAAATCATCATTTAAGCCACGAGCATTCCTAATTTCGTATTTCCACATAGACTTTTCAGGATGAACGCGAGTGACACTGTATCTGCTGCTCTTACATTCTGCTTGCCTTCACTTATGTGTATTGCACACGGTTGGAAGGAAACTTATACTTCGAAGTCGTCGTTTTTCCTCAGACGAGATGCAGAGAACAGTTTTTTTTCCAAAGATAGAGTAAGTAACTGTGGTAAAAAAATGTTGGGTTTTAAAATTATCATATTTTCGTGTTTTGTTTTCAAATTGTTATTATTATTTACTATTATTATTACTATTATGTTGTTGGTGAACATTCCAGAGATGCCAAGGCTCACCGAAAGCCCACTGTAGCTTTCAGGAAAACCACTTCTTCCACTGCGCGTTTTTCACTGAGCATATCCCTACCAAGAGCTCTTTCAAACCTCTAGTGTTTGACAAACAGAGTCTATACAAGTCAGAAGATGCCAATTATATAAGAAAACCATTTAATAATCTTTTTTAAAAAATATCAGTTCACTAATGAGATGAACAATTGGCACACCAGAGTCCACGACGAAAGAAAACAGCTCGAATTCACCGGAGAAGGTGAGTTGCAAAGTTTTCATATTCTTCATCTCCAGTATTCTGGCCGAGCTTTTTTCAGTGTAATAGGGTGCCCAGAAGAATAGGCCTTTTCGCGAAAACCAAGGTAGTCATTGTTCCGTCGTCCTTTAAGTAAAGCAACTTCAGAGAATTTCAGGATTCAGTTAAATTAAAAGCTTTGAACATCACTAGATTATAATCTCGATCTATTATCAGTCAATAATCTTAAGAAATTAGAAAAAGATTATCAGTAGATAAAAAATCAATTAGTGTCTCGTCTCAATAATTCTGCTCAGGAAAGTTTTTTCGTCGACGGGCATTTCTGCAGTACTAGACATTTTCTATGCTTCTCTATGGTATTGATTGGTGTGGCTACAGTAACACTGCGCACTACATTAATCTTCGGATTGGTGGGAACGAAAATGATATGATCGCTCTTCATTAACTACTGCAGCCATTTTTATCTCATTTCACTCTTCACAAGAAGTTGAGGAATGTGGCGTTGAATAATTTAAGGTGTACCACATCGTGGCAGTCTGTTCTCACATTAAGGATTGATGCCATAAACGTCATTAACGATTGGTGTCATGGCAGAATATGGAATGACGATATTCCGGTCAGAAGTGGCAGAAATGAAGCAACATATTGCACCTTCGCGATATTTCAATGAACCTTGTAGGCTTGCAGATAAAGTCCGTTGTGCTGACATTTCGAGACTTTGCTTAATTCCCACGTTGCCCAACGTCCTAAAATTAATCCTCTTCTAGATGACACAAATACAACAGACATGAGGCAGGTTAGACGCTAGTTTCTCAACATATGGCACGTCTTTCTTTTGTACAACACGATCTTGGTGGTATTCCGATTGTTGCTCGTCAAGGGTGAGAATCACCGGAAGGAGCTTTCATCATGGGGGCTTCGTATGTTTTCTTTCCATCTTTCGAAACATCATGCAGAAACACTGTTCTTTCCTGTAAATAGTCTCTGAACGTTTTTCTACACAGCTTTGAAAATTATGTGTTAATTGGCAATTCTCGACCGCCTTTGGAGCCCTGTCCAATGAACCAGATTGGAATCTTTCAACGGTTTACAGTCTCTCTAGTTTATTTTTTCGTGAAGAAGTTTAATGCAGTCCTCGTCTGAGTCGTTGAAGTTGTCATTATCCGATTTTTTCTTCGTTAAAGTCGGAAAAAAGTTGGAAGCGTCCCATTTATTGTGGCTATAAGAGTTCGTTCCACGGAGGTTTATTCCTTTTTGTAAGAAAACAAGAGAGTTCGACATTGTTCTATGTAGAATTTTAAAATGACAATGACATCGGCTAGGTGAAGCACTCTGATTGGCAATGATTTGTTCAATTTCGTCGCATCACTTTTCACAACAAAACGTCCAGCGATTTAAATAGGCACATAGTGGGTACTCTGAATAGTACAAGTGTTGAGATGGCATTGGTAGATAGAAAACTAGGTAGAAGACAAGCGTAACGATGGACCCGCATGGTGTGGCGGTGAGCGCGTTAGCCTCGGAAAGGCTAATAACGCGTTCGTTCTTCACCGCAGACACCCACGGTCGGGAGTTTTGCAAATATCTCAGCACCACTGTGGATGTATTCCACACATAATACCTGCCGTGAAAAAATTATAGTAAGCACCAACTAAGACAAAGCTAACTTTGAGTGCACTATATCGTAATGGTCGATTCAGGTAGTCTTCCAGCTTGTTAACTCGTATCCAATCGGTGCATCTCCATTACTAGCATTCTGGGAACGTTGCAGTTTAAGCGGCCTATTATAACTATCTTGAATTCACTTGGTTTTATTCTGCAAAGCTTCTCCAAATCCACAAAGGACAGCTTAGTCAGATCCTCGTCGTGGTATGACGTTGCGGCGTAGATGAAGGAGATTGTCACAGCACACGTTAACTCATATTGGTCCAACCATGCACTGCCATTGCACTGGTCCAGTGCCATTTACCAAAGCCGTGTTTCTAGTGATAAGATCTGAAACTCCCTAAACCTTTCAGTCATGTGTTTTGAGGTCTCTTTTTAAGTTTTGTCAGTCTCATGACGTTGTACCTCTACTTTTGGATTTCACCATCCTGGAAGTTTCCGATGAGAGCATGTGTGCGTTGTGAACACAAGCCTTTCTTGTAATTTTTCCAAAAAATCGGAGCCTGATACATATCTGATGTTATTTGTCAACCAAATTTGAGACATCAGTTGGCAGTGAAGATGCTTAGAATACATCTGCATGCATTTTATTCTCGCATTTGTAATGAAAGACTCGAGATTGAAGCAGCGTCTTGCTGAAAAATTGCAAAAAAAACATCCAGAAGCAAGAGTTCATTCACAGAACAAAAAGAAACGTTAGCTAATAGAAATAGCTTCAGGAAATAAAATACACCCAATTCTTGGCAGTACTTCCCGACTGCCTGTAAAAGGCGGAGCAATGAAACACCACGAATAAAACCTTTTTGCTGAAGCACAAGCCTTTTCTTATGTTCCAATTACTAAACCAATCGTTGATGAGGTTCGTGAAACGTCATAGTAGTTCTCGCTTGCAGTTTTTTCCATTAAAAATTCGTTCATTGACGTATTTGGAAGCATTCAACATTCTAAGACGTACTAATCATTGACGTCGCCCTTGTGTGTTTGAACCAGATGTGATCGTTTCACTTGAAAAAAATAAAACGAAAATAAAGCCCTCCAACATGATTGTTAAGGGGCCTGAAGGGTTCCCGAACTTTCTACCCCACCAATCACTTCTTCACTTCACGTATCTGTCAGTGGCCGTGATATCAGATAGAAAAACCGAAGATAACGGAGATCACCTAAAGCGCTGTTGAAAGATTATGCTTAGAACATGTGGAACCATGAAGGATACAGGGAAAAGCGTTCAGCCGTAATCACTCATTGTCAGATGCTCAATGCATTCGACTTCATCAGTCATCACAGAGGTGACTGAATGCACATCTGGCTTGTAAAATGATTTTCCATAGCCTGTGTATTAAGTTGGTGCAGCTTCCCTCCCGTACAAGTCTGGTACCAATATGCTGATCCCGAACGGATGAAGGCCTGGTGAGCATGGAGCGCGAGTCCGAACCAGCGACACTCCCAGTGTTTTGCGAGATGCGCATAGCGCTGTGATTGCAGGTGAGCGGAATATTCGAAGCGATATACCGCAATTTTTGGATTCGTCACGGTTGAGATTAAAGGACGTTGCCTTGACGGGGGTGTCGTAATGAGGAACGATTACAGTACCAGCAAGAGAAATTTAACCTTCAAAGAACGACAAGGTTTTCCCTAACTTGTGTCGAAAGTAACTTTTTGCCATGCATATCCTTTGAACATTCAGAAATAAACCAAGAGGGCATTGGTTATTAATGCCAAAGTCAAATAGTGGTCGGTTTGAAAAATAATCAGAAACACCGACAAATTTTCAAGACTCCTTCAATATTTTTCAAGGAAATGAAAACACAGTACACGAAACCTAGGTCAGTCCATAAAGTAATGGCATTCTACCACACAGTTATTGAATTTTAGTAGGTGGTGAAAGCTACCTCTAGAAGAATTCTGGAAATTCTAGTCTGAGAGCCGAACAGAGCGTATTTCTCTAGTAGAAGCAATGTAGATATGAGCAACACGAGCTACCCCGAACGCTACCGCTCTTTCGAGGATGGCACCATCCACACGTCTCCTTTTTTTAGAATAAAATGCTTATTTTCGTTGATGTGCTCACTAAAAACCGTTTAAACCATGGAATTATCAAGTTTGTCCCGAGACCGAATAAACTGAATAAACATAGGTGGAGAGGGGCGAAATAGGCAAGTCAATGATGCACCCTCCACGCCTTTATTATTAGGGATTAGCAGACTTTCATCATTTATGAAACAGTTCTGGGAACACCACTTCCATTGCTAACTATCGTAGTAGAGAACCTTCGTTATGAAAACCATTAGCGACTTATCCTCGCAAGTGTAGAGTTCGAAATAATTTGATGTCTGCGAAGAATTAACGATTTGGTGAACAGCTAGCAGCATAAAAACAACAGTGTTGATTGTGAAGACAGCTGGTTGACGAAATAATTGGTTTGAAACTCCAGGGAAAAACTTGTGGCTTCTAATAATTCCTCTTCAAGACATTTTTTTTCGCCACATTGAATAGTCTGATGAACAATTTTGCCTTCTTCTTGTGGCGATTACTCAAAGTCCATCATCATTAGTTGGTGGTACGACGTTACGTTCCAAAGACCGATAGAAAGTTCGTACAAAAAAATAATTACGGCAACCAAACAATAATTACGAAGATGCTGAACAGTGGAACAGGGGCCCATTCTAGATTTTCAAGTAATGGCCGAGATTCGCCTGTGATTCCGGCTCACCGATTCGTTTGCGTTTATATAAAAAGAATTTACATTCCATCAGATTTTACCAGCTTTTCACTGCACAGAACCTAACTTAGAGGCAGTAGCGATCGAAAGACAAAGCGTTTTTCATAGAATGCAACATGCCTATATTAGATTAATATTTCCTTTCAGCTCATATGGAACTTGAAATAACGTGGAGAAGCATAAAAAACAACGACGATAGTAAAAACAGAACTGTCTCGTACTGTTTCAAAGCTAAAGGAAATTAGCGTTTAGAGTCGGATGGATTGTGAATTGAAATTTATCTAACAACCACCTAGGCGATCTCAGTGTGGTGCCAACTGGTAGGAGTGGGCAGAGCTGACACGCTACGACGACGTTTCGGCCTTCCGTCATAGAAATTTCTGTGATCGCCGAGACTGCTTCACCTGCAAAACGGTGTGGTCGTCTTCGGATATCAACAAATTGGGCCGATCAATCGATCGATTGCTCACAGATGAACTGGCTTCCATACAACTCTACCTAATTCTGAAATGTCATCTAATCGAAGAGGTTGTGCATTCCAATATTTCCGAAATTCCGATGAATTGAAGTTGTCAAACCACCCGAGACGTTAGATGAACTCAAATAACGAGCTATTCGATTATTTGCGAAATTCGGTAAACTAAAATATAATTATTTCGAATACTTGTGCTACAAAAAAGCTTCACAACTTCACAAAAAGAAAACAAAGCTTTTTTTTTAAAACGATGCCTTAATGGTGAGAAGAAAAAAGTAAGCAGAAATTTAGCGATTGATCTGAAGATGGATTACATCCCATGCAGGTCTTGGTTCCTTACCTGTCTATGGTCCAGAACACCATGGCTTGAACAAAGAAATCCGAGTATTTTGCGTCTTTTGTGCGCCCTCTACAACTGCGAAGGAAACTCTGCGTTCACTTCTCGTCACAATCAGCTGGAATCGAACTTACACTTTACATCCTCTCTGGTAGTCAGGTTCGACATGCCATTTATTGCCGGATATGACGACTCTTTTTGGTAGTAGACGGGAGAGAGATTCTACTCAGAATGATCGCATATATCGTCTACAGGACAAGTCAATATTTCGGCTTATTAATAGCCGGTAAAGCGTCCTTCTATAAGACAAATTTTGACGATTGCTTATGCAAAATTCTTTGTTTCGATAATGATAATCCACTCCTTAACAACAGGAATCAGCTGGCATACTGCGAAGAAGACTTTTTTCGCCGTTGCCGAATCGAACTGGGTGGTGGGTAGTGAACTGAAATCATTGTAGCTCTGAAGATGGCGACGTGGCTGAAAAAATGGCCATATTAACATTTTATCGGAAATGTCGTATTAGCTTAGAAAAGTCCATAAACCAAGTTTTCATTGCTCATATTGAAATTAAATTAAAGTAGACTCGGTAACTGCCTTCTTGTGTTTTGTACCGAGACAATTCAGCAATTTGTTTTCTTTATTACTAATATACGTGGTTTTTACAGTGTCTCTCATCGAGAATTGCATTAGGACAGAAGTCTATCAAATAATGGAATTCTTCACATTCCCGTCGGCAAGACAGCTCATTATCAGTGCATCTGCTCGGGCTCCATCACAAGGGGAATTGGGTTGGAACACGAGGTTTGCTTGTTCATCCTCTTCCAGCTCCAAAGTTTCCAGTTCCGTTCAGGACAAGATCGCTTGCGAGATTGCTAAATTCAGTGGCCTTATTAGAAATTCAGGTCGACGAGTCAGCATATTCCCTCGCAGTTTTTCTTCGCTCTACATAGCTAATAAGTGAAAAGCGGAGTGCACAAGAGACATGGTGAAGGAATCTTGTCATTAATCCTTTTGGGGGAATAGATCGGACGAGTTGTTAGAAAGTGGACTACAGTGGCTCCAGTTGGACTAAACTTCTAAATACCACTGGTTAGAACCGCGCTTATCGAGAGTAATACGAACGTCCACCGAACGAAAGACAAATTTTATTCCGCAAAAGTTCTGCGCAATAAAATTGTTCGTTGAAGAACTCTGTGCCTTTAGCACTTTATTTGTTGTACAAAATTAACTGTCCGATGGTAGAAAATTACAGGAGGCACTTCCACAACGTGCTTCGTAGTCTGCTCAACTCGTCCCAAAAAAAATTTGTATTTCTTTCATTTTTTCTAAGAAAACTGCCTGAGATTTGGAAAATGATGGGAATGGAAATGCACTGGACGGAAATTTACGGAGTATCACAAAATCCAATGAAGACGAGAGCAATTATGGATGCGGTCTAAGTCTGCACATCTTTCGTCTGTGGTCTTGAAATTATTTCAGATCTCGATATGCATTGCCTCTAAGCAAGAAACAAAGGCTGACATGAAATGGCGTCGAAGTATCTGAATAGATCCTATCTGGACAGGGTCTACCCATCCATGTAAACATGCTTCGGAAGTGAATTTTCTGGTAGCTTGAGAGACTTTCTTCTCAAGAACGCAAGAAAGAACTGCGAACGCAATTGACGGGATCTTCAGCCTAGAATCGAGTACATTTGGGAAAGTGGGAATAATAGTGAATTCCAGCACTTCATGCTATTTTGCCCGTATGGTCAACTTGGTGACTTTCTATGAAATTTTGTTAGGTAAATCATTGAACTAAAGTCTCCAATTCTACAAATGCTCCGAACGACGATTTCAAAATGGATATTTTAAAAAAGGGACCTAGCTGTCTTTAAGTCGTCTTGTTTTGTAGCGGAACATAATTGTTTTTTTTTCATTGATAGGATAACACGAGCTTGATAGAAACTTTTTATTCGTCAATGTTTCGGCGCTTTTGCTACCTTCAGAGCCAGAACGATCCGACTTAACTGTCCATCTGCAAAATCAACGAAACTATCCCGTTTTCTCAACGAATAATTGGAAACTTGTGATGTCGACGAACAACGTTGGTGTTCATCGACAGTGGTGTCCCTTCACGGCACGTAGTGACCATCAGTGAATGAACTTCTGGCAGCACTAATCGACATATCTGCTATGCGAAGCAACGAGGACAAGAGGCTACAAGTAGTCTATGTGAATTCTGAGCTGAAAACTCTATTGAGACCGTACACTTCTCAGTTAACGAAGCTGTATTGATCCAGTGATTATTCTGGGTCAAATTTTAAAGTGGCGGAATAATCTGAGAAAAAATTCCTGTGGTAAAGGGACTATCAAAGTGAAGAACTAAATGCACTTATGCAGTATTTTTATCATAGCAAATGTATTCTGTCACAGATTGCTTTCAGCAGTCCTTTCAGATTGCCTAAAAACGTTCCTTGTGGTGAAAACTCCCCCCCTACTAATAATGGTAAAATCCATCAATAATTTAATGGATTAATCAGACAAACGCGGTTGTTATAAACAGTTTAGTCGACTAACAGTTCGGTGCTTTCGTCATCTTCACAGCCGGATTGACCACAGGATCGTTAACAACCGGTCGCCCTCTCGATCTAGCTCTTCCTCGCAACACTGAGTGTCCAGTGGGGCGTAAGCACCGCTCGGATGAAGTGCATCTGTTCTGTCCTTTTGTTCAGAGTGGTTATTCATCTGCTACCATCCACTACGATCTTCTTTCATGGTAGCAGTGCGCCGTGCAGAAGTCGGTATTCCATCAGCTTGTGCAAAATCGAACATAATTTTTGAAGGCCAATTTTCATTTAGCCTTTAGGTGAACAGTTAGCATTTTCTTGGACTTTGAAGAGAAAATTCGTCTACGCTTCGGCACCTGTTGTCAATATCAACTGGTCAGCACAAACACAACTCCACAACGCTCATTGGTTACTGACACTCAGCGTCAAAGACTTGTCACACTTCAGTGATGTTGTGAGTGCCCTAATAGCTGATTGCCGGAAACGTATTCCACTGAACCGATGAGAACCACCATTAACGAGCAGCGTACCAATTTTTTCTCGCAGACGTTTACGCTTTATGATTGTGGTTTCAATAGACATATAGCACATTAGTTCTGACAATGAAAAAAAAAGAACTCTACCACTATTCGCAGTGAGCATTCAGTGCAACCGTGCCAGACGTTAGAGATTCTTGTGTGCTTTAATTGGAAAAGCCCGAGGCAGTTAACTTGATATAAAAAAGAGCAGCCGATCTTAAGTGGCAGCTTTGATTCGTCTCAACGACAATTTCTTCAATCAAAATAACAATCTCGTCTTGTATATGTACATAAACATGCGTGTATTTTGTGAAGAAGGATGAAAAAGTAAAGCACCATTGGTAACCAATCCATGGTGCGTCTGACTTCATGAAGCATTACAGAGATGAGTGAATTCAAACTTGGCAATATACAATGGCCTTCGGTGATCTACTTGGGTACGAAACCGGTCTTCTCGCATTCCTACGCAGATCAGTAATCAAGTTGCCAACTGGAGAGGTCTAGATACTTCTAGCGTGACATCGAGCCAACGACCTAGTATGCATTGCAGGGCACTGTAACCATTGCACTTCACACGCTTCTTGTCAACAACTACTTACTATGCTAGCATAGAAACTTGAAATTCTGGAAGCGGTGGACCATTAGAAAGTATTTCACAACAGTGGCTCTGTTGCTGAGCACTTGCTCACAAATTTGCGGTCGAGGTGCGTGAAAAAAGAAGGCAGCCGATTTCGGACGAGAACGTCAATGGGTACACTAGCATTCTTGAAGCATTAGTTGTGTAGCCTCTGAAAGAGCCTTGTCGTGCAAGAATATATGATCGGGCTGTTGACCAGTTTTGTACACCTTGTTCCGCATGCGCCATAATTTTTAATGGATTTCACCGCCATTTAATTAAAACGCTTCTCTGCAACGATCATTTCGTCAGCATTAAAGAGACTCTGACCGACTCGTTGCAAATCGCCAAGCTTCCACTAATAAACATTTTGATAGAAATTCTGTTTCAAGAAGTCTTTGGGAATATTACATTGGCCCAAGCATTGCGTCACACGATCTCTGTTGTATGGAATAATTTGACACAATTTCTAACCATCTCAAGTCAAAGAAAGTTCGTGTGGAGCAGTGGTCCGAGGCTCCCTGCAATACACACGGGGTCGATTCCCGCGCCCGTGGCCCACAAAGCCTTCCATCCCTCCGGGATCGGCAAATTGGTACCAGACTTGTCTGAGAAGATAGCCACCTCTAGGCGATGCTTAATGAAGTAGAATGCATGGCGCATCCCTAAGGAATTGATCAACGCCGAGAGCTCTATCCTTTATTTATCCTCAAGTCATGGTATCACGGAGGAATCAGCAGTATTACTGCTCAAAAAGTGCAGAGCGGACTTCGTAGCGACGACTTCCTTGTTCTCTTTTTTACTTCTCGGATCATTTATTTCTCAATGGTTTTCATTCTTCAATGTCTTTCAAGCGAACGATTGCGTATTGGTTAACGCTGAATTCTTCTACTGCTGTTGAGTATTTTCTATCAGTTCTCTTTAAAAGCATATCATTGCCACTAAACTTTTCAAACTACCTGCGCACTTAGAAGCGATTTCTCGCCCGGCGCTCTAACCGCATTTGAAATTTCTTCTAAGACTGTACGTTCAAGATCGAACTCATGAAGTCACACAGAAAATCTTTGCTTAGAAAACATGATTTCAATCACCCCAAAATCATCGTCAGTTGTCAGAAAACCGCTATGTGGCAAATACTTAGGGGACAATAAGGTTTAAAAATAAATTTCAGTAAAAGTGCAGGCAAAACATATTTTTACGAAGCATGTTTATAAAATAAAGATCAGAACAGGAAAAGGAGTATACTAAATGGGCAATGCAGTTTCACACGTACAGAAAAGACAACTTTACTGCTAATAGTTATTTAAGGAGTGCTATCTGCGTTATTGTTATTTATTATTATCTAGGAACGCTAATTAGCTCTACCGTCTACCGTGGTCCGGTCTCTGTTGTCCAGAACTGGATTGTACAGCGGTTGCCTAGTGTTCAATGGATGTCGTCTACTTGATTATCCATGGACATAGTAGGTCGGAAGTGCTGTTATTTATTTGCTATGAAGATTTGTAATTGTGCAAGAACTACTGCGACAAGCTTCTACCGTGTCAGAAAGTCTACCTGTACTTACATGTTCCCAATATCATAAAGAAGAAATTGGCTAATTTCCTGTACGCCACTCATATCACCATCAAAACGATCTACAAGATATAAAACCTCTACGAGTCTAAAAAGAGTCCTGTATTTGTATTCAAAACTTATAAAAGCTGTTGCGCTTTCTTCATCAAAAAAACTCTTTGAAAATATGTGTATATATGTACATATATATATATATATATACATATATATATATATACATATATATATAAAACAGGACAAAGAATACCCGACTCCGTGCCCACCTTTTCGACTCAACAGTACTGCGCCACTCGACGATCAATGAGACTACAGTGATACGGATGATATAGGTTATTTTGAAAACGAGATAAAATTAGAACGCTGTACGAGTCTTTTTCAACTAATTTCACCTGTGAGGTCAGTAGGGACTATACTTGATACTTGATACTTGAATGGGATCGCCCTCACTCGTTGTGCGATCTCCAGCATAACCTCCATTTTTCGGAGATTTGCTGGTTAAACCATTGTGGTTCCCTGGAATCCCGAGGTCAGCCAGGCCAAAGCCTACCCCAAGTCATTACCACCACAGGCAGTCGCATCTCTTGTGAATCAGAGGGAAATTTGCCACCATGCGACTTTAATACCAGCACGGTGGTGGATCCTAGTATTGGTTTACCTTTAGTTGGGCTTCCTGATGGAAATGCCGGACTCCTTCTCAGCTTGGGAGACCCTGCTGGAAGGATGAATCCCTCGCTGTACATCGCAGCCCGACACCCGGGAACACCTGCCAGCCACTATGAGGCGGTAAAGAGAGGAATGGGATCTATAAAAAGGATTAAGCTTCGAATCAATTTAAGAATAATCGTTTGCCCACATGGTTAGAGCAAAAATTAGACAATGGAAATAGGAGGCGAACCCTTAAGGCATGAGATAGAATTGCATTTGAAATGCTCACTCTTTATAGGCAATATCCCGTTTAACGACAAACAAGGAGAAAACAACAGATGTTTTTTCAACGAATCACGAAATTTTAATGATTTAAGATGGTACATAGCATGCATACGCAATAGGATGAAATAACGAAAGCACAAGTAGAAGTGAAAAGGAAGCGTTAACAATTCAAAACCCGTAATTCTACAAGGAAAACAGCTAACAGCTATAAAAACTTTGAAAAAACCATTCTGAGGCACAACATACGCGTTCAACTTACTGAGAGTATACAGAGGTAAGCAAAAGTTAATCTCTAGTAGAATCCTTCTCGAGCAGTCTCATCCCATTCTGCCCTTGAATTGACAAGCCACAGAGAACTCGTGCATTTTTTATGCAGATTAACAATAATACCAACATACATGCGAGAAATGATCTGAAATATAGAAGCTACACAGAGGTCAAGTAGCGTTAAGTCAAAACAACCAACATAGGCAGAAAAGCTGTAAATTCCTTATGCCAAGATGAAATCACTGGATTGATTTGACCCTACTAACTCATACAAACATTCTAATTCTCACACAGCACTTTTCCACGTTGTTCTGATTCAATAATATCCACTTCTACTCTTTTTTGTCACAGAAAATGATCAGTTTCTAGTACCACTTTGAGTTATTAGGATCCAAACATTACTTAATAGTCAATGTTATAAAAATTCTCACCCCAACATAAATTCCTTTCCTCCTTTAAAATATGCAATATAGATATTCATTACAGGATTGATCCAGAAGGCAATTTCCCTACTTTTCATTACTAACACGGTAGGTGGTCTTGATGAAGTGTCCGAGAAATAAATGAGCGAAGAAGGACATTCCTGGAATTGTTCTTCAAAAAAATCAAATTATCGATTGAAACTTCAAAAGCATCTAATGGTTGAAATAATGGTGAAAGTATTATAGAAATGTATTCGAGCGGACACATAAAGGTGTCAGAATCTTCGGTGAAATAAATATCGCAACAGCCAGAATTCAAATTCATGAAAACACCCAGTATTTCATACTTGGGATCATTACTTTCTTTATTCTCGAAGATGAGATAAATTTCAAAGATCAGCATTTCGCATTACGGCTAGATATAGAGTGTACTGGTTATACTTCGGAAGACATAGTCCAAACACTCAATGAGTAGTACATAGCATTCTTGATGTGGTTGGAGTACCAGCCCACGTCTCTGATGCATAACATAGCGCTGAGAGTCCTGTTGAGTTGAAAAGGTGAGCGCTGAGTTCGGGTCCGTTAGTTGGCCGGCTGCTTCTTTGAGAGCCGCTAATGAGACACATGCTGCTCTCGTTCTTTTACACTATATAATTCTTCTTTCACGCTTTTCTTCATGTTCGTTAGACGTCCTACATGGACGTAAGAGCTGGTTTCTGCAGTCAGAGAACCATCCAATTCGATTTGTTCGCCTTGGCAGCATTGAATCCTCATGAACTGGGTTTTCTCTGACTAAGGCGTTGTCCGATCTTTTCCCATCCTATGTCCTTGATATGTGTGATAGGATAATCTTCATAAAGAGATTACAAAGTACACTCAAGAATCATACTGGACGATAGCTTCCAAGATCTATTCGGTCACCTTTCTCAGGGTGATCGTGCGTGACGTTCTCCACTGGTTTGGGATTTCTTCCTTTTAAGGTAGGATATTATATGATTAGCAAAAACCACATGTACGGAAGTATAATCACATCCTGTACCTGTGCCTTTTTTTCAGGGTTTCTATGGTAACTCGAACCTCAAACAGAGCATTTCTCCAGAGGGGATTTTTTGGTCTCGGACGGCGCTGGTGATACGGAAAAGGCTGGGGTGGAACTATACCGCTATTGACTTCATATCATAGCAGGAAGTTTAATGATCTCATCTTCGTTCATATTGGCTGACAGCGGAACATTGTGCTACCACAAGCCCCGATGGCACAACTTCCTGAAGAGCTGTTCTGCAACAGGCATTTACTACTGGTCACGTTAGGCGCATTGCAGTAGGATCGAGCTTCAATTTCCTTCTCTTCGCGAACAAGTCCCTAGTGGTGATGGAGATCTGACCTTCTTGCTTGAGGAACTGAAGCAGACTGAGCACAAATTTTAAGTCTTCGACCAGCTAGTAGTCTTTGGTTAAGTCATCTTTAACCGTCACGTTTGGATGAAATTTGGTTCAGAATGTTCTCGGAATATAGAGCTGGATGTTTTCTTCGTGGCCGATGACATGAATTCCTCTACAGGTTACAGCTGAATCGAATCTTAGCTAAAAAAGGCGGTGATCGCAACCAGTACAAAACGGCGGGGCTACCCATGTGTCAAGTAGCCACCATCTTCCGTTTGTCAGAATATGATCGATCTTCGCAAGAGTCATATCGTTAGCAGACTCCCATGTCCAGTGGCGGCTTCCATAATTCTGGAAAAAAGAGTTCCCATGGAATAGACGTGCTGCAGACAGGAGTCCTGCAAGAAGATTTCCACTCATTTTCTTATGCTAATCCAAGATTTTCAATCTTGCATTCGCTGTCGTTGGTCCTCAGTGTTCTGGCGTTGAAGTCTCCGACAAAAATCCCACGACCGACTTCCTATTAACCTTGGCATTGATCAGATAATTCTTTACATTCTTGTTGAGCAAACGCGAGGTGTTATTTTATTCTTTATCCACGAACAAGCTGACGTTTCGGCGGATTTCGCCTTCCTCAGAGCTTGGAAAGGTCAAGTTGACAGCAATTTACCCGGCCAAACACCTCTATAACCAAACAAAGAAAACGCTAAACCAAGATTTCAATCACATTGAACACAGAATAGCTTCTTTGCACATTCACCGCTTTCTATGAGTCTTCCACTGAGTATGTCGCGTGGACACCAACCGCACATAGTTCACATGGAAGCGTAATGTGCCCTATCCCATCAGAATAACAGGCTTATATGCTGCCCAATATCGCGCGTGATAATGAGGCATTCTTCCCTGCTGTTCATTTTCGGATTTCTGGAATTAAGCCAGAACGCCTCGAGAGTTTTGCGCGCTTGTGTTCTCGATTCCTGCGCGAGGATCGTGACACGTACTTCAAAGTCCACCCCGTAATGTCTCTGGATCCTATGCGTGCCTAGTAGGGTGTTTGGTTTAACTTTACCAACCAGGTGTTCTTTTATGTGGACACAGAGTGGTCTACCCTGTTTCGCCAATGTATTCGTCTCCGCACGCCTTACAGGAGATCAGATAAACTATACCCGAAGTCATGCAGCCGTTGTCTCTAACATTAGGGCAAATTATGCAATTTTTGCGTTGCACATAGACGGTCATATAGGTGGTTACGAACTAGCTGGCACCTAAGAGTACTCTGTGGTGTTTCAACTACGTTTACCGAATCCTCAAAACCCGCCCTTCTTGAGCAGCGTTTTATAGCTGCACTTACATCATTTGAGGTGAAGGGTAGGATAAACGGGACCTTTCTGTCGCTAGAGTTGTCGTTTGGGGGGCCTAGGATTTCCCTACCGCTATCCCGAACTGCAGTTTCGTAGCCATTAGAAATGGCTATTTGCCGTGGCAAGTTCCGGCACTCTCTCTCGCTCTCTTCCCGTGCAAACGTTGGTTGCTGTTCGAAACATGTTTCTTAAAAGGGCCCTTTTGCGTGTGAATGGTGAGAGAGAGGTAACGAACAAGTATGTTTTTGCTACTTGGCTTTCGGTACCATTTTCTAATATAGCCGCTTTCTGATAGGTTGATATGCACGTTCAGAAATGGAAGCCAGTTTTCCTTCGGTTTCTCTCGGGTGAACTTAATATATTAATATATATCTACGGTGGAGTAACGGCCCAAGATCGGTCACTGGTGCTTCCACCTTAGACATAAACGCAATGGCAAGACTTGGTGCCAGTCGCTGTCCCATTGCCAACCTTCTTATTTTAGCGTAGTAATTTCCGGACCATCTGAAGATTGAGCAGCTCAAGCATTACTTCAAGAATGCCATCAACTGCTCTATCTTGAAGCCATACATGTTATTTATCATATTTACCCAGTTGTTGAAACACAGTCTAACCCATCTTACGAACACTCAGATGTTTCTGGATCGTCTACGTACTGCGCAGCCCAACAGCGCGTACGTGATGGAGTCCTTCGACGTGACCGCCATTTATACAAACGTGTCGAATGACTCCACAATTCAAGCCATATTCGAACTCCTTATAAAACACGAAGGAGAAATAAACATGTATGGCTTCAAGATAGAGCAGTTGGTGGCACTCCTGAAAGAATGCTTGAGCTGCTCAATCTTCAGATGGTCCAGAAATTACTACGCTCAAATAAGAAGGTTGGCAATGGAACAGCGACTGGCACCAAGTTTTGCCATTGCGTTTATGTCTAAGGTGGATGCACCAGTGACCGATCTCGGGCCGTTACTCTACTGTAGATATATAGATGACTGTTTTGTCCTTTGCTCAACACAAGAAGAAATGGACAAATGTTTCGAGTTGTTGCACGAACAGTCAGAGTATATCAAGTTTACCCGAGAGAAACCGAAAAAAAAATGACTTCCATTCCTGAACGTCGAAATTAACCTATCAGAAAATGGCTACAATACGAAGTGGTACCGAAAGCCAAGTAATAAAAACATCTTGGTTCATTGCCTCTCCTCTCACCCCTCTCACACGAAAAGGGCGCTTGTAAGAAACATGTTTCGAACAGCAACCAACGTTTGCACGGGAAGAGAGCGGAGAGAGGAGTGCCGGAACTTGGCACGGCAAATAGCCATTTCCAATGGCTACGAAACTGCAGTTCGGGATAGCGGTAGGGGAAATCCTAGGCCCCCCAAACAACAACTCTAGCGACAGAAAGGTCCCGTTTATCCTACCCTTCACCTCAAATGATGTAAGTGCAGCTATAAAACGCTGCTTAAGAAGGGCGGGTTTTGAGGATTCGGTGAACGTAGTTGAAACACCACAGAGTACTCTTAGGTGCCAGCTAGTTCGTAACCGCCTATATGACCGTCTATGTGCAACGCAAAATTGCATAATTTGCCCTAATGGTAGAGACAACGGCTGCATGACTTCGGGTATAGTTTATCTGATCTCCTGTAAGGCGTGCGGAGACGAATACATTGGCGAAACGGGTAGACCACTCTGTGTACTCATAAAAGAACACCTGGTCGGTAAATTTAAAGCAAACACCCCCACTAGGCACGCATAGGATCCAGGGACATAACGGGAAGGGCTTTGAAGCACAGGTCACGATCCTCGCACAGCAATCGAGAACACAAACGCGCAGAACACTCGAGGCGTTCTGGATCAATTCCAGAAATCCGAAAATGCACCGCAGGGAAGAATGCATCATTATCACGCGTGATATTTGGCAGTATATACGCCTATTATTCTGATGAGAGGAGCACATTACGCTTCCATGTGAATTCTGTGCGGTTGGTGTCCACGCGACATACTCAGTGGAAGACTCATAGAAAGCGGTGAATGTGCAAAGAAGCTATTCTGTGTTCAATGTGATTGAAATCTTGGTTTAGCGTTTTCTCTGTTTGGTTATAGAGGTGTTTGGCCGGGTAAATTGCTGTCAACTTGACCTTTCCAAGCTCTGAGGAAGGCGAAATCCGCCGAAACGTCAGCTTGTTCGTGGATAAAGAATAAAATAACACCTCGCGTTGCTCAACAAGAATGTAAAGAATTCTCCGACAAAAGATTTGTAATACGCTTTATCATTGCGGATAATTTGCTGCAAGTGACAGTAGGACACATTTAATTCGTGCTAGTCAGCTGCATCGGTCGGTGAGTGGAAACTGATGTTAATGATCTCCCAGTGAAGGGTTGATGGAAGACTGAAGACGCCATGCGAGGGGAAAGGATCTCGTTTGAGTTGACGAGATTGACAGTGGATGGGTAGACGACAAAGCTTACGTCGTCGACGTTTTGCGTCTGGACCTTTTCTCCGTGGGTAACAAGGGCTCCGTTGTTCCGTTCGCATATGTAGCTCGACCTGCTTCTTGTTTCTTGTAGGGTGATCACACGATATTTAATGGGATCTGCAAGAAAGCTGCGATGATCGGCGTCTGAGAACAATGTTGGGGGTATTAAACCCGCGTAGTAAGAAACAATCTCCATGGCGTGTCCTACGTGCGTTCATCAGAAGTTCCAGTGAAGTGCTGCGTAACCCGAGATTTTGCAATCTCATACCAGTCGTCTCATTACCTG
Organism: Angiostrongylus vasorum; assembly: GCA_018806985.1. NCBI lineage: Eukaryota > Metazoa > Nematoda > Chromadorea > Rhabditida > Metastrongylidae > Angiostrongylus > Angiostrongylus vasorum. The sequence goes on along the minus strand of JADANN010000099.1, from coordinate 1,866,386 downwards.
ACGTCATCGATGGAAGCACCCAGCCTGAGGAGCACTGAGGCTGGCCTTTCGCTGGATGAGCAATTTGGTCTTCCCTGAGTCCTGAATTAACCCTGAGAGGGAGTTTGCAGGTCTTCAACGCGATATGGATTCGAGAAAAGTATCTTTTCAGCAACGAAACCTCCTTTCGGTTTTCTTAGAAGTTGATTGGGAGCGATACTAAAGCCGAAATCAAAAACCAAAATAGGAATGAAAAAATTGACGGACTGCCCATGGACGATGTAGGGACCGAAACTTACTATCATTTTACATTATATTTAACTGTTGAAATCTTTAAAAAAAGGAAACAGCGCAGCAGTAATGATGGAAGCTGAGCACGAACAAGGCGCTGGTTCGGTCTCGCATCTGGCTCGCTTAGCCTCCCACCCCCTACAGGATCGCAGCATAAGTATCGGATTCGTCTGGGTTTAAATCGATCCCTCATCAATCGATGAAACATGTCGCCTGCCCTGTGACGAATATTTGAGAACGCTCTAACACGGGAGGATTCGATAGAGAATCATCTCAACAAAATTTAACAGTATTCATGAAGAATACCAAAAATCGTCAAAACCAGCATCCGAACGCAAAAAATCCGAAGAATTTCGTAGATGATGGATGCGAGGAAACGAAACTAGAAGTGCCTATATCTGCATGGTATTGATAAACAGCTTATACTTTTGTCTACAGAAATCTTCAGGGAATTGTTCCAAATAATTACTGAAGCAGGTTACGTACTCTTTCTGAAGATATAGTCCTGTTAGTAAACAAGAACCAGGTTATGTACCACACTGGACGAACCACGATTTTTCCACTTCTCTGTCAATTTAACTGTTATCGAACTCAATAATACTCACCTTAAAGCTGGGAAGTGGAGCGAAGCCACCTAAGGTGTAAGTGAGGCGCTGCACGGACTGGGACTGGGGACAGTCAATCGTTCGGAACGACTTGTCCACGCACATGCGTACGTCGCCAAGCATAGTTTGCCGTGTCTGGAATCTATTCTATTGCTCCTTTTCGTTCATCTGCTCATTTTTTTCATCCATTGTTTCATCAAATACGCTTCGGAAATTCTAAGAAAAGATAGATGCAATAGCTACTTTTTCTGAAGTCTCTTCTTTCAACTTTTCGAGATTGTTGGTAAAACAGTATTCGGCAGCCGAGGTACTCGATAAACATGCTAGATAAGGTACAATTTCTCTTGTTTTTTATCGCGAGAAAATAGTTTCTTCGCCTCAGACTCATCTCATTCACGGAACGGGTTGACCTTTTGAACTGCTTCTAAAACGACGTACTCAAAATCGCATGCGATTGCCTTTCTTACGAAACTTATACATGCAACACATTTAAAACTGTAATTCGCAAGACCGAATCTCACTAATGTGGGCATTGATCAGTAAGCTAATGTTATCTTGACAAGTCGAAACGAGGTTGCCAATACTAAATTTATTCGACAGTTTCCAATATTCCAACGAACTTCGCTTTTTTTCAGGAACCTGAGAGCAATAAGAGAGCAAAAATTGGTGCATCGAAACTCACTTAACCAGGATTCGGTGTTTTTTCTTGATTATTGGGTTTTTATCTTTTCTTTTTCGTTAAGTATTCTGACACAATATCCTCTTCGACTATTAAGCTAGCATGAGGTTGATAAAAAGTACAGTTTGGGATCTCGAAATCCAAAGGACAACCCTTACTCATCTAATAGGTAAAATCATAGCAACATCACTAGTTTATCGATTTTACTGTTTTCACAATGCAGATAAATATACAAATATATCACAGAAGGCAATTTTACTATTCTTTCACAGCAGCCGTCCTGAAATCTGTGTCAATTCTTTCCCGGAAACACTGGAACACATTTAACACGGCGAAAGAGAAATGTTCGAAAATCTTGCCTTTTTGTCGGTGAGACAGTTGATTTGTACCCGTGTTCCGTTCGTGAGTTCGTTCTTTAGCGCTTTATGAATCTCCTGCAGTTCATAGGGCTCGCTTCTTGGCACGATATGCGCCCTTTTCAGAGCCGCTTCCACTGCATATCGGCTATCCAGTTCCATTGTCCTGAAAATACGCAATGAACCTCTCGTTTTTAAGATGTTGAAATCTTTAAGCAATCCATAAGTCGCGAAACACTTCATTATCTTTATTTAGCTCAGAACTTCTCGATGGTCCTACTACTTTATTGTCTTCTAAATTGTTCAATGGAAAACAGTTTTCGCAGCACAGTCACTATGGCCGAGGAGTTCGTCATTTTCATCTAGAAACCTAGCTATGTGTAAACTTATAAAATTCTGTCAACTGTTCACAGGAGACCCAAGCCTAACTTCAACTGGCGAAGGCTGGTAACTGCTTTTACTGACGAAAGGAAGACGTCGTAGATCGGCTATCTCAATACTTCTCTAAGAAAACCGATCACACCGAATATGGAATACCCGACAAATGAAAGATTATAACGTGAAGCTCATAGTTCCAAAAACATTTCTTCTGACAAGTTTCTTCAATTGCTTGCTTATCAGTTTGTTGTTATTGTTGTTGTTGTTGTTTCGGCGAGTTCGCCTTCTTCAGAGCCTGGACCTATTTTATGTAATGATAACATTATAATATGGTGAAATATGTCCATTAATTTCTTTCTTCATCTCTGAAATCGTTTGAACTCCGTTATCAACAACAACAACGTTTTCATTTCTTTCTAAAATGACGAGTGCTTGTTGAAAGATTAATGCCGAGTTATTCTGCAAACCCCTCAGCATTTTTACATCGTCAGTCTTGACAACGTTCTTCAGATGGTCGTCGTTAATTCCTGATTTGCGCCTTCGACCTTTCGTTATGAACACGCATTTCTAGTAAGAAACTCATGCCATCTCACATTTTAAACTCGAAAGCCTTTCCCTAGCCACATTTCTTAGCAATAATGGATCGCATGTTTCCAATTTCGAACTGTGATGCAAATCGATACGAACTTTAGGGGTTTAAGAACCACCCTTCCGACCCGCCTCAAATTACCGTAAATTAGGTGTACAAAGCACAAAACCATGGAAGGACCACGTTTATAAGTACCACACAACAATAATATTACCGAGAAATATTTATCACAAAATCTACTAACGATAAGCACAGTGGTTGTTATGCTTTGCAATCAGCGCATGGTCCATGGTTCCGCCCTATGTCGCACCAACCATGACCTTCTATTCTATTCTTCAGACGTCGGAAAAGTGGCACCGGATTTGTGTGGGAAAATGCTCTTTCGGACCTATAAAGAGCGGTTCCTGCTTGCGATAAAGACCTGGAAACACTACAGCAGATCAAAGGACTCCTGCGAGCATCAGCTCGACCACCACTCATTCATGGGCTAGATAAAATCCTCAATTGCAGTAGAACCTATCCGTAAATCCAACAACGCGTGGATGAAGTATGCAAGGTAATGAAGAGAGTGAAAGAAGTACTAGGATCCGCATTATGTGTTCTGACTATTATGTAAATAAGAATAAGATGAATACTCTGAATGTAGAGTTCATAAGGAAAGAACACTCAATATTTTTGCATTTAGTGCAATTGAAAACCATACACCATAACTCGCGTGTGGGAAAATGGCGCGTGTGGCGCTGTGGTCGGAGGCGCTCTGAAACGTGCAATCGATCACCGCTTCCTTGGCTCACTGTCGATCCGGAGTGGGCAAATTGGTACCAGACCTGTTTGGGAGGATGCCAACCCTGGGTCGATACATCGGTAGGCAACCGCGAGTCATTGTAAAGGCCAGATATGCATTCAGTCACCTCCAAACGATGCTTAATGAAGTCGAATGCATGGCGCATCACTCAGGGGATTGATCAATGCCGAGAGCTTTATCCTTTATGCTTTCTACACCATAACTCACATTTCTTATTAACATGACTGGTTGTGCTTAGACTTACACATTGAAGTATAACAGCTCTGAGGATAAATTCCGAAGATTTTGAGAACACGTTCCGTGCTTCTCCCACTCATGTTTCCACAGAGATCGGACACTTTTAGTTGGATAAAGGTTCGGCCACGCTTTCCTGAACAACTAATATTTCCATGTTCCTCAAGAGTGATATGAAATTGAAGTTATTATTTTAATGTTTAGTTCAGCGATGCAGATTAGGAAGATATGTTTAACCCTACACGCTCCCTTTCTTTAGTCGCCTACATTCTACTCGCCTTTAGGCTTTACCCGAACCTATTTATCTGAATTATTTTTATGCAGATTTATTCTTCTGCATATGAAAAATCACAAGGTAAATCTAACCTTCTTTGGTATAACCAATTTAAAACTTATTGTAGTTGATGAAAATAAGATAAAATCTCCCATTACTTTGCCACAAAGGATCATCCTCTTCATAAAATACTTGATACTTGAACAGCCCGTTCTCACTGGTTGGACGGGCCCCAGCATAGCACATTTTTCAAAGATTTGCTGGTTAAGCCATTGTGGTTCCCTGGAATTCCGAGGTCAGCCTGGCTAAAGTGTGCCCCAGGTCTTCACCACTACGGGCAGTCGTGGATCAGAGGAAGATTTGCCACCATGCGACTTTGATACCAGGACGGTGGCGGAGCCCGGTATTGGTTTACTCTTAGCTAGGCTACCTGACGGAAACGCCGGACTCCTTCTCAGCTTGGGAGACCCTGTCGGAGCGACGAATCGCCCTACTGTACATCGCAGTTCGACATCCAGGAACATCTCCCAGCCATGATGAGGCAGTAAACCGTCGGGAGGCTTCATAAAATAGCTAGTAATTAAAGAGTAACTTATCTCTTGGATCTTTAAGCAGCAAATTTCTCGTGCTGTTTTATACGCTTCTGCTTATCTTCTAGGTGCGAAGTGCTATTGTATAGTTGGATGTGCTGCTAACAGTTTGCTGATGTTGCAACAATTTCACACTTGCTATCGTTAATGTCGACTTTTCCTTATGCGGAGCCACTTTTCTCATTCAATTTTTAGAATGTAAGACCACCTTCAATAAGTTCAAGTGGGATAAGAAAGGCCTCCGAAGAACCAGAAATACACCACATCGTTTGCCACTTTGAAATAATCGTTTCACTAACGACTTCAGATAAGTCCATCAACAACACGGTAACTCAATGATTGATACTGGGCTGAATTGTCTTAGAAAACCAGACTGAAAATAGTACGATAAGCGTCGCTCGATGGGCTCTATCAGTTTGCCGTCAAATTTCTTCGGTATACCGTCGCAGAACTGTGGATAACTGCCATTCTTATAGTTTGGCCATAAACCATGAATAGACCAGTCGGGACTTCCATCTGGGACTTCGCATGAATCTGGCACTAAAATATGCAAGCTAAATAAAACTTTCAGTTGGGCAGAAATAACTGTTAGAAATATATTTGAAATGTATTTAAATCTCACCTTTAGGGATTTCAAACCCAACAAAAAAAAACTGAAAAGCTTCAGCGTGGCAAATTGTAGATGTGGGATCACACTAGAGAGAGGGAAATCCCAGCAAAAAAGGTGATGTAGATGGTCGTTTACACTTTCACTGTTCAGTATTGGAAGTATCCCCACAAACGCTTCTTCAGCTGATGTTAAGTATATTTACAGAACATCTTTTTCGAAACTGAAAACTAATAACAAGCGCCAGAAGTGCGAAAGTGCGGCTCTAGTAAAAGTTCTATTGCTTTGGAGCCTTGCTGATTTAGCCATTGTGGTTCCCTGGATTCCCGAGGTCAGCCACGCCAGTCTGCCCCAGATCGTCACCACCACACGCAGTCGGCGCCCTTGTGGATCAGAGGGAAATTTGCCACCACGCGACTAATTTGGTACCAGGACGGTGACAGATCCTGGTATCGGTTGATGGATACAGTATATAGGTTAGTGATCGATAAAGAACACCACCGTTGTCACAAAGGAGGCGACAGTTTAGGTAAAGAATGAGTCACAGGGAGCGAAAGAACAATCACCTGAATCATCATCAGCACGACACACAGCGGGCGCATGGATCCTCGTCAACATCAAATAGTCGAAGTCTGAGCCGATTCTCGGCCGCACTGTAGTTAAACGATTTATGTTCTGATATTCGAAGCCAATTTCTCTGAATATATTGACAAATGTTACTAGTCTGCGTCTTCGAGAAATTCGAATTCAAAGAAAACGGAGCATCTGCAATCGGAACTCACTTTACCAAGCAAAATCCTTTTCATGGAGGTAGGAGAGCTTAGCGATAGAGATGTTGATTAATAAGGCGAGTAAGGATGTGGTTCAACAACGCCTCAAGCCTCTTATCCTACTGGAGGTCAGTAAACTTGGGCGAGATTTGTATAGGAAGAGTCCCCTCGAATCAACAGGTACGGGAGACTACTTGTGATTGTGATGATGATTTGAGCATCCTCAATCGCGGCTATTCCAGCATTCCAAGAAGAATCTACAATCTTTGGACCAGTACTCAAAGGCATTCAAGAAACCTGCACATAAATGCGAAGACCTTCGCGTATGATGAATGCGAAACGACGAGTCGAAAACAGCAAATTGTATGTTGGGTCATTCAAGAAAAAAGAACTTCTCTCTATAAACGAGGATCACCCATACTTGATGGCCAAACAGTGAATGCGTAGCTAATACGTTAATGTCGTCTTGAAGTGTGGGGATTCCCCAGGTCCCAATATCTAATATGGAGCGAGTGGTTTAGAAAACCATGCAAACTATGCGAACTTATTTTTAGCAATCCATGGGTTTCTATGAAATGAAAAGTGACCAGTGGATTATTTCAAAACTACTATGCACACCTTTAGATGATGGATAAAGATGAAACTTGGAGCAAAAAAGACGCTGTAAAAAGATGCTCCAAGGGGTAGGCAAGTCCATGAGATGAATCCCGTGTCTCTGCAATGACGGGTTGACTAATATTTCTTGTATGCGAATAGAATTTTATTCGTACATGGTCTATTCACGGTGTGCCGTATGTATACGCAGATTCTATTCATTATATTGATTCGACCAACAATCTGCAATTAAATGATCAAAGAGCATGAGCAAGCATCGTAATCAACATCAGTAGAACTTCTTGTTTATTCTGGAATAACCGATCACGATACTTATAGCACACCTAGTATCAATAAGAAAATATTACCAGCTACCTTTGGCTACCCTCTTCATGAAAATAGTAAGAATCTTCTTAAAAAAACCTTACAAGCCTAAAAGCGCAGAAACCATTTTACAGTAGCGTCGGGTAGCATGCGTACGCAGAGGCCGCTGAAACCTCAGGACCGCTAAAGCTGCGAAAACACGAAGCGGTTGTAGATATGGAGAAGTTCAGTGAAGATGAAACAAGATCAACATCGGCGATTTCGACAAAATTATTTGTTCCTGAAGAACTTCACATCATGACTGGATGAGAAAGATGGGAAGAAATCAATCTCATCACTACTACTCCTCAATCGACGTCGGTGCCATGCCAAAACACTACAAGGCACTTTCCCATATTACGGAAATCTTTTTAAAGAGTAGATGGAAAGTTGCAATATTCGAGATACCGAATTCCAAAGCCATCATAGAATGGTGCCATTATTAACCGATAGCCATACAGGAAGTTGTAAAATCTTTATCATGGCAAACGCTTCCGCCCGCTTGCCTTCATCAGAACCACGATGATTTCAGTCAAGTATCCACAGCAACTGGTTCTTTCTATGAAGTGTGTGTTTGTACTCGCTGAATCCAGTCAAATTGACTAAAGTGGTGCATCACACAAATGCACAGTGATACAGTGTCACCGAGCATTCCCTTCACACAGGATGGGTTTGCTGCACTGAAAAGACGTGATAAGCGGCAGTTCTTCAGAATAGAAGGTCTTTGGTCGATTGCCAACCAAAATAGCTTGTTCTCACGTTGAAAATCCATCCTTCACTTGACACTTGACACTCGACACTTGAAGGGCCCATCCTCACTGGTTGTGCGGGTCCCAGCATACTCACCATTTATCGGAGATTTGCTGGTGAAGCCATAGTAGTTCCCTGGAATCCCGAGGTCAGCCTGGCCAAACTATGCCCCAGGTCTTCACCACCACGGGCAGTCGCAGCCATTGTGGATCAGAGGGAGATTTGCCACCACGCGACTTTGATACCACAACGGTGGCGGAGCCTGGTATTGGTTTACTCTTAGCTAGGCTTCTTGATGGAAACGCCGGACTCCTCTTCAGCTTGGGAGACCCTGCCGAGGGGACGAATCTCCCGCTGTACGTCGCAGTCCGACAACCAAGAACACCTCCCAGCCACGATGACGCGGTAAACCGTTGGGAGGTGTCCATCCTTCAGTAGTCAAAATAATAATAGCTGGGATATAGTGAAGCAAATGCTTTCCCTACCACCTTTCGTTTAACCTTGAAATGGGTAGCAACTGTTTAACGAGAATCTGATATGAGGCTGTTGTAAAATAAAAGTAGAGTTTTTTTTTACTTCTCTGGACGGGTTTTCGAAGGCGATATCATCGATAACACCAATGATTCGCGTGTTGATCCAGCACCTTCGTTACAGTACTAAATGGAGGAAAGTTTAAACCTCTAGAGTCTCAGGAACCATAGGTGACTACCAACTGACAACAACCTAAAGCTTATAAAACTGCATAGTGAAGCCAGTAAAGGAAGAAGAGTAGTTACAATACAAGATCTTAATAAACTCTTCAGTCACAATTCGCACCCTATCACCTTCGACAGTCACTTCCACGTACTTATAAATATGTGACTAGATGATTATATTACTCCAGAGGTTCTCAATTGCGAAGTCTAATAAGCGACGTTGGTAATTAGTAGTACAATAGGTGGTCCTGACAGAAACACAAACACCTGACGAACTTAGGTTCTCATCAACAAATCAACTCTGATTTACGCACATTATTTGCGCCCAACCATACTGAACCATGGTTCTTTCGGCCTTTACATAGATCTCAGAACTGTGAACACCACGTAAGCAGAATGTCAGTGTGCTCAGCATTTTTAACGCTGGTATCGAGAACGTACACGGTGCTTAGAGCATCTCGTTAAAGGCGCCAGTGGGTAGCTAATTTGTTCTCAACGAAAGTTCTTGTTCCACTCGTTTGTACTAGCAAGTTAATCAAGTTAATTCCAAACATTCACAAATTTAATGTTAAAGAAATCAGCTATTGCTGATCAGTGCTCTTAGACAGAATTGTGAAGTAATTTTAGAACCTTCATCATTCGTTGAGATCGCATCCGTCGATCCAACGTCGAACCTCCAGATATTTCCATGGACCGAAGCTATTGCCATTGAAAGCAATAACATTTTGCGACTGATCACTATCTTATATGAATCCTATAAAGCATTCAGTTTACAAAGAAACAATAACAGAATCGTCCATGTGATGTGAGAAGAAAGGAAATCTTCGCATTTAGCTTGGTCCCTCGAAACAATCCACAGAACCTTATTCGTCGTCCTGTCTTAAAGCTATCATGCAAGATTAATCTTTCGTAACATGGACAAAAACTTAATTATTAAATGAGGACACTGGGAACGACTAGGCAGCAGTAGTGGAGACAGAAGATCCTCATGCTTAATTGGAAGAACAGAGAGATGACCGTAATCCCGTTTGCATGAAAGAAGAGGATGTAGAGATCGTCTTTCATGAAACACACGCCACAGATCACAACTACACCGCAGTTACTTCAAACCATGGACGACTTCAAAGATTTTAATCAACAAAAAAATATGAATGAAAGAATCTGAGGGCTCTTCAGACCTCCAAAAAAATTTGAAAGGTGCAGTTTTGTGGATATATGAACAAGTGACCAAGCACAGACATAGAGCAGAGAGCGACTGGATTCTAGTAAATAAAGAACGAACTGTATATATGGAGTAATGAGGGAGTGACTAATGATAAACGGCGCCACCCATGGCTGAAGGACGCGCTAAATATTGATCGCAATGCCAGGAAGAAACACGGCCCAGTTATTTGTTGGTAAGAAGAAGATTGAAGACAAATATAACAAACGTAGAAGAAGAGAAGACTGAGAACAGAAAAGTGAAGATGGAAAAAGCGTTGCAGTGGTAGTGCGATCAAGAAGCTGAGTGCAATTTTCAAGCTCTCAGCTGGATACTAGTGCCCGACGAAAATAGAATCTAGGGAAATTTGGACCGCGAGATGTACTATAATATCGCTCAGTGGTTGAAACATGCAACATAATTCGATTTTAGTCAACGGATGGAACAAAGAATTGAGTGCCGCGTTATATAAGTACATTGGCATGGGCTGGCAAATTACATAGGAGAGGGGACAAAGTGGAAACGCATGAGAAAGAACTCGGCCAGATGAATCTCCCCTCCACGGGGTATGGTTTCGTAGTCGCCCATTATTTTGCTGCCAACAGTTTTCATAGATGATGGTCTTTACCTAAATTTTCAGATGACCTGTCCTCAGATGTTATGCAGTTCTTGCCACTTCCTCCCCACTCGTTTGATTCGCTTATACCCATCATTCATTCAATCGATCTCGTATGTGGCTTCGGCTTCAAATTGTGACTCTGTTATCTCCTTTGACTAACATGTTAAAAATACGCTCGAGCCTGATTTTACCTGGAAACAAGAGATGGATGATAAGGGGCATTCTCAGATCGTCAGCACAGGCGATTTCAAGCGTTCGTGAACCAAAAGGAAATTTTTTGCCTTGTCGCTCTGACCGTAAGAGCATGGACAGCAATTACGAAAATACTCTGATGGCAGCAAATCCTGTGATTAGTCAGACCGCTCAAAGGCAGTAAAACAAATCGAATACAGGTAGTGTTTGTGAGCAATGAATGTGGCTTTGCAAATAATTAGGAGTATAACTTTCGACTTTACTGCCTATTATTTTCTAATGGTAGGGTCGTATGTGAAATAGAAACACAACGGTGTTGAGATAATTTGCTAAACTTAAACCCCAGGCCAAATTCGAACCTGCAATTACTCTCAAACAAGCCATCCATCTTGGTTCACGCACTATGTTAATCACACCCTTTTTTCCTATGTACTGGTAATGTCTTCCTTCGGTCGTACGTCAAAAATGTTCAAGCCACCCTTGCTCGCGCGCAACATATTAGAACTATCAAATTTCGTACTTGATCCCCTATTTTTATTATGTTTGCAACAGGTAGCCACAAATAGCTAGTTGGGAACTTCGGGAAAGTAACTGGACAAGCCCTGTGTAATTTGTTTAATTCATTCAGAGTAGATATAAACATTATTTGTCAGAGATGATTTCTAAATGCTTATTTGTAACTCCTAGTTACTTAGTTGCACACCTTTAATAGAATTCAGGTGCACAATACAGCTACCTCCACACGAGCACATCAAAGAACTTACGAATGAACCACTCATTTACATCTAAAGAGGGTAAAACAAACACGGCGACTATTTAAACGAAAGATTTTAACCAGATATTCACAAAACGTGGACGCTGGGTCAGATAGAACCACGACTATCCTTTCTGGAGGTTTGCGTATTACACACTGCACTACGCAGTCCCTTGCTTTGCGTTACTCTCATCTAGTTCTCTACCTAACGCTGGCATCAGCAGTCACCCGTCAAAAGGTTTTATTTCCTATTTTGCCTTTTATATTTCATATTGAGGCATCTCACTTATTCTTTCAACTAACCGGCACAAAACTCTTCACTACAGGACACGATTCTGCCCTTCTTACCTTTTTTGAAGCGCGAAATCGTCAAGAAACTATTGGAATTATCTCAAATACTTAGGCATCCCACTCAAATATTGTGCAGATTTCAGTTTTTCTTCCATTTCGCTATTTTGCAATAGTCATCTGGGCTAGTGACCGAATTTTCGTGTGAATTCGTCTCGCATAGTGTTGCCTTATCTTCTCTTGCTACTGAAATGTTAAACGCCGGCGGCTTTCCCCGGATTCCCAAGCCAACCATGCTTGAGCATTCTTGGGTTTCCATCATGAACTTCTGACTGTCTTCTTGGACCGGGTGTAAGGTTACAGCTTAGATTCGATGACAACGGCTCTAGTGAGAGCAGCGAGACCTGCCCACTAGTCGATCGACACCTCGAAAGCGATCTAACAAGCCAAACGACACCGCAACGATCGGTCTTTGAAGAGTGTGGAAGTTCGTCAGCAACTGGTAAGAATTATCCAGTTAAAAAACTAATTGTTTTCCCAAGATTCATAAGAAGCGATTTCCTCAGAAAAGGGAGCCTTGACAAGGTTACCCACTGCTCTTAATTGCACTGCAGGCTGCTTAAGGAGTTGAATACATTCTGCTGCAAGGTCAACCTTCACCGCAGATTATTGTATAACCTCTACTTAGAATTCTTAAAATATTCTGATAGTTAAAATACAGCTCATCGAACAACATCTTTCCAGAAAAATTAGAATAACAAAGAATAGCCTAGGTATAAGAATTATGCCATATCTTACTTGGATACTTGAACGGCCTCTCTTCATTAGTTGTGCGGGTGCCAGCAATATCTCCATTGTTTCGGACTTTTGCTGGTCTAGCCATTCTGTTCCACTGGAATCCCCAGGTCAGCCTGGCCAAAGTCTGCCCCAGGCCTTCGTCACCACAGGCTGTCACTGCCCTTGTGGATCAGAGGGAGATTTGCCACCATGCGACTAGTTTAATACCACGACGGTGACGGATTCTGGTATTGGTTTACTCTTACCTGGGCTTCCTGATGGAAACGCTAAGCTCCTTCTCAGCTTGGGAGGCCCTGCCGCGGGGACCAATCCCACCGCTGTACATCGCAGTCTAGCACCCAGGAACACCTCCCAGCCACGATGAGGCAGTAAACTGTTGGGAGGTATGGCACATCTACTAACGAATAAATTCCGGTAAATGAAAATATCGAAAACGCTTGAACACTCTGTACCTTCTGGAGGACTGGAACTTCATAAGAAGTTCTGGTAATGCGAAACGGTCGAAGTTAGAATAAATAAACGTCTAAAAAATGAGTCGATTCATTGACAGGCCTCTGTTACGGCATTTCATAGTGAGATCACTGACGCCAGATACGCTATCTTCTATACTTTAATTGTTACGTGAATTGTAGTTTTTACTTCCCGCAACTGTAGTTTCGAATTCAGTTCTGATTTATCCTTAAATTTTGTTACGCTTCAAGAACGTACAAAAAAATTGCGAACCTTTCAGTAACGCACTACAACGAAGATTCTCCATGATATCAATTTTATAACAATTGATTACTGATAGCCAAGCCCATCTAATCTATTTTGTCTTCAGGCCAACTGTGAGTACCACTTTCTGCTTGTGACCAACTATGTATAGCGTGACACAACCACAACGATGCTGAGATATTTGCAAAACTTGGACCCGACTGCAGATTAGAACCTGTGATTACCTTTTTCGGAGGCTCATCCGTTACGCACTGCACCACGGGGGCCATTGCTTTGTTTTTCTCTTAGCTGGTCTTTTAGCCTATAGGTGCCATCAGCAACCACCCTACAACGGGAATGAGCTGAGGTGGAAAATCGGCATTGAGTCCAGCCCAGCTGGAGCTGCAGGCAAATAATTCAGCATTATTGTGGTTGTATTTCACATAATACCTTGCTGTAAAAAAAAGTACAGTGTTGTAAAAAGGAATGTTCAATTTTCAGTGAGATTTTCTAACGCGACACCTTCGTTCAACTACTCTCTACAAACCGATACGAGGATATACTATATCCCTGAACAACCTCTTGTTGAACTAATTAATTATTTTACGGATTTTTTTTATTATTACCTAGCATAGACTAACCAGAAGAATGAAAACTATGCGATGGTTGACGATTACGAATTGGTTATGTGATATGATAAAAAGCGCGCGTTGATGATGTAGCGATGAATACTGTCGTGCAGCGAGCTGAATAAGCAAGCAGATAGGTTGCAACGAAAAGAATACTTATCCAATCAGTTGTTATTTGCCGAAATCTGGTGCTGATTATTTCTGATAAGTGAGATGCATATTCTACAAGTTCCTACCTCGAGACAGTTAATTATGTACTCTGACAAGAGAGATGACAAGTGATTTCAGAACGAGTCAGCGGTGAATGGAAACTGTACCAATTGCGCAAAGGTTATCCTCGGACAGATTGCTACTTCCCATCCAGTGTCTATACAAGTTAAGCGAGATTTTTTTATGCCGTGTTAGAAGAAGCAGTCACTATTGAGGTAAAAAGAATCCAGCTAGACAAAGATCCTACAAATGCGTGACCAACAAAGTGAATGGGTGATTTGAGAAGATACTCCATGTTACACGCCACTTCCTAAAACAAAATAGTAGCAATTCCAGACCGCCACAACAATGGTCTGGCGCCTTCGTGATTATGGCGAAGTACTTAGTTGGATACATGGATGGCCCATCTTCACTAGTTGTGCGAGTCCCAGCATAATTATCATTTTTTTCATAGCTTTCCTGATCTAACCATTGTGATAACCTGGAATCCCGCGGTTAGCCTAGCCAAAGTCTGCTCGCGGTCGTCACCACCACAGGCAATCACCGCCTTTGTGGATCAGGAGATTTGCCACTATGCGACCAGTTTGATACCACGACGGTGGTGGATCCTGGTAGTGGTTAACTCTTACCTGGGCTTTCTGATGGAAACGACGTAGTCATTCTCAGGTTGGGAAGCCCTGCTGGGAGGATGAATCATCTCACTATACACCGCAGCCCGACACTCGGAAACACCTTTCCTCACGATGAGGCTCCTACAAAAACCGTTGGGAGGATTATGGCGAAATAATCTCAGCAACTTAAACCCTAAGCATTTGGAAGGATTTTAAAAAAAATCTTGTCTCCACTGAGTACTCCTCACTCTTTCTCTCCGTATGTCATTGGAAAGAAATCAAAGCATTATGTGTGGATATGAAGTTTTGCAGAAAAAAATCGCACTGGAGAAATAAAACGGACGTCTAGACCCAAGAAATATGCCCTGGTTCACCCCGCAATTCTTTTATTCATTGTATATGAGCAAAAGTGAAATACCTATACGTAGCACTCCCAGAAAAGCCGCTCGTTCAAGAGACTTGAACCGCTTCACAATTTTATATGATGCTCTTTGTTACAGATTTGTTTTGAGCTTAGGTAACTTTGCTGAAGGATTGAACCCATACTACACAGCAATTGGACGTACCTCTCACAGAAACCATTTGAGTTAAGAATGCGATCTAGAAGAGGATTAAGATGCAGAGCAGTCTGCGTCTAACACACCAGATGATATCACATCTAATGGTTAACACTATGAAAGGCCAAGCAGTGGCTGGTATATCAGAAAGGAATAGAACGAGAAGAATAACCACCATTAATTCGACGTAAAAACAATCCAGCGGACGGCCACAATTCACTGAGTAAATCGCCGCGGTTGCTCAGGTAAGGACTACTGAATTTAGCGTGCCCAACTTTTTCTAAAAAGAATTCAGAAGGAAACATGGACAAAAGTGGAGATAGTATCGCTCAGTCATAATTTTGTTTCATTCATATTCACACTCAAAAAAATAATGATACTACCAACAACATGGACGATTCATGACACACTCGTCTTCGACACTTGAAGAAAAAGCTCCAAAAGTCCCACTAGAAAACAGCAAGTTTTCTCGGTTAAGCAGTCCCTGATATAGCGGAAATGAATAGCACGAGAAGAACGAACTCACGGAGCTACCAAATGAAGTCCTAGCTTGCAAGCCTTGATAAGAAAGCACCTTACAATGTCAACCAACAGTCCGTTTCATAAAATATAGCTATATGAGTTCACTGGATTTCTTGATGGTTGATAGTATCCACAAAGTGATGAAGTCACCTTGAACATTTCGTGAGCACAAGATGTCTTCATTCATACTGATGAATTCGAATTAAATTTGCAACTTAGTTTAAACGTAGGTGGCCACGGAGCCTCCAGATTGCAAGGGCATTCCAAACAAAAAAAAGGGAGTTTAGTTCAGAAGAATTTTTACCATCAGAATCTAATCTCCCATTTGCAAGGTCATCCAAGACCACAACCTGAAAATTTCTGAAAAAAAACAACGCTACGTGGAATCCCTACGTAAAAAGTGAATGTCGACGATCGCTAACTTCATCACCTCTCCTTCGTTGCTAAGGCAAAGTCAAATCATGCATCATTTCCGTGGAAAGAATGGATAATTTTGAGCGTACATATGTGAGGATTGGACTGAATCTCAAAAGAACCATGTTTATGGAAAAAAAGAAAAGATTTGTAGCAGATAGTCCGCTTGAGGGCATTTTTGTGTGGTGGTTGGGGCGTCCTGGAATACACACTGGATTGATCCCGCGTCTCAGGCTTACCAAGCCTTCTATCTCTTCGTGGTGGGCATCAATTGGTACCAGACCAGTCTGTGAGCAGAGCAGCACTGGTTCGATGCATCGCTAGGCAGCACCGAGATTCATTGTAAAGGTCAGATATGCACTGAATCATCTCTAACGAAGCTTGATTAAGTCGAAGGCGTAGCAAATCCCTCAGCTATTCATCAACGCTGATAGCTTTATCCTTTACGTAATATTCGGCTGCTTCGCCCTCGCGCGGCCGATGGAGTCCCACTCGCAACAGCGTGGCTCTAAGGAAGGCGAAATCGCCGAAACGTCAGCCATCTACCAACGACAAGAACAACAACAACAACTTATACCAACGTCATATAAGCTCAACAAGATCAGTTCATAAGAATGTCACCTGTATCACCTGTATCACCTGTAGTCCCGTTGATCGTCGAGTGACTCAAGCGAGTGCCAGTAAATCTTCCACTTTTTACCTGTCGCGTGCGAGAGTAGCCCAATGGCTTCTGCTCGCTCTAGGGACTCGTCGAGCATCATGTCTTTCTTCTAGGCTTTTCGTGAAGAACTCTGACCATCAAGTCGGTGGTCTTGCTGCAGTGCGTTTAACATCCCGAGGAATCCAGTCACCAACGGCTCTTGTCCATCGGTTCTCATTCACACGCATTACGTGCCCGGCCCACCCTATCTTTGACTGTTTGGTGTACAGAACGGTATCTTTGATTTTTGAGCGTTGGCGGAGGTCGGAGCTCAGGATCCCTTCCCTTACTTGTGTAGAATAGGATACTCCCAGCATCGTCCTTTCGACTGCGCGTTCGTTGAGTGATCTTTCATGCTGCCTACGCAGTGACCAGGTTTCTAATGCATATGTCAGGGCAGCACGTACCGCTGAGTCGAAATGGTGGGCACGGAATCGGGTGTTCTTTGTTCTCTTCACTACATCCTCGATGCTCTTGAAAGCTCCCCAAGCCGTTCGTTTCCTTCTGCTCAACTCTGGAGCTAAGTCGTACAACATGTTGATTTCCAGACCTGAATAGACTTAACTGGAGCATTCGGAGATATTCGTTCTGCTTAGCGTGAATGGAGCATACGAAACCAATCCGTTGCTCATGAACATCTTCCTGTGAGATTTGGTTGAAGATCAATTATGCCGCAGGCTCTATCAAAGTCGGCAAGCATACGTTCCGCTTGGCTAATGTTTGGTGTTATAAGGACGACGTCATCAGCAAAGCGAAGATGATGTAACTGCCGACTATCGGTTTTCACTCCCATATTATCCCATTCCAATGTTCGCATGACGTTCTGGAAGGAGGCGGTAAATAATTTTGGCGAGATGGTTTCGCCTTGTCTAACCCCTCTTTTGACGTCGATGTTAATATCGTTGTCGAATGGTGATATCTTGGTTGCGAGAATTTTGTACAGCTCACGAAGAATCTCTATCTACTGAGTAGGGACTCCTTGACAATCAAGGGCTTCCATGACTGCTTCTATCTCAATTGAATCAAAGGCTTTCTTTAAATCGATGAAAGTGAGAAAGAGCGGTCTTTTGTACTCTCGCGATACTTCAATGAGTCTTGTTATCGTGTGGATGTGGTCCATCGTACTAAACCCTTTTGGAAACCCTGCTCGCTCACATGGCTGTCCTTCGTTCAGTGTTTTGTTAATCTTGTTTAGGATGACTCGAGTGAAAAAATTTGTAGACGACAGACAGCAAGCAGATTGGGCGATAGTTGCCGATATTGTGCAGGTCACCCTTCTTGAACAATAACACGGTCATGCTGGTCTTGCACTGAGTAGGGACCTTGCATTCGGAGAGGTAACGTGTGAAGAGACGAGCCAGTGTGTTTACGAGGACTGGCGGAAGGTTTTTCAGGTGTTCTGATCTTATCCTGCACCGACCTGGTGCTGCTCGATTTTTCACCGACGAAATGGCATGTCGGATTTCGGAAGGGAGAACCGGTCGCGCAATATATCCATCCTCCTTTATTTCATATGACGGAAGGTGCACGTGGCTATCGAAAAGATCTGAGTAGTATTCGTGAATGATTTTCTACATTGCCTTTCTGGACGCTGTAACTGCTTCGTCCTGGGCGTCGGAGTGCAATCATCTTGGTCTTATAATTGGCGAAGCTTCGGTGGGCTTTGCAAATGCTTTTCCCAGTCTCTGCAGCTTCGACCATTACTGCTGCTCTTCTCTCCTTAAAATCTTCTTTTATCGCCTGTCTGCACTGTTTTTGCAAGTTCGGACGTTAGTTCACGGTTGCCTGCAGCTCGTGCGATTCCACACTGGCGTATCAGCTCGAGTGTTCCTGGAGAGAGACGTATCTTAGTGACTTTCGAATTCTGAGCATTCATAGCGCTAACGTGAAGATGTTGAATGAGCCGGTCGTATTCCTCGTCGATGTATCGATAACGGCATCTTCCCAACAGCCGACTAATGAGATGAATAAGTCCCAGTTTGCGGTGGTTCTGGGAAATCGGCTTTTGAATTTAGCGGCTTTTTTTCTCCTTTCCGTGAGAAACAGAATCTTGCACGAAAGAGATGGTGGTCTGATCCGGTGTGGAATTTTGGGACAACAGCGAGATCGGTTTGGCAAAACCTTCTATTTAGTATGATGTGGTTTATTTCGTTATGGTACTCTCCACTGGGAGACTCCCACGTCCAGCGTTCAGGGTGGAGCTTTTGGAACTGCGAGTTACCATGGATGGTCTCGGTCGTCATGGTAAACTCAGATAGCTGCTCGCCCTGTTCGTTCCATTCTAATCCGTAGGGTCCCAATGTGACGTTCTTCTTGGTCCAATCTTGGAGTTGAAATCTCCAATGATGACCTTGAACAATGTATGGCCTTCTCTGTAGAACTTCTCCATGTCCATATAGAACGCTTCGACTTCTTCTTCTTCACAGTTTGATGTCGGCGCGTGAACGACGAAGATTGTCAAAGCCGGTACTGATCCACCTCTTTTTAATCGTAAGCGTCCGATTCGTGTTGTTAGTTGTTCGAATGAATCAATGTTCATGGACAAACTCGTGTTGACGAGAACGCCGACACCGCCGACTCCTCTACTGTCGCATGTTCCGAGGAACAGTTCTTCTCCGGTGTCATAGACGGCGTTGAAGGGGTAGCGCCTTCTCGTCTCGGCCAGGCCGATGACGTCGTACCTTATCCTTCTTGCTTGCATGATCAAGTCTTCTATCGAGGACTCGGATGCAAGTGTACGTGCGTTGTAAGTACGGATCGTCACCTTAGTTCTTCGTGTTCCAAACAGCTTCCATTAGCCCTGCGATTTTAGCACCCTCTCCGTACTCGTCCTACCAAACGCTGGGCAATTGGGGGCTCTTTCAAGGTCAGGGGAATGAGACCCGTCTTTTTTACTGTGTTTAGCATTTTTGATACCCACGTATAGCTTGCTGGGCTCTGAACGTGGGGGCTGGGTATACTCACGGGTAGCTTGCCAGGCTCTCAAAGAGTGGACATGGAGCTTATTTGTTGGAGGCGACTCCTAACCGCCTCCCCTTCCTGTCACTTGATTGCAGGCTTTTGTGACCGAATTGACTCGTAGAATACAATCTGCATGAACTAGAACGCACCTACACACGCGTGCATGAATACGCCTTGTAAATACAGAAAGTATGTGCCAAATCGGCGCAGCAGAAACAGGGAGCTCAGCCCCTGGATCCACCTACGTCTCCGGGAAGCAAAGGTCGCTTTGGGTCCGCGATTAACACCCATGCTGGGTACGCGCCACATAGCCTCGAGGCTAACCTGCTATCGGGATCCCTCATATGATGGAGATCCGTGGCATAAGAACATATAGATAATTATATTAATTATTTATGCCGACGCTTGTAGAAAGTCCGTCTTTTTGAGATTCTTGTCCTCATCTGCCGAAAATGAACCGATGAAATCAATTGCATTCAGAAGTGAAGGACTTCTAACCTTAACTTATGCATTTCACCACTCAGCGGGAAAAACGAAGACATAACAAAGTAAGTCCCACGTAAGTGCTCAAATTTGTTAACATTTGCTCATATACTCTTAGAAGAAAACACAACGTTCGATCCCGTTCTGAACTTAAGACCGCACGGCAGGATCCGTCCACTCATTGTTGCTTGTTTGTTCACGAAACTATTCACGCACTGGAACAAAAACAGATTACGTGCATGTGAATGGAAACATAAATAAGCTTCCCATTCATCTGAAATTCTCCGGAAGTATCAATCGGAATGGTACAGCTGACAAACATCACACTTGATGCATTTATTCCGACATATATGTTCGCATCAGATACATTTGGTGAAATATCGCATAAATACTGACGAATGGATCATCGTCTAAAGTATAAACGGACTTTTTTTGAGTGGAATGTGCTCATTTGGGTTGAGGCAAAGAGAAAGAGAGCAACAGTAGATGAGGGATGAGCAATGAACGCGGGAGACTTCTGAAAGCAGCATACGGCTAATATTTAGGGAGGATATGCGGCTTGCTACATCGTACTACAGTACGTGGGTCACTCCTCAGGAGCTCCTGTTCGTCAGGAGCTCAAAAGAACCATATTCGTTCGCTCGTATGGGTGTTCGGAATTTACCAACTACAGAAGGGTCGCTTAACTTAGAAGCTGCCCGAAGCTTGAGCAATAGATTGCTTCGACTACTTTACATCATTGTGCAAAAATGTTCCATTACTATCACTTTTAGTGATCACAGTCATTAATATTGCTGTCACTTCTAGTCAGCACCTCACTACATTGCCGTAAACAATTACCACAGAAGTTTTACATAATACGTCTAATGTTCATATCTACATCACAAATGGAGCAGTGTCACAGTGGGGATGACTGGAAACAAAATCGCTTGGTGGAACGAACGAATCTGGTTCGTGCTTTTCCAGAACAGCACTATTAAGCCTTGGACATATCAATATTCGTGCATGGTGCAACATACTAAAAGCATTTGCAATGATTGTCACCGTCATCCGATCAATACGCATAGTTCTAAACTAAGTCATGTCGCTCGGGTTTACCCTGAGCCATTCAACAACAAAAGTAAATAAGTTGGAAATCACCAGTAGGAAGAATTTAAGCTACAAAGAAAGCAATGGAGTTGGCAGCCAACAAGAACAGTACTTCGAAAGTTCCAAGATAATCGCTTCGTGTGGGCAGTTGAACAGAAAGCAGCGGCAATAAAGACAGTTCATTATGATTGAGAAAAAATGAAGGTACCAGAGATGAAGTACTAATGCCGACCGGCTCACAAAGTGACAGATCAACTCGCTGTGCCGGATTACATGGTCAAGAGAGAGAACTGGTTCCAACAGTAAACTACAAATTCACAAGAAATCCGTTACTAGGGTATTCTAACACTCCGTGACATTCCCAAATAATTCGGGATTTAAAGCAGTAATGGGAGAGAGCTCGTGTATTGAAGGAGTACAACAATAACAACGGAATCGACTCGATACGTCGAGGATTTTGAGATATAAATAATAGTTCGAATAATATACATATTCCGAATAACGTTAACAGCACCGCGTCAGAGACACCAATGCGCCAAAAGGCCAACTGTTGTGTCGGGGATTGCGCATATTTACACCAATATCGGGGTTGGGGAATTGTGGCACCTCCCAGCTGCGACCGACCTATCGACGGGCCAACTCAGCTCGGAACGCTTCGATGATGTCCTGTTTTGCTTTATTGATCTCCAGACGAACTTCCACCATGAGATCGGCTTTGAACCTGCAGAAAAGAAACAATGCAAATAGAAGGCGGTTAGATTAAAAAAAACGTCAAAGACGGTGTAGTCCATTTACAATGAAGCACTAAGGCTATAAAAAAATCTCATACGAATGGATACGAGAAAATTCATGTTATGACATATTTTTAAAGTAAAATATATTTTATTAAATTCCCGAATAAAAAAGACTAACGGAAGGCGGTTTGTTTATCGAAGAAGTCACTGAGAATGATGACTTAAAGAATAGTAAAACAGCATGTTTTCGCGACGTTTGGATTAAACGAAGTATTGAATCAGAACCATTGAAAGGAAGCGGTTCTCATTAACGCTTATGAACAATACACATGAAAAACATATTATCAACTATAACAACTGATGCAACATTTGAAACCAGAATCCTTTCAGAGACGAGTTGACTTGCCACCACCGTAAGCCAGTCAGTCACTCGCATTAACTTTCCGCATTATTACATTACTTCGAATAACCACTGCCTGGATAAATTTTATTTTTATTTTTACACGACTCGTTTTCACGTCTAATGTGTTGATCCCAGCACTTCTCACATTCGATTCCTTTGCACGCATCCATTGTCCACGAAGATCTTCCAACTTTTACGCGTGGTGTTGCCTACTGCTTGAGGATTTTCATTTCATCTAAAATGTTGTAAAATGCTGGTCGAGTCGATTCTCCCTCGAGTCCTGACGCAGTGATTTTTTGCCCGGACAAGTCCGGTACCTATTTCCCGGCCCCGGAGGGATGAAAGTCTTGGCTGGCCCGGAGAGGAAATCGAACTAGCACCACGCTCGTGATGACCGACAACACTACCGCTGTGCTTTCCGTCCCTACTGCCTGAATTATATCTGAAAGAATGAAATATGCCATACCTCTCCAAAAATTCAGCAGTAATGGCATTTCCAACCACTGATACTCCATTTGACTTGACATCCTCCTGTGAAGAAATTGACGACCCTGACGGAACCCTGAAAACTTAGGACAATTTCATTAGCTATAACACCGTGTAGGTTAGGGTAAAATTCGAATATTTCATTTTTTAAAACCAACTTTTTTATGAGTTTTTGGACTTTCGGTATTCCCATTCGTTTTCACAGGTTCCCATTTTCTCGGTGCATTTCCTCCATTTGGCGCTGCAAAACCGTTAACAGGTGGGATTGTGCCGCATCCGCTATCCGATGAACCTAAAAAACATCGGATCTTACTGATCCACTCATAATATGATAGATACGAGCAAACAAAAAGGCCTCACCATTACTAGCGTTAGATTTTGAATCAGCCGCATCCGCTTTGGCTTGAGTAATTTTCTTTTTGTTGAAGGTGGCGGCTAACTCCGATAGCAAATCACCATGTGAGGAACCCGGAACTAAAGTGCATTCCAATTGTTACCAATGTTCAATTTTCAATACCAGTAGCTATACCCAAATACCAAATATTCCATTAAATCTATGCAAAGCTTAACCGTCATTTGTAGTAGATAAATATCAGCCAAGTAAACTAAAGATGGATGATGTAAGTCATCAAAATCCATAAAGAAATCTAATTAGGGATCCAGAACAGAAATATAGGGGCCACATACTGCTGGAAATGACTGAATTCGCAGGTGATGTAGATTCAGCAATTGACACCGAACGAGTTTCCTTCACAGCATTGTTCGTTTTTCTTAACTGCGCCCCTCGCAGTTGGTCAACCAAGCTGGAAAGTACTAGTGTTTAATAAGCGATTACAATAAAAAGAAGATAGTTGCATCCTGGAATGTGGTAAAATCAGATGATGAAAAAAAACACAAAGCACTCCAGGAAAGAAATCACGCCAATCCGATTGCTACTTCCCCACCTTATAAGCCAATGTTCTTCTAAATAAAAAAACAACAATTTACTGATTTGTTGATGAGCAAATAAGAGGTTGTTATATGGTTTACGCAGTCAGTCGCATAATTTTGAAATGAGCTCCAAAACTCTTCAATCACTACCGCGCGAAAAGTTCGGCTCCAACATCATAGCAGCATGAAAACGTGACATGCTTTAGGTCAGAGAGCTAATAATTCCAGAAACCACTAGACTACCAGTTAGTGATAAAGGTGGAGAATGCGTGACTATTCCTCGTTAGACTGGAATGAAATTCAAGAACAGAGAATGGGTCAGAGTGGCAAAAGTGGCAGGCTTAAACCACTAGTTATTCCTCGACTTAAAATCCAACTACCAAGGTGTCTTTTTCATATTCGCCTATCAAAACGCACAAGATAGTAGCCACTGATTATCGTGCGCATAACAATTCATCATCCTTTAAGCTTGGATCCATAATCAGCTTTGTAGACGGGCCAACGGGCAGAATGCCGTCGTTCTCATCCAGCTGGTGAAAGACACAGCAGTCTATCCTAAGAATACCCGAATGTTCCTGGATTGCCAACATAATGCATATCCTAACAGCGAGTACGTGAAGTTTTTTCGATGTTACGATGCGTATCCTAACAGCGAGTACGTGAAGTTTTTCGATGTTACGGCACGTTACACAAACGTGTCGAATGACTCTGCAATGCAAACTCTCGTAGAACCCCCCTTGCAACCAAAGGAATGACAAGCATGTACAATTTCTCGATTCGGCAGCTCGACACCGTATAAAAAACACCAAGTCGGCAAACTTTAAGTTAAAACAAATACTGCATTAAGCGCACATAACGCACAAAGACATAACGGGGAAGATTTTGAAGTAGAAGTTACCATCCCTAAACAGGAATCAAAACCACCAGCGCGCAAAACTCTTGAAACGTTTTGGATAAATTGCGAAAACCCACACAAACCACACGATGAAGTGGGTTATTACATTGCGTAACGTCACATAATATCTCAGACTGACTTATTAACCTCAGACCAGCACATAACTCATCCGTTCATATTCAGCGTGTTTGACCTCCATGAGTAAGTGGAAGACTTACAGGAAACGGTGGACGTTTATAAAGTTGCTTCCCATGTATTGAAATTCAAATCTTGAGTTCCTTCTGTTAGGGTTATGAAAATATGTGGCTGAGTAGAGTGCACATAAATGTTACCTTCTCCAGGTTTTGAAGATGAAATTCCCAAGAGGTTAGCCACTGTCGAATAAATACTGCGTTTACCTCTTATCAGGCTATTTTAAAAAAACCCTAATTTATCGAACTTGCTTTCCTTTCCTTCCCTTTCTTACCAAAGTCATATAAAGTAGCAATTGCCCAATAAAAAAAATTTAAATTTAATACCTTATTCCTTTCGAGCGGTCGCTCTTCAAGAGATTAGGCGGAGGTGGAGGAGGTGGTGGTGGGGCACCAGCTGTTGGTGGAAAAGGGGGTGCTGGCGGAGGATGGGAAGAAGGAGTTGAAACTGGCGCTGGAGGTACAGCAGCCGTAGGAGGAACAGGAGCAATTCGAGATGGACTGGCACTTTGCTGCTGAAAAACAATAAAATCATTAAATTTAAGTATTCTTCTATTCCAGACATCGTTTCACGAAAAATACAAAACTTAGCCTTTATTTACCCCCTAAATGATCAGCAACTTTTAAATACGGTGCTCTAATTTGTTCTCAAATAGCCACTGTATTCAACTGGCTGACCTGTCCGTAGATAGTGCATGGCCCATTGGAAGATGACGTTGAGCTTTGAGATGACCGCCTTTGCTGATGACCAAGGGTAAGATTTCCTGGCACGCAATGAGAAGACTTCCTATAAACGGTGAGGTTGACACATGGAAAAGCTACAGATCCCATTCCAACTTTTTCCCAAAGTTGAAAATCCTTTTCCAGCAATTCAATAAAAACAGTGACATCTTGACTAAATCTCAGTTATGTCGAACCAATCCGATTTCTTGGATGTATTCGTAGTGAAAAATCCCTTTTAGAGTTTAAGAACAAATGAAAATCAGCTAGCTCGTAAAAAAAAAGCACACTCTCTATCTTAAAGTGATTTCCTTGAAAAAAAAAGCAAAAAATTGTTTTAAATGCATGAAATAACAAGAAGAGGACCTGGGTGAGAAAGCGGATACAATCATGACCAATCCAGCACCGAAAATTGTTGAGAACGAAAACAATTCCAACCGCACCACGAGAATACACGCGTTTCCATGAGCACACAAGTCCAACATCGACGGCTTCGGCTTTACGGCATTAACTCCCCAGTAGCTTCTCCTCCACAGATCTCCCTCATAGAGGGAGGGATCACTTGCCGGTTAGTCGCGAGGCAACGTGGCGCGTCCCCAGGTGGCGGACAGGGGGTTAATCGCAGATCAAAAGTGACATTATGGTTTCCTGAGAAGCAGATAGATCCAGGAAATTGTCTACCTGTTTCTATTACATCTATATGACACGTACGTTCTGCGTTTATGAGACCGCATTCATGCATCGCTGCGTGGATGTCTTCTTGTTTATACAGTTTGCAACATACGAGTCGGTTTGGCTAAAAGCCTGCAGTCAGGTGATTGGGAAGTATATGAATGTGGTTAGGAGTCACCTCCAACAAATGAGCTTCTCGATTACTCTAGGAGGGATTGACATGCTGCCCGTGAGTTTACCCAGCACCCACCTTCAGAGCTCAGCATTCTACACGTGGGTATCAAAAAGCTACACAGTAAAACAAACGGGTTTCTTTCCCCTGACTATGAAAGAGCGCCCGATTCGGCAGCGTTGGGAAGGACGAGTACGGAAAGGCTGCTAAAATCTTAGGGCCATTCCAAGCCGCTTAAATCTCAAAGAACTAAGGTGACGATCTGTACCTACAATGCACTCACACTTGCATCCGAGTTCTCAACAGAAGACTTGCTCATGCAAGTAAGAAGAATAAGGTACGACGTTATCGGCCTGGCCGAGACGAGACGACGGCACCTATTCAACGCCGTCTATGACACCGGAGAAGAACTGTTCCTCGGAACATGCAACACTAGAGGAGTCGGCGGCATCGGCGTTCTCGTCAACACGAGTTTGTCCATGAACAGCGAATCATTCGAAAAACTAACAACCAGAATCGGACGTTTACGATTGAAGAGATGTGGATCAATAGCCACTTTGATAATGTTCATCTCGAAGCGTTCTGTATGGACTTGGATAAGTACTACAGAGGAGACAGTACATTCTTCGAGGTTAACACTGGAAATTTTAACTCTAAGACTGGGCCAAGAGAACAACGTCTGAACAACGCCACATTGGGAGCGATAGATTAGAACAGAACGAGCTGGGTGAGCGGTTGTCCGAGTTTACCATGACGACAAACACCATCCATGGTAACTCGCAATTCCAGAAGTCCCACTGGCAACGCTGGACGTGGGAGTCTCCCAATGGAGAGTACCATAACGAAATAGACCACATCATAGTAAATAGAAGGTTTTGCCTAACCGATTTCGCTGTTGTCCCAAATTTCTACACGGGAACCGACCATCGCCTCCCTCGTGTAAGACTCTATTTCTCGCGGAAAGGAGAAAAAAGCCGCTAAATTCAAAAAATGGACTTCCAAACTAACCAATAAAGTGGGTTTTATTCAGTACATTAGTCGCCTGTTGGGAAGATGCCGTTCTTGATAGCATCAATAGGGAATACGATCGGAGACTCATTCAGTATCTTCACGTTAGCGCTATGAAAGCTCAGAATTCAAAAACCGCCAACAGATAGTCTGTCTCCAGAGCTCCAGAAAAACTCGGGCTGGTACGCCTGCGTGGAGTCGCACGACCTACAGACAACTATCGACTCATGTCAGAACTTACAAAACAAGGTAGACAGACGATAAAAGATGTTAAGCAGAAAAGAGCTGCATTTATGGTCGAAACAGCAGAGGCTGGGAAAAGCATTCGCAAAGCCCACCGAAGCTGCGCCAATTACGAAACCAAGATGATTGCACTCCGACGCCCAAGCGGAACAATTACAACTTCCAGAAAAGCGGTGGAGAAAATCCCTAACGATTACTACTCGAATCTCTTCAATTGCCACGTTCTCCTGCATTCATATGGAATAAAGGAGGATAGATCTGTCTTCCTCTCTGCTCTCCGTTCTGAAATCGACATGCTACTTCGTCGGCGAAGAATCGAGTAATACCTGGCCCACAAAGAATAAGATCTGAACATCTGGAGAAGGATGACCTCTACGATATCGCCAACTATCGCCCAATCTGCTTGCTGTCTGTTGTGTACAAGCGTTTCTCGAGTCATACTAAACAGGACTGACAACGCAGGACGAAGGACAGCCATATCAGCAAAGGGGTTGCGAAAAAGGGTTCAGTACGATGGACCACATCCACACGATAACACACCCATTGAAGTATCGCGAGAGCACAACAGACCACCCTCTCTCTCACTTTCTTCGATTTAAAGAAACCTTTTAACTCATTTGAGATAGAAGCAGTCTTGAAGGGCGTAGACAGCCAGGGAGTAAATACTCAGTATAGAAAGACTCCTCATGAGCTACATAAAAATTTCACAACCAAGATACCACCATTCTACAACGATACTGAGATTAATGTCAACAAAGAGATTGGGCATGGCGATGTCATCTCGTCAAAATTATTTACCGTCACCCTCAAGAACGTCAAGCGAACAATGGTATGGGACAACATGGGATCAAAAATCGAAGATCAGAATTTACACCACTTTCGCTGTGCTGATGACACCGTTTGTATAATATCAAGCATTATCCAGGCAAAACGAATGCTTGCCGACTTTGATAACGCCATTAGAAGGACTGGACTTCAACTGAATCTCACAGAAACGATCTTCATGGGAAACAAATTGGTTACGTATGTCACCTTCAAGCTCAATGGAATAAATGTCTCCAAATACACTGCTTACATAATTCTGGGTCGGGAAATCAACATGATGAACGACTTATCTCCAGAGATGAGCAGGAGAAACCGAGCGGCTTGGGAAGCTTTCAACAGCATCGGTGATGTAATGAAGAGTAAAAAAAAACATCCGACTCCGTGCCCACTTTTTCGACTCCACGATTCTTCCTGTCTTAACGTTTGCGTCAGAAACCTGTTCGCTGCGTAAGCAGGATGAAAGGTCAGTCAGTATTATTGAATGCACAGTCGAAAAGACTATGCTGGGAGTGCCCCGTGTCACAGAAATGAGGGAAGGGGTGCGAAGATCCTCGACGTTGACGATCAAAAATCAAAGACGCCGCTCAATATGCCAAATTGTCGAAGATAAGATGAGCCGGACGCGTAATGCGTATGAATACGATAACTCGGGTTGTCAAACGCAGTGCAAGAAGACATGGGGCGGATAGCCCGGTGGTAATGATACTGATCATTATGAGCAATGATGGTTCGATCCTGCTCCACGCTCACCAAGCCTCTCATCCCTTCGCAATCGGCGAATTGATATCGGACTTGACGGGGAAAAATCACTCTCTGCAATACAATTAGAAGCGCTCCAGCTCAGCTATCTCAGGACTACAGGTAGAATCGACTCGACCAGCATTCTACAACAATGAAGGTGAAGTGAAAATTCTGAAGCATCAGCCGAAGTCACAAGAAATTGTCCGAATTTTTCAGGGTTCCGTCAAGGGTTGTCGATTTCTTCACAGGAGGATGTTAAGTTAAATGGAGTATCAGTGGTTGGAAATGTCACTACTGCTGAATTTCTGGAAAGGTATGGGATATTTTGTTCTCTCAGATATAGTCCAGGCAGTAGGAGGCGGATAGCAGTGGTTGTGTTGTTGGCCATCCCTAGCATGGTGACAGTTCAATCCCATTCAGGGCGAACCAAGCCTCTCATCCCTCCGGGTTCGGGAAATTGGTACCGGACTTGTCCGGTGAAAAAATCACTCTCTACAATCCAATTACAAACGCTCCAGCCCGGCTATCTCAGGACTACAGGGAGAATCGACTCGACCAGCATTCTACGACACTCAAAACGAAATGAAAATCCTCGAGCTGCAGCCGAAACCACGCGTAAAAGTTGGAAGACCTTCGTGGATGTTGGAAGCGAGGAAACGAATCGAATGTGAGAAGTGCTGGGATCTGCACAATAGATATGAAGACGAGTCGTATAAAATAAAATGAAACAGAATGAAATAAAAATTAAATAGAATAAAAAATTACAGGAAGATCGCTAACACGATTTTGAGTTCTTCACGAAAACCTCAGAAGAAAGGTATAACGCTCAACGAGTCCCTGGAGCAGAACCCACTGTTGCATGCAACAGGGAAAAATGGAAAATTTACTGGCGTCGACGATAAACGGTATGACAGGTGACAGGTGAGGTGAAACATTCTCATGAGAAAACATGTACAGATTCTCGAATCTTCTGTTAATCCAAAAGCTGAAATTATTCATTCGATTACTTCCTCCGCTTTTCTCGAGTCAAGCAAACTGCAGAAGCAGTCTGCACATGATAACATTGTTTAAATGACCTGTGTTAAGCATTGCTGAACTCAACGCGTGAAATTACCATTCTTAACAAGGTGAGATTTCCATATGACGCTAAACTCTCTCCGAATAGCATTTCTATCGACCAATTCACTGGATGACTAGTTAAACTAAAAGGAAGAGATAAGCTTCCGTTTAATCGGTCCTTCGTAGATTCAATAAGTAAAATTTTTAAGGGAGGCGGATAGCGCACTGGTTGGAAGTACGCTGCACCGGTAGCAGCGCTCACTTGATAGAACGGTAGGCCACCGAAAATCACTATATAGTCCAGATAAGCATTCAGTCACCTCTAACGATGCTTAATGAAGTACAATGCACGGGCATCTGCAGGGGATTGATCAGCTCCGAGAGCTTTATCCTTCAGCTTTATAATAAGTAATGCCTATGCATAATACCTATGTCGTAACCGCCTCTATGATCGTCTCTGCCCATCACAACATCATTTGCCGCAGACGGGAGCGGGAGGGGGGCTTCGCTTGTTTGCTAACCATCTATTGAAATTTTTGCATATCATGTGTTAAGGAATATATTGATGAAACGGGAAGGCCACTTAATGCCTGCATAAAAAAGCACCTAGACGGGAAAACGCATTCATGACAACACATCCGCCTATGCATGCACTGAATACAAAAGCATAATGGTGACGATTTTAAAATGAATGTAAAAATTCGTCATCCATTGAGGATCCCAACAAGGGAAGGAAATCACTTATTCCAACTGCAGCTAAAACTTTCTAAATAGAGTTTAAAAGTAGTGATTTTAGAAAACAGAGTCTAAAGAATCCCAGTGAACTCGCCGATTATCTACGATTGATATCGCGCAGCCTTAAGAGTTAAAGGAGGAAGGTTGCTTAGTGAAGCTGTATTATAAAACTGCGGCTCTCTCGATACTCGAATACTCGAATGGCTCGTCCTCACTGGTTGTGCAGGCTACAGCATAATCTCCATTTTTCGGAGATTTGCTGGTAAAGCCATTGTGGATCTCTGGAACCACATGATCAGCCTGGTCAAAGTCTGCCCCCAAGTCTTCACCACCACAGGCAGTCGCAGCCCTTGTGGATCAAAGGGAGATTTGCCACCATGTGACTTTGATATCAGAACGGTGGTGAATCCTGGTATTGGTTAACTCTTACCCTAGGCTCCCTCGTGGAAACGCCGGACTCCCTCTCAGCTTGGGAGACCTGCCAAGGGGGATGAGTCTCTCCGTTGTACATCGCAGCCCGACACCCATGAACACCTCCCAGCTACGATGAGGGGGTAAACCGTTGGGAGGTTTGCGACTGCGACTGATGTGCAAAAATTCACGATAAGTACAGTCGAGTATGGAAATTTCGTCAAAAACCATACAGCACTCTGGAGAAGCAGATATTTACGAAGTAGATTCCAAAACGAAGAGAAATTGAACCAACTGAATCTTCGGAAAGTAAAATTGGAAAAAGATATGGGATGAACAAGCAACCAATTAAAGCAAAGGATATAATAACCAAACTGAAAGATAACCGACACATCAATGTAATAGGTTCGCATGGAAAGCAAAGGTAGCATGAACTGAAGTCTGATGATTTCTAGAACGTTCTCACCGGAAACCACTTGATCGATCCTCAGAACTATCTAGTTGGC
Organism: Angiostrongylus vasorum; assembly: GCA_018806985.1. Taxonomy (NCBI): domain Eukaryota; kingdom Metazoa; phylum Nematoda; class Chromadorea; order Rhabditida; family Metastrongylidae; genus Angiostrongylus; species Angiostrongylus vasorum. Next base: position 1,834,375 of record JADANN010000099.1, on the reverse strand, counting down.
TAACCTAAAGCTAGGATTCATGGAGTTCACTTGATGATGTTGTGAGCCGTCCTCCTCTTCGCGAAACGTCGGCGCTGATTTGATATGAGACATCAAATGCTGATGCGGATCTTGGTAGACGTTATCTGCAAAAATCACACCACTATTTTTTTTCTGCTACTATTACGAAGTATTTAAAATTGGACTGCATACATAGATACATATGTATACACGTACATACATACACACATACATACATACATACACACACACACACACACACACACACACACACACACACACACACACACACACAAACACGCACGCACACCTACAATTCTTCCTCAAACAGGCTCAGTTTGCTCAGACAGCCAATAAGAGATAATGTCCATCATCAAACCCAAAGTTCGACGAGCTCGCAGAGCGAACGAGCACAGATCTTTCAGAATATTTGACTTAAAGAGTAGTCAGTCTATTGCAAAAGTTTCAGCTTGATCAATTAAAACGAGCATTTGAAAGCAATTTATTAGCGCCGAAAGACTTCACTAGTCGAGGATTTCGTACCACTCGACGACTTTGAATATCGAACATAGTTTCTAAACAATATTAATAAAACGATGGAGCGGGTTACGCACTGGCAGTGATGTGTTCATCACCCGCATGGGGATTGTTCGTCCTCGCAGCGGACTCGCCAAGCCTCTCATTCCCACGGGAATAGAAGATTGATTCCAGAGTCGTCTTAGAATAGTCCACTCTTCGAAGTATAAGTGGGAACGCTCTAGCGCGGCTACCCCAGAACTCTAAGGAGAACTGACTCGACCAGTATTCAACAACATTCATAAAGATCATAATTCTCAAACGGCAGCCGAACCCATGCGTGAAACGTTCGAAGACTTCCGTGGGCGATGGGTGCAAGGAAACGACTGCAATGCAGGAAATATGGAGATCCGCATGGTAAATGTGAAGATCGTGAAAAAAAACACATAACAGATCTATAGGTACTTCATGAAAATGGTTATTGAAAGTGTTATTGAACGTGAAACAGAAAGAAAACTTTGTAACACCTCGATGGGATAAACGAATGTATTATTTCAATCACTGCGAGAAATATGGAAAGTAGAACATTGGCATATCAAATTTTTACAGGGCGAGGTAAAGACATATAAACAGAGAAAACGGTAACTTTCGGAGGAAGAGTTGTTGTGTATCATAAAAGGTCGTGCACAAGACAGAAACGATAGTTTTTTTGTTAGATCCTATTATCACTAATCGTTAATATACGCGATGATGAGAAACAGGATATCGAATTTGCTTCTACGCTTATTTATCTCATTGCGGAGTGAAAATACATCCAGTGCTAAGCGTTCACCTCCATAAAACAGGTGATAAACTATAAACCTGTTAGTCGCTAGGCTACGTAGCGGGTCCCTTATTTACGGATAACGGGGTAAGATGCAGTGTTAAACGCAGGCAAAAACGGAGCGCCGTTGATTCTAAGAAACTGGTCGATCCATGCATCATCTTACTGTCTTTACACCGTCGGATTAACATACACCTTATCTATGCATGCATATGTGTGTTATGTTTGCAATGATATGCATATTGTCTTATACTCAATGATTCAGTTAAAATCATGCAACTAAGAGGTTAGTAAGTTATTGGGAGGAGTTTAGGCCCCCTCTCCGGCAAATAAACCACACGTCTACCCCTCCCAGAAAACACCCTGAGAAGTTTACACTGCTCCTAGGAGAAAACATGGCAAGGCAACATCGTGACCCAATAACAACATCTGAGCAGAAGAGAGCAGAAGATCATCGTAATTCTTTAAACAATTGATATTTAGAACAGAGAAGATGTGGAGCAACTGCAACTTTAAGTCTTCGTCACCTGCAGCCTAAGCATTAAGCAAAGACAAAGTTAGATTCGAGGAATTCTATGAGGACAGAGAGAACTACAGCGAAACCATACATTTTGTACTTGTATAGTCATCGTGAGCGATTTTAGTGTAAATGATATTTGCATAAAAAACGCCAACAAAACATTGCGTTGGGACCTGTGATCTTGAAGACAATGAACAACGTCACAAGATATTTGAGCTGATAACAAGGCCAAACTATTCTCGACGTTCAACTTGGTAATTTCCTAATAGATTCTACCACAGCAAAATTATCCTCATTAATGTCATTCAGAAGTTTTGTATAACAAGTTCCGCTGTTGTAATAAAGATTTACACATGATCGGACCACTCCTTCTGTCGCATAAGACTCCCGCCCGCAGAAAGGAACAAAAAATTCAAAAAAAAATGAAAAAAAAGGAATTCCAGTGGTAAGCACAGTGGGTTTTCACTTTATTAGTCGACTACTTTTGACAACTCTACAAAAAAAGTGAATGAGAAGCACGACTGTTTCATGCAATACTTTCAGGATAATCTTAACCTTTTTTTTTCACTCCCTATTCTTTTTTAACGGCAGGGTATGTTGCGAAATATAACTTCTATAATGCTGAGATATTTGCAAAACTCCGAACCGCAGGTGTCTGCGGCGGGGAACGAACGCGATATTGTCCTTTCCGGGGAGTAACATGTCCACCACCACACCATGCGGATCCTTCGTTTCGCCGGTCTCTCAGCTAGTTGTATCGATCTTTTTGCCATCAGCAATCACCCGTCAACGGGATTGATCTGGGGAGCCCAAATCGGACAGAGACCCAAGAGACAGGCGAAACGAAGGACCCGCATGGTGTGGTGGTGAACGCGTTACTCCCCAGAAAGGACAATAGCGCGTTCGTTCCCTCGCCGCAGACACTTGCGGTCCGGAGTTTTGCAAATATCTCAGCATTGTAGAACTTTCAGGATAGTTCTAGGAAAGCCAACATTTTGAAAGTCTTAAAAAGACACTTGTCTTCGGAAACTCTCTGGCTGATTCGCTAAAGTGAGGTAGTATAACCTGAAGACAGTCGCACTTCAAAATTGCGAAGCTCTGTATAGTTACAAAATATATAAAAAAGATAATGGATGCGCCAAAACTTTGCCAATAATACGACTAAAACATGCTATTTATATTTCGACCAGAATACGGAACAGTCGCTAGATACAAAAAGACAAGGGGGATCATAATCCCTGGCTTTTACCCCGATCTGTTCGATAACCAAGTACATCTACTAACATATATTTTACAACAGATAACATGGATATACTATGCCAACGGTACTCTCATCCGAACATCTAGATGTTATGCCGGGACTAGAATAAAAAAAATCCCCTTACGTCTTTCCAAACAGATGACTCTGACTTCCATACCATACTTAAAGACTTTCGAGTCATTGTTGATGGCATTGGTAGACAGAAAACTAGCTGAGAGATAGGCGAAAGAAAGAACCCGCAAGGTGTGGTGGTAAACGCGTTTCCCGCTGAAAAGGGTAATAGCGTGTTCGATACCCACCTCACACACCTTTGATCCTAGTTTTGCAAATATCTCAGCATCACTGTGGTTGTACTTTCGACAGAGTCAATACACAAACGTCCATGTAGCTCTGAACAACCAGTGCTGCTCCGCTCAGTGCACAGAAAATTATCAAGAATTGTATAACAACTTTACGACAAGATTTCCGTTATTCTTCAAAGACACGGTTTAATGAAGAAGAATTCAGATAAGCGACATCAAACGGAACCTCGCAAAAAATTCGGCACAACTCTGGAGAACGTCTTGTGAAAATTGCAAATGTGATAATATAGAAGTAAAGCTATGGTGGACATCAAAACCGCTTTCGTTACGCCGATAATCTCGCCCGTACAACATGAGCATTAACCTGGCAGAACGACTCAGCAATTTCAACCGCAACACATAGAAGCAGCGATTTTCAGTTGAATCGAAAGAAACAATGTTCGTCGGAGATGGAACCACTTCTTCCCATTTACGCTCAGCGGAAGGAATATCTTCGAATGTTTCAGCTATGTGTATCTAGGTCGATAGGTCAACACGACGAACGGCTGAGGTCTACCACCGGGCCATGGAAACCAAACGGCGTGGCTACAAAAAACACTCTGGATATACATGGTATTATTCTGCAAAAAACACCCGTGTGCTTGCCCATCTGTTTGGAGGAAGGAATCCAGTGTTCTCACCCATGTTGAAGGTTTATGCATGTGTAAATACATATATATGTATGCATATATACATATGTATATGTGCATGCATATATACTCTATTGCAGTGGACAGCGAGGTGTCTATCAGGGCTAATAAAGTACATACTGATTTCCAAAATTTCTACTGCAAATCATAGTTCACAGTAAACCCTGTGGCTGGAATTGCCGCCATGGGAGAACCGAAAGATTCTTTGATTCAAAAAGGCTGGCGGCCACCATGACAACGACTTTCAAACGCCCACGCACGAGTTTCTTTCAACCTGCAGGAATAGTGAGCTTGTCAAGCCAGAAAAACATTACATTAGTTAGGTGGAAAATATGCTAAAACCGGCACCATTCTTTGTGAAGACGCCCAGGCAGCACAAGTGCTTACTTCAAGTTAACTATATAAATCACGGAAATGAGTTCGATAACAGAAGAAAACAAATCTATGACAACTCTCTACATTACGTTCCTAAACCGTGACAGAAGATAGTACCAGCTTGACATTGACCAAATGATATTCAATAATCAACTGGTCCGCGTTATCAACTAACTCATTTCGACAGTTTAACGACTATGTTTGGTACTAAAAGTTTGTTCAGGTGTATGAGCGTAATGCCACGCTTTGCCTACCTCAAATCACGCAAAAAAAGAAACTGTAGAAAGCTGGATAATCGTAACCAAAGGGGTAAAATCGGAAAAAAAGAAAAGCCATTTTCCATTTTATCAACTGAAATCAAACCATACCGTTCGGGACTTGGTTTTCTCCGCTGTGTAGAAATTGGTGATTAAGATAGTCAATCGCTTGACCGACTGCGGATACGAAGTCACGGGCTTCTTTTTCTGAGGAGAAATTCAGACCATACACCTGTAAATGACAGTCATTACAAGTAAGAATTCAATGGTGACGTTAAAGAGAGTAGCCATTCGAAGAAACAAAAGAAGTTACAACAACAAAGTTACAACAGTACTACATCTGGGCACGGTCTCCAATTTATTTACTTCCACTCTGTTTATTCTGCTTTGCCAAAAGCACAAACAAATCGATTGTTTATGGTTGGAAAGATGGTTTCACATCATTTGCTGATTATTCAAGAAGAGAAATAAAACAAACCTGTCGTTGCTCGTCCCTCCATTGATGGAAGGTCGGCGTAGCAGTGTGATATTTGAGTTTGTGGTGAATATTGCAGTTCAACAGCCAGGCTCCATCCTTAATTAATCGCACTTCATTAGGTAGGGATCATTGGAAAAGTGAACCACAAATGTATAGAAATATTCCCCATAAGTATTATTTCGACACATTATCTGGGTCCAAAAAATAATTTGAAAAGGGAAAACCTGCTCTCTGATCGCAATGATCCGAAACGTTCGCCGTGTGGTGTTGTGCAGAATCTGAACAGTGGATATCTGTCCATCGCCGCCATCCGGAGCCTGCCACTTCTTGCGGCCCTCGTTATAGACCATCACCTCGGCCGCTGCTGCAGCCATCGACGATTCACTGAACAACGCAAAGTTGCGAACCTCCTCCAACTTTAAAAAACGTAAATTGAAACAAAAAAAATTACCAAAAAAAGTTTTGAAAAGTGTTATCTTTGAGATTTCCTCATGAAAACCAAGGATATAATACCTACACTGACTTCAAACTAAGAAGAAAATATCACTCATAATGATGTCTTGTCTAGTTTGCGATATCATATCAGGTAAGATTTCATCCTCACGTACCTATAACTAATTAATTACCGGAACCCTGAAAACTAGACAAGACATCATTTATTTGCCAAACGAAAGGCAAAACTGTAAAAAGCACAGCTAAATATCAGCAATTTACCACTTAGGTTGAGCCCCCGGAAAGGGAAACGCGGAGCAGTTCATGATATAAAACTGCCTCCCAAACTGATTTGCATCACATCCCGAGTATTTTTGCAGTAAACCAGTTGACCCCGTTGCATGATTCTCAAAACTGAGCTGATTCTCGTTAAGAGAAAGAAGCCAGTTCAAATCTGAAATAGTGTCTGCAACAATCTTTCTTTCGATATCCACTAAGAAACCCATATTTCAGCTTTGCGGAGCAACTCAGGCTATGGTCACCATCTCGAAATTGCGGATTAGTTAGTATCAAGGTAACATTTGCGATATGTGGAATCGTCATTGGAAACCTCTCCGCATACAATGAATGTCTTTTTTTTTCATTTCGCGATACGTTATTGTCTTTCCAGAAAAAAAAGAGCGGAATATTTTGATGATGTCATTTAGTTCCTTTCAGGAAAACGAACGACTTCAATTAATCAAGCGGAGCCAACGATTGCCCATCTCTTCAGATTTGTTAATGCCCATGTCTCTCATGAAGTTTATCTATCACAAGGAACGCGCATATTCACATTTTTCAAGTCTCTTAACTGAACATCTGGTTCTTCTTCAACGCAAACAAACACAACAATTGAAAGCGATGTCTGTTCGTCGTTGTTTGAATGACGTTGTTAGCGTGAAATCTTCGACAATAACAGTACGCTGCTTTTGCTTCCGTTAGCGTTTCGTTTAGATGTGTAATTCCAACAATGTATAAAGGGAAACCGGTTTATTCGCGACGGAAAAGCGGTCTGCTACTATTAGAGGTGTGTCTGAGACTGTTAGATAAATGAAAACCTTTTCACTAATCGTAGAACGCCCTAAGATCCACCCCAAAAAAGGATGTGATGATTGTGATGATGATGATGAGATTCAACATGGTCAGAAATAACCCCGATGCTTGACAAAAGCGAGTACAAAATCATTCCAATCAAAGTTGGATTGCTGTATCACCTTATAAGGAACGGAACTTCGTTTCCGACAATATAACGATTAGTTTGAAAAAAATTCCAACATCTTCTTTTTCCTACTAAAGTGGATTTATTTGCTAGACCTATACTCGATACCAACACTTATATAGAAGATGAGGTAAAAAGGATCCTGGTATCTGGCTACAACTGCTGCCATAGTAGTCATGGAGGGCTTGTAGTAAACCATTAGTCGGCCCATAAAGAAACCCGGTAGTTCAGATAGAACTTATTAACGGTTTTGCTCCGTTCATTTAGCCAAGCGTCAACAAAGAAACTTCGAGAGATTACTATCTACGAGAACAAGTCGCTGCTGTTTCAAAGTGAACCGCCAGTGCAATAAAATACGGCAACAACGTCGCAGATGAGTCCGCTCTGCTCCGACCAACATCACGCGATTGGAAGCGGACTGACAGTTCCGACCGGCTTCACTACTGATCCCAGCGAATTAGGAAGAGCGAAAAAACTACGTAGACACAAAGCAAATCATCGATTTATAAATCGCGGTCAACCTAACCAATATATGTGGGACATTTAAGTGGGCCTATCACCGCTATGAAAGGGTCTACATCGTGCAGATATATCAGAGACGATCCAAGAGACATCTACTTATAGTTTTGGCAATGGATTTTAAAAGACCATCAAGTTCAAAGAGCGAAGATTCCTTGCGTGATGCAGCCACTCTGCTTGAAATGTCCTTGGGTTTACGGGCGGGCGACTCAAAAAATTCGCTGACCATAGCTCACATTGTTGACTTAGGTTAATGCGATAACTTGATCATTCTGGCCCTTGATTGCACCTATCTAACCCGGCGAAGATGGTTCCAGTGGTTCCAGCATGCCATTTATAAACCACCAAAGCATCGCTAGCTGTTTTCGTGAGAAAGTTCACGTAAGATACCAACAGAATTATTATATAAAAGATGAAAAACTAGAACATGAAGTCAACTCTGCGGAAAGAAGCACATGCTAAGAGCCGCTGAAGAAATGTGGTGACCTCGAATTTTACCAGAGAAATTCAGCAATACTCTTTTACACCTCTACGTACCATTTTGGCTAGTGAGAAATACGAATAAACAAAAAAGTAACGCATATTTTATGGGAGCGCTATACCGTGCTGGCTCTCTTACTTAAATGTGACCAAGTTTCTGCGTAATCACTTTGAGTTCATGACTGCCTCATTCTCGTAAAGCCAGGACCATAAAAAACAGGGGGAAGACCAGAATTTTAGTTACATTCATACAATGCCAGCTTCACTTAGTGATTACAATACCGACTAGTGACAAGGAGCCCTTAAAGAGAAAAAGCGAGCCTGTTTTGCTATCGAGTATTCTGAAATCTGTCAGCATATCACGGAAAGGACGCTGTCGGTGAGATTCTGCTCACTGCAACGTTCTCCTTCGCCTCCCACTTTGGATAAGCGCCAATGGTCATCTCGCGCTTCCCTCCTCAGTCACTCCGAATAGCCGATCGATAGTGAGGAGCGGTCACCAGCAGCACACGGGAAGAACGCGTCCCCACCATACACCAGCTCTCTCGCAGCCTCGGCTTCATCCGTATGTCTCGGAAAATTTCCGGCAGCAACCCATCGAGCACTGGGCTAGGTTGGAACTCAGGTTTATCACTAGTGGATGGCAAGGCCAGATAAGGATAGAGAGAACGCAGTTGGATTTGTGTAAGAAAAAGTCTGAACAGCGCTAGATAATCGGGAAAAAAACGCCCCAAGAAATCATTCTATCTAAGAGCTTAAAATTATGGAGCTTTTGGTAAGCAGAAAACTATGACATTTGACACCGCTTTCGAAATGTGCCCAGTTATTTGGAGATTACAGCATTTGAGTACGTTGTTCTCTTCACTGCGACACTACATATGACAACTTGTGAGCTCCGTTTCAAGGAATAATCCTTCTAACTGGCACCAAACAAAGACTCCCACATCATCTTTCTATGAACCTGAGGTGCTGGAGTCTTAAAGATTGTCAAATGGTCGCACGCGAACACCGTGCTAAAAAACACTCAGGTCGGGGCGATTGTCATTTATAACTTCAACGATACAGAAGCATTTTAATACGGTGAAGTAAAAGAAAGCAACAGCCAGAAGCACAGATCTCAAGTGGGAAAGAACCTAGGCAGGAAGGACGTTGAACTAATTCCGAAATGGAGGTCTTCAAATGACATCGAACAACACACCAAATTTAGCTTGGAGAGAAATAAATTTTCTGACTTACCCCATTTTTGTCACAAGTAGATCTAGACGCCGGCCACCTGTATGAAATAGATTTTAGTAAGAATTTTGCTTAGTAATGTTGATGAATATCCAGCGCTATGTCCTCCATTAGCACAACAGCATAACTTTGGCCTGAAAGGTGTGTGATGAAAAGATAAAAAATAGCGACAGGAGCTTGAAACACACGGCGAGAGAGTCCCGAAGCAGAATAAGATTTCATAAGATAAACACTGTACTATTACATATTCACTAAAAGTTCCAGCAGACTAAATTAGTAGTGAATACAGCTTTATACTAAACCTTATGTCTTTCTTGCACTATTCAGATGGTTACGTCTGTCGCTATGTAAACCAATCAGAGCGATGTTCGATGAGATTGTCCATGAAACAGGAGTCAAACAAAAACTGTGGGAGTTACGAAAATGTCAGGTTTTTTTTAGATGTGAACCAGTATGGTATAACAACGTAGGAAAGAGAATACAAGTAATGCTGTAATGAACGGGAAAACGTTGGGAGTTCCTGTAAAAGTCTGGGACCCTACACTGAATTTGAAAGAACTACCCCAAGCACCAACAGTGAAATCTGGCGAGCCCTGGTTAAAAGTGGCAAAAGTAGGATACTGCATACGAAAAAAGTAGTTCGTGGTAATTGAAAAGGTTAAACTTACATGTCTAAGCATTTTAAGCTTCTTTTTTTGAGTTTCACCCTTTCCTCGACATATCTGATCTAGACGACGATTGCTAACTACATGTTGTTAACAGATTTGTATGTTGAAAATTGAACTTGGACTGATTAGTTCGCTTTCCCTACCCTACGTAAGCACCACCGTCAACTCATCATCTCAATTTTACCAAGCCTGAATTGCAAGCGAATACAAAAGTAATGCCGAATGAGGTGGATGAAGAATGAGGAATGATAACTAAAACGAAACGAAAAACAACAAAGCAATAAGGTGCACACGAATGAAAACGAAGAGATGACATAATAGAGGGAAGAAGAATGAAGACATGACAGCTCACTTGCTGAGTGACTTCCGCCGATACTTTATCTGACCAGATATCTATGAAAACGTGTGAAATCCAGCAGAACAAAGTACAAGAAAACCACCGGCAGTAGGGTTCCAGCTTTATTACCATAAAAATTAAGCCCAGTTAGAGATGAAAAAATTCTACTTTCCGAATTCTAACTGTTCTAGAAAATCCATTTTTTAACTACCCTTGACCAAATATCTCAATTAATTTTTTAATTCTGCCCTTAATTACTCCTTAGCTTTAGTTTTCTTGTCAAATTATAACTTCTTCAAAATAATTCTTCGGAAGCTTTGTTTTCCAATAGAATTATCCTCAACTCCGTGAAGGAACCACTAAACACTCCTAAATAAATAAGGATCCAGAAGAAAAAAAAGTCTTCGGGACTTCCACAGTGGTACTGATAGACGACAGATGGGACAACGGTAGTTGAAACAGCTAAGGACCAGCAGTTATCGACATTAAGATTAGCATGATGAGGACGGGACCACGATTACAATGAGAATAGGCCATCAATGGCGGTGTTTACGCAGCTAGCAGTGAGTATTCAGTTACTAGTCTGAACCCTAAACCAGGAACGCTAAGTGGGACAAAAAATAACAATAGAAGTTAAGAAGCATGAAGTAAGATAATTTTTTCCTCAAACCCGACCTCGAATACTAATTTGAAGCCGCTAGATATTAAAAGCGAAAACAGCTAAGAACAGATGAGTCGATGAACGTGAACCCTGGACAGAGTGGTTAACAATCAATGGCTGATAAGGCGTAACGGCGCTTATGAATTAGTTCGACTCGACCGTGTGACTCAGCTATGAGACTCTTTAGATTACTAATGCAGTCTAATCACCTCCAAACTTCCACTTTTCTGTATTCCCAAGTTTAAAAATGATAGTAGAGAAGAAAACAGTATGTTTCGTTTGCGTAAATGAACAAAGAAAGACGATAATAAGAAAGTCTATGCTTTGCCGAAAATATGTTCTCTGCAAACTGCAAATGCTTCGTACCAGTGAAGTTCATAGAAACGTTGTTAACCCTATTAATCAAATTGCTTGAGAAGAGTGGTGGTCAGAAATGCCGTGCAATAATACACGCTAGGTCACTGGTTTGACACGACACCAAGGCAACTAAGCTTCTCATCTCCGGGGGTCAGGAAATTGCTATCAGGCTTCTCTGAAAGGAGCGTCTTCTAGTCCGCAAAGGCTGACGACTACGTGTGCTGCAGACTTGCAAACGAGTAAGCACAACTATCACAGAACTACAGGGACAATCTACACGACCAACATTTAACGGTATTCATAAAGAACATCGAAAGCTCAAGCGGCAACCAACCCTAGATTCAAAACGAAAGATATCTGTGGGTGACGAACGCGAGAAAAACGAATCGAATGAAAAAAGGTGCTGGGGTGAACACGCAATGCGATGGTGGGTGCAAATCTTTAAAAAAAAGTGTATCAAGTCATAGCGCACAGTTAAAAACATCTTCTCATCAATTTCGTTCGGGAATCAGTTCTGAAAGATGATGGTGACTGTGCGATCGTCGACAGTGGGCGAACGATGGCGCAGACCGGCCCACGAAGCCGGCCAGCCATGACGAAGCTTCGGCACTGAGTCACGACTACTCCAATCCCCCCAGCAGAACCATTGAAGACCATGAGTGTTGCTGTTTTCTAGAGTCAGTCATGGATCGGGTGAAAGTTTGAGTGTTTCTCGATGGAATTTGCCATAGAATCCAAAATAATAATGACGTCAAAAAATTCCCATTTGAATAGACTAGAATACCCAGTCAAAAAAGTGCAGAGTTGGAAGCAATTCTGACATGGGGAGAGAAAAAAACGAAGGTATCGCATCAGTATGCTTCCTATAGATTATGACGTAAGAACAAAGCTTTTATTATAAGCCGATATTCCTCTCAACCTTGATCGATGTGAAGTCCAGTAATAGTATCATTCGCTTGTCAGACTTTGAATGACAAGGAAAACCTTACGGGCGTATGGGTGGGATTTCACAAAAAAAAGCAACAATTGAGAGGAACAGAATAGAACTTAAGCTCTTTCAAAGAGTGAGGAATAAGTGAGGAATAAGGACGGAGATGACGGGTGGATAGCAAATCATCATGACTAATGTCTAGTTGCTCTCACCATAACGAAAAGCCGTTGCTTTGAGGGCGCGGAAGGTCGTTAATCGACTAATGAACAACTCGTTCCGAAGCAATTCACACATACTTAGGCAAACGAGCACTAACAAATCAGAGATTTAAATGAGACCGGACAAAAATCGTCGAACTGTCAACTAACTGAAAAGAAGAAATGATGGAGAAATGGAGATTGGAACTAGCGATTTCAGTGTGAGCTATATATTTCGAAAGGAAACAACACAGAAGAATGTAATGGGAGAGAAGGAACTTCGATTTGGTCACGTACGGAATTCGTACAATGCATTTCGTGGAATAGGAATTCTATTCCACATTCAAAAAAGAATACTGTATTGCAAAAAAACAACACCGGACAGTTAGCTGTGTTTCAGATCAGAAATCAAACTCCTGATTAATCACTATGCCTGTCCCAACTACAATTTGGGAATAATGATAGCTTTCGTCAATAATCTTTGTAGAAAGCAATTTTGCACACTCACTCTCTCTTTTAGGACAAATGAAACCGATCTGGCGCGAGGTCTTTCAAACAAGCTGGATTTTCTTTGTCTAGGGATGAGAAATTAATTAAAAACAATTCCCCAGCAAACTACTTAGCGTTTGATAATAGCCGCCAAACTACAGAGCACACGGTTTGAGTTTGCAAACATAGTCAATGGAAATGCAACAATTGCATGAAAACTGTGATGGTGAGATGCCTGCATAACATCGATGGTTCAGCGTAACTTGCCTATAAAAGGGCAAGTGCTTCGCGAGTCCTGCTATTGATTCGCCCTCTTGGGAGTGCAAGAGTTTGTCGCAGAGTATTTCGTGTGATGAGGAGCAGGAGATATCTTGTTTCGTACTCGGACAGAGGACGGCGTGTGTGCGGTAGTGTGGGGAGGGAAGCAGTGGTCACAAGGGAGGCGAGGCCGTGAATTCAGGAGAAAAAAAGCGGCCTGTGTAAAGGGCCGGAGGAGTGCCGGCGGACGAGCGGCCGAGATGCTGCAGCAACTGGGCCCCCGCCCCGCCCAGCCGTTTGCGTACACGAGATCTGCGATAACCCGCAGCAGCGTGGTTTGGATTGAAAGCGGGTCGAAAAACCACTGACAACCACCTAGTGGGACGTAATGGGCAATAGCGGTGTGCGACTGGAACAACATTCAAGTGACGAGACTCTTTCTAGTCGGACGATGGTGAACCTGAAACTCCAGAAATGTTCTTTGACAAATACAGCACTGAGATGGTTGATATCGGTGGTACGTCCGGAACTGAACGAAATGACTACAAACACCATAGCCACTGTACGTCGGTTGTAATCTAAGTACTTCGCATTTATCGAATCCCAGTACTGCTTATTGGTAGTCGGTTTATATAGTTTGGATTCATTTTCGATGCGATCCGTGCAGAATCCGCTAGCGTGCGCGGTCAACACGTTTGTGGGTCGATAGAGCAGACACAACTGAGTAAATACCACCGTCACTACCTGTGCTATAGACTTTTACGCCACAGTAATACAACACATTGAGAGGTCGACCAAAACGGAAGATCCTTTCCAAAGAAGCATTCACCTTTGATATTTAAAACTAAAAATCAGAGCAAGGGACATTAATGTCACTCATGACAGTACCTTGGATTTAACTCTAAGAATGGCAAACTTCTCGACCAAGTCTCGACTAAGTTCTATTATCATAGACGGCTTGTATTAATATCAAAGATAGTCTACGTCTCTCAGATATATCTACTAACCTATTAAATAAGCCACATAGACAGCGGGTTCGACATACAGCCCTAGGTAGTTGAAAAGGTGAAAAGAGGTGTTGGTTTTTAGAACAAAATCTACCAACTATTATCCTTGTTTCGTACATATAACCTGGAGATTTTACATTTCATAACCAGCACGTACAGTACACCTATCATTGATCAAAAAAATAGTCGGAACACCTAGTTGTAATACTCCCCAGTCATTGATACTGCCGCTGAATTAACTCCTGCCAGTCTCTTCCCAAAGATTCCCAGAAGAATAACCACAATGATGCTGAAATATTTGCTAAATCTCGGGACCGCAAGTGTCTGTTGGGAGATCGAACTCGCTATTACCCTTTCCAGTCCTTCGTTTCTCCTTTCTCTCAGCTAGTTTTCTATCTACTAGTGCCATCAGCAATCACCCGTCAACGAATCTGGGGAGCACAAATCAGCACTGAACCCAGTTAAGCTGAAGCTGTAGTATAAATCACAATAAACCACTTTTCATTTATTGTCTAAACTTTTTCATGGCAAGGTATTATGTGAAATATAACCACAATGAGGCTAACATATCTGGAATACTCCGGACCGCAGGTGTCCAATACCCTGTCATGAAGAAGAAAAGGCAACAAATAAAAAGTGATTACATTGTGATTTGTACTACAGCTTCAGCTTAACTAGGTTCAACATTGATTTGTGCTGCCCAGATCAATCCCGTAGACTGGTGACTGCTGATAGCACCTAAAGATTAAAATACGGCTAAGAGAAAGGCGAAAAGAAGGACTCGCATGGTGTGGTGGTGAACGCTTTGGCCCCTGGAAAAGGTAATAACGTTTTTGATACCCATTGGCAGACACATGCGGTCCGGAGACTTTGCAAATATCTCAGCATAATTGTGGAGATAATTTACATCATACCCTTCCATGAGAAAGACAAAATAGACAGTAAATAAAAAAATGACAAATCTCAGAAGAATATCTTCTTCCGTGGTAGCCTTCACTTAATTCCAAAGTTATGAAGAAAGGAAGCGTAAAAGGTGGTTATAATTGACTTGAAGAACTAGTAGGTGGTTCTGCATAAGTTCAAACAAAATCTTCGATATACCCATAGCCCCATTCCCATTTTTTCGCTCGGATCGTGACAAGATCAATGGTACAAAGCAGCATACAGCAATCAAAGGATTACGAACAGACGAACGTGTCGACCGAGTGAAATTGAATCACTCAACCTTAATAACGTGTTTTACGGAACTCAAGCAGACACCGGAGGTGAACCACATTTTTCTTCCACAACAGGATTACTAAGAGAACAAGGACGTTTTGGAACGAAACAACTGCATTTAAACTTGCTTACTGTCAGGATGATGCCTTCATAAAGCGATCATGTGTGCACTACTAGACAGTCGTCACCACATTCACTGTTGGTAAGACCGGGGTAGGCAGTCGACTGATTCTGAGCCCCCCGCCGTGACATCAACGACAAGAAAAAATCCAGCTGAACAGCTAAAACTGTAGATATATGCATATGACACGTATGGAATTTTGATAGTACTATATGCCAAAAATTCCCACGACCGACTTTCTATTAACCTCGGCATTGATCAAATAGTTCTCGATAATCCTGTTGAGCAAACACGAGGTGTTACCTTATTCCTTATTCCGTTAAACCTGACGTTTCGGCGGATTTCGCCTTCTTCAGAGCCATTTATTACCTGCCTTCCACTGAGGAAGAACACCTCGTGTTTGCCCAAAAAGAATATCGAGAACTATATGCCAATATTTTATGACTTAAAAGCAGAAACCACCAGTCCTGGTGACAGCAATAAGCTGTTGCATATTTGAAGGATTTTGTCAATAAGAATATTTTAAGAATCGACTTTCGTTGAACCTCAACATAAAAAAACAGCACTTTCTTGGATTATCAAGCTAGCAAGAGATGGCAAATAGTCCATTCTTCTAATGTTTCGGCGCTTTCACGTTCCCCAGAGCAGCGTTTATGTGAGTCGATGGTCTACAGGTGGTCGTTCTTGCGATGCGGGTGTTCGTTGTCGCACCGAATCGAGTCCAGTGGAGGGAACACTGTTGAATGCGGAACTTCGGTCAGCGGTACCATCTTATACAGGACGAGTGTTGATCCATTCCAGTATGATCTCCTTTTCTGGCTGGTGCCCCCTCCACAGGACTCGACTCGATGCAACTGCGAACACCCACATCGCGACAACAACCAGCTGTTGACCACCGACTAGCATCAATCCGGCCGTAAAAAAAGACAAAGGTATTGAAATGTTTGCCAAATAAATGTTTTTACGAACCTCGCGCTAGCTTAATAGCATAGAAAGGCAATGTGAATACTCGCGTTTCGTGACAAGTCTGCCGCAGGAAAAGAACGACGTACCGAAGTACGTAGTAGGTAGACGATTGAAGTAATCTGAGGCATGTCATAGTCAACTGGACTGTATATTTGTGCAGTCGACGAAAAAATGAAATCCAATCTGTTGTTGCATCAAGGCAAGTTCCGTTTCACAGCCTAGCATTAGGGACGATGCAAGTCCTAATAGACGAGTCTCCTAATTAGATAGTAGTCCTCAGGCCATTTCCTTTTGCAATCATCAAATTAGGGAAGAAGTGTTGCAAAACCAACTCATAAAAAAATGGAGTTGTACTTTCGATATACTCATGTAAAATGTGCAAGCAGTGCGCCAATTTGAAAACTGTTAAATCAGATCAACGGTTTGATCTGGGAAAAAAAGAAGTATAAAAAGTTACAAATCAGGGAGATTAGGGTCAATGAATTTCTCGAGGAATGAGGAAGCACAAAAAACTAATGTATGAAGTTAGTTGATGTCTTTGAATATGCCGATCACGATCCCCACATTAAACCGTAAGAAAATGTCAGACTTCACAGATCCCCGAAGTCTATTTGAACTTGGGACCGAACGAGATGGTCCAAGAGATCCGGTCTATTTGACCATCGACCTACCTCTGTTGAAAGATAACCTGTCACAATAGCTGTTCTCCTCTTGTTGGACATTACTTTCCAATTTCATACCTTCCAAGAATTCTAACTCTTCAAGAAAAACTAGACTGTTTCTATAAACCTTTCCAAGTGCAATTTGCTCTAGCACTAAATGCAGGGGTAACAACATCCATTCTGAATATGTGGCGAGTACACGCCTAGTCTTAAACTGTTCAAATTTACTGATGTGGTAATTGCTGACAGCACCTATAAAACACGGTGAGAGAAACGCGAAATGAAGGACCCGCAAGGAGTGCTGGTGAACATGTTAGCCTTCGAAAAGGGTAACTGCGGGTTCGATTCCCACCGCAAACACCTGTTGTCCGGAGTTTTGCAAATATCTCAGCATCACTGTGGTTATTTAAATTTATGACATGCCTTTTAAACCACTCTGATACCACATGATGGCACAACGCTTCTTCGTAAATCTGTTCGGGAAACCTCCTATGTGTTTTGTAAGTTCAATTCCACGAAAGCATAAAATATAAGTCATTGGATGAGCATAAGCAGGATGTAGCTTAGTGAAGTGGAAGCATTCCCTACGCGTGTACGAGGTGAGCTTCAGCTTATGTAATCGGAGCAACCTCGAAGAAAAACATTCTCCTTTCTCCTGCACGCCAAAGGGAGAAGCGAAAAGTGCATCGATACGGAGCATATTTTTTCATCAAGTCGGATTTATTTATGAAGGAGTTAAGGTTGAAAGGCCTAGCAAGGAGTTCGCATTCGCTTGAAGTACGACGAGTTCTGATCTGCTTTTAACCTACCACTTTGTGAAGTGCTGGCAAGACTGGTTTCTGGTGCACTTAAAGGTTGCCATTTTTTTATTCACGAATTAGTAGTCGTTTAGCATATATTGGGTGGAACCAACCAAAAGGATATCTTAAGCTATGAATATAATCAATTTCAAAAATTACGGGGAGGTGACCTCGTAAATGGAGTTTTCGCTGGCAACTTGCGCAACCAGTTCCTCAGCGCGGAATCAATTTTTTTTTCCCCTAAACGAACCCTAATGTCATTTGCAGAAGGGCAAAAGTTGTACGTTCCAGTGGAACAGCCGCACTGGGAATTCTTTCCACTCGTAGGGAACGCCTTTATCCCGAAGATAAGCGGAAAAATGTGAAACTCGATGTACTTAGTATCTTAAGCAAGACTGCGAAAAAAATGTGCCAGCTGTCCGAAACGATTATGAAAACAAACATTTCGGGTTCTGGGAAAAAACGTTTTCAAAAGTTTTCCTTCACTACCGGAAATCAAGTGGCGTGACGGGTGCGTGTGGTGCAGTGGTTGGAGGCGACACTGCGACACACACACGTGGAATTGATCCGGCGCCCCATGGCTCACCAAGCCTTCCATCTCTTCGGGGTCGGCAAATTGGTACCAGACTTGTCTGGGAGGATAGCAGCACTGGCTCGATACATCGGTAGAGCACCGTGAGTCATTGCAAAAGTTAGATATGCATTCAGTCACCTCCAATGATACTTAGTGAAGTCGAATGTATGGCGCATCCCTCAAGGATTGATCAACGCCAAGAGCTTTATGCTTTATCCTTTTTACCGGAAATCACAAAGTGATCATTATTTCAAACGAATAGAAAAGGGTGTGGAAAGGTTCTGAATGGAAAATGACAAAAATAACTTCTGTTAAAGTGTGAATAAGGAAGTTTCGAGAACGAGTAGATAAACCAATATCTTCTAAGGCATTCAGATAAGTTTAGGACAAGAGAAATCTCATTCGCCAGGCTCTTCTTTCTATTCCAATCAGCTTAAAAATTACGTCTCTAACTGAAAATAGAGTGGTAAGAAATGTTAGTGTTATGATCCACGGATATCGTTTAAGGATTCCTTCCGTCAGGATGAGAATCAGATAAGCAGTTTTCCTAGCGGTTCGTTCTAAGCAAAATATCCAGTGTCGTATCGGATGAAGGACAGAATGCTGGATAGGGATATTCAGAAATTCTCGGGAAATCTATGAATAAGAAATGCTTCCGACACGAAGAGAAGGACGTTCGCTACATGACATTCTAATTCCAAAAATCGTCGGGGAAAACTGGAAAATAGTTACAGGATGCAAAATTCCATTTTCTACTAAACAGGACCTGAAACGAATCCCTGACAGAATTAGTTTGTCGCCGTTAGCAATTTCCACATACTACTGTAGATACCCCTTTGAACGGTATAGCGCCTAATAGTGGCTGGGAGGTGTTCCTAGGTATCGGACTGCGATATACAGTACGGGGATTCATCCCTCTGGCAGGGTCTCCCAAGCTGAGAAAAAATTCCAGCGTTTCCCTCAGGAAGCCTGGCCTTAGCTAGTAAAGCAATACCAGGATAACTAGCACCGTCCTGGTATCAAACTGGTCGTATGATGGCAAAATCTGCCTCTGATCCACAAGGACGGCGAGTGCCTATGGTAGTGACGGCCTGGGGCAGACAATGGCCTGGTTGACCTCAGGACTCCAGGGAACCACAGTGCCTAAACCAGCAAAACTCCGATAAAATGGAGATTATGCTGGACTCCGCAAAAGCAGTGAGGACAGGTCATCCAAGTATCCAAGTACTGTAGATACTTCCATATGGACAGAACGAATTCTGACTGTGCCGAACGGTTTCTGGAAACGCTTTTTATAAAGAAACATCAACTTGCCAATGGATATGAAATCAAAGAAACATTTCAAGCTTTTTAAATATTGACTAAGAATAAAGGAGGACACCGTGCTATCTGAAATTAGTAAAGCCAATCTTAATATAAATTCCAAATCCAGGATTTCATTAAAGATTTCTGGATTCTGATGACAAAGATTTATAAAATACAACTATACTCATTTCAATTATGTCAAAAAGTCTACAATCCGCTGGCCTGCAGAACTTCAACTGTATTTTGGAAATGGTTAAAACAAAACTAGCGTTTCAGTGAAGAAATATTCTGCCTTGGACGAGTTAGTCAGTGGCTACGATTGTCCTTCCACATCCGTATCGATCCCGACCTGATAAAATTAAAGGTTACCAACAGAATGTCGTCACTTTTTATTTTACTGCCCACTCTTTTTTTTAATGGCAGGGTATTATGTGGAATACAACTAGAACGATGCTGAGATATTTGCAAAACTCCGGACCGCTGATGTCTGCGGTGGAGGACGAACGCGCTACTTTCTGGGAGCTAACACGTTCACCACCACACCATGCGATTGCTTGTCAGGCTGAGAAAAAGGCGAAACGTAGAATAACAACAATAGGAACATGTATACCAATCTTGCATCAGCATATCTTAGCATCGTTATGGTTACCAACAGTTTCACGAACTGAAAAGGAAAGGAGATTTTAAATGGATGAGTTCCAGGAACGAAGGGAATAAATCCGAAATGTCGTAAAAACGAAGCCCAACAAGTAAGCTGGTTGGAGGTGAACAATCCGAAACAAATCTTCCTAGGCAACATATCCATGTCTTTGTAAACTTCACTGGCAAAAAAATCAATAGATCGGAACGATTTTAATTCTAAGTCGAAGATTGTTTATTGGATGTCAGAATGTCTGTGATAGAAATTTTATCAATTGGAAGAGACGTTTCATGGGAATAAGAATCATCGAGAACACAAAGCGAAAGAACACACAGAAAGCTATGAAAGAAGCCACAAACGACAGTTATATGACGCTATGAAAAATGACCTAATCGTGTGAGAAAAACAAAAACGAGAAGAAAAATCCGCGTAGGAGACGATGAAAGGAACTAAAGGGAAAGGTGAACGGATGACTGAACGAAAGGAGACACAAACTTTGCGGAACGACGACGGCCGCCAGTGGCCGCGAGGGGGCGAGCCCAACGTGCTTCGCCGGGCCCCGTCGCTTCCGAGCCGAGCCAGTGCCCTCCCGTGAATCGATCGCGGGTGGGAGGGATGGGGATGAGAATGAACTGCATGCAGATGTGTCGACGACCACCTACCATAGCGAACACCCATGAGGTGTGTGTAGCACAGCTTACCCTTCCGGTCCACAGAAGCCCTGCGTGCAAGTCCCGGCGTAGCCGTTCTTTTTTCCCTCATCAAATGGCTGAATTAGAGAGGACCATGCACGACCAAAGGATCTGATATGACTGGTAGAAACCATTGGAATGGATGGTCGTAGCAGCAGAGTCTTGGGTTCGAGTGGAGGTGGTCGTGAATCTCAGCGACATGAACAGAGGTGCGAGGACGTCGAGGTGCGAACGACCAGTATGTGGACGCGAGGAGCGCTGACCTTCTCCGGCCCTGACCTCGCTTGGCGACGGCTGAGACTAACGACACATCTGTTGCTGCTGCGACCACCATATACAACTCTGTGCCAATTACTTCTTGTACAGTGACACCAATTTGGCCATAAGTGATTGCAGTATGATGGTTATACATTAAATGGCAGCGTTTACAGTGCTGTATTAATTTACTATAATACGTTTTCATGACTGACTATTAAACAGCATGTTTATTTTTTTCTTTTTTTTCTATATTGTTTTATTATTTTTTCGTCGGCACCCGACGGTCCTTGTTTATTAGGTCTCCGTAAAAGCAAGGCTAGTGAGAATGACTCGAAACGACAGACTTTTCAGATCTCCGTTACCTAAGACTGGAGGCAAAAGCGCGAAAGCGCTTAAGGATAAAAAGTGCAAACGGAGCTTGCATACAACGAATAACTTTAGTTATACATGGACGAACTACACAGCCATGCCATTCTTTTTTTCCCATTTTCCTTTCACTAGAACAATCCTGTCACATTCGTCTAAACCGCTTCCAGAAATTTGATGGAGCAGGGCGGATTTTGGTTTTTTGGGCAGGTTTATGGTCTTATTATATTGACAGCACTCAACCGCAGTGCAGCCGCCGGGTATTCATTGGTACCGAGCTGTGATGTTCGACCGGGGTCCATCTCGTCAACAGAGTCACCTTAGTTGAAAATGAATCAGACATTTCCACCTAGCACCTAGCATTAGAGAATAAACCTATAGTCCATAGTGTGCGGCGAGCCACCTTCTCTAATATCCATCAAAATTGATCAAAAAGTGGCATACTGGAGAACCTTGAGTGAGTAGCGTCCAGTTCATGTACCGCGAAGTCGTTCAACCGGCTTCTCTACACCGCATGAGCTCGGAATCTCCGTCGTTGTCTGCGTTCCTGCAAGTTGAATTGGAGTTCAATTTGACTGACAACATGATCTGAGTCTTTTCACAAGCTTTATTTGGGCAGAATACGTCGTTAGCTTGCTAATATCGACAGAACCATTCTTACTTTTTTTGACAAAAAAACTTTTTTTGCCTATATTGACCTTTCCATAATGTTATCCAATTATCAGAGCCAATTTTTTGAAGTCTAAGCACCTAGAGGGGCGGGTGTAGCGTAGTGATTAGAGGTGTCGTGCAATATACACTAGACCTGCCGTTGCTTCGAAGCATCTCGCGGGACTCAGCAAACCTTTCATCTGTCCGGGGTCGGCATATTGCTACCACACTTGTCCGGTAGGACTCTAGTCATTTTATAGCCGAATATGCACTCGCTCCCTTTCAGCGATGAGAATCACAATGGTGCTGAGATATTTGCAAACCTAGCTGAGAGGTAGGCAAATCAAGGGTCTCAGCACTGCAATCGGTAACACATGAGCCCATGGAAGGGGTAATTGCGTGTTTGAATCAGGCCCAGGATCCAAGTTCTGCAAATATCTCGGCATCATTGTGCTAGTGTTTCACATAATACCCTGCCGTGCAAAACTAATACGTGGTAAATAAAAAGTTTTATTCTTACTACTTTTGTTTAGCAAACACGAGTTGTTATTTTATTTCTTCATTTACGCACTAGCTGACGTTTCGGCGGATTTCGCCTTCCTCAGAGCCTGGAAAGGTCAAGTTGACCGCAATCCACACACCTCCATAACCAAACAGAGAAAATGTTGAACCAAAATTTCAATCACATTGAACACGGAGTCTTTGCACACTCACCGCTTTCTTTCAAGCGAAATCCGCCGAAACGTCAGCTTGTACGTAAATAAAGAAATAAAACAACACCTCGTGTTTGCTAAACAGAAGTGGAAAGAATTATTCAATCAATGCCGAGGTTAATAGAAAGTCGGACGTGGGAGTTACTGCAAGATGTACTAGCAAAAAAATTTTTATTTCTAACGAAGTTTAATGGAGCCGAATCTCTAGCGCATCGCTCCGGGAATAATCAGCACCGACCGCTTTGTCCTCTCTCGTTTTAAGCTCCAATGTAGTTCCTGTCTATAAATGTCCTACTTATCACTTCAAACTACGCGTTCCAGTCGGTTATTATTTCGTTTTCCAATTTCACAGTGCCAAATACGTGTCATCGAAATGAAAATGAGAAAAGCAAGATTCCATTTCTTTGCACGGATTCCAAATCCAAAAAATAAAACTACGAAAGCCCGTTGCAGAATCCCCCACTGCATCTGCTCAGGTCTGCTATGGATCATACGATGAAAGATGGTTCGAAAACTTTCGCAGATGAAATTGCAACCATTACGATGGGGAATACCGGAGAAGATTCGTTGACATTTTCTGGCTGAAAACGTTGATAGGAACGGATTTACCTAAAATGGTTAAAGAGCTTGCGGAATA
This sequence comes from Angiostrongylus vasorum, assembly GCA_018806985.1. Lineage (NCBI taxonomy): Eukaryota > Metazoa > Nematoda > Chromadorea > Rhabditida > Metastrongylidae > Angiostrongylus > Angiostrongylus vasorum. Next base: position 1,810,724 of record JADANN010000099.1, on the reverse strand, counting down.
ACGAGCAGCAAGTACAACAAGAGCTTTACCACTTCCTAAGCGGAACTCTGAAATATAGAAAAGTCTAACAGAAAAAATTCCAAAAAAAATGGTCCTCCTTGTTTTCCTAATTCTAGGTAGAGTCTTTACAGCAGTAAAATGTATTTAAAAAACTTGACAAAATAAACGAAGGGCTATAACGTCAGTGTACAGGTCAGTGAAGGGACGTTTGTCGTACAATTTGCGACGCCATGCTTGCAAGTGGTCAATAAGAGGAACATGTTAGATTAGGAAGATGTCCTTCATACGGCAAGTCAGACCTATCAGCAACTAGTTACTGATTCTGGAGATATCAGAATACTTTCCCAGCAGGAGCAAATATTCATTAATCAAGGCTGTTAGAATCGCCTTTGAAAGCATTCCCTTTGTTCAGAGATCCAAATCTCTGTTCATTGTAGATAAAATATCTAAGTTTTCAACGCGCCAAAAGTTTGTTTATTTTAACAGCTTCTTTTCTTATTTATAGGCTTGGTTTAAAAAAGTCATGGCATTTTAAGAATAACAGTGTCCCGACAAAAAGTTTGTCATTTCACACTGAACAGTTTATTCCACGAGTTATTGTTCTTATGGTTATGAAATTTTATGTCTCTACTTTATAAATCATTCTTATTCTAATCAATTGACATTTAATTTACGATTTCTGGTTGGAGAAGTTTCTTATTCGGAGTTCCAAGACATCGTGCCTTCCTAGCTGTCGCAGGTCATCTTTTTCTTCTTCCACTATTTGCATAATGTATTCGAGAGCACGTCTAAAACGAAGATGTGAGAGCACTTGTCGTGCTGTTTAACGATTTCATGGTTCAGAAGTGCTTCGAGGAGCGTAGTCCCGCAAGGTGGCTCTCATATAGTGTCTTAAATGACTACCCAGACTATTAACGTTCTTTGTTCGCTCATCGCTACCAAGTCACGTACTGCCAAAGCTTTTTTAATGTCAACTGGAAGGAAATGTAATGAAAATTTGATGGAGGACGCTCAACATGGAGATGTCTCATATGGAAAAAAAGTCGTCCTGCCAGCCCGTAGTTTCAAGTGTCTCTTCGCTTGCTTTGTTAATATTAACAATGCGGTCTACTATTGCTTCGCCGCTATTATTTATTAGTGCACATGTTCCATGTAAAAAAGCAAGCCATTTGAAAAGTCCTAGTACCGAATCGATCTGTGATTTTCGTATCTTATCTATCTCATTCCTATCAGCTTTCTTCCATCCTTTCATGCCTACCAGAGATATGCGACGACACTACCAGCAATCTTTGCATTCTCTAACCTGTAACCTTTCTATTCATCTTGTTGTTCTTCTCTCTTTCTCTCAAAGAATAAGGAGCTTGCTTTCATAATTCCCAATGTGCTGCGAAACATTACGGGCGGTTCTTACCTCTTCGAGACTTACCAGTCTACTTCTTCTTTCCTCGAACTGGGTCAACATTCTTATTCAGTTTCTTCGCTTGCTTTTCTTTCTTCATTATGACATGAATTCATCTTCTTTGTATGTTACGAAAAAAGTCGTGCCCGTTTGTTCGCCGTGACAATAATAATAACGACAATAATAACAGTACTACAATGAGACATTTTTTTTCTCTGGCTTTGTGAGTGGGTATTGCGAATTTTTGGCCTTGTTCATGAGTTTTGTCTAGTGCTAGTCGAGTTCATAGTCCGTGGAATCCAGAGGGAGCTGTGCTTGAAGGAACTTACCAATGAAGTGTGGCACCAAATTGCATACCAAGTAGGGAGGTGAAAGTTAGCTGGGTGGCCAGTAGCAGCGTCCGCTCAGGGCTTCGTGCGTATTGGACGGTATTTCTACCACTGCATTACCCGCATCCAACAATAAAAATAAATTAATCCTTAAGTAACCTACTCTTTTCCAATTCTACTGGAACAGCTGGTTACAAAGTTTAGTTCGCATTCATTCACAAACGCGGTAAGTCTGGAATACTGACGACTTCCAATGGATGGATTAGCGGGCTTTTCACTTACATACAAGGAAAGTAGCAGCTGTTTGCAGAAGTGGGTGACATCTCGGATCTGGATCGTCCAATATACCCTTCGCTTCTCTGACCTTTAACGTTAGAGGTAACCTATGAACTCATCAATCAATGTTTCGAAACAAGAAATTTACACGGTCGTTTATGCGTGGCTCTTTTCCGAAGCCATTCGTTGTGTAGAAAAAATGAAAGTGTCTTTATATAAGGTGTATTCACTTACTTTTTGAAGTGCTGAAAATATGGAGATGTGAAATCATTTGCAGTTGGCACAGACATGGAGAAGAGAGGGAAAGAGCACCAAATGATGTAGGCATCAATTCAACTTTGTGGAGTGAAGCAAAAAACTAACAGAAATCTACCAGAGAGGAAGTCATTTTGATTGCTGCACTTTATTTGATACACCACCATCTGCTTTTTTAACAACGAGGAAGCTAATGGCTAGTCATTATGTTTCCGTTAGGCTAATCTGAACCTAACAAATGTCTTGCCAATTAACCTCCTGTTCGAGATTCCTTGTCATGGTCGTTGCTTCGTTATCGCAGAAAAAAGTGCATGGATGAACTCACAGCATTTCCCCTTTCGCTTCTCAGTACTGAACGCATTCGGCGGATTCAATCAGATTATATTGTAATTCTATTGTGACGATTACTTGCTTTTTTGGAGAAAAGGGCTCAATAGTTTTGCTTTCTGTGGATCTCGTTGAATGAGGCCCTTCCTGGAATCCCCTAGCCGCGCAAGGAGTTGCTCAGATCTTTATCACAAGTCGTCAGATTTTGTGAATTGGAGGGAATAAGCTGCGCCCAGAGAAGTCTGGTACCAATTTCAGCATATTGGTACCCAGAACGAGGTCTGAATTCCCCGATCCGTCATTCAACACTAAAGAAAAAGCACTCGTTGTTGTTCAATTCCTGAGGAATGCGCCATGCATTCGATTTCATTAAGCTCCGCTTGAAGGTGACTGAATGCGTATCTTGACCTTTACATTGACTCGCGGTACCCTACCGATGTATCGAGCCAGTTCTGCTACCCTCCCAGACAAGTCTGGTACCAATTTGCCGACCCCGGATGGATGGAATGATTGGTCGGCCCGCGGGCGCGGGGATCGATTCTGTGTGTGTGTTGCAGGGCGCCTCCAACCACTGCGCTACACACGGCCCTACACAACGGTAAAAAATGAAGGATAAAGCTCTTGGCGCTGATCAATTCCTGAGGTATGCGCCATGCATTCGACTTCATTAAGCTTCGTTTGGAGGTGATTGAATGCATATATTGGCCTTTACAGTGGCTTGTGGTGGTCTACCGATGTATCGAGCCACTGCTGCTATCCTCTCAGACGACAAGTCTTGTTGCAATTTGCCGACCACGGAGGGATGGAAGGATTGGTGGGCCATGGGCGCGGGGGATCGCTTCCACGTGTGTGTTGCAGGGCGCCTCCGACCACTGCGCCACACGCAGCCCTATACAACGGTAGGCAAGCGAAAATAATTACGCAGTCCGGATAGGAGAACTTGCTTCTACGACTGCTCCCTAATAAGTCAAGCATATGGTGCTGTGTTTGCCCACCTGAATTCTGAAACGAACGATGATGTTATTCACCGAAGTTATTCCGAAATTGGGGGCTACAGTTAGAGAGAAAACTTGATTCAAGATTAGCTTCATTCGAGCTCGCGTTCTTTCGATAATTCGCGGTAACTTGTAAATTACACCAGGCATTTCCGATCAATGGGAATTCCCAAAGTTCCACCATTTGCTATTCGTTGCGAGGCATTCAGAAGCTCATAGGAAACTCAATTCGGTCAACCCACCTGCACGCCTCCTGACGCTGAAATTTTTGTACATGGCTCAGGGTAGGTAGAAATCTGGTGAGACTTATTAACGTTGCAGGCATGCTGGATGTAAAGCACGTCAACAGGTCGGATTAAGTTAGGCAAACTCAGCCGGAACACCTCTAGTCGTTAATAGATTTTCACAATGGTACGCAAGTTTACTATGAGAATTTTCCTAGCAATGAAAAAAAAATGTCAAGAAGAGAAAAAGGTTGCTCTGTAGAACTCTTTTTGTGGTTTAAAAAAACAACGTTAAACATCATGATCCGTATAGTAGATGAAGTCATTGTAAGTGTAAGTGCTAAGGTAGGAATTTATATTCCTGAGACGAAATGAGTGCAGTTGTTCAATCATGAATTTAAGTCTTGGTGTGCGAGTTCAAACGTGATCTTAAGGCTCGAATCGATCCACCCAACATTTGCCGTCACTTGCTGGCTCTCCCTTAAAGCCGATCCAAACTAATGAAAACACTCTTAAATCCCATTAATTTTCCTTTCCGGTTATTCACAGCAAATAAAACACTGAGCTCTTCACTTCGGACCTCCTGGAAACAAGACGAAGAAGGCAAAGGTCTTTTGTTAATAAATGAAAATCCTAGATTCTTAGTAAAATTTTTCTTGACTAAACAAATTTTTTTTGACGAGCCTAAAACATTTTTTAACTGTTAAAATTGTCACTGATCCAGTCAATTCAACGCTCTGCTAGTGCCGACCAGTTTTGGCGCGCTCGTCGCCAATAAGCACCATTTTGAAGGAACTCGCGTTCTACTGGCACCGTTGTTCCGCAAGCCTTTTTGTTGATAAATCGATGTCAGACACAAATTTCATAAATGGATCAACAAAGTGATCTGTGGTTATAGATAGTGAAACCATACACATGGTGCCATTCTTACCTCAAACACATCCTCTCCAGGAAAGAATTCTGACGATCAGCAATACTGTAAAAAATCACGAACGGTGAGTGTGTGAAATGTGCCGGCATGCCTTTACTCAACGTTCGACCTTTCCTTTAATAAAGCATGTTTGGAGAGTTGTGGTTATCACATATTCAATATCCTATAAAAGCATGGTTTGGAGAACATCCTATTTCAAATGGTTTTTACGCTCCATATTGGCAGCGTTTAGTGCAGTGGGTAGAGGTACCCATCAATACTTACGTGATCTTTGGTCCATTCTTGAGCGTCAGGTTCACCACGCCTCCCATTTTCTGGCGCCGGGAAATTGGTACCACACTTCTGTGGTAGCTAGCAACACTAGCTTGGTATATCGATAATCGACCGAAAATGGTTGTATGGGCCAGAATTACACTTAACCACCTCCAATGATGTTTCATTAAGTAGAATGCATGGCGCTTCCCTAAGGGATTGATCAACGATGAATACTGTACGCTTTCAATCCTTTTTGTTCTTCACGGGTTATTCTTATGCGAGGTAACTGTAGCAGAAACGGTCATTCACGAAGCTAAGTGGCACCTTTAAAAGATTGCGGCATGTGAACGAAAACCGACCTTGTGCTTGTTCTGAGTTCTAAACCCTTCCCTACAACACAAGGCATGTTATTCTGTTCTTCACAATGATTCAGTCGGAAGCCTGCACCAAGTGACTAGGAATTACACGAGGAGCTTTTCGGAATCGTCACCACGAATGAGCTCTGCACATACTCTGAAAGATCTTGGAAAACTAGTTCCAGCCAGTATTTTACATTAACGGCGTCACCAGTGGTCTCCTGTCAATGGGAATGAGAACGGCTGAGAGAAAGGCAAAGGAAGGACGTTGGCTGGTGGAATGGTTAACACATGAGCCCTCGCTAACGTTAATGGCGGATTCGACGCCAACCCGAGGTTCCGGTATTTTCCCATATCTCAGCATCCTTATAGTTGTATTTCACATAGTACTCTGTTGTGAAGAAAGATTAAACAGTAAATAAAAGTTGAACATTGAAGAAAAAAATTGAAAGTGGTGAAGACTAGGTATTTTTTTGTTTGCAGTGAGTCCAACTGAGTAGTGAACTGCCAAAAAAAAGCGTGTTAAAAATCGAGTTACTCTGCTCGTTTTCGAAAATCTGTGCTTGAGCATGGGCGTGACAGCTATTGACATCTGCTGGGAAGATTGCATCACTTAATTTATCTACACAAAGGATTTAATCACAAAAAGTCAACTCGAATGGTTAGCAAACATTCCTCGTTAGTTTCAAACATGCACGGTTTGTTTCGAAATCTCACCAAGCATACCTAGCAGTTCGCCAAGTTTACTTGCCAACTTTTATTGTCCGCAATTTACTGTAATTCCACCAATCACCGAGTACCTAGAGGGACTGAGGAAAAATCGCCATTCGTCTCTGTTTCACTCCAGATCTGACCAGGATGCTGGCTCGGTCCAGAGAATAAAAGGGACATCACACTTTTAGTACGACTTCTTCGTTTTTTCTTCCCTTGACGAAAGACAACCATAGTTGGCTCACCATGGTCTGTAGTGGCATGAACTGCTCCTAGCAACGGTTCAAGATGCAAAGGTAGAATGCCTTTTCAAATATGGCTGGAGTTATTTAGATCGCCATTCGAAGTTCAAGAAGACTCTCTAACGCGAAATTGCAATAATTTATTACAGGATGATCTTTTTCAATGAGAACTGCTGAAGGTGTTTAAAAATTTCTTAAACTACGAGGACTTTCTTGGACTCGAACTACGGTGAGGCAACACACTGTTGTGAAAGTAAGAGAACTTAATAGGTAAATAGTCAGGTGTCATCCATATTTAGGTTGAGATTTATTTACGCTTGTTATTTGGTGGCATCCATGTGAACATCGAGAGCTTTGATTAGTGAAACTGCTATTGACAATTAATTACGAGGTGACTGGAAACTCGTCACACAATCACACATCGTAACTCTTTTCTCTTCAGCAATGGCACGATTAAAACTTGATAGAAATGAGCAACGTTGGTCCAATAGTTTTCATCAAAATCCGGCAAGATTAATGACCATTCACCTCAACTGTTGCCAATAGTGAAACTATTCGAACCAGCTCCCACTACCGACGTGTAGTATTGCTAAAGTGCTATTACCTTCTGCTCACAGATTATGATAACCTTACATAACCAGCTCAGCTTTCATCGATTTCTTAACGAGCTCGACTCTGACAAGTTGTGAAAACAATGCATTTTCCTTGCTATGTTTTCCAACCTACTTTTGTTTGAGTCCCTATCCAGTACATCAAGATTCTTCGTGAGTTGTACAAAAATTTAACAGCCAAGATATCACCATTCTACAACGATATTAACATTGACGTCGAAAGAGGGGTTAGGCAAGGCGATACAATCTCGCCAAAATTATTTACCGCCACCCTCCAGAACGTCATGAGAACATTGGAATTGGATAATATGGGAGTGAAAATCGATGGTCGGCAGTTACACCATCTTCGCTTTGCTGATGATATCGTCCTTATAACACCAAGCATTAGCCATGCGGAACGTATCCTTGCGACTTTGATAAAGCCTGTGGAAAGATTGGTCTTCGACTAAATCTTACAAAAACGATGTTCACGAGGAACGGATTGGTTTCGTATGCCCCATTCACGCTCAACGGAACGGATATCTGCGATTGCTCCAGTTATGTCTATCTAGGTCGTGAAATCAACGTTAACGACTTAGCTCCATAGGTGAGCACAAGGGAAACGAGTGGCTTGGAGAGCTTTCAAGAGCATCGAGCATGTAGTGAAGAGGACGAAGAACACCCGACTCCGTGCCCACCTTTTCAACTCGACGGTACTTGCTGCCCTAACGTATGCGTCAGAAACCTGGTCGCTGCGTAAGCAGGATGAAAGATCACTCAACGTTATTGAACGCGCAGTCGAAAGGACGATGCTAGGAGAATCCCGCTTCACACAAGTAAGGGATGGGATCAGAAGCTCCGACTTGCGTGAACGATCAAAAGTCAAAGATGCCGTTCTGTGCGCCAAACAGCCGAAGATAAGGTGGGCCGGACACGTAATGCGTATGAATGACAACCGATGAACAAAAACCGTTAGTGACTGGATTCCTCGGGATGTTAAACGCACTGCCGGAAGACCACCGATTCGATGGTCAGAGTTCTTTACGAAGAGCCTAGAGGAAAGATATGATACTCTACGAGGCCCAAGAGCGAGGAGAACCCACTGGGTTACTCTTGCACTCGACAGGGAAAAAATTGATGATTTACTGGGGTCCGCTCGAGTCACTCGACGATCAACGGGACTACAGGTGATGTTTTCCAACAGTATGAAGCAAGCCAACCTCACATTTTTTCTTCTATGTTGTGCCGTGAAAGTGGCGACACTTGACGATTCTGATTAAAAGTTTAAGATAGAACGGCAAACCGAATTAAGTGAAATTGTCTAATGAGGGTTGACAGTCGTTCTTGCTGGAAGTAGAAGACCAAGTGTTAAAAGATACAAATTGTTACTTCTTTAAAAAACGGGAGCTCAAAGTACTAGACTGACCACTCGACTTCATCAGGGATCGCAGAAGTTACTGGCCTATATAATCATTTCCGGTGGGCTACCGACGTATCATATCAGCGTTTTTCTCCTCTAAGACAAGCCAGATTCGAATTTGCCGAAGGAGAGGCGGAAGGGTTGGTGGGCTTGGCGCGCAGGCTGGAAGCATGGACTGATCCAGTATGAATCGCAAGGCATTTCTAGCCACCGCGGTATACGCTTCCCACCACAACATACTTCGAAAACAAGATGGTTCAGGTCATGTTTGCACGAAGGAGTATATTTTTTCGCATTGAATGCGATTATTTTCAAGTTTTAGATAGTGGCAATGGTCTGAAATGAGCATTGAAGTTGGAGAAAAGTATTTTACCATTCTCATCGAAAATAAGAATTGGACCTTCTGCGCTCTCCAAGTGTTTTCATTTCATGTTTATCAGGATGTATCTCTTGTTGTCAACATACAATGGACAAACAGGTTCGCTGTACAGTGTAGTCATTGACGGTAAGAAAACGTTGTAGCTCCATGGGAACGGCAACCTGCAGTTTCAATTAGGAGTTAGGAGTGTATACCCAATATCACGACTTTTCGTTAGCCTGAATGAATCATATAACCTGAGATTTCATGTGAAATTCGATACGGAAATCAGTGTTTGCCACGAGCTTCTCAAGCCACCCTGGATTCGCATCAACTGATATCTCTCGTATTCGCGTTTCAAGTTTTTGCAAAGTCATAGCTTCAGTAGAGTAGACTTCCTTCTTCAAACAACCTCAAGGAAAAAAAGTTGCAAGTCTTGAGTTTGTACTTTTGGCTTATCACTTGTGCAAGCGCGACGACCATCCATCTCCCAGTAATGTGTGGAGCTAGTCATTCGCGAAAAACAATAACATTATATGGAAACAAAAAAAGCCAAAGACTTCGAAAACCAGGAAAGGGGTGAGAAATTGTTGCAGTTTTTTGGGGGAATTGCCTCACTCTTTCTTAATTAGTGATTACGATCATACTTTTATCTTCTTTGTGCTTCGTATAGCTAGCTTCCTCCGCGGTTATAGTTGCGCTTAACGCTTTTGACACTGAAGCCCTTAGACCACCCAATCAATACCTACGACGAATTCGTCTGCAAACTATGCATAGACAAATAGCTGTACGTAAGAGAACTAAAATACAATGGCTGGCACATGATCTATTATGCGTCAAATGTATGAAAGATTAATCGCTCTGGCAGAGCTGCGTAAATGTGTGCTAAGGGTGACGACGAGAGTGTGCTTGTATGTTTGCTATAAATAGTTTCGTAGAATTGCAAAAAGACGCAGCACATAACTATATTACTGAAAATAAGGCTCTGTTTTTTGTAAGCAACTAGACTTTTCCGATACCGCCCTCTCTGATGGTTCACCATTGTTGATGGTATTCTTGAGTGTTTTGCTGGTATTTTCAGCGTATGATTCATAGTCATTTAAAATGAAACTAAATACCAAACTGCACAGTCGTAGTTCTGTTGTAGCGATATAGAAAGAAGGTGACAATTCACCTACGGGCCACAGGTCACTGCTTTTGGTGACCATCTGGGAACACATTAACGAGGGCAACCTTAGTGGTTTGTTTTGCACCAGCAAGGGTGAAATGTTAGCACAAAAAAAAGAATAAAAAAACGAAAAAGACCAATATACGAAAAGCAAGTATTATTGGGGTGACTAGCGAAGTGGTAGTGGCGGTAGTCTATTACGAAAACTCGTTCGGCTCCGCACTGGGCTTGCCATTCTTTCCAAACCACCGGGAAAATTGGTGGAAAACGTGCCTGCTATTAGCTCATTTAAATCTGAAGACCTTTGTGGATGATGGTCACCAGAAAATGAAATAAATGCGTTAAGTTTTGCGGTCCACATAATAGGTGGTGAGTAGTGCAAAAAAAATCTTGTTGCCCACGACGAACAGGTCGTGTCATAGGATATCCTAACGCATGGCCTTATTATTCTCCTATTTTATGCTCCACACCAAAAGAAGGTTAATACCAGCACCATTGTTGCCCAGCAATATTCACAACTGACGAGACTGAATCAGGCATGTCCTTTGACCACTATAGTGAAGTAGTCCACTCAGGAGCGAACCAGCTACCACATGTGTTGTAGAGCACCCTTAATCACTGGGCAACACGTGGCCTTAGTTTCTAACTTTTGAATAATTCTTGAACAACATCGAGACAAACGATATCCTTTTTAGCACTCGTCGAACAATGAGTTAACCCGATTTAGATGACTCTACGCGGTTATATTCGCCTCTTCACCACGAATGTAACTGTTTAATCAACGCGATGTTGTCTTCGTAGGGAGAAAGGTTTGATGCAGTGAGACCAGCCGTTTAATGTAAAGATGTTCACCATCATGTCAAAATAGTAAAAGTAGCTCACTTGGCACAGAAATAGTGCCTACGTTGTCATCAAAACTTTATCAAGCCTTAATTTTACTGGTTCCGGATTCGTAGTGACTAGTTCTATCGCTGCTGAGGACGATAACGCTACCATGGGTGACTACCACCAGAAAGAGAAGTCTATGGAAAATGTATCACGTTTTGTACGGCAGCCGAAGATGGGCCAGCTTCGTAGGCAACGTTTTCCTGGTAAGAGAGGGGCAGCGTTATTAGGCAATGTTGATATTTGGACCTCGAAAAGCTGTGTGAGTAGGAGACACAATTTGTAGTATATCAAGACGAAAAAAGCAGCCCCAGTAGTAATAATAAATACGTTCTTGGATTATTAAGCTAACACGAGGTTGATAAACAGATTTATTCGGGTAAGGTTTCGCCGTTTTCGTCTTTATCAGAGCCGATGATCATGAGTTACTAAGTTGTAAGATTTTTTATTCACTGTTTACTATAGATTTTCACTACAGGGTACTTGTGAACTAAAGTCACAATGATGCTGAGACATTTGCAAATGCTGAACCACAGACCAGATTCGAACCTGCTACAGTCTTTCCGGGTGGCTCACGCGTTACCCACTGCTCCACTTAGGCCCTTAATTCGCCCTTCTTTCAGCAAGTTTTCTATACCTAACCTTCCCGACGGCAACCACCCGTCAACAGGATTGATCTGGCGGTCAAAAATCAACATTCAACACAGTTCAGCTGTAACTCTAATCGAAATCAAAATGTTGGCTTCTTGTTTACTGATTACTATGGTTTTCTTGGCACAGCATGGTGTGAAGCACAATCACTAGATTGCTGATATCATATCATACACCTCGGATCATCGGCTCTGATGAAGACGAAGACGTTGAAAACCTAAACAAATAAATCTATTTATCAATCTCGTGTTAAGTTAACAATCCAAGCGATTATGGTTGAGATTATTCAGTGTAATGCAAAAGTCCACTTTTTTAAAAACTCGTCGCAATTACGTGTAATAAGGTCGGTCAGTTAGTCAGTTATTAACTGCATTTTGTATCTACCAAGATAAGGCGCCCTAACCCTCCAGTGTTAGATAATTTGTGTTCGATTTGTCTGGGATCAGTCGACTTCCTTCAATACGAGAATGCTGGGGGTGTATCTGTGGAAAAGATCTTGAAGGGCCCTAACACGGCGTTCTCAGGCTTCTGGGAAGAACGACTCGAGCAGCAGTAGCCGACGATCATAAAGGTGACCAAAAATTCTTAATCAGCAACCGAATCTACGTGAAAAAACTGGAGGCCATCGTGGATAATGGATTCGAGAAAAAGTATCGAATGTAAGAACTGCTGTGATTCGTACAATACGTGCTGTAAGCTAGTGTAGAAAATTATATCTATGCTAGATAGACCGTGGTTTAAGCTTGCCAAAGCTCGCTTAGCCACGAGAGAGCCATTTACACTCGAAAAAGGTTTTGCTTTGTATCTGTGTCCAAAGAAATCCTATATTTCGCTTCTCCTATTTCGTGGTGCGTATTTCTGACCACAAAAAAGAGGCACCTAAGGCTTGGCCGGGATGTTGTGTTTCGTCCACCTTGAGCACTACACTTTGCAGCATCGCAGCAACAGCAACTCAAGTCGTTTCATCATCGTTTTAAATTATGTGAATCTCAATTCATTGGAAGCCTCTATAAATCACCAGTTCTTTGCAGAGAAATACGGGAACCAATCTGCCGATTTTGGAGGGATGAAAGGCTTTGTTTGTCTGAAGCACGGAATCGTACCACTGATCGAGCCTATGTATCTTGTTTCTTTAATCATTGAGTTACACGCGTTCCATGCATGTATATTTTGCACCTATATTTTTCAACTTTTCCAGAAACATTTTTGAAGAAGTGACAGAGGAATAATCACTCTTTAATCGACAAAATACAACGTTTACAATGGTATAGGATGGAGAAATCATAGGGGTGATAGGAGGGTAAACTAATGAAGCTTATTCGTAGTAGTTCTCATCACGAAACAGGAAGTCGCGTCTTCTACGAGAGACGACCAATTCGCGTTCCTCTCCTGGGAAAACCGTTTCCAAATTTAGGATACCTCAAATAACAGTTAATTATTGATCATCGTGAACAAAATGCACAATCAAACTATGTTATAGAAATGAGTGAAACGAAGGTGAAAGGACTTCAGCAATACCTTTCCTCTTGCAATTTAGAAAAAAAACTCTTATGATATACGGCCAGCACTCACCGATATCGAACGTTTTCTTTGGTGTACGTCCTTCCGTGATGTATGACTTGGGAAGATAGAATTTCACTTTACGAGATCCGGGCTTGATTCCGTCGTCACAGTCGTGGTAGACCTTAAACACGGGATCAATCGGTGTCAGCTCGGCAGTTCCTCCAGACAGCGAGAACTGGCCGCTCCCGTCCGTGTAACCAGCGTCAAGTTCGTCGTCAGGATCGGGCCCTTGGATAAAACAGTTTGTTTTCTTCCGCAATCCAGTATCATGCCTCATTATTTAAGGAAAACGTGATAAGTTTTGGGTTAGTAACCGAAGCTCATGCTTTTGATTGAACTGCATGCTTGTTATTTCTGTCTTTTCATCTGGGAAATCCTACTTTTGCACTTTTAGTTGAAAACATAGTTTTCAAAAAATTTGTCTACGTATTAAAAGGAAGGGAATTTCTCCGATGCTCAAACCATAAAGCGTTCCGTTTTCTTGACGTTACTCCTAATTTCAGTCAAATCGAACTCATTAAACTTGAGTGCGTATCATCAGGCCGTGATTTTTTTTTAATGAATTACCTGATGCATGGCGAGGCAGTTTTTGTTTATTTACAGTTTTCACCGTAGCCAATCGTCCTTATCTCGATTTAAAATCAACTCAATCGTGATTCTTGGGTTAACCATACTATGGAGGTTAAGATACGGTGGTTTTCCATGCCTTGACTCATCGATGAAAGCGTGAAGCTTCCGCTACATGTTGGCTCTTTAGAAAGAACGGAATCGCACACTTTCATCGACAAGCTGTTCAGAGATTTGTAGACTGCAATTGTCAATATTATGGTCATTTTTCTAATCTCTGTTGGGAATGCTTTCCTTCCCATACGAGATATTCTGTCTGGTGGTTTGTTTGGGACCTCCCTCTCCTGCTCCTTTAGGAAAGTTCGCATGACGTCGAAGTCCGCTTTTCAAGGTGAAACCTTGCGAGAAACGTAACCTTCATAGAACAGAGTGATTCTCGGATGAGAGGACCTTTTAAAAAATAACAACGTTGTCTCTAAGAGCTTATTCAAGCATGAACAAGTGAGATTATATTAAATTGATCATCTACTATGCTGACAAGAGCAATAACATTTGATGGGCGTAGTCAGAATAAATGTAACCATGTATCCTAAGAGTGCGTGCGTTATCCTGTTACCAATAAAAGCAGCAATCGATTAGTTTTATAAAAGCATTCTAAAAATCCACTGACCATCGTCTTCTTCCCATAGTTTCACTCGTACGTTACTTGCTGGCTTTGTTCCACAAAGAAGCTTTCCCTTCACGGCAATGGACTGGTCCCTCATACCCAGAGCGCCGCCGACAATGAGAAAGAGAACGAACAGGAACTTCATTGGAATGAACTTCTACATAAATCAAAAGTGTTACAAAAAGCTGATAATTTGGAAGACAGACTACTATTCAAGGTGGAACTTGGAGAACCAAGCATGATTACTGGCAAAACTTTAAAACGTCGGTGATCTAGATTGTGCTAGGCTGCTCCGATATTTTATTAAATGAATGATGTATCTAGAGAAAAATGAACTCTAACAAAGAAAGGAAAAGTGCAAAGCCACTAGAGTTGCATTTTAACCACCAGAGTTATAAATGCTTCAAATTGCATGAATGAGTTCACATTAAGAGTACTCATCCAACAACAACAACAACGACAATACAATTTCGGAAAAGCTGCATTCTTTGGAGCTGCAGTGCTGAGTCGGGATCGCTACTGAATGCAAGATACTCTTATCAGACTCGTAGAGTAAACAGTGGAAAAGCAATGGAACCGGCTGATTGCCTAAGCTCGCCACGCCTTGTACACAACATTCACTTATCGTCGTGAAGGGCAGTTGACTAAAGTCGACTGCTTGTAGGAGGTGAAGTGAAGTCTGTTATTAGACAGCTCAACTAATATTGTAATCATTCTTGTTGTTTTTGTACGTGTCCGAACGCAGTCACATGCCTGCCAATTCTAAGCAGATAGACGACCTTAACGCTTAGAGGATATCAGGACATAAGACTAATTGACAACGGAGTCGTGTGCGTAAGTGAAAGTAATAATTCATTCAGGTGAGCCGAATGCTCTAGGATCACAGGTTTTCACGACCTGACTTACAGACAAGGAATTTAATCAAAAATATGCTGCCGTTTGTTTTTCTTGAGCAGGATGAAAGTACCACTAACATGCAACAGGAGAAGATTGTTGGAATTCTTAGTGATGGCTCGTTGAATCACGTTAAAACCAACGAAAAGACAACTCAGAAAAGAACAAGTGCTGAATAGGCGACTCAGTCCTTGACCCACAAAAGAACCTGACTGGAAAGTGTTCAGTGATGTCGAATTGCTGTTTAAAATAGTGTGCTCATCCCTTCAACATGGTCTTTCAAGCTGATAACGAGTTCCATAATTCCATGCGTTAATGCACCTATTCTACAGTAGTGTCCAGGGAGCCACGCGTGTGTGCCTATTGTAGAGATCAGTAAAAAGGAGCCTCACACAAAACGTATGAGGATCGTAATTCCTCTCGGATTAGCGAAATCCAGTGAGTGTCGATGACACACCAGAGACAAATGGAAACTTTTCTAAGGTCTAGTCGTGGTAGGCAGTGATTAACGGAAGAACTAGAATCTAATTAGAAATTCGTCTTACTTAAGATGAAACACAAAGTAGAGTTTGAGCAGTGTTGGTCTCATTTGAGTTCAGGCGTTGCTGTTTTAATCACTACTTTGATTTTGTATGGAAAAGGAAAAAATCGAGAGTTTGCACTTATATCAGGTTGGATCCAATCTAAATTACATGGAGTCGGCAAACCATGATCAAAGAACACACATTTTTTTTGTGTAGGAAAAACTTCGGTATTGTTCACGAGACAGAAACTGAGCGTCATTTTCTTCACTAGTACCACAACGCGCGTTCTTCGATGGCACTGAGACTAGATTGTTGAAATTGCTTTTTACGTGCTCTAAGCAAGAGAAAAGAGGATCTATAAAGAAAGAAGACGAAACCACCACGGCAATTCATGGATATCCTAACACGGGTGGGCAGTTTTGGTTACACCTCCCACTCATACTTTTTTTGTGTCCGTTGAGACATTCAGGCATTTTGCTTACACATATGAAATTTACATTCTGTACGTAGATATGGACTAAAACTGACAAAAGTGGCTGAAAAGTTCCTGCATATGACCCATAGACTTCTCCAATATGCAAGCACCACTTCTGCTCCAAGAAACACCTCTTACTATGCATGAGGATGACTAGACGACAAAGCGCAGTAGCCTACTTATGTCCTTCTGATAATAAACGTAAGCTACTATCGAAAATCTTCATTGAAGAGTGATGATGAATGATGCAATAGTGATGAATTCGACCAACGGCAAAAGATACCAATACAGTCTTTTTCACAAACCTCTATAACACCATAGAAACTTCTCCTTGAAACGTGCGAAATCAGAATAGTTAGGGAAGTTCCCTACATCTTACGAATAACAACTTTGCTTGAAAATATGTTACGTAATGCTCGTTTTGACAGCATTCATTACCTTCACTCAAAATCGGATATGAACTTGCTAAAGGACGGAAGAAAATAGCATGCCGTCTCTAGGATTGTTATCAGCTGCTTCGAAATTAAGATTGACAGTAGGCGAACGTCAAAAAAATGTATGATAGTTCCCAAGATCGACTTTGTACTAACCTCGGCATTTGGAAGTCACCGTTCGAAAAAACGGTGGTTTTTTCAAAGGGTGAGTGGTCGTGTAATTACTGTTCAGCTTCTCATCATTCTATTTGTGTTGTTGAAGCGTTTGACCTAGTAGGTTGCGTATCAGTGTGCCCTTCCAGCTCTAAAGAAGGCGACACTGCCGAAACATCAGCTATCGTTGTGTTGTATGTGCTCTATGTGTATGGAAGTAAACGTGTGCTGAATAACAACCTCGCTGTGATTGCTGGAAAAAAGAGAACGACTATAAATGACCACCATCGGAAATTAACTCCCATGTTTAACGTATAGATAAGTGCTTCTGGTATGAAATTAAGAACTAAACAAAAGGGCAAATGGTTGTCAAATTGATCACATTGACTAGGAATTATTTATATCCATAGAAGTTATCCATAATTCCACACCAGCTGCTATCACATTCACCTCGGACACTGTAATATCCAGGTAGGGAGTACCACAGTGTAACTGAGTAACTGACTAAATCATTGCCAATCATCTTGCCAGTCATCAAAGATCATCTTGCCTAGCTTTTGTCTATTATTCCAAAAATCTACGTGGCATCATCACCTCATTCGGGCAAACCTATTTTTTCGATGGCTGCAATACTCTCAGAAGATAATGAGCGACATTCATCATAAACTCGCTTCCCAACTGCTTTAATCCGCTATGAAATGTCACTTTCATAGGAAATATCGAATGCAAGAATTAATGGAGAAGTAACATGACATTTTTACTGCTATGGATGTTTGAAAGCAGAACTTCAAGACAACGATCAACTGACGTTCGAGTTTATAAGGATGTTGGAAAAGGCGACAAGAGAGGAACTTAGTGAGAAAAGGTAACAGTGGTGCTGGAGGTACAGAATTTGGAAATGGCAAACACAAAGCTCGCAATAACACAGGCCATGGTTTGGTAATGATCATAGTGTATCGGCGCCCAAACGTAAAAATCATTGTCTCTTAGAAGGCAATGGTTTTCTGCTTTGCTTTCTTCGGCATCCACTTAAATATGCCTCCATAAAACAGCTTAAAAGAAGAACAGAGGGTTTTACCAAGCGCTTCTTTCTCCAGACTCGACATACTATTTTGATGGTGACGAATACTATAGCATTTGGTTCCAACAAGATAAGAGTGAACTCCTGAACGTTTCACCACTAGTTTTAGTCAACAAAGCTGTAGATAAGGTGGGATCCCAAGCCAGTAGGAATAATCAGGAGGATATCACTGTTGGAGAAGCGGGACCTATAATACACTGGCAAAAACCACCCATCCAACCTGCTCCCTATCGCCAAGGTTCACCCGATAGAACTTCATGCCAAAACTGGAACGGTGTGAGAGCGAACGCGGGTGTTTACACATCATCGCTTACATTGTTTCTACATGTCAATCCATTGGGAAAAAAATGACCTTCGATTTCGACAGCTCATTTTGATATCATGTTTTTTTCCAGGGTTGAACATCAAAAAATGATTCACTTGAGAGTAGAGGCCGGTTTTTTACTGATCCCACTTCATGCTGAACGAACAAATTTCCGTACACGGCTCAGCTGTGTAATCGCTGGTCGGGACGTGAACACGACGAAATTCTTAGAGTTTAATCTGACCAGGAGAAATGACGCGGAAAGGGGAGTATTCAGGAGCACTGAAGGCGATGCAGTGAAACCATAGAACACACATGATCCGTTTTACCGAGTGCTCTGTGACCGCACGAGTAGTAAGAAGTAATTCGTGCCGGACGAGAACATTCTGGGCATTCAATGCAGAACCACCAGATCGAGGAAGACGGGGTCGGGTTCTACGATAGTCTTTTCAAATTAAAAAAAATCTATCGAAAAAAATGACTTTCGCTGAAATTTGAACTAAATAGCAGTCCCCAGGATCGACTTTCTATTAACCTCGGCATTGGAATATGAATGCGTCGTTTTCTTGTTCAGCAATCGCGAGGTTGTTAAACAGCATACATTTACTTCCATACAAAAACACAATACAATACAACAGTAGCTCACCATAGTTATGTTTCAGGACCTCTTGAGAAAACTGTTCCGTAACGTAAATAAAGGATAAGGCCATTGGATAACTCAATCAGTTTAGAAGGTAGGACTCTCTAAAGGAATTAACTGCGAAATGACATCTTGAAAGCCACGTATTATCATGGAAATCCCACGAGTGCAAATGCCACCTCCTGATTTTCTCAATGTCTCGGATTACATGAAAGGAATGGATAGCATCGAAACGAATGTCATTCTATCAGCACTTGTTTGGCAAAAAGAGATAGGAAGAAAGAAATAGAGTGGAGAGAGATGATGAGGAGAACCCGGTAGTGATAAGAACTCTAGCTGATTGCAATCAGAACTGCATATTAGCTGATTGCAATCAGAACTGTACGACAGCACTACTCTTAAGAGGTCCCTATCATGTTCACTGGAAAGTGGTGTGACAGAGTGATACAATTTCTATTCGTTTTGCAAGCAACATCGTTTTATTTTCGAGCGTACCAGCCGAGATGGTGCTCACGCAGTTCGGAGAACTGGAGAGAAGGGTACATTAGCAGAAAAATTTGAGACAACTTATTCATGAAAACCGCATAGCGTGATGGTAAACAAATCGAAATGATTAGCTTTTCGTTAACTACGCGGACCGCACTCAAGTGAAGCCAGGCCCCCTGAGCGACAGATAAGAAGTGGAAATTGCATGAAAGAAAGAGGGTAGCACGAGGTTCACTAGAAATGCTCATAGGAGCTACCGATCAAGAGACTGATTTATTTATATTTATTCAAAGGTTATTCCAGCTAAGATGAATACCTACAATTCCCATTGCAAAAATTTTACCCACCGATCATGGAGCACTTCAAATTTTATTTGATCCGTCTTCATCTATTGTGGGATCCCAGCACTTCTCACATCCCATTCGTTTCCTCGCATCCACTGTCAACGACGATCTTCCAACTTTTTACGTGTGGTTTCGGTTGCTGTTTGAGGATTTCCATTTCATCTTCAATGTCGTAGAATGTTGGTCGAGCACTCTCTTTCTCTTTCTCTCTCTGTCTCTATCTCTAGTTCTCTCTGGAGACCTAAGATAGCAGTGCAGAAGCGTTCCCAATTATATCGCAGAGTGATTTTTTCCCAGACAAGTTCGGTATCAATTTTCCGGCACCGGAGGGGTGAGAAGGTTGGTTGGCCCGGAGCGAAATGGGACCGGCACCATGCTCGTGATAACGGACATCACTACCACTGTGCTGTCCGACCCCTACTCCAACGATACCTTAAGAAGAAAACTGCACTATCGTAGAGTATCTTAGCTTTGAGATCTTTGAGAATGCTTGCCGAAAACGAAAGAAATGTACAAGTTACAGTTGGGAAAGAGCCGACGAATGATGCTAACTGAGCTATTATAAAATAGGAGGGAGCATTTATGGCTCATATTAGACAGTGGTAATGGCCAAAGGAACAATTGTGGATTACAGAATGTTAGCTGTAGATGACACTATACTCGAAACTTTTGTGATGCAGAAGGAATAGTAATTGGGCTGCAGTCTTCGTGATTGCTGAAAACGGATCCTACATGTATTCATATAATCAAATTTGACAGCTACACTTACTCGACAAGGAGGAAAAGACATTCAAGACGCTTGTGTTTTCCAACTACTTGAGCTAGAAAGCCATGTTCTTTGAACAGTAAGTTACTTGACGCATACTTCATAAGTTTTGAATTATAGAATCCCCAATTTCTAGCTAATCTCAATTCACTTGGTCATCTTGTCCTCGATCGATCATATCGCATAATTTGCTGCCATTGCAGGATTCGCTGTCGTCGCGAAAAAAATCCCACTCGCAAAGCAGCAAACCTCCTTCAGATTTACAAAAGTCGCAGTTGCTTGTGTGGTAAATATCTTAGAACTCCTTAGTATGGATATCCCGGCTGCCAAGAAAATCATGCTCTACCAGCCTTGGGCATGGTAATGAGGACCCCTAAGATTCAGTGACATCTAAGAGTCTTCTTAAGCCCTCATCAAAACCACTATCCCACCGCATTTGATCAGCGAAAGGTTTGTTCCCAGGTGCGAAGAATTCTTCTAGTAAAACAGCGGTTCGCGTGACGCTTCCTGCAACTAATTGATGGGCAACTACGTGGCAACGTAGTTATTCTAAATCATAGTTTCTTAACCTCGACCACTCTTCACATCTACTGTGCGCATCATAGCACTTTTTTGCAATCGGTTCGTCTCATCGCACTCATTATCCGCGAAACTCTTTGAACTTTACGATGGAGTTTTGGGATAGCTGAGTTTGAGCGTTTCCCTTTGGATTATAGAGAAGCAACTCCTTCCAGGCAAGGTTGGTACCAACTTCTCGACACCGAAAATATAAGAGGCTTCGCATGCCGATACGTTTGTAACCGGCACCGTGCTTGTGATGAATGGCATCACTACGGAATCGTATCACCTGTATCACTCCCCTTCCATTGGTTCCATTGGTTGTCGAATGACTCAACTACGCGCCAACACATCTTCCATTTCTCTATATCCCTTGAATGAGTCGCCCAGTGGGTTATGCTTGCTCTATGGACTCGTTGAATGTCACATACTACCTCTGTTTTGTCCTGCAATCATGAATCATCGTCATAACATTTTGATAACACTGGAAATGAAACAATTACTAGTGAAGAAGGACACAAATTGATGGCTCATTTTTCAGCTGATGATGCGTGCAACTCAGTGATTAGAAGTTTCACTAAAAACAACGGATCAATTGCTGGCTCGATCGCATCCTCCGGGTTCACCAGGCTTTCCATCCCTCCTGTGTTTGCAAATTGGTACTAGACTTGTTTGTGAGGATAAAAGAAAAACACTGACATGAAAATTCTAGCTTATTATTTGCTTCCTACTCTTTTCAATGGCGGGTTATGTTGCGAAATTTAACTTCAATGATGCTGAGATATTTGCAAAACTCCGGACCGCAGGTGTTTGCGATGAAGATCGAACGCGCTATTACCCTTTCGGGGACTAACGCGTTCACCGCCGCACCATGCGGGTCCTTCGTTTCGCCTGTCTGTCAGCTATTTCTATTGATCAATGCCATAAGCAATCAGCTATCAACGGGATTGATCTGGGAAGCAATGAACCCAATTAAGGTAAGGCTGTAGTTATAATCACAATTCTAACTTATTATTTGCTGTCTACTCTTTCTAATGGCAGGGTATGTTGCGAAATATAACTTCATCATAACATCGAACAGGATCTTCCTCAGTTGAGCATTTCGAATGAGAAGAACACACCCGACGACGCTCTTTTATACATGGCGGTTGTTGTTGATATGATTATAAGTTCAGATTATCATGTGAGACGAAGACGCCACATCGAGAAGGGGAACAACTATGGAACATCCACAAGGATCGTCGGCTCTGATGAAGACGAAGACATCGAAACGTTAACCGAATAAACATCTCATATCAAACTCGTGTAAGCTCAGCAATATAAACCAACATGATGCATTGGTAAACTACCCGAAGCCACTGTATGCGCCAGATATGCATTAAACCACCTCTGGCGATGCCTAATGAAGTCGTATGCACGGCGCTTCCCTCAAGGATTGATCAGCCGCAGAACACTATAAGCTTTTTTTAACCTTTATTTATTATTCGCCAACGTTTTCACACAGTACATGAGAATTGAAAGACTAAAGACGGGATGTTAGTCAATTAAATGGAACTAAAAAGTGCTTGGCCTTTGACACCACTCGGTAGGAAGCTCCTCTGACAAAGCTATCGTCATGTGATTGAAGCCTTGAAGGCAAGGTAAAGGCATAAAGTAGTGCGTTCTTTGTTAGTCCACCAGGAACCAGTGTGAACGCGTTGTAGTATCAAGTTTAAAAAATGTCGTAACACAGTTATTATTTGTGTGCTGCAAATGTTCACTCCTTTCCTTCGTTATTCTAAGTTGCTTCGGGATTACATGTTGTCTTTATGGTTGTGCACGTCAGATAACGGGAACGTCAACGGTGTGGAGTCGTGTAGAACTTCGGCTTAGGATCGATCCGCCGGCAGGTGAACATGAACCGCAGTCCTTGACATCTGGAAACAACAGATTCACACGTAATAAAGTGTATTTTAAAAGCAAATCCTTCCACATTAGTGTCAATAGCGCTACATTCGACAGCGTGACAGATTTTACTTCACTGGAAGCCTGCTCGTAAGCTGATTTTCTGACTGCAGTGAATAAACTCTGGGATTTTCTTTAATGATGCTGAGATATTTGCAAAACTCTGGACCGCAGGTGCCTATGGTGGGGAACGAACGCGCTATTGTCCTTTCCGGGGAGTAGCGCGCTCACCACCACACCATGCGGGTCCTTCGTTTCTTCGTAAAAAGAGTAGGCAGTAAATAAGAAGTCAAAATTGTGATTATAACTGCAGCCTCAGCTTAACTGGGTTCGTTGCCGATTTGGGCCCCCCAGATCAATCCCGCTCACGGGTGATTGCTGATGGCAAAAGATCAATAGAACTAGCTGAGAGACAGGCGAAACGAAGGACCCGCATGGTGTGGTGGTGAGCGCGCTACTCCCCGGAAAGGACAATAGCGCGTTCGTTCCCCACCATAGGCACCTGCGGTCCAGAGTTTTGCAAATATCTCAGCATCATTAAAGTTATATTTCGCAACGCATACCCTGCCGCTAAAAAGAGTAGGCAGTAAATAAGAAGTCAAAATTCTGGGGTTTTCTTCATAATGCCACCCTTCTTGTGCAAAAATTAAAACTTATTCTAGATAAAGCAAGAAGTATGAACATTCAGCTTTTCTCCCTAAGTTTTCTATAGTACGAAAACATCACTCTTAGATGAAACGCTTCCGCATTATCTTACCTATGAAAACCTCAGTATCCGCATCGAGGCCTGTCATGCTTATAGAACACTAGCGCATTAGAAACAACAAACTGACAAGCTATCGCAAAAAAACCATGCAGGAGCCTCCCATGAAGATTCTTTCATTTCCTTCAGCTTTTTGTGGTTTGTTTTATGAATGCTTGTTCGGACCTGCCGTAGATGAATGGGTTTATCACACTGTTCAGCACAACGAGAAACGCCAGTGGGAACATAGCGTCTTGATAATTGCGATAGGAGTCGAACGAAATCACCATCCACCTAAAATACACAAGTGCTAGACTAGTCCATGATCTATTATGGAGCTGCTTTGCTTAGCAGTGATTCAAGCTTCGTTTGGTGGGTTTGCTGGATCTTCACTTAAGCCTCTATAAACACTTCGACATTGCACACCCGAGTTTCTTTGACCGAAGCATCCTCTAAAGTTCTCAGTGGACAATAATTTCTTGTCCTTCCATTTCCTTCCTTTTCTGTACTCCGTTATCTTTTATTCCAACAATATCTCTCTATCTCCCTTTTTTTTCGCTTCTTTTCTTCGTTCTACTCTTCTCTCTTTTCACTGTGGCCCCTAAGTATCGCTTTCTTTTCTATGACGCAGAATCTGGTCATAAGGAACCTATTACTGGTTTGAGACTCGAAAGCCTGCAGTATATAACATTTCGATCTCCGGGAGTCTACTATTTACCACTCTGGGTTTTTATGCTTAAACAACACCGTCGTCAATCTTCAAATCGGAACTCTAAGCGAATTTAGTCCAGAACGGCAAATTACATCAAAAATTTACACAAAAATCCTGGAAAAAATACGTTCCACTAGCTCTATGCAAACAACAGCTCTTTCAGTCGAATAAATATACTTTTTGAAAGTTGACCGATGTTGTTTCTCTTAAGTAGTAACTAACGGGGCGAATAAGACAACAAGCACAGTCATATCCACCACTATTGGCAAGCCTGAAAAGAAAATGTTTGGAACCCACATTGCCTGACCATACCATTTTGTTTCACTTAGAGTTCTGCTTCTAACGCTAGGACTTGGTCACCGATGTACTATTGTAAACGTTTCCTTTAATTGAACAGACAAGAAAAGTCAAAGTTCGCGAATCGAACAATCAGAATTTTCTAAAAATACTTTTTTAAAAATTACTAGTGAACAGTGTGAAAATATGAAAATAGAGCGCGGGTTGCACAGTGGTACTGCTCCGATCCCACACCGGGCTCAGCAAGCTTTTCATTTCTCCGGGGTCGGAAAAATTGGTACCACACTTGTCTGGGAAAAGTTCCCTCTTTGCAGCCCAAGTGGGAGCGTTCTAAGCCGGTTATCTCACGACTCAAAGAGTGTCGACTTGACTAGCTTTCAGCGACATTCATGATGAAATGGAAGTCTTCGGTCGGTAGCCGAAGCCACAGCTAGAGGGTTAGAAGACCTGTGTCGATGATTGGTGGGAGTAGGCGGGTCGAGTACAAGAGGTGCTAGGATCCGCAAAGTAAATGTGATAGACGGATCGTGTAAAACGTAAAAAAAAATGAGAATACCATGAAAGAAGATTATTTGGAAGCCATGTGATGACGTAGACCAGGATAAGCAGTAGCGTTATCCTCAGCGAGCGTATCTTGGCATGACGAAGCTTGTCCTGACCTCGTACAGTTCGAAACAACAGTACTGTAATAAAAGTGATGTGGTCATACAAATGATAAAGAAATGATAAAATAAAGAATATTAATATTAACGATATTAATTCAAGGTAGAGCGTATAGAAAGAGTCGCAATGAAGACTTGAGGAGCTCAAAGGGTCACTGTTTTATGTCTTATTGATGAATGTATCACATATTGAGCAACCCGGTAGAGTGTGATTAGCTTTAAATGAAGCAATAAATGCGGTGCTCGTAAAACGTACAGCGCCGAATGGGTAGAAAACCCTGTCACGGTATAAAAGAACACCCGAATAGGTAACTAAAAAATCAAATAAAATATCAGGCAATATAGGGCAGTCCTTGAGTATTCAAAGAAAGCTATGCCCAATGCGAGTAAAATTTAGGTGTTGAGTTTTATCTTCAGAGGCTATGCAAGCGTCCGGGTGAATCGGTTGGGAATCAACTCGACATATAGAGGCTTTGAAGAAATCTAAATCCGCTGAAACAATAGCTACAGTCGAGTAAACATTGTTTCAACAACCTCGTGTCTGCCCGTCAAAAAAAGCGTAGAAACAGTATAGTCCGCAATAATTTTGTACACTTTTCTATTTGCCACACAGTGTCTTCGTTCAATCCTTGTTTAACAGCAAACTTGACACTTGATACTTGAACGGCCCGCCCTCACTGGTTGTGCGGGCCCCAGCACAATCACCATTTTTTGGAGATTTGCTGGATAAGCCATTGTTGTTCCCTGGAATCCCGAGGTCAGCCCGGCCAAAGTCTGCCCCAGGTCTTCACTACCACAGGCAGTCGCAGTCCTTGTGGATAAGAAAGAGATTTGCCACCATGCGACTTTAATACCAGGACGGTGGTGGATCCTGGGATTGATTTACTCTTAGTTAGGCTTCCTGATGGAAATGTGTGACTCCTTCTCATCTTGGAGAACCTGCTGGAGGGACGAATCCCTCCGCTGTACATCGCAGTCCGACACCCAGGAACACCTCCCAGCCACGATGAGGCGGTAAACCGTTGGGAGGATTCAACAGCAAAACTCATATCAATTACTTTGATTGATTATTAGTTAAATATTTAATTGCTGTGAGAGACATGCGAAGTGTATGACACAAATACCTGTACCAGCATTTTCATTCCCCCTTCCTGGGTGGCTTTTTTGATGGTTGTGGAGTTCTTGCTTAACTCGGTAAGGCACCACGCTGATGACATCTCTGGTTCGGTTTTCGAGTTAAGAGTTTTGTAGATGTCCTGCAAAGGTGTTTTCGGTCGGAAAAAAATCTTTTATACGAAAGCAAGAACTTGTCCAATTCGATGAAAAGGTATGTATCCGTGCGTATCTATATTCCAAAAAATGCTTGGTGAGAGGTACCACTTGTTTCGTCTAGCTGGAGCTTTCTGATGGCCGAAGATAATCAAAATTCTAGATTCGTCATTAGAGTTTTTGTTGGATTTCCGGCATTCGCTTCCTCACGGAGATCGCTGAGCCTAATGATGTGAAGTGTAGAAACTCATCTGAAACAGAAACATGGGCGATCATTGATATCTTGCAGACGCACCGTGGAAGACTTCCTCGTAGAGGTGATTGAATACACGTTCGGCCATTCCTGATGCTATCCAGAAGGGCCAGGTAGCAGCGGTACAGATTGAACGAGTAACATATTGCAGCATACTCCTAATCATTGCGCTATCTGAGCTCATTCACGTTCTTACTCACAAAAAGCGCGTGATATCTAAAGGCCCCGTTCAATAATATGCACACTTTCCGTGGTCCGACACGGCCACGACCACCATACCCTCCCATCCATTCGGGATCGGCTAGCTTGCACCAAACTTCTCAGCGAGAAACTCATTTCGATCAGAAGCATGGCGATTGCAAGTGGTGAAGACGTCGGAACATCGTAGCACTCCTATCTCTAGGTTACGAGGAGAAATTATTCAAAGTTCGTTCACGGTCAATCATTAAGCAGACCATGATGTCCGTGGATAAGGAATGTAAGGAAACGAATGTGCTCGAAGAAGAGATGGGATCGACACAATATGTAACCTTATTTCATTTAAATAAATAAAACAATGAAAAAACTGTATTTGGGCACGTCGTTTCTTCACTGCTTCCAGTCTCTTATATTTTTAAAATTATTAAGACTAGCGACGAAACAAGTCGAGCAGAACGGCGAAGCAGCGAGAGAACAGCGCAAAAAATTAAAGATTCCTTGTTTCCACCCCAGATTCACCAAAGCGGAAAAGACAGAATAAACCAATCATATGATTCGATGCCGCTGAGAAGAAATTGAGAAAGCTCCTTCAGATTCTGAAAGTCCCGCAAATGCCTGAGGTGGTGAATTGGGTAAGTCCTAACACGGTTGTATCGTGACGAAAGAGGAAACCGCCGCCAGGCAATGAATCACAACTCTGATACCTTCAGTATGTATAAGCTAACAACTTCTTAACGACGCAAGGACTTGGGAATGCATGAGCTTTTTTGTAAATCTAAAAAAATTCTTGCCACATTAACTCTTGGTGATCTGATTGTCTCTTCCTTCTTTAGCACCCTTAAGTGTCTTCCAGATTTTTCATAAACGCATATAACTACGTTTCCCGATAAGCACCTTTTCCGTAATTAGGAATGACATCGTCTTCGGCTTCTATGGGGTCCTTCGGTGCAAATTCTACCACTTTTTCAGGTCGGTTTTTTCTTTCACGATTTTTTCATGGTTTCGATACTTTGGAAAGTACTTAGTAAACCTCTCTAATAATCTTAAAAATCAAGAACGAGTAGAAAGGCATCACCTTCAAAATGAGGACGTAGCAAATAACAAGAATCACTAGGGGTACGTAGAATGTGATGAAGGCATTTTGAATCCCGTAAAGCTTCATGAGCGTGAAGTCAAGTTCGGTCATTTGGCTTTGGTTCCAATTCAAAACAATTTTTTTCCCGTCCATATCGTCACACACTGACGAATTCTCCCAAAGTCCACCTGGAATGAAAAAAGGTTGTCTGCATTAACTTAAGCCTGCACGTTGACTACCAGTAATTATAGTACACTTACTAAGAGAAAAGAAAGGAGGAAAACTGTAAGGACTTGACCATAATAATGCTGAGACGTTTGCAAAACTCCGGACCGCAGGTGTTCGCATTGGGGTACGAACGAGCTATTACCATTTCCGGAGGCTAACGTGTTTACTACCACACCATGCGGGAGACAGGCGAAACGAAAGACCCTTATGGTGTGGTGGTGAACACGTTAGCCCCCGGAAAGAGTAGTACCGCGTTCGTTACCCACTGCCAACACCTGCGGTCCGCAGTTTCGGAAATACCTCATCATTATTGTGGTTGAGTCACGCATAATCACCTGACGTGAAAAGTTGTAATAGGCAGTAAATAAAAAAGATAACATTGTGA
This sequence comes from Angiostrongylus vasorum, assembly GCA_018806985.1. NCBI lineage: Eukaryota > Metazoa > Nematoda > Chromadorea > Rhabditida > Metastrongylidae > Angiostrongylus > Angiostrongylus vasorum. The sequence goes on along the minus strand of JADANN010000099.1, from coordinate 1,782,131 downwards.
GGACTTAGTTTTCCCTCTAAGCAATTGAGGCTTTAATGAATTTCACGTACTATGAATATTACGTCGGTTTAGACCAATATCTGTTTTCCTTTGCTTTTGACAAGTTCTTCGAAACGAGAAACTCTCGCTGCTTTATTTTGCACGATGTTGATGTTATTCGGTCAAACACCGAGTGAACTTGTGTCACTCAAAAGTCGAGTAGTACTTTCGAAAATTGAGTTTCATTTCATGATCCTTCCTATTTCCTAAAGAAAGGTCGACGCTATTGCCCGCTAAGGCGCAAGGGTGTGCTCTCGTCTGCTTTTTACCCAAAAAATTTACCCATTGTACGCATGCCGTTTTGGATGGGCCGTAATGTCTAATAATAAGAAGAAGAATACGCCGTCCACCTGTCTCCAAACGTATAGTTGTGGTAGCATGGAAACGGCGGCCAACAGCCAGCTACCCAGAAGCATCCTGCGGAAGCGGCTGTGCCCCTGGGCCGACATCCACAGTGGGTGACGCAGTGCGTAGAGTCGGTAGAGCGCGATGCACACCATGATATTCGAACTGAAAGTGGTTACTGCTAACCCAAGAATGCACAAAAGCATAGAAAGTGCATAATATTCAAACTAGTACAGTAGAGCTGTATTACTGCTAAGTTTCAAGTTCCGTTAGCAAAGGCGGACATTTATAAGACCGTTAATATAAGACTTGGTGAGTATTATTTAATTCCATCACGGAGCTTTCAAAACTGACTCACTGGATCTGAGTGAGACCGCAACAGACTACATGCTTACTATTGTCGTGCAGTCCTTTTCCGCATAATAGTACTCATTCTTCTCATTGGCTATTTACGGCCCGGCTACGTGCCAGCAAATTATGTATGGGCTGCTACAATACGTGTTGCCCGCCTTAACGCAGATCAAATTGGATGGCGGGACTCGATCAATACCCGCCTTGCTTAAAAGGGCACCGCCGAGTGAAGTTCCTCATTCGGGCGGTCCATTTGATTCGACTCGATGCGGCTACAAACACTCCATCGCAACAAGAAGTAGAAGAAAGAGGAAAAAAAAGAAAAGAAGAAAGAGGAAAAAAAGGAAAAGGAAGAAGAAGGGAAAAAGAAAAAAGAAAGAGAAGAAAGAAAGAAGAGGAAGGTGATGATGATGAAGCAAAAAGAAGAAGAAGTGTATAATGAGAATATTCTCAAAAAAATTCTTTCCATTATATGACTGCAAAAGCCTCAACCGATGACTACAAGCTGCTTGTTGACGGGATTAAAACTTGTGGCGAACTCGCTAGAGTTCCTCAAGCAAATGATTCGGACCGCATCTCTATTACGAAAAGGAGTTGTTCGAAAAGAAAAGGAGAGTGAAGCATGATTCTAAGGCAACACAATACGTCCAGCAAAAAATCCATTTCCAGAAGAATTTTGCAGGAAGATTTGCATCAGCACAGGCACGAAAAGTTAGAAGCAGCACAAAAAACGGCTCTTAAGAGGTGCCATCGGGGCTTGGCAAGTATAATATTTCGCTGCTATCCCTGATGAACGAAGGTACAATAAATAAAATTCTCGTTATGACGTGGGATTGGAATTGATAACGAGGATGTTTTGCAGCAATCTGTTCTGTCCCAGTCTCACAATCACCGTTTTAGACAACGACATCCTTGTTTAAAAAAAACTGAAGAAAAACTAAGAAAAAAAAACCGCCCGGATTCCACCCCTGAAGTTCGAGTTGCAATAGGAAGCAAGCACGAAGAAGGATACAGCTCCATGAGCGGTGAAATCGCCGCCCGCTTCCTCCGAGATGGAGTTCACAAATTACGCGTACTTCTTACAAGGCACTTGAAATCTTGCTTTTATAAGGTAAGAATCTCATACAATTTGAGACCTGACAATTGCTAAGGAAAGTGAGCAAAGGATTCTTCGTTTCGCCTGATATGCTTGCTTAGTGAACTCTACAAGCGGCTCACGAAGATTATTCTTTTGAGCGTATCAAAGACCCTGGGTGAGACACAATAAGCTGAGCAAGCAAGATTCTCACGACGATTCTGATGCATAAACTATGTCCAAACGATGTCTCGGGTCATGGAAGTCTGTTGTCTGGAGTACCACTTGCTCCTAGCACTAACCTTTATTGGCTACAATCCTATAAGTGCTTTTTGACTAAGAGTAGACTCGCCTTGTAAACGAACGCTGACTGACTATTGTCGGAAATCCAACACAAAAAAACAGATTTTTTTATCGACGCCTTACTATACCCATAGAAAATGGGGTTGGATTAGGCGACAATATCTCGTCGAAGTTTTTCACAGAACCATTGCAGTGGATAACTAGATCGCTGAACTGGGAAGAAAAGAGCATACGCTCTGGTGGTAGAGCCCTGTTATACCTTCGCTTTGCGGATAACATTGTCATCTTTTCTAGGAGTGCCAGTGAAACAAAGAGACAGACAAATACTTAGTAAACTCTACAGAGCGAAAAAAGATTGAACTGCGCATAAATTGGATGAAGATCCAGTTCATGAAGGATCCATGGTGCGAAGGTGTAAGTATATCTTGGGCGTTTAATAAACACAAAGAACAACATGGAAATATACAAGGGAAGGAGAGCAGCATAGGTCGAATTCAAGCCTATCAAAGAAATCACTGGTAAACCAATGGACCCAAAACTCCGCGCTCATTTTTTTCGATCCAACTCTCCTCCCAACGCTCTGTTTTGCAGCACAAACGTGGGTTAATGCTTCAGTCGCGTCAAAAATACAGTACACTACTCACAAAGCGTTTGAACGATGTCTTTGAAATATAACCGACACACACAACATCTATCCAGAGTGTGAAGCTCTGATGTTCGAAATTTTTCCTATCTTCGAAACATTTATAGGAGAGAGACGAAACGAACACACACATGGAGAAGAGTAGATGGGCGAGTCATACCATAAAAAGAACGGATGACAGATGGGATTGACGAAAAGAACTATGGAGTGGATTCCACAACCAATCAGATGTCTCCTAGGACAACCATCTACACGTTGACCGAACGTGTTTTTAACTAAAATCAACCAGCTGTACTCGTAGCTTCAGTTGTTTTACAGATCGCGGTGTGAAACTCGTACTTGTTATTGCGTTCGAAGCGGAGTACCACCAAGGACGAGGAATACGCGAAAGAAAAATAACTGGAAATTAAGTTGGGACACGCACTACCGTTGAATGCGTGCCATCCAAGTATCAAAGCTCTTCACCTACGAACTTCCTTAACTTCTGTCTTAGCTGACCTGATAGACAGGACGAAGACGTCGACGAACCGCATTAGCTTGCACAGCACAGCACCCCCTTTCCACTGGAGGGTGATCAACCAACCGACCAGCCCCGGCACATAGGCTCCCAGCACCTGAAATAAATCGGTGTAGAAGGTTTTGTGCTGCTTAATATCACTGCCTAGTAGATGAATAATTCAACGGCAGACTCTGATGGCCTGTGTTAGAGAATAGTTTGAACTACAGAACATGACGCTTACCTGTACATTATTTACACTTATTATGTTTACAAAGCACTTTCTTCTTCAGTTGCTGACTTGTTTAAAAGCACTGATGTTAAGGCACAATAGTTCTTCAGAACAAGGTTTTGACAGAGGAATACCGTATGAGATTCCTACTACTACTGGGCTTTCTGCACTTTGATTTTTTTGTGGGAGATAATGCTCTAGACTAGCATTCTTTACCATTTAATGATTATCTACGGCACTCTTAAACGTATAATAACTGGTGAGATATTCACGCGTAAAAGAGAATGAGGTTTTCTTACAGGATACCGAATGGAGTAATTTTTCTGCCTCAAACCAGCGTGAAAATTGCGCTGCAATACAATTTCAGTCTTTCTGTAGTTAAAACTGCATTACAAAACGTGGAAAGATAAGAGTCGACTTACAAGCAAGTCGGAGATGTTAAGGTTTATGTGAAGGAGAAGCAGAAAGCTCTTCGCACGGCGGTATCGCCCCAGCATGTAGATTAGAGTGGAGATGTTAACGGGAAGGCCGATGAGCATGAAGGTGAGGAAAAATACCATTTGTAGGTAGTCAGAGATCTCATGGTGCATTTCGACGGAATCCGAAACCTCCTGCATGGAACCGTCCATAGCGACAGACTTTCCTGGAAGCGCACTGAATCTGCCACTGTGCTTCGACCAGTAGAATCAGGTTAAAACGAAATATGCTAGGAACAAAATCATTAACGCGGCACTGAACCCATTAAACTAGAGCACATTAAACCCTAAGATGTCATTTTCCAGAAATGATGCGGTGATTTGGACTAGTGTCTGAGTGCAAACATAGAGTGAAAGATGTTACGGGACGAAAGCTGCACTTTTTCACCTGGTCGCTTTACTATGCCATCACGATTCTGAATAACAAACGAAAGAGATTTAAACTAAAAGAGTCAAAATATCGAAAACACCTCTTAAATATGCAGCTAAGCTTCGGGAAATGAAAAATATAATTTTTCATGAGTAACTGCACGATGTTGACATTTGTCTTAAAAACATAATTTATGACAGAACAAAGCGAAACAGAGAGTATAACAGCGAAAGAATTAACCTAAACAAGTAGGCCATTTAACAAGGAGCTGCCTTTATCAACAAGACCGCTGGTAATCCGAGTCGCGTGTATTCAAATATACTCTACTGCAAGAAATGAGGAAATAAGATTAAATAGGATGAAGCAGAGGTGGAGATGCGGTCTGTGGCTTTTCATCTCAGCTTTTTTATTGATGTAATACCATTTCGTAAGCTTTCTTTATCAGAACGGCAACCGAAGCTAAGAAAACCAGCGTCCAGTTGGACGGTATGGACGGTAAGTTGACTACTCTACCATTACCGACCAGAAGTACCGCTCGAAAATGCACGTGGCGTGCTAGCTTCCTCAATTTTTCACGATAAAGTAGAAAATTTTCAATTAAGTGATTTAAAAGTGTTTAGAAATGACTGATGTATGACAAACTTATCTGGTACCTCGTTCCTAAATACCGACTTTTGCTTGAAGGCATTTTATTAAGATTCTGTAGATTTCTGTGCACCATTTATTTTAAGACTATCTCGCTTATTAGGGAAGCGTGTGGCGCAATAGCCGGAGATGCCGTGCAACACACACGTGGAATCGATCCCTGCGCTCATGGCCCACCAATCCTTCCATCTCTCCGGTGTCGACAAATTGGTACTAGACTTGCCTGTGACGATAGCTGCACTGGGTCGATACATCGGTAGGCCACCGCGAATCATTGTAAAGGCCAGATATGAATTAAATCACCTCCAAAGATGTTTAATGAAGTCGAATTCATGGCGTTGATCAGTGGCGAGATCTTCATCCTTTTATTCATCTCTTTTATTTTCCGGATACTAAGTCGATTCTTCTTGAAGTGCTGGCATAGTCGTGCAGGTGGTTCCCATTTTTTTTACCAGTTTTGCAATATAACTGAAGAAATTCCAGTACACAACTATTCCTGATTTGGGCCGAGTAGAATATTTCCATTGTGGTCTCATGAAATTCAGTATTCCACCAGTGTAAATACATTCTCTTTTAATGTGCTGCAGTGTGAGCACTCCTTCTCAGTGTATCCAATAAATCACAAATTTATTATCAATTTATCACACCAACAATGAACTAACGCTTTCAATTCCAAGAGAGACCTTACGATGATGCGCGAATGTCCGTCCTCGAAGAATTCTGCCTCTCCGAAAAAAATAAAGAGAAGTAAAAAAGAAAATTTCCGAATCTGGAAGAAGACAGGTACGGCATCCTTTTTTTGGCTGAAGTCATTTGCTCTGCCAGAAACAAACCATCATCGAAAAAATGTCTATTCGACCATGAAAAACTGAAATGAGGGGAATTAGAAAAGTTGGTGTTCCACTTTTTCAAGACTCTCCGATACCGTTGCGTTCAATTTTCAATCTTTGTGGTTTATTCTTTTTCGACCAGAAATCAAGACGAACCCATAGGTTGAAAAGAGTTCTCTCCCACCCAAAAAGCAGTACATGTTGGAAACATAACTCCTTCAGAAGCTTCCTATTATTCTGGTTTAACCTATCACTCTAAAATCATCGAAAAATGTAAACCACACTGTTGGACCGTAAAGAGAGACATCAATCAGTTCATAGAAAACAAGAATAGTAATAAGAAACTAATAAGAGGTGTGAACTTGCAAGAAGCAAATGAGCGTGAACCTGTGCGAATTTTAACGACTGTTGTCACAATCGCTGTTAGTAACGTCTCAAAATCTAAATTTTTCCAAGGTCCACTCACTATAGGCGATGCGAGCCACTAGATGAGCTCAAGCGGTATATCTAGCGTACGTCACATCTGTTTCGTAGACCTGAGTCGAGCGCAGAATTCCTTGTGTAGGATTGTCTTTTCGAAGGAAATACATGTCTGTGAAGTTTAGAAATAAAGCACGAGCACTATTTAAAGACAGGACTTTCAGAACAACTTTGAACCGGCATTTTTCGAATTCTATTCAGCGTACTTAATCGTCCTTGGACGATAAGACAACACAATTAACTGCAGTTGCAAGAATAATTTCCATGTTAAAAAAAAACTTGCGCAAAGCAGAATATGTTTTGATCCACAGAAAATGGCAGCTGTCTCTGGTGAAGTTTCGGAAACATCCTAGCACGTGCACTTCTTGTTCCAAGAAAACGAGCACTTGACCGACACCTAACGAGCTATAACAAACCAGTTGTTGAAAGGCAATGACGTAACCATGACAGACTATGGAAAATGCACACAGTTATCCATCCATATACAAAGACTACTGATTCTCTTCTCATAATCTTCATTATTTTTTAACCTCAACTTTATTCTTTTTAAATGGAACAGATTACATGATTCAATCCCACTTCACGAAACGTTGAACACTCAATCGATGATCGACTTATTTCAGGAAAGAAGGGTCAGTCGTGTAACGATAGGTGCGCTTGCTTTCTCATGTATCTCTTCGTTGCTAATCGTGCCAATTTTCACAGAGTTCAGTATCGCCACTTTGCCATTCTATGCTATGCACTACCCTGACGTATGAAAATCGGTGTTAAAAGCTCAGATCAACTGCTATTCACCAACATCGGTAGGTTAGTAACAGAGGATTCGATACGATTATGATAATCCCAAAAAAACCCGTACCAAGCAGAAGTTCCACACTTGTTGAAAGTAGCATAAATAAAGAAATAAAAGCAGCACAAGGATAGAAACAGAAAATAAATATAGAAACACGAACGGAAATTGAGATCGTCACAAAACATTGCTACTAGCGATTCGTCTCCTTTATGAACTCTTATAGAAGAAAAATAATCATTACCACCAGATACAGAAATACGAGTCATAAAAACAACGATCAGATCTTCTATAGAAGGTGGAGTCTGTTCGACGTCGGTATCGTTTGCTCTTCATGAAAGAGATGAGATAATCTTCATTTTTGTGAAACCACTCGTTTAATCACAAAATAGAAAGGACATCTCGTCATCGAGTGAAAAGAGGATAACAAGCGCTACATAGTCAGTACATCCTCAAACGAGCCCCTAAAGATGAGTGATGACTGCTTAAACAGAGGACGACGAGATGGTAACGAAAGGTGTTGGAAGTTGCGCTAATGAGCGTTTGTTGACCCAAAAGATAAGTTCAGGGCATCAATTACTTGAACAAGCTGCTTATTTGGAAAAAGCATCTTTGCGCTACTATGGCTCAAAGAATGGTCACCAACGTCATTTTTAGGAAGGCAGCGTAGCCAGGTTCTCACCAATTCCAACAGTCGACGATTGTAATGACAAGATAATAATGGAATAAACGTAAGATGCATAAGAAACATTTCCTTGAGATCTTTGCAGCTACAACAATCCGCATTCCACCTCGCTTAATGCTGAAAAGCGAAGCTAGATTTCCCTGTGATTTCCCAGATGAGATAGAATCGAGTGCAGAGCTCTCATGCGGATCTTTTCCGCTCCTTCATTCATGCGTCCACAACGTAGCACATCTCTGCTGAAAGGGCACTCTCAACTATTCTGACTGCGGGAATTTGAGTTGCATTTATAAGCCTGAAGTTTGACACAGTTTCTGGACAAGACAATTTTTCGGCTGCCTTTGCAAACTGGCGGCAATCACCGGCGTGCTACATATATCACCTCATATTTAAAAAATGGAACGGATGCTCATCCATGGAGCACTTCGTGCTTTCTCCTCCTACAAAAAAGGGAGTAACAGGGATGCCGTATGCAGTTGTTGTTTGATCGGTCTATTGAATTTGGGGTATGAGCCTTCTAATAAAGATGCCGACGCGTACTTTGAGGAAAATGGATGAACACGTTTTCTCACTACGAGAGAGTACTTGACAGTCTGGGCGGCAATGCTCTCCTATCCATCTTCGTTGACCAAAATAAAGACAAGTACATCCTTAAAACGTTTGTTGACCGCAGGAATTATTGTGCACCTTATTTACCGAAAAGTACCCATTCCTGCTGATATGACGCAAGGTTATAGAGTGGCGCCGAAGCTCTTGACCCGCTACAGTGGTGAGTCGATTGTAACGATAGGGACATATAGGTTAATAGACGATAAGCCCCTAAGCACTTTCCAGTTTTTTCTTGAAAATCTCATATTTTCCAACAGTGCCGAAATCAGAGACAATGATCAAAGATCTCAGTGGGACGGGGAAAATGATAGGAACATTCAAACATAAGTTTCTATGTTTACCGTTTTTATTTACTGCCTACTATTTTTTAATGGCAGGGTACAATGCGAAATATGACTACAACGATGCTGAGATATTTGCAAAACTCCGGACCGCAGGTGTCTGCGGTGGGGAACGAAATGCGCTATTGCCCTTTCCTGGGAGGAAAGGAAAAGAGTTTCCTTGGTCCGGAGTTTTGCAAATATCTCAGCATCGTTGTAGTTATAAGTTCCTATGTTTCAAGGAACGCCAAGCGCACATCACAGTAAGACTTGGAGCAAAAGACACCCTTCCTCAAGAAGTACTTGTACTTGAATAAAAATTGAAACGATTATTGCGTGCGGTGAACAAGAAATCCGCTGGAGAAATGGCATGGAATAACGAGGATTGATGACTTTACTGTATAGAAACCGATGAAAACTCCGTAGTGAATAAAAAATGTTAAAACGAACGTGAAGAAGTAGTTGAGGTTGCTTTTTAGATGATCTCACAATATTGCTTACCGTGCGAATGGAAGAAGGAGTTAATCTAGAAAGTGCTGTTTTGACAGAGGAGTAAGTACAGGAAGCCGTTGACCACGTGAGCGTTGCCTTAGAAAATACGACCTCTTCTATGCAATTAGACAACAATTGTATAGCAGCGCGATAAGTGGGAAAAGCGCCGTGCCAAGAATTGCAGGGTGCACAAGTTCGTTCTCACAATAATAAAACCTGTCTGGAGAGTTTGTTTTTGATACCGGCCTTTCCCCATAGTAGTGGATTGGATTTTTGAGTATGTTCAATAGAATCCTTGAGTTCAAAATGCGAACGAGTACTTTGAGATCGTCTGCCTATATGATTCTCTTAGACCAGGAAGGCAATAAGCCATCATTATCCATTCTAAGGACCTCGAGAAATTGTAAACTGAAGGATTTGTCCATAAACGCGAAGATTCTTTGCCTAGAGAGGAATACATGGATATTTCGGGATCAGCCAGGGCACTGTTGATGAGTTTGAAGTTTTAAAACCTCTCGATGTATCGATTCTTCGTTTTATTTTGCACTACTGCCCTTCTTTTGTTAACGAAGTGTGAAAAACAATATCCTTGCAGTGCTCGTCCTTTTGTGAGCCAAGATGGCCAGGTTTTTTAAACTCTTATAGCTAAATTTTAATCGGCCGAACAAGGCTGTTCCCAAAAAAGCTGAAGTCGCAAAGCATTGAAAAAATAGAAAAAGACAGACTACTTAGATGGCTAGTGGTAGTATCAAGAGATTTTCCACTTTCATGCTTACCATGAAATTTTATTCATAATCATTCATAAAATTCATAATTTATAGTCCAACGTCGAGATTAGTAGAAAGCCGATCTTGGGAAAAAAGGTTTCATTCTATTCGCCATCAGTCATTGTTATTTACGGTAGCATGAAATTTTAATGCTTTCCCTAAGTAACACCTATTACTCTTGGATGCTGGCAGTGGCGATTCTACATGGTTCTTTGCTCCTTACGCTGTTTATCACTTTTTCATTCCAATTTTCGTCTTTTATTTCGGTTTTAATATTGTTTCCCAATCAACTAGTAGGAAGAAAGGGCGAAAAAATTCGTTGCTGAAAGGACACTGCCCTCCGATCCACATCGTGGCGAAGACCTGAAAACGCCCTTGCAAATATAAGTCAGGGACTCCACGGAGGATTGTTATTATATAGTATAATGCCAGAACACTCTCCACAAACTCCTATCTTCACGCCCTTCTGAAAGCAGCAAATCGCATGAAATTTCACGTGATCGTCCTATAAGAAACAAAACCATGAACACCGACATAAGCCAACTAAACAGTTTGACCTTTGTCATCAGTAGAGAAAAGGCTTCTTCAGGAAATGTCGTTGGCGTGGGTCAACTCATACGAGATCCTTCGTCGTCTCATGGCCATCCTCCTTCTTAAGCCAATACGTCATAAGAAGGTAACAATCATCACTTGCTACTCGCTGGTCGATGCTGCTGGTGAGTATCAATTAGATGCGTTATATTACCAGTTGTAGGGTGTTATCTGCAAGATAAAGCGTATTATAAATTTTTTTGTCAGAGACTTCAACAACAGAATAGCAAAAACTGAAGAAAGCGAATACAGAATCGGAAAATTTGGATTAGGAGAAAGGGGACGAGAATGGAAATGGTCTTGCAGGACGCCTGTCTGCAGCACGCTTCCTTCATTTTCGAGAAGAAAGAAAGCCGCCAATGAATATAGGAGTCTCTAACGGCACGAATCATGAGGAGAATGACCACATTCTCACAAATAGAAGGTAGTGCCTGCTTGACAAATCTATGGTTCCAACATTCTGTGCTGAATCCGGTCATCGTCTTCTTCGCAAGATTCAATTCAGCCGTTGGCTGAGAATGAATTGTTAGACAGAAAAGAAGAAAAAAATGTCATGGACCAAGAAGAAAATATCAAGCTATATATGGTGAGGACATTCTGAGCATAATCTTAGTTAAACGTGAGTGACAGATTAACGAACACCCGGCCAAATGCAAGGAGATGTTTGTAGCAGGAATTAAAAAGGTGCCCCGAATTCGCGCATGTTCCTCGAGAAAGAAGGGCAGATAGCATCTTCATTACTACTAACTAGTGTTTCAAGAACAGAAGCAAATTGGAGCTTTATCCTATGACCGCACACTTAACACGGATAGTAATAAATGCCGGTTGCAGAACAGCTTTGCAGGAATATCTACATTGTCGTACATACGCGCACTAGCTGACTGTTATCGGAAAGACACCACGGAAACACAGCAATTCCATCGGCCTCTTACCACATCGACAGAAAAAAGGGGTTCGACAGGGAGACACTGTATCACCAAAGCTGGTTACTGTCGTACTGCAATGAACAAAGAGCTAACTCGATTGGGACGAGAAGGGCATACGTATTGATGGGAAATTTCCAGGAAATCTTCATTTTGCTTATGACAACGTCATCTTTTAAAAAGCTTCGCATGTAACAGAGATGATGATCAATGAGTCCAATGAAGCAGGAAAAGATCGGATTTGGCTTAAATGGCAAGAAGACCTAGTTTATAAGGATGGTGCGAAGGCGAACAAATCGAAACGGATAGTTCTCTGATTACAGAAACCACATCCTCGTACGTCTACTTTGGACGTCTAGTGAACATAGAGAAAAACGTGTAGAAAGAATTAAACAAAACAGAGATAGCAGCATGCGTCTCATTAGGTCCTCTCAAGGATTCAACTAACCAACAAACGGACCCAAACTCTGCGCCCACCTTTTCGACTTAAAAACCCTTCCAGAGCTCTGATAATGCAACAGAGATTTGGTTGATACTTGAACCATATCGAAAAATTTGCCCACTACTCACAGAACGTTTGAACCACATCTTCTGAAATGTAATAGGCACTCAAAGCGACTAACCGGAATCAGAAGTTCTGATCTTCGAGATCTATCTTATTTTCGAGATCTAGGAGCACGCGCATCGATAGCGAAACATAGATGAGGTGGTCATAAAACGCTGTAGAGGGGACTTCAGGAGGAGCAGGCGTCCCCCACTGGGCGACCACCTACACGATGAGCGGACATATTTTTAATTAAAGTCAACGAGCTGTACTCGCAGCTGCAGTAGTTTTGCAAATCATGCTGTCAGAGTCTCACTCGTCATTACTCTCCAATTAAAACCCCACCATGGGCTACAACTGCTAGGCAAAGAAACGAATGGAAATGTGCTGGAGTCTGCACAACTAGTGAAGAGTAAGTCCAGAGTCCGAGTAAGTAAATAAGTAAATGTGACAGAACAATAGGTGAGAGAAAGCGAGGAAATGATAGGCTATGAGTAGAAGAAGAGAAGATGGACTATTAAACATCTTGACATTCTCTGGAAGTCAGTCACTAATGGCTCCTCTCCACCTGATTGTCGTAAAGGAGCATTCGTGGCTAACTCTCTAGCTTCAGCCGTAGCTAGGTTGTTGTCTGCTTTTTGTGCTATTTTTGTGATGCATGAGCATGAGAGTTCCTGAAAATAAAGTTCATCCAGTAATTCCGAATTTTCCTGTTTTCACCTTTGCCATGATAGTGTCGTTATCTTCTGAAGGCTATTAGGCCGTGACACATAAAATGTTCGATTTTGAGTATATGTAAATTTTAAACAACCACAAGTTTTTTTCGTACTAGATTTCATTAACCGAAGTAATCAATATTAGAACCAGCACAATTTTCCAACAAGAATCAATTTCATTTTGGACGGAATTCTGGAGTTCTGAAAGCGATGAATTCGCTGAAGGCGTTTTTTGCGTCATGGTCGTTGGTGAAGCATTTCTCACGCAGGAAATTGTCAAGGTGCTTGAAGAAGTAGTGCCTTGTAGGCGAGAGTTTGATGAATATGATGGGTGAGGTAAAGTTTCGTGGCCCAACTCGTTCAACGTTTGCAGAGCTGGTTCCGCAATCTTGGTCCGGGCGTAGTCTTGGAGAAGGACTGGTCTTTTCTGTTGACTAATGCCTGTCGTTGTTGTTAGAGCGTACGGTGCAATTCATCGATTTGTTCGCAATACTTCTCTGCAGTAATCGTTTCGCCCGGATTCAAAAAGCTGTGATGAATCAGCTTGGCTGCAGACCACCAAACAGTCACCATAACCCCTTTTTTGTTGTTGTTGCCTTTGGGAAGTGCTTGGAGCCTGACCGCAATCCAACTCTTGAGCTGAACGTCGCCGGTTGTCGTACGGATTCCATTTCTTGTCACAAGTCACAATCAAAGAAAATGGTCGCTTTTTTGTTGTACAGAAGAAGAGCAGACGACACTTCAAAATGACGATTTTTTTTGACTATCGTTTAATTCGTGCGACACCCAAGTTGTCGAGCTCTTTTGTCATTTCTATGCGATTCAGTAGAGTGGAAATTGTTCCTGTTGCCTACGCCGAGCTGTTCTGCGAGCTCTCCAACAGTTGTTCGCGTGTCTGCTTCCACTAGTGCCTTCAATTCGTCGTCGTCAAGTTCATTGGAACTTACGCGGGTTTCCGTATCTTCGAGGTCGAAATCACCAGAACAGATTTTCTGGAACGATGTGCGCACTGTTGATTCACCAGCACTACCTTCACTCCAAACTTGATGATATTCCTAGTTTCAGCCGCGGCATTATGTCCACCCTTCCACTCGTAGAAAAAATGGCACAAATATCACGTTGATTCATACTAAAGTTGAAGCCTATAAAAATGTTAAAATAGTAAGTCTTGAGAAAAAATAGTAGTAGGAACAGCAGACTTTGTGCTTCAAAAATATGCATTAAACATACATGAGGAACAAAATTTTTTACTTAATAAATTACACGGAATATTAAAACAATAAAATTGAACATTTCCCATGTGTTAACCTAATAGTTAGAGAAGTGGAAAATCGCAAATTGTGGCAGCATTGTGATGTTTCTTCCTGGATTTTACTTTACTACCTCAACCACCTGAAATGTTGTCAGTCGCTGAGTCATTTGATTGGGCACTAACAAAGCCTCCATTAATCCTACCTATCCGGTTCCTACGGGCGCGTGTGGCGCAGTGGTCGGAGGCGCCTTGCAACACACACGTGGAATCGATCCCCGCGTCAAAGGCCCACCAAGCCTTCCATCCCTTCGCAGTCGGCAAATCCGTGCCAGACTTGTCTGGGAGGATAGCAGCACTGGCTCGATACATCGGTACGCCACCACGAGTCAATGTAAAGGCCAAATATGCATTCAATCACCTCCGAACGATGCTTAATGAAGTTGAGTGCATGAAGCATCCCTCAGTCATTGATCAACGCCGAGAGATTTATCCTTCTATTATCTGGCTCTTCAGCACATATCGGAGGGATCGGTTCGCTTGCCGCACATAAAACACCGCTCTTGTCGCACGAAGACCTTGGTTTTCATTACGTTTCTTATCTCATTTTTATTTTCTACGCCGTAAAGTTACTTCAACTTGGTGGGCTGCGTCGTCGAAATTGCCCACGTAGAGATACCTGGAGGATATGTGTGCGTTTTTTCTCGAATTTCCCACGTACTTCTGAGTCACATGCATACGTTCTTTTGGGCGAATCGACGAGAACGATACAATTCCATGCATATGCACGCCTTCCCACGACTATATGCATGAAGAAGGTTACGTGTATATGGTGCTCGCACTCGGACTCGCTGGTGACAAATGAAAGTCGTTGATCGACTGCATATTAGCTGCTACCAAAGATCGATGCACTGATCGAGAACTGAAAAATGACTGAGATTTGCTAGGAATCATGCCCATTGATGCAACAATTTATGAACACTTTAGATCCCACTTGTTTGAGGAAACCACGACTGTTTTGGTATTTGAATCCCATAGTAGAAAGTAACAGAAATTTGACACTCAAAGAAATTGCAGTAATTCTTCAAGTACATAGAAGGCGTAACGCGCAGAAAACAAAAGATAATGTAGCAAGGGTATTTTGAGAATCTGAAGAGAGAAAAACCTTTCCAAGTAAGCACATTACCGGTGGACTGGGAATTTCGCTGAGCACTGGCACGATTCTTCGAAAAGACAGGCCAGACAATTGTTTGAATATATATCTAGCTTGTATAAGGGTGTCTTACTACATATCAACACCTCAGAAGGAGCTTAACGACTAACATATTATACTGAGCCATTATTTTATTTTCTTATTTTAAACGGCCCGTCATCACATCTACTGTGCAGATTCCCTGCACTTCTTGCATTAGATTCGTTCTCTCGAATTCAACTTTCACAATGGTCTTCGGACATTTTGCTTTCGGCTGTTGCTTGAGGATTTCGTCTTCTTTGCGAATGTCGAAGAATGCTGGTCGAGTCAATATCCTTGCACTCTTGGAGATAGCCGTACTAAGGCGCTCCCACGTGGATTGGAGAAGGGCGTTGGGGTGGTATCTAACCAGCGCCTTTAGCGTCCTGATCGACGGCATCATTAACCACTCTACTATCCCCGGTACATATTGAACCATAACGGATAAAGGATGAAGGTCTCGGCGTTGATCAATCCGTGAGGGATGCGCCATGGAATCGACTTCATTAAGTATCGTTAGAGGTGATTGGATTATATCTGGCCTTTACAATGACTTGTGGTGGCCTACCGATGTACAGAGCCAGTGCTGCTATCTTCCCATACAAGTCTGGTACCAATTTACCGACCTCGGAGGGATGGAAGGCTTGGTGGCCTATGGGCGCGGAGACCGATTCCCTCGTGAGTGTCGCAGTGGCGCCTCCAACCACTGCGCCACACGCGCCCTTATTGAACTATATGATACTGAAATATTTTCTTTGCTCGCCTGTATCGGTAGCGTCACTGTTAACCACAGAGTAGCTCGAGCGGGACAAGTAAAAGGTCCAAACCTCCATCCGTAGCTCTCACTAGTCAGAGTCGTTCAGTGGGTTCCATTTCCCCTGAAGAGAAAAAAACCCACATTATTCGTTCGAATCCTTTTTTTCGAAATAAGGTTGCTCTTTGAGCCCTGCAGTGCCATTTTTTCAGTTCTACTTCTTTTCGGATAAAAATTTCGGACTCCGTCAAAACATGGATGACCCTTTAGAAAGCCGCCTTCAACTTCACTACTTCTTAACGGCTAGAAATGACTCCGCATCCTATACTGGAGGGATTCTGCAATAAGTTCATAAATGTAGTGCATGCAGAAGTGGAAAGCAGTCGAGGCTCGTGGGCATACTGTTAGTTCGCTATCCCATTGAAGTGATGAGAAAAAACGAGTTGTTTCTTTTTTTGTGGCAAGTCATAAACGAGAAAATTGAATGAAATAAACAACGACAAAAATCGGCAACTTGCTGGCTGCGTAGCAGAAGTGGCCTATTAGGTTGTCCGAGATGCAGACATCGTCGTATACACTTTCTGACTTATCGTAAAAGTGGCTCTTTGGGTATTCTTCTTTTAACATGTGTATTTTAATAATACCTCCTAACGGTTTACCGCCTCATTGTGGCTGGGAGGTGTTCCTGGGTGTCGGACTGCGATGTAGAGCGGGTGGATTCGTCTCCCCGGCAGGGTCTCCCAAGGAAGGAGCCCGACGTTTCCATCAGGAAGCCTTGCTAAGAGTAAACCAATGCCAGGATCCACCACCGTCCGGGTGTCAAAGTCGCATGGTGGCAAATCTCCCTCTGATCCAAAAAGGGCTGCGGCTGCTTGTGGTGGTGAAGACCTGGGGCAGACTTTGGCCAGGCTGACCAAGGGATTTCAGGGAACCACAATGGCTTAACCAGCAAATTCCCGAAAAATGGTGACTATGCTGAGGCCCGCACAACCACTGAGAACGGGCCGTTCAAGTATCAAGTATCAAGTATTTTAATAATGATTGCCACCCATTTATTTATTGGAATGAGAATTGAAAAAATCAAACTGAAGAGACTTTTAGACGAATCTGAACCAAAAAGAAAACTAACAGCAAGGCCGATTCGGGTGATAGTGTTAACGACTGCTAGTACAAAAATGATTTTGAAAGTTATGTGACGGGAATTGAAGCAATGGTGATTAGAGTATCGAGAACAGGTATAGACAGTAAGCATTCGAATTTGTCAGCTGAAGTAGAACTAAGCGTAGCGCTTTGAGAGCTTATGGGAGAAGTACGCATGGAAAAGGGCGACTACTTCGGAACTCCTCAGTGGATATAAAAAGAAAGCCCGCGCTCAATTGATGCCGCAAGTGTTAGCGAAAAGCAGAGATAATTTAGTTCGTTCTGCACTTTTTGTCCCTAATAAGAACTTGTTTGAATTCTTGGCCAAACTCTGACATGCAACGAGGAATCGATTCAGTACAGCAGCAAGCGTAGCTGTTCTACTGTTGTTCAAAAAGTGAAGCCCATAGCAAATCGCGAGAATGACGTGAGGACCACTTTTACCATTGGGTAAAACCTCAATGTACGTGGCCAACACGAATCCGGACATGTAGCCTGGTTTCACCTGAAAATCACGTGGATCTTTCTTTAACATCTCATCCTTTCCAAGCACTTCAGAAGCTTCTAGCAGATTAAACTCGTTGCTAACAATAAATCTACTAAACTCTCGTAATTTGAAAGCTTCATGATGTTCAGAATCCTAGAATGTGAAAAACACTGGGACCACCAGACCTCTATTCCCATGGAAAATAAATGTTCGGGTTCTAATTGCATTTACCCCCATTTAACAAAGTGGAATGTAAGCCAGGATAAGTAATTTAAAAATAAGAACCTGGAAATCGTATCAATTTTTCGAGGAAAACAATACATGACAGCATTATCATGTATTTTACATTAACAAGGGCGGGCGGATTAAGATGTGTTGAAATACGTAGAAATCAAATCAGAATGTTGAATGGGACGCCACAACCTCTGCGCACGCACTTTAGGGGAGGAAATAACAAGTGGCTCATGCGAACGGAATCAACAACGTTTAGCGAGGAACCCTAACAGCGGAACGGGAACAACCGTGGACAAATGCGGGTAGCCACATCTGACGGATGGACTCCCGGCGAACTGCCAACGCTGTTCGCGTCACGACTGCTCTAGGGGCAACCAGCGTCGGTGTAGGAGTGCTGAACCTGACAGAAGAGCACTTTCAGATTCTGCCACTAGTATTTTATTAGAAACGATGGTGCTTTTCCTGCTCGCTACAACACTGAATTCTGTCACTCACAGTGCTTTGTTAGTGGACATACAATGAATTTTTTCTCTCCCGCGGTATACATGGGCAAGTGACATTTTCTAAACGGTCGCTGCTGAAAATGCGCTACAAGAGAGTGTAGTCTACTGTTTTAAACGGAGACACGATCGCAGAAAACGTGACAATTAGATCACGCTGCTGCAAAAAACCAGAATTCCTATTCGGACGAGCTGAGCCTTCTTGCTGTCATCAACATTCAGATTTTCTGTAGGGATTTTCCCTTTTGCACTCTACGGTATATCTAACAGCAGTGATTCTCATTTCAGAAGTTGAATATGTTTAGATTTAGGACATGTTATATGAGGTGGTAAGCAATGTTCGGACAGAAGAGCACAGAGAGTTGACTAGAGTGCGCTAGAGCCGAGAGGTGCCCAAAAAACTATGCCGAGGATAAAAAGTTCCTTTCGAGTCCTTACTAGTCAAGTGTGTTAATTCCTTTTTCCCAGAACGTCAGCACACTGTCAAGCTTGCACAAGGAGTGTTCTAGTCAGTTTTTTTTGTTTTCAGCTCTTCTGACTATGAAGATAGGCAACGCTCACGCTCACGCTGCCAATTAAGCGAAAGCATAATGATCCGGTGTAATTGCCACCACAGGAGCAGATTCAGAATTCAGTGCGAGACCCAGTGTCTCTGCTTTCCGCTCAACTAAATCGATGACGCTGAATTCTTAACGAAAGGAGAAAGGAGTTTTCCATTGAATTGAGGGAAAAACAACGAATTCAAAATGAAGGAATTTCAATTGACTTCTTTGAATTAGCTCTAATTTACGAAAACTCAATGAGCTGAAGTAGCCAAGATTTAGAAGAAAACATTCTAGAGACATACCAAGCAAAAAGGAACTATTCGCCGAACTCATTAGGACCTTCTCAGGAATTTCAAGTTTTTGAAAACATTGTTTATAGCATGCCCAAAGCTTCAGTTTCTAGGCAAAAAAAGGAAAACGAGGAACACTGAATGACTTGATGTAAACGATTTTCGTTCGAACTTCATCAAAAGCTTTCGAAAATCCGAAAAATTTTCGACCTATTCTTAGAAACCCGGAAAAGTCGTTGATCAAATAAAAAAAGTTTTCTGCTTTTCGTTGCTATTAGACAGGGCTGGCAGCCCAGTGGTAGTGACGTTGTTCGAAGTAAATAAAGCGCTGCTTCCAGCTCGCATCAAGCCCACCGATTGTCCCACTCTTCGGGTCGGAAAACTGTAACCGCACATATCTAGAAAGCTATTTCATAAAAACTGATGGCAACCTATTGAGAACACCTTGAAACTCGCTAGCACGGCAATACTGCGATTCCAGAAATGAACTACTCAATTAGAATTCGACATCGCTCATTAGGAAGACTGAATTCCTCAAAGACCACCTGACCACATGCAAGAAATCTATTGTCCTTCGTAGAGTATGGATTTAAGAATGTGCAAAATAGAAATAAGAAAAAGAACATATGCATGAAGTAGACGATTTCAGTGAAACTATTTGATTTTTTGTAAAATCCCTCTAATGCATTCACTTCTACTTGATCTTTTTCCCACCCACTCGGTGTCTTTACTCATTAGTACGACATGAGTCTCTCTTTCCCATAAATGCGTTTTAATTGACACGTCTGGCCCCGTGGTTAGGGGGTGCTCGCAACACAAACAAGTCGTTGGTCCGTTCCGGGTTCTTCGGCTAACCAGCATTCCATCACGCCGAATCATGCAACATTGATATTAGAATTGGCTTTGGTGATGAAACGCTTACTAAATGCACTTGTTCGCCACTCGATGTCATTTATTAGCCAGATTTATTGATCACTCACGTCTAGTAGACCTGACGAAGGAAATTATCAGGGGTCGAACACTCTATCCAGTTTCCCTTGTAGAGCACAAACTGCTAATGACAGCTGCGCAATGAAGGAGAAAAAAGTGTTGAACTCCCTTATTACAGCAACTCAAAAACCTACCTTAATAGCCTTTTGCCCTTCGCCCGCACTTTTGGATTTTATCTTCGTAGTTGGGCTGTGACTGCTAGTATGCAGCTTCAGCATTATGTCTTCAATTTTGAAGTTCGAAACCAACTCATCTTTAAAAGGATATGAGATCGTCCAAATATTTTCCAAGGGCCTCAACGTCTCCGTATCCAATAAACAGATGGCTAGACATGTGACGAAGCCATGAATAGATTATTTGGCTAATTTTTTCGTTCCGTTTGAACAAATAAATGCTGGATAGATAGATGCCAATAAAAAATATCAATGAGAAGGATTTTGTGGTCACTTTCTATTCTCTTTGCAACTGACTTATAGAGCTCAAGTGGTGCTCAAGTTAGCGCAGGGAAAGCCTTGATTCTGTTCTACGCTCTCTTGGAAACCACAGCTCATTCGGAACCGATCCGTTTGTGCTGTTGTTACTGAACTTACGATTTGCGATGATGTCGGCGGCTTCATGTCCATAAAAAAGAAATTTGCACTCAGTTCGGCCTATAAGTAAGAAAAATAGGCGATAAACTACGATGCGAGTTCCGTCCATTTTGATTTGAACACTAGTTCGCTGGTCCGATGAGCAAAAACTCGTGTTCCATATTGGAAAATGTCTTCCATATTTCTACAGTTAAGTACACAATTGAGAAGTAACCGTAGAAAAGCTCTGTAAAAATTTATCTAACTCACATTTTTCACGCAAAGAATAGGGTGGCTTCGTAGCTCTTTATTAAGCTCCAAGTTTATTTATTAAAATCAAAATTCAACAACGCCTTTAGATATCATTTACTCGTTGCGCTAAGCGTAAGTTACATAGGGATTCAGACTGACGATGAGCAGTCGAGAAACAGCTCTCTGGCTAAAAAATTTGCAACTCGTCGAACCACAGTAGATTTCTCATCTTCAGTTCTGAAGACAACATTACCGATGTGATTCTCGCTGGCGTCATACGTTGTCCTAAGTACATTCGTTGTGTTTTGTCTTTGCACTTAGTAATCCCTAAACTGAGTGAAAATACAGCTCATTTTTTTTGTAGGTGAATTTCCAAATGAATTTCTTAGCAAGTAATTGCTGCTTACTTACATCATTGTAGTACTTAGCTGGTCTATCTTTTTCTTTTATTCAGTTTACAAGAACTTCATGTTAGTTGAAATGAAGCCTTTGAAGCGATAAAGTGGTATCGCTTACTAGAGGGAGCCCGGGAATGTCATCAAGCACGGAGCTAATTGACCCACTGCTTCTGATTGCACAGCGTGCGGATGGCTTGAAAAGTTTCGTACCGAACATAGCCCTATTTCCCGTTAAGAGTTATGGAACTATTTCAGTAAGTGCATTCGGTATCAACGTGAGATTTCCAGGTCCTGAAGAAGGCGAAACCCGCCGACAAATATTGTGAAATAAGAATTGTACTAAAAACCTCGTGCCTGATCAGGAGGTGCAAATTTAATATTGAGCTCAACAGCAATTCTTGAGCAAACGAATAACCAATGGTGAATCCTCAAGTACTCGAAAGATTGTATTAAGTAGTTTGGAAAATAATGTTAGATATGCGATTTCATTTTTCTCTAACATCTCCTAGCAATTTTATTTTCGAATGCTTTAGTGCCATATACCAATGCAAAACTCATACCATGCACTTTCACTACGCTTTTTTTCACCGACCCCACTCACAGGTATCACACTGTGCAGATCCTAGTGCTTCTACAACCAAATCGTTTTCTCGCACCAACCATCCACGAAGGTGTTCGGGGTTTTCTTGTGTGTGACTTCGGTTGTTGCTTGTACATTTCATTTTCGTTTTTTACACAAATATAACTGAACGGTGACTGAGTCGATGCTCTCTGAAGTCCTGAGATAGCCGTGCTTGAGCTTTCACGCGTGGATAAAAGGGAGTGGACCCATTTTTGATACGTCTGATACAAATTTTCCGACCTCGGCTGTATAAGAGGTTGGTGAGTACAGGTGGGGGTACAAACCGTCACATGGACAGGTTCAGCCATTCCCCTTAATGAACTGGATTATCACCATTGTACTTTACCCACTCGCTTGCTACGTATAGTTTAAGCATAACAATAATTGGTCTTCGACAAGTTTTTACCAGGTTAAAATTTTAGGGCCAGAACAATAATCTCTCATATCTGCTTCTACAAATTCGAACTTGGAGGTATGCAGCGGTAACGGAACAACATTAACGATGTACGTGTCCAGCGAAGGGTTATCGAAGCACAGTGCTACCTTGATTTGATGAATTACGTGGTGACCATTCAACGTTGTAGATGACGGACGTCGCGTATGTGCCTCTGCTATTGACCATTTGAAGGCTCCTCTGTAAGCAAATACGTAAATAACTTTCGAGAATTCGGAGAAGAATTCAATGTAGACATCTGTTTCAGAAGCATCTAAAGATAACTGGAAAGTCGAGATACTTCTTAAATCCGATTAAAACAATTACGGTGGAAAACTACGTCCAGTAAGTTAACGAAAAGCAACGAAAACTTCAACAGCAGAGCACTTTATTGGTTAAGAGCAAGGCAACAACCCTTCTAGACAATAATGCATGGCCACACGTCGGGCTGCCGACGCTTCAGAAGTCGAACAAACTGACCTATAAAACTCTATCTAATCCAGCATACTTGTCATACGTCGTCTACCGACTACCTCTTCAAAATAAATCCACTAAAATGTGAGTATTTTTTCCAAATTTAAATCTAAATCTAAAATTTAAACTTAAAAAATTTAAAACCGAAATTGAAAGGAATTTACTTAAACGCGTTGCACAAAATTGAAAAGTCGTTGAGGACAGTTTGGCACCCTCAATAAACTGATCGTCGTAGCACATCACTATACGGTCGAGAAGCAGGCCGTTTCCCTTTGCGCAGAAGAACCGCCGCCGATCCTCAAAGTGACAGTTTTTTGGTTTTCATCCAACTCTTACGGCAGGCATTGATTTGTCGAGATTCTTCGACTTTCCAATCATCCTTAGGTATTCCAGAAAAGTAAAAAATGCATACTCCAAGTTTTCTGCAAATCTTAGGAAAGCTACACGTTGTTTGCTTCGAAAAAACCTTCAAATTACCATGATCAATGGGAAATAATCTCGGCAGGCTCCTTCCTCTTCAAGGTCGAATCGCCACCCCAAAATTTTCCAAACCAACTTTGCATCGTCCGTTCGACAGCACTTCCTTGGCCACGTACTCTAATCGTTCAAGCAGTTGGGGGGCACCAGGTCCGAATTTGAATTCGTAGTAGATTTGTCAACACTTCACTCTGACATCCGAAATTCTAATCTTTATAATTTTCAAAAGCAAAATCTAGGTTGTAATTCACTTATACTGAGGAAAAGTGCGCAAAATGAGCACTGTAACGATTTATAATGGCACAGCATCGGAAAGAAAAAACTTGTCTTAAAGCCCACACTAAAAAATTTACATCACTAATCGAACATAGTTTTCAGGAAGACCTAACACAATTATTGATCGTTTGTAAGGTACTGGCGAAGTGGATAAACTCGACAAATGGCTTTCACAATTATTGGACGATTGGAAGTTTCAGCATGTCTTCATTTCCCATCCATCCAACTCATCTGCTGCCTACGATGTTGGATTTCTTGGAGAACGGTGAAGTGAGCGAAGCTCATTCTTGCAAATACCGTTGTTTGAGAACGTTAGCGAACACGTCGTCACCTTGTGCAAGTCGTCGTTCGTGAGCGGGTATGTATCTCTTTGGAATCCACTTCACAGTTCTTTTTCGTTGATCTGTTGTCGATTCTCGTTGTTTTGTAACCAACCCATCTACGCGTCATAACCGACTTATGTTCTCCTGGACATCAAAGATCGGGTACGTTTCGAGGATCTGAGCTCCAAATTCCGTCAAGATATAGTGTGTACTGAGTAAATTTCTGAACACATCCTTCAGGAATTGTGTGGGTAGTAGAGAAAATCTCGATATAGAACACTTTTGATGAGGTATCGAGAACCAACGGACCACCCATTTATACTTGCTTATTTTTGTACATTGTGTTTCCTATGAGCTGGGTTTTTTTTCAAGACCAACTGCAGTTAGGCGTTGTCCAACCTTCACTTCGGATTCGCTGAGCTCATCGTCTTCGCTTCATTGGTATGATCGTGCACAAAGGCGGATATATCTCCTTTCTACAATACCTTTCTGGAGAATTGTCATAATATTACTGTTAACAAAAGTATTTCTCTGGTTCTCAACACTAAAAAGTAGCTGTGCAGAGTTCTTAAAGTTTAATGTCTGATCACTGGTAGAGTTCACAAGAAAAGGTCCCATATTTTCGTACGGAAATCCAAATAGGCAACGTAATACGATAAATCTGTTTCCCTGTAAAAATCTAGTTGCGAGTGGTTAAATTTCACTACTAGGGGCTTTACAGTAATGAACTGGAAGTAGCACATGTTTCTCGGTACTGCAGAGGAGTTTCCCAACCTCAAATATACCACTTACACACGAGATGCGGTAATCTTCCTCACTATTCTTTATGAAGAAGGACCAACCAAGTACTTTAGTTGAAGTTTTTAATAATCCAGTTCTTTAGGGTATCGGTGTGAAAGTGATATCCAGCGTGACTATCCGAGAATTCCATTCAGAATCGACCAGATTGGTAAGCGACGACATCCATGAAAAAGAAGGAAATCCTCAAGCGGGGGCCGAACACAGACCCAAAATCGAAGAGCTTCGTGGACGGCGGATGCGAGAAAATGAATTGCGTGCAAGAAGTGCTGGTATCCACACAATAGATATGAAGATGGGTCGGGCAACGGAAAAAATTCAGCTGTTTGATTAGCCTAATTTTTACCACTGTGTCTTACTTCTTAATTGGCTTTTAAGAGGTTAAAAAAGTAAAACTAATTAAAGTTGTGGCCATAAATAAAACATCATTTTTTCTAAACGATGCCTTCCTTTTTGGCCAACCAAATAGCTGGAAAATGACAGAGCTGGATCATTGCAATGATATGTCTTAAAAAAATGGACAAGACGATCAGAACAATTGTCCTAAAAGGGTAGAAAAGTTCTGAAAGAATGCCCATCGCCTTGCACCTGTGAGTGTTAAATGTGTTAGGTTTTTTTGATGAAATTGATATCTTCTCATCCAATGTATGAAAGAAACCTATGCTCACTGAGATTACATAGAGAATACTGAGTTCCAAAGAAAACAAGAAGAGCTTGGAAATGCTTTCGCTAGGAGCTAGATAACGGCTGTTTTGTGGAAAGTGTGTTTAGCAGATTCCTCATTAAAGTAGATTACTTTGTGATGTTGGTGGGAGGAGTAACAATATCGTGGCATCTCATGGTTAGTTAGTGTTTCGGAGTTGCACTCCGCATAGACGGAATCTTTCCTAAGTATCCATAAATACGTCTACTGATAGAAAGCATCAAATCTATAAAGCAAAGCGAATTAATACAACACCTTGATCACCGAGATTCTAAGGCAAATAGAGTGTCGTTTTCAACACCGCAATCTGCTACCTCGCCAACATATCCCGAGACCTCGCTATTGAGAAGTCAGCCGAACCCCTCACTGGAAGATCCCTTTCGCACTACAAATTGCAGAATAGTTCTATTTTGTTCTTGTTTCTGATTTTTTAAAGAATTTTTATCCCAAAGTTGTGTATTTGAGACGTCATTTGAGATTACGAACCATAAGGGATGATATTGAACCCATACGAATCACATTGCCGAAGCAACATACTATTCAAAGATGACATAAATGTAGAAATCATTGCTGTTTGTATTTTGCATGGAATATGTAGCCTACAGATTCTGGGCGACCCGTCATCGAGAATCGTGCGCGATTCCCTAATTATAAGGAAAGTCGTTCTTGTTTCCAACCATGGTGACTGCACAGTGAACGTCTATGACATACTTAGAATACGACCTTTGTAATCTTTTTTGCTCTCCAGAGCAGAATCCGTTTTTTATAACTCTGCTGTTCTTTCGTTCCATAAAAAGCCTTTTCCTTTTTTTTCCACCTCGATGAGCTCTTTACGCATCGTTTTTGCTCCATTGATACTGGAAAATTTGACGGCACCACTGATATAACGAAGGTTTGGTGGAATTTTCTACAATCCCAAATGGCGCCTTCGGGATAGTAGTATCATACTAGTTCTTTCTAGCTGACAAGTGCAGGGCAAGACGATAGCGGCCCTTTCAGTTGATTTCTACAGCCTCGTTTGCGGACTGAACATGGTCTATATAAAAGGTGAGTGTGAGAAATGCATAAAATCTATGAGCGGAGGTAATAATCAATGAACAGCTTAAAGGTGTATTTGTAAATTATAGGACGGCATAAAATTTCCCACTAAATTTGCTTCAACCTGTATTATCATTTGTTTTAGTTCTTTTGCTGTCTGATCCAGGTTAAGCTTTTTTTTCTCAATTGAGCATCGTGCAATTAGAAATGGGATTCAAATTTTTGATTGACGAACTGAGAAGTACGTGTTACCGTTTTGTAGCTTTATGAAGAGCGCTGTTACTGGCTTAAGCATTCTAATAAGGAAAACTAGTGGTCAGTAATGTTGCAGTGTAGTGATCTTACATCTTAATGAAGACGGCAAAAGGGAGTTAATACGACTGTTTTTCCCTCTCGTGATCGTCTAATCGATCGGTCTGGTTAGTTAGTGGCCCTCTTGAGGCATCTGAAGAAGGTCAGCTCTACAGGCTATCATTAAAAAGTTTCCTATACTACTTGAACGGCGATGATATGCGAAACATGCGGCCTCAGCCAAAGGAAAGTCACCCTACTGGATTCGTTCTTTGTCGTATGAAGTGGTTGCCCCTAATACCTGCGTTAATATTTCTTTTATTTCGTTGTCTTACGTATCCCTCTCTTTCAAAGAGGCGTCTGCGCTTCACTGAACCTCTTCCAGAGGATAAAAATATCTAAGAAAACTTCGACTTAGAGAAATCTTCTAATCAATTGATTTTCTGGCCATAAGCAAGTGGGCTATGTGATAATCCTAGATTTCATGGAAGAATTCCTTCTGAAATAATGCGTAGGGGCCAACATTGCGAAATTAATGCGCAAAAGAAGGATAAATTCCAAGGCAAAAAAAACGATTGCAAATGTAAATAAGAAAACTAGAAACAAGCAAAGCATCCGAGTTCTGGTTGATCTCCTTTCGGCATCTCTGAGTGAAGACCTGCAGAGGCAGCCGTGCAAGGTTTACGCCATCACCATGACAACAACTGCGCCCAAAGACCACGGCCATCGACTGATCCTGAAAAACAACGTGGCGCCATACATATTAATTTTTTGCCTTTCTGTACTTCAAATGTTGCAAACAAAAAATCGGTCGTTATTTGTGAAGCGCCAGAACGTCTCGAAAATGTTTGCATTCAGTTGCACTTCTGTCGACTACTGCTTTTCATGCATTAGCCACTGATGGCACCCGTGACAGACATCGGCTCGAATCCGCGCTATCCACGCTATCCAGTTAATGAGGTTAGCAACTTTTTATGTTTCTTCTTTAGTTTTTTGTTTTGTGCACAAAAATCTGTGTTTCGTTTTCTTTCGAATTCATTAGAATATTTCTCTATAAGCTTACAAATAGTTCGAATGGACGACCATAAGAGACCGGCAAGTGGACCAATAATTCGAGGAGATTCCTTTTCGTAGGTAAAATAATGCACATCGTTACATGTGCTGTTGTCAATAAATAAACAAACATTTCGCGGAAAAATAGAAAACACAAGAGGAATTTTCAACTGGTTTTATGCGATCCTCGTAGTTCTACCTTGAAGGCAGAAGCATTCATAACTATAACGATGCTGAGTTATTTGCAAAACTCTGGACCGCAGGTATTTGTGGTGGAGAACGAAAGCGTTATTACCCTTTCCGGAGCTAACACGTTCACCAAAACGCCATTCGGCTCCTTCGTTTCGCCTGTTTATCAACTAGTTTTCCATCGATCAGTGCCATCTGCAATCACTCGTCAATGGTATTGATCTGGGGGAACACAAATCGGCATTGAACCTAGTTAAGCTGAGGGTGTAGTTGAAATCATAATGCTTTTTATTTGCTGCCTACTACAATTTCTCACGGCTGGGTACAATGTGAAATACAAGCGTAATGATGTTGAAGTATGCGTGGATACGTAATGCTGTCAGGAGGGAATTTCACATTATATCCTTTAACTGAGTTCAATTCCGATTTGTGCTATCTAGACCAATCCCGTTGACGGGTGATTGATATTGGCACTGGTAGATAGAAAACTAGCTGAGAGAAAGGCTAAACGAAGGACATACACGGTGTGGTGGAGGACACATTAGCCCCCCAAAAGAGTGATAGTATGTTCTATCCGCACCGCAGACACTTGCGGTCAGAAGCTTTGCAAATATCTCAGCATCATTACGGTTGTATTTCACAAAGTATCCTCGTGTGAAAATTGTCATTCATAACTACTTTAAACTTTTTGTCACGAAGCGATTCCGAAACCAATAACGGAATGTGCAAAAAATAATCCTGTCATAGAACCGGGTACTGCAGAAATCGATTAAAGATGGATGCGAGCAAACTCAAAGAGGTTAGAAAATCTGCAAAGCGCGCATAAAACGTAACGAGGAAACGTTCGTCCATGATCACACCCTGGATTATGCGGCATTCGTTGTACGCCGTTATCCATCCTAGAGGTGAAAAAAATGCACATCTGGCCTGTGCAGCTGCTTGCGCTCGCTGCCGATTCATCCGGCCAAAGTTTTCATATCTCGTCCTTCCAAGCATATCTGGCAAGAATTTACCCACTTCTGAGAATGGAGGAAGAGAATTGCGCGAGGACTGCTTATTTTAGACCCCCTGGATCATGCTAAAGACAACGTGCACCGACACTTCTGACCACAGCACTACATTCAACCCAAAGGCCAAACGCAAACACGCCATTCCCGAGCGTACGTTATATAAAAATTTTGCTAGTAATCCGATACTAAATCGGCTCTAACAATTATTAGTAGAGACTTGCCAGCCGTTTAGTTCAAACTTCACCTTTCCATTGAACATCTTAGAAGAACCCATGAGCTCAGACTCGGTGGTCCATTTCAATTTGCGTGTATGGCCGCCGATCCGATCCCAGACCATAGGGTCAGCCAGGACCTCCATTCGGCTGGAGTCGGCAGAATGATCAGGGACATGTCCCAAAGGATACAGATATTAGCTTTGTGCATCGATGATCTCCGCAATCCATTGTGGAGGCCAAATGCGCATTAAATTTCTCCTGAATTGTTTACTAGAGTCGAATCTCGAGCGCAACATTTTTGTCCCTTCGTTTTTTTTTCTGACACGTTTCGCAAAACTTTAAGTCATTCATATAACACCTCAACTTGAAGCAATCCTCAGTTGTTTATGTGCCCTTCACGAGCCTCCATTACTTGGTGTGTCGTTCGTTGAGAGCTCTGAATGGGAGCGCCTTAAAGAAAAAATCACGCATTGGAGTAGTGGAAAACACGTAACGATTTCCAAACTGCCATGTGCGTTTATCAGAGTAATTTTTTGCCTTTGCAGAACTCCATTTTGCCTCAGTCGAAAGCACAAACCCGTGGCCATAAAATTGTCATCGATCAGTCGAAAAAAGAGATCTTCAACATCCATTCTGGTCTTCGAGGGATTCACAGACGGCTTAAAAGTGTATGGACAGTAGAGACGTGAGTTCCAACTACACAACTCCAGTAAACTCGTCTTAATTTTCCACCTCATGTGAAAGATTCGAGTGGTCATAAAGAGTTTATGAAGGCGAGAAACCTTTGCCTATATTTCTTCATATAGTTCATCCATGCAAATGAAAAAAGAATTCATAACCATAGCTTTAAATATCCTTCCCACTTAGGAACTCAGACGAAATCACCGACGGTATGTTTGAAGGAGTTGCTGCGTTCATCTTACCGAGTCCAAGAGCGAAAATGAACATTTCTGAGGTATCGTTAGAACATATTTATAGCCTTAGTAAAATCTAAAGTCAAGAGTTAAGTGTCTTGTTGAATATCCTTAAACAACTTTACATGAAAAAATTTCATCGACTTTTTTCTGGTAGTTTTTTTCTTTTGGTTATATCGTCGTCATGAACTCGTGTTCAAATCATGTCTGCTACTTCTTGTTCATTCCTGGTTTTCTCCTAAAATATTACTGTTCTTTGTTTTTTCCTTAAAACAACGTATTTTGTAACCGGTATCGCTATTGGTCTCGGTTATTATCTTGAAAATCTCACTTCAGATGGAGGCCATCCGTAACTTCATTACGAATGGAGGCGCTGTAATGGTGCTTCTTTCTGAGGGTGGAGAACAACAAACTGGCACCAACATCAACTTTCTACTTGAAGAGTTCGGGATCGTGGGCAACAGCGGTAAAACCATGCAATATAAAAAATAGGAAATTCCACACGATGTTTTATACATACATATTCTATTGAAAGTCGAACACTCAAAATCTTCATAAATAAAAGTGTATTTTTAAAAATACAGCTTTCTGAGAAACATGGAGAAAAAAAGTAGCCATATATTTGACCTCGCAAAAAGTCCGTTAAGGTTCATTAGAAAAACTGCTCATTTTTATCTTTAGCACTCCTAGACAATTTAAATCATGAGTTGATGTGGGATCACAAAGAAGAGTGCACGCATTTGTAGCAACACAAAGCAGTGATTTACTGTCGGAGCACACGAGACATCTAGTACTGCTGAAGCTTCTTCAGCCGTCTCATAGGCTAACCAAAGCCTGTTCTATTGTCTTGAAGTTGATCAGTTATTACGGTGGAATGTGAATGTCTTAACTACAATAAAGCGCTGGTCGTCCAGAGTAGGGAACAATTTTGCAGCTGGTCGCCCTGGGAAGTCCCATCTATAAAGTCGTGTATCTCCTTGGTATCATCGCAACCTTCGCAGTGTTTATTATCGTTCCTTTTAATAATTTCGTATTGAATTTGTGTTTATTCCAGATGCTGTCATTCGAAGTATTTTCTACAAGTATTTCGATCCAAAGGAAGCTCTCATTTCTAATGGCGTTTTGAATAGAAGCATAGCTGTAGCTGCAAAGAAAACTGTCACAAATGAACAGCACGGTAACTCACAGTAAGTGACTTCTTTCTTGCTCGATTTTCAGAGTAAGATTTTAACTGACTTGCATGCAATTGCAGAGTTATATAGCAATGAAAGATTTTGGTTCTTATGAAGATGAACGGTTCTTCCATCTACTCTAAGGCGCTTATTTCTGTATGCTGCTTTTTTCATGTTTATTTGCTCACAAGCATAAATCAGATGTCACAGGGGTTTCGCCATCAGGTTTTCGAGCGATAAAGGACGAGCAGTAAGGAATTTACAGCATAAGAAGTGGAACTCGCTGTTAGGGAATGTAACAAATTGAGCCGGAGAAAAGCTTTCTAACACCACTAGGTTTGCAAGTTATCGCTCTCGTCCACAGCAGCTTTTAACCCAATACACAAAGAGCTGTGTTTCAAAAACTAGTGACTTCACAGCGACAGTTTCCATATCGCTGAAAGACAAACAGCTGGTTGGTCCCGGCGTCGGCACCGTTGCCTCCCATTTACATCCTGGTTTGTTAATCTGGAAGAATTTTGGATCGCTTATTCACAATGACGTTGGAAAAAAAGGGGTTCGTCATGAGTTAGGAAATACTTTTAAGAATGCACAATATGAAGGGTTGTCTAATGACTCGCTTAAGTTTCTTTATATTCAAATGGTTGAGAAGACATTTCTTTCACAGTTCGAGGGTGAGCAAATCAGCAACTATAGGCTCAAGTCTATCACATGAAGGCTAGCAACTGAAAACCTTAACCTGCCCCACCTTGCAACGATTACTTCGTTGTTGTGTGGCAAACACAGATATGTGGATGTATACATTATTCCATAGCTCACTGAATTGTTTATGATCAAATGGGCAGATTCTTGCGAGAACTAGTTTCTCCTTTTTCTTTTTGAACTATGGAGTCATCTGAAGGAAGGTGTTAACACAACCAGGCTTTGATTGTTGTCGTTCTCAGTAAAGATAAAATTGGTGAAGCCTAATGAATCCAGAATTCACATAACGCTAGAAAAAACGCTCATGTATTTCAATAGGGAAAGCTAAATGGAGCAGACTACAGCATAAAACTTTCTAATTAAAAAGTTCTCTTTTGCCTTGCACTTTGTCGCCGTTGAATGTGCGCAAGTGGAAGAGGAAACCTAGAATCTTGTATTGAAGAGTTTAGTGGCAGGGACATTGATTGTTGCCTTACATTTGAATTACTGGAAGTATTATAACAGTCCAAAAAAAGATTGTGTGATTCATCGCAGCTTACCAAATCGTTCGCAAACATTCTGCAGATGTTCTGGTTGACATTCTTGTGGATTGAAGACCTCCAAGATGAAAACAGCAAATTTCGGCGCTCTACTAGATTCCCATCCGGTGAAAAAAAATGGATAGGAAAGAATATGACTTATTGGGAAAATATTAGTGTACGGTTCTGAAATATCGGCGCGGAGTGTTAATCAATGACTTTGCTAGCAAAGAAGAGGTTGAGAAGTTCATGAAAAGAATACGGCTATCTAATTCCTTCCGATTCAAGTTGCATTTTTTTTCAATTTTGCACCGCTTATAAGTGGCGCAAGATAAACACAAATATAACCCATTTTGATCTCTTTTTTTATTTACTGCCTGCTACAATTTTCACGGCAGGTTGTTACGCGAGATCAATCACAACTTGCTGAGATATTCGCAAAACTTGGACCCCGGGCCAGATCGAACCACGATTTCCCTTTCCGGGGCACTGCAGATCAATCCTGTTGACGGGTGCTTGTTGCTGGCAGTGGTAGATAGAAATTTAGCTGCGGCAAACGCAAAACCTCCGTGGCGCAGTATGTAGTGCGCGAGCCCCCGGCCAGGGAAATAAGGGAAATCGTGGTTCGACTGGCTCGGAGTCTAAATTTTGCACATATCTCAGCATCGTTGTGGTTGATTTCGCGTAAAGCCCATTTTATCTATTTCGACAAATGAATTAATCGCACATTTACGAATAACCAACATTCATAAATTTTCGAGTTTTCGTAGTTCGAGGCTGAACTCGCGCTGCACTTCTTATTGGATATCCGAATCGTTTCGACGAAATTTTAAATTATATAGTTCAAAAAAATAAGTAAAATGGATACAAAATACATCATCGTCAGCTCACATCGTGTTTGAAAGTTTCTGCCTCTGAGCCATTTCTTTCTCGAAGTTTTTCCTTCTGCTGATGGCTATATGTTTATGACATATAAAATATTAGATTCAATCTACTTGTTTTCCGCATGCTTTGCCCTCTGATAAAAAAAACCTTTGAGGTTCGGTTTCTCTAGAAATCTTCGGCACAGAGCTTTAAATGTCACTACTGTCATGCACTTGCTTTGCGAAGAAATTGAACAAGGTTGATTCAAGCGTGCTCGTCTTGGATTTATGCAGCCTACCTCTAAGTAAACAGTATTCTCAGGACGATATCATTCGTGTACCCATTCGGCGCCTCACTCTCGGTCAATCGTCTGGCCACTCCGGTGCTGTCCACAGGAAGTGCCTGCCTTCCTATCGGACGACCAGTGGTCGCCTTCCATGAAAGCGAGGTTTTTTCTTCTTTCTTGATTGCATTAGTTTGTTTTTAGCTACTTCAAAAGCGTCGTCTCGAGACATATTAGGCATTAACTCAATTAGATGATAGCTGGTTACCCACAGCGTCACAAAAATGGCAACACATATTTGTTCTTCAGTAGATTTTTTCTGAGCTATCGAAATGGGCTTTGTTTCCGCATTCGACTTTTGTGATTTTTCTTCGGATATTTCTGCACTTTCCAGGTTTCTCGAGGCAGACTAGCCGCATGCGGTTCCGTGCACATGTTCTGCGACCAGTACATCGACAAGGAGGAGAACAGCAAACTGTTTGTCAGTTTCCGCAATTGCTGTTTCCACTCTTGCGACTCATCACCGTAAAGAACTTGCACTCAACAGACAGAGGAAAATAGTCTTTCTTAAAAACATTGGATAAACCAACCAATATTGGTTGGACCGTCTGCCTGAAGAGAACACTGAATTTTGAGATTCTTCTGTGCTGTTTTAAATACATCTTATTTATTTTTTCACCGAAGTTTGGTGTTCTCCCTCCTCTCACACCTGAATTAACACGCTGTACACCACAACTTATCGACCTTATTTTATTATATGTCTATTTGATTATTGATACTTCATTCTAGGACGCCATTATGGAGTTCCTTCTTGAGGGATATGAGTTGAACAAAATCGACGCGACTGAGCCGGAACTTTCCGACTACGTCCAAATCCCCGACCATGTGCGGCTCTCCGAAGAACTAAAGGTTTTCTAATAGATGTTCCCTGTTGTTCTCGCTTTTTTTTAAAGAGAATAGTTTCTTACCATGTTAGCATTTTTTTCTTTTTCTAAATGCTTGTTCGACGCGAATTCACATGTTGTCTCGATCCCAACTGTCCTTCATTCGTTTCGGTGCCACAACTAGTACATCGTTCCCAGTTCTTCATTACAGCTAGTCGTTGGCTTTTTGTGGACTGGAATGAACTGTTGGCGGACAAGCCTAGAAACAGTTTGTCGACATCGGAAGAATGAAAGGTTTTCTTGGCCCGAGACGAGGTCGAAATACCGCTTTTAGGTGCATTGCATAGGATCCCACTGCGTCTTCCGCACTCATAATACTAAGGATAATAATAAATTATAAGGATCAAAGTAGTATATAGGAATGGTGGGAAAAAAATCCATAAAAACGATAGTGGATCTAATGGGACCCATAGAAATACCAAAATCACTGAAAAACACTATCTAATCTACAGATATCACATGTCCTCTTATCTGTGAACTTTTCTAGTTTTTAAGGCGGTGTTACTTTCCACACCACTGTCGTCTTCAGAGGCGCTTCGATACGAATCGGGTGAATCGAGTGTCCATAGGAAGATTATTTATCTAGCGATGACAATTGACTAATCTTCCTGTATATATACATTCTCTTCCAAAAAGATTTGCAGCATACGCAAACAAAGTGCTATTATGACGGCAACATAACATTTCCGACATCTCAAACTTTGTTCCCAACATTTCTCTTCGCTGTGCATTTTCCACGGATCTTTCTCATATGAGGGATCTCGAGCCGGTTAGTCGCGAGGCTAAGTGGCGCGTTCCAAGGTGGCGGATAGGGGGTTAATCGCGGACCAAAAGCGACCTTTGCTTTCCTGAGACGCAGCTGGAGATCTAAAAAATCTAGAGAAGGAACTATGGCGACGATCTGTACATACAATGCACGTACAGTTGCATCCAAGTCCTCGATAGAAGACTCGCTCATGCAAGCAAGAAGGACAGGGTACGACATCATTGGCCTGGCTGAGACGAGACGAGGCCACCCATTCAACGCCATCTATGACACCGGAGAAGAATCGTTCCTCGGAACATGCGACAGTAGAGGAGTCGGTGGCGTCGGCGTTCTCGTCAACACGAGTTTGGCTCATGAACGTCGATTCATTTGAACAGCTTACAACCCGAATCGGACGTTTACGATTAGAAAAAATGTGGATCAATACCGGCTTTGACAATCTTCGTCGTTTACGCGCCGACATCAAACTATGACGAAGAAGAAGTCGAAGCGGTCTATATGGACTTGGAGAAGTTCTACAGAGAAGACCATACATTCTTCAAGGTCATCAATGGAGATTTCAACGCCAAGATTGTACCAAGAAGAACATCTGAAGAACGTCACATTGGGAACCTATGGATTAGAATTGAACGAACAGGGCGAGCGGCTATCTGAGTTTATCATGGCGACGAAGACCATCCATGGTAACTCGCAATTCCAGAAGCCCCACCCTCAACGCTGGACGTGGGAGTCTCCCAATGGAGAGTACAATAACGAGATAGACCACACCATAGTAAATAGAAGGATTTGTCTAACCGATGTCGCTGTTGTCCCAAATTTCTACATGGGATCAGACCATCGTCTCCTTCGTGCAAGATTCTATTTCTCGTGGAAAGGAGAAAAAGCCGCTAAATTCAAAAAACTGAAGTCCCAGAACGAGCGTAAACTCGGGACTTATTCAATTCATTAGTCGGCTGTTGGGAAGATGCTGTTTTCGATAACATCGATGAAGAGATACGAACGGCTCATTCAACATCTTCACGCTAGCGCTATGAAAAACTGAGAGTTCCAAGGTCACCAAGAGACATCTGTCTCCAGAACCACTCGAGCTGATACGCTAGCGTGGAATCGCACGAGCTGTAGTCAACCGCGAACTATCGTCCGAACTTGCAAAACAATGCAGTCAGGCGATAAAAGATCTTAAAGAGAGAAGAGCAGCAGTAATGGTCGAAGTTGCAGAGGCTGGGAAAAGCATTCGCAAAAGCCCACCGAAGCTTCGCCAATTATAAGACCAAGACGATTGCACTCCGACGCCCAAATGGGACAGTTACAGCGTCCAGAAAGGCAATGGAGAAAATCATTCACGAATACTGCTCAGATCTCTTCGATAGCCACGTGCACCTTCCGTCGTATGAAATAAAGGAGGATGGATATGTTGCGCGACCGGTTCTCCCTTCCGAAATCCGACATGCCATTTCGTCGGTGAAAAATCGAGCAGCACCAGGTCCGTACAGGATAAGATCAGAACACCTGAAGAACCTTCCACCAGTCCTCGTAAACACACTGGCTCATCTCTTCACACGTTACCTGTCCGAATGCAAGGTCCCTACTCAGTGGAAGAACACCTGAAGAACCTTCCACCAGTCCTCGTAAACACACTGGCTCGTCTCTTCACACGTTACCTGTCCGAATGCAAGGTCCCTACTCAGTGGAAGACCAGCATGACCGTGTTATTGTTCTAGAACGGTGACCTACACGATATCGGCAACGATCGCCCAATCTGCTTGCTGTCTGTCGTCTACAAACTTTTTCACTCGAGTCATCCTAAACAAGATTGACAAAACACTGGATGAAGGATAGCCATGTGAGCAAGCAGGGTTTCGAAAAGGATTTAGTATGATGGACCACATCCACACGATAACAAGGCTCATTGAAGTATCGCGAGAGTACAAATGACCGCTTTGCCTCACTTTCACCGGTTTAAAGAAGGCCTTTGAATAATTAAGATTGAAGCAGTCATGGAAGCCCTTGATAGTCAAGGAGTCCCTACTCAGTACATAAAGATTCTTCGTAAACTGTACAAAAATTTCACAACCAAGGTATCACCATTCTATAACGATTTTAACATCGACGTCAAAAGAGGGGGTTAGGCAAGGCGATACCATCTCGCCAAAATTATCTACCGCCACGTCATGAACTGAACTTCAGAACGTCATGCCAACATTGAAATTGGATAATATAGGAGTGAAAATCGATGGTCGGCAGTTAGACTATCTTCGCTTTGCTGATGACATCGTCCTTATTACACCAAACATTAGCCAAGCGGAACGTATACTAGCCGACTTTGATAAAGCCTGTGGAAAGATTGGTCTTCGACTAAATCTCACAAAAACGATGTTCACGAGGAACGGATTAGTTTCGTATGCGCCATTCACGCTCAAAGGAGCGAATATCTCCGAATGCTCCAGTTATGTCTATCTAGGTCGGGAAATCAATACGATGAACGACATAGCTCCAGAGCTGAGCAGAAGGAAGCGAGCGGCCTGGGGAACTTTTAAGAGCATCGAGGATGTAGTGAAGACCACCCAAATCCGTGCCCACCTTTTCGACTCAACAGTACTTTCTGCCCTAATGTATGCGCCAGAAACCTGGTCGCTGCGTAAGGAGGATGAAAGATCGCTCAACGTTATCGACCGCGCAGTCGAAAGGGCGATGCTACGAGAATCCCGCTTCCCACAAGTAAGAGATGGGATCCGAAGCTCCGTCCTGCGTCAACGATCAATAAATCAAAGATGCCGTTTCTGTACGCCAAACAGACGAAGATATGTGCCGGACATGTAATGCGTATGAATGACAACCGATGGTCAAGAGCCGTTAGCGACTGGATTCCCTCGGTATGTCAAATGTACTGCAGGGAAGACCACCGACCCGATGGTCAGAGTTCTTCACGAAGATCCTAGAAGAAAGGTATGATTATCGACGAGTCCCCTAGAGGGAGCAGAACTCACTGGGCTACTCTTGCACGCGACAGGGAAACGTGGAAGATTTACTAGCCCTCGCCGTAGTCACTCGACGATCAACGGGACTACAGGTGATACAGGTGAGTACAGATGCATTTTTTATGACTCCCCTTCGTTGTATGCCTTGCCACTGGTCGGTTTAGTATAAAAAAAACGGTTTCAATCTTCGGGTATTTTTCCACAACTAGATGAGTAAATGGGACTTCCATGTGGTTCGAGAATGGGTTCCGTTGTAGCTCCCAAAGGAAGGACAGGGTTTCTTGGCTTCAAAGATATATTATGGCTAAGTGCAGTTCAGGTGTGCATGCAAGAAGCAGATTTTGACATCTCCCGTAGCGACGGACTTCATGAAGTGTTTCGATGAATCCATCACTTCTTTCGATCTCAACGTCTGGCCGAAAGTTCTCAGGTTGATTTCTTTTTCTTCTTTACCAAAAAAAGTGCTTTACTAAATGTAGGATAATTTTCTCGTTGGATTCTTTTCTCTTTCTGATCGAGCGCAAACGCTTTCATGAGTACTTCACTCTGGAAATCGTCATGCAGTTTTTTGGCTTCAGCTTTC
This sequence comes from Angiostrongylus vasorum, assembly GCA_018806985.1. Taxonomy (NCBI): domain Eukaryota; kingdom Metazoa; phylum Nematoda; class Chromadorea; order Rhabditida; family Metastrongylidae; genus Angiostrongylus; species Angiostrongylus vasorum. Next base: position 1,743,147 of record JADANN010000099.1, on the reverse strand, counting down.
TCCCTAAAACATTTGCCACATTCGCAACAATGCTGGTTTCCCGAAAACAGATAACTTCTTCATTGAAAAAGCACTGCAGTAGTAGTAACCTTTAAAAACTTGCACGGGAAACTTTGCTGCATCGTTTTTAATCGTATATACAAGTTTATTAAATAATGTTCCTATCTAAATAAAGGATAAAAAGGATAAATCTCTCGGCGTTGATCAATCCCTGAGGGATGCGCCATGCATTCGACTTCATTAAGTATCGTTAGAGGTGATTGGATTATATCTGGCCTTTACAATGACTCGCGGTGGCCTACCGATGTATCGAGCCAGTGCTGCTATTCTCCCAGACAAGTCCGGTACCAATTTGCCGACCGTGGAGGGATGTAGGGCTTGGTGGGCCATGGGCGCGAGAATCGATTCCATGTGTGTGTCGCAGGGCGTCTTCGACCACTACGCCACACACGCGTTGGACTTTATATGCGTTCAGAAAATGTGTAGAAGGAATTGAAAACACATTTTCATTGTTTACAGTTTCTCACACAATGCTGGCAGCTGCAGGGACCAATGATATATTGGCGAATACAACGTGTCTTTTAGACGGAATCCCACTTCAACTGCGTTTGTGTTCGGAATGAAGAAAGCCTTTGTGAAAAAAAGGAGAAAAAAATGCATCATGGGCTACAACGCCTAAAATTTCAGGCCTCCGTCTTGATAGAAATAAAAGACTTTTGCCTTGTTGGAGAAGATCTAAGGGTTCCAATGGTAGCAGTTTCGATCAACAAGTTTAGTATACGTTGACACGTACTGGTTTAGTTGAAATCGAAGCACAAGACTTCTATGGTTCTTGTCGTCGGGGATGTTTTATTGCTGCGGATAACTTCGCCACAAAAGAAATGTTCTGTTTTCATTTCACAATCGCTAGGTTACCATTAATATGCAACATCTTTATTGCCTGTATACTACTTCATTACCGAACTACTCGAGTTGGTGCATTTGCTCGAAGAGTGCGAGTCAAAGCGTCCCTGTGGTTTCAAGTAGCTCAAGAGACGCGAGAGTAAACTTGTTGTTTTTGTTCAGTGTTCTCCCAGAAAAGGCTAGCCAATGAGTCAGTGGTTCCCAATCTTGACATCCTTGTGAGAAAATCGTTGACAACTTCTACATAGTTGTTGTCGTTCAAATTCATGTCATGTCCTACCTAATTTTTTACCATCCGGGAAACATCACCCAAAGTCTACTGTGGCTGAGGTAACTGCGCATATTCTGGATAACTTCTACAAAATAGAGTATGTAAACAACATTTTTTCATGTTCGCATATGAAAACTGTAAAATAGTGAACACAGTACGTGCTTAAATTGTTTAGCTTACACGATGTCGCTATACAACTTTTATTTGGCGAACATCTCGTCGTCTTCGTCGTTCTCAGAGCCAGTGATCCGAGTCGATGTCCACAGTTCTTCTTACTCGTTTTTTCGTCGCCGTATCAAGACGGGTCTTCTTCATTGGAGCATTTCTCAAATTAGGCAATCTCACCCAACAATGCTCTCTTATACAGCGCTGTTCTTATCCAGGGGATTGTCCGGTGGTAATAACTTGCTTTTTTCTTGACAATCTATCCTGCGGAAGTCGGTACCATTATAAAGCAGTGGTCTGATCCCATTTAGAACTTTTTGGCCAACATCGGCATCAGTTAGGCTAGCCTTCGTTTACGATGATCTGGTTTATTTCATTATGGTACATTCGATTGGGAGGCTCTCTCGCCGACCATTCAGGGTGAGTTATGTGGAATTATGAACTACCATGAATGTGATGTCATGACATACTCAGGTAACAGCTCATCGTGCAGGTCCCGTTCTAATCCGTTGGTCAAAATGTGACGTTTTTGAAGCGTACTTCCGGGTCGATCATACAGTTAAATTCTCCAAGGATAGACTTTAAGGAATGTATGGTCTTCTCTCTAAATCATTTCCAAATTTAAACTGAACGTCTCAACTTCGTCTTCGTCATAGCTTAATGCCGACGTGTAGACGACGAAGACTGACAAATTCATTTTTTCTTCATTCACATTTCTTTTACAGTACGCGTACGACCCGTGTTGTTAGAGTTCATTAAACTTTCGTTGATAGTTAAAACGTTTTTTTTAAACACCGCTAAACTCGTGCTGACGAGAACACTCACGCCTCCAACTCCACAATTGTAGGATGTTACCACGAACAGTTCTTCTTCCTCTTTTCCGTAGATAACGTTGAATTGGCGACATTCTCTCTTTTCAGCTAGACCTATTGCGTTGTATTTTATTCCTGTTGCCAGACTTATCAAGTCCTCTATGGAGCACTCAGATGCAAGCGGACGGTCATTGTCGGTGCAGATCATCACTTTAGTCTTTCGAGATTTAGGCAGTCCTGAATGCTCCTGAAACTTTAAACAGCCTCTCCGTACTAGTACTGTCCAACGCTACCACATCGGGGCTTTTTTTGGCGCCAGGGGGAATGATGCATACTTATTTTACTGTATTTAAGATTTGACACCCACGTATAGCTCGCAGTGCTCTGAGCGTGGTGCTGAGTATATTCAGGAGTAGTTTGCTACTTTTTCCTAAAGAAAACGAGGAGCTTATCTGTTGAAGACGACTCATAATCCCCTCACGTATATTTCCCGTTCGGTTTATTGCGGGCCTTTTGCCGAACTGACTCGTATAATACAATGCACGTAAACGAGAACACACCCACGTATGCGCGCATGATCATGTCCTCCCTAGACATAGAAGGCATGTGTCCAATTGGCACATCAGAAAGAGGGAGACAACTTCCTCAGTTGCCGAATAATCTAATTATTTGTGAGCCGGCACTGAGCTTTATGTATTAGATATCTGTAATTTCGAATACTATGCAGAAATATTTTTGTTAAGGGCGTATGAGCAGCTTCAAGTGAAGACTGAACCACTGACGCTTATAGTGCCGCAATTTGAACTACCACTTCCACCCCTACTTCCAGCAGTGAGCTTTTTAACTTATCCAAGCAAAAGTCATTTTGATTGACCTTGATGATCTTAGTCGAATACAAATTTCTGTTGATTAGGTGCAAATCTATATAGCCGTTTGCATGTCTCACATTTGCAAGAAGAGAAAACCGAACTTGAATCATTCCTTAATAATCCAAGTCCCGATTTCTATATCATCTATGCTGTTATTGACCCTCCTCTAAAACAGATCCTCGTAAAGTTAACCTTTCTGTTTTCTGCCTACTGTAGACCCTTGTAGTTCGGCTTCAGTTTTATTGAGATTCCAATATGTTTTCTGGAAAGTGAATGGTAAATCTTTTGTGTTACAGGTTTTTCCACCGAGCTTTCGAGAACTACCACCTCCAAAGCTGGAACTCTTCGATTTAGACGAAATGTTCAGCAGCGAAGAAGTTCGTCTAGCTCAACTCACCAACAAATGTATAAAAAACGATCAAATTTGAAAACCTTTAGTTTTCGAAGGTTATTTGTAGAAAGACAACTATGAAGTCACGGTTATCTCTTGCAGGCGAAGAATCAGATCTGGAATTCTACATCAATGAGGCGGGCGAGATCCTCGGTATTGGGGCCGGTATTCCACAGAGTGAACGCACTCCGAAGAGAATCCTCGAACATGCTTTGGTTCAATTATTTGAATTCAAGAAGTTGGGACAGGTTGGAAGGAAAAACGTTAACGCTTTCCAATTTGGTGTTATTGAGATAATTTTAACCTTTTTTGCCTACTGCCTACTCTTTTTTGATGGCAGGGTATATTGCGAAATATAAACCCGTTGACGGGTGATTGCTGATGGCAAAAAGATCGATAGAACTAGCTGAGAGACAGGCGAAACGAAGGACCCGCATGGTGTGGTGGTGAACGCGTTACTTCCTTCCCGGAAAGGACAATAGCGCGTTCGTTCCCCACTATAGGCACCTGCGGTCCAGAGTTTTGCAAATATCTCAGTTATTGAGATATTTACGCCTTCATTAGTCCGTTCACATTTCCAGCCATGCTGCACCTTAATTTATATTCCAAGAGCGTTTCCAAACGATTTCTTAGTTTTTTCTTAGTTCTATTTTTGTCATAAGGATGTAAAAACCGAAGCATTTATTATCGCAAGTCTCAATACTTTTGGAGAAATATCTTTATAATGCATTCCTCATGTATGCATTTTTTTTCGCCTTCACTCGTGTGTTTCAGGACGGAGACGTTGCTGACGCGTTCATGTACGACAACGTTGAAGAACAAGAAGAACAATTCTCCGACATCGGGGATTATGATGATCTCTAGTAGTGACTGAACACGAAGCTATCCTAATGAACGACTGGGACGATCATGGATTCAAGCCATGGGGGATATGAATAATTATGAACAAAGTATTGATTTTCTAGTCTTTTTTTTCTGGAAAAAGCATGGATTATTGGACGGGATTTATCATGCTATCGAAATCCTGCTCAGCAATAAAATATCCGTCGCAACTGATGATTTTGACTCCTTTGCAAGCAGTAGCGCTTCAATTCAATCCCATTAGGAGAATGACGTGTTAGGAAGCAAAGAATCACTGCGCGACGAATTTCCGTTCTAATCAGTTCTTTGAAGTTCTTTCCACAACGAAAAAATGAGGACAGCGTAGAGTAAGGTGTGGAAAGAACAAAGTGAGAGCTAGTGTTCTCCACGCCATGTCCACGACGTTCTCATAATAATCATTTGTCTTGAAAACGCTAATCCTGGCTTAAGAAATCAAGGATGTGGAATTTCCCAATAAAAGAGGAGTGGTCCTCAAGAAATATTTCTGTGCATTCAAATAAGTCGGTGTTGCTTTTTTTTCGAGATTTTTCCTTGTGCAGTACGTAAGGGTAGCATAAAGCAAAGGTGAACATCGTTCCCAGTTCTACAATATGTAACGTGAGGTCTGGTTCTACCTCAACCACCCCTAAATTTAATACATAAATATGCTCAGAATGTTGGATACAGTCACTGTTGAACTGAATAGTTACAGAAAACAGTGAAACCTAAAGATGTGTTCGGCGTTGACCAATTCCTTATTATCCGTATCCGCCTTGTATTCGGACCCATTAAAGATCATCTACGATAGTGATTGATGGAATGAGATTACAGAACATACTGAATCATTTGAATCAGTGTCTCTATCCTTTCAGACGACTTTTACCAATTTTTACCAAATTACCAATTTTTCAATCCTTTGTGAGATGAAGCACTTGACTGGTCCGGTTTCCAGGATTGAACCACCTACGGCATATGTATCCAAGGGCGGTTCCAACAGCTGCACTACATTCGCCCACTTTTACCAGTAACGACTTAGAACGCCTTTTCTACAGAAGTTTTTCTATTTCAAACAAGTTTGAAACCCCTTTCATTGAACATTTGTGACGAAACAGCATTTAACTTCCCCTATTACCATGATGTTGTGGCCTTGTTTTACCTCAATTCTCTGACAATAATTTAATTCAGTTCATTGACTGAAAAACAATCGTTTGCAACGTTCCAAACGTGTCACTAAATAATGAAGAACTGACAATGAGAGTGTGAAACCTTGCTGCGGGTCGTCGTTTGAAGAACTCCAGCTAGTTTTGATGAATGGGAATGAGGGCACCTCTTTTAGCTAGACAGGAATGAAATAATAGCTGGGATAATCAGAGTAGCAGATTACCTGTCGAAGGCAGTTTTGAAGCAAACGCACTAAAGCCTTTTTTGGTTGTGCTGTTTGTAACGTGTTAGTCGTTAAACTAACCTTGTGCCACGACCTTGGATTTTGATAGCTCAAAGGTAAAGTGGGCACAGCTTATATTTGCTTTGCTTCAAACGCACATATGGAGACATCCGTGGCTCAAAAAATATCTCTATATTTATTAAATTGCAAAGCTTAAAGAATTTCGAATGTAACTATTGCGTTTTATCTAACTCCGGTTTTCGTGACTGTTTTGAGAACGGACGTAGCCAGAGAATCTAGGTAAGAAACATTGTATAGGCGTTGAGTACAATCCGTAGCAGTACGTAGGCTAAGCAACTTACTCTTTTCGGCTCATCTCTCCTTTTTTTCTTCTTTCTTTGTGTGCTCCTCTTTCTTTCTATCCGCCTTAATATTTTTTTCCCTTTGTTTCCACCCGACTTTTTGTGCTCCACGGTTCCATCGGCTCGTTGTGTCGAACGAGATGACACTTAAAGTTGCTAAGAAATTAGGAATGACGTTTTCTTCTATTATAATGAGGTGGTCACTTCAATGTGACTACTCATTCAATAGTATTAGATTCGAAAAAAGATACATACAAGCGCTTTGAGTTGTTTTCTCTTCCCTCTCTTCTTTCAAGCTAATGATTGTTCGCTGAGGTGGTGAATGAGCAACAGGAGGCTTTTGTGCCTGAGCCGCTGTGTCGCTGTGGTCCACCAGCTGCTGAAGACGTTTGGACTTCACAACAATATGAAATTGGCCAATTCTCAATTAGAAAACTGTAGCGCAAGGCGGATGTTCAAAAACGACATGTGAGAACGAAGGTAAAAAAAATTGACTCATAATAGAGAGGCAATGGAGTCGATAAAGTACCAAGATAGAAGAAGTGAATGAACCATGATTTGCTCAGGGAAACGTGTTCGTTGCTCTTTTAATGCTTGAATCACAGCATCGTTGACATTCACAAACATCCGATTCTTGGGTACTTTTTGATAGAAATCGGTAGTTTCGAAAAGTTGGCGTACCGCTGCTGAAATTCAAAGCTGCAAATCCTTTTCGTTTTCCTTTTTAATGTCGTTAGCACTCAAAACAGAGGCGTATGCTTCTAAATAAAATCACCTTTACAATTCGCCATTAAAACTGTAATGTCAATCGTGGAATAGTCGGCATAAGTTTGAGCGAGAGCATCTTTACCCATCAAGTCCACATAAGGAATCGTCGAGCAATCTGAGCGTTGCTTAATTAAGCATGGTAGAAAAAAATTGGTCAAGAAATAAAGTATTTAAACGAAGTATCCAGAAAAGGAATAGAGTAGATGATAAGGAGCATGTGCATTTCAAGAGGTGGTCAAACTGTGAACAGTAATAGGTTGTCCGAGCAGGCTACGGCTTCGGGTACTACTTTCCTCACCTGGTTGACTTCCCGCCGGGTGACATACGACTGGGGCAACCGTTTCCTATTACCAATGTGATTTCGGGCTTAGTCAAAATGTGGTGTTTTCTCAAATTGTCTGGGATCTCAGAAAGCAATTGAACACACATTGGTATAGCAATACTCGTAGAGAATGGTTGATATGAATCGCATAATTTTTCCTTTGGAAGAGCGTCCGCAACGATTTCCGCGCAGTGGCTTTTTTAACCTTTTTAGCCGGCGTGGAAACAACTAAGGGTGCAACCCTCATAGCTACCCCTGCAGATTAGATCTATTAATACTACAAGTCATCCGTCGTCTCTTCTCATTTAAGAGTATTTCTGTATGCGTGAATTATGTTACCTATTATGATGTGAGTAAGTTGTGTGACGACGTGCTCGGCCTGATCTTCCTTCACTGAATCACAGGATGCATCTGCTACGCGACGGCCAACCAAACGTAACTCTGCAGCATTTGTTTCTCACTTCATGAATTCAAATCAGTCCAAAAGGGGGTTAACTTTCGGTTTTCCTACTTAATACTTGTCTTAAACAAATAGGCAATTATCTACAGTATAGTCATTCTATCCTGATAATGTCATTCTCTTTTTTGAAAATACACTGCTTGTAGGAAAGACTGGCTTCATAGTCTTCCCACAAATCTTTTCGTTGCCAACATTTCTTGAAGTAAGGAGACGAAACGGTAGAAAAAAAGTTCGTAAAACAAGCTAAAAAAAGGGGTCCCAGTATTGATTGCTATTTCTTGCCTTATTTGAAGCCTAGATATCACCTTAATATTCATCAGTTCCATCTTACGAAAGGCAACGCAGTGATTGGAATAGGATCAATAAGGTTGATACGAATCAAGGAACATACTTCAAATTCCAGTCAATATATTGCTACCGCCCTACTTGAGTAATTGGCCGAAGTGCCAGCTTGTTTACTGTTAAATATCAGTGATATGGCTTGACTATATTTATTTGAAGAGATATTCGAGCAATCGCGTCATCTGCTATTCTATACAACGGTCTTCTAACTCCTTAAATGCTGACGAATACAGGATTATGCCTAACCACGCCGTATGTTGGACGAAGTACTCACTGCATTGAAGTACAACAGAAACAAGTACAGGGTGTACTTACGCATATCGCCAGATGCCTTTGAACCGTCCCTCGTCTCGCCTAACAGCGACTTAGCCTTCGTCTTCTCGGCAGCAGAACGCTCATTCAGCTTCGATTTCACTGAGCATTTTAAAACAGCCTACGATTGAATAGGATCACACCGATAGAAATGTTTTACCGAGAACTGGGTTAAGTCCACAGGCATTATACACACTGAGAATAAACAGTTCGGCATTGGCAAAGTAAAGTGGAGCATCAAAACGAAAGACCTTTATTCCTGAAATATGCTCTGCAATTTAGGTGAAGACGAAACTACCACCAAAGCTTCGACTAAGCTTTTTTGGGCAATATTTTTGTGTAACTACTATTTTAAGCCGGTCATATGAGGTCCTGAACTTTCAGGCCTATTTTTAAAGAAAAACATCCACCAGGGATTTCTTCTGCACTTCGGTAATGTCCCAACCCTTTAAAATCAGATGTTCCAGGTATTCGACCCATACACGTACTATCCGCCCTGAAACATCTGATAGTTATGGTGATTAGTCAATGGAATGATTTAGAAGAAAAACAAACATACCACTGCGTTCGAAAGACAACGGACAAAAGAGCGAATGATATGCCAATGATCAGGCCATTGTTTACGTTTATTAAAATTACCGCGACAAGCGTAACGAGAAATATCATCTAAAAAAAATAAAACAGACGACTTAAAGAAACGATCCGCATGCTCGAGTGTTAACGGATGAATGGCTCGACAAGAAACACGCATTTTTGGCAAGCGGATATCGCAATATTCAAGTAGCTTTCGCGTATGTTAATTGTTTTTTTTTAAATTTTTACATTGTGTGACCGGACACCACATCTACTGTGTGTAGATCCCAACATTTCTCACGATCGATTTATACCCGTTAATCTATCATCCGCGATAATTCTGGACTTTTGCTTGTAGGTTCTCCGGTTGACTATTCTAGTTCTCTTACGGTTTGGATGGAACTCTTCGGAGCCAACTCTAACACCAATTTCCGCGCAGCGAGGTCGATGCAGTTTCTTTCGTGCATTGAGCGGTATCACTACCTATGCGCTGTTCAAGTCCCCACCCATAACTTATAACTACAGATTACTTTCAATGAAAACTAGCATTTGTTATTAATCATAAAGAATAGTTACTGAACGCATAATTATTCTTGAGATCTGCTAACTTTGTGATGAGATCCTTCAACTGAAAAGATCCGATGGAAAATTTCTGGCTACACCATTTTTTTGGAGTTTTCTTTAATGTTAGGAGTTTTTCTTAATCTTAGCCCTATATTTTATCTTCGGTTTTAACGTTCGTTTTAGTCAAGTATAACGCTTAACGCTTAGCGCTGCTGTTGCTGCATAATAGACTGCTTTAAGCGCCGCGTGAAAAAAATCATCCACTCACATGATCCGTCGCTTAGACAAAAGTAGCTTTAAAGTAGACCATTAGAGGTCCGATTAAAGTCGAAGTGGACGTGGTCAGCCCATATGGCCATAGTTTTCAAGACTATTCGCCTTCTCTCTTAGACCGGATTAGAATGATGGTTTCTTGAGTTTTGGCGATTCTGTTCTGGGATGACAAACTCTCCAATGTATATGTATTTAGATAGTTGGATGACCCGTCCTCACTGGTTGTGCGGACCCCAGCATAATTTCCATTTTTTTCAGAGATTTGTTGGTATAGCCATTGTGGTTCTCTGGAATCCTGAGGTCAGCCTGGCCAAAGCCTGCCCCCAAGTCATTACCACCACAGGCAGTCGCCTCCTGTAGATCAGAAAGAGATTTGCCACTATGCGACTTCAATACCAGGACGGTGGTGGATTCTGGTATTGGTTTACTGTTAGCTAAGCTTCCTGATGGAAACGCCAGACTCCTCAGCTTGGGAGACCCTGCCAGGAGATGAATCCCTCGCTGTACATCGCAGCCGAACACCCATGAACACGTCCCTTCCACGATAAGGCGGTAAACTGCTGGGACGAATGTATGTATTTCTAATGCATATGTATATATATCCCATTTGCACACCAAGGAGAAAACTCAGCTACGATGAGGCAGTAAATCGCTACGATGTATGTCATTATATCTCTTCTGTCGTTAAAGGTGGCTACTACCCATAAACTCATTTCCTTTAACACTAGGCGTGCTTGTATTCACCCATATAATGTGAAGTGTTTCTACATGTTCCCTTCATTTTGAGCAACACCTTTCCCTCTCCTCCAACGCTTCTTCCTAGTGTTACTATTTTTTCTTCTAAAGTATCTTTGTATTATGCTACTACGCTGCCTGTGCGCATGTATTGGACTCATCATGGAGCTATACCTGTGGCAAGTTTAATTACCCAAACCTCGGATCCCTAGCAAACATGCACGTTGATCACATTTTTCTTCAAGTAATTTATCTGCATTTGACTTGTAATACGTGGAAAACTTTCTAATAGGAAGGCCTGATAACACCTACGAAATCCACAATACTTTCCCTGCAAAGGAACAATCCGCGGACGAGCTGAATGAAAAGATCTTTCATGGCAACGACAATTATCGATGCAAGAACGGCCTGAAAGTAGGTTTTTTTAATCCAATGTTTTTTCGATCTTTCCAAATCTCTCCCGTCCTAGTGTAGTATTGACGAATCGAATGGGCCCCAGCATAGTTTCCGTTTCAGAAATAATTTGCTCGCTTTATAGTAGAGAATATTCAATGGTCGTGTCAAATCCCCCTCAAGTCATCATCACAGGCATTCGCCCGCCTTTTGCGAATCGTTGAAAACTGACCACTCTGCGATAAGAAGGCACCGAAGGCGGTGATGATTGGCGGCGTAGTGTGTCTCTAGGTCAGTTTCCCGATGGAAATGTCAAACTTCTTCTCATCCCAAGAGACCGAACTGGAAGGAGAACCCTGGCTTGTTCACCGCATTTCGTTACCCACAGTCCTCTCAATACTTTCGCTGGACTTTCACCAAAAACATGGATGTTTTCTAGTACTACAGAGGCGAAGTTTTTGTTTCCCCACAAAAGAGATATTACTACGTGTTTCTTTTTTCGTTGAAATTTGGATTTTGATGAACGAAACGATTCAAACGACTCCCGCTATCAGGCCAAACAAGGAATATCAAAAAGAGCTGAAAATCAAGTGGTAGCGGCATTATCGCCATCTCCTTCCCCCTAGAACGTTTTTCAGACAGCAGAACCCATAAAGAAGGAATGGGCATAAAATTCCGCATGTTTTCGGACGGCGTTCTCAAGTCCCTTAATCACCACCGCGATAGAAAGTTTATCTCTAACTCCCAGCCGCACAAAAAATGTGGCTTGCGAGCAATTAGAGAATTAATAAACTCGAGAACAATAAGATTGTCTGTTAGTGATAAGGGGGAGAGTTCGTAGTTATTCCTCGCCAGCTGGATGTTGAGATAACAGAGCAACATCTTAGTGATACTACCCATCTAACGCCCATCCTCTGAAAAGGAATACAAAAGTCAATACCGAAAGCTAAACAATCAATGGGTCAGTGTGGCAAAGGCTGCAGGTTTAAAATCATCGGTTATTTCGTACCTTAAAATCAATAAACCAACATGTCCCGTCCTATACTTACTTATTGAAACACAAAAGTTGGTATCACCTGATGATCTTGCGTCAACCAATCCGTCATCATTTAAGGTTAGACCCATTATCAGCTGTGTAGACGGGCCAACGGATAGAATAACCTGGTTTTTAAGCCTAATGCTTACGCATTGCTCAACTATATTCCAGCTCACCTCACAAACACTCAAATGTTCCTAGAACGTCTACGTAATGCGTCTCCTAACAACGCGTACGTGTTGGAGTCCTTCGACATTACCGCACTGTACACCAACGTATCGAACGACTCCGCAATGCAAGCCACCTTCGAACTTTCTTGTTGAACATGGAGGGAGAATAAATATGCATGGCTTGTCTATTCAGCAGCTTATGGTTCTCCTAAAAGGCTGCCTAAACTGCTCGATTTTCAGATGGTCTGCGAACTATTACGCACAAATTCGAGGGCTGGCAATGGGACAGAGGTTGGCACCAACTCTCGCCATTGCGTTCATGTCTAAAATAGAAGCCGCGGTTATCGATCTCCGGCCGCTACTCTACTGCAGATAGATAGATGATTGTTTTGTCATCTCTCTCTACTCAGGAGGAAATGGACAAATGCTTTGAATTATTGAATGAGCAGTCTGAGTACATTAAAGTTCACACGGGAGAAACCGAGAAAGAGACTGGCTTCCGTTTTTAAACGTCCAGATCAAGCCTATCAAGTGAGCGGTTACCTGACAAAGTGGTACCGAAAAGCCAAGTAACAAGAAAGCATCCTCGTTCACTTTCCTCTCTTCCCACCCTTCACACACAAAGAGGGCGCTTGTGAGAAACATGTTTCGAAACAGCCACCTCTGTGTGCACAACCAGGGAACTAAAGGAAGAATCGCGCGACTTGGCTCGGCAAATAGCCATCTCCAGTGGCTACGAAATTGTAACCCCACGAGATAAGTTTAGAAGGAGAGCGACGCTCCAAAATGAAAGGTTTGGCCGAAACAAAGCCCCTTTTATCTTGCCCTTCATTAGTGATGAAATAATTGTAGCGATGATGCGATGCTTAAGAAGGGCAGATTTAGAAGAATCGGTAGCGATAGTTGAAATACTACCGGATAATCTACGTCGTGAGTTAGTTCGTAACCGCCTGTGTGACAGTCTATGTGAAACACAAAACTGCGTAATCCGCCGTTATGTCAGGGACGGTGACTGCATGAGTCCATGTACGATATACCTGATCTCTTGTGGTATTTGCGGAAACGAATATATTGGCGAAACGGGCGGACCTTTATGTATCTGGCTAAAAGAACATCTAGATGGAAAACGAAAAGCAAAACAAGGCACGCCACTAGGGACGAATAGGATACAAAAGCACAGCGGAGACGATTTTGATGTAAAAGTCGCTATCCTCGCACGGGACCCTAAGCGTAAACTACTCGAGGCTTTTTGGATAAATGCCAAAAATCCTACAATGAATAGCAGGGAGGAATGCAACGAGATCACGCGTGATCTCGCCCCGTACCCTCGTATCGGCAGTTGATCTGGAGAGGTGCAGTCGTCAGCCATATGCGACGCTGATCAGCGGCTCTTCCTCAATAGAAGGCACGTGAAAACGGTGGGTTTTCGAGAAGCCGTAGATCTTGTAATTATCGTGCAGATTTTCGTCTCCCTGTTTGTGCTGTTAAAGCGTTTGACCTAGTAAGTTGCGTATTAGTGTACCCTTCCAGGCTCTGAAGGCGATTCTGCCGAAACGTCAGCTACGAGTGTGTTATTGTGTGGAAGTAAACGTATGCTGTTTAACAACCTCGCGATTTCTGAGAGAGAAAACGACGAAAACGGTTCAGCTTTTTGGGACGGCAGATGGTGATGTTCCACAGTGAATCTTTGCCGTTTGTTGTTGCTACATCTACGTGAAAAACTATAAACATATGCAAATCGTCCTTATGAATTCCAAACCTTAAACCGAAAGAAATTTAAAGCGCAGAAAACAGTAAAGCTTCCATTGTCTTCTTTCTACCCTTTCTCATCCTATTTTTCATCTTTGACACTCCATTTTACTTTGCATCATTGAACTTCAGACTGTCACATCTCTCTTAATTGCAGCTTACCTTAGGTAAATGGTAGATGAATGACCCAGCACCGAAAACCACCCCAACCATGATACTGCAACAGACAACCGTCGACATCTGCAACAGTAAAACAGAATGCCACCTACAGTACAAGAGAGCACTACAGGAAGCATTATAGCCTCATCAGGGCAATAACACAGCTCAAAAAAGAGCAACATATGTTATTGAATAGTTCTCCACGAAGATCAATATGCAAACGCTCCACATAAGAACACAGCGTTTGCAACCGCGCACATTTAATTATGACTAAGTTTAACGGGTCCAAGCAAGAGAAAATGCGAACCTGGCTTTTCGTACCAAATTTCACCTGCATCATGGTTCGGCCGAGTGATGAACCACCAGCAAAGCAACCAAACAAGCAAGCTATCGAATTCATTGCGCCGAGGGCAAACCATTCCTTAAACTGATCGCATCCACACTACATTTGCCTAATGTTAGTCTTCGATCAGAAATTATGAACACACTTTATTAAATTGCTACCGAGATTTATATTCGCTTTATAATAACACAAAGTTCATTACTATGTGTTGGAACAAAATGTCATCCACTATTAGTAGTCGTTGATTTTATTATAATGTGGCTGAACTTCACACAATAGCCTGACGTGAAAAATTGCTGCAGGCAGTGAATAAAAAGTTAACATTGTAACTTCAACTACAGCCTCAGCTTAACTGGGTTCAATGCCGATTTGTGCTACCTAGATCAATGCCGTGGATAGGTGATTGCTGAAAGCATTGGTAGATAGAAAATTAGCTGACAGAAAGGGCGAAACGAAGGACTCGCATGGTGTGGTGATGAACGTGTTAGCCTCCGGAAAAGGTAGTAGCGTGTTCCATCCCCACAGCATATATCTGTGATCCGGAGTTTTGTAAACATCTCACCATCACTGTGGTTGAATTTCACATAATACCCTACCGTTTGACAGATGCGGATACTGAGGGGGCACGTGTGGCGCAGTGGTTGGAGACGCCCTGCGACACACACGTGGAATCGATTCCCGTGCTCATGGCCCACCAAGCGTTCCATCCCTCCGGAGTCGGCAAATTGGTAGGAGGATAGCAGCACTGTCTCGACATCGGTAGGCCACCGCGAGTCATTGTAAAGGCCAGATATGCATTCAATCACCTCTAAACGATGTTTAATGAAGTCGAATGCATGACGCATCTTTCGGAGATTGATCAACGCCTACAGCTTTATCCTTTTATCCTCTACCCTACCGTGAAAAATTGTATTAGGCAGTAAATAAGAAGTTAACATTATTACTATTGTTCCATCTTTTACAACAGCACCGAAATAAATTTTCATGAACCACTGTCAACGATATGAAGCGTTACTTGCACAGTAATGACTGTTAGGTGTACTACTGGCCCAGTAGACAAGCAATTCATCAGTGAAGACCGCTTATCTACCAGTAATGCAATATCGAATTATCCACAGAGGCCACTATTTCATTGGAGTTATTCAAAGATGGAAACATTGTAGTGGATCCATCCATCACAACTCATTACCTGATTTGCGTCTACCTCATAGTTTAGTTTCCTTGAAATGAGCTTCGCGAGAGCAATATGAATAACAAAAGAAATAATTGCAATAGTAATGGCATGCCAGACCAGTTCATCGACACGTGCAAGAGATGGCATTCGTGGAGGCGGAAACCCGGACTCCACCTGAAAGCACCGGCACGGAAATCATGTGCAGTATTTATGCGACTGTATAGTAGCATTGGAAAGCTGATGAGAATGATGAGCTTGAATGGAATGGTAGGTGCAACTGAACTGACTGGTGGTGTGCCTTCGTACGAAGTTACAAACAGTGCAACGATCGAATACGTACCTGACCAACGATGGGGACATCAATGTGTAAATGAGTACCATTAGCAAGAGAAACCATTATTATTGAGGACGTGATCTTCAATGGCCAATCAAGATGGTGACGTTAGAAAGAAAAAATCCTACTCTTGCTTATTTGCTTCTTGTTAAAAAACAGTACTACATACCAGCACGAATTCCATTGGAAACTTCAAATTTGTCCAGTTTTTAAGAATGGGGTCTATGAAATAATTGGACAACAGCAATAGAAAAAATTGCTGTAACCGAAATCACGGCGCTTGGAATCTTGATCGTGTGCAATCTTTTAAAAAAACAGAGGTAGAACTGAAATTGAAAGTATTATTCCACCTTCTGGAAGCTCAGTAATATGCGCTGGCTGAATGGAAGTGATGCTGTGCTATATTGGACTAGCGGCTGTTCAGTTTTTTAAATTTATATATTACGAATTGTCATAGTTATTAACCATAATGTTGCTGAGATACTTGTAAAGCTCCGGAACGTTGGTGTTTGCGGTGGGGACTGAACACGCTATTACCCATTCCGGGAGCTAACGCGTTCACCACCGCACTATGCGAGTACTTCGTTCCACTTGTCTCTCAGCCACTGTGTTATATTTCATATAATGCCCTGCCATGCAAAAAAACTCGCATGGTGTGGTGATAAACGCGTTAGCTCCCGGAATGGGTAATAGCGTGTTCGGTCACCCACCGCGCACACCAGCGGGCCGGAATTTTGCAAAGATCTCAGCAATATTATAGTTCTTTTTCATATAATATCTTGCCATTAAAAAAAAAGCAGAAGGCAGTAAGTAAAAATTGACGATATTGTCTTAGTTACCGTTCTATTAACCGGAGAAATACATCTCCTGTGATTGGTACCTATGATTATCACGGAGTTACATCCGCCCTGCCTCCTGATTTCCAGTCCCCGTAGCATATGACACGCACGTTCACGGAGCGCAGTGCGCAGTGAGATCAACGCGTGCAGTCCGTTGTATCCCACTTCAAGAAATGATTATATCCCCGTTTTGTGTTTTTTACTTCCATAATTCGATTTTGCACCAACTATTCGCTGCTCTCTGTGTTTTCTTAGATATTCTACATATGCATCCGACATACACTTCTACACTTCTACTCCCTCTTCAACACTACATACGACATTGCGATGTGTCGAAACATCGATGGACATATCCAGGGCAGATATTTTAATACCCCAACCTCTCGCCACTCATTTAGTCAGTTGTTCAGTTTTGGATCCATTTCTGCGGCTTGTATTTCTGCAGTTCACATGGGAATAAAGCTGTGAAATCATTACATACCTTAATCAATCCAAAGGCTTCGCTTGTAGGTGGCACTCCATCAATGCCTGTCATCGACTTCAATTGAGATGTTAACACATGAACAGCTGCTCCAGATGTCAACCCTAAATTTTCAAAGAGATTTTCGAAGCTTCAAAACGCCAACTGAAGTGAGTAAATGCAGATGAGGAATATCTAGTATACACAGAACTTAGCAGTATTTGGAAGCAACGTCTCCAGGAGACATGTCACTAGCAAAGAACAGAGTATTTCTTGTCTTTTAACTTCTCCAGTCACTAATCTAGTAATGACAATAATTGCTGTTGTAAATCATATGAATACGAGAGTATGTAGCAGGCATATGAGCTGTGGTAGCTCGTAAAGCAATGTGCCTTCAATGCCAACAGCGGAGAGTGTCTATCTGAAGACTACGCAGTGAATACGAAACAAATTAAATAGAAAAAACAGTCTCAGATTTGCATCTAGCAGGCCATATTCGCTATAAGCGCAGCTTATCGTCTTACTGCGAGCTTCATCAGCTAAGTTTTTAACTTTCATTTGTCGTCAAGGCTCTTGCTTTCCCTTTCTCCCAGCTAGTCTTTTACTTCAACGTGCTATCATTAATCGCCTAATCTTCACTAGTGTAAAGCGCAGTCCTGCTTTTTAAGCTATGGAAGAAAAAAGACACTGCAGAATCGTAGAAAAGTGAGTGAGATCAAATAGACGAACACTCATTTGAAAAGTTGAAATGCCTTCTCAAAGAAGACCCGTGGCTGCCCCAACACATTTCCCATCTGACTGTTGCCACTATGACAGTTCATGTCTGAAGTCCCAAAAGACTCATGACAAAGCTTTTTCCAGATAGGGATGATAAAGGATGCGTGATCTATGTGGATTGATGCAGAGATTGAACACGTCTACTCGAGAGTGGAAAAAATTCGTGTTATTTAATTATTAAAAGAGCTATATGAACACCGTTTCAAAAATGGAGAGTAAATTGCCACCTGTTAATTTATCAATTAATACTAATTTAGCACTAATTTTACATGTTGCTTCCCAACGGTTTACCGCCTCATAGTGGCTGGGAGATGTTCCTGGGTGTCGGGCTAGGATGCACAGCGGGGGGATTCTGGGAGAGTCTCTCAAGCTGAAATTGAGTTTGGAGTTTCCATCAGGAAGCCTAGCTAAGAGTAAACCAATACCAGGATCCACCACCGTCCTGGTATTGAAGTCGCATGGTGGCAAATCTCCCTCTGATCCACAAGGGCTGCGGCTGCCTGTGGTGGTGAAGACCTGGGACAGGCCTTGGCCAGACTGACCTCGGGATGACTGACCTCGGGATTCTAGGGAACCACAATGGCTAAACCAACAAATCTCCGAAAAAGTGGAGATTATGCTGGAGCCCGCACAACCAATGAGGACGGGCCATCCAAGTATCAGAGTAAATAAGTTAACATATTGAGCCATTCGACAGAACGCCTTCGGGAAGAGCGATCACATGTAAATCAACTGATATTTCACTTTTTTTTCTTCTTATCCTTTGTACTTCGTTACAATGTTTAGTATGTGTTCAGGAATGAAAAAAAGAGAGCTTTAGAGCTTCATCCTTTATCCTTATTTCAATTTTCAGAACAACACGTGTAACTGCGAACCATCGACATGTATAATCTAAGCTACTCAATCAGAGATAGTTCGCACCAATCTACCATATGTTGTCAATCAAGAACTTAAAGCAAACATTAGATCTACGTGAATTCTCAAACAAACCTTGAACAAGGTGATCTGAAAGCCATACCGCTAGAATACCGGCGTTTAGAAGACCGAAGAAAATCTGTAAGTATTGGTTTAACTCTCGTCCTATGAAAGCAGCAAATTCCTCTATTTATACCTGCCAAAGACCGATAAGAAGTGTTACCGATGTCGCGACGTCAACAGCTTTTTCAGGTGACACCGTTGAAGCGGTTGTCTTACAACATATTGAAGTAACGCCCGTGATGTTCGATGCAGCTAAATAATACTGGCAGTTGTTCGTTTACTTGCTGATTGACTAAAAAGCCTTGACATCCCTCTCAGATTGTTTTCACAGATAGGCTGATTTGCTAGATGTTAGTTCTTGGTGAAACACGGTTCTTCTCATGGAATCTCCGTGCAGCTCGACCATTCTCATCCGCTATTACTATTTAGACAACATTTTGAGGCGATCTAATCCTTTTCTTTACGACAACACTTTAAGCTTTTCACTTTTGCATCTTTATTTGAATACTTGGATGGTCTCTGTCTACGAATCGTGTGTAATCGTGCACGCTGCAGCACTGTATTCATTGACTAGTACTTCGCTGGCTGATCATGATTTCTCTCAAAGGAAAGCCGTTCTCACCAGTTTGTCGGAACGAGGAATACTTTTGTTATCCTAATGGCCGTGAATCTTGGCATTGCTTTACCCTTTGCTGTATTTCAAGATGGTGATGTCGAGTCTTTTCTTATGCTGAGAAAAGATGCTGGGGATGGATTCGCACACTATGCCACACTGCAGAATGACACCCAGGAACATTCGTGTTCCTTTTCACATTCCCAAGATATGGCAAATCATTGGAGGTCATTTCCTTGTTGGAAAGATAAGCTACGTAACTTACGTGCAACACAGTCTTAAACACTCACTTTGGGTCTCCTTGTCGACTCCAAACTCTTCTACAACACTACCAAGCATGAGTGCGACGATTGCAAAACACCCTGTAAGTTTGGCTACGTCACTAAATGTTTAACTTTTATTCACTGCCTGTTTTTATTCATGGTAAAATATTATGTGAAATACAACCACAAAGATGCCGTGATATAATCAAAACTCGAAACCTCAAATCGGCTTCGAACCCGGGGTTACCATTTTCATAGGCTCACGTGCCTTCTCGTTGACTGATGATTGTTGACAGCACCGATGGTGTTAAAAAATAGCCGAGGGAAAGGCAAAACAAGAGGCTCGGTTGATGTAGTGGATAGCCCGTGATCCAACGGAAAAGGTTTTCGCGGATTTCGGAGCCATCTGGTGGTCAGAGTTTTGATCTCATCTCAACATCCTTGTACCGTACTGAAGGTTTTGGCGCACTTGATTTTTTACAAGCGGCTTTAAGAAAATACCTGGCGATGTATGCTTTGAGGTACCAAAGATAGTATAAATAATTGGACCAAAAATAGTAGTAATTAATCCATAAATAGGTGGAACACCTACTAAATATCCATATGCGAGGGCTGGAATGGAATTATCCTGTGATATAAGATGCTTAGAAAATTAAAGCTAATGTTACACTTGTTTTTCCAACCCTACCTTGCGCTCCAGGCATTACTATGTCATAAAACCCGCTTAGCGCACATCTCATAGACGTAAAACGATTCCTACCTTGAGGAAGGGACATAATAGACAACATCATCCCTCCAATGATATCGGCTCGCAAGTCCTCTTTCCAGTTGTACACAGGTAACCACTTCGTGATTGGCACCCGACCCATCCAAAAAATGGGCCCAGTCGCTTATCCGCCACTTCAGCACCTGCAGCTATGCTACTAAAAATGTGCGCTTTGATCGGAGAACTGTAAGCGAAAATTAACTGTTTCATGAAATTGGAACACAGCAGCGGTATGACATGTAGAGTAGATATGTGACTTAAGAACGGACAAATCATTAGATCGTCAGACACTGTTCAGCCCGAATTTCTCAACACTGATGTGAGGTCATCTACAATTTTCCATGCTTTAATATGATTCTTTTAGAAAATTTCACAACGTCAACACCATTAGACATTGAAGAATATGACGCTTCAGACACCCTTTGTGTAAAACATTCCCTTCGTCATTTCATACCATTTCCATCTGGGCATATCAAAGTGCACTTCTAGGTTAGTTCTACTCAAAAATCATTTATAAATACGGTGTTAACTACAGATGAATTCGAACCATTTCTACTTTTCGGTTCGCACTTTCTGACAGGAGCGCTGACAATTTTCACCCTGCTGAACTAAGATGGCTTTTCAAAAGACTGAGTATAGAACACATTGCAGGAAGAGAGATCCCACTTGCATCGTTTTGAGAAGAAAATGAGGAATCTTCTTGCGCTGCTTTCTCTAGTACTACACAGATCCATATGCATGCTACAGAATACTGACAGTCTGCAGTGGGCACATAACCGTTGATTAAACCTATCGGTTTGAGTAAACTAGACCCTCTATTTCTCTGGAGTCGTCAAATTAGCACCAGACCGTTTTGCGGAAAAAATAGCACTTGTAGATACTTTCTATAGGCATTACTTTGTGGACACAAACCATGGAAGTTATTTTGTAGATCTGATGTGGGATTGAATCACCTTTACGATGATTGGTGGGTTTATGCGCGTGGAGCATTCATGAGGGTTTGTTTGACACAAAACTCTTTATCTTTTATTCTTCACAACAGATTTGAACCCTATTTTTTTTAGACACTAGCTCCCATTTTAAGTGTTTCTATTATTTTCTATGCATGTCTTCCATTTTTATTCGAACAAGTAATTAGCCGCTGCATTGATTATTTCAACTAAAAATCCCATCACAGAGAACTCAAATGGCCGGCGCTGGCTAGGAACATCATGTAGAAGGCACGTAGAAGACAAAAATCCGACCTTACGAGGCTTCGCTATCACCTCTCAACTAAGAGGCTTCGATCGTCTACAGAACTCTTCCAATAAACACACCTATCGATCTCCCCTACTAGCAACATCGCTCCCAATCTTAACACCAATGAAGTTCAACATGAAGACAGCTTGTACTGGTGGTGAGCTAATTTTGGAAGGGTTTTTTATAAAGGTTACTTTTTATAGTGATTCATTACAGTTATTGTTAAACTAAAATCATGTTAAGAGCAGCGTGCAGTGCAGTGGTTAAAGATGTTCTGCAATGCATACTGCACGGTCGCTGTTTAATTCCGCACCATGGGCTCACCAATCCCTTTTTACGTTTTTTTACTACATTATTATTTTTTATCACATTACTATTTGTTATTATTAAAAATTGCGTTTTTTATTGTTATGTTTTTTTCTTAGTCGTCGGATATAACAACTTTAAATTACGCTTGGCAATATGCAGAATAGCTGATCGCTCTAGAAAGAGCATGTCTGAAGAGTTTGGAATGAATGATGATGATTTCATGACAACTAGTGTACGATGCACTCAGTCGATAGTCATCACTAGCACTTTGGAGGTAACTGTCAGCCATAACCAGGTTGTGATGTGATACAACATTGTCATAACTGTACCTGCTTAAAATGCCAGTGCAACTTCCTCCCCCAGTGTTAAATCCACTCTACGATACCCATAGTGCTTATCAAAGAGCTCCTGAAAAGAAAGGTTTGACTGACGATTTCTTCAAGAACTTAAGCATTACCTGCAAAACTCTGGACCGCAGGTGTCTATGGTGGGAAACGAACGCGCTATTGTCCTTTCCGGGGAGTAGAGCGTTCACCACCACACTATGCGGGTCCTTCGTTTCGCCTGTCTCTCAGCTAGTTCTATCGATCAGCGCCATCAGCAATCACCCGTCAACGGGATTGATCTGAGGAGCCCACATCGGTATTGAACCCCAGTTAAGCTGATGCTGTAGTTGAAATCACAATGTTTTACCTTTTATTTTCTACCTACTACAATTTTCATGGTAGGGTACTAAGCGAAATACAAATTTTTCTTTTTTCTTTTTGTATTTCGCTTAGTACTCTGTCATGAAAATTGTAGTGAGCAGAAAAATAAAGGCAAAACATTGTGATTTCAAGCATTATCATCGTAATGTTTGGGTGAAATTCCCCTTCTGTCTAATTCCTCTTTCGTGTTGTTTTCCAAATTCATTGATTGCCCAAGTACACAGTACGAGGTGGTTTCAGTAGTCAGAGAGCCACCCAGTTCAATTTGTTCGCCTTCGCATCATAGGTTTTTCATGAACTGGGTCTTTTTTCGATTTATGGGTAGTCTGACCGCCGCTTCGTTGGGCTCACTGATCACGAATGTTTGATAGGAATTTTCCCGTCAATACGTATGCCTTTCTCATCCCAATCGAGTGACTTCATTACCTACTCCAATGCGGCACTAAACGGCCTTGACGATATTGTGTCGCCCTGTCGAATCACTTTTCCTATGGGTGTGGTAAAAGGTCGACGGAAAAGCTGTATTTTCCTAGTGCACTTCCGATGACAGTTAGGCAGAGTTCATGTGTAGGACGGATCTCCACTTTTTGGTCGACGAATGCTGATAGGATTGCATTCGTTTCGACACTGTCAAACGCTCTTTCATAGTCGACAAAGATCTTTTGCAAGATGATCGCATGGAACTTGATAGAATCTGTAGCTTTAAGAAGGGCTTGAGGATCAGTGTCTCAGGAGATTGTTCTGGCATTATACTATATAATTACATATATAATATATAATATATAATATATAATATATAATATATAATATACAATATATAATATATAATATATAATATATGATATACTACTCGCCATGAAGACTGCTTCTCATTCTGCACTATTATAATATATAATATATAATATATAGTATATAATATATAATATATAATATATAATATATAATATATAATATATAATATATAATATATAATATATAACATACTGCACGTGTTTGCCAGATCCGGTTCCAGTGACGTCCTCCGTGACCCTGAGATTTTTTCCCTTCTCACCGCTCGCCTCACCGCTTGACGTCATAGAGGGAGCACCCAGTTTGCGAGGTACAGAGGCTGCGCTATTGCTGTTTGAGCGCAGTTTGATCCTCCCTGGAGGCCTGACTTAACCTTGCAAGAGCGGATCCGAGGCAAGTGTCAGAAGATGCATTTAGCCTCTGTAATCAGAAAACCACCCCATTCGATTTCCCTTGCCTTCGCACCATGGGTTGGTTCCTCACGAACTAAGTCTTCGTAATCGAGCGACTTCATTATCCACTGCAATGCAATAGTAAACAACTTTGGCGATACTGTATCGATTTGTTGAATCCTTTTTCCTGCAGGTATGGCAAGAGATCGACCTATGGAAAAGCTGTATTTCTGTGCCACAGTTCTGATAACAGATCAACTATTCCCTTGTATATAACAGATTCACTCCCTTCGTTAGAATAAATAGGAAGCAATTAATACTCCCAAAGAATGCTACAACCTATTCTCCGGTTTCGATGTGGTTCATGCAGAAGAACCCTGAGTACATTCTGATTGTTTAACTAGTCGTACCACATCCGATCTTCGATATGCGCGAAGGAATAATCTTCGTGAACAGTTTGTACAGTATAATCAAGAAGCAAATTGGACCGCACGGTAGTTGCGAAGATCTTTTGGTCACCCATCTTGGGCACAATGACCATGCGCGAAGCTATTTCCTACTGGTTTGAGATTTTCTCCTTCTCAAGGTAAGATGTCATATGCATTGCAAGAAATACATGTAGTTTGTGAACTCTAACTCGAAGAACATTTCATAAAACACTGCATTTCTTCATGCTTTATATCGCAACTTGAACTTCGGGGTAGAATCTGAGCGGTTTTTCTCTAGCGGGAATTTCGGTATCGTGTCTGGTACACTGACTGTGGAACGTAAAAGGCTGGTACCATCCGAACGGTTTTACCTCCTCATCGTGGCTGGAAAGTGTTCCTGGAAAGTGTCGGGCTGCGATTACAGCGGGGGAGATTCGTCCACCTGGCAGGATCTCCCTAAGCTGAGAAGGGTCCGGCGCTTCCATCAGGAAGCCCAGCTGAGAGTAAACTAACACCAGGCTTTATCACCGTGCTGGTATCAAACTAGTCGCATATTGGCAATTTTTCCTCTGATCCACAAGGACGGCGGCTGACTATGGTGGTGACAACTTGAGGCAGACTTCGGCCTGGCTGACCTCGGGACGACAGGGAAGCACAATGGCTAAACTAGCAAAACTCCGAAAAAAATGTAGATTATGCTGAAGCCCGCACAACCAGTGAGGACGGGCTACCCAAGTATCCAAGTAATTAAGTAAAAAAACTAAAATGGAAGTTTACCGTTATCAATTCCATGCCATTGCGTGATTTGGTGGTAGTGCATCTCCGTTTGTCAGAGTGGACAGCGGAACATTATAGTCGCAAAGATCCCGACAGCACCTTCGGACTAATTGGTTTTTGAGCCTTTCCCAATAACAGTTTCCGTCTATATTAACGCAAATCTTCCTACTAAGATCTTGTACAGCTGGTATTTATTCCGTCTTAGGTATGTTGCGTTAGAATCGAAATTCAGAATCTTTCCCTTTTCCAGCAAGCCCTTACTGAAAACGGAGATAAGCTCTGGACTTTTTGTTCGCTGAACTGAGGCGAGTTAGGCGTAAGTTTTAAGTTTTTTGAAAAGCATCGTGTATCCCTCGATCTGTTCATTATTTATCTGTCAGTCATATGGGAGGAGGATTTCATTGATAGTATCCTCGCCATAGCCGACTTGCTCTCTTTCTCTTGGTCGAAGACAGGGAGTTTTTTTCCAGTTTATGACTGAATCGAGTTTTTCGCCAAAGGGTTGTCAGATCCTGTCTAGAATCCAGGCACCATTGAAGTGTCAAAGAGGAACCACTTTCTGTTCGTGAAAATATGGTCGATCTAAGCTTGAGTCGTGCCATTAGGGAGACTGCCACGTCCATCGGCGATTTTCTCTCGTGTCTAAAAATGAATTCCCATGGAAGAGATGTGGTGTAGACAGAAATCCTAGAAGATAGTTTCGACGGTTTCCACTCTACTTCCGACTTTCTGCTGCAAGTTTACCTTTCTTGCCATCATTTTTTGTTGGCCTTTCCTAATCTGGCATTGCAGTCTCCAACACGGACTTTGTTGAAGAGGGTTTCCATTGCTGATCACTTCCTCCAACTGGATGTAGAAAGCATTCAGTTCGCTTTCAACGGCTGTACAAGTTGTTGAGTAGCAGCAATTGATAATACGAATTTTTTTCGATGTGGATGTTGAAAAGGAAGAACGGCAAAGCGAGGTGATAAGATATCGTGAGAGGTTACATGAGGAAGACCAAGTTTACGACGAACTCAACGCCTCGGACATTTCGTAACGGAAATTTCACCACACGAGTAACAAGGCTTTCGTCAGCTAGTTGGCATTTATCAGTCTTTTTGCTTTTCGTCCTTTGCAGGGCTACCACGTACAACTTTCATATCACCAGAGATCTCAGGAAGAGCGAAAGACCAGAGACAGAAAAGGTTGCTGCGGTGTTACAAGAGTAGAGCAAGAAGCAGTTACCATGGTATGTCGTGAGCGCGTTCATTTTGTCCATCTCTAATGATGTCCTCTGTAATTCACGATTTGGCCGCCTTTCACCTGCTGTTGCACCGTCCAACTTGGTACACAGTGGTCCACAGTGTGCAGGTAGCTGAGGCCAGAGTTTTGTTGGTTTGGCCAATGCGGTTCCATGGAGTCTCGAGGTCAGCCTGGCCGAAGCCTTCCTCAGGTCGTCACCACCACAGAGAGTCGCCGGCACATGTGGCTTACAGGAACTTGCGAAAAAACTTTAGACCCCCAACGGTGTGATGCCCTGGCATTGGATTACTCCTATCTCGGCTTCTGGATGGTAATGACGGACTTTTCTCAGCTCGTGAGATCTTGCTTAGGGCATAAACTCCCCGCTTTATATCGCACTCCAACAACCAATAGGACCTTCCAGCCACGATGAAGCGGTAGACCTTTTTGAAGTAAAAAGCAACATTGCGGAAACTAAACCTATATTTGTTGTGTACTGAAGTGATTGCAAGTTTTATGTAGACTGTAGATACTGAAATCCACAGACGTCATTCCACTTCCAGCGGTCTCCGAAATTCCTCCTTTCTTTCTCATGGATGAAGAGCGCCTCTAGCTCAGTGGTCGGAGGCGCCCTGCAATGCTCACGTGGAATCGATTCCCGCGCACATGGCCCACTAAGCCTTCCATCCTCCGGGGTCAGCAAATTAATACCAGACTTGTCTGGGAGGATAGCAGCATTGTTTCGATACATCGGTAGGGCACCACGAATCACTGTAGAGGCCAGATATGCATTCAGTCACTTCGAACGATGCTTAGTGGTTGAATGCATGGTGCATACCCAGGGATAGATCAACGCCGAGAGTTCTATGCTTTTAACCTTTATTCTGTTGGCTTTCATCCATAATTCATGGCAGTGCATGAGCTTCCATGATTCTTTGGGTGCGATTTAAAATTATTAAAATCTTTTCTTGGAAACATCCTAAATGGTGATGGAAAGTGGTTTTTCCGTATTAGTGCTCCCTAAGTGCCTTAAATGTGAATATGGTGTTCCACGATCGTTAACTAGGAGGCTCTCCAAATTATTCCTTAGGAACCTCCACAAATCCGTGAGAGATTACGTTATTATTTGCTTGAAAGCTGGTGTCAGTACACGGCTTAGGAGGAAAGTATTTTGAGTAGATTATAAACTTTTGTTGAATCGCCGTCAACAAAGTCTGTGAATTTGTTATTTTTTGAGGGCAGAAGAATTTCAAATAATAACAAACCTGGTCAAGTATTGCTTTTTTGAGTCACGTTGTCTGCTGCATAGACTTCCTTGTGCACCTTTTCTTTAGGGTGAATAATTCTGTAAGTGGAAGCTCTTGTTTATTAGAGGAACAAGAACTCGTTTGTGAAGTTCTACATCTGTAACATCTTACACCTTACTTAGCTTTTTGAACTTGATTGAGAATTTGAATCTTCCATGATTTCATTGAGGCGTAGCACTTTTATTTGCTCAGGTCGGTCTGAAAATCATTTCACCGTCAAATGCGTAAAAGAATATTTAACACTAATAATAAGACGAAGCAAGGAGAGTGGCGTAGTATTAGTGGTGTTGATCATTACAAAAATGCGCTAGGACAGCATACACTTTATGTCCTTGCGTGTTCGGTATATTTGCACCGGACATCCTTGAGATCAACTCACTCCCTTAAATCTACATGGAAACGCCATAGCACGGCCATCTTAGGATCTTAGGGTTCTAGGGAAAATGGGCTCGACCAGCATTTAACGACATTCAGAAAAAAATTGAAAATTCTCAAACAGCAGTCCAGTTCACATGCGAAAAGTTTGAAAAAACTTCGTGGGCGATGCATGTGAGGAAACGAATCGAAAGAACAGATGGGTTCTGCAGAATACGTATGTATACGTAGAAAGACGGGTCCTGTGAAGAGAACAAAATCAAAGAATTTAAACTTGTCCTGTCAACTACTATGAAGTCGAGAATGGAGCAACGACTGCACTGTGATAAAAGTTGTGAAATGATCGGTAAGCTATGTTCTCTGCAACGGTTGCACAGTGATATCTGTTCGATTTTGAACATAATTGGCGAATTAATGCATCGCTTACTAAGATGGTAGCACCGACGAAGCGATAAGAATGTGCCCTCTCTTCGATAACAAAAAAAGGAGTAAAACTCTCTACATTGATCAATCCCCTAGAGATTCGCCAAGCATTCGACTTCACCAAGACTTTAAAGGTGATTGAATGCATACTTGGCCTATACAATGACTCGCGGTGCCTTACCGTCATTGCTATTTTTCTCCCAGGTAGCTGACACCAAAAGGTTATAAGGCGTGGTGAACCTATGGCGCATGATCGAACACACGTGTATTGCGGACGCTTCTAGCCTACTGCGCTGCAGGGCGTCATCTCTGGTAAGCTGTTCTATAGATTTCGTTAAATTCGATAGGGCGATAAGCCTTTTCTGAAATTGGAGTTAAACCGTGAAGTGCTTACACAATCCCAAGACCAGCTTTCTATTAACCCCCTGCATTGATCGATAACTCACTGTTTTGTTTCTTAAGTGAGCAAACAAGGGTTTCGTAAAATAATATAGTAACACAAAATAATATAGGTACCTCGCGTTTAATCAATAAAGAAAAAATAGTTCCCAGGATCGACTTTCTATTAACCTCGGCATTGGAATATGAAAGCGTCGTTTTCTTGTTCAGCAATCGCGAGGTTGTTAAACAGCATACATTTACTTCCATACAAAAAACACAGTACAATACAACAGTAGCTGACGTTTCGGCAGTATCGCCTTCTTCAGAGCCTGGAAGGGTATACTGACATACAATTTACTAGGCCAAACGCTTCAATGACACTTACAAAAAGACGAAAAACTCTATGGTAATTACATGGTCAACAGCTTCTCGAAAAAAACTCACCGCTTTTTTTACGTGCCTTCCCATGAGGAAGATTAGAACAGCTGATTATGGTCGCATAAGGTTGATGACTGCACCATCCCACATCAGAAATTGATGCGAACATACGGGGTCAGGTCGCGTATGACCTCTGGGCATTCATCCCTGCTATTCATTGTAGGGTTTTTTGGCATTTATCCAAAAAGCCTCAAGAAGTTTTCGCGCTGGTGTTCTAGTCTCCTGCGCAAGGATATTGACTTTTACTTCAAAATCGTCCCCGCTGTGCTTTTGTATCCTATGCGTGCCTAGTGGGGGTACTTTGTCTTAGTTTTCGTTTGCCATCTAGGTGTTCTTTTATACGGATACACAAAGGCCTGCCCGTTTCGCCAATATATTCATCTCCGCAATTATTACACGAGATCAGGTATATCGTACCTGAACTCATGCAATCACCGTCCCTGCCGTAAGGGCAGATTACGCAATTTGTTGTTTCGCATAGACGGTCATACAGGCGGTTACGAACTAACTGACGACGTAGAGTAGCCGGTGGTATTTCAACTATCGCTACCGATTCCTCTAGACCTGCCCTTCTTAAGCATCGTTTAATCGCTACGCTTACTTCATCGCTAATAAAGGGCAGCATAAACGGGACTTTCTTTTTTTTGGCCAAGTGTTTCGATTGGGCGCGTCGCTCTCCTTCTAAACTTATCTCGTGGGGTTACTATTTCGTAGCCATTGGAGATGGCTATTTGCCGAGCCAAGTCGCGCGATTCTTCCTTTAGTTCCCCGGTTGTGCACACAGAGGTGGCTGTTCGAAACATGTTTCTCACAAGCGCCCTCTTTGTGTGTGAAGGGTGGGAAGAAAGGAAGTGAACGAGGATGTTCTTGTTACTTGGCTTTCGGTACCACTTTGTCAGGTAACCGCTACTTGATAGGCTTATCTGGACGTTTAAAAACGGAAGCCAGTCTTTTCTCGGTTTCTCCCGGGTGAACTTAATGTACTCAGACTGCTCGTTCAATAATTCAAAGCATTTGTCCATCTCCTCCTGCGTAGAGAAGATGACAAAACAATCATCTACATATCTGCAGTAGAGTAGTGGCCGGAGATCGAGAGCAGGGGCTTCTATCTTAGACATGAATACAATGGCAAGGCTTGGTGCCAGTCGCTGTCCCATAGCCAACCCCCTTATTTGCGCGAAATACTTCCCAGACCATCTGAAAATCGAGCAGTTTAGGCACTCCTTTAGGAGAGCCATTAGCTGCTGAATGGACAAGCCATGCATATTTATTCTTCCTTCATGTTTAACAAGAAGTTCGAAGATGGCTTGCATTGCGGAGTCATTCGATACGTTGGTGTACAACGCAGTAACGTCGAAGGACTCCATCACGTACGCGTTATTAGGAGACGCGTTACGTAGACGTTCTAGGAACATTTGGGTGTTTGTGAGGTGAGCTGGAATATGGTTAAGCAACTGGGTAAGTATTAGGCTTAAAAAACCAGGTTATTCTATCCGTTGGCCCGTCTACACAGCTGATGATGGGTCTAACCTTAAATGATGACGGATTGGTTGACGCAAGATCATCAGGTGATACCAACTTATGTGTTTTAATAAGTAGGTATAGGACGGGACATGTTGGTGTATCGATTTTAAAGTGCGAAATAACCGATGGTTTTAAAGCCTGCAGCCTTTGCCACACTGACCCATTGATTGTTTAGCTTTCGGTATTGACTTTTGTATTCCTTTTTCAGAGGATGGGCGATAGAGGGTAGCATCACTAAGATGTTCCTCTGTTATCTCAACATCCAGCTGGCGAGGAATAACTACGAACTCTCCCCCCTTATCACTAACAGACAATCTTATTCTTTTTGAGTTTATTAATTCTCTAATTTCTCGCATGCCACATTTTTTGTGCGGCTGTAAGGTTAGAGATAAACTTTCTATCGCGGTAGTGATTAAGGGTCTTGAGAACGCCGTCCGAAAAACATGCGGAATTTTATGTCAACTCCATCGTTAGGGTCCTGCTGTCTAAAAAACGTCTTTGGGAAAGGAGATGGTGGTAGTGACGCCGCCTCTTGATTTTTTATCTTTGTTTGATGTTTCTTGCTTGGCCTGATAGCGGAGTCGATCTTGAAGCTCATAAAGGTTACATGCTATCCTACGCAGGGTCGTTTTAGAAATGGGCTGTGATGGTGCAAAAGCTTGGGCCCAATTCTAATAGCGAGCGCGTACTCTCAGGTATTGTTATGCCCCCAATCACGGTGACCCTAGATTTTACTGGTGCATTATCAACCCTATTTTGACTATTATCAGAACCGTGAAAAATTTTTTTAAACGTCCAGATAAGCCTATCAAGTAGCGGTTACCTGACAAAGTGGTACCGAAAGCCAAGTAACAAGAACATCCTCGTTCACTTCCTTTCTTCCCACCTTCACACACAAAGAGGGCGCTTGTGAGAAACATGTTTCGAACAGCCACCTCTGTGTGCACAACCCGAGGGAACTAAAGGAAGAATCGCGCGACTTGGCTCGGCAAATAGCCATCTCCAATGGCTACGAAATAGTAACCCCACGAGATAAGTTTAGAAGGAGAGCGACGCGCCCAATCGAAACACTTGGCCAAAAAAAAGAAAGTCCCGTTTATGCTGCCCTTTATTAGCGATGAAGTAAGCGTAGCGATTAAACGATGCTTAAGAAGGGCAGGTCTAGAGGAATCGGTAGCGATAGTTGAAATACCACCGGCTACTCTACGTCGTCAGTTAGTTCGTAACCGCCTGTATGACCGTCTATGCGAAACAACAAATTGCGTAATCTGCCCTTACGGCAGGGGACGGTGATTGCATGAGTTCAGGTACGATATACCTGATCTCGTGTAATAATTGCGGAGATGAATATATTGGCGAAACGGGCAGGCCTTTGTGTATCCGTATAAAAAGAACACCTAGATGGCAAACGAAAACTAAGACAAAGTACCCCACTAGGCACGCATAGGATACAAAAGCACAGCGGGGACGATTTTGAAGTAAAAGTCAATATCCTTGCGCAGGAGACTAGAACACCAGCGCGAAAACTTCTTGAGGCTTTTTGGATAAATGCCAAAAAACCCTACAATGAATAGCAGGGATGAATGCCCAGAGGTCATACGCGACCTGACCCCGTATGTTCGCATCAATTTCTGATGTGGGATGGTGCAGTCATCAACCTTATGCGACCATAATCAGCTGTTCTAATCTTCCTCATGGGAAGGCACGTAAAAAAGCGGTGAGTTTTTTTCGAGAAGCTGTTGACCATGTAATTACCATAGAGTTTTTCGTCTTTTTGTAAGTGTCATTGAAGCGTTTGGCCTAGTAAATTGTATGTCAGTATACCCTTCCAGGCTCTGAAGAAGGCGATACTGCCGAAACGTCAGCTACTGTTGTATTGTACTGTGTTTTTTGTATGGAAGTAAATGTATGCTGTTTAACAACCTCGCGATTGCTGAACAAGAAAAAAGAAAAAATACTTACACAATTCTTTGCCATTCAAACTCAATGACTGAGTTGACTGCGATGGTGCTGAAAGCAGTCGTGGAGATTGCTTTGTTTCCTTAACTGGTTTCATCTTCGTCGTTGACTGACTCTAACAGCAGGCCTTATCTGCTTCAGCTCTCCAGTGGCTTTTTCTTCTTCTTTCTTCACATTTTTTTAATAAAGGTGTCAGTTCTTCCACCTTCGCCACCTCCTTCCGTACCATAATCTAAAAAATAAGCCGTACTCACCAAACTGGTTGCTTTGAATGTGAGAGTAAACAAGTTTCATATCATTTTGATAAGGTGGACGACCTCCTAGAAATGTTAGCTCGGTTCTAATGTGGTATATTTAATGATTTAATTACTTAACACGCATGTGACCTCAGCTAAATTCACGAGAGCTCCAAAACGGTAAAATTCGTCCACGATTTGAATACAAACAATACTTCACTTTTCAGCCATAAACGATATATCTTCGGTACCCTGGAAGACTAATGGCATTGAAAACATCACAAAGGTATAAAAGAGGTCCCCTAATTTGTTTAAAAGCCTATAAACTATTATTTGCTGCATTTTATTATACTTCCTGTCCAGACAACTCGCTCTGGGCATGTGGAAAGTATCCGACTATTTTGTACGGCAACCACGACGAAACTGACAATTGGAATTGGAAAAAGAGTCCATTACTAGACAAAAATTTGTCTTCGTATGCCCTGCAAATGTGAAAATGACGGTTTTTTTAAAGCACTACAATTTTTGGTAACTGGAAGACATTTTCAATATCATTGTATTTGAATAATCTCTTCTGCCGAGAACCTCGGTTTCGGCCTCGATCGACTACCAGTCGAAGATGGTAACGAAGAACGTGGTGATGTCGAAGATAATGCGCAGACCCCGATGCCTTCTTTTGAACACGTCAAAGAAGATGCAAGAATATTTGAAGTCAGTGATGAGTGGTTTACTATTGTAGTACCTTACGACATCTGGATTTTCGATCGCAATTATTCTTCTGTGAAACTAATAATCTTCTTTCAGTATGCACAACACAAAACCTTTTATGAAATGTTATGAATGATATATAGGAGCCACGGACCTCCCTCTTAGAGGGATCTTGTGTCGGTTAGTCGTGAGGCAATGCCGCGCGTCTCCGGGTAGTTGACAGGGGGATCAATCGCGGGATAAAAGCGACCTCATGCTTGACAGAGACGCAGGCAGATCCAGGTGGTGGACTTACTGTTTCTGCCGTGTCGATTTGGCACATACCTTCTGCATCTGCGAGGACGGACTAATGTATGTGTTCTTAGATGTGTTCTCGTTTTTATCCTACGAGTCATTTGAGACAAAAGCCTGCAATCAATCAATATATATATATATATATATATATATATATATATAAATATATATATTTGTATGTTCTCACGAATGCCCCTTCTTCAGCTGATGCGAGGTTGGCAAAAAATTTTCGTTGTTGTTGTTCTCCGATGGCTGATGTTTCTGCGATTTCGCCCTCCTCAAAGCCTAGACGTATTTTATGTAGTAATGACCTTATAATTCGGTGCAAAAAACCGTAGTATAAGTGAAAATTTAACATCAAACGAACGCTATATTGATCAAAAACTACTCACCGTGCAGATGCGGAATGGGACTACCTGTATTGTCACGTGGAGTGACGAGTAAAGCCAACCCAGGTCAAATATTCTGTTTGAAATAAGACGCCAAGTCACATGTGGTAGTGAGGCATTCCACTTTCCGGTTCATCTTTGGATCTTTGAAGTTTATCCGAAGCGCCGTTTCGGTTGGTAGCGCCACTGCGACACACACGTGAAATCGATCCCCCGCGCCCATAGCTCACCACGCTTTCCTTCCTTCCGGGGTCCGCAAATTGGTACCAGACTTGTCTGGGAGGATAGCAGCACTGGCTCGATACATCGGTAGGCCATCATGAGTCAATGTAAAGGCCAAATATGCGTTCAATTACCTCCAACGATACTTAATGAGGTCGGATGCATGACGCATCCCTCAGGGGATCGATCAACGCCGAGAGCTTTATTTATACTTTTATTCGACACACTTCAACAATCGTGCACATTGATGTTTTTGATTCCTGCGCTGGGATATGGGCGATCACCTCAAAACCATCACTATTGTGCTTTTCTGTCCTACATGTACCTAGAAGAGTGTTAATTTTTACTTTTTCATCTAGATGTTCTTTCATGCGGACACAGTGATCTACCCGTTTCCCCAATGTACTCTTCTTCGCATGCCTTACATTGGATCAAGCATATTGTAGTTGAACTCATGCAATACCCATCTCTCCCGTTAGGGACAAATTACACAATTCTCTGAGCTGCGCAAATGATTATAGAGGCTGTTGCCAACTAGTTGACGGCGTAGGGAGCGTATTGTGTTAGAGGCCACTAACTGCAGCAAAATTTTCAAGATCGCTTTTTTCCTAGGCACCTTTTAATAGCATAATTTATTTCATTTGATATGAAGGGTTGCTTGAAACGAATCTTGCCTGGTTTCGACGAACTATATTGGGGGGAACCCTACCCTTTGGTTTGACCAGAGTGGCTTGTGCTTCCTAGCCATTGGTAATATCCATTTTTCGAGCCAAATTTAACGATTCCTTCCTATCCTCTTCTTAAGTGCACACATTTTTACGCGTTCTGTACATGTTTTTCATGCGTGCTTTTTTCATGTGTGAAGAGTGAGAGGAAAGGTAGTGCACTATTACATTTTTGCTACTTGGTTTTCGAAGGTGGGCCGGACATGTAATGCGTATGAATGACAACCGATGGACAAGAGGCGTTAGTGCCTGGATTCCTCGGGATGTCAAACGTACTGCTGGAAGACCACCGACCCGATGGTCAAAGCTTCTCGCGAAGAGTCTAGAAGAAAGATATGATTGGGGCTCGACGAGTCCGACAGGGGAAAAAATGGAAGATTTACTGGCGCCTGCTCTAGTCACTCGACGATCAACGGGACTACAGGTGATACAGGTGTTTTCGACACCACTTTGTCATGTAGCCACTTTCTGAGAGCTCTATTTAAACGTTTAAGAATGGAAGCCAGTTCTCGGTTAGTTTTTCCCGTGTAAATTTTATATACTCTGACTGTCGGTTTAGCAATTCAAAGCACTCATCCATCTGTTCTTGTGTGGAGCAGACGATGAAGTAGTCGTCTATGTGTCGACAGTAGAGTATGGGTCGGAGCTCCAGAACCGGAGCGAGCTTTCACCTTGGACATAAAAGCAATGGCAAGGCCTAGGGCACCGCAAGTTACTGCACAGGCCAGATATGCATTCAGTCACCTCTAACAATGCTTAGTGAAGTCGAATAAACGGCGCACCGTAAGACTGATCAGCGCCAAACGCTTCGCTCTTCACCCTTTTATAGTGGCGAAATGCTAGCCTACCTCTAGCCAGTTCCCGAATATACGAATATGAATAATTTATAAAAAATCCTCGGTTCTGCACCCCGTTCTGAAATTTGTGGATCCACACCAAAACCGACTGTGGTTGAAGATCTAGTGGATATGATTGTATTACATTATCAGATCACTTCCCATTGATATCATTATAACTTTCATTCCCTTTTTTTGGTTCGCTTTCGTCAGATTCCTCTATAAGAAAAAATGAGGAGACGCTCGACGTTGTCTTTCGCACCTTGAATTCCTCCATTGTCACTTTCGCAACGAGAGATGAAGTCGAAATTGAAGTCGTCCTTAATTGAGTTGGCTCGAGGTCATAATATGCTATTTTTGACGAGCACAGTCCATTCAAAACAGTAAAAAAAAGGTAAGAAAAAAAGGTGGCTAATTACAAGGACGAGGATTGACGATAGTATCAACATAGAGTCGAGTATGAAAGAACAGGAGAAAACCGGACGAGACCGACCAAGGAATTCTAAAAAGAAGATAGGGTCATAAGAAAGCAGGGTCTTATATATGTCGCTTACGCGGATCTTCTCGAACTTTCCCCGGAAGTCATAGAACAATCGCTTTGGTTTCTTTTTTTGCTGAAAACTTTAGAAAATCCTGCTAATTTTCAAACATAATGAGTAATGATGCCCTTCAAGTAGTACGTGCCCGAATGCAGTTACACCTTATTGTAAGCGTATTTCGGTTCATACCAAAGAGTATCGATTGAAGTAAAAAACTATCGTAAAAAGACCTTCGACAAAAGACTGGTTTTTTTATTCAACCATGACAACGTTCGCCTTGAAACTTCGGTTTTCAAGCAAACTTAGAACAAAAATGACACTGGAAATGCACGAAAACAGAATACTAGAACAAGTCCCACATACACGTAATCTTAACTTCTCAAGTCCGCTGGTTAAATAAAGCTCTTGGCGTCCGCCAATCCCTAAGGGATACGCTATGCATGCGATTAAGCGTCGATGCATATCTGACCCTATGAGTTACGTGGGCCCTACCTATGTACAAAGTCAATGTTGCTATGTTCCGAGACAACTGTAGCGCTGAACCATGTGGAAAGCGTGAAAGGCTAACTCTAAACCAATGCGTGCTGAGTTATTTTTATATTGCGAAATTGTGGCTTTAATTGAACTTTTACGTCTATCTGTTCGTATTATTAGGTTGTTAAGGAATAAGTAAGCATGTTAAAATATTTACTGTTTCAATGTGTGTTTTACCACTAAAATATTTTTTTAACTTTACAATATTATATATCATTAAAAAATCTGGTCTTGTGCTCTTTCAAACCATGTTTTTTATATTCTGTCAAAATTTAAATTTTTCTTAACCAATTATGAGCTTTGCCATTTTAGATGTCAAAACGAATTTTCGTCCAATTTTCTTTCACGAGTTCAAACCCGGTCGAAGTGCAGCACAGATGGCTCGAAACATTAATGAGGTTTGGGGGTGAAGGTAGCGTTGTTGAATCAACAGTGCGAACATGGTTCCGGAATTTCCCGTCTAGTGATTTCGACTTCGAAGATAAGGAAGGTCGTGGAGGTCCCAATGAACTCTACGCCGACGGCAGTACTGGAAGCAAACACGCGAACAACTGTTTCAGAGCCTGCAGAACAGCTTGGCCTAAGCACAGGAGCAATTCCCACTCTTGTGAATCGCAAGACAAAGGAAAGACAAAAGAAGTCCACAACTGGGTGCCGCACGAATTAAAAAAAAATCGCCGTTTTGAACTGCTGTCTGCTCTTATTCTGCGCAGCAAAAACGACCCTTTTCTCTATTGAATTGTGACGTGCCACGACAAGTGGATTCTTTACGACAACCGCCGACGTTCAGCTCAATGGTTGGATTCCGATCAGATTCCACAGCACTTCCCAAAGCCGAAATTGTACGAAAAAAAGGTTATGGTGACTTGGTGGTCAGCAACCGGGCTAGTTCATCACAGCTTTTTGAATCCGGGCGAAACGATTACGGTAGAGAAGTATTGCCGACAAATCGATGAAATGCACCGCAAATTCCGCCATCAACGACATGTATTAGTAAGCAGAAATTAACCAATCCTTGTCCACGACAACGCGCGGCCTCACGTTACGGAACCAGCGCTAAAGCAGTTGAACGAGTCCATCATCCGCCGTATTCGTCAGACCTCTCGCCTACGGGCTATCACTTCTTCAAGCACCTTGACAACTTCCTGTGCGAGGGATGCTTCACCAACCACGATAACGCAAAAAAATGCCTTCAACGAATTCACCGCTTCTAGAACTCCAGACTTTTGTGCTACTGGAATGAATAAACTTGTTTCTCGTTAGCAAAAATAAGTAGATTCAAGTAGTTTTAATTTTACTAATAATGTTTTGTTTGAAGCAAGGTATGATATCTTAACGATGCAGTCAAAAAATGCTTATTTTTCTCTGAACTACATGATATCATAACATGCCCTTCTAAACGGGCACGTGGCGCAGCGGTTAGAAATCACTGTGATACACATGTGGCCGATGGTTCGATCCATACACTCGAAGCCTCAGCAGAAAGCCTTTCACATCTCCTTGGTCGGTAAGTTGGTAACAGTCTTCCTTGAAAGTGAGAATAAAAGCACTCACTTGACGCATTAGTGAGCCACATTGTATTGGCGAGAAAAGCATTCGATTACCTTCGAGATGATTTACGAAGCTGAATGCGTGCCGCTTCCTCAGAAATTGATCAACTCCGACGAACCTTTCACCCATATTCTTTCTATTGTGGTAGAAGCTTCACTTCATATTGCTGTGCTGATATCGTTGCCTTTATGACAATTTGTGTTCAACTTTTTGAACGAAAATTTCAAAAAAAAACCGGGGCTAATTTTTTGCGTTAATACGAACATCGATGTAAGGCGAAGTAACTGTCTCACAATATCTGTTTAAATTATCCGATTAAATTTTGTTAGGAACTCATTAATTCACATGTGAGCGGTACGACGATGATTTTATCACGATGTCACGTGACAAAGAAGGTTTTGAGAAGAGATGGGTCAGGGAGAACCGGATGCCACCGATCACCACCAGTTGGAGATCTCGAAGCACCGCGAAAATTTCATGATCGGGTGGTAGATCTTTGTGAAACATGATTAGTATCAGTACTTCACTTGACTAAAACAGTCACCGAGATTGCGGACTGCATTCTGGCCTACGGCAAAAAGTGGAGGCTCTAACCGAAGGTATCTATTTTGAAGACTGTTCTCTACGTGCAACAGAATAGTCTCTATATCTTGCCTGTAATTGTACCGTATTTACTGTGCAAAAAGTCTAACACTATGGTTGGATGGAGACTATTAGAACGAGGAAGAGAATAGCCTTCTATATCTAGAAAAGTAATTTGCATTATCTCCCAACGGGATACATCGCCTCGTGGCTGGGAGGTGTTCCTGGGCGTCGGGCTCTGATGCACAGAGGGGAATTCATCCCCCTGGCAGGATCTTCCAAGCTGAGAAGGAGTCTGGCGTTTCTATCAGGAAGCCTACTTAAGTAAACCAATAACACGGTCCGCCACCGTCTTGATATCAAAGTCGCATGCTGACAAATCTCTCTGTGATCCACAAGGGATGCGACTACCTGTGGTAGTGAAGACCTGGGGCAGACTTTGGCCAGCCTGACCTCGGGATACCAGATAACCACAATGGCTTAACCAGCAGACCTCCGAGAAGTAGAGATTATGCTGAGGCGCGCACAACTAGTGTGGATGGGCCGTTCAAGTATCAAGCAGGTAATTTGCATTAAAAGTATTAAAGGTAGATAACGATGAGTTTTGCCAGCTCAAAAGATTGAGCTATTCATTGCAAGTTTTTTAGATCGAGTCAAAATTATTGTAAGAAATTTTTTGACAACCGATTTTAATTTAACCGGACAAAGAATCAATTTTGACCGATAATAAATATTTCACTGCCACACGCGCCCTTACTTATAAGCTTACAATATGTTGTTATAGGATCGTAAAGCGTAGTGGTTTGAGGTGTCTTGAAATACATATGGATTTGATCCCGCTCCACGGCCTATCAGTACTTCCATTTCTTTGGGGTCGGCAAATTAGTATTAGACCTGCCTGGGAGGATATCAGCACTGACTCGATACATCGGTAGACAACGGCGAGTCATTTCATAGGTCAGATATGCATTCGATTACATCTAACGATGCTAATGCATGACCGAGGGCTTCATCTTTTTACTTTGTCATAAAAAAAAACTGTTGTGGCTAAATTTTCTACGCTGTATCCTTCTTCTGATTCGCAATAATTCAGAGCGGATGTCAACAGTAGTCATTCTACTTGATATGTGAGTGTTTCTAATAGCATCGAGTTGAATCGAGTGGGGTTGAACATGGCAAGAATCCTTTTTTTAACATCCTCGAATAAGCTTATTAATAATATAAAACGTATGGCAGATAGGTTTATGCGGAAACGCATGTGATCAGTACTGATTGGTCGAAGGGGCTAATTACCTCGAACCAGTGTTCGAGAAAATGTGGCACACACAGAGCTGCAGGACTTTGAAGAGTTCACGTAAGAAACAATACCACGAGCGATACATTCAACACCCCTGTCGTAAACTAGCTGTTACTATTCATGCACATCGAAATTTGTACCAAACCAATTCTCAAGATGGTTTCAGGAGTTTCGTGGGTCTCAGAAACACACAATCTTATTCAAAAAGCGTTTAGCGTTGCTTTTGATCTATACTTTATATGTGCTCCATGCACCCCACCTGGTTGAGCTCACAGAGGCGATTGAATGCATATACAGATCGTAAAAGATGCTTGCAGCATCCTAGTGCGGTGCCAAGTCTATGTTGTTATGCTCCAAGACCACTCTTTACCTCTTTGCCAACTCCAGTAGGATGGAAACTTTGGCCTGAGCAGAGCACGGTACCACTATGTCATATGTGTTCCATCACAATTTCGTCGTGGTGAAACTAAAATTAATATAGATGCTAGGTATCGTGCTGCGACAACATACGGTCGAGGTTCATCTTTCAAACATGATCAACTAAGCTGAAAGCAATAATTTCATGCAACTCTGGAAACCCGCAAAGAGTAAACCTACACAGAGGCCAAAAACCTCCTAGAATAAGTGTGGTACTCTGTATCTCTCGAACTTGAACCCACTAAGCAACATTGCGGCGCGGTGATGATGATTGAAAATTTTGATGATTTTGGTTCAAGCTACTCGTTTAATGGATGGGCGGTATAGCGGAGTTGAAGTATACGAGGTCAAACGTTATAAGAAATTTCTTCAAGTAATCTCGCATTTTTTTTCATATGTCAGCTCTGCGAAGCCTTGAGACCTTCAACTGGTTTCGAAGTGTAACTAACTTAATAAACTTTGCAAGAATGTGTGATGCGTCCATTTTCTTTTATTCAGCGAACGAAACTCCGCCTTACACGTTTATATAGTACTCATGTTGGACACGGGAAGCCATTTGTTGGCCAGTAGAATCTAAAAGATGAACCGCGTCCTCGTACCGCTCGCTTTCTCTGTGTTGCTTATCGTTCAAGCGCAATATGAAGGCTACAGCTACTACTACAACCAGTTTCCGTACAGCTACAGCTACTATTACACCTATGGTAGGCAAGAACATGATGGTAAGTTTGGCTAATACACAGTTTGTATTTTCAGCTCAATTTTTTCTTATCTATTTACAGGATTTTGGGGAAGGCTTGTTAAAGGACTAGCAGTTGGGGGGAATACTTGGATACCTCTTCGGGAGGTAGAGCAACGTGATGCAGCCAAGCTAAGATGAAGTGGGATGATTATGTGCTCAATTCTTTCATGTTTCACCCAGTGTTTATGGTATGCGTATAACGATTGTTTGTGATC
This sequence comes from Angiostrongylus vasorum, assembly GCA_018806985.1. NCBI lineage: Eukaryota > Metazoa > Nematoda > Chromadorea > Rhabditida > Metastrongylidae > Angiostrongylus > Angiostrongylus vasorum. The sequence goes on along the minus strand of JADANN010000099.1, from coordinate 1,701,170 downwards.
ACTACAATAAAGTTTCCCATTTTTCGTCTCCCACATGGTAATCGGTTGTGCAGTGCTACAGCAATTCGACTTTTTAATAACCAACAGTCTGTTGTAGCCGATCGAGGTTATGTGTTCGGAAACAGATTAAACTCGTTGGAGAGTACGTTTCCTTCATAGTTACTCAGGACTTGGCAAGACTCTGCTAAGATAGAATCCGACCCAATTATCTTTCCGCTGCTACTTCATACGGTATTTTACAAACCGTTTCGCTCACATTTACGCAGTGCCTTTGACAACAGCGTAAACTTGCATAAAATCCACTGCAACACTTTATCCTACTAAGAACTTTTATTACTTGGGTGCCCTCGAATGTTCTGCAGATTACAGCATTTCGTTTCGTCTATTCGCTTCATTAACCTACAGACGTCGTTCACAGTGGTGGTCGGGTTCAGCTGCGGATTCGGCTACAACGTCATGAGCCATGATGGCCGTGTCACAGCGTTCTCAAAAAGGGGGTTGGTAATCACTACTGATCACGGTGAAGCTTGCTATGCTGCAATTCATTTCCTTCTGGATGTCCGCGATTTCCTTCGACGGTAATAAAACCCTTTCGATGAGCTGACGAATCGCTCGAGAGCAGTGTAGCAAGCCGAATCCATTTACAGTGATAATTTATGTAATTAAGCGGAAGATTACATATAAAACCGTGAATGTGAAATAACTTCTATCTTAACATTTCACACTCTCAAAGTAAAGTATTTGGAATAAAGTGTTTTGTTATTATATTTATTTAAGTGATTTTATTAACTGATCTCATCTAGCCAATGCGAGGTTGGTATAGGTTTTCGTTTTCGTTGTTGTTGTCGTTAGTGTTGGTGTTGTTGGTCTATGGCTGTTTCGTCGATTTCGCTTTCCTCAGAGCCATGGTGTTATGAATGGGACTGTTTTATTATTAATTTTCTACGTGACTGAGCTGACGCAAGCTTAGTGGAACAACTTTTAACTAATGTATAAAATTGTTGGTTAATGTCACCGACGTTTCCTCCCTAACGGTGTAGGAGAAGGAGTCCGGCGTTTCCATCAGGAAGCCTAGCTAAGAATAAACCAATACCAGGATCCACCACTGTCCTGGTATCAAACTCGCATGGTGGAAAATCCCCCCTCTGATTCACAAGGGCTGCTACTGCCTGTGGTGATGAAGACCCAGGGTAGACTTTGGCCAGGCTGAGCTCGGGATTCCAGGGAACCACAATGGCCTGGCCAGCAAATTTCCGAAAAAATAGAGATTGTGCTGGTGCCCGCACAACCAGTGAGGGCGGGCCATTCAAGTATAAAGTAAGTATCGAGTTACTGATGTTTGATGGAAGTCAATTTTTTAAAATATAGCTACGCTATATCCCAGCAAATGAAGTACGAACTGCAAAACGGCGCACTGACAGCCAGGAAGCAGATCATACTGGATAAGTGGATCAGATCAAAAGCCGGCTTGTATGGAAGCGGTAAGTCAAGTCAACCAATTGAGCGGTGCTCCATTCAACAGATTCAACTGGATGCGGCAACGAACACATCACAACAACGACCAGCTGTGGATAATCGGCTCGGATCAAAGAGGTTTTTCACGAAAGCGCCGAAACGGTTTCCGAACAGAATCTTTGTAATAATCTTTTGTCAGGTAAGGGCGTAGGGCTCATATGGGGCAGTGGTCGAAGGCGCCCTGCGACAGACACGTCGAATCAATCCCCGCGCCCATGGCCCCCCAAGCCTTTCACCCCCCAAGGTCGGCAAATTGGTACCAGGCTTGTCTGGAAGGATAGCAGCACTAACTCAACTCATCGTTGGGCCACCGCCAGTCATAGAAAAGATTACATATGCATTCAATCACCTCCAAACGATGCTTAGTGAAGCCGAATGCATGCCGCATACCTCAGGGATTGATTAACGTCGAGAACTTTTAATCTTGTGTCAGTTCAGTCATCTAGAAAATAACTTATTATTGTCACCTCAGTTCAGTGAAAATCGATTTTAAAGATACTTTCTTGTTAATTTTATTTCGAGTGTTGTGTCTGGCACAAGCACTTCGCCCTCTTCGTGAATGTCGCAGAATGCTAGTGGAGTCAATTCTCCTTGCACGGAGATAGCCGAACTAAGGAATACCTACTTGGATCGGAGGAAGTCGTTGGAGAGGTAATTGAACTACCACGTTGCTTTATAATGGACTGTATGACTAGCCACTATGCTACCCTAGCACTCATAATACACGGAACATGTGAAATGTTCGAAGACCTTTGTAGAAAATGAATGCGAGGAAAACGAATCAAATCCAAGAATTGGATCCGCACATTAGATGCGATGACGGGTTATGTAAAATAATAAAACAAAAGTTGTTTCTTTATTAAATGACCCGGCACCAAACTGTGCAGATCTCAGTACTTTTTGCACTCGATTCAGTTCCTTTTAATCATAATCCACGAAGACCTTCGAAACCTTTTTGTGCGTTGATTCGCTGGTGTTTGAGGACTTCTACGTCTTCGCCACAAATTTCGTTGAATGTTGGTCGAATCAATTATCCTTTGCATCCTGAGCTAGCCAGTGCTATGGCGATTCCATGTGGGGGTTGCGCTTGTTCCAAACAAATCTGGTACCAATTTCCCTGACCCCGGAGGGATGAGAGATTTGGTGGCCCCGGGTGGAGTCGAACCAGCGTCTGGTTTAGGTCGTTTGTCGTAATGGACGGGTTCACTACCTCTACGCTACTCGCCCTCCTTTTTTATTTTTGAATAATAACCACTCCGAAATGCAAGGCCGCAATGAACCGCTGGCGAGCCATGTGCTAATCATATTTCTAGTGAAATTACTGGATGAAACTGATCACTTACGAGATTCAACGGCGAATCAACATTCACGTTGTATCTTCGCATAGAGCAAGTCAACCGTTTTATTATCAGCTCCTTCATTTTCACTAAGGTCGTCAATTTTTTCAGAGAATTCATTTCGAGTTAGATTCGAGTAATCACAGTAATCACATCAGTTTGAGGCACTCCTATTGTCCGCCTGAGAGGTATTTTTTTTATGAATGAAGTGGAATCTGGTTTGTGTCACTCCTCGCCGAACTGTATCATCGATAGCAGCTCAAACGAAAAGTGCATGAGCGCGATCGGGTGCACACGTACTAGTGGAGGACGTCTGAGTGAACGAAATATCTTACTATGTCTCATTACAACACTTGAATCTCTCACTTTCCTGAGAAAGAAATTCTTCAAAACATGCTCGGATGTTTCAGCACAAGTGTTGTAATTGCCTTTTTTAGAGTAATACTAGTGTTGGTCAGTAAGTCACGTCGGAATAGCCGAAGACAGGCGATCGTACGATCCCAGGAAATACGCCGTGAAGAAAATTCCGGAACGTTAACGCTAAGAATCGCTGAGAAAAATGGGCAAATTCAAAAAGTGGAGAACATATAATGTCGACTTTTAATTTACTGCCTTTTACTAGCTTTCACGGCATAGTATTATTTGTGAAACAACCACAGTGGTGCTTAGATATTTGCAAAACTCCGGACCGCAGGTGTCTGCGGTGGGGAAGGAACGCACTGTTATCCTTTCTGTGGAGTAACGCGCTCACCATCACACCATGCGGGTCTTTCGTTTCGCCTGTCTCTCAGCTAGTTCTATCGATCACCGCCAAATAGCTTCTTGGAAATACATATTCCTGTACCAGATTCCTCGTTAAACCTCTAATCTCGTATTCTATTTGTTATCAAGAAATGTTCCGAGGAAATCATCAAATTCCAGTTTTTTTCATAAGTCGCCAACTTGTTAGTGCAAGAAATCTTGTACTTCATCTTACCCGGCTGGTACAGTCCTCGACGAGGTCGAAGTACGTACAAGTGTAAATGACAACGCCCATTGACATTCCAGAGTTGCCACCACACCGTCACCACATCGAGACGTGATCAAATTCACTACTTTCCCGAGAGTTTCGAATTAGTCGGTCAAATTTCTCAGAATAACAATCCCAGTTATATTTAAGCACGAAGTTTGAGATACTTCTTGTTCATTGGCAAAGTTTTTGACGCTGCACGATATGTGAAAAAAACACATTCTGGATACGACTTCTTAAAAATAAGCAATTGTTCTCACAATTTTCTTCCAATTCTACTGGATAACAACAGAAATTGATGGGAAGTTGCCTTAGATGGAAAGGAAGACATAGACATTCTTCTCGGTAGTTACTGCATAGGTATAGGTACGCCTATGATGGCTATGATTTAACTAATGTACACAACTTCAGAGAGGCATGGTTAGAATGTACGTCTATTTTTCGAAGGACATGGATTCATTATCTGATATACGAATAAAATCAATACTCTTCAGTTATATGACGACGAAGTCACCACATCGAGAATAAGAACGAGTGTGGACCATCGACCCGGATCATCGGCCTTACATATCACTTTTAAAATAGCTTTAGTTACATTTTTGTGAACCGACTTTCAATTGACCTCAATATAAATAGTCGATGTCTTTTTTATTGACGACCTAACATGAGGTCGTTTCTGTGGACATTTGTCTTGAATCAGTGCGGTTCTGAAAAAGACGAGGACGCCAAAATCTGTCCAAATTCTTACCAACCACGTGTCAGCTCATTAACGAGGAAAAAAAAAGACTCTATAGTTTACAATAACTGTATCAAACTTTATAATAATACTGTTCATATTGAAAAATCTTTGAGTCTGATACGGGCGCGTGTGGCACAGTGGTTGGAGGCGCCACTGCGACACACACGTAGAATCGATCCCCGCACCCATGGCCCAGCAAGCCTTTCACCCCCCCGAGGTCGGCAAATTGGTACCAAACCTGTCTGGGAGAATAGCAGCGCTGGTTGGATATATCGGTAAGCCACCGCGAGTCATTGTAAAGGCCAAATATCCATTCAATCACCTCCAACGATACTTAATGAAGCCGAATGCATGGCGCATCTCTCCGAGATTGATCAACGCCAAGAGCTGTATCCTTTATTGAGTCTAGTTAGGACGTGGAATCGGTTTATTACATACATCTTTTATCGTTACGCAGAAGAACTGCCGACACCAGGTGGTGGAGGTGTGGATATGCTCTGAAGGTATAAAAGGTATACTCCCCTTGACATTCCAAAAGACACCACGTAGGACAGCATTTAATGTGTCAATGGGTAGAAAACGTAAGCAACCGACAAGTTAGTCAAAGCAGCATGTGAACTCGACGACTTAAATAGATGACGAATACAAGACAATGAAACGCATGAAAGAACTGATTTGAACGGCATGTCTTATAAAGACGGTCATCCATAATTTCATTTCAAATAAAGTTCTACATTGATGTCCTCATACTATCGTTTCCATCCATTCAAAATGTGCGTCTACAGCGCTAGAAGTGATGCAATACACTACACGCAATGGACGGTTCGATCCCCTCCCTTTTAAATTTTCTATAGCTCTGGGATCGCATAACGAGCACCATTCTTGTTCGGGAGCTCACTGCAATCTAAAAGATTTGAGAACGCCTTGGAACAGCTAACCCATGATCAGCTTTCGGATACGGCGAATAGACTCGACGAGCACCTTAATCATCTGCCGAAGTCGCAGTGAAAAAAAGTAAACTCTTCGTTGATGATGGTGGCGAGGAAACAATCAGATGGAAGAAGTGATGGAATCTGTTGTTGGGAAGACCGTAAGTACAAAACAAAAGTGTATCTCCGTGCGAGGCGATGACAAAGCAATGCGTGCATTTTTGGTTAAGAAGAGCACAAGTGCAAAAAAAAGTGCATACCTGATTAGATGACGACGTGCAAGGATAAATGTGGTTACCAGTAAACATGGTTACTGTAGGAAACATATAGCAATACAGAGAGTAGAAAGTATTTGGGGAATAGTTATTATAATGGCGACCAGCCGCGTGGGTGTGAGACGTGCCTGGCTCAGATCAAAAGTTTAGCCCAAAGCATAGTGCGACATCACACGTGATCACAAGGCGGCCCTCATTGTTGTTGATTTTTGGATTTTTGCAGTTTATCTAAAACGCTTCAAGGATTCTACATGCTGATGTTTTAGATTCTTCTGCGAGCTTAGGGACTTGTGCACACACTGATGGCTGTTCCAAACATGCTCCTCATAAGCGTCTTTTTTTCTGTGAAGAGTTAGAAAGAAGATAATGAACCAATATTCTTGTTGTTGCCCGGCCTTCGGTACCACTTAGTAATATAGCCGTTTTTGGATAGGGTTGACGTGAACGTTCGAATCACGCCTGCTGGTCTTTCTTCGCTCTCTCCCGGGTGAAATCTAGGTAGTCTGACTGTAGGTTTAGCTAATCGAAACATTGTCCATCTCCTCTTCAGTAGCAGAGTGGTGACTAGAGACTGAGTACTGAGGTTTCAACTTTAGGAATAAATGCAGTGACAAAGCTTAGTGCCAGTCGCTGCCCCACTGCTAATGCTCTCATTTGTGCGTAATATTTTCGGATCATCTGAAGATTGAGCAGTTCAGGCACTTTGAGTGCTGTGAATGTGTCTTCCACAGCGGGCTCATTTGAGACGCTTGTATGAAGAGCAGTAACGTGGAAGGACACTATCATGTGAGCGCAGTTAAAAGACGAACTACGTAGAGGACCCAGGAACGTTTGTGTGTTCAAAAGATGGGCTGGGATATACTTCAGCACGTAGCTAAGTATTAAGTTTAAAAACAAAGCATAGAGCTCAAAGGCACAACGAAGACTTTGAAGGTAAATCCATATCTTAATCAAAGAGATCAGCACGTAAATCTCTTGAATCATTTTGGATAAATTCCAAAAATCCAGAATTAGGCGTAGAGAGGAGTGCTTTGTGATCACGAGTGACCTCGATCCATTGCAAAACCTCGGACTGCAGGTGTCCATTTGTGTTTCCCAGACCGATCCTGTTGACGGATGATTGAGGATGGCGCTGGTTGATAGATAACTGGATGAGAGACAGGCGAAACGAAGGACCCGCATGCTGTGGTGGTGAACGTGTTAGCCCACGGAAAGGGTAACAGCGCGTTCGTTCCCCACCGCAGACATCTGCGGTCCAGAGTTTCGCAAATATCTCAGCAACATTGTGGTTCAAAACGGTAAGTGATTATCATGTTGAGCTTGTGTGAAAACGGTAAGTGATTGAAAGAAGATTTTTTATCTTGCGGATGTACTCTATGTATTGAGTTTTTCTGTTGAGGTTACGAAAGTGTCTGACTAAGTAGATTGCATATCAATTTAATCTTTCCAGTCTCTGAAGAAGGTTAAGCAGCAGAAAGATAATGCACTCTTGAGTAAAGCTTTTACTAACAACATCGTGGCTGCTCAAAAAGAAAAGAGTAAACCGACCACTGCTTTTTCATTTATAATGGTAAAATGGGTAATGGTCATCGTTTGGAATGGGGGAATGCGAAAAATGCCGAGTTGGAACCAATAGAAAACACGTACATACCCTGACATCAATGTGGCTGAATGGCGAATTATGACAGAATGTAGTAAATAATAAAATATATACCTGGATCAATAAATCAAAGCCCATCCTATAGCTCCGTTATGTTGTAAAAACTTGTAAAATCTACTGTTGAAGGGACCAAAATCCTTCGTTACTCGCGGTTTCTTTATCCAACCGATGGCAAGGAAAAGAATCGAGTGGAAGAAGTGCAGGGACTTGCTGACAATACAGGTGAAGACGGGTTATGTAAAGGAGTGATGGCAAAAACTCAACCTATTTCTGGGTAGACTTAATATTTTTGCCTATAGCTGAAACTTTCGATGAAGTTGATCCTCGCGCCCAAAGCTCACCAGGCCTTCCATCCCACCTGGGTCGTCAAATTGGTACCAGACTTGTCTGGAAGGATAGCAGCACTGGCTCGATACATCAGTTGGCCACCACGAGTTACTACAAAGGCCAGATATGCATTCAATCACCTCTAGCGATGTTTAATGAAGTCGAATGCATGGCGCATCCCTCAAGGATTGATCAACGAGAAAAGGTTTGCCCTTTTATACCTGAAACTTAAACCCCTGTGAGCCTTCAAGCGATTTCATCACTTGAATAATTCTATAAACTTCAAAGGCAGCAGGCGTTTCGATGACAGGAAAGAGAACGCATGATTCGCATGACGAACGAAACCCCGCCCACTGCCTTTATATAGTACTCATCTTCATTCACGAGACATCACATACACTGGTCGAATTTGAGAAATGAACCGCGTCCTCCTACTCCTCTCTCTGCTTATGTTGCTCAGTGTTCACGCGCAATACTATGGCTACAATGGCTACTATCCATACTACGGCTACAACAACTATGGTAGTCCATACTATCATATCCCATATTACGGTGGTCCATACTACGGAAGCTCTAATCTATACGAGAATTTGAGCTCCGGTTACGGCAAAGTCAGAGACTGGTTCCTCAAATATTGGAATAGTGATTCAAGTTGGTTATGGTATTTTTTCAATTTGGATTTGTAGCAGAAATTTCCATAATTCTTTACAGGGTGGGGAGGTGCAACAAAAGGAGCAGTGGCTGGAGCAGTGCTTGGAGCAATTTTTGGGAAGAAGTAAATCAAAGTGGTACGAGCTCTTTTATGAGTGTAATGATCAAGTGCTTAATTATTTCATATGTTTTACCCATTATTTTATGTGCTGACTGATTACATGTAATCATTGTAATAAAGCTTTTCTTTCTTCTACAAAAAATTCAGCCAATTTCTTCACCAAGGACTCCACTAGTTGTGGAACTCTCATAATCCCCATTTCACGGGCAGCAAACCGACTTTTTTTTACGCCGTCAACATCTGCCGCTTCCAGAGCACATCCTTCTGCAGTGTGTAGCCGTGGTTCTCGTTCTTAACCACCTCGAAAATGCCATTCACAAATAATTGGTCAAAATCTCTTACTTCTACTCACCGAAGCGAAATGTTTTGGATGTAGACCAGACTGAGTGTGGTCAAAGCCTTAGTATATGTGAGGTATTCTATTGCAAGAGCACTCACCACTGATTTCATCAATAATTTTGTGTTTTTCCCTTTCGATTTTGTCAGATTCTTAGTTAACGGAAACCGCAGAAAGGGCCACATTGTGCTCAATGCTTTTGATTTCTTCACTGTCACACGCGATGAGAGGTAAGATCGAAGTCGAAGTTATCTCAATTGACGCTGCTCAGGATCATAATATTCAATTCCTGAAAAGTAAAATTGGTCCGGAGCTATGGAAAAAAGTGATAAAAAAACAATCTTTGCTATGAAGAGGAGTGATGGTGGTGTTGAAATATTACGTTGTTCAGAAATAAATGAGCGTTTTTAACCACATTATTTAAAAATATTATAACTTGCTTCAAAAAAGCATTACTTTCTTGGACACTTGGACGGCTTGTCCTCGCTGGTTGTTCGGGCTCCGGCATATTCTCCATTTTTCGGAGGTTTGTTGGTTTAGCCATTGTGTCTCCGTGGAGTCCCGAGCGAGGTCAGCCTGGCAAAAGTCGACCCCAAGGCGTCACCATCAAAGGCAGTGGCGGCCTTTGTGGATCAGAGGGAGACTTGCAACCATGCGACTAGTTTGATGCTAAGACAGTGGTGGATCGTGGTATCGGTTTACTCTTAGCTAGGCTTCCTAATGGAAACGCCGGACTTCTTCTCAGCTTGGGAGACCCTGTCAGGGGTTTGAATCTCCCCGCTGTACATCGCAGCTCGACACCCAGGAACACCTCCAAGCAACGACGAGGCGGTAAATCGTTGGGAGGAAACAAAACTTTATTAGTCAGAATAAAAGCCATTTGATCCTGCACATTTTTACCAACGAGAAACAAGTTTATTTATTCCAGCTGCACAAAATTCTGGAGTTCTGGAAGCGATGAATTTGATGAAAGCATTTTTACGTCATCGTGGTTGGTGAAACATTTCTCGCGCAGGAGGTTGTCAAGGTGCTTGAAGAAGTGACAGTCGGCAGGCGAGAGATCTGTTGAATATGGCAGATGAGGAAAAATAAACGTGTTGCTTCGCCTATTTTGGAGCCATTGAATCGTCTCGACATTCAATTCATGTGTGCTCGAAAGCAGTTACACCTTTCAACAAACATTTTTTTCTGGACCTAGAGATCCTCGCCAAGAAGACGTAGGCTATCTGATTCTAGCAAGGGAGATTTAAATCTACCCAAAAATAAACAAAGGCGCCGAAACGTTAGCTTAATAAAAGATTTTATAACAACATTGTGTCAGCTCAGTCGTGTAGAAAATTATTAATCGTTGCCACCGAGGTTTAATGAAAGTCGGTCTTTAAGACACTGTCCTTCCATAAATTCGTTGTTTGACACTTCAATGCCAGATTAGGAACGGACTAACGAAAATGGATACAGGATAGAAGAAATCTGAAAAGGAGATCGAAGTGAAAATGGAAACCATGTTGCAGGACTCCTGCCCGCAGCACATCTCTTTCACGGAAATTCATTCTTCGAGAAGAAAAAAAAAGTCGCCGATGAACTCATACGGGGATTGATCACATTCTCATGAAAAGAGAATCATGCCTCTTTGCCACCTCATTGGTACCTGGTTTCTGCAAAGGATCTGATTACCGGCTTATCCGTGTAAAGATTCGATCCACCCATCACCTGGAAAAAGAAGTACTGTCATTGTTCAAGAAAAAGAAGCAAGCCCTGTATGATGAAGATATTCCCACAACATCCTCTCCTCATATGACTGACAGATAAAAGAAGACCCGACCGAGCAGCACAAGTTGCTTGCCGCGGGGCTTTAAAACTTGCGCCGTACTTGCCTCATTTCCTCAAAAAACAATTTCGGACCACATCTCTAATATCACTGAGTTGCTCGAAAAAGAGAAGGAAAAATGAAACTTGGTCTTGATGCAACCCACCTAACATCGCTGGTAACAAATGTCGGTTGTAGAAGACCTTTGCAGGAGGATTTATATCAAAGTAGGCAGAAAGCTTTTTTGGAAGCAGCTCAAAAACGATCCGGCCTGAAGAGGCGTCGTCTGGATCTTTGCGACTATAACATTCTGCTACTCGTCCTGATGAACGAAGATGGGACTACCACTACATCCCGGTGTGATGTGAAATTGATTGAAATTGATAACTTAAAAGTTCTATATCAACCTTTTTCGCTTAACAATCCTCATCTCGGACTCTGAAATCCCCGTTGGTAAAAAGCCGCCCAGGGATTGTATCCTCTGAAGTTCGAGCTGCGATGGGAAGCATGAAGAGAGGCAAGCTCTACGAACCGATAATATCACCGTCGAATTCCTTAGTAATGGAGGTCACTAATTACGTGTACTTCTCGCAACCACACGATGTTCAAAAAGTGAAAATTCCTGACCAATGGATGTTCAGTTAACAAGCTGTTCAAAAAATAATCCTGTTGGGCACATGAAAAAGCCTTGGATGAGGCACCATCAGTTAAGCAAGCAGGATTTCGACGGGGACTTTGTTATATAGACCACACGCAAATCGTATTACAGATCATAGAATTCCGTCGGGAGTACCGTCTTCACCCTTGTACTGACCTTTATTGACTACGAAAAAGCGTTTGACACCGTCGAAACGAGTACAGTCCTGTAAGCGTTCGATGGCCAAGCAGTGCAAATGAACAACCTAATAGCGAAATTAGCTCCATTTTTTTTTGTTTGCTAGTGAACAAAGATCTCAAATACTTAACAGCTATCGTCACAAAATGAAGTCCCGAGATGATACAACAACGACGACATGGCATGCGTCATATTAGTGAGCATGTAAAATATCGTAAAATATATCCGACTATCCATTAGTGATGCAGATGGGGTTTTACTCATTCCTAGTCAGTTAGAAATTGAAATAACAGAAAGATCTCTCCAGGATGTTTCCCTCTACCGACCATCCTTGAGTATAGAAATCGATACTGAAAATTAGACAGAGAGTGGAAAACTGAAGATTAAACAGAGAATGAATCAAGAATGGAAAGGGCAGCGGGTTTAGAGCCATTAGTTATTCCTCAACACAAAGATGATTTTCCAACATCTGTCTTACACTTATTAATTAAAACACATAAGTTCACCTCTATTGCTGATCTTGAGTCAACCGATCCGTTATCATTTAAGGTTAGATCTGTCACCAGTTGTACATCATCAGTTGACCAATGGATAGAGTAACATGATTTTCTCAACCTCACAGTCACCCAAGTGCTAAAATTGCTAAAAATTTATACAATTCCGTCTACCTAGTATCAAATGTTCCAAGAGCGCCTACGGTGCGCACAACTGAACTATACCTGTGTAACGTAGTCATTCGACGTTACCTCATTTCATACTAACGTATCCAATGACTTCAGTATTTAATCCATTCTGTAGCTGCTCATAGAACATGAAGGTGGAGCAAATACGTATAGATAAATAAATAAACAAATAAACAAGTAGAAACTGCTTTGTCTTCAGTACGTTTGAAAGCTAGGTTTTGTGAGTTTTCTGTTGGGATTATGAAGGTGTTTGGCTGAGTAGATTATAGGCAACTTGACCTTTTCCGGTTCTGAAGAGGGCGAAATTGGATGAAAACGTCTTTTGTGAATAAAGAATAAAGTAACAAAATCGTGTGTGATTATCAGAAAGACAGTGAATTAAAAAAAATGTAGGTCGTCGGTTCAATAGCTAATGACTCTTCTAAACTAATGCTTTACTTGTTCCCTCCATAGATGGTCTGCAAGATACTCGGCACAGATTAGAGGATTAGTCATGTGATAGCGATTAGCATAAAGCAATGCCATCGCCTTTATGTCCAAGACGGAAGCTTCAGATCTCGATCACTGACCTACACTCTATTTTCCATATATAGGCGAGTGTTTTATTGCCTACTCCACACAACAAAAGGTGGACGAACGGTTTGTATTGTCAAATAGACAGCCAGGGAATATGAAATCAACGCGAGAAAAAACCTAACGAAAACTGGATTTCGTTTCTAAACATACAAAGAAAGTTTTCACGAAGTAGCTACATAACGAAATGGAATCGAAAACCAACTAGTAAAAGTATCCTAGTGAAATCTCTCCTCCCATCAATTAGACAAGAAAAAAGCGCACAAAAAAACATATACCAAACGGTTAAAAATATGTAAACAGGAGAAGAGGAAAGGAAGGAATCGCTAAAATTGGTACGAAAAGTAGCCAAAAGGTAGGAACTCCCATGACTGACTGTCTATTAACCTCAGCATACATCGAACAATTCTTTATATTGTTGTTTAGCAAACACGAGGTGTTATTTTTATTTCTTTATTTACGTAGAAGCTGACGTTTCGGCGGATTTCGCCTCCCTCAGAGCCTGGAAAGGTCAAGTTGGCTGCAATCTAACCGGCCAAACACCTCTATAATCAAACAGAGAAGATGCTAAACCAAGATTTCAACCAAATTGAACACAGAATAGGTTCTTTGCACAATCACCGCTTTCTACGAGTCTTCCACTGAATATCTCACGTGGAGATCAACCGCACAGAACACATGGAAGCGTAATGTGCTCTCCCGTCAGAATAACAGGCTTATATACTGCCCAATATCACGCGTAATAATGAGGCATTCTTCCTTGCGGTTCATTTTCGGATTTCTGGAACTAATCCCAGAACGCCTCGAGAGTTTTGCGCGCTTGTGTTTTCGATTCCTCTACGAGGATCGTAACACCTACTTCAAAACTTTCCCCGTTATGTCTACGCGTCCTATGCGTGCGTTGCGGAGTATTTGGTTTAAGTCTGCCGAGCTACGTGTTTTTTTTTATGCGGAGACAGAGTGGTTCTACCCGTTTCGCCAATGTATTCGTCCCCGCACGCTTTGCAAGAGATCAGATAAACTGTACCCGAACTCATGCAATCACCGTCTCTACCATTAGGGAAAATCATGCAATTTTGCTTTGCACATAGACGGTCATATAGGCGGTTATGAACTAGCTGGCGTCTTAGAGTACTCGGTGAGCTACCGATTTTTCTAAACAACCCTTCTTAAGCAGCGTTTTATAGGTGCACTTACTTTATTTGAAACGAAGGGGCAGGATAAACGGGACCTTATTATCGCTAGAGTTGCCGTTTGTGGCTTGGCTGTCCTCTGCACCTATCCAGAGCTAATGTTTCGTAGCCGTTAGAAATGGCTATTTGCAGCGCCAAGTTCCGGGGCTCCTCACTCTGCTCTCTCCCTGCACGTTGGTTGCTGTTCGAAACATATTTCTTACAAGCGTCTTTTTGTGTGTGAAGGGTGAGAGGAGAGGTAATGAACAAGTACGTTTTTGCTACTTGGCTTTCGGTACCATTTCGCAATGTAGCCACTTTCTGCTAGGTTGATTTGCGCCTTCAGAAATGGAAGCCAGTTTTTTTCGGTTTCTCTCGGATTAACTTAATATACTCTGACTGTTCATTCAGTAACTCCAAACATTTCTCCATTTCCTTTTGTGTTCAGCAAGTGACAAAGCAGTCATCTATATATTTACAGTAGAGTAACGGCCCGAGGTCGATTACTGGTGCTTCCACTTCAGACATAAATGCAATGGCAAGGCTTGATGCAGGGCGCTGTCCCATTGCCAACACTCTCATTTGAGAGTAGTACTTTCCGGACCATCTGAAGATTGAACAGTTTAGGCACTCCTTTAAGAGTGTCATCAACTGCTGAGTCGAGAAGCCATATATGTTTATTGCTCCTTCGTGTTGTATAAGGAGCTCGCGGATGGCTTGCATAGCGGAGTCATTCGACACGTTTGTATAAAGGGCGGTAACGTCGAAAGACTCCATCACGTACGCGCTGTTGTGTCGCGCGTTATGTAGACGATCCAGGAACATCTGGGTGTTCGTTAGATGAGCTGGAATGTGCTTTAACAACTGGGTAAGAATTAACGTTATAAACCACGCTATTCTATCCGTTGGTCTGCCTACACAGCTAATGATAGGTCTAACTTTAAATAACGATGGATCGGTAGACACAATATCATAGCTGGATATTAACTTATGAGTTCTGATAAGTAACACTCTTGATAACAAGGCGTTCCCCAAGTGGAAGAAGTGCGAGACAAAGGAAAACCATTGTGCTCAGTATTTGGAGGACGCCTCTAGAGGAGAATAGTGGGTGGGTCAGTGTTGATTTGCAACTCTATTAGGTCTAATGCTAAAGTAACTTTGCTGAGAAAATTCGAAGGCCTTTTGAGTAAATGGCATAACACGGCTTTCAAGAGCGTAAAGAAATACCGCTAACGAAGATCAGACGAGTCACAGTACGATAAATAATGTAGCTAGTTAGGAGGCATGAATGTCCCCTGACGGTGCGTCGCTCGTTTTTGGAGCTGGGACCAAGTTTTCCACCATCAGAACCCATTTCTAAGGTAGCCTCGCGTAGGGTTCGATGTAGTTTGCACAAACTTCAAGACAGACTCCACAAGAAAGCTGGAGATGAAGCGCTAAATAGGCGTCAACAACAACCAGTGAGGGCACTACCAATACCACCATTTCCTCAACCGTTCTTTAGACAACAAGAACTTAAATACCCACCATCTAAATAATACCCGCAGGTGAGAGCTGTCACCTTTGCAGCGAATGCTGTTTCATACTGCGATTCACACTAAGAAGAAAGCACATAGTTAATAACGGCACATAACGGAGGTACATCTTAGCGGTGCTGCCCTTTATCGCCCTTCATCTGAAAAGGAATACAAAAGACAATACCGAAAAACTTAACAGCCAATGGGTCAACGTGGCAGAAACAGCAGGCTTAGAACAAACCGCTATTTCGTATTCAAAAGTAGATCGACCAACATGTCCCGTTTTATGCTTACTTATTAAGACACATAAGTTAGTATCGCCTGAAGATCTCGCGTCTACCAACTCTTTCTCCTACAAGGTTAGAAAAAATTATCAGCTGTGTAGACCGGCCAACGGATAGAATAACATGGTTTCTAGGGTCGAATACTTACCCAACTGCTTAGCCATATTCCAGCTCACCTCCGAACACCCAAATGTTCCTAGAACGTCTACGTAACGCGTCTCCTAACAACGCGTACGTGTTGGAGTCCTTCGACGTTACCGCACTGTACACCAACGTATCGAGTGACTCCGCAATGCAAGCCATCTTCGAACTTCTTGTTGAACATGGAGGGAGAATAAACATGCATGGCTTGTCTATTCAGCAGCTTATGGTTCTCATAAAAGGCTGCCTAAACTGCTCGATTTTCAGATGGTCTGCGAACTATTACGCGCAAATTCGAGGGCTGGCAATGGGACAGAGGTTGGCACCAACTCTCGCCATTGCGTTCATGTCTAAAATAGAAGCCGCGGTTATCGATCTCCGGTCGCTACTCTACTGTAGATACATAGATGATTGTTTTGTCATCTTCTACTCAGGAGGAAATGGACAAATGCTTTGAATTATTGAATGAGGAGTCTGAGTATATTAAATTCACCCGAGAGAAACCGAAAGAGACCTGGCTTTCATTTCTTAACGTTCAAATCAACTTATCAAGTAGCAGTTACATGACAAAGTGGTACCGAAAACCAAGTAACAAAAACATCCTGGTTCATTTCCTCTCTTCCCACTCTTCATACACAAAGAGGGCGCTTGTGAGAAACATGTTTCGAACAGCCACCTCTGTGTGCACAACCAGGGGAACTAAAGGAAGAATCGCGCGACTTGACTCGGCAAGGAGCTAACTACAATGGCTACGAAGTAGTTACCGCATGAGATAAGTTTGGAAGGAGAGCGACGCGCCCAAAGCGAAACACTACGCCAAAGAGAATGTCCCGTTTATGTTGCCCTTTATTAGCGATGAAGTAAGCTTAGCTATTAAACGATGCTTGAGAAGGGCAGGTCTAGAGGAGTTGGTTGCGATAGTAGAAATATCACCAGATACTCTTCGTCGCCAATTAGTTCATTACCGACTTTATGACCGTCTATGTGAAACAGAAAATTGCGTATTTTGCCCTTTTGGCAAAGACGGTGATTGCATGAGTTCAGCTACGATATACCTGATCTCTTGTAGTACTTTGCGGAGACGAACCATTTAGCGAAACGGGCACACAATTATGTATTCGTATAAAACAGCGCCTAGGTGGTAAACAAAAAGTAAGACAAGGTACGCCACTAGTAACGCATAAGATACAAAAGCATAGCCGAGACGATTTTGATATAAAAGTCGCTATCCTCGCAAAGGATTCCAAAACATCAACGCGCAAGCTTCTCGAGGCCTTTTGGATAAATGCCAATAACCCGAGAATGAATAGCAGGGAAGAATGCCCAGAGATAACACATGATCTAGCCCCCGTATCTCAGAATTGATTGATTGATGTTTGATATGAGGTGGTGCTGTCGTCAACCATATGCGACTCTAAGCGGCTGTTCTTCCTGGCTGGAAGGCAGGTAAAAAAACGGTGGGTTTTTCGAGAAGCTGTAGATCGTGTAATTATCGTTCAGATTTCCTTCTTTCTGTTTGTCGTGTTGAAGGGTTTCACCTAGTAAGTTGTGTATTGGTGTACCCTTCCAGGCTCTGAAGAAGGCGATTTTGTGGATACGTCAGCTACCGTTGTGTTGTATGTGTTCTATACGTACGGAAGTAAACGTGTGCTGAATAGCAACCTGGCGATTCAAAAGACCGAATTTCTATAAACCTCGGCATAGATAGTTGATTTATTTGTCTGTATGATCTTATAAACTGACTTTCTTTAGCTGATACTAGGTTGGTATAGGTCTTCGTTGTCGTTGTCGTTGTTGTTGGTGTTGTTGGTCGATGGCTGACGTTTCGGCGATTTCGCCTTCCTCAGAGTCTGGACGTATTTTGTATTAGAATGCTTTAATTATTCGGTGGAAAAAAAGGCTAAAGTGTTAATGAAGATCAAGCTTTTAAATAGACGCCAAATTGAAAAGAAAGGCTAATCACCGTGATGTTACGAGTGGGACTGGTCCAAGCGTTATTCACGAGGGGTCGCGAGCAAAACACCCCAGGGGTCAAAATACCATTTTGAAATAGGGCGCCAGGTCACGTGTGATAGTGAGGCATTCGTCTTTCCGGCTCATCTTTGGATTTTTTGAAATTTATTCGAAAAGCCCCCAAGAGTTTTGCGCGTTTCCAATTTTTTTCAATTTTTCAAAAAATCAAAACATCAGTTTTCAATTCCTGTGCTAGCATCCGCACAGTCACTTCAAAATCATCGTCACTGCGCCTTTGTGCCCTACGTGTACCCGAAGTGTTTTAACGAATTTTAAGTTTCCCATCCAGATGTTCTTTTTATGCGGACACAAAGTGGTCGACCCGTTTCCCCAATAAATTCCTCACCGCTTGCGTTACATGAGATCAAGTATATTGTACCTGAACTCATGCAATTCCCGTCTCTTCCATTAGGACAGATCATGCAGTTGAGCTGCACAAACGATCATAGTGACGGTTGCGAACTAACTGATCACGTAGGGTGTTACGTGGGATGTCAATAATCGCCACATAATTTTCAAGACCACTTTTTCTTAAGCATCTCTGTAATGGCGCAACTTATTTCATTTGATATGAAGGGTAGCTTAAAAGAGATCTTACTTACGTCCGGGAACATTATTTTGGGGAACTACCCTACGTTTTTGTCTAACCCGACTGGCTTTCTACGTCGTAGCCATTAGAAATGGCTATTTTTCGTGCCAGGTTTAGCGATTCCTTCCTTTCCCCTTCTCCTGTGCACACATTTTTAGCCGTACGGTACATGTTTTTGATAAGTGCTTTTTTTCATGTGTGAAGATGAGAGGAGAGGTAGTGAACTAGTATATTTTTACTACTTGGGTAACGATACCACTTTGTTATATACCAATACCCTACGCCGTCAGTTAGTTCGCAACCGTCTCTATGATCACAATTTTGACTTATTATTTACTGCCTACTCTTTTTAGCGGCAGGGTATATATTGCGAAATATAACTTTAATGATGCTGAGATATTTGCAAAATTCCGGACCGCAGGTGTCTACGGTGGGGAAGCAACGCACTATTGTCCTTTCTGTGGAGTACTTCTATCGATCTTTTGAATCAATTTGAATCTTGGGATCTTTTGAATGAAGGACCCGCATGGTGTGATGGTGAGCGCGCTACTCCCCGGAAAGGACAATAGCGCGTTCGTTCCCCCACCGTAGACACCTGCGGTCCGGAGTTTTGCAAATATCTCAGCATCATTAAAGTTACGTCTCTATGATCGTTTGTGCTGTTCACAAAACTGCATGATCTGTCCTAACGGAAGAGACAGGGATTGAATGAGTTTAGGTACAATATACTTGATCACGTGTAAGGCATGTGGTGAGGGATACATTGGGGGAAACGAGTAGACCGCTTTATGTCCGCATGAAAGAACACCTAGATAGGAAAGTTAAAATTCGTGAAAACACTGCTCTAGGTACGCATAGGGCACAAAAGCACAATGGCGATGATTTTGAAGTGACTGTGCGGATCCTAGCGCAGGAATTGAAAACTTATGTTTTGATTCTTTGAAAAAATTGAAAAAATTGAAAACGCGCAAAACTCTTGGTAATTTTTTGAATAAATTTCAAAAAATCCAAAGATGAGCCGGAAAGACGAATGCCTTCACTATCACACGTGACCTGGCGCCCTATTTCAAAATGGTATTTTGACCCCGGGGTGTTTTTGCTCGCGACCCCATGTGAACAACGCGTGGGCCAGTCCCACTCCTAACATCACGGTGAATAGCCTTTTTGTTCAATATGGCGTCTATTTAAAAATTTGGTCTTCATCAATATTTTATACTACAAGCTGTTCACGATGATTATCCTGTCGCTCATATCAAGAACACTGTATAGGGCACAACAAGTTGAGAAGGCAGGATTTCGACAGAGATTTCGCTGTATGGGCTAGATCCAAATCGTGGCCAGGGTTCATAGAAGCCTGTTGGGATTACCATCTGCCGCTTTTAACGGCGTCGAAACGAATCCATTCCTATCAGTGCTCGCCGACCAAGGAGTGAAAGCATCCCTATATACGAACACTAACAGACTGTTATTAGAGCTGCAGCACAAATATATTGCTTTTTTCATCGAAACCTCTACCATATCGATAGGAATAGGAGTGTGACAGGGGCGACGCCACCTCAGGCAAAGCTGTTTAAGGCCGCACAGCAGAAGTTAATGAAGACACTCGATAGGCACAAGAAAGGCACACGTACTGATGGGTGCAGTGGCCCCCTAAGACGACCACTTACAACTTAGAAGGATGTTTTCGTAAATAAAGTCAAACAGGTGCACTTGCAGCTGCAGCTGTTTGCAGATCACGGTATGAGACTCGCATCCGCCACCATGTTCGAATAAAACCACCATCATGGACGACTGCCAGGCGAGGAAACGAATGGAAGATTTGCTGAGGTCCGGACAACTCGTGAAGTCGAAGCATCCAAGTATCCAAGTACGTATTAATAGTTTTCCGTATACCCTTAACTCCAAAACTCTGAGAGCTTTCAATCGACTTCGTGCTTTAGTTAATTCAATAAATTTCATAACTAGTAGGCGTTTCGATGACAGGAAACAGAACGCCTGATCCATCAATTTCCCCTGTTCGACGAACGAGACTCCGTCTATCACCCCTTATATAGCACTCCATCTTCATACATGAGCCAATGCATAGGGTCAATCGAATTTAGAAGATGAACCGCGCCTTGCTACTCCTCGCCCTGCTTACATTGCTTGCCGTTGGAACGAAAGGCCAATACTACACCCGAGAGAATTACGGCAGTTACTACGGTAATCCATACTATTGGAACAATGATTTATACGGCGGCTTGCGTTCCGGCTACAACACCGTCAGAGATTGGTTTAACAACCGGTGGAGTAGCGGTAGTGGTTCAAGTTGGTTATGCTAATTTTTAATTTGGATTTTTTATCACTAATTCCCGCAATTCTTTACAGGTTGGTGGCAGAGTGCTGCAGGAGGAGCAGTGGCTGGGGGACTGCTAGCAGCAGTTCCTGGGAGGAAGTAGATCGAGGTGGTTCGAGCAAGTTTAACGGAAGTATAAAGATCACCTGCTTAATTACTCCATGTTTTGTCCGTTATCTGATCATTGTAATAAAGCTTTTCTTTCTTCGACCAAGACTTAGCCAATTTCTTCTCCAAGAACTCCATTAGTTGTGGAACACAAATAATCCCCATCTCACAACAAAAAAGGGTTTTTGTAAGCCATCAACGTCCTATTCATCCTATGTTGATCCTATTGCAACATGTTTAACACGGCTAGTAATAAATGCCAGTTGTAAAAAATGCTTTGCAGGAAGACATACATCGGTACAGGCAAAAAAGAAACTGTTAGGAGCAGCAGAAAAAGCACCGACTTGAAAAATGCCGTCGAGACTTCTGCGAGTACAATGTCTCGTTGTTAGCCCTGATGGACGAAGATGGGATCAGGAAAACTTCCCGCCACGATAAGGAACTGATAACAAAAAGGTTGTTTCGTAACAGAAACCACAGGAAGGCCCACGTTGTGCTCAAGATCTGGGATGATTTCACTGTCACTCGCGATAAGAGATAAGGTTGAAAGCACTTGCCCATTCCAACAAAACATTTCTTCTGAACCATAGAGATCGTCGCCAACGAGACAAACGTTTTCTTGTTCCACCAAAGCAAGGACTGCATTTTCTTGAAAATTTTGAATTTTTAAATCATTATAAAAACAAAAAAAGAAATAAAAATAGAAGTAGAATAAAAACGGGATTTTAGAATGCTTCGCTTAGAGCGACACAGCAATGTTGTCTGACTTTCACATAAGGCGCACAAAGTTTTAATTCCTGATCAAGAACTCACTGTTTTTCCAATTAGAACTGTTATGACAGGTGACGGCTACCGTAAGCAATAGGCGGTTATGAAGAAAGAAATTATAAAACTTCCTATGATATGTTCGCTTCGATCACAAGAAACGGTAAAGTGGTTGAAACCTGGCAACACTCTAAAGCCACTATTCCAGAGGGAGTCTAAGCACGCTTACAGACATTTACAATGCTTAACTTTTAATCACTACTTACTATTTTCTCTTCTTTGCAGGGTATCACGTGAAATACAACCACGGTGATGCCGAGGTATTTACAGAACTCGGAACCCCAGATGAGCTTCGAACCTGCGATTACCCCCATCGGGGATTTATATGTTACCCACCACCCCATGGCTGGTTTTTCAGTTTTTCACGTTTTTAAATATTGAAAAAATGAATGTGCTTTACCCGATTGATGACCTAACTAGAGGTAGATGTAAAAAATGATCTCGTAAAACTTTTTCGGCACACTCATCTTCTTCCGAAACAGAATGTTCGGAGTCGATTGTTCACAGATATTATTAACGGAGAATCAGCCAGTAATCGTCCCGTGTGGAACGGCACTGCCGAAAGAGGAGAATTCATTCGAAGAGTAACCCACTTTAATTGTCCAAACAGCCTGAGATTTTTCATCCAGTTTTATTAGAAAATTCCTAATATTCCAAAACATTGCACTTTTTAGATTCCAGGAAACCCAAAAATGAACCACAAAGGAGGGAGTGTCTCATGATCACGCCTCGTCGTGATACCTGAGGCTGATTCTCCGACCTGAGCCAGGCAGGCCGATTCCTCGTCCATGTAAGACTATGTGCGGCGGTTCTTCCCCAATTAACAGGAAGACTTACACCGAACAAAACAGTGGGTGTTCAAAAGAAGCTCTTATTATGCGAATGAAAATTTATGTATAAAGTTTTGTCCCTTGAAGTTATGAAAGTGTTAGGCTGAGTAGATCGCATGTCAATTTGTCCCTTCCAAGTTCTGAAGAAGGTGAAACTACCAGAAACGTCAGCTACTGTGGGTTGACAGATGCTGTGATGAGAACCTCCCTGTCCCATCAAGAAAAAGAACTTTCTCACTGCTTTTCTATTTACATAGATGATAATGGGCCACAACTGTCGCTTGGAATGCTCAGGTGTAAAAATACTAAGATAGTTTTCTGAGAACACTAAGACAGATTCAGAAAAAGTATTAAAACACTTCTACATGCTACCACAGATGTAGATGAACGATGAACTTTCGTAAGAAAAAAGTAGAAAAATTTTTGGCACAAATGCCTCTAGATCGATAAGTCAAAACTATTGTAGAAAAACCAGAATGATTTGCTATTCGGGGTGGCTTGATCCCGGTCAAGTCTCACGGTTTGCCCTGCCCAGTTCCCATGAGATCGATCTGTTGGCCGAGAAGGCCGCATCGCAGATTTCACCATCCAGCGTTCACGGAGTGAAAGACAGCATCTGAGCCGGATATTTCACCCTTTCTCCAGGAAGGAATATTGATGTCCTTCATGCTTCTGGACAGACCGTAGTCCACTCGTATAACCCAATAATCAGCCGACTACAAGCAGTCTGAGATAAGTTCTCAGGATTTTTCTTTCGAAAGATGTCGGTCTACAGTAAATGACAAATTAAAATATTTCAGGAGAAAGGAATGCGCAGAAACGTAGCCGATTAAAGCTGGTCTTGAAACGTTTTGGACAAACGCCAAGAATCCGGCTGTGATCTCGCGTGGTCTCGCGCCAGGTCTCGGATCGATTTTTTGATCTGCGCGACGCCCATTCTCGGCCTCGTGAGCCTCTATGGGTCTGGTCTACAGGACTATCTAGAGGACTGATGAACAACAAAATGGTGAGTGTTTGAGGCTTTTCACTGTGCGAATGATCATTTCTGTATTGTTCTGCCTATTGAGATCACGCTGGTGTTTGACTGAGTGGATTGCGGGTTGATTGCACTCCTCGAGCCTCTAAAGGAGCCGAAACCGCCGACCTGTCAGCCACCATGGATTTCCTGTTAATAACTTCTTGTTTGCTCACGAAGAAATTCTCTAGAAGTAGTTAGAATAGCTTGATTTGTGTGATCGAATGAGCTAGCGTCATGTGGAAAGGATGTGAGTCATGCTGTTTTGGCTTAACAATCCCGTTTCGATGACATCACTACTTGAAAGTAGAATGCCATGATGGAGCTCTGCAACCAGCATTATTCTGTATTCTTTTTGGGGAGGGCTAAACACCCCATCTCTTCCCGATTACTTGTCTGATAATATCTCATATGGCCATGTTTTCCCGTCACTTCTTGTTTACATCAACTCTCATTTGTTATCTCGAGAACTACTTACATTTTTTTGATCATTTCTTACATTTGTCGGTCATTCTGTTTCCTAACTGTATCTGTTATAGCCGCCTCCTCCTAAGTAACGTTTACAATTCTTTAGAGTTCACTGCATCTTATTTCTTATGTGGAAAGGATTTCCTACGCAGTGTATGTCTTTCTCGAACTCTGCTCAATGTTAACGTTGCCTTTCTACTTCTTGACACTTATGGTACGTTAACTAACCTTAGGTCGAGGTGCACTAGGTGTTACACTTCATGTGAATTCTGGTGACTCGGAAAACACGATAGATTTGAAGCGCTCGGAGGAACCAGTTCCACATCCAGAGACATCTCTAAAAATGAGTTCAAGATAGAAGTAGGTTACGAGGATCCGGATCCTTATATCTACGCTTCAGAAAGCGCTGCAACCTCTAAACGATGTAGAAGGTGAAGGCGAGAGTAAATCTCTATGCTACTAAGCAGTACAAATGTGGTGCTATATTGTTTAGATGGGTTACGAAGCCCGTATCTTCTCTGCCGTTTGACGATCCCTTTGTCACGATGACTTCCCAAGTAAGTGATTCGCTTATTTGCTTTAGATAAGGGTTCATTCTAATGAGTACCGTCGAATAGATTCTTGAGAACTAACAGGATTTGAAAGGAAGTTTCTATAGAAGTGAAAGCGCTGAGGCGAGTGGGAAGGAGAACGGACGGAACTCTGCAACAGATACTTTTAATGGGACTTTTCCCTAAATGGTAAGGTTTTTCTGGGCTTGGAGCATTTTGTCGCAGTAGAATTTCTAACTTTGTCAGGTGGAATTTTATAGATAAAATGTCTTCTCAGTCCCTTCTATTCGACATGGGGAAGCCTCGGTTGGTTATTTCCAGATTTTTAGTTTTCCAAGTATTGCTTGAGTAAACTCCTTAGAGACACTAAGGGTATTATGTCAAAGAGACACTGATCACTAGGCTCAGACGGCTGCATCCGCTTCGCACTCAGACAGCAGTGACTTATGTCTGACCAAGTTCTGTAAATGGTCTAGAGGCATAATACGTCGTCTAGATTGCAGGAATATTGTATTAGAGTCTCCTAAAACCTTCAAGTATTAGTGCCATAGTACCTAAACACATGAAGATGAGTGGTTTTTCAGAATTAAATGGAAGCTGATTCCGTTCATTAGCGAAGGAGTTAAGTGTAAGTAAGCAATTGCTTTATAATTTTGTTGTAAGGGTTGTTTAGTCGTCTTTACTTTTTTCTTTAACTCATTTTAGTGTCACACTCTCCATCAGCAGCCAACGCAATCGATCCTCGACTGCTCGAATACAGGTAAATCGTCTTCTATTTTTTAACTATTTTTACTTCGCTTCATTACGGTATAGAGTACTAGAGGTTTCTAAAACTAAATAAACCATGTCCAAAACGAATTGCGAGAACAAAGAATTTTCGCGACCACGATAGGATTTTGCCCTCCCAACGGTTTGCCGCCTCATCGTGGCTAGGAGGTGTTCCTAGGTGTGGGGCTGCGATGTACAGCGGGGATTCATCCCCCTGGCAAGGTCTCCCAAGCTGAGAAGGAGTCCGGCGATTCCATCAGGAAGCCCAGCTAAGAGAAAAGCGATACTAGAATCCACCACCGTCCTGGTATCAAATTAGTGGCTTGGTGTCAAATCTCCCTCTGATCCACAAGGGCGGCGAGTGTTTGTGGTGGTGACGACCTGGAGCAGACTTTGGCCAGGGCTGACCTCGGGAC
The DNA here is from genome assembly GCA_018806985.1 of Angiostrongylus vasorum. Lineage (NCBI taxonomy): Eukaryota > Metazoa > Nematoda > Chromadorea > Rhabditida > Metastrongylidae > Angiostrongylus > Angiostrongylus vasorum. Next base: position 1,675,340 of record JADANN010000099.1, on the reverse strand, counting down.
TCCTGGGAAACACAGTAGCTAAACAGAGCAAAACTCCGAACAATGGAGAACGTGCTGGAGGCCCACACAACCATTGAGGATGGGCCATCCTAGTATCCAAGTAAGTAAGAATTTTTGCAATATCAAGCAGTTTTCGAAATGCCAACCGTGCGCGGTTGTATCTTATATCATATTTGTTCTCGTCTTTGGTACTGCCTTTTTCAAAGCTTTATTCGCAAGTCGTGCAGGTTGAATAACTTTGTGAAAGCTGGGAGATTTGTTTTGAAGGAGTATTCAGTGTTTCTTCACCACTTCTTCAATTCGGTTCGTTGCTTTATCAATCTTTGTGCAAGCAGGTAGTAGAATTTTCGTGCGGGGTTCGCTTGGGACGTTGATGTCATGTCGTTTTCCTCCCTTATTGTAATGTTGTGTGCTGGCCGAACATGATTTTTTCTGATTACTGCTCCCACAGTGTGTTAGGGTTGTTGTGGTGCTCCACCGAGCGACTAGCGCGTTGGTAGTGGTCCCGTTATTATTGAATAGCTTTTTCATCGCTCGGTGTTAGTTCTTGCTCTTCTGGAGCAATTTTCAGTAGTGTTATTACAAAGGGATAAAGGATAAAGGTCTCAGTGTTGATCGTTCCCTTAGGGATGCGCCGTGCATCCGACTTCATTAAGCATCGTTTGGAGGTGATTGAACGCATATCTGGTCTTTTCATTGACTGGCGGTGGCCTACCGATGTATCGAGTCAGTGCTGCTATCCTCCCAGAAAAGTCCGGTACCAATTTGCCATCCCCGTAGGGATGGAAGGCTTGGTGGGCCAGTGGCGCAGGAATCGATCTCCCTGTGCATTGTAGGGCGCCTCCGACCACTGCGCCACACGCGCTCTGGTGTTATTGTGCTACCATAAATATTTTTTAGTTAGCTACTTATAGCACTGCACGAGTACTAATAAATCAATAACAAAAAGAAAAATAAATGTAAAGTTTCCTCATCGTCTTTTGCTTTCTGCGGGATATCAGCTTCACTCTTCGTCGAGAACCGGTGCAGTTTCTTTTATCGTGGAATTTTCGTTGCTTTCTACGGTCGGACACAAACATCAGCGCAGTTGTTTCGTCAAGCAAGCCGAATTTGAAGTAATTCATACACCGTTTCATCAATGGGCATGCTTATACCAAATGTCGATCATTTTTTCGTTGTTCACTACCTGAAAACGAAAGAATAGCAGATTTAATTTGTTCAAAAATGAATTCGTACAGGTTTCAAGTAAAGGAGAACATCGACTAAGTTTAGATTTGATAGGGGTCCTCTTCAAGAACGAGAATGAAGTGCTGGGAAATACTAAGGGAGAATTTTGGATTAGTTGTGTTTGCCGTCGCCAGCTGCGTTGATGAGAAATCTGAATATTTCGTTGAATCTAGAGAGGACGAATACGAGTTCATAAATGAAGGGTTGGACAGCGTAGTCATTAACGGCCAGTGGATCTTAGGTAATAGTCAATGTGCATTTGATAAGCAGCTTCAGATTTAATTAGATAGATCCAGTAGATTTGGACGAATTAAATTTTAATAATGAGCGAGTAGCGTAGTAGTAGTGATGGTACTCATTACGCTTATGGCTCAACCTGCTCGAATGCTGTGTCCACCATGCAGTGGGCCTATCAAGCCTCTCATCCATCCATACTTTGGTACCAGAATTGAACGGAATTGGCTCACTCCATCTAATCGATGTTAGAACACTCGAGCACGGCTATTTTTAGGTTTCCAGGGGAAATCGACTAGACGACCGTTAAACGAAATTCGTGACGAAGACGAAAAAATCCTCTAACAACAGCCAAAGCTACACGCAAAAAAAAAAGAGTCCGAAGACCGTCGTCGATGGTTGATGCGAGGAAACAGTTCCACTACAAGAATTGCAACGGATCATATATAAAAAAAGAATAGTGCTTCGCTGTCTCGGTAAACTAAGACGTTCACTTAATCATCCGGATGGCCCTACAAACCCGCCAGAAGTTTCGTTATTCTTTGTTTGAATATTCGAGGCATCATAAACAACTTAGGAGCAAGCTGTTTCAACTGGATTAGAAACTTGCAGGGCTCTACTAAGTATATGAGTGAATAGCTTATAGATGTCTCAACAAAAAGCTCATTCAAAGTCTTATTCGTCATGACTTTAAAAGTAGCATGTGGAGAACATTTAATCTTCAAAATTTCTTTTCCTTTACACGACTGTTTCCAAGCACTGTTTTTTATACGAAAGGTTTCTTCTTTTGATTGTGGAACTCCACACATAATGGGCTTGAGTTTTTGTATTCTTCGAACTGATATATGCAAGTTCTTTGCACAGAAAATTCATTCAGCCGATGCGGAAAGAACTGCATTTATTCTTATGTTCATCCTCTGTCATTCTCTTCATTCTCATGATGTTTGTATAGCTACTTCAGGTCCATTCGTGGTTCCGCGTTTCCAAAAGTAGGCATCAGAAATGTCGATGGGCTTCAAATGCATTGTCATGCGGTTTCATATAGCTGTTCTGACAAGCGACCAATCCGGTGCATGACAGACAGGTCGTCTTCAATGGTGCGAAACCGTGTACTACTCAGAAGAAATCGACGTCGTCTTGAGTATAAGCCGAGTGTTGTCAATGTATTAAGTCTTCGTTACTCTTGTTTATCACAAGTAGTTTGTAAAACTTCAAAGCAAATTTTTCAAAAAGAGGTGTTTTAGGCAAAAACTCAACAAGAATGGAATAAGAGAGAGAATTATCAACCAATGGAATTAAAACTCATGCGTAAGCAGTTAGCTTTTCTCTCTGTTGTTCGCTAAGAGTCCTTGTTTGTAACCTTTAGAGCACAGCCAGTCTTTGTTTACTGCATGCATTCCAGCACTTCTTTCGTTATTTTTATAGTCTTCCATACGTCATCCATAAGCGTTGTCTCAGTTGCGTTTGTATTAGACTATCAGTTGAGGATTTTGTATTCTTCATTACTTACATGGATACGTGGACGGCCTGTCCTCAATTGTTGTGCGGACTTTCTGCATAATCTCCATTTTTCCGACTTTTGCTGATTTACCTATTGTATTTCCTTGGAGTCCTGAAGTCAGTCTAGCCAAAGTGTGCCCCAGGTCTTCACCACCGCAGGCAGCCGCAGCCCTTATGGATCAGAGAGAGATTTGCCACCATGCGGCTAGTTTGGTACCAGGATGATGGTGGATCCCGGTATTGGTTTACTCTTAGCTTAGCTCTCTGATAAGGAAGCCGGACTCGTCAGCTTGGGGGACCGTGCCGGGGGATGAATCCCCCGCTGTACATCGCAGCCTGACACTCAGGAACACTTCCCAGCCACGGTGAGGCGGTAAACCGTTGGCAGGGTTTTTCATTAAGGTTGTTTATTGCTGGTCAAATCGATCCTCATTGGAATAAGCGGATATTTCTGTTAGTGTTAGAGGTGTTCATGACATGCAGCCGCCCACTTTTGTGAATCTTTTCCCAAAGTCCGGAGCTAAATTGCCTATCCCATCTGGATAGTGGACTTGATTGGCGTTGTGTGGGGTTGAACCAGTAAGCGTGCGTGTATAGTACGCCATCTCTAACCACTCCGTTTTTTACGTCTTCATCAGCAGCTAAACTTTGAAAAGCAACTTTTTAGCCTGATACTTTACTTCACGAATTCACCAGTAGACCGAGTAGCAGCTCATTTGAGATTGTGAGTGTAGTTGATTGATGTTATCTACAAATAGGGATCATATAGGTGATTGTTTTAGGGGGTTCTTTCCATACTCACAATGTCATCAATATTCCGCTTCCAAAAACTTTCGAAATTCTAATTGCGAAATGCATACTGGTACTGTGTAGTGGTTGTATAACATTTTTAAGGATATCGTCCAAGCGCTGTGTGAGTGGTGCATAAAATTCTCGACGTTGTTTAATTTTTAAGGCTGCGTGGTTGAGCGGTAGGACGGTTGGTCAGCTGTTCGGTGGCTGCTCTGAGAGTTCTGAGTGGGGTGGCACTATTTTTATTCACACAGTTCTCAAATACATGTAGGATGTAGTCTGTGCAATCAAAGAACCACGGTGAAAAATTGGACGTCGTCCCTTACGGGCACCACACAATATTTGTCCCTGTCGCGAATGTGTTAAATAACTGATGAGAACTATGTCGACGATGTGCTTGGATACTTGGACGGCCGAGTTCTCACTGGTTGTGCGAGTCGCGGCATATTCTCCACTTTCGGAGTTTTGCTGGTTTAGACATCGTGTTTCTTTGGAGTCCCGAGGTCAGTTTGGCCGAAGTCTGCCCCACACCGACACCACCACAGGCAGTTGTCGCCCTTGTGGACCAGAGGGAGATTTGCCACCATGCAACTTTGATACCAGGGCATTGGTGGATCCTGGTATAGGTTTACTCTTTGCTGGACTTCCTGATGGCAACGCCGGACTCCTGAGCTTGGAAGGCCCTGCCGGGTGATCCCCCGCTGTACGTCGCAGTCCGATACCCAGGAATACCTTCCGACCACTGTGAAGCGGTACACTGTTGAGGAGGTGTTTGCAAGTTGTATCTGTGAATTTTGTCTTTACAACATGTAATGTTACTAAGAAGCTAAATTCAAAAAGAGAGAAAGAAGAAAAAGACGCCTTGCTTAGCTTTGTGAACTGTTTGAGCTGTGCGGACTACAATTTCTGCATGCCAAGCAGGTGAATATAAAATGTCTAACATTTTTGCAGCGATACTATAAGATGTAAGCTAATTTACGATCCTAGTCTAATGAGTAGGAAGTTTGTTCGTGTGGTGTTTTTGAGTTCTTCAGTGGAAAAGTTAACAGCCTTAAAGATGTTATTTTAAAATAAAAGTGCCTTTGTTCCATTCGTGACTGGCAGTCTGCAGAGACTCACTATCAGTCCTCAAGTTGTTTAGTGTTAGGTTTTGTCGTAAAACACCTCGAAGATGTAGTAATTTCTTCTGTGACGACTTTTGTCCATACAAGCTCTCGTTAAGGTCAACATGTGATTCCACAGTGGGCCTCTGCAAATCCGTCACGATTTCTATATCCGTTTGGAAAGACAGATGGAATGTATTGGCCAATTGTACAGCCTCACGATGCCATTGATTTGAACGATGAGGATCAGGTCACTAGCGCTGATACGAGAAATCAGTTGGTATGTCTTTCCGAGTTGACGTTCGCTTCTAAACGACAGGTAGGCGAAAATAACCCTATTCTTGCCTTTATCTTACTTCATGGCTCTTCAGTTTTTCGTGCATGTATGTATATATATATGCATATATATGATATATACATATATATATATATATATATATATATATATATATATATATATATATATATGTATGTATAGACACATTCATTGAGAGTGTGGGCAGATCACTTGTGGAAAAAGAAGAAAAAACGAAAAAAGTAATACATGGAACTGAGCCAAAGCATTACACCTAAATACTTGGATGGCATGTCTTTAGGAAAAATTTCTCGGCCTTCAACATAAATTCTATGTGACTAGTATTTGGTTAGTTGGGAAAGTTCTTTTACTCTGGATTCCTAAGAGGAGAGTGAACCATCTGTTTATTCCATCTTAAGATCCATCAGCACAACCGTGGCACGTTGTGAAGGGACAGATAATCAAGGAGGGGAAATGTAAGGTGATCCGTCACAAGGAAAGTCGTTTCTGTGGTGTACTAGAGGCTGTCATTCTTCTGGAGTTACACATGTTCTAAAATTAACTGCTAACGCAGCAGCAGGGTGGGTCATAATCTAATGGTATGGGGATGTGAGATGTGCGTATATAACCGAAAAGTACTTTAAAGCAAGATCTCTATTAGGTCATCGTTATGGTTATGTCGTTGCAACTGAACAATTTAGTCACAATCTTAACCTTTTATTTACCTGCCTACTATTTTTTAATGCCATGCGAAATATAACTACAACGATGCTGAGATATTTGCAAAACTCCGGACCGCAAGTTTCCGGGGAGTAATGCGTTCACCACCACACCATGCGGGTCCTTCCTGTGGAGTAACCAGTCCTTCAATAGCGCGTTCGTTCCCCACCGCAGGCACCTTCGGTCCGAAGTTTTGCAAATATCTCAGCATCGTTGTAGTTGAACAAATTAGTTTTAAAATGTTTCATGAGTGTTTTATGGGTTCAATTCAATGTTTTAGTTACTATGTGGGCAAGATGATCAATTCCATCTGAAGCGATATTTGAGTGCAAGTGAAGCGGAAACCTGGGAGCCCGGACGATTTCGAAATCGCATCGGATATATGCGAGTTTTCTCTTCACAAACAATGTACTGTGTTATGTACTGAATTTCTATTCCTTTTAACATTTCTGTTGAAAGTATTGTAGTGAGGACGTTCTTAACATATTCTCTACGTCGCCTAATTTTAGAGGGAGACTATGCCTAGTTTCTAGAAGAGAGAGATTGGCACTTAACTGCATGTATGTGGTCGAGATTGTCCACAGACTAGTAACTTTCAGTGCTTTTCTCCTTAGTAAGTGGTTCATGTGGCACAGTGGGCGAACGCGCCCTGCGACACACACATAGGATCGTTCCCGGAGCCTCTGGCCCGCCAAGCCTTCCATCCCTCCGGAGTCGGTAGATTTGAGCCAGACTTGTCTGGGGGGATAGCAGCGCTGGCTCGATACATCGGCAGGCCACCGCAAGTCATTGTAAAGGCCAGATATTGTATTCAATCACTTCTAAAGATGCTTAATGAAGTCGAATGCATGCCGCATCCCTCAGGGATTGATCAGCGCCGAGAGCTCTATCCTTTTAGATACCAAGCGTGGAGAACACTCTTCGGTCTGTGAAGAACACTCCTAGTTTTCTCTATATAGAATATCACCTCTTATACCGTTAACTACCGAGTGAACTGAGATGACACGAATAAACTGGTGTAAACCACTCGTCCTATGGGGCACAAGAACTGCTCAATGGGCCAAACTTTCTTCAAAAATACAAGGAGTGTCACGCATAGCTATGATCCCCACCTTTCTTTTTTTATTACAACATAGCCACGATGGCTTAGCTATAACAAACGTTTACTAAGGTGGTCATTCGGACTGACTTATTCGCACCCTAGGAGACCCTGTTAGGAGGTAAATCCAGCTGTTCATAGCAGTTTGACATCCAAGAAAACCGGAAACAAGAGCTGCTAAAGCACTGGAGTGGTGAGATGTCACTAGAAACGTTTGTCGGAAACAGTAGAATAAAACGTTTTGAATAAAGGTCTTAATGATTGTGTTTCAAAAGTTGTAGTTCATGTCCTCATCAGAAGTCAGAAGTAGGCGCTTGCGTTACAGTTTCGAAATTTAGGATTTGTTTTTCAATTTTCTGGAAATTCGAATTTTTGAACAAATTTCAGATTCAAACAATATTTCGGGAGGAATTATAGACATGTGTACACCTGTGTTTTCCTACCTATTCATTCATTTATTCACTCATCCATCCATCCATCCATTCATCCATTCATTCATTCATTCATTCATTCATCCATCCATTCATTCATTCATTCATTCATTCATTCATAGACATCATTAGAACGACGTAGCGGAGTCTTCTTCTATACGTATCCATTATGAACTAAATGCTGTAAAGAAAAAGAAAAGATAATTAGTGCCCTCGGCGTTAGTGGTGCACGTTGCAATCTCGACTCCTTTGAGAACAGTAGAGGTAGTTGAGTACATGTATGCCCTGCACAACGACTTGCGCTAGTGTGTGTGTCATGCCAGTACTGCTGTCCTTCCAAGCAAGGGTGGAAGCAATTTGACGGCCTATGACATATGGACACATGGTTTTTCTTGGATGCAGGATTGGGTGCAAGAGTTTAGATGCTCTCTGTGCAGTTGTGGATTCGTAGTTTTTAAAAAAGACCGTTTAATTCCTAAGTTATATGAAAAGACAAGCTATTGCTTGTTTTTTAAACTTGCTTTTAACTGCAGAACGCTAGAAATGCATTAGCGAGGTAAAGAATCGGGCTGTCGCGGATCTCTTAGGACACAGACATATACTCTTCATTTATTCTTAATGTAACGGTGTCCTTGATCCTTGATTGTCGGCATAAATTAAAATTACACATCTAGTGATTACCTCGGTATATATATATATATATATATATATATATATATATATATATATATATATATATATATATATATATATACATATACATACCACGTCTTCACGTCTACTGTGCGGGTCCGTGCACTTCTCACATTTGATTCACTTCCTCGCATCTACCATCCACCATGGTCTTCAAACCATTTTGCACCCGGCTTCGGGTGCTGTTTGACGACTTTTTCGTCTTCCAGTGATGATTTTGTATGATTTTCGAGTCGATTTTCCCAGGAATCCTAGAATAGCCATGATAGAGAGTTCTAACGTGGAGTCGAGGGAGTGAAGTTGTTCCAGACAAATCTGGTGCTAATTCCCCAATCCCGGAGGAGACCAGACTTGGTGGGCTGGGCCGGGGTCGAAACAGTACCTGATTAGCTTGGGGCGCCCTCGCAATGAAAGGACATCACGACCACTGCGTTATATGCTCCCAGATATTATGCACATATATATATATATATATATATATATATATATATCCTTTATGCATCAAGTAATCTTTCGCCAAAGTCCCAGTTCTTCCTAGAGAGGATGCCCGTGTCAAGGATGAAAATCGACAGAGAAAAGAGGCAGCGTGGATAGCAGGAGTTGTAGTAGCTGACTCATTGGATACCTGCAAAGTCGGTACTGTTTTTTCGTCGCGCAAAGGTAAAAATGCGCGTTGTCAGAGTTGCATCGCATTCTATGAAGTTTGTTGCTAGCGTACGATTTAGATTCCTCGATAATGGCAAAACATGTTGACTTCGACCTATCCGATATGTTCTCGAAAAAGCGTGAACAGAATGTTCCAGGTTCTCGTTTACCACGTCATATCTCTAAAGGGACTCGTGGACCTCTTCAGGCACATCTTTCTCATTGTTTGTTTAAACCACCGTTAATGATATGAACAGTACACGTTAATAGTCTTCAATAATGTGCAGTATTTCCAACTTTAATTCTATGTAATATCATTGGTAATAGCCGTCATATCAGAACCGACACTATGCATATACCTTCCTAGGTACCTAGAGAATGGTTAGAGGTAAACATAGCGCACTACGTACCAACTTCTGAGCGTAGCAATCACCTTTGTTCGTACACCAATTATCGCAACAGGCTCGCTAAACTATATCAACCGAGAAACAAGGTTACCATCTTTCATGACTGATTGGGAATTCGCAGTCACTCGGAATTCGTGAAATTTCTGAAGATAGTTTTTATAGAGCAGATTTTCCTGTGACGTTGTGCAGTATCGCTTAACTGCTATAAAGGCGATATTTATCCATCAGGTTTGTCATTTTCTTAAGGACTCTATTTTAATGGATGAATTAGCTAGGAGAACATCCTTATTTATTATTCTTAAAAAAGGCTGGGTGTGTTTCTTCCAAGTATGTAACTTTCATCTAGTTTTTTTTCGCCTTATACGTACCTCAGTTATTTTTAGAGTGGCTTTAATGGTATGGGAATGAAATCCCCACTCAGTGATGACGATCATCGTAAATCGGCCAACCGAATTGATGGGATTGAATCTGAGGTATTTCAAGATTTGTTTCTTCCTCTGATGATTGAAACTGATGGAATTATTCGGTTGGCGAATTGATACTATTCCGATACCCTATGTGAAACGTTGTTTAGTTGAACCACGGAAGGACTTCTATGGGCAAGCTAAAAACGTTGTGTGAATTGCAAGACTGGGAAGAGAAGTACTGGACGATAATATGGGACAATTTGTCCAGCATTTTCAGATCTGCACGTAGGACTTCAATCCTTTAAAATAAATAGTTAAATAGGGACACCATTAAAACCATAGGTCGAGAAGTTGAGCAATGATAGCTGATTCAATAGCACAATCCTCGAATTACAGTCACGCTTTGACGTTATAACATATTTCGAACAAACTGCTGTACAAACAGTAGCGTTGATCCGTGTGCTATGTACGCATTCCATTTTTGCGCTGTAGGGGCAATGTGAGTTGATTTCTACTCATACGGCTCGAAAATAACGGTCACTTTCAAAGGTAGACCAACACATCTCTCAGCCAAGCCTCAGCTATAAATCTTCGCCTAGGCGAAGAAGCTCTTGTCTTTTACCACAATATAATTCCGATTTTCTGGAGGTCGTCAAACGTATCTTGTTTATGCGCATTTTGTCGTCGAGACTCGTATTTCGAAAGTGAAACGATTGAACGAGCGATGTTTCGTCGATTTGAAGATAATGATGCCTCCAAATGCATTTTTCATGTTTATGGCTGCTAGAACTTCGCTTCGAACTTTAAAAACTCGGTTTCGTTTTCATTTCCTTTGGAAATGTTAATTCTAAACAACTTTAAGACTCAAACATTTACGAATAGCTATGAGTGCTTATGGGTAGCCTAATCATAAATAAATAAATGGACCAAAGTCTCTTCTTTAGGTTTTTACGTTTTCAACTCGTCTAGTGTTGAGAACCAGCTTTTCGCCACATGAAATCATACTCTTACTCACATTCATTACTGTTACCATCATTAATTCTTGCTTCCGTTGCTTATTATTATTATTATTATTATTATTTTTGCTATTATACTATTGTATGATCCGTCGCCACTCCTACTATGTGGATTCAAGCACTTGTGTTCGATTTGTTTTCCTCACACTCATCGTCCAAAATGTTCTCGAACACATCGCATATTGTTTCGGCTGCTGCTTGACTTCGTCTTCGTTATGAGTGTAGAGAAATGTTGGTCTAGTCGATTCTTCTTACAATGTTGGAGATGACCGTACTAAAGCGTTCCACACGTGAACGAGAGGAGAGCGTTGGATAAGTGGTCGAACACCTAACTTCTGATGGGCAGCATCACTAACCATTCGGGTACTCCCTCTCCCTCACTCTAACTCTTGTTCTTATTGTATTATTACTATGATCATTGTTATTATTATTACTGTTATTATTATTATTACTATTAGTCATCAGAATATTATTGTATTACCTTATGTTTGCTTGAAAGCAAGTATTCTATAGAGCAGAGTTCAACAATACCAGCGTGCAATCGAGAATTAAAACCAGAAGACAGCAGTCATTCTGGAGATAAAGTCGTACCTCTAGCTTTCTTATCTGTAATTCCAAGTTACCCCATTTGTTACAGCACCGATATCGCAGCTAAAAATTGATCAGTTTGTCTCGAAAGCTTTTGGATCTGCTGCTAAAATTAAACAACGTGGTGCTTGTTATAATAGGTGAGTGCAGTTGTTGTCAAATACTTAGCGTGTTTCAATGTAGTGGGATGACTTCGACTATCCAAATTAACTCGTTCTCAGGTTCCGTGATATTGCCGACCGTGCAGGGTCACAGTGATCCCTGCCTACAAATAAAGACAACACTAAGCGATTGAAGCATCCTTGCCACACGTTATTATCGTTTATTACAGAAGTTCGATTTGATAATATTTAATAAAGAATTACCTATTTAGCACTCATGTGTTGGCTGTATAATATGAAGTCTGATGGAGCTTTTAGAACTTCCCCTTTCAACCCCAGTTCGGTTGAAGCTTTTTCTTAATGATGATAAATATAGATATGGTTTTCAATGTAGACCCTGATAATTACGACACTGAAGCAGTTCTTAAGTGGTAGAACATTCTCACTTGTGCTGCAAATGCCCAGCTGCGCTTATAACAACAAATCACTTGCAGATTGGCCAAAAGTTGTATATAGTAAAAGTTCATTCATACTAATCATCCGTTCCGCAGACTCGTTTGGAGAACAAAACAAAAATTACGACAACAACAATTATAGTATTAACCTATCTGAAACTTTCAATTTTTTCTAATTGGTCAGTTTACCACAACCAAAGTCGTTTCCAACTTCTCACATCGGACTTCACATCGGTAGGTTTGTTTGGAGACGTAGTGGTGTCACTCAATTCAATCCGCATCTGAAAACTCTGCCTTCAAAAACATAATTTTGCCTATGTAAGATACGACCGCATTAGATGTTTTCGAGAAAGCTTCTTATTAACAATATAAGATCACTGTAATTAAGAACTACGAGACTTCAATACTTGGTATCTACTTTGAACGGACGGTTTAAGGCAAGTAGCAGACTTGGTATGATGTGAAAACCAAATATGAAGCTAAAAGGACAAAGCTCTCGGCGTTGATCAATCTCTGATGGATGCGCCATGCATTCGACTTCATTAAGCATCGTTTGGATGTGACTGGATGCATATCTGGCCTTTGTAATGACTCGCGGTGGCCTACCGATGTATCGAGGCAGTGTTGCTATCCTCCCAGACAAGTCTGGTACCAATTCGCCGACCCCGGAGGGATGGAAGGTTTGGTGGACCATGGGCGCGGGATCGATTCCACGTGTGTTTCAGGGCTCCTCCGACCACTGCGCTACACGATTTCCTAAGAAATGTAGCGGATTTTTAATGTGTGAGTTGCGAAAGTGAGCATAAAAGTATCCGATCACTTTCGAAATGTTTCGTGGCAAAAACTACAGATTTGTAAATTACATGCTACGGAATTACATGACGACTATACCATACCTGATCCATGCGTTCGCTGAGTTTAGTCCACACTTCGCTTGTATCCCACAACAAACGTCGTTTTTCAGCATCTTCCACATTTTCATTCCAGGGTTGCTCATGACGTTCTCTACTAAAAAAGCAGTTTTCAACCGAATTTCTACAGAAAAAAATGACGACAGTGGAACTGGAAGTTACTCTCTTAGATGTAATCGGAAAATCTTACTCTATAAAAACTCCATTGACTTTTTCCATGGCTGGATCAGCGAGAGCATACAACACAGGGCGAACTGCTTTTTCCACACGTCGTTCCCCCATAGCGAAACTCACGATTTTGAGAAGCCATCTACTGAGGAAAAAGGTTTGGTAGTCCAGTTGAGAAGACAGATTGGACTTCGTCCTTCCTGGATCTGCTACCACAACTGTCACATTTGTGCTTTTCAACCTTTCAGATAACTCTCGCGCGAACATTGCAGCCGCAAGTTTGCTCTGTTTGTATACTTCATATCCATCATATTTCTTCCGAGTTGATGCATTCAAATCGTCGAAGTCTAACTGACATTTCCTATCGATTATGTTTGTATTTAGAAACACTATTCTGACGGGATGATTTTGGCTCAGCAACTTATCAAGGAGCAATCCACTTAGTAGAAATGCACCAAGATGGTTAGTAGCAAATGTTCGCTCGATTCCATCCTGAAAAAAAAAAGAAAAACTATGAAATATGGTTAGAAGTGAGGAATACGTCCGTAGACATCTCTACCAATTATGAGATATAACTTTTTTATAAACTTTCCGTTCTTTCTTCACGGCAAGGCATCATGTTCACGGTTTTCAGCCACAATGATGCTGAGATGTCTGAAATACTTTAACCACATCCCAGATTCGAACCCATGACTACCCTTCCTGGATCTCACGTGTTATCCACTGCACCACTGAGGCTCTTGCTTTGCCTTTCTCTCATCCAGTCTTTTTCATCCTAAAGGTGCCATCGCCGATCACCCGTCAACGGCAATGATCTCGGGAGCACAAATCGGCATTGGACTCAACTACGCTGAAGCTGCAGTAGAGATCACAATGTGCAATTTTTATTTACTACCTACTATTTTTTCATTTTTTCATGGCAGGGTACTGTGTGAATCTGGCCTGTGGTCTCAGTTTTGCAATTATGGGATATTTTACGGTCACAGCCTACATTCAACTCAAAATTTAACCTCGAGAAATGTGGAAGAAAAGGGTGAACTTGAAACGCTCCCGACTTGTATGTGATAAAAAAAAGAAAAGCTCATCAGCAGTCCATTCACGGTATTTGGTAGTTTCACAACATAAGTTGGAAACACCTCTGCATTTCAACATAGACTTAATTACCATCCATATATGAAAATTTAATTGAGCAATTCCGTTGTGAGATTTTTTTCCAAAGAATACACTGCATGGAAGCAAATCGATGACAGCGGAGTATGCTGTGCCAAAATAGTACCCTTCCCATCAGCAACATTCTTCGTGATAAAAGCGTACTTTGGTTCTGAAGAATAAACTGACAGAGTTCAAATTAAGCGAAAGAACCTCTACCTTTGAACCATGCAACATCTGCTTTGCATGAGCTATCAGTTAATGAACAGATACTGTGCGGTAAAAGAAGCTATCGGAAGTAATGTGCATTGAAGTCAACGCATATTGTCCAATGGGCCTCCACGTATGCACTGATATCAACGCATCGCTAGTGTGATAAAGCAAAATTTGGAGTCGTGTTATCGGCCACGAATTGTTCAAAATATACATTATCAACAGTATTAAAATGATTTGTTTACTACCAACCTTAAATCTTACCTTATTGACCTTCCTTTCGGAGTCCATCATTGCTGCATTGTGCACAACGCCATCAATCCTATCAAGTTCGAATTTGCCTAAGTGAAAACGATGTACTTTCAGAAGAGTTTTAAAATCATATATCTACTCTTCGTTTAATTATTTACACCTTTGGTTAGTTTCTGAACAAAATTGCGTATGCTGTCGAAATCTTCGAGATTACACTGCCTGCAGTACACCTGCTTGTTTCGCGTGCTCAGTACAATGTCTCTACGTACCTGCACGCATTTTTCTCGATTCCTACATGCCATAATTACCCGTGCATTTCGCTTAGCAAGCTCTTCCACCGTAGCCTTCCCAATTCCTGAAGTTGCACCTGTCACGATGTAGGTCTTTCCCTTGCAATTCCTCCTTAAGCTCATACTTGGCGCCCGACTGCGTAGCACTTAAACAGTGACTTTTCAGACTGACTTTCAGTTATGACTGCATTTGAAATTGCTGCCATGCAATACTACTACCACATACGCTTTAATAGCATTACGTTAACGTTGTTCGTGTTATAAAGTGGAGAAAGTAAAGAGAAATGAGGAAACGAAGTGTAGTCACATTCTCTACAATCAACAAGAGTACTGACCACCATTACACTGATTCCCCAATGAAATTTGAGCCGGCTCTGTTCATTTTATGAAGTTTCCCCCATTACACTTCCATAGAAGAAATCGATTAGCGAGACGTTATTAGCAATCTCACGTAAATGGATGTGCTCTCTTACTACACACCTAGAATCTTGGCTGGCTTGTGTGGTGCAGTAGTTGGAGCCGTCCTGCAACACACATGGAATCGATCCCTGCGCCCCAGGCCCACCAAGCCCTCCATCCATCCGGAGTCAAAAAAAACCCGATACATAAGTTTCATTTGGCATGATGAACACTTCTTTAGAACATACAAACACTTAAGCACACAAAAATGGTGAACCACTGAACCGTCAGCCAGCATTGAGTGAACCTTTTTATTGACAACTTCGTCTCTTATCCAAAATAAAACACTAATATACTAATTAACCATATTCAGCGACATTTACGAAGAGTAAAATAAAATATGGGCGCATGTGGCGCAGTGGTCGGAGGCGCCCTGTAATACACATGGGGTCGACTCCGGCGCCCCTGGCCCATAAAGCCTTCCATCCCTTCAGAGTCGGCAAATTGGTACCAGACTTGTCTGAGACGATAGCATCACTGGCTGGATACATCGATGGGCCATTGCCAATCATTGTAAAGGCCAGATATGCATTAATTTACCTCTAACGATGCTTAATGAAGTACGCCGCGAGCTTTATCCTTTTTTAGCTTTATTCACGAAGAAGACAATACCACCACTTAGCATCTTCGTAGAAGCCCCTTCTCGATGGCGGATGCAAGCCGACGAACCGAATGAAATCTCCTACTAACAGCACAAATATGTGAAGATGGGCAAAGAAGGTCAAAAAGTACGTAGTTGCAGTGCTCTAATCCAGCAGTTGTTCT
Organism: Angiostrongylus vasorum; assembly: GCA_018806985.1. Taxonomy (NCBI): domain Eukaryota; kingdom Metazoa; phylum Nematoda; class Chromadorea; order Rhabditida; family Metastrongylidae; genus Angiostrongylus; species Angiostrongylus vasorum. Next base: position 1,659,420 of record JADANN010000099.1, on the reverse strand, counting down.
GCAGGCTTCTAAGCAGAACACTGACAGAGTAAGTCAACAAGGTGACGACGTACCTCAGTTCTCGATAACCCCAGCAAATGTGATAAAAAAAGGGGACTTGAGAGAAACTGCAAGTAGACTGCAAAATGCACGAGACAAAGGTCCATAGTTGAAACCGAGCTATTTAGTTAAGTACTTAGTGGAACTGAACGAGGCTCATCAAAGACCATTAAGAACCAACCCTAATAGTTCTAAATGGACTCCCAGAAAACGCCAAAAAATTACAGATGATCACAACAACAACAAGACCTCATGATGTGCTCCAAATGCAATTCAGTCAACCATCGAGAAGCTAGAACTGGCACCATCAGTCTTCATTTACCCTTATAGCGGAAACCCTACCCAAGAAACTCAATCATGAGGTACTAAGACCACTACACTTTCGGTAATGTTATTCTTACTGTTAGTAAGAAGGCATTCGAACTCCCTTTTAATTTCAACGGCCCTGGCAAGAATGTGATTTCCCTTTGTGAAGCATAGTTCGACATCCAAATGCAACCTTTACCAGGGTGTGGTCGCAAACTTCCACAAAAACAATGGAATAAGAGAAAAGATTAAGAACGGTACGCTACTAGAGATAACGGTGCTGTCGCACCAGACGAAAGTTGTACTCTATAAATAACAAGTTGTTACCAAAACGATTTCAACAGACCAAGAAAATCTGCAAAGACCGTAAAAAGCATAGTAGCAGTTCCAACAAATACAGTCTTTCGACCGAGTAAAGCCAAATGACTGAGGGATAAATTCGACGAAATAATTTCAGATTGATTGCAGACTAAATACAACGAAGCATGTTTCCACAGAATGCACTTAACTAACAAACAAAACAGTGCCGGGTGGATAGACGTCGGGTAGAGTGACCCGGAGGATGGCAGTACTAACAAAGTGAAAGACTAGTCACAACTCAGACGCCTGTAAACAGCAGCAACTCGTTTTAATGTGGATTGGTGGATCGTCCGGAAAAATAAGTCGTTGTCACTGGACAATCACATTTATCAACACCCATCACCCTGTATAAAAGAGCATGGCTAGGTGAGTATAGCTCATTCGAGAGATGCTCCATTGAGAAGAAACCCGGATGGATGCGAAGACGAAGACCTCACATCCAGAAGAACAATGTGGACCACCGACTCGGATCATCGGCTCTAATGAAGATGAAGATGCCGAAACGTTAGCCGAATGAAGAATTATTGATCAACCTCGTGTAAATTTATCAAAAAAAAAGTCACATAGCAATAACTTGTTCGAAAACTCTATTGTTCTACAATGAATAGGATGAACTACGTACTCCCATACGTGGTACAACCCATACGCTACTCCAAAACCAGAGAAGGCTAACGACCACGGTGACTTCAAGCCTTCAATGAGTCGACGAGCTGCCATCACTGTCAACGACTATGTCAGACTGAAACGAGAAGAAACTTTCCGCAATCATAGTTTTTCTTCAACGATATAAAGCAAGCAGCTACAGTGAGACCCAAGTAACCACTAAATGGAAATGAACAAATTTATAACCCCAAACAAATATAATACACATTAAATCACATCAAAACAATAAAATTTAATTTCATCATGCGGCAATGGTGATCCAAAATGTGTCCAAAACAAACTGCAATAATTGTATCACGTCTAAAAACTACTAGACAAGTTTTTTGGCCTCAAAGAATCCCTTGAGATGGCGCATTTGCCACGCACCGGTAAGAACGAGGACAAGTGTTTGACCGACTGACCACCACAGCACTCGTTGATTGGTCGACTCCGACGTTTGTCGGAAACGCTCTTCCCTAAAGAAAAAAAAGAAAAAGTAAAAGGAAATGCCCTGAAGCAGAGAGGTACGACAGGACCACAATCAATGCTAAAGCGTAAATGATAGACAAGAAAAGAAATCACCTATATCGCTGATAATTTTGCTCCTTGGTTATTTGCTCAACTTGATCAAGTAGTTGACGGATGCGAAGTTGCAACTCATTCAATTTATCCTTTGTCGCTATCTAAGAAAAGGCTATTGCCACAGCATTGACATCAAAAGGAACGAGACCGCTTCTGGAGTTAAACGCGACCTGTTGATAGTCTTGAGCATGCTCTCCAGCTTGAATATCAAGGTGAACCCTAAGTTGAGCTCCGCTAAACCAAGCAGTGCTATTCGAGTAGAGGCAAATCACATGTTCGCCAGGAAGATGAGATGTAAATGTGAATTTCCCCTCAGAAGTGTATAATTTGGAAAGAACCACTTTGTCCTCCGGATCCTTGACCTCCACATGCATGCCAATATTCGGGTAGTCTCCATAACCTCTCGTATTGGGGTCGTAGAGCTGTACTTTATAATTTCCTGTCACCATAGTCTCGTCTGGTATCTCCTCAATGAAGCACTTCTTTTCCGTTTCAGCAATGTGGAAATACAGAGCATGACTAAATCTTATTATCCAAACCACCGATAAAACATGCAGCAACATCCTTCCCTGTTAATTTTCTAGCGTGTTTGGAAGAATAAATTAAGCAAGAAGTGAGGAACTGAGGGATAACGTGGTGAAGAAACCAGTACAATCTAATTAGCAGCAAAGAAAACCAATTTTAGGGATTTATTTAACTCAAAACTGAGAAATAACAATGGCAAGCTCCTCCCGGGAAGACTAGAGTAGTGTCGGGCAAGATCGAACTCTATCGGAACGATAGAAAACAACAAACTGAGAGTAGAAAACCTATCAAATATTGCACCAATGACTATGAGGAAATGCAGGGTAGTTTGACAGAAGCAAGGAACGTACAGCAGTACTATATGAGAACTTTAAAAGCAATGAAAAAAACAGTACCAAGTAAAAGAACTTCAAAAAGTAAAGTAAAAGGAAAAAGTTAAGTAGTATAGATCAAGACACTCTGTTAAGGCAGCTGATAGAAAAAGATGTGGCCATAAAAAAATGTACTAACCAACAAATGAGCTTCTCCTACAAGACGAATCAATACAGAACTATAATAAACTGGCAATTTTCATCAAGTTAGAGAAAGTAATTGGAATTCTATGGAAAGTGAACAGTACATCCTACTGGGTAACAAGATGGAAAAATCTTATTCTAAAAATGCTCTAATGTATATATGATGTTGTTCAATAAACGAACAATTAGCTAAAAAAAGGTGCTACCATATGACTCTAGAATTAGAACAGCCTAGGGATACTGTAAGAAAAATGACAGTGACAAGGCAAAAACATCACGCACTTCGAAACGCAGCAGTTTTTTCGAAAACCCAGCGTTGACTACTATCTACGCCATCGCATATGGCCGAAGATAGTCGAAGATCCTCATCACGGGAAACCACTGTAAGGCAACGTCCACCCTGTGCTAGCCAACCGGTGGATGGATCCAGATGGAGGCGAGTCCGCACCTAAACTCAGAAATCAAGCAGACGTAACATATAAAGTTACCAGTATCGAAATCTTTCTCTTCAACCATTAAAATTATCGCAGTTTATTTTCGACCAGTTCTGCAGCATTCAATATGACATTTACCCATTTGGATATATGGATAGCCCGCCTTCATTGGTTGTGTGGGCCCCAGCATAATCTCCATTTTTCGGAGTTTTGCTGGTTAAGCCATTCTGGTTCCCTGTAGTGCCGAGGTCAGCCAAGCCAAAGTCTGCCCCAGGTCTTCACCACTGCAGGCAGTCGCCACCTTTGTAGATTTGCCACCGTGCGAGTAGTTTCATGCCAGGGACGGCGATGATCCTGGTATTGGTTTACTCCTTGCTGGGGGTTCCTGATGAAAACGTATGACTCATTCTCAGTTTAGGAGACCCTGTTCGAGAGATGAATCCCTCCCCCAATGTATGTCGCAGTCCGACACCCAGGAAAGTCTCCCAACCACGATGAGACAGTAAACCGTTGAGAGGATATGACATTTAAACATTTATAAATTGGTAATGCAATGTTTTCTTCCTCCACGTCTTAAAGCGTTAGAGACAAATATTCCCAGCTTTTCTTTGAACATGTTTTACGAAAAAACGTATAGGTGGAGAAAATCCATTTAGTGTCACTCATACAGTGTATACTTACATTACTGCACTCGTCCATAATCACGAGAGAATCACCATTCAGATCCCTCGTAGTAATGCACAGTTTAGAAATAGTACTTCGAAGGTAACCTTTGTCGCGTTCATACGCCCATTCCTTGAAATATAAAACATTTTAAAGAGATAGGTATGAAGCAAAAGTTATTAAGTGTAAAAGTAAAGTAGTATATGCATAAACCAGTTGTTTAATTACTGAGCTTACAAATAATCAAGGATTGGACGGGTGTAAATAAAGGATAAAGCTCTCGGCGTTGATCAATCCTTGAGGGATGTGTCATGGATTCGACATCATTAAGCATAGCTTGGAGGTGATTGAATGCAATATATGGCCTATACAACGACTCGCTGTGATCTCCCGATGGACTGAGCCAGTGCTGCTATCCTCTCAGACAAGACTGGTATCAATTTGCCGGGCCCAGGGGGATAGAGGGCTTGGTGGGCCTGGGCTCCGCGACCGATTCCATGTGTATTGCACGGCGCTCCCTACCACGGCGCCACACGCGGGATTGATATGGCGGCTAATAAGTGTTCTGTCTATGCAGAGTCCTCAAATAACGTTATTGTTTCGCACTACTACCTATGTAAAGTTTACGGAAGAAAACTGATTGCAAATCAGTAGCATAGTATAAAAGGCATAGTATAAAAGCTGTTCATCGCCATACTAAAATGGGAAGTGCAGTTCCTCAACGGGAACAACAAAGGGATAGGTGCTGATGAAAGGACTCCTTCCAACCATGGTCATTTCGACGATATTGTCCTGTTTTTTAGCAGTACCGCATAAGCAAAGAGAATTTCTTATGCACTCAACAAAACGGGGACACATAAGTCAACGAATCAGTCGGTGGGAACCAAATTCGTGATGTTTGACGTGAAAGGTCATCTTCCATCTTGAATATTTTGATTATCCTGGATAGGTCACCAATTAAAAAGACCTCATCCGGACGTATACCATAGATGTTCAGTGAATACTGGACAAGACTTGAAATAAGAACTCGATCGAGGAAAATAGGCAACGTAGGCTACAGTCCTACTCGTGGCTGCACGGTTGTGTCTGATCCCGACCTATGTGCTCACCCTTGTGACGCAACAGTTCTTCTAGCTGTGCCATGCAGCAGAAACATGAGCCGATCCTTTAGCTCCATGGAGGAACCTGCGCACAGTGAACAGAGTACTACAGCTAGCTCTGATGAATAAAGATGAACCAGAGCACTCAACGCTAAGCCGTAATTCGGATCTTCATCAGAATACCAACGCCTCTTCGAGATCCAGCGGAATAGGTCTTAAAGAATAAAACAGGCAGTCTTATAAATGACACGGGAAGACGACAGCTAGACGAAAAGCACATTAAGGACCACCAGAAAGTTGGACCAACTGGACCGACATTTCCGTTATACGCGTATAAGAGTTATGTTCACCACCACTTTAAGTTTCACACCCTCAATCCTTGCTAACCGAATTAGAGGTTAACAGCTGGGAGAGAACGAACCGAATCGAAACAATGGGATCCTCGCGATAGCTGAAGTGCAGTTCATCTGCGAATCCACGTATTCAACATGCACGAAGTTTTTTTTTGGGATTTCAAGATCAATATCTAGCAGGTTTCGTGCCTATCTGGTGTATCTGCGCAAGATAATTGTACATAAACCCATAACATCAACCTACACGGTACAAAAAACATCTTGTGGAGCAGAAATAAGCTAAAATTTTATGAATTGACGCAGAAATAGAATGAAGGTGGACAATTCGGGAATTACTAAGCCCTAACACTTGGTGTACAGATGAAAACACACAGAACCGATTAGCGCTTAGCTACACTCACTGCAGACTACTTGCTGCAGCCACGCAGCTACGGATAGTCTGCAATTACGGACTTAATACACACGCAGCAAAGCGCCGGAAAAGAATTACCTGAGAAACGACATGGCGAGTCATTGAGTTGTGTATAACTAAGAAATTAAGGTTACCTGGTTACCACCAGTACCGTGACACTGGTAAACGCCTGGGCTTTCACCAGCTTTGCGTCCCAGAGTATCGAGGCAGAGCTGCTCATTTCTTATATGAAATAATTCAGCCGTATCCCGATCGGGAACTCTATAATGAGAAAACTGAACCACTTAAATACTTGAAACATAAAGACTGATCCGTTACCACGGATTTTTTTGGACTTGGAGTTCACTCGGCGCAGGTGAACGACAGAAAACCCATCAGTAACAGTAACAGAGGGGAAATGTAATCTCATAAAACAATAAACTGTTGAAATAAAGAAAAAACAGCAGTGGTAGCTCCTATGATAAATGCTATGTAAATGGAAACACGCTTCAGAGGAAAAAAATGTAATAAACAAGACCTGCGAGAATACTCACTTCAGTTCGGGATAAACAGTTTGCAGATACCACGAGAAAGGCTTACATTTCAAGCGGTCCCGGATGGCCAATCGCTGTGAGATACTGCAAAACTGAATAAGAACAACACTGGCACAAGTAGTGCAGTCACTTAGTACTGCAGCAAAGAACTTTCCACAGCTAAGAACGGATCTAAGCATAGAAATAAACAGCGAAGGGAAGGAAAACCTCAACTCACTCTCCAAACTTAACATATCTTGCTGATGGCACATTTTTGAGATAAATGGCCTTGTACTCGTCCATCCAAACTTCGGCAGCCCGTCTTGTATTCCTAAAGAAAAGATATGACTAAATTGTTCAGGAATTAATGCAGAATTTGCAATTTTATCCCATTTGTGCAGATTTTAGGAACATTTTCTTTTACCAATGCGGTATTACTACACGTAAATACAAAGAAAGATTTTTTGCGCTCTTGCTCCATATAAATGAAACACAGTAGGACTCAAGGGAGAATCGATTCGACCAGCATTCTACGACACTCAAGATGAAATGAAAATCCTCAAGCAGCAACCGAAGCCGCACGTAAAAGTTGGAAGATCTTCGTGGACAATGGGTGCGAGGAGACGTATTGAATGTGAGAAGTGCTGGGATCCGCACAGTAGACGTAAAGACGGGTCATATGAAATAAAATAAAGAAATAAAATAAGGGGTTAAAAAACTGAGATGTCAAAAACAGCAGTTTGACAAGGCTGTTTCTAGGAATCCAAAAAACAGCTCGAAATGTTAAAGAGACCTCGTAACGTATTAAGGAATTTGTTTTCTTTATTTTACATCGACCGTCATTGAGTCTATTGTGTAGATCCCAGCACTTGAGTTCGGTTTGTTTTCCTCGCATTCATCTCCAAAATGGCCTTCGAAAATTTTTGCATGGTTGAGGACTTCTCCTTCTTTGTGCATGTCGTAAAATGCTAGTCGAATCGATCCTTCTTGCAATTTTCGAGATAGCGCAGCTAGGACCTTCCCAGTTGGATTAGAGGAGCGCGTTGGGGGAGGGGGATCGAACTAGCGGCTTCGTTTCCTGGTGGAATGCATCACTAACCGCTGCGCTCCTGCACTAATTTCCGAACAACCTAGTGCAATATTGACATAGATGTCATTTACTGCCTAAAACGTGATTTTTGGATGATGTAATTCTAACCAGCCATATTTTTGTACTACTTTGAACAAAGACTAACTAAACTAAACTGAACTAAACTAACTAAAAAGTAAAGACTAACGGAATTTTAAGAGAAAAAAAAACTGACGACTGGAAGACGTTTCCGGAGCCACCAGGAAAAGTGTAGGGATGCTGCTTACGAAACACATGCCCAACTCGACTACATGGGATAATCTCTAGTGAGCCCCCACATTGCCACACTCGAAATGACATCTCTGCAAGAAAAGGTACTTTGATTAAACACTCACATCAAAAGGTCTTAATCTTTTCCTTCATTTCTCCACTTCACCATTGTCGTCTTCTGCGCATACAGTTTCTCAAAGAATGTTGAATAATTCAGCTATTCCAAGAATAAGCAGCCCAGGAAGTTTACCTAAATTCTCTCCTCCCCAGACATCCATCCCCGTGTCGTACGCACCGAGTTCCTCAAACCAACTCTTTCTGATTGAAAATAACCCGCCAGCCATAGTTGGTGATCTGCAATATTGAATAATGCCGCTGTATACGTTTGAAGAACAATGGATTATAACTTTTTAGGCGTTAAATATACAAATAAGTCTCATGATAAAACGACAAAAATAAAAGGATAAATCTCTCGGCGTTGATCAATTCCTGAAGGATGTGCCATGTATTCGACTTCACTAAGCATCGTTGGAGGTGACTGAATGCATATCTGGCCTTTACAATGACTCTCGGTGGCCTACCGATGTATCGCGCCCCAATTTGCTGACTTTGGAAGGCTGGAAGGCTTGGTGAGCCTTGGGCACGGGGGTTCGATCGCATGTGTATTTCAGGACGCTTCCGACCACTGCGCTATACGCTCAAATAAATCTCACGGCAGTAAAGAAAAAACATTACACTTAAGGATTCACTAACCGATATGTGAAACAGATGCAAAACGGACAGAAAACCAGCTTAAAATAGAGAAAAAAAGACATTACGGAGAGCCGCAGTTGAGCAAAATAAATGCGATAAACAAACTTTATAGGGTCGGTTGGATGAGCGTGACGTTGTTCCTTAAGCTTTCCAGTTAGGAATTCCCATTTGAACACGAGATTCCAATCGAAACCTTAAAAAGTCTCGGTACACGTGAACTTAACTTATGCGACTACATAAGAAATACTATCTCATTTCTCGTTGCTCAACTTTTCGCATAGCAAATGCAGTGTTCCTGCTCTTTTCACATCCTTTTAAAAAGCAAGAAAGCAGGAATTATTGAAGCAGCACCAAGTACGAAGAGTAGAGACCTAGTTTTATAATACAGGTAAAACTACTGGTGCGATTTGAGTTGGAAAATCATTCACCTATTTGCCTTGGTTTATTTAAATACGACAAAAAACTTAAACACTTGGATGGCTCGTCTTCGCTGATTTTGAAGGCTTCTGTACGATTTCCACCTTTTCGGAGTTTTGCTGTTTTAGCCGTTGTGTTTCCCTGAAGTCTCGAGGTCAGCCAGGCCAAAGTCTGCCCCAGGTCGTCACCACCACAGGTAGTCGCTGCCCTTGTGGATCAGACGGAGATTTCCTACCATGCGACTAGTTTGATAGCAGGACGATGGTGGAGCTTGGTTCTTGGTTGGGCTTCTTGATGGAAACGGCGGGCTGCTCAGCTTGGAAGACCCTGGTGAAGGGATGATTCCCCCTGTACATCGCAGCGCGACACCTAGCAATACCTCCCAGCCACGATTTTATTCAATTCTTAACGTTATAGCGTAACTTCTTGTTGCACCATTCTATTTATTGAAATAAAGTGGACAAATGGAAAAATTTTTCAGATAAGAAAATAACAGGAAGTAACGTCACGTGAATAAAGGTGACAAATTAATAGATTGGAAGAAACACAACCACTCGTGCTGATCTGGGGATAAGCCTGCTCTTCCCCATCACCTGCAGGAAAAGTTTCCCACTCAACAGTAAAAAATTTCATATGTAAAATTTGTACTTGCCACCACGTAAATCCGCACTGGCAGCAACATAGTTGAAATTATCCATGTTGATGACGTCAATGATTGGAGCAACAACTGCAGTTGGATTTTCACTCAGACGGGCAAGAAGAGGCTCCAACCAACCAACATTGCACTCTACATGACTATCCAGAAAGGTCAGAACCTGTCCAGAAGCGTACGAAGCACCTTTCACACGTGACCTGATGAGACCTAAAGAATGAACTGACAGGAAGTCGACGATGAACTGCAATCACGTGAAGATTATAGAAAGGAACCCTATTTACCTTCACGTTTTGTGTTCCGAATAACCACAACCTTCTCCAGTTGTGATATCTCCTTTCCAATCGATTCTAAAGGCGAAGGGAGATTGTTAACTAGATCAAAACAACAGAAAAGGATAAAATGGTAGTGACGACGAGGACGAGACGGAACACAAGGAGGAGGGCTATATAGATACCCACCATCGACTGAACAGTCATCGACCAGGATGATTTCATGGATGAGACGAGATGGACTGCGGAGCAGTACACTGACCACTGTCCGCAACAAAGTCGAGCGAGCTTCATTATGATAAGTCACGATCACGGAAGTCGCTTTCATACTCTTTCCTTCATAACTCAGCTTCTTGCAATGATGTTCTCTACTGTCAATGATGTCCCTTCTTATCGACGTCGCATCGCTCGCCATCTGGTTGAACTTGTTCGCGGCATATTTATCCTTGGAAAGATACACTTAGGTTAAATAAAGTCACAATAGTCGCAAGTACAGTGCATGCTGTAGATATTGTAAACAGAAATAAAATATAAAACAAGAGCTGAAAGAATGAAAAATCAATTCGCATCGAAACTGAGGCAGATTTTCTGGGAACAACTAGAACTTCATAGTAATACTCCAACGGAATAACTACTTACGTGGTTAACTACTCAGCGGCTTCAAAGTGAAATGGAGACTTTACCTCGCCAGGTTTCAACTTTCCTTTGGACACGTATCCCTCACAATCAAACGAATCCAACTTGAGAACAGGCAAAGGTTTCGGTTGAATAATAGTGTTTTCTAAATGACAAGCAATACAAAAATCTCCATGAAGTTACAGCAAAACAAGCAAGTCAAGTCAATTGTTCAACAAGGTCACTACCCACTGAATTGCTGTAGGAAGGCGATACTTCGTTCTTGAAGAGTAGACATCAAAGTGCCAAATGACGAATTGGAATGGTCCGAAAGGAAACTGGAGGATTGGTGGAAAAGGCGTCTCCCTCTAAGGACAACACCTGCTTCATCTAACCTGTCTTCCCATCTATTGTAAAAACCTGACATGAGATAGACGATCACCGATAGCCAGCACGCAAGAAGAATAACCACAAAGAAGGGGGATCGGCAGATTTTGAGCATTCTATGGCAGGATACGAACGACGGAACCGGGAATACCTAGGGATAAAAAAAACACCATTAGACTGAGAACGTCGTGGGAACACAAATGAAATGCGATCCTCTGTCATCCGATCCCAAATAAACGGCGCCAAATGGAATCCCTTGCAGGGAAACAACGATCAAGCTTGGACTTACGATGAAGAAATGAAGAAGAGAATGATGTTGAGAACTTCTTCAGAGGGTTTCAGCTTGGCTCTTTCGTGGCATTCCTGTGTAAAAAAGTAAGATGACCAAAATCTGAACACGTTCGCGGACCACAACGCGATCCGAGAAAACTCTGGCAAGCAACGATATTTCTTGGTCTTTACGATTGTTAAATAATCATGACATGGTCCTTAGCCTTCTTAATGAATGTTTCCGCTGGCATCAGTACATCTGTAGGAACCACGTGGTGTCACTGAACTCCATTTCTCTATCATTTACTTTTGTCAACAACCACATCGATATCTGGCCCTTACTCTAGCACACCCTGGGTCCTTCAAACAGCACCTTATAACCCTTAGGCACACCAGATGTTATAGTAAGGGTAGTAACCCTTAAGCTTTACTGCGGAAGAGTGTGTTTTTAATTCAAATGCTGTCCACCTAGCTATACTCAAAAGCCAACTGGGCCTTCTGTATCATCACGAGGACGTTGAGGGAGTAAAAATGCCGGGGAACGCTAGCCAGCACTGGGTTAAAGATTTGAGCCAGGTTACACATTTACTACTTAGCGAAGAGAAAGAGCGATTTACAAAAAAAGGTTAACGAAAGATGTTGTGGAACCAAAGAAAAAAGTGGCATCTCGTGGATAAAATTAGGTTCTTCTTTCGACAATTCAAACTGGAACGAATTCACTGGATAAGGATAAAGAATATTAACGACATTCGACTGGACAACTGGCGTGAGTCGCTACATCGAGAACCTGGAAGGGTTTCCGAACGGGCCCCACACCACAGGCTACGCAATCTCAGCCCAAACAGCACTCGGGGGGATATCACTTCTTTCATCGCGGACAAGATGTTGGGGACGTGTCGTCTCACTGCCGTACATTAAATATTAACAGTATCACATTAAATTTAAAAAATATAAGCAACGGTGAGCTGCGTAGCACTAACGGTAGTCATCCCGTCAAATACGCGTACTCCCGCCCAATCTACTCAGCCTCTGGTTCCTCCCCACATTGCGCTCACCAAGCCTCTCATCATTCCGTGGTGAAGAAAACTGATACCCGACTTGCATGGGAACAGCTCACTCCCTGGAATCCAAATGGGGGCGCCCTAGCTCGATTATCAAAGGACCCCAAGAAGAGTAGGCTCGATCAGCATTCATCCACATTCACAAAGAAGCCGACGTTCACCAAGCAGCAGTCGAAGCTACGTGCAAAACGTTCGAGGAGCTCAGTGAATGATCGATCTGAGGAAATAAATCGAATGCAAGAAGTGTTGAGATCTACACCGTTGATGTGAAGACGTGTCGGATGAAACGAAAATCTAAGGAAGGTTAAGCATCTATAAAGCTCTGAGAAAAGTTCTCGGGAGTTGATCAATTCCTGAGGGATGCGCCATGCATTCGACTTCATAAGCATCATTGCAGGTGATTGAATACATGTATGGTTCTTAAAATGACTCGCGGTGGTCTACCGATGTATCGAGACAGTGCTGCTATCCTCCCAGATAAGCCTGGTATCAATTTCCCGACCACGGATGGATGGAGAGCTTGGTGAGCCTAGGACACAGGGATCGATCTCATGAGTATTGCAGGGCTCCGAGCACTGCGCTACACGCCCCTTTAAGCATTTGTAGGCAATATAATCTAGGAAGATGCATTCTGCCAATTTAATTTGCTTTTGAAAAGCATTAGATGTGGCGAGATTGAAGAAGAGTAAGGTGATACGATGGATCTTCTGTTATCTGACGTCTTCGGTCACAGGCAGAAGGCTCTCGAAGAGAACGCTTGAATTCGCCTGGAGTCCACTTTACTGTTCTTTTCGGCCATCGGTCATCTGCTGTCTTATTACGCGAGCGCCCCTATCTGAGGTTTCGCAATCGGTGTTTATTCTCCTGGATCTCAAAGATCGCACAGGTTTTGAAGATCTGATCTGCGCATTCCGGCTAAACGTTGTGGGTGCCGACTAAATTTCGAAAGACACCGTTCAAGCGCTTTGTGGCTGATGCGCAGATTTCCCGACGTGGTTGAATTATCACTCACGTCCCTGCTTCATAACAGAGTGCTGGGAGGAATGTCAAGTAAAAAAGATGAGCACGGAGTTTTAGGTCCGTTAGTTTTTCGGTGGCTTCCTAGAGAGTCACGAATGCGGCCCAATGCTCTCTTTCGTCTGTCTAATTTCTTTTTTCATGTTATTTTCCATGTATATTGAACGGCGAAGGTACACACGTACGAGGCAGTGGCTAATGATGCCGCCGATCAGTAAGCAAAGAGGCTCGTTCAACTCCCTCCTCAACGTCCTCCTACACTCCACATGAGAACGCCCTAGCTTGACTATCTCCAGGGATTGCAAGGAGAATTGACTCGACTCGAATTGCCATCAGCAATCACCCATCAAAAAATCAAAAAAAGATCGATAGAACTAGCTGAGAGACAGGCGAAACGAAGGAACCGCATGGTGTGGTGGTGAACGCGTTACTCCCCGGAAAGGACAATAGCGCGTTCGTTCCCCCACCATAGGCACCTGCGGTCCAGAGTTTTGCAGATATCAGCTTCGTTGAAGTTATATTTCGCAATATACTCTGCCATCAAAAAGAGTAGGCAGTAAGTGAAAAGGTTAAAATTGTGATTATAACAGGTTTTTAATCTCAATTCGCGTGCTCTTTTATCTAAGGAAACAGTTCCTTCATCGTTCAGACTAGTCCTATGTTCCATAAATATGTGTTACCTCGACCGCATTACCGAACAGTTTTTGCTGTCCAAAATATGCTAGGGGAAATGTTGAAAAATTGTGCTCAGATACAGAAGGAAAATGAAGCAGATCAATGATATCATACCTGTAGTTTAGCATTGCACAAGTGATAGCTGTCAGAGCATTCGATCGTCCTCCATTGTATCTGAATGGAGTTCCCATCTTTTGTCGAGGTATTTTCAGATGTTTTCAGATTGCCACGTTGCACTCCGTTAAGCTTATCGTTGCAAGAACACACATTTGTTTTCAATTATGGGGCTCCCAGTGAATACTGAGTGTAGAAGAGAACGTTGAGTTCATCGAAAACCCCGAGAGTAGAATTTTGAGGCTTGACGGCTTTCAATAGCCAGGACCTTTCAGATTATTGAAGAAATCCAATTTTTCCAAGGCATCCGAATTGACAAATTGTTTACCGGTAATCTCGCGTTGTATTCGTGAACAAGAAAGAACGTGAGCGAGAGCACGTGATAAATGGCTCATTCACTAAAAACGAGAGTGAAGCAATAAGCAAAACCACCACCCTACATCCTTGTTGCATTTTTCTTATCAGAAAGGAGAACACGAAAAAAGTTTCTGTCCAATTCTTCAAGCTTTTTTTCAATCCCTTTCAAAGCGTTTCTTCTATAGTTCATGTTTTCGAACGCAGCAACAAACCCGAATCAGACGTAAGCCACGTAATATTGCACGCCTACAACAGAATGACTAATCGGCTGATTGTTTCCTAATCTATTTAGTAGGAATTTGTTGGAGCCACATTGACTGGCACTCCCTGAGACGCAGGTGGATCCAGGGGACGGACTCCCTGTTTCTGCAGATCCGACTTGGCACGTACTTACGAGGACGTCATGAACGCGTGCATGGGTGTGTTCTCCTTCATGCGAATTGTGTTCTATTAGGTTGTTGAGAAATAAACGAGCGTCTTGAAATATTTATTGTTTTGATGTATTTTTTACCAACAAATTATTCTTTGTACCTTGCAATACTGTATATCATCAGAAAGCTAATTTTATGCTCTTCCTAACCATCTTTATATTTTTTTCAAAAAAGTTAGTTTCTTTTTTTAACAATTTTCAGCTTTGCAATTTTAGATGTCAAGAACGAATTTCCATCAAATTTCCTTTTATGAGTTCAAACCCGATCGTAGTGCAGCAGAGACGGCTCGAAACACTAATGGAGATTAGAGAGAAGATAGTGTTGGTGAACCAACAGTGCAAACGTGGTTCCGGAAATTCCGGTCTGATGATTTCGACCTCGAACATAAGGAAGGCCGCGGACGTCCTAGTGAACTTGCCGACGATGAATTGAAGGCACTAAGGAAAGCAAACACGCGAACGACTGCTTGAGAGCTTGTAGAACCGCTTGGCGTAAGCACAGGGAACAATTTCCACTCATTTGAATCGCATAAGAAGGACCAAAAAAGTGGAAAAGTGGGTGCCGCGCGAATGAAACGAAAATGAAAAAAATCGCCCTTTTGAAGTGTCGTATGCTCCCATTCTGCGCAACAAAAACGACCATTTTGTTGAACGAATTGTGACGTGCAACGAGAAGTGGATTCTGTTCGACAAATGGCGACGTTCAGCTCAATGGTTGGATTCCGATCAGATTCCACAGCACTTCCCAAAGTCGAAATTGCATGAAGAAAAGGTTATGGTGACTGTTTGGTGGTGCACAGCCGGGCTGATTCATCACAGCTCTTTGAATCCGGACGAAGCGATAATGGCAGAGAAGTATTGCCAATAATTCGACGAATTGCGCCGTAAACTCCAACAGCAACGACCGGCATTAATCAAGAAAAAAGACCAATCATCCTCCATGACAACGCCCGGCCTCACATTGCGGAACCAGCGCAGCAGAAGTAAAACGAATTGGGCTACGAAACTTTGCCTCATCCGCCATATTCATCAGACCTCTCGCCAACCGACTGTAACTTCTTCAAGAACCTTTACAATTTCCTGTGCGAGAAATGCTTCACCAACTACGATAACGCAAAAAATGCCTTCAACGAATTCATCGCTTCCACAACTCCAGAATTCTATGCAACTAAAATAAAAAAATTTGTTTCTTGTTGGCAAAAATGTATAGATTCAAGTGGCTTTACTTTGTTTAATAAAGTTTTGTTTGAAGCAAGTTATGACATGCATTCCAAATAATATAGTTAAGAACGCTCGTTTATTTCTAAACAACCTAATACGAGTTAGTTCGGCCAAAAGCCTGCAATGAAGTGACGGGGAGAATTTGGAAAGCGGTTAAGGGCCGCCTCAAACAAATAAGCTCCCTGTCTACTCTGGGAGAGACGGCAAGCAACCCGTGAGAATCCCCAGCCTTCATGTCTAGAGCTCAGCAAGCTATACGTGGGACTGAAAAAGAAAAACGTTAAAGTAAACGGGACTTTACTCACCTAAGCCCGAAAGAGACTGGGATACGGCAGCGTTGAGCAAAACGAGTACGGACAGGCTGCTAAAATCTCAGAGGCCTTGTAGGCCGCGTAAATGGCAAAGGGCTAAGGTGACGATCTGTACCTACAATGCACGCACACTTGCATCTGAGTCCTCGATAGAAGATTGGTCACGCAGGACGGAAGGATCGAGTAAGACGTCATCCGATTGGCAGGAACGAGAAGACACCACGCACTCAACGCCATCTGTGACACCGGAGAAAAACTGTTTCTCCGAACATGCGGCAGTAGAGGAGTTGGAGGCGGCATATGTTTACTTAACTAGGGTTCGGGATGGAGACTTCAAACTCCTGAGCCTGGATTACCTTGCTCGATTATGGGACACTTGCATAAAGAGTACTCCTAAAATATTCAGCACCTTTCATTTAACATATCATGTGTTTGACTTTCTTATTGCTGTCATGTGATCTATTCTATCTCAAATTGCTTAGCACGAGGTCGGCATGTCTGCCCTACATTGACAACCCCGTGCACAGCAACCGCTGGTGGCTAGAGCGTGAGACTTCCACCTTTCGTTTGAATATTAGTCATTAGCCACTTCCCATTGCAGAGCCCTTTGTTTTCAGACGACGTGTGGAGATCACCGTCGTCTTTCCTTATCAAGTTGTTCTTCTGCTTAATCTTCTGCTGTTATAACTCCTATGATTTGCTTAGGCAAGAGTAATGTCGACTGAAATCTCACGCTTTTTGCATTGTCAACACATTAAATTTATGGTCAGTCCTTATGTAATCACTACGTACTGTTGATCTAACAACTCTCAAATACTTATACTCTGTTTAACTACTCTATGAAAGTCACAATTGCCCACACCAACTCCTTTGCACACAGTTCCACTGCTCGAAAATCCACCGATATCATTTGATGTATTCGTGGGACATGGAAACTATCCTGTTTAATGCTTATCTAGGACGGTAGCAGTAGCACATTGATAGCCAACTGTTCCACCACAGTTCATTGTATAGACCAGATATGCACTCATTCGCCTGCAACGATGCTTCATGAAGTCGAATGCACCGCGCTTCTCTCAGGCAATGAAAAACTGGCATACGTGTCATTTCAAAACAACGGGACTTACTAGCATCGTCTAGTCTGCCTATCTTCTTTTGTCTCACTCTCTACTGGATTCGTGCTCAAGGGACTTCATAGAAAACTAAGTGAACGACAGACATGTGAGCAGGCAAGACATCGAAAGGAATTCAGCATAATTAGCCGTATTCACATGATGATGTAACCCACGTAACTTTTGAGTATAGTGCATGCAAATTCTGATCTTCGTCATCGTTGACAACTGTTAAGGCTACAGTAAATCCCAAGTGGATATACTTTTTGCCCAATAATTTTTAAATTGAAATCTTTAAGCAATCGGAGCTTCATTCGCTCATTTTAGCTATCAACTACGGTAAGGTATACGTGAATTATGGCATTACAGAGGGATATCTTTCTGACAAGTGAACGGATAGGGTCATTGGAAACAATCCAAGATAAGAACAACGCATTGGAAATAAAATGGGTGGTTCATTTATAGTTCATTGCTCAGCCGAATAGGCAAGTCAGTATGGACAAACAACCTTCAAACGAAGTCTGGTAGCATGGACTGCTCCCACGTGAAGACATTAAGGCGCGTATCGCTTTTTAACGGGACATGCGCGGTGGTTAGAGGTGTCCCCTCAGTGCAACTAGGCCCTTCGTCTCACGGATCGTAAAATTTGTGTCTAACCTGTTTGGGAGGATAGAAAACACAGACCTCGTACATCGGCAGGCCACTGAAAATCATTGCACAGACCAAATATACATTCAGCAACAACTGTGATCCTTGATGATGTCGAAAGCACAGCTCATACTTCAGAAATTAATCAACGGTTTATCCTTTATCCCTTTATCACTTTCATATACAGTGAAGAAAATCTTCAATGAATAGCTGAAGAACACGTTCGGTGAATGTTTTAAGATGATGTTACGTTCAAATGGTAACTTTCTTGTACGAACTACTGAACCCGTGGCAGGCAAACCACGTGCACTTGTTTGTCTGTTGTGGTCAGACAGGAGTTTAAAGATCAAGAAGTATGTTACTGTTGAATTTTGGAACAAATGCCATTGTACTCTGTGGAAGTCATTGAAGTGGATGAGAAAATTAAAAAAATCTTTAGCTGCTTTTTTTTTGGAGTGCAGCTATAAATATCATAACAGAAAGGACGAGCAAAAAGCCAGTGAATTCACTTAAATGGGCCTTCGACAATTGACGATGAATTCTTTTATATCAATAGTAAAGCCATGGAGGTTTTCGAGATGAATGCTAAGGGATGAATCAATCTGCAGCATGCCTGTGAGGCACTGGAAACGTTACTTACTTGATAATTAAATGGCCCGTCCTCACTGGTTGTGCGGACCCCAGAATGACTTCCATTTTTCGGAGATTTGCTGGTTAGTCCATCGTGGTTCACTGGAATCAAAAACCTGGTTGTATAAGGTGACGGTGTGCGTAGCGCTGTGGTTAGAGGCGCCCTGCAATACATTGGGGTAGATCCCGCGCCCAAAGTTCACCAAGCCTTCCATCTCTCCGCGGGAGACGAACTGGTACCAGAATTGTCTGGGAGGATAAGAGCACAGGCTCGATATTTCGATAGGCCACCGCATGTACCGTCGATGTATCTATAGAACAGGTATGCATTCAATCATCTCTGACGATGCTTGATGAAGTCGTATGCACGGCGCCTGCCTTAGGGATTGATCATCTGAGAGCTTTATCCTTCTTGCTTATTAGATGCAGTAGGGATCTAAACGAACGTAACGGGAACCATTTGTAGTTTACACATTAGAATGAGACAGTATCGGTTACGATGTTCATCAATTTTTCAAATAAAGAGGGTTAAATTTCAACTAAAGTAGCAGGGCGGCATATAAAACATACAGAAATGTTAGAAGAAGCAATAAAGTGTGAATAATAACTGGTTTCGCCATCACGTTCTTCAGCAGTTCTTTCGTCTGCTTTAGGCACTACTGCGATGCAATAGGTAGAATTGCTCTGAGCGTAGACTTTCGTCAATGTTCTCTCTATTATACTTAAAGAGGTGTGGCTCCACCGATGAACTGAATGGCAACTTAAGCAGGTGATTGAAAAATAACTCCTAAACTGGTGCGCTATCATATTGATTTGACCTTTTCATTGTTTGTGCTCCACCAGAAACTGAAACTTTCATCTAGGGTATCCATTCTGAGACTTAAGTCGTTAGAGGAAAGTGCACAGCAATATCAAAAATAGCAGTAATTGCAGATTAAACACTTTTTCATAACAGTGCTCCCATCTGGTAAAGTTATGATTGAGAAATACGTATTCGAATCCGTTAGCTCCATGATTGGATACCAACTCAGTAAAAAGGGAGTCTGTAGCGAAGGTGTATTGCTAAGAACACGGAATCCATATCTTTTTTCCAAAGTTCCCTCTCATTCTATCCATGTAATGAAGATGGTTTGGAAAATCGTCCATCATAAACAAACTAACTCTAATCGCTGATATGATTCTCGTTGGTACGAACTATTTCGGTCAATTAATAGCACAGTGATTTCCCCTAGTATAGAAAGTGCGGGACTTCGATTTGGAGAACTAGTTGAATGTGCCTTATTAGCCTGATTGAAGTGACGCTGCGGGCGATTTCAGCGGATTGTAACACAGATCAACTCGGATGCCTAGGTAAGTTAAACTAAAACCAGCAGCTTCTTCATGGTCCATGTTGCATTCTGAATGTGGATACTGACCTACTGCACGACGCTGAGGGAAGGGTATTCAAAACTATGTTCAGTTAATTAACCGTGGCTGCAGTGCCCAACGCTATAGAAGCAAAAACATGTTAAGCGCATGACATTGACTGCCATTTCGAGGAAATAATCTTACGGGGTTGGGGGGAATGGAGGAAATGACAGCCTCCACTTTTTTTCCACTGGTGATTCCCAATGATTCTGTGGTTCTTGATCCACAACTAATAACAGCGCGTGCATTGCTCCACTCCTTTGACAAAGCGGAGATGTAGATATGGGATTTCCCATGGTGACCATGATTACGGCTCAACTGAGCAACATGGAAAGCCGAATCAGCTCGAGATCAACAGGTCGAAAGTAGGGTCGGTCTCCAACGATGGCGTTCCTGTTGCTAAACTGGTCAACCATTATGTCATTGTCATTGAAAAGAAAGCACTTGGCAGAACTACACTTGAGTGACATGGGAAGTGAACAACTAGTGTTTCCTAAATTACGACATTAGAGGTTAGGGTTGGTAAAATTACTGGATTGCCAAACCGGTGTGAACCCCTGTGACGAAAGAATTCGAATAAAATCCAAAGGCACAAGGTTTTGATATTTTGAAATCTTGTGAGGGAAGTTTCTTTCCTGCTGCCCATATGCGTATATGTAAACCACTGTTGACAGCGTCAAATTCTATTTGTTGCAGTCCCAAGAGGTGATCCTACGCAATCCGATCGTTCGTCAAAGTTGGGAGCTGTCTCACGACGATGTGGAACCAACGAAGAAACTGGGTGAGTTTTTGCTCCTTAGGAAGTGAACTGGGTAGGAACATGGTGGACTGAAGTGACCATCCACAGTTGATTTCCGAAGTGCATTGTCGCGTAAAAAGTGTACTGTTATATTAGTCTTTCTTCTTTCGGCAATAAAATAATACAAAAAAATAAGCGATAATTTTTCAAGGAAGAACTTAGGAATCCAATTTTAAGAAGGAAAAGTTATACTTAATTGTTGTACTGAATTCCAGGAGAAGGTGCTTTTGGTGAAGTATACGCGGGTAAATTAAAATTGAAGAATGGATCTAAGGTTCCATTTGCTGTAAAACTTGTGTGTAATTCACCCCTACACTTTTTCCACTTGTGGACAGCAAGATTCTTCCGAGTGTAATGTCAGTGCTGTCGTAGGCAAAACTGGAGGTTCTAACAAAGGAACAAATCAAAGAAATCATGCATGAAGCGCGCCTTGTGAGGAACTTTGATCATCCAAATGTAGTTAAATTCTATGGTGTGGCGGCAGGACAAGAGCCTCTTATGGTGATTATGGAGCTGGTAAGCTCACCATTCTGATGCTTGGGAAATCAGAGCAACTTCTGCAACACATCGTCGTTATCTCCCTGACCGGTCCGATTGTGACCCTTCTAAGTGCTTATGCACTGCTCATAGTTGACAGAGAATCCACCACCGTGCGATGGCGTACATTTTGCGATATTTTTCATGTTTCACCGGTTTTCATAATTTTTAGGTGAACTGCGGTGCATTGGACTCATACCTTCAAAAAAAATGAACAACCTATGGATAACAAGAATGAAATGTGCTTGCAAGTAAGAAGTACAGATGCGAAGGCATTAAGCTTAGCTTAGTAAACGATGATTTAGGCAGCTTGGGGATTGGAATACTTACATGCCAAGAATGTTCTTCACAGGGATATTGCTGCAAGGAACTGTTTATATGGGGACAATAAGGTAGATTTTCGCTCTCTTATCACTTCCAAGCGGGTGAATTTACAGGCAGCAGCACAGAAATCAGGCGTGTATTACCTGTTCATGAACCACCGCTGTATAATATTGCAGGTAAAAAACCTCAGATTTTGGCCTTGCCCGGGAAGGAACTGTGTATCAAATGGATCCCCTATAAAAGACTTCCTATTAGATGGCTTGCTCCGGAAACACTGAAGATGGCTATCTACACGCAGAAGACCGACGTGTTGAGCTACGGTGAACTACGAATCATCGTGCCTAATTTGCATAAGGCTGGTACGTTATGTGCATTTTCACGTATTATGTGCTGGGATATACACAGCAACGGTATCGAACCATACCCAGGAATGAGCGTCGCAGAAGTCCATCAAAGTGTAAGAACTCGTTGAATTCCTTAATATAGGATTATCCACGCCTGGCATTTTAATGACATTTCTTCACATTTTACGCTGTAGTTGATACTTCGAATGCAATAGAATTGTTTCCATCTATTCCAACGAGAATGGGTTTGTAAACAAAGGAAATTCTTTAGAGTTCAAATTCCCGCTTATGTAACGTCTTGAAAATTTAGCCATTTCTGGCATCTTGTGAAATTAGTGCTTTTAAATGCGGGAAGAAACCTAAATCCACAGTTCATTTAAAAGGACTTAATTTGAATATGCCGTTTTGTTTCCTATATGGAAGAAATAGAAAAAAAGAGCTCAATGAATGAGGTTTGAGATAAAGGACGTCGTTGTGGAAATATGGTAATGTCATAGGACCTAATAAATACCTGTATCACCTGTATCACCTGTAGTCCCATTGGTCGTCGAGTGACTCGAGCGGGCGCCAGTAAATCTTCCATTTTTCCTTGTCGCGTGCAAGAGTAGCCCAGTGGGTTCTGCTCGCTCTAGGGACTCGTCCAGCATCATACTTAAGCCTAATAAGCACAGTTGTTTTAATAGCAACGAAAAAATTGTGTATCGCATTGAAAGTAAGGAGGGAGAAGGGTTGTGCAGTGGCGAGTGATGTAGTTCCTCAGGAATGAAGGTCTTAGCTGGAGCCCGTCGCTAACTTTCTCCTTCATTCGACGTAAGGACGCCTTAGCTTGGTTATCTTTAAGACTGCAAGAAGAATCGATTCGACCATCATTCTATTACATTTGCAAAGAAGACCGAATCCTCGAGCAGCAACCGAAACAACATGCGAAATTTTCGACGATTTTAGTGGTCAATGAATGTGGAGGAAACTAGTCGAATGCAAGAAATGTTGGGATCCGCACAGTAGAAATGAGATATATGGAGTGATCATGTAAAATAAAACAAATAAAATAAACGAGGTTTAAGAGAGATACACTTTTGCGGTCCACTAGATGCGTTGTTCGATTGTTACACCAGCCAGTGGTAATCATTCAACCACTCTCGGTCGATGTAGCACAGAAGCAGATTATTCAGACATTACCTTCTAAATTCTTTAGATTTGTCAACCTTGTACTTTACACTACAGGTCAAGGAAAGGTATCGCATGGAACTGCCGCCGAATGTCCATCCTGATATTCAATTGTACATCAAGGTTTCATTTTACTGTAATATGTCTGATTGTTAACTGTAAAAACAAATAAGGTTACTACCTGAAAGTGGAATTTCGCCGTCGAAAACCAGGAACTGACCGAAAAAATTTTTCATGTTATCATGTTCCCTAAAGACCAGTTCTACTCGTCGTCGATAATCCATAGTGCATGCCTGTGTGGTTCCAGTAACACAAAGCGCTGAATTCTCACTTTCGAGATTCTTGAAGACAATTTTTTTCCTTCCGTTTTTTCTACTTATTAAAGCTACTACTGTAGGGCACAACTTTCTTGTCGCAGGTTCGCTGTTGGTCAGAAAATCCGAACGATCGGTACACAATGGCGGAGCTGGCAAAGCAAAGAACGCTACAAATCCCAAGGCCAAAGTTCGTGGACGAATCCACACAACCGCATGTGATATCGAATTAATGGTATACATATATACCATAGTAATCTGTTAAAGCGCGCGTTTAGGGGAGTGGTCAAAGGCGACCTGCAACACATGTGGGATCGATCTCTGCGCTCCAGGCTCACCAGCCCTCTATCCCTCCGGGGTGAGCAAATTGGTATCAGACTTGTCTGGGAGAGTAGCAGCAATAGCTCGATGCATCGGTAGGCCACCGCGAGTCATTGATGCATCTACTCACTTCCAACTATGCTTTATGAACTCGAATGCATGGCGCATGCTCAGGGATAGATCAACACCTAGAGCTTTATCCTTTATCCTTTTTAATCTGTTGAACATTCACTATAAGAGAAGAATGAGAGTAACATGAAACAACTCCTGAAGTGTTTTTTGGTAGGGTGAGTTCACTCAAAAAACAATGACCGATTTTCAGCAAGAAGAGATTGAATGTCGTAGATGGGACACTTTATGTTACTTCAGCAGTGTTCTGCACAACATTAGTTCAAGCGTGTCTTCTAAGCGGAGGAAGAGTTTCTTAGTGACTAGTGCTGGATACATGCGATGTAATTTTTTGGGATTTCACTGTTTTCGTGGCAATAGTTATCTGCTGTGGTGACTTCCCCATGACTCCTAAAGTCTTCTTGGGTTAGTCCGTCTGCAAACAACCGAGCAGTCATCGCAACCATCTTAAGATGGAGACTTTACTTTGGAAAATGCTCTTGAACCTATCCTCGGTTCAACCATTTTTTCTCGTCGGCTTTCGCACAGGATCTTTTTCGGCAGTCGTACGAGTCATAGAGAACTCACGTACCGAATTTTTTCATCTCTCTGTTGTTTCAAACTGAAGAGTGACTTTTTGACTTGTTAGTACTCCGGTCTTTTGCAATCTTTCAAGCTGTTTTTTGATCGGGAGGCTTCGGTTATCGCCTTCATACTGTTTTCGTTACCTGCTGATGAGTGCGCACGACATTCTCCGTGATCAACGCTCATATCTGAGAAAAGAAATTCTGCAACCAAACGAGAAATGTGCTTTTAGAAGCGGTTCTCCGTCCTCGTGACTCGATGACACTTAAATTCGCTTCGGTGTTGCATGTCAAAGTTTGAACTCATGAAGAAAAAAGGACATGGATCTAATTCTTTGAGAGTTAACGTTACATAGCTAAGCAAGAAACAAGCTTAAAGTGGTATACAACAACAATATGGACAATAAACTGCCTACTACAATATGTGTCTCCAAAATTCGTAGCGACGGATCTGGCTATTATTTTCAAATCAACTCACCATTGGAGAAAGGCTTCATCAGCAATCGTCTTTCTGGCAAGTTATCATCTAGTTCTTCATTAACTTCAAGAGTGACGAACTGTAATAGGAAAGTTAGTGTTCGGTGTGATATTGAATTTGTTTAGCAACTTTTTGAGAACATTGAACTTTCAGGCCTTGAAGAATCCTTGTTCCGCGAATCTGCTTCATCCAACAAATGCGATCGAGTATGGTTTCATAAGTATTGTTGACATTCGATGTCTAAATCCACGTCTATTTCTCGTGCCTAAAAAAAAGATTTAAAAAGAGTTAAGGACGCAGTGTGCCATAGAAGGTCTAAATGCACTGTATCAAAATATGCAGGACAATATTTCGTAGAATAGCTTACGACTATTTGAAGTTGTTCTCTGCATCTTTAGGCGGGTCGAACTCTGCACAGTGTCTTCACGTCAAGCCATACTCCTCTATAAGATTTTAAACGAATGTTATCAGTACCGACTCTATAGAAGTCGTGATATCAGTTCATTGCGAAGCAGACCACTTCTTATCCACCACTTTTTCGATGCTTTTTGAGCATGCATGATGAAGTGAAACTAGAGATTCGAGACGATTTGAAGCTACGTTGCGCAAAAGTTTCGAGAAATCTCAGAATACGTATTTTGAATGTCTTTAGGAATTACGTATTACTAAATACATAAGTGAACCTTCGCAACATTACATAACACATATTACTTGGTACTTGAATGACTCGTCCTCACTGGTTGTGCGGGCCCAACATAATCCCCACTTTTCGGGGATTTGCTGGTTAAGCCATTGCGGTTCCCTGGAATCCCGAGCTCAGCCTGGCGAACGTCTGCCCCATTTCTTCGCCACCACAGACAGTCGCCACCCCTGTAGATCAGAGGGACATTTGCCACCATGCGACTTTGATACCAAGACGGTAGTGGATGCTGGTATTGGTTTAGTCTTAGCTAGGCTTCCTATTGGAAATGCCGGACTCCTCTCAGCTTGGGAGACCCTGCCAGGGGATGAATCTCGCGCTCTACATCGCAATTCGACACCCAGGAATACGTCCCAGCCACGATGAGGCGGTAGACCGTTGGAAGGTATAACATATATTGGACATTACTAGTTCAAAAAAGTACGATTAGAGCCTATTGAGCTTTTTTCTACAAAGGAAAACTTTTCCTATTCTACTATGAAGAAGTCCTAATTTTCGCAAGTCCAAAAGTGCGTTTTATTTCTTCTAGAGAGCCGTAGACGGGCATCGAAGTTTACAACCATTACGAGCAGGCCCCTACTTCGAGTCGTATCGGAAGCATCAAGCTTTTCGTCGTCGGCAAATTGGTACCAAAGATTATTTGGGAGAAACTCACACAGTCTTACCTTCGTAGGAACGCCATAGCATGGCTATCGTAGGGTTCTAAAGTGAATCGACTTGCCCACCAGTCAAGAACACCCATAAAGAAGACAAAAAATCCTCAATAAGGAGCCGAACTTACACTCTAGTCCGAAGATTTCCATAGATGATGAATGCAAACAGACGAATTGAACAAAGGATGTGCTGGGACCGGCATAACAACTGATGTCACATGACGTAAAAAATGCCTGTTTAAAAAAACTAGTAGATTGGGCAAGAGGGGTTTTTATCCAGCAGGACGAACTGGAGTTCCTATGCATCGCTGCCGTGCTTATGTTTAAATTTTAACCTTTTCGCCATTACTACTAATTTTGTGTGGCGATCTCATAGGACTACGCACATTTTCTTTGTACTAAGCCCAATGCTTACTTCTTGGAGCATACGCAATTTACTGTACTGCTTCTATTCATCCAGGCTCGTATTTCGAACATGAGAGCGATTGAACAGTTGAGAATAGAATCTCGCAGAATAGGGCGAGATGGTGCCTCTCACTGTGTCTCAATATATTCCGCTTCCATGCTTGCTCCGACAGAGGATAAACTTCCCTTTCAATTTTCCATGATTTTGATCTTTTAAAGATTATGTGAAGTTGTAGAACCATCTCAAAACTTCATTCCACTTGAAGGGATAGGGCGAAGCGCCATTTATAAGACCATCAAGTTCCCAACTCATCTACTTCATATGCTCTTTTTTTTGACGAGCTTACACGAGGTTGATAAAGATATTTATTTTCGGCTAACCTTTCGACGTCTTCGTCTTCATCAGAGCCGATGATCCGAGTCGATGCAACGCTTGTTATTCGTCTCGATGTGGCGGCTTCGCCTTCCTGTCGAGTCAGGTCTTACTGCTAGGTCAACTACTTTGGTAGTGAAAAAAGAAACTTTTGTTTTCTATTCTATCTTAGGGAATATTCCTCTCCCATTGTTATGGATGGTGTTTGCTGGACGGTCTCTTTTTGCACTGAGCACTTCGATGAAATTGTCCGACTCCTCAGCTTGCATCATACCCAGTAGAGGATTCCTATGTCAACCATCCCCTTACAAATACAGATAGTTGCTAAGCTAAATACAATTTTTTGAGGCTAGAATGTTGTCGAAGTTTTGCTGCTCCACCGTACGTGTCCTTTCTAGTGTTCTAGAGCGGTGTAGATGCTATTCATTTCGCATGGCTTAGCATCACATACTGTGCAGAGCCAAGCACTTCTTTCATGCGATTCGTTTCCTTATATTCATCATCCAAGAATGTTTTCGGATACGAGCATGGTTTCCCACTTGAAGATTTGTGATCATCCTTATGAAAAACGTTGAATGATGGTTCAGTTGATTCTGAAGTCCTGACTTCTCAGGTGTTTATGCAATTCTTGTTTAGTCGGTACGGGGTCGAATTATAGCCTCGTGGTGTATTAAGCAAAACTTGGACCATTTCGTTATTCACGCCCTTATAAGTAAATATTGATGTAGTAAGTAGAAATGTAACCGACTTTGTCTTCGACATGGATAACCAAGCCGAATTAAAACACCGTACGTAACAAACGGTGCCGGTTTTTCGGCAGTAAACGAGAAAATTTTCGATAGTTCGAGGACTTGCACGGCTGAGAACATTATGGGAATTGTAGGAGAATCACTCTGCCTTACTGCTGTAGGGTCGTGTAGAGCAGTGGTCGGTGGCGCCCCTGCGACCCACATGGGATCGATCCCTGCGCCCCAGGCCCACCAAACCCGTCCAGCCCTCTAGGGTCGGCAAATTGGTACCAGACTTGTTTGGGAGGATAGACAGCACTGGCCCGATACATTGGTAGGCCACCGCGAGTCATTGTAAAGACTAGTTATGCATTCAATCACCTCCAGCGATGCTTAATGAAATCGAATACATGGCGCATCACTCAAAGATTGATAAACGCCGAGAGATTTGCCCTCCACCCTTTATTGCTCTAGGGGTACATATTTTTACTACCTACTATACTTTACTGCAGGTCGTCATAATAGCGTACAGCTATTACCATTTAGGAGTATTCTTTCGCTTCTGCTGGGTATTATTCGCCTTTTTTTGTACCTGCGTATTCCAGACGAAAATCATTGTTAATCTTAGCAGTATAAATGAAATAACCCCTCACTAGTCCAAATTCAACTTGAAGTGCTTTTCATGTGGACAGTGTTGCTTTGTCGACAATTTTCAATAATTTTTCGACAACAAGAGCACGTAAGGAATTAGAAGCTTAAATGACATGGAAGAGGGTGTTCAGTTGCTTTAAGGGTGTACTCACACGTTACATGGCACTATCGAAAAATCAGATGTTTATATTTCGAACAAAGTTCACTGGCTAAAAAATCGAATTTTTTTATCTTAAATCATATCAGTGGATGAAGAAATGAAAAGCGATCTTCTTTTCACCGAAAGCGACGATGAAGAAGGTGGAGAAGTGGAGGGAAACATAGAACCCTCTTGTGCATCGCAAATTGAGGATTTCAATAGGAACTTCATCTGAGGATACAGACCTCTATAGTTTCCATGTAACGACGAATCCCTCGTGCCTTTTAGAGGTAGAGTTGCCTCCCGCCAATACTGCGTACATAAGGGAAGCAAGTACTAATGCAAATTATTTGTGCTGAAGAGGTAGCTACACCCTACGAAATCTTGGTAGACGCAGGTGACGACGCATCTATAGCTGGAGATGTGGACATTCTGTAGTGATGAGGCTTATGTACTATTTGCGGAATGAGGGAAGAGATCTCTACCACCGATAGTTGGTACGCACACGTGTCCTTGCTTGACTGAAGAGTTTTTAAAGAGAAGAACCCATCATATCTACAGTTGCAGAAATAAGACGTTCATATCACAATTGCCGATAGCACTACCAGAAGACTTGTTTCTTCACCTATATGGCAGCAGTGACAGTTTCAATACATCGGTAAATACCACAAGATTAGCAACAGGAAGACGTTTCCCACATATGAGACCTGTGTTAATACATAACGTCCAAGATATCTGGCTACACAATATACGAAGTGCTCTGCACCCAATGCATTCCCTTTCAAATGGTTCCCGCCAAAAAAGCCTTTTTCCTTCTACTTTTTGTATCTCAACATGCATATCCGTAGAGCGATATAGCAAAGGCTGTCTTACAAATTCGTAAAATCGTTAAGACCAAGGGAGCTATGTAAAATCGGCGCTATCTTCTATACGAAACATGTGAACATCAATTTTTCACCTGTAACTGACTGGTAATTCACTTCCAACCACTGCAATAAATTAAGTTATCGTGTGATAAGGTCATAACTACCACCTTGTGGGTGAGATATGAGCCAAACTCAGAGCCCCAGGTGCGCATCGCACCCGTGATTGCCCTTTCCGCGGTTCACGTGTTGTCCACTGCACCATCTGAGCTTTTGCTCTGCATTACTTCTTATACTAACGATGTTATTAGCTCCCAGGATCGACTTTCTATTAACCTCGGCATTGGAATATGAATGCGTCGTTTCTCTTGTTCAGCAATCGTGAGGTTGTTAAACAGCATACATTTACTTCCATAGAAAAACACAATAGAATACAACAGTAGCTGACGTTTCAGCAGTATCGCCTTCTTCAGAGCCTGGAAGGGTATACTGATATACGATTTACTAGGCCAAACGCTTCAATAACACTTACAAAAAGACGAAAAAAAGTCTATGGTAATTACATGATCAACAGCTTTCTCGAGAAAACTCACCGTTTTTTACGTGACTTGTTATCGGCAGTGGATATGTATGTGAACCTTCGGAATGGAAAATCGTGAGTTCGAAAAAGTTTCCAGTTTTGCTCATCTAACAGCACCATTGTGATCGTATTTCACATGATGCTCTACCATACAAAAAAATAATCGGCATTAAATAAGAGTTAAACAAAGTCATAACAGCCAAGATGATGCCGAGATATTTGCAAAACACCGGACCACTGGTGTCTGCGGTTGGGAACAAACGCGCGATTATCCTTTCCGGGCCAACGCGTTTACCGCCACACCATGCGGGTCCTTCGTTTCGCCTGTCTCTCAGCTAGTTTTCTATCATCATCTTAGCATCATCTTGGTTGTATTTCACATGATACTCTGCCGGTTTCTGCGGTTGCTAACAGCAACGTGGTTATGTGATGGACCATGGCAATACATAGCAAATCGTAACATACAAGATAAAAAGAATAACACTCTCGTTGATCAAACCCCTGAAGGATGCGCCATGCACTCGACTTCGTCAAGCATCGTTTGTAGGTGATTGAATGCATATCTGGCCTTTACAGTGACTCGCGGTGGCCTACCGATGTATCGAACCTGCTATCCTCCCAGACAAGTCTGGTACCAATTTGCCGACCCCGAAGTGATAGAAGGCTTTGTGAGGCAGGAGCGCGGGAATCGATCCCATGTGTATTGCAGGGCGCCTCTGACCACTGCGCCACACGCATCCTATATATGCCCCAAGACCAATAAGCCAAAGCCTCCTATACGATTTTACCATGTTCCTAAGCCTTCAGGTGCTCTAGCTATCGGAAAATTTGCGTTTATTAACGAAAAACCATCATCTTCATTTCTGACTGTTGGGGATCGGCAGCTTGTAATCAATACGAAAATGTCGTTTCACTGGGACTCACTCAAATTTGAGCTTCGAACGCTATGTGCTACGAATTCGATTCGAATTACAACAGCTTACCCCACTGTGCTGACATTTAAAGCTGCAGGTTTGCGATTTTCAGCGCTGTTGTACTTTAACTCGAAAGACTTGTTTTGTCAACAGTCAATAAAGGATACACTTTCTGTTAAAGAAATATTTAATTTACAACCCGTCAAAATTGGACGAAAAATATTATTGAACAACACTATCTCAGAGTGACACCATAGAATTGCGTTAATTGATCCGCAATCTGTTTATGTACAACGTTAACTTCAGCTTTGGTGAGAGCCTTAAAGTGACTCCTGTATACGATTCTATATGTTTGGCTCATTCGATTCTTCTTATCTACGAATTCGTCAGTGAGAATCACCTGGAAAACCATCTTTAGTTTTCAACGATAGAAGAAAACTTTTCTCATTGGTGAAAGCATGCAAGCAATATGGCACTCAGAAGGTGCTGGTGTAGATGAACACGGTACCGTGCATTCCACTCAGGAACCGATATAGACTGTTAAAGGTTTCATAAATGAGCTGTCAGTTAATGACTTATTTCGACGAATCGTTTTGTCGACTAGTGGCTCTGTCCTTTCGCATCCACTATCGGCTGGCGATTTAGCACTTTTAGTTCGGAAACCAATGCGCAATTCGCTTTTAATGCAGTCCTCCTTTTTTTCTAATGAAGTACTGAAGTACGGTGAAAGCGAGCTCACTAATTTTTCACAAAAAGCGGCTTTCGTTAATGGACTCGTTTTCACCATACCTCAGTACTTCATCGGAGAAAAGGGGGACTGCACAAAAAGGCAAATTTACACAACTAAACAGTTTCCCGATCTAGAAGTTCTTAATATGGATACTCATTTGTAGATCAAAGATTTTGCTGTTAATATAACCATTTGAATGTAAAGCCATTTAGTAATCATCAGGATTTTGAATGAATTTTTGAGAAAGCACGGAGTGCTAAGTGTTATAAATTCACAAACCTGCTCTACCAAATGTCTTCCCACATTTCTTACGACATCATAAACGTTCGACGTCATATCGTTGAAAACAACACCTTTTGGTAGGTAAAACGACATATCGAACAACACCTGAAAACGTAGGAGATTTTTTTTTGCTTCTTCACATTGGTATGGCAGAGTGAGCAAAGAGCGCGTAGCACAGACCTGAGGATGAACGCTCACTGGTTTATACTTTATGGAATCCATTGGAGATTTTCCACTAAACTGTGAAAGAAATCCAGAATCTTTACTCCAAAAGAGTCTAAATAACATAATTCGGTCAAGGTTTCTCTAGCAGTATAGACTGATATTACTACGAACAAGATTCAGTCTATTATTTCGCATAGACCGGAAATTTATTTTGCTAAAAAAAGTACATGGATGAATTAAAAAGAATTTGTTGAAATTTTTTAATCTCTAGAGATTTCACATCGCAAACCCAAACAAAAATAAAGTTCACAGATCGAGACTGTAGATCTGAGCAGTCTTCAGACGCACCGTATATCTGGAATACCATATAGCACCATCGCTATCCGTTCAAGGCCAAGACCAAATGCCCATCCGATCTTGTCTCTGATACCAGCGCTCTCTAACAGGCGCTGTTCTATAACCCCACAGCCTAGGACTTCTAACCACTTCCCCTCGTAGAATACCTAAAAATAATTCGTGAACAATCAGGTTTTTGTATATAATATCAAATGTAAATAACATTACACGTATAACACATTGTTTCAAATCCTGTAAAAAGTCTATACTTGCTTGCGGTTTTCCCACATTTTCTGCCAAAAAAGCCTTGTACGTAGGAGTTGATAGTCCTACGAATGTAAAATCTATTAGGAAAATTTCTAAATATTAAAAGACGCTGAGATTTGAAAAAACCTCGAAATTGCAGGTGTGCTTTGAACCCGCTATTACCCTTTCCGGAGGCTTACCTCCTATCGACCACATCAACGGGAGGCTCTTTGCTTTTCTCTCAAACAATTTCTTTCCTTTCACTTCAACGCTGCTATCAAAAATCGCCCGTCGACGGGAATGGTCTGAGGAGCACAAATCGCGATTGCGCCTAGTTGAGCTGAAGGTGCTGTCGAAATTGCAATGTTTCAACTTTTACTTACTGCCTGTTCTTTCTCATGGAATGCTATTATGTGAAATAACCACAAGGATACCGAGATATGAGCAAAACCGGGAACCTCAGGCGAGTTTCGAAGCCGTACAGACCGTTGCTCTAGCTTTTTCCCATTCAGTCTTGTCTATTTTTATTTTTTAACTATTCTTTGTTATTTTTATGTTATTTCTATTTATCGGTTATTTATTTTTTTTCTATTCCCTATGTGGTCTATTCTATTGGAAGGATCATAAGTCAGACAGTGACACGAAGGATTATGAGACTGAGATTTGCTGTGGATGGTTTTGGTTCTCATGATAAATTCAATTAGCCACCTTCCTTCTATTCGAAACCATGGGTCTCATTACGAAGTCTTCCGGACGTTCTTCTGGGCAATGGCAATCTTCTGGCAATCTTAGCGTTGAAACTGCCAGTGATGACTTTGCAAAAAGTCAAGAAGTACGACTTTTTCGGTAGAATGTCCCCATATCGAAACAAAACACTGTGGTCTTCTCTTCAACAGTGGTATTGAAGCGCATACAATGAAGATTGCCAAAGACGGTATTGACCCAAATTTCTTCAACAGGAAACGTCCGACTTGAGCTGCTGGATGTTCAGTGGAGTTGATGTTCACGGCCATAGACATGCTGACGAGGACTCGAACGCCGCCAAATCTTCGCCTGTTGCATTTTCCGAAGAACAGCTGTGCGATATCAGAGACAATGTCAAACGCGCGGTTTCTCATCTCTGAATTGTGGTGACGTGATACGTAACCTCTTAAGCTTGTACCATCACGTCCTTAATGGAGGATGTATATGCTGGTGTATATTCGCTATAACTACAGACCTCAGGATCCATACTTATTTTATTGTTCGGCGAATGAAACCCGCGGGTAATTTGCCCGAGTTATTCTGTGGGGACTGGGTATACTCAGAGGTAGTACCTTGCCTCTCACATAGAACTCTCTCCGTAGATTTTTTTTCCTTTGTTTTAAACTACTCCCACCGACCTCCATTTACATATGAACATGTCTACTTAGTAAACGTTGGATCGGAGAAGCAAAACAGGGAGTACATTTCGCGAGTCCTACGGCTTTTTCAGAGAAGCACAAAAGGAATTTTTGTGCATGTTTAGTTCCCTATCTGCCATCTGTGGACGTGTCATGTGGCGTCGATGATAATCTGCTAATAAATCGTTTAGTGAAAGGTACCTTCGATACGAAAAGTGAAAGCTTTTCGACGTTGACCAATCTTTAAGAAATGCGCTATGCATTCGACTTCATGAAGCATCGTAGACGTGACAGAATGCATATATCCTTAAATGAGTTCTGCCGATGTGCCAATTCAACATATTTGTTGTCGCAGAAAAATAAGTTCTGCCGATGTGCCAATTCAACATATTTGTTGTCGCAGAAAAATAAGTTCTGCCGATGTGCCAATTCAACATATTTGTTGTCGCAGAAAAATAAGTTCTGCCGATGTGCCAATTCAACATATTTAAAAATTTTGTTAACCTACAATGAGTGGTGAACATGATAAGATTTGAGCGCGAGACGGAACCAACGATGCTGTGCATATTGTTTAATTGATTTCATTGACAAGCTAACACTAGGTTGTTGCAAAGACTTTTACTCGTATGATGTTGCGATGCTTTCGCTTTCTTAAAAGCCGGAGTGATTCGATTGGTTTGTCCACAGCCTTTCATTATTTTGCTGTGAGTCTCTTCATAGTCGCATTGACTCGAATCCAGTGGAATGGAGCACCGCTCGAATGATGTAACAGCATTCTGCAGTGGGTTTTTTCAAAAGGAATGTTTTGTCCACTGATGCTAACTTGTTTTCATGAAGACAATCCATGCATAGCACTGTTATTACTGCAGGTGACCTCCACCACTATGCTGCTAGCGTCCACAGTCCAGATTTTCCTCGCGCTACGGAAACTTTCCTTTCCCTACACTTCCTGATATCGATTGTTAGAATTAATTGATGCAATTAGGAATTTCATGGTAGGTTTTGTACTTCATTCCTTTCTATGACTTTCCTCTTCATCGTGACTGAGTGGTGGTGAACAGCTATGCACAACGAGAAGCTCCTCCCCAACAGGGTATCCAAAGCTTAAGAATTCGAGGTGTTTCCATCCGAAAGCCCTAGTTAAGAGTAAACGATGCAAAGAGCCACATCAGGTCTGTAGAAACCTAGTCTCAAAGTGGAAAAGCTTCGTGCAATCCCCAAGCGGGGTCGAATCGCGCCACGACTTGAGAAAGTGTACTCGTGTAAGTAGTCCATTAGATCAAAAAAGACACTGAGCGTCGCCGGCACATGTACAATTTGATGCAATCAATGAAAGTAACTCAGGAACCCAATGCTATCGGAATTTGATAATGTTGTCCCAAAGACTTCTTAAAACCACCAGATCTTTCTCTGAAGTTACCTATGTGTGTTCCAGTAGCTTTCAGCTTACCACTGCTCCAATTTATTAAGAAAAATAGCAATGTAATAAGTGTTCAAAGACGACATACTTCAAGTTCGAAGGATGGATGAGTGAATGGGAAATATGCATCGACCCATCGCTTCGTACAATTAAGGCCAAAAAGCGCATCACTAAGACCCTCGAGAGTACTCTTTAGTTGGATTTGAAGTGCCTTTGCTGCATCTTCAGTATGTGTCTCTTGTTTAACTGCAGTCTTTTCACCATTTTCCAGAATTGGTATGGGATTGACAGGAGTGCAGTTGAACAGCTGATGCGAAGAGAACACTCGAACACCTTCTATCTCAAATACTCTATCGTTACGTAATGAACTACGAGTGGACCATGGCTGAGACAAAAGAGAAAAAGTAAGAACCTGGGTGAAAGCACGGATAATGGGTACGGTCCACCTCATCACGACGATACACATCTCCAATCACAAGGAAAGCATCCAGTCCTTCTTTCAATAACCGATATTGGTGTGCTGAAGTGTGCGCACGCAAGCAGTGAGTGCTGTTGATGTAGTACGTATCCGACGGTCTTCTTAAATTTTGCAACAGAAATCAAAATACGCGGGGATTAGAAAAGTGTTGACTCTTTCTCGATTAAAGCGATCAAAGGATAAATCTCTCGGCATTGATCAATCTCTGAGGGATGCGCCATGCATTCGACTTCATTAAGCATCGCTGGAGGTGGTTGAATGCATATCTGGCCTTTACAATGACTCGAGGTGGCCTACCAATGTATCCAGCCAGTGCTGCTATCCTCCCAGACAAGTCTGGTACCAATTTGCTGACCCTGGATGGATGGACCTTGGTGGGCGCGGGAGCGGGGATCAATCCCATGTGCATTTCAGGGCGCCTCCGACCACGTACTCGATACTGCCGTTGAAATTGCAACTAGTGCATTGTGCAGACCAGGTTTCGACAAATAGTTCGAACTCACCTTGAGACATGATCCAAAGGAATCAGCAGAGAGTCAAAATTCTCGAACGTTGAGACAACTCTGGCCTCGTTTTCACAAACAGTGAAAACAGGACTTCTACTTCCTGAAAACGGCTGTAACGTGTTTACGTAGCGATTATTATTGCTTTAGCATCAACATCAGTGGTCAGCATAAAGAGATGTTATAGGAATCTCCCCTGATTTTCTATAGGTCTGATGCATATGGTCCACTATCCTTTGCTTCAGTAAAGAAAGAGGATTGAACGGCTCCAGAAGCAATCGACGGCTCAGAAGTGATTGCACAGCCGGACTGACATTCCAGAACTGATCCGTTAGGAAGCACTTTCCATCCACCTGCAACCTCAACCGTGGTTTAAAAGAAGAAAACAAGCAACGGTCAAGAAAAAATGTATCGCAATGTTGTTAAGTGAGATGAGAGCATCTAAAGCAATGGAAAATCCCTTTATAACAACATCGCCAGCCCTAATTTATGTGACTGAAGCCTTTAACCATTTTTTCCAACATATGATGGAAGGAACTTACCGTATAGGTCTCCGGACGTACTTCGTTGGCAACTGACTGATGGGAACTTTTCTCTGGATTGGCAGAAGTAGCGAAGAGTACTGAGGTGGGCAGACTTCTTCCAAACTTCAAGCCACAGAACCGTTGTAGAATCATGGCCTGGATACCCTATGCGTTGCAAAGTCGCTGCTGTGGTGGACCACGGCGACTGTCCGCGTCCACCTTCACGCTTCAGATTTCAGCCAGACGTCCTCAATGATTTCATTTCGCCACGAACTACACCTTAGAAGGATCTAAAGGATTCTATTCAGTTGAATATCTTCCAGAAAGGTCCATCACATCCCTACTGTTTCAGTTGAGCTAACTAATAAACTGGAGGACAAACCATAGTTCTCTTTGCCATTTTACTGCTGTGGGAGGACGTAATGCACAACAAGTTATGGGAATGTCACGACTTTGCTAGATGTTCTTGGAAGCTGAAGCTTCTCTGTCTCTGGAAACTGTCTGTTATGGTTATGTCAGTGTGTCGCTGCAATTGTTCATGAGATCCATTCGGCCTCCGGAAAAGCCCTTAGCAATAGAGCATTACTCTGGCCAAAGTCGTTCACACATCGCTTTCATTGATGAGCTAATTAATGTTGAAGCACTTGTTTAGACATCGATGCCTTCGCCGGCAAAGAAGCGGTTTCGTGAAGACAGCGAGGATGAGCCGTCCTTTAGAGCCGATAAAGTCAGTCCTACTTCTTTGTTCATTTTGTGTTAAGGCGATCGCTAGTGAACAATAGAAGTGGTGTATGACAGCATATTGTCATTGTACGTAGAACATTTCTCATGGACACCGTTCTATTCAAAGATCGTGGCTTTGTTTTAATAAAAACTAACCAGAGCGCAAAATATAGCGCAATACGCTAGAGAGAACAGCTGTGCCCAACGTAAACAACAGGTTTCCTATCACGTTCTTACGTTAACAGTTAATGTTTTAAATGCAGGGAGCAGTAAAAATGCTTTAGGCTCTCGGCGCTAGCAAATTTCCCCCAGTTCTTCTAGAGAAGTGCATATGATTATTTGAAATGGGGATATCTCTTCACGGATAGGGGGAACAATTTTATAGCCCAAGCGAGTACTTCGGCATTTGTGCACTGCTACGGTGGTAAATGGCCTTACAGTTCGCTTATTGAAGCCAGTTATTACGTTCTCTTGGTTTTTATTGAGCTCCGAAGGACTTGATAACCTGTTTAGAGTATGGATTGTGAAGATGATCCTGACGATTATGAAGACACTGATGAATTATGCCACGGAAAAGAGGATCTGATTCAACCTCGTGTTATGCTCGAACATGTTGAGGTGCGTACTATTTTGTACGTACTATTTATTTATTGTAGGTACGAGGTTTGTACTTCCATCTCCCACACCATTTGTGTACATGTCTTATGATTGGACTTACTTTTTTTCCCTCGTTTTGCTTTTTTTTCACATTTTGTTTTTCCTATTTTTCCTGTTTTCCTTGGGGCGCTTGTAGAGCAGTGGTCAGGAGGCGCCCCGCAATACACACATGGGATCGATCCCGCACCCCTGGCGCACCAAGCCTTTCATCCCTCCGGGTTCGGCAAATTAGTACCATACTTGTCTGGAAGCTTAGCGACACTGACTCGATACATCGGTAGGCCACCGCGGGTCATTGTAAAGGTCAGATATGCCTTCAGTCACCTCCAACGATGCTTAATGAAGTCGAATGCATAGTGAATCCATCAAGGATAGATCAGCGTCTAGAATTTATCGTTTGTTCTTTTTATTTTATTTTTGCTATGTTATTTTCCTTGTCGATAAGTGCATTGCAGAGTTTTCGAGAATTCGTGGCACAAAGGGGGAAATTATCGACCTCCCTGTCTCGTATTAAGGGACTATTCGATGAATGGTTTGCTCGTAAACAAAACGATTCTTCTAGGCAACTCGATCAAGAGTGAGTTTTTCTGCGGTGGAGTACTTGATTATTTCCGTTTATTTCTTTGTGAGATACATGTTTCATCCGCGTTTAGAGTCTTTCTCAAGTCATTCAAGCGATATGTGGCTGCGTCACTTAAACCTTCCAATATGTCCATGGAGAGTTGTTTCAGGTAACTTCGCAGTTCTTCTATGACTTTTATTTGTCCTCATTCTCGACTTTCTACTAACCTCAGCATTGACCAAGTAATCCTTTACATCTTCACAATGAGTTATTATATTCTTTATTACGAAAAAGCTAACGTTTGGACGGAGTTCGCCTTCCCCAGAGCCTGGAAAAAGTCAACTTGACCGCAATCTACCCAGCTAAACACCTCCATAAACAAACGCCATAAACTTCCACCTCCTGTTTGATTGTGAAGATGTTTGACTGACGGCGGTCAACTTGATCTTTTAGGCTCTGAGAAGGCTAAATCCGCTGGAAAGCCTACTTTTATCTATGTTTAGCAAGCATGTTTTCAGAATCCACTTCAATCTCAACTCTTTTCTAGGAATGTAAACGAGTATCTTGGTCGCCCTGAGAGTGTATTAATGCATCCTGATTTTCCCGTGAAACCGCCTTCATTAACAACTTATTATAGCAAAAAATTTGGTTGCACAGCAGCTTTTGGGAAAGTGAAGGTAGGTCTGCATGTTTTGCGTCACAAAGGATTTTTCGCAAAATTAGAATAGTTTTATGTTCTGCTTCAAATTACTCGACTTGTTAGATTTGTCCTTAAGATTTTCAAAGCTTTTTGGAATTGTTTGTTCCAGCCAGAGCATAAGCACATCATTATGAATCGTATTTTCCTCCGTTGTCTACCAACTCTTCATGGTATTTGGCCACTTTTCTACTTCGCCGTTCTAGAACTAAAGTGTTTTGGTCAGCAGCCGTGTAGACGAATCTTGCACTCTGTTTGTTGACGTGAACGGCAAACTTAGTCTTGAAGAGGAAGCGGAAAAACTACCACAGTGCTGGGGTAAGGCCTAGTGAAAACGCCGAGTTTTTTAAAACCGTGCAAACAACCTTGATCACCACTACTGTTTATTTCCTGCTTGCGGCTGGGCATTGTCACATTGTGGCGACACTTCATCGAAGGTTTGATGTTCTGAGTTGAACTGCTTGTGCCAGCAGCATAAGTTGCTACTTGTGAAGATCATTTCTGGTGAGCTAATCGAGAACTTGCTGGAAGAAAGTGGTATGTTCCCAACTGACTGACATCATTTTCTTTTAAGAATCCTAGGCGGCCCGCAGCGTTTCTAGGCAGTTTACTCCTCGTTTTCCATTGATTTCGATTTGCATACATATATATATATATATATATATGTGTATATATACAATTGTATGTATATGCATATACATTTCTTCACCTATGTACACATGTTTTTTATTCTTTTTTAAAATTTTTTCTTACACGAGTTACCTTCGCATATATTTTGAAATAACAGCATTTCTTGCATTTCATTCGTTTCCTCTCATCTGTCATAGATGAAGGTCTTTAAACTTCTCATGCTCCTTATGCGCTGCTCCTTAAGGATTTTCGCCTTCTTAATTAATGTGGTAGAATGCTAGGCGAGTCGGACCTCCCTGGAATCCTGAAATAATCGTCCTGGGGCGTGCTTTAACCTTTACTGCACGTGAAGAAAAAGAGTTGTCGGAAACTTTCTTTTTCTTCCACTTTCCACTGTAGGGACATAGTTTTGCCATAAAGGGAAAAAGAAAGGTACAGAAAAGTCATTTAGTGGAATAACGTTCATCCATTAATGAGTAAGTCGAAGCATAAATAATATCATCGCGAGTTTTTGAGATTGACACGAAGTTACATACTAGTATGCTAACTGTCTTTTTCAGGAGGTGACAGATCGCATGAAGGAAGATCAGATGGGCAAGCAGGAGTGCGAGCGAGAACTAGGCGAGCTTGAGGTATGGTGTTGGAATTGCCGCACAACAGTTCGACTGAATGACTGACTGTTAACAGAGTACTAGAACTGAGCCCTCATTGTGGCTTAAGTTCCTCTAGACGCTACTTCACTCAAGGCAGTAGTCTTTTTAGATTAGCGTAAGTTGTTGTTTTTCCGTTTGCAAAAGAACTTGTGCTAATCCATTTCAAATCGGAGAAAAAGGATTTGTTGGAATGAACTGCTAGGAGTTATGCTCCAATCCACCAGGTGTTCCCCATTTATAACTCTACGTACCACCCTTCTATTACATGCATCTCTTGTTGTTGTCTCCTTTGCTGACTTCTAGTCTACAGATTTTTTTCAATACATTTGCAACGACTTGACCTAAAGTCGTGTCATACTCGGTGGCTCTCGTGGTTAGGTCTCAGATAATTTCCGTTCCGGTGACTTAATGATTTACAAAGTGTTTGTCGGACGACTTTGTTCCGTAGTCAAGTAGTTCAAAAAAAGTGCGCATCCCACTGACTTATTAGGTGAGGAGGACACAACGATTGCTGTGCTTGGACGCTGGTGTTCGACACTTACGGATATTTTTTTGCTGCAATAAAAAATAAATAGAAGGTAAAACTCTCGACGTTGATCAATCCCTGTGGGGTGCGCCATGCATTCGACTTCATTAAACATCGTTTGGAGGTGATAGAATGCATATCTAGCTTCTACAATGACTCGCGGTGGCCTACCGATGTGTCGAATCAGTGCTGCTAACGTTCCCAGAAAAATCTGATACCAATTTGCGGGCCCCGGAGGGATGGTTGGCTTGGTGAGTCTGGGGCGCTGGATCGGTCCCACGTGTATTTCAGGGCGCCTCTAACCACTGGGCTAGACGTTTGGTCTAGGAGCTGTAACAAGCTTCAAGCTTACAACTTTTGTTCGAACTTCTGTGGGAAGTATTGTTGGTGAAGTTATTCCGCTAGGGTTGGCAGGGTTTAGTAGAGACATTGTGGGTCAGAAGGGATTTGTGCAGAATTTCTCTGTTATTGATTCCATCTCGCTATGAGGAATTGTAATTTGCTCGTGTTCATCGAGTAGAGCGGAAAACGAAATGTGTTTACGAAAATTTCGGCGACATTTCTCTATGATTTTCTTGTTTTGTGCTGCATTTGGAATCCTCGCTTGTCTGTGTCGATGGTGGACTACCGGTGCTGATTTTCTATAAATGGTGTATGACCATCTGTTCTCAATATATTAGCATTGCGATGTTGGCTCAAATACCTGTTTTTCAAAAGCTCTTTGGTTGCTTTATAAACATTCAGAGTGTGTCTTTGGCCGAAACCATAGAAACACCAAACCGTAGAGCTAAAAGCGGCTAATTTTGTCTGGTAATTGTGGCCGGCATGACCTGTGTTCAAGTTACAACGCGTGCGACGAGAATTTTGGCATCTCCGTCGAGGGCGAGCACGCAAAATTAAGGGACTTTGCAAATGTGTTAAATTGATGTAGGTGTGAACACAGATTCTTAGTTCTCCGAATTTTTTTTCATATTTTCTAAACTAAACGATCACCGCGATCACGGTGCTGGTTGGATCCCGCTTCGGGCTCACCCCTGTCTGTCATCCATCCGGGGTCTGAGATTGCTACCGGACTAGTCCGAGAAAGGTTTACTCTCTGGAGTCCAACTGGCAACACTCCAACCCGGCTATCTCAGGATTGTAGCGAGAGTCGACTCGACCAGCATTCTACGGCATTCAAGATGAAGTGAAAATCCTTAACCAGCAGCAGAAGCCACAAGTAAAAGCTTGGGAGACCTTAGTGATGATG
This sequence comes from Angiostrongylus vasorum, assembly GCA_018806985.1. NCBI lineage: Eukaryota > Metazoa > Nematoda > Chromadorea > Rhabditida > Metastrongylidae > Angiostrongylus > Angiostrongylus vasorum. The sequence continues at coordinate 1,616,544 of JADANN010000099.1, read as the reverse complement.
GATATGAGGGAACGAATTGAATCCGAGAAATGCTAGGATCCGGACAGTAGATGTAGAATAGGGGGTATAAAAAAGTTGCGTATTTTTTCTATAATTATATGGTAGGTCTAAACAACTGAACTATTCTTTATTTCTGTGCTTAGATAGTTTTTTTTCGGCGAAATTGCTTATTTTCAGAAGGCTTTCCTTAAAAAGATGGAGGAGTTTCTTTCTAACCATCGTGATGTTTTGCTACCGAAGCAAACAGAGTTCGTTGAGCACAAGATTAAGCTAATGCGAAAAAAAGGTGATTATTCGACCCTCTTTAGCACCATCGTTATTTTTAAGGGACTTCAGACTTATATGTTTATTTAAGGTATTTCCATCCCAACGGAATTCGAAAGTGAAAAGTAACAAACCGCCTAACGGTTCTCAAGTGATGCAGGAAAAAACGGCTTTTGATCTGTTTTGTTCGACGAAGATGGATAAGTTAGTAAATTTTAGCTTTCTCTATTATTTTGCTCTAATATCTTAAAACTACATTTAGTCGATCCTGTAATTAGGAATAATTTCAAGAACTAGGCTGCGAGGCTAGGCAATTATTTTGGGCGATGAGGGGGGTTGGACGAGTTGCGTTGTTCCCAGTGCATTTCAGTGGTTTATTTTGGTGGATACAGAGCGTTTTTCCAGCACTTTCATTCAGTCAATAACTCGCCCAACGCAAACGTTTCAGGCACACCCCCCAAAAACCTGTTTTCAATCTTGATAACTTACAAAAGTGTGTTGCGAACAAGTTCATTTCGTGATAAAGGACTATTTTGTCGAAGAGGATGCCCACCACAGAGACTTATTGGTAAAGAGAGTGCAGATATTCTGCCCGGGAAGACCTTTGCAATTTTTTTTTATTGAACCATTACGATGACACCTGCAATAAGTGGTCAGCCGAAGGAAGACTTGTACACCATTTATCGGTATGGAGGTGAATTCCTTCATTCAGCAAATGATCTGTAAACTTGTTCTGTACAGGCTAGGCTACATCTTCAGTTGTGGAGAGGTTGCGTCTATTAATTCTGGACTTAATTCAGAGACTGATCTCATCATCCTGTATCATTTGTCTGTTACCACAACTTCTCTAGTCCGTATCTTTTCGTTTTGATAACATTCAACTCCATAATGTCGGCTGTAAGCAGTCCGTAAAATCTATGGGTTCTATGCACGCAATTACCATAATCAAGGAAAGGAACGTAGTTGTTTGTGTAATGATGCGTTTGAATGATGGACAAAACGGAACAACGGAAAATTAGTCAAAGTTGAATTCCAAAATGATGAAGAACATGAAGAATTAAACAGTTAACATCTAGTCAGTGAATACCTCTGTCGTATTGGTGGCACTTTGTGCACTGATTTCAGTACATAGACTAGGTTAGATATTTTTCATTGATTTCTGCTCTTCTTTTCTGGCTGTTTTAATGTGCATATTTTTCTGAAGGGGCTTTTTTTCAATCTTGATAACTTTTTTGTATCCAATCAATAGCTTCGTAACATCTTGTGGAGAGCGTGGTATGTTGTAGAGCTATGCCCCTACTTTCCACATTCCGTATGAAAGTTTCGGATGAATTTCTTCTTGCCGTTGAGACTTTTGCTGGTTGGGAAGGCCCTGAGATATCTGTGCTACTCAGAATATCACAAAAAGAGAAGGGTACAATGACGTTTCTTCGGCAACGTCCCTATACAGAAGTCTAGTGGCGTTTCTCACCTGTTCTACCAATTGAATAGGACAAAGACTTTTGTTGATAAAGTGGATACCTAATTTACTTTCTGCGGTGACGTGAGCAAAGCTTACCTACGTATTAGGTTCAATACATGAGCCCCGCGACGGAGAATTAGCCGAGTGTTAAGCGGCCGTGAATGGAAATTAAGCCTTATGAACTTATGAAAGAAACAAAAGTGAATGAAATTGTAGTCTTTGAATAACAGGCGTAGAGAGCATGTGAATAATTGCAAATCATCCATCGTAATTTTGTTCAGATATGTTGACCGACCTGCTGAAGTCCGACTAAAGAAGCTGCGAAAAAAATTCGACAAGCTTCCTGATGACAAGAAAGAGATATTCGAGAAACTTGCTCAAATCAGATGACTTGTTGGAAAATATGTAAAGATCCACCCTCTTGTTTTTACCCAGCAACCGCCACGGATTTTTGTTACGCTACCTATCAGTTGTTCATACAATTCCATTTGCTGGAAGTTTTATTGTATGTCTCACATGCCCATTTGTTTATACTTCACTTGTATGAAACAATTCATTGTGACCACTAATGTGTTCATATAAAGAGATCTCTGTTGTGCTCTTTGTTAAACGAACAGGATAAAATGTATAGTTTTCGATAGTGAGTTGTCTTGCTGTGCGTTGTGTTGATCAGCTGCTATATATTGTGCCACTTGGTAGCTGTATTCAATCTGAGATAAGTCTTCGAGTGTTTAGGGAGGCGCGCTAAATTTCGTCCTCCTAGTTACGCCGTCCAAAATGGCTGCTGCAGGGCATGAAGAAGATGAAGTGGTATTTACCTATTTATTTGTTTGTATTACTTGCCTTAACGTATTACGCAAATCCGAGCACTTGTTTCATTCAATTAGTTTGGCTCGTTTCGTCACATCCGTCAAGGAGGCCCTGGGAAATGCGCTGTGTCTGGCTGTCTGTTAAAGGTTTTGTCTTCATGAATTTTACTAGATATTGATGGAGCCGATTTTCCATGGAATCCTGGCAGACCTCCGTTAAAGCATCCCAGATTTTTACCACAAGGGTCACCGAGCTTAAGCAAGCGAAAAGCATTCTTTCTAGACAAATTAAATATAATCTTGCTTAGAGGTAAGAAGCAGGCTTCATTGGAGTGGGCGGGGCCGAATTAGCGACTTTGCGTTCGTCCTAGGGCATCTCGAACCTCTGCGCATCCTGCGCTCTAGAAATGGTATGGTATGACAGAATTCATGTGTAGTTCACTCAGTAACGGTACATGTAGTTGTGAAATTTAAGCTCTGGTGTTTTATTTCGAAAAGATTCTACTGACATGAAACATCTCTATCACATGGTTACTCTTAGTATATCGATTTTGCGATAGGTATGTGTGCCAACGGCCACGACAACTATTGTGAAGACCGTTGTCGTGAAAAATAATTGTTATATTGCCAAGGTTTTCGTTCTATTTTCGACACCATAAACATATTTGCATGCCAGCCTATCCTTTCGAAGAATGGCTTAGAGCTGACCATTTCATGAAACGAACTCATTACACTTTTACAGTCTATTTCATGTTTATTTGTAGTGGCTGAGTCAATATTTATCTTAAGAATCTGTTTTTTTGGTTTTTTGAGAAAAGTTAATTTTAGATATATTTAAGTCGTATATGGTTCTTAACCAACAAATTGGCAATAATCCCTACTTTTCAGCCACTAATGCGATGTGCACCAACTGGAGTAATTCTTCCCCCGTCAAATTACGCTGCTATTTCGGCAAGACTTTACGCTTTGTAATTCGCTTTTCTGCGTTTTTCTTTGGTGATTTTCGTATTTTTGCCGTGCTAAGCGTCGCCCATGTTTTTCCTTGCACTCCTCTGAAAGATATCCAGCTCTGGTTTGTGTCCTCTAGCGACGGCAAAATGAAAGAACAATCTGTAGTTAGTATCCAGGATCGACTTTTTATTAACCTCGGCATTGGATTATGAATTCGTCGTTTTTCTTTCTCAGCAATCGCGAGGTTGTATGTAAACGTATGCTGCTAAACAATCTCGCGATTGCTGAGAAAGAAAACAACGAATTTATAATCTGTAGTTAGTCAAAAAAGCGAACTGCGCAGACTTGGGTCATGTCGGAGACAAGAATTAAGCTTCATTTTCGGTCTGTGGCTCATCAAGGAGGAACCGATAGAATTCTTTGTGCTAACTGTCAACAAAGAATTTTGAAGGAGAATTTGAAGAGGATAACTGGAATGATGACCAACATATATAGGGATGAGAAAGATGACTCTTGTTAATCAGCAACTACTAGATATTTCGAAACCGACTTTCCTTTGACTTCGATTTGACTAATCAGTGTGTATTCTTTCTTTGATGAGCTTACACGAGGTTGATAAATATATTTATTTTCGGCTAACGTTTCGACGTCTTCGTCTTTATCAAAGCCGATGATCCAGTCGATGGTCAACGCTTGTGATTCGTCTCGATGTGGCGGCGTCGCCTTCGTGTCGAGTCGTGTCTTCCTCAGCGGGCCTACTGGATATAACTATTGGATATATGGCAAGATTTATTGGTTTGTACCTTCTACATACCCTCTGAGATGCATGTATTATCTGAAATTGTCCAACATCCAGCCGACTTCTCACCATATTCATGTCTACCCGCTCCAAATTATGACTGTACTCATAGGTAGTGATTACCATACGGGCGGAAACTGCCGTGAGAAACACGGGTCGCCCACGGCTACAATGTTATTGGAGTTGAGAATCTGCTTCAAATGCAATCTTCTGACTTGCCAAGTTATACTAGAAGACAACGGTCAAAACGTGGTGTGAAGAAAATGATAGGCTAAACAACATCAGTCCTCTCGTAGAACTTGTCAGTAAGGCTTTCACAGACACGGCAAAAGCATCTGTGAATGAGTCGCTCGTACCTTTTAAAGGGAAGATAGTATTGCGGACTACATCCGACACAGAAAAGTATGACATCGAACATTTACTGTGGAAATGTACAAGAAGAATTGTAGAGTTCAAAAACCAAGTTTGTTCGAGTTTGATTAAAATGGAAAACAGTTGGTTACACATTCGAATAGCCACTTTCTGGAAGGCAGCCACCAACGGTGAAATAAACAGATACCTTGTGTTGGATGTTTTAAGAAATTGTTTGGATGTTAAGACGCCAAATATGCTGGAGTACAGGCTATGCAGGTTGGAATTAGGTTTGGCCAGTGCCAAAAATCTTTTGCTTATATTGTTTCTATAATTGCCATGGAAGGAGTGAATTACAAAAATTGTTCATTTAGATTTTAAGAGTTGCATAGTTGTAATGATTTAAGATGAACTCTGCGTAAAAAGGATATGTTGTAAAGTTTGAGGGTTATGGTGACTGTAGAATGTCCATGGAAGTTCACTGAAAAAAATTGAAAATTGTGAATTATTTTTTAACACTACATTGCCTATGACAACAATTAAAGGTTATGGGAAAAGATTGGAGAGTATGCATTGCTTGAAAACACAATGACGAATGCGTACTGATTGCATATCTAGTCCTACGTTCTGCAAGTACGTATACAGAAGTTTCTGCAGTGATTCACCATCCGTGGCAGTCAATTGTCCTTATTTGCGACTTTTAGTGAGCACAACTGACATGCTGTACACGTGGGATCGATCACCGCCCTTGAGGCCCACCTCTTCCATCCCTCCGGGGTCGGCGGGATAGCGGCACTGACTCGATTGCGTCCGTAGTCATGGTCAATGTGCCACACTAGAAATGATCTCGCTCACAGTTTAACTCAAGTTATGGTACTACGGCGCCTTCCAAAGAAAGCTACATCCAGCAGTTGTTTGGTGTTGAGCAATTTAATCCGAGATTAGTTACCTGCCGATAAGCTTGCCAGAAATTAGCCCTCTTTTTTGCAACATGAAATGCCAAGCAGCTTCACAACGATAATTTTTGCTGTTCACGCTTGCGGGACAAGATTCTCGAGGGATTTGGAAACTTTATTTCCCACTAAGAAGTTTGTAAGCTGTCGAGTTATTTGCGTCTAGTTCTTCACAAGTTATCGAACTGTATGCTTGGGTCGGCAGCAGTTAATTCAATCAGTTGATCGTTTTGGACGATAGGGGATCGTCCACCGTTGCTGTCAAGACCGTTATCTGCATCAAGAAACTTTTGAAACCAATTTTTTACTCTCCGCTTGCTGACAGTTAACTTTTGAACCGCAATGTTGAAATTACGAGCCATTTTTGAGATCTTTTGTCCATGTTTGAGTTGACACGGAAATTGCTTAAATTTTTTTCATATTTACGTTTGTTTACTTGCCGATTCCAAACAATTTGAGTCCTGAATTTTAGGTAACGTTTTATAATCATATTGTAGACTCAAGGCCAGGAGCGACTTTTTTCTAACCTAGACATTTGATGAGCAAACACGAGGTTATTATTGCAGAATTTAGTAATTCAGAATAGCTCAGGTTTGGGCGCTTTAACTTTCTTCAAACCCCTGGATAGGTCAAATTGACACGCCATCTACTCATCTAAACACTTTCAGAACTTCAGCAGAAAAAGCTTGCACAAATCTTCATCCGCGTAATAAACAGCTTGTGTTGAACACCTACAATTTTGTTCTTTGTAAGACGTCCAGTTTTTTGGTGGAGAACAGCCGCACAGACTCCTACATGGGCGAGGAATTTGCCTGCCTCAGATTAGTGAATCAGCCAGAGGTACGGCTCTATGTCAGGTGTGATTACAAGACATTTTCGGATTCTTCGAATTCATCCAAAACGCCTGAACAGTTTTACGCGCTGGTGTTTTGGATTCCCGAGCGAAGACAGTACATCAGTTCAACATTTCGTTATGTTATTGTGCCCTATGCGCGCGTACTGGGTGCGTGTAGCAATTGGTCGGAGGCGCCCTGGAATGTACATTGGGTCGATTCCAGCGCCCTGAGCTCAGAAAGCCATCCATTCCTCCGGGATCGCAAAATGGTTCCAGACCTGTCTGAGGGCATAGCAGTGCATGCATCGGTAGGCCACTGCGAGTCATTGTAAAGACCAGATATGCATTCAGTCACCTCCAACGATGCTTAGTGAAGTCGAATGTATGGCGCATCCCTCAGGACGCTGAGAGCTTCATCTCTTCTTATCATTGTGTGCGCCAAGTGGGGTGTTTGGTTTCAGTTTAAATTTACAGAGTAGATGTTGCTGATGTTCCTTAAACGGACGCAGAGTGGTTTACTCGTTTCGCCATCGTTTTTATCCCCACATGCTTTACGAGAGATTGGGTACACCTTACCCGAACTCATGCAGTCCTCGCCTTTTTTCGTTAGAGCGCATTATGCCATTTTGCTTTGTGCACAGACGGTCACATGGGCGATTTTCAATTACTATTACCGAATTCTCTAGATCAGTCCCGTTTAAGCATTGCTTCAAAACTGTGCTAACTTCGTTGGAGATAAAGGGGCAAGATAAACGGGACTTTCTTCTCGTTAGAACTACCGTTTAGCGGCGTGGCTTTTCCTTTACACCTCTCCCCTGAGAAACTACAGTTTCGTAGCCATTTGATATGGCTATTTACTGCCCTAATTTGAAAGATTGTTCCCTCTGCGCTCTTTTCTTTTCACAAACTGGTGACTGTTCGGAACGTTTTCTTACAAGTGCCCTTTTTGTGTGTGACGTGTGAGAGCAGTGGTAATGAGCCAGTATGTTTTTGTTACTTTGGCTTTCGTTGCCACTTGGTGATATAGCCATTTTCGGATAGGTTGATTTCAACGCTGAGAAATGGAAGCCAGTCTCTTTTCGGTTTCTCTAGGGTGAATGTTATGTACTGTGACTGTTCGTTCAATAACTCAATAAATTTGTCCATTTCCTCTTCTGTGGAGCGGATTACAAAACATTCATCCGTAAATGTGTCGTATTCTTGTTCAGGGAATCGCGAGGTTGTTATACAGCATACATTTACTTCCATACAAAAACGCATGCAATACAACAGTAACTGACGTTGCGACAGTATCGCCTTCTTCAGAGTCGTTCTTTACATGTCTTCCATTGAGGAAGAAAAGATTAGAGTCGTCAACCATGTGCTACTCTAAACAACTGTTTTTTTCCCTCAGTGGAAGACACGTAAAACGGCTCTGAAGAGGGCGATACTGCCGAACCATCAGTTACTGTTGTATTGTATGTGTTTTTGCGTGGAAGTAAACGTGTGCTGTATAACAACCTCGGGATTGGTGAACAAGAAAATAACGCATTTATAACCCAATACGGAGTCAATAGAAAGTCGATCCTGGGAACAGTCATCTATATATCTGCCGTAGAGTAATGGACTGAGATCGACTGCTAACGCTTCCACCTTAGACACAGAGGCAATGGCAAGGCTTGGTGCCAGTCTCTATCTCATTCCCAACCTTTGCATTTATGCGGAATACTTCTCGGACCATCTAAGAATTCAGAACTCAGACGCTCCTTTAAGAGGGCTATGAGCTGCTGAATCGAGAACCCACACATATTTATTACTTCTTCTTTTTGCGTAAGAAGTTCGCGGTTGATTTGCATTGCGGAGTCATTCGACAGATTTGTATGAGGAGCGGTAACGTTGAAAGGCTCCATGCGCATGCTGTTAGGACGCGCCTTACGTAGACGATCCATGAACAGATGGGTGTTAATGAGATTAATACGATGAGCTAAGCTGTGTTTCATCAGCTGGATGAGTATTAACTTTATAAACCAAGCTATTCTATCCGTGGGTCCGTCTACACAACTGGTGATGGGTAGTTCTTTGAAAGTTGAGGTGTGGGTGGACACCAGATCATCAGTAGATTCCAACTTAGGAGTTTTAATAAATGAGTATTAGATGAGACAAGTTGGCAAAGCGAAATGACTGATTTTCCATCCATATGAACTCCGTCCGTTTGTCTTTCTTCGTGGAAGTCTCTATAAAACGATGAGTGCGAAAAAGCTGTTTCGCTCGTAATGCGATTGACGCCTACTTTTCTTGGTTTCTCTGTTGGGGTTATGGAGGTATTCGGTTGACTAAATTGCACTCAACTTGACCTTTCCAGGCTCTGAACAAAGAAAGATCTGCTGGGACATCAGCTACTTTTAATAAGATATGTAATATAAGAAAAACCTCATATGTGCCTATCAATAAAACAGCGACTTATGTCCAATTTTCCACTGCGCGCTATGTACATTGGATTCAATTCACCTCGTCCACTTTGCCCTCTGAAATAGATGCTCTAATTTTTAACGCTTTTCGCTCTGCATATTTTTAATGTTTTTGGAACTTACCTAGCTTTTATGGATAGTGAAAGGAAACTCCTCCACTGCGAGAAAACATTTCTGTCGGCCTTCGGTAAAGTTTTGTGTGATATGGAAAGTATATTTCGGTGTTTTCTAATATTTTTTTTATATCCGCGGATCTCATACGATGACTTCCAATCACCAAAGCGATCAGAGATGCAGACAATAATTAATCACTAATCCAAAACTAAATTATGTAGACTAGAATTATGTTGGCACCAGGCGAATGATTGACATTTAAGCGATCGCTCATCGAGGCTGAACCGATAGGATCTCTCGTACTCCTCGTCTTTGAAGAAACTGAAGTATCTTACTTTGTTCATAGACTTACGCGAGGTCCTTACACATCTTTATTATGGCTAACATTTCTACAGGTATCCTTGTCGAGGTTCAATGAAAGTGAGTATTAGCGTAAAACTGATGAGTGAGTGTGGCTTCCTGCACCTATGGGTTTCCAAAGCCGTATCACGATAGAATTCCTGTTCTGTCCGTGCAGTTGTCGTACATCTATTGTTTTTGCAGAGTTGTCCTACTTGTACTTCGTGCTAGACTTTCGTCGTTTTTATAGTAGGTGTTTGTTTTTAGCTCACTTGATTTCTTATGGTCTGTTGTGAGTTTTGGTTTCTTTGCATTTCTTCGTACTTCTTCATTGCTTGAAATGATTAATGTTCATTGTCATTCTATAGCTTGTTAATCAACCAGCACGAGATTATTTTGTTTGTTTGAACTAGTCAGTTTATATTTCAAAGTTAGCATGTATTGTAGATTTTACTAGTACACTGCTAGCTTTTTCATACTTTTATTTTATCTTTCACTATATTCCTTTTTCGAACATCTCCAGGAGAGGCCCTTGATATATGTGTAAACTCAGCGGGACTAAACAGCTGTCTAAAAGCATATAAGTAAATGAAATTGTGACTCGTGTGAAGACGGTACTACTAGATAGTAGTTAAGAAAAGTAGAAATAGCTATATGTGGAATTAATCTGAAGCGTATTCGAAAGTGAGGATAGGGATGAATGGTAAGAGATGAGCAAGGATATGTCTATAAAAAGGTGCCGGTCGCTACTGCTGTGTTCTCTATTGTGCTTTTTTTTTTTACAAATTTCGGTGTTTTTATGTATTTCCTGCATGCACATGTTTTGCAGTCTGGCCATACCATCATCAAGACCCATTTGCTTGGCATATGTAGAAAGAGCAGGAAAGGCTATGTACTCGATATCACCAAATCTACTTGTCCGTGAAAGGGCTAGGTGATCATGTCTTGTTTCCAACTCGTATTTCTACAACATTCTGCTGATCTTGCGAACCTGTCTTCAGATTTACTTGCAGCATGCAGTTCTAACCGTTTACACTTTTTATGTGCCGTTTACAATCTTTAGCACCCCAGCCTCCACAGTTGACTTCTGAGCTTATATATCTCTTGAGTTGGTTGCATCTAGTGAATCAGCAATAAATAAATGTGGATCTCGGATTTATTCAGATTTTCTGCTCCTCATCGAGATAGACCCTCCGTACGTTCAAAAAGTATCTAAAGTATGGAGAGCTGAAGTGCTATGTACCTAAGCCATAGAGGAGGGAAAATTAGCGTACAAATCTTGCTAGTTTTTTTTGAAATACGGAGAACAGTACGCTATTTGTTCTCTCCATTAAGGTTTTCGCTGACCGTAACTCTCAACATGTCGCGGCTTTGATGAGTTGGCGGGAATACTGTTGTGGAGATCATAATGTCCTTTTATATTTCCACTTCACTATCGCTGTACCGCTCCGATTCTCCTCACATCTTCAGCTTTCTCAACTTTGGTGAATAAAGTTTTTGAGAGTTCTTCCCTCTTCGAGCCACATCTGCCAATGAGATCAATATCCCTCTAAAGCAGTATATCCACAGAGAGTAAACTCGTGTGTTATTTAGCCGTGTAGGCTTGTTTTCATTTGTCCAACAAATCGTTCACAAGTTCCTTCGCTATTTTTTAACCACATCCTTAGTTTTGGTTATGTTCCTACCATCCTGCACTGTGATTTTATAAGTATGCCGACTTTAGCGCACAACTTGAATGGCTTCGTTCTTTTTATGTACTTCTGCCTTGGTAGCTGGAATGTGTTGCTGAAACGTCACGAGGAACTTCAATGTCCACGTTTTTGTGCTAGTTCTATGATTCTTTGGTAGTTTTTACTGAAAAATTCTAGAACTGGGCTGATCTTGTACGACTTGTCCTGTCATTTGTAGCATCCGTGGTCGGGAAAACCGAGATGAACCATAAACTTGAAGTTCTCTCTTGCCATAACTCGAGAACCAAGGTTCTGAATAAAACCTAGAATGGAACCGCTTTAGAAAAGTTGTGCATACTCTTCTAGCGACAGAGTAGAGTCTCTGATTCCTTAAAGGTTCTCAAACTTCTCATTTACTCTAGTTATCGAAAAACTACTGAGAGTTGCCGAAAAACCATCATTCTTCATTGAATTATGCATAAAAAATGTCATTTTTTAAACAGTGAGTACTATTTCATTTCTAATTACTACGGTGAATTATAGTTATCGTAGTTTTTCAAAACCGACTTTTATTAAACCTCGACGAGAACAATCAGCAGCCCTCTTCGATTATTAAACAGACACGAGGTGGAAAAACTATTCGGTTGACATTTCGACGTTTTCGTCTTCCACAGAGCCGCAATGATTCGAGTCGACTGTCCACAACTGGTCTTTCTCGCATCGAGTCGAGTCCACTGCCGCGAGCACCGTTCGAACTGGGATCTTCACTCGATAGTGCCCTTTTTAGACCAGTTGTGTACCATCGACTGGATCCATTGCGGCTCAAAAAAGAGACGAAGCAGTCAGGACATTTGCCGCAGAGATCTTTGTATCACGATCGTATTTGCGTTATAATCGAAGAAAGTACGGTTGTCGTAGTTCGATATGAAGAATATTGACATGTACACTATATATGATCGACTATCAGATACTGACGGTAGGACAGACGGACGAGTTTTTTTTCAACATGTGCAAAAGTTCGGTGCTCCGAAAGCATGGTACAACGCATAGTGTAACTTGAAGGATAAGGTGAACGCAAGAACGCAGGAATTACAAGTAAAATACATAGAGGCCAAATAGAAAGAGAACTGCAACATATAAATAGGTCATTTGCGGTGGAATTAAGTGTGGGTGAATTGATGGAGTCGACGTGAATTCATAGAGAGTGCGGTTAAAATCAGGATAAAAGAGAGGATAAAGCTCTCTGCGTTGATCATTCCCTCAGAGATGCTCGCGCATTGTATAAGCATCGTTAGAGATGATTGAATGCATAGCTGGCCTTTACAATGGCTCACAATGGCTTACCGTTGTATTGAGGCTGTGCTGCTATCCTCCCAGACAAGTCTGGTACCAATTTGCCGACCCTGGAGGGATGGTGGGCTTGGTAGCCCTAGGGCGCGGGGATCGATCTCATGTGTATTGCAGAGCGCCTCCGACCACTGCACCACACCCGCCCGTTAAAATCAGAAGTGAAGTGATTGTGGAAGCCACGAGGGATTTAGAGTTGGAGCCTATGTGTTAAATGTTCTTTTTATGTAACCATCCTTTTAACTTTGGTGTTCAGAGGCGCCCTACGACACAAACGTATCGATCTCAGAGCCTGTGGTTCACCAAGCCTTCCATTCCTCCGGGGTTGGCTAATTAGTACCATGCTTGTCAGGGAATGGTAGCAGCACTGGCTTGATACATCGGCAGGCCACCGCGAGTCATTGTAAAGACCAGACATGCATTCATTCGCCTCCAACGGTGCTTAATGAAGTGGAATGCATGACGCATCCTTCAGGGGATTGATCAACGCCGAGAGCTTTATCCTTTTTTATTTATCCTTCAACTTTTAATGCTAAATTTATTGCCAACATCATACAAAGGGAATGGTATCTGCCACATATACTTCAGAACAAGTTTTTTCGAATCTATTTTGACGTGTAGGATTGTATCCGTGCCGCCTTGCGTCTCCTTCATTTATGATGGCTTAATTTATGCATAAATCGTTATTTTTTTCCACATATATGACAATGGAGTAACCTCACTCAGCAGTAGACTTTTCTAGAGTGCGGTTGTTGATTCATTACTATCAAATGTAATCTGCTTTCATGGTGACAAGACATCTCGCAGCAGTCGGTACTCATTCTTCCTGAGGTTTAATGAAAGTCGGTTCTTAGATATATATGCATGTAATTTTTTTTACATTTCTCGTTTTTTTCGTTGTCTGTTGCTTCGCATCCATCATCCACGGTGATCTTCGCATTTTACGTGTGAGTTTGAATGTTGCCTGAGGATTTTTTGGTCTTCTTTATGTAGTTAAATACTAGTACATCCGATTCTGGAGTTCTGGGGTCGTGCTTGGGCCCTTCTGGGAGTTGTGGGTTGAAAGGAGCTTCCCAGACAAGTTTGGTACTAATTCCCCTAACAGAGGTCTCGGCTGTCTCCAAGATTACAACGACAATCGACTCGACGAGTATTCTACGACATTCGTGACGAAGAAGAAATCATTGAGCAGCATTCGAAACAACACGCGAACTACTCGAAAGACTTTGGGGAGGATGAATGCGAGCCGCATGGTAGATGTGACTCTGGGTCATGTAAAATAGAATAAAAAAATACATACATATATAATTTGCATTTTCGTATTTTCTCTTTCATATCATTTATGCTTAGTAATTCAGTTCGCCTGAATAGAAAAACTTAGTCGAAAAAATGAAAGATTCTTGGTAATTGCAAGCATTCGAATATCGCTATAGTTTCATCTACTTAAGGAGGATTTCTCACCAACCACTGCTTCTTTGACATCCTTAACAAATGTCACGTATGTCGACATTTCTTCGCGGGCGGAAGACATTCAAGCGGGGTTGATCGACACATTTCTCAATTTGGAGAAAATCGACAAGAATCTCTTCCTGTAATTCTGAGATTTCTTAAGATCTTAGCATCATTTCAGTCGTTCACTGTGGTATTTTTGGTTTCAGTGCACGTCATCTACTAAAGGGGCGAAATTCGTTGCCTGTGGTTTACGGTGGGCAAGTTATTGGACAGGTAAGACGTTGGGTTTTTTTTCTAACACACAGACGTTCTTAAGCACACGGTTGCATGCACTATTTCATAAGCAGCATCCAGCGTGGTCCAGGTAAACTTACTGTCTACACACCAACAAACATACTAGCACGGATTTGTTTGTTTCCTTGAGGCCAGCAGCGATTGCTTAGTTGTTATACTGGCAAAGTAAATGGGAAGACTATTGATTATGAGGATGGCACTAAGATGGGTGCATTGTGGAGCATTTTAGACCATAACGTTTGAAGTACCTGTATGCTGGAATGTGATATAGTGCTCCGATCGTAGTTCTCCAGGTTGAAGAAACTGAGATTTCCGTCCGCTAATTCAGCTGAAAGTACAGAAGTACCAGAAATCTTTCTGGCAGCAAAGTAGTCAGATAGCTGAGAGGTGGTGACGATCGGAGAAATCTCTTTTATCACAGGTTTTAAGACTCAGGGAGGGAAATTATTGCCCAGCGGGGGGAATTACCATTCAAGTAGAAGTTGTGGCTGGGTCTGCTTAATTTTTTGTGGTTCTTCAAGATGACTCGTTCAAGCATTAAAGTACCACCTCATTGTTCACTGTATGCGGCAACCTGTGAACAATTCATCTTCATCGTTAAAATATCAATGGTCGTTGGTAATATTAAAATTTTCGTAGTTTATAGGCTCTTTCTGCTGCGACTGCAACCGTTGGCAGTGGATTTCTACCCAACAGTCTTCATAGTTATTTTGTGCAAAGCGGTTTGTTTGTCATTCAAGTTATTCATTGTAGAATATTGGATTTTAACAAAAGTTCTAAAGCTTCGTTCAATGAGTTAAATTAAGAATAACTACATGCAACGCATCTACACTTACACGGGGTAACACGATTAGACATTCTATGAACATAAAATTTTTGCATCTTTGGATCCGAGAAGGCATTTTTTACTGCCTGTTATTTGGCAGTTGTTTCGTCATACTTACTTACTTGAATACTTGGACGGTCCGTCTTCACGGGCTGTGCGGGCCCCAGCAAGTATGCCATTCGTTCCTTTCTCTCGCAGTCTTAGTCAATGGTGGTGGTCTTGTTCGAGCATGGTAGCGCTTGCGAGTCTCGTACCGTGATCTGTAAAGACAACTGCAGCTGCGGGTGCAGCTGATTAACTTTGTTTACGAACACGTCCGCTCAACGTGTAAGTGGTCGCCCTGGGAAACGTTTGCATTCTCTTGGAGTCCACTCTACTGTTCTTTTCGTCCATCTGTCGTCCGTCCTCATTATGTGACCGGCCCATCTATGTTTCGCTATCGATGTATAATCTCCTGGATCTCGAAGATGTGACAGATTTCGAAAGGTCAGAGCTTCGCATTCCGGTTAGATATTGAGAGTGCCGGTTATATTTCAGAAGACATCGCTCAAGTGCTCTGTGAGTAGTGCGAAGCATTCTTGACGTAGTTGAAGTATCAACCCATGTCTCCGCAGCATAACAGAGCGCTGGGAGGACCGTAGAATCAAAGAGATGAGCGCGGTTTTTCGGGTCCTTCAGTTGGTCGGTGGCTTTCTTTTGAGAGGCCCGAATGCGGCCCAACCTGCTCTCCTTCTATCTATTTCCTCCTTCATGTTGTTTTCCATGTTCATTGGTCGCCTGTCGCCCGAGCTATACGTACGCGGTGGTCTCTGCAATGAGAGAGCCATCCAATTCAATTTTTTTCGCCTTCGCACCATGGGTTATTTATGATATGCTTTGTCATTGCGGATGACTTCCTCCAGCTGATAGTAGAACGCATTTAATTCGTACTCATCACCTGCGTCTGTCAGTGAGTAGCAGTTGATGATAGTGATCTTCTTATGATGCGACAGTTGAAGACGGAGGATGGCTATGCGAGGGGAAAGGATCTCGTATGAGTCGACGAGATGGACAATGGACGGGTGGACGACAAAGCGTACGCCGCCGACATTTCGTGACGGGACCTTTTCTCCACGGATCACAAGGGTCCTGTTGTTTAGTTGGCGTATGTCGGTCTTTCTTGGTTTTTTGTTTCTTGTAATGCGATCACGTGAAATTTAATGCGATCTGCGGCTACAAGAAGGGCGTGAAGATCGGCGTCTGTGGAGAGTGTTCTGGCATTATACGTGCATAGTAAAAAACAATCTCCATGGCGTGTCGTGCGTGTGTTCGTCAGATTTGGTTCCAATGACGTCCTGCGTAACCCGAGATTTTCCTGGCCTCTCACCGGTCGTCTCACCGCCTGACGTCATAGACGGGAGCACCCAGTGTGCGGGAGTACTGAGGCTGGCCTATTGCTGGTCGTGCAAGTTGGTCCTCCCTGTAGTCCTGACTTAACCTTGCAAGGGCGTATCCAGGTCTTCACGACGATGTGGATCAGAGGGAGGTGTATTTTCGGCGACGAATCCTTCGCTCGGTCTTCCTACTAGTTGATTCGAAGAGATGTTAATACCGAAATCAGAGACGAAAGTAGGAATAAAAAAGTAACCGACCGCTCAAGGACGATGTGGAAGCCGAATCCGGTGTTTTGTTATAGACCGTAAAACTCGTCTAATATTTGAATTTAGACGAAGTTTGTCTTGTAGAAATTTGTTCAAAGGAGATAAGAATGGTACTGTTAGATTACAGTATGTTTTTTATATAAGTGATTGTTGATCGATGATGGCGACACGAAAAAATTACGAACTTAGTGGAAAAGAATGTGTGTCGGCGAAATGTGAGAAGTAACTCGCTTATACTGTCGGTAGCGAGTTAGAAGGAGTCAAAAGAAATCAGAGGAAGACGAAATTCTCCGAGAAGTGAAAGTGTAAATGATTCTCAGAGTGGGGTTCAGGATAGTACTCTTTGGTAGAAGAAACCTTCACCATATCTGTACAGAAACTTAAAAGCAGTACTGGGAAAATATGACTTCAGTACACTGTTGACTGAGTCAGTACTTTTTCAAACTTTCTTTATATTGTCTTTTACCATTAAGTTTCCAGGTAATGTTCATATGCCTATCCTTTACATGGTGGACCGCATTAGGGATGGACGCAGCTTTTGCACTCGATTGGTGAAAGCCGTCCAGAATGGTGATGCTATCTTCACGCTTCAGATCTCTTTTCACAAGGTCTGATTATCGGGAATAATTTTTTTCTAAACAATATAGAAATAATGAACTCTAACAGTCAATTTATGGCGTGTCTAGCCTAACAAATTTGTGAGGGGGGCAAGTTTTTCTACAAATGGCAATAATTATTTCATAACCTGGTATACATAAGAGATTGTAGAAACGGAAGCTGAGCATCCGAAAAACATTGACCACGCGTTAGCGAAGTTCTGCTCGTTGAAGAGTATCGCTGCTCTGGATATGAGCTTTGAGAATAAGAAGCAAAAAGGAATGTTTTATGGGACTTCAGAAAGTCAGCTTTATCATTGTAAAATTGTACAACAAGAAATTTATAATGCATTTTTTTTGGCAAAGACATACAGGTTGCCTTTATTTCAATTCGTACGGTTCAGAATGTGCTGAGATATGTTTATTCAACAAAATCAAGCGATAGGAATTTATCTGAACCACTGCAGTTTCTTGTTGTTTATTTCGTTGCAAGTTTTTTTTTCTTTGCTATATTTTTTGTATCCTATCGTTAGATTTTGCAAACAGTTTTTTACAAAACTCTCGTACAAGTTTTTCACCCTGATGCGCAGTGCTGTTGAAGGAGCACTACGATATCTCCTATCATAGAATAGCTCATACTGACACTTTAACAGTCCACTAACCTTGCCAAGCAAAGAGTTACCACAATGGTGGCCTAAGCCGAATAACCTTTCTCGTCTGTTCAGTAGGTGTCAGTTTGCTTGACCTGGTCTTCTGTCATCAATGTCATCGTCGGTTCAACAACCAGGCGTCAGAACATATAAATGTCACCCATATCACCTATGCTCTCGTTATCTCGAGTGGGCACCAGAAACTCCGTTTGTGCTATGACACAGCAGGTCTGTTCAATTAGCCCCTGTTACCTAAGGCATGCGAACGAAATCGGAGTTTCGACATAATCACGTTGTTTGGTGGTGTAACTAGATGTCATTTTGCTTTATGATCGTTGGTTTGGTCCAGCGCCCTGGGCTAACCAAGCTGCCATCTCTCCGGAGTGGAATTGGAAATGAAATTGGAACCATACTTGCCTGGGAGGACATAAACATAAACATAAACAGATTTGATTCATCGATAAGCCGCTGATAGTCAATCTATAGGGATCACCTCATCACTGATCACTAATCCCTAATCACTGGCGACTGACATCACTAGTACCTTTCGAAGTGGAATGTATAGCGCATCCCTCAAGAACTGATTAGCGCGAGATAATTTATCATATGGAAGTGTTAGACTTCTTCTCAGCTTGAGAGCCCTTCAGATGAAAGAAGCTCTGCTATACATTGCGGTTCGCCCAGAGATACTCTTAACCATGATCAGATGATAAATTACTGGGAGTGGTTATGACGATTTAGTAAAATTTCGGTTCAACGTATGCATGAGGACACAGAAGATTGATTCTAAATTGCTTTTCTTTCAAGATCTAAGAGTCGTGACATTGCTTGATCGCTCAGCGTTCACCGATTCATCACCACTTTCTACGACTAGGCACCTACTTCACAGATATTCGAAGATATATTCTTTAATTCTTCGAAGAAGAGCACGAGATATCCTTTACTCTATTTCCTCAGTGTGACGATTATGTTATTCACTCTACATTAGATAGAAGACATCGGTGAAATTCAGTTCATCGTTGGCCACCATGATTTAAAACTTAGAAATTTAGTTTCTGACTAGTCGATTGTTATTGAAATTGTATGTCGATTCATAGTTATTATATCCAGTGGGCAGATTCCAAGGATGTGATGAAATGAAAAACTATGCATACCCAATGGACGGATTTAACTTCTACCCACACGCAGTAGTTGAATATACATAACAACCGTAGAGTGTGGAAAAAATAGAAATTAGTAGTAGAATACAACCATGAACCTTCCAACGGCTTAGCGCCTCATCGTGGTTGGGAGGTGTTCCTGGGTGTCGGACTGCGATGTACAGCGGGAGATTCATCCGGTGGCAGGCTCTGCCAAGCTGAAAAGGAGTACAGCGTTTCCAGCAGGAAGCTCAGCTAAGGGTAAACCAATACCAGGATCCATCAACGTCCTGGTATCAAAGTCGCATGGTGGCAAATTTCCCTCTAATCCACAAGGGCTGCGACTGCATGTAGTGGTGGAGACCTGGAGCAGACTTTGGCCTGGCTGACCTTAGGATTCCAGGGAACCACAATGGCTTAACCAGCAAATCTCCGAAAAATGGAGATTATGCTGGGGCCCGCACAACCAGTGAGAACGGGCCGTCCAAGCATCAAGCAAGTATATAGCCATGATTAGTAATGAAAATTAAAAACGGTTACAAAATACATAGAAAAACTTACTTGTGGGCGGCAAATAGCTCAAAAAAAGGCCGATAGGGAGGAAGTAGAATAACCGATATGAGTAGAGCTGAGTGCATTCTGCTCGCAGCGATGAAGGTCGCCCAGTGTATATATGTTAACGTAAAAAAAACTTGATTATTCTGTATGCGCATTGGATTCAATGCACATTCTCGCAAATGAGTCAAACTGCACCACTTTTTCCCACTCTTTGTGATTCATTCTTAAAAGTGTTGTCCATGAAATATTGCAGTTTTTGAGGACTTGGTAGTCTTGTTGTTTGTAGCCGGAACCCGATTCCATATCACATCAGTTGAAGATGCCGGAAGTGGTTGGGCCAGATGGACTTTTAGATTGGAACCATCTGATGGAGGAGGCTGGCAAGAATCCCCATCTTCATCCAGCCGCCTCGGCTATGATTCGCTTCAAGCGCAAAGAGATCCCACCTGCATTCTTCAGGATTTTCTCATTCCGTCCAGTTGACGTTAACTCTTTTCTCTTCCAACCGTGCTTAACCGATGGGAATAAAGTACCTGATCAAGAAAGTTTCCGCTCATATATGTGGATCAAAGCCAACGAAAATATTGGTGATGATCCTCGTCTTCATGTTGCAGCAGCAGCATATATTTCAGATGCAACAATGATAGAGACTGCCGTTCGCCCTCATAGTAGAATGGGCTTCATTCCGTCAATGGCACTAACACTGGACCACTCAATATGGATGCATAGCGACCAGTTCCGGATTGATGATTGGCTGCTTTATGAGAATCACTCCACTATAGCTAGCGGTGCACGTACTTTGATAGAAGGTAAATTATGGACTCGCAACGGTCGTCTGGTTTTCTCGACTGCGCAGGAGGCTCTCATTCGTGCACCTAGGAAGGAAAACCCCATCCAGAATGGCGACTCTTATTAAGTTTTTCATTGAACTCGTGATCTTCTAGTCCTAGAACTCGACTGTAGGCATTATTTTCTGGTGGTAATACTTTTATTTCAACGCTTTACTATCGTGTAGGTTCTAATTATTTCGCTTTCGTTTGTACAACTTTCAATTCACTAGTCATCAGCGCACAAAACTATAGGTAGTAGCGTAATACTAGTTTTGCATAGTATGCATTAATGACCGTATATAGTAATTTATTTTACGCTGTGGTTGTGGTGATTTATAATCTTCTAAAGTTAGTTTGGTTGTTAATGTAGTGGGAGTCCAATGATGAATACCTTATGCTATATTGGGAGCCGTCAGCTCGCTTCGGACAAGACTTTCACTAGTGGTAGATTTAGGAGTATAAAGTTTTTGTTAGAAGATATTTTGTCGTTCATGATGCGAACACACCATATTCGCAAATGTTGCCTTTCTTATGCAACCTAATCAACGTGATCAGGTTGAAAAAGCGGACCTACGAGATGTGCTACCTTACGCTTAAGCATATGTGCGAGTTCAATCTCTTGCAGTGCATTTTTGGCAACTGTATAAAAGAACCCATGAGCGAAATCTGTGTTCTGGACGAATTCCATTCATCTGTGGTTGGAAAGTAGTGCTTTGCAGTATGATTTCCTATTGGTGATTTTATGAACAGAACAAGTATCGCCACTGTAGAGTTTTCAGCAGAAAATTACGTTTTGGGCTATGCCTTCATACTCCTCTAAACCCCGGCAACTAACTGTTGCGCTCTATCGACGCTTTGTATTTAGAATGAGAAAGGGTTTGGAAAGCCGCTGTTGGAAAATGACCTGTATTGCTTTTATCCGCTATAGAACTTTTCTTGGTGCGCTTTGAAATATGTATTGTGAAGTCAACCACCTTTATTTAGCAATGCCGTTGTTTTCGAATATTTGAATATATCTCTTTTGAAATGTGTGCGACAGTGTACATCTTGTTGCCATCAAAAATAACTTGATGTGAAGGTAAAACAAAGTAGTGGTGAGAAGTAGCAAATTCCGTTTCCTGCCTACATTACATGATTGTTATTGTTGCTGGAATTCGAGAGCAACGCGACAACAAGGCGCATGTAGTCGCCGCTGCATGTTTTCTGGATGTCGTACGCCAGCGTTCGTTGGTATCGGCGGTTATACTCCTCTGCGATGTCGTAAAGGTCGATCTGCAAAGAGACGAATTATTGCAATAATTTACTTAGCATGTGGGTATTACACACATCGGTAGGGCACTGCGAGTCATTGTAAAGGCCATATATTCAGTCACCTGCATGGATGCTTAGTGAAGTCGAATGCAACCGTTTCTTGGCTCTGTTATAACACTGTCTTCTATAAAGTTTCTGACATCGTGGTATTACCTTGATTGTAGTGACAAAACCGTCTACTAAATAAAAGAAAGGCGGTTGGGGAATTTCTACGAATATACAGCGAGAAGTTTAGTGGTACATGAGCATGAAGGATTAAGTTCGCACTTTCAGTAGAAAGGCTTTCGCACTAGTGTTCCTGCGCACGCCTTGATCAGCTCAGTTTGGGGCATTTCAATTCCTGTTCTACCACATTCAAATCCACATCGATATTCGAGTACGGAAAGTCAATCGTATAGTGAGATAACTTATCTCAAACGGTCAGAGGCTAAAAACGCCATCGTTCAGAAAAATATGGTTTCAATTTTGCTCCAATTTGCACGAAACCAATTAGAATTCAAGAAAATTCTAAGAGATGACTGGTTAGTTTTATAAAACACGGATTTTCATTCCTAGAACTGCGGAAAATAGTGTATTCTCAAATGGTCGTCTACTACAGCATTAAATGAAGGGATTTCTCATGCGACCAAGCGAATTAGCCAGAGTAGCTGCCTTCTTGTCGTGAAAATCGACCAGAGATTTTGAGAGAGAGACCAGAGATGGGATGCACCATGCATTCGTCATAAGTTCATGATAGAGTGTGCACCCACCTGGCGCATACAATGACTCTCGATGGTGCACCCGATTATAAAGTCAGTTTAGCCATGGGTCAAGACAAATGTGACACCATTTAGCTGACGCCTGAGCTACGGAGGGTATCGCTAGTCGAGTCGAATTAGCGATCAATTCTAAATATTGCAGCGCACCTCCAACGAATTCGCTGCTGCACTGTTTCTTGACAGAATTCGTGGAAGTCCTCGTAATTTGTTGTTTCTCTAATTGCTTTATTTATACTTCACTGGGTATTCTTCATTATAACATGGGCGGTTGTCATACATCTTCGAACCCATTGCGATTCACCTGGTAGCAGTGAGATTGCTTGTTGGGGCAAGGTGTCGGACAGGTTAGTGGTTTGTCCTTCGTCTACGAGTTCTGTGCGAACTTGCCAGTCGCAGAGTGGAGAGGGTTTGATCGGAGGATTGAAATATGGACAATGAGCGTGCTAGTACCAAATCACAACACTCCTAACTGGTTTATTTCACATTTATTCCTCCTAAACCTCATTTTTTTTCTGTGTTGTTTTTGTTTTTCGTATAGCGTGCATGACCTGTGCTATAAATAGACAAGTGATATCGTCGTTTGTTCTCAAGTAAGCCCGCATATCCAACACTTGAGTTTTTCGGTCTGGTAAAGTAAAAGATCACCTCGCTACGGCTGACGGTGACTCGAATAATTGTCTGGTGGTCTGGTCGTTCTGACATCATCGCGTCATGTATCTGTTCGGCGAAGTACAATTGCATGTTTCTTGCGACGCGTACTGAAGCCAGTAGAATTTGGTGCGAAGAGGATTTGAGCTTAGGTCAAGCAGTAGAAGAGAACATTTCGGCATGAAACGCACATCAATAACTAGACTTATAATAAAAAAAGACAGACAATGTGTTTAACGTATCAATGCGTCATTTTTCATCTGAAACTTTAAGTGTTCGGATCAAAGTACCAAAGATCACACAAGTTTTTGGTCCTGTGCTCACCTATTGTGAGAAAAAATTACTCGGATTTCTGAGTGAATTGTTTTGTTCTTTCGTATCAACGTCTCCAAATCTCGTTCACCGTTTCGCATTTCGTCCACCTAAACAGGTAAGTATGAAATAACAAAATTTATTTTATGTTCGTCTCTTAACCTATTACTATGAATACCACCTCCCAACGATTTACAACCTCATCGTGGCTGGGAGGTGTTCCTGAGGTGTCGGACTACGTTGTGCAGCGGGGGATTCATCCCCTCAGCAAGGTCTCCCAAGCTGAGAAAGAGTCCGGCGTTTCCATCAGGAAGCCTTGCTAAAGAGTAAATCAATACCAGGATCCACCACCGTCCTGGTATCAAACTAGTCGCATGGTGGCAAATCTTCCTCTGATCCACAAAGGCAGCGATAGCCTGTGATGGTGACGCCCTGGGGCAGACTTTGGCCTGACTGACCTCGAGACTCCAGTGGACAGTAATAGGTAAACTAGCAAAACTTCAAGAGATGGAGATTATGCTGGCGCCCACATAACCAGTAAGGACAGGCTATCAAAGTGTCAAGAAAGTAAAGCAAGTATTATGAATATCCATCCGTTCAAGCACAAGTCATCTAATCGTTAATTAACAAAGGAATTCCATTAACACTTCGTTATTATTCTAAACGTATTCAGGAAACATGAAACTGTAGCGTTGCATTGGTAACGGTTCCATCTATTTACCTTAAACAAATCTCCGCACTGTATTTGTGAGGATATCATTATCGTCAGCCTTAGCTTCAGCTTCTATTCAGCTTCATCACTTAGCGGAACTTCTAACCAACACTCTAATGTCGTAGTCGAACTATAAAACCAAATTTTACTTTGCTTTGATCCCAAGTCGTTTTCAAGATTACAGAACGAGGTGAGCATTCGCGCGCGATGTGCATTGATCTCAACACGTACGGTTCCGTCTACGCTCAAGCTACTATACGCATTTTAATGTTTTTCGCCTTACAGCTCGGATTTTCTGTGTATATTTCCGTCGAATCTTGTGGCTTTTCATGTTCTGCATATCCTCTATGTTCTTCTATTCTAGGTTTCTTCAGCACTTCCAAATCAGGTGCACGGTGAGGATGCCCTGGTCCACAATCACCTACGATACTGCCAATCTTTGGCAACCATTTTCACAAAATATGTTGTCTACATGGTTTGACTTTCCCGTATGTCTTTTTTCATCCATTTTTGACTATAATCTGTCGAAGGTCCGTAACGTTTCCAAAGATACATAGTGTGAAAACACTGATGAGTGCTGGCTCGGTGTTTTTGCATCAGAATATCCGCTAGTACTCTCTTCAGTGGAGACAGTCTCTGTTTAGGGAAAAACAAAGTCGTAGGATGAACTATTCTTTTACTTTCATTTTTATATGATCCGTCATCACATCTACTGTGCGGGTCCCAGAACTTTCATTCGTTTCGTTTTCTTCGCTTTCGTTGTCCACAGTGGTCTTAGAACGCGTGTTGTTCTAGCTGCTGCATAAGGATTCTGTCGTCTTCATGAATGTGAGTCGATCCTCCTTGCAATCTTGGTGATATCTGGGCTAAGGCGTTCCCACGCGGATTGGGAGAGGGCGTTGGAAGTGGGTCTAAACAGCTCCTCGCATCCTGATCGACGGCATCACTAACCACTACGCTACCCGCGTCATACGACATACCAATAGAGGGTGACGAAGTTCCACCACAGGCAATACGTAATGCGCCTCACCAGCTTTTTGCATTCGTTCGGTAAATCTTCTGCGTTTGCCACTCACCCATAAAGATAACCTCTTTTCTTTTAGGGATCTAAAACTTCAACGTGCTTCAAAATCACGAAGCATTCTGGATAAACTGCAAAAAATCCA
This sequence comes from Angiostrongylus vasorum, assembly GCA_018806985.1. Lineage (NCBI taxonomy): Eukaryota > Metazoa > Nematoda > Chromadorea > Rhabditida > Metastrongylidae > Angiostrongylus > Angiostrongylus vasorum. Next base: position 1,591,311 of record JADANN010000099.1, on the reverse strand, counting down.
GGGAGGGACTGCAAGGAGGAGTGCCTTGTGATCACGCATGAACTCGTGGCGTTCCTCAGACCTACTTACGCGCCTGGTTTTTTGAGCTTAGCCAGGCACATTCCCCGCTCATGTAAGGCTTTGTGGGGTTGATCTCCATCGAATATCTGAAAGAGTTACAAAGAACAAAACGGTGGGCGTTTAAAAGAAGCTGTTTATTATGCGAATGGAAATCTCTGTTTTAAGCTTTGCCTGTTGAGGTTATGAAAGTAGATTTCTCAGAAGACTGCTTGCCATTTTAACCTTTCCAGGCTCTGATGTAGGTTTTACCGCCTAAACATCAGTCATTTTGTACTAATAAGTACTGTAATACAAACCTCTTGTTTGCTCATCAAAAAAAGACAGCAATATGAATGATCTCACATAGTTGTGGGATTGTATATAAACAAAAAAAGAAAAAAAAAGCCCATATTTTCCAGCAAAACGCAGTAAGACGTCTAGTTTGACTCCAGTGGTAGTATGTGCCCATGAAGAAAGAACACTTCTACTAGTGGGAAGGATTCCTCTTCCGTGGGCAGCATTGAGCGAGGTTTGCCATTTTCCTCAACTTTAGTTTTACCACTTTGAAAATATTCAGATATACTCTCAGGGGGTGGATTACCAGAGGTACAGGAAATACATTGGGAATTTTGACAAGCTTTCATATTTTTTTCACTGTAAAATTGATGAACAGCTTACCCGTTCGAAAACTGCTGCGAGATGCTTCCACGAGTGTCCGATGAAGACCTCTTCAAAAAGCTCCGTGTTTTTTGCGATTTTGTCTAGTGAATTCTGTAATTGAGTTTATCTTCCAATGCAACCAGTCAATTTGGGGTATATGCCACCCGCAGTATGGTCTTACACCGTAGACTCTATTTTTTCTACCCGGATAAAAAAGTGCTGGAGGTAACCTTGACAAGCAGCTCTGCATGGGTATTCACAAGGTTGCTGTCGACTTTTCTTCCGTCCTCCTGCCTCGGTTTACACAATAACATCGTCAGCATACGGCCTATGGTGCCTTCGACCTTTAAAAAAAAGGTTTTTCACAGTGAATGCTATGAAAATAAGTGAAATAAATGCATGGAGGGTAAAAAGTATGAAGCATTCTATGTTAATTACTATCTGCGACGTGAGCCATATATACGAATCTGTTAAGCATCGTGCACATGAATAAGTGCATATTTAGCAAATCCCAAGATTTCGTTCTTTTAATCTCGACATCGATCAAGAATTCACTGTTGTCTTTCTTGATGAGCAAACGCGAGCTTGGTATTATTTACTTACTTGGATACTTGGATGGCCCGTCCTCGCATAATTCCCACTTTTTTCGGAGTTTTGCTGGTTTAGCCGTTGTGGTTACCTGGAGTCCCGAGATCAGTCAGCCTAACCGAAGTCTTCTCCAGATCGTCACCACTACAGACAGTAGCCACCCTTGTGGACCAGAGGGAGATTTACCACCATTCGACTAGGTGAACATCGCAGCCCGAGACCCAGGAACACCTACCTGCCACGATGCGGCGGTAAAGCTTGGGAGGGTTGGTATTATAGCGTTCATTAATACAGAGTAGCTGACCTCTCGCCGGTTTCGGCTTCCTCAGAGGCTGGAAAGGTCAAAATGGCATGTAATCTACTCAGCCAAAGACATTCATAACCTCATCAAGTAAAACGTACCACATAAATTTTCATTCGCACAAGAAACAGTTTCTTTTGAAACAATCATCGTTTCTTCATTGTAAGTCTTCCAATTATTTGTTGGAGAACAGCCGCACAGAGTAGTATATGGGTGAGAAATATGCCTGACTCAGGTTAGAGAATCGGGCTGAGGTATGGCAAAGGGTCACGCGTGATCACGAGACGTTCCTCCTTGCGGTTCATTTTTTGATTTTTAGAATTAATCCAAAACGCTTCAAGATTTTCTCGTGATCACGCTTGACCTAGCGCCATACCTCAAGCTGGTTCTCCGACCTGAGCCAGGCACATTCCTCGACTATGTGAGACTCCGTGCGTCTGGTCTCCAAACAAATAATTCGAAGACTTACAATAAAGAAACGATGATTGTTCAAAAGAAACTGTTTGTTATGCAAATGAAAATTTATGTGTTAAATTTCTCTGCTGGGGTTATGGAAGTGTTTAGTTGGGTAGATTTCATGTCAGTTTGACCTTTCCAGACTCCGAAGAGGGCGAAAGCACCGAGATGTCTGCTATTCTGTATTGATGGATGCTGTAACACCAACCTCGTGTTTGCTCATCTAGAAAGACACTGAATGCATATTTAGTCTATACAGAAATTTGCAGACGACAACCAGTGTATCAAATCAATGGTTGCTCTCGTTTTTCCGCATCCGGTTTAGATGTGCATCATCTTTTTCTTCTAGGCTTCTCGTGAAGAGCTCTGAATATCGGGTCTGTGATCTTCCTGCTGTGCGCTTGACGCTCCGAGAAGTCTATTCGCGGATGCCTATTGTACATTGGTTATCATTGATGCGAATTATATATTCGGTATAATATAATATAATAATATATATATATATATAATATATATAATTATGTACCTTGTTTTCAACATATTAGCGTTAGAACGGTGTTTTTGGTTTTTGATCGTTGACGTAGCTCGGAGCTTTGGATTCGCTCTCTCATTTGCGCGATGTGAATTGCTCTTAGGATCAGAATCACGCTCTCAGATGCGAGTTCAATAGCGCTGAGTATATCTCTCGACTTATTTAGCGTCGAGGTTTTTCGAGGAGTACGTTGAGTCGTGGAATCGAAAAAGATGGGCACGGAGTCTGGCTTTCTTTGTCCCCTTTGCTCTATTCGCAATATACGTTAGAAACTATATGGAGTATATTCCTACAGTTTATACCTATCCATTCCATACGATTGTCATAATTCATCATGATGATTGAAAGTAGAACAACATTCAACTATCGGTCGAAATTGGTTTTCAAATGATTAACACACGATAATCTATTAAGATGCTGGTTTTGAACAACTTCGTATAGTTCTAAATAAAATGCCATATAAAGTACTTGATGCTTTCAGAACCTCAAGAACTCAGAACAGACCTTGATCTACTGCTTATGAAAGTGGGGATTGTTGGAGCTCAAGTGAGGCCTCATATTATGAAGTAATCCTATTGTTTCTTAAGTAATGGTGAAGGATAAATCTGAAAAGCTGTTGGCTCATTTTCATTTACTAGCCGACGCAAGCTGCAACAACTAAAGTAGATGGAACACGGTCGGTTCACTTATGGAACTTGTCAATATGAATTCCGGAAGGAACATATAGATTTTTTATTTCCCTTCATGCCGTTTAGAGGGAGATTTGCAATTGGGCAATATATCTTAGGTGCATGTGTAGCGCAGTAGTAGGAGACGTCCTCAAACACACATCGGATCGATCCACCGGACCAAGACTCGACAAGCATTCCATCCCTGCTGGATCGGAAAATTGGTGACCAGACTTGCCTGGAACGGTAGCAGCACTGACTGAATACGTGGGCACGCCAAGCCGAGTCATTGTAAAGGCCAGATGTGCATTCAATCACCTCCAACGATACTTAATGAAATCGAATGCATGGCGCATCCCTCAGGCATTGATAAACGCCGAGAGCTTTATCCTTTATCCTTTATATTACGTAAGAGGCAAAAATTTAATACGAGACAATGTTATCTTGGTTATACATTGTTGGATAATACTCATGCAGCATTGTTCTGTGTAGTGAAAGAGGCTCTCAAGCGCGCGGTTTTCTGACTGAATCATGGTGGCAGTGGTAAGGAGGGCTATGGACAGTTTCTTGAACCAAGAATGAGGAATATACGCTGATACTCGATAACTAGTGCCGGAGTACCTCCCTGGTTCAGAAAATGCTCAAGAGAACTTAAAGGATTAGCACTTGCAAGAAGAACAGCAGAGGGCTCCCTAAGGAAGTTATCGACAAGAAGTGAGCATGGAACAATTGAAAGCTCAATAGGATTGGGGAAGTATAATGGTGCTGCAAATGAAAGGAGGGATGGGATAATACGTGGTCTACGGGAAATAAATCAACACTTTCCATTAATTCATCAAGGCAACAAGTTGTCTAAAACCGCAATCAAAAGGGAAACTCTGCTTAGGGCATGGGGGGATCCGTGGCGAGAACGTCCAGTGAATATCTATAACTGGGTTCAAGATAGGACAAAGTGCTTATAGCTTCACTCTCAGGTATTTTTTTCAGAAAATTTTCCGCGATATCTGCTGCCAAATGTTCTAAGACTAAAACACTATGTCCAGACGATGCAACGAATATTTTTAACAAAAACACCGTTTATGAAGGGACCGAAAGTCGCTGCCAGAAAAACAAGGGTCACTGTGTTAGGAGGTAAGAGTCTTCCTAAAGGGTCACGCTCGCTATTTGAATTAGGTCCAAGTTTCTCGCCACAGCAACCCGTTTCTTAAGAAATCTTGCGTAGGATCGCATGCAGTCTGTAGGAGCGTCAAAATCGACTCTGTAACAAGGTTAGATTAGAGACGCTGTGCAAGAACGAGAAACAGGATGCAGGAGCATTGTCATCACCTCCCTTTTCTTCCATCATTCTTATACACCAAGATCGCAACAGCAAAGTGGATATCAATTCTCACATAATAATCATAATTTCGAACGAAACTCCCAAAATCGCCACATGTCAACGGAAGTTATTTAGCGAGTCTAAGCCGGCATTTAAACCAGTTAAGCAGAAGCTGCAATCGGAAGCTGCGAGTCGACCAACGTGGCAAGCGCGGCAGATTTAAAATCAACAGTTATTTCTCGAGTTGAGCTACCAGCGTGTTCCATCTTATACCCACTTATCTAAGGACATAAGTTAATATCCACTGATGATGACCTTGTGTCTACCGATCCCTCAGCTTTCAAGGATAGATCCATCGTCAGTTGTGTAGACTGGGCCATGAATAGAATAGCCTGGTTTATAAACCTTTTCTTCCAGTTGTTGCAACAATTCCCAGCCCAAGTCACGATTATCCAAAGGTACTTGGATCGTAATGCTCGTGCTAACAGCATGTACGTGGAGTCCTTCGACATCAGCGTTCTCCATACGAACGTGCCGAATGACTCCACAATGCAAGCTATCCGCGACCTTCTTGAGCAATAGGAAAGAGTAACAAGTGGCTTCTCGAATGAGCAGCCCATGGGACTCTTAAAGGAGTGCCTGAACTGCTCAGTCTTCAGATGATCTGGAAAATAGTATGCACAAATGGGAGAGTTGGCAATGGGACAGCTACTGGCATCAAGCCTTACCATTGCGTTTCTGTCTAAGCTAGAAGCACCAGTAACCGATCTCCGGCCATTACTCTACTGCATATATATAGATGATATATAGCATTGTTTTGTCATCTGCTACACATAAGAGGAGATGGACAAATGCTTTGAGTTATTAAACGAACAGTCAGAGTACACTGCACTTCCTCGACAGAAATTGAAAGAAAACTGGCTTCCATTTCTTAACATTCAAATTAGCCTATCCTAAAGCGGCCATATAACCAAATGGTATTGAAGGCCAAGTAACAATAAAATACTGGTTCATTATATCTCCTCTCACCTTTCACACAGAAAAGGGTGCCTGTGAAGAACATGTTTCGAAGAGCCACCAATGTCTGCTGCACAACAAGAGGAAAGAAGGAACAATCTTTAAACGTGGTGCAGAAAATAGCCACCTTCAGTGGATTAAAACTGTAGCAACTCGAGGTAGGTCTAGAGGAAAAACAATTCTCCAAACGGCGAGTCAAGCGAGATTAGGGTCCCATTTATCTCGCCCTTCGTTTCCAACAAAATAGTCATAGCTATAAAACGCTGCTTAAAAAGGGCTGGTCTCGAGAATTCGGCACCAGTGATTGAAACACCACCGAACGTTTCAAACCCCAGTTAGCTCCTATCCGCCTGTGTGACCGTCTATGTATAACGCAGAATTGAGCAATATGGTCGAACGGTAGAGATGGTAGTTGCATGAGCCCAGGCACAGTGTACCTAATCTCTTGTGAAGCGCGTGGGGACGAATAAATTGACGAAATGGGTAGACCACTGTTCGTAGACCACGGTGCGTCCGTATAAAAGAACATCTCATTCAGAAACCTGAAGTCAAATAGAACACTCTCTTGGGGTCGCACAAAGCACAAAGACAAAACGAGGAAGATTTTGAAGCAAAGGTCACTATCGTCGTGCAGAAATATAAAACATTAGCATATAAAACTCTTTAATCTTTTTTGGATTAACTCCAGACATACAAAATGAACCGCAGGGAAGATTTCTTTGGTACACGCGTGATCTCGTGCCGTACCTCAGGCTAATTCTCTGATCTGGGCCACGCACAATCCTTACCCGTGCTAAGACTCCATGTTGCAGCTATCCACATAATAAATGGAAAACTGACAAACACCAAGTCGGTGAATGGTTTAAAAGAAGTTACTCACTATGTGAATAAAAAATTATGCATTAAGTCTTATTTACTGAGTTTATGAAATTGTTTCACTGAGCACACTGCCTGTTAATTTGAGCTTTCTAGGCTCTGAAGTGGCGCAGTGATCGGAGGTACCCTGCAACACACATGTGGAATCGATCCCCGCGCTCATGGCCCACCAAGCGTTCCATCCCTCTGGGGTGGGCAAATTGCCAGACTAGTTTAAGAGGATAGCACCACTGGCTCCGCTAGGCCACCGCAAGTCATTGTAAAGGCCAGATATGCATTGAATCACCACCAACGATGCTTAATGAAGTCGAATGTATGGCGCATCCCTCAGGGATTGATCAACGCGGACAGCTCTATCTCTTAGCTTTTAGGCTCTGAAGAAGGCGAAACGCCGAAATGTCGGCTATTAGGAATAAATACTCTAATAGCATTTCAAAGTCAGATAACAATTTTGTAACTGCTCATCAAGAAAATAGTCAGTTACAAATACTTCTCTTTGGATTGCTTCAACGACCACTGGAAAACTGTTAACTATGGAGGTTGAAGTTTGCAGAGGTTATGAATAGTATGTAAAAATTGGAACTGTGGGTCGTAAAATAGATTTATTTAAGTGTGATGTTTATAACAGCAATGGAATCTTATAGGAATAGGTATGATGATATGATGCACTGTTAAAGGCCTCTTGCAGACACTTTTTTTTGTTGAAGATGAGTATTAAACTACTGTAAGTCCACCCATTTAGCTCTACCCAGCGGTTTACCACTTTATCGTGGTGAGAAGGTTTCCCAAAGTATCGAACTACAGTGAGTGTTGGGTAGAAGCCTTCGGACAGATCACGTAAGAAGAGGTACCACCCATCAAACGCTAATGTAGAAGGATTGGCAGAATTTGTTTCCGCGTAAAACAAGTCAAGCCATGAACATCGACATGAGATGAAGCAGTGCTTCGACAGCCTTCTTTACTAGCAGCGCCCCATCGTCAATCCGCGAGGAAGACGAAATCGATATGCATTGTGTGAACACTACACTACAGGCCGTAGCTTCTATAACGACATAACTAAGACAAAAAAATCATGCTAGACTCATTGTTAAGTAAGAAATTTCTAATTCCAAAGTACTAATGAAAGAATGGCTTGAAGAGAGAGCAGGTGTACTGACAACTTTAGAAGTTATAGCGTATTCTAACACCGCGAATACGTTCTCACTTACAAGATCAAAGTAGTAGCTCTCTGGTTTCAGAGTGGAACAGGTATTGCATCTATAAGGACAATATAAGGAAAATGAATAGATATCTACGACTTCAACCACGGTCTCCTTTGCGACTATGTCTGCCTGGATTCAAACCACATGAGGGGGGATCGACATGTTGTGCCAGAGTTTGTTTCCTCGTTCCGATTCATCAGTATTATATTCTCAGCACAGCATTAAACACTGCCATGCTTCGACAGAATCAAACCTGAACACATGACAAATTGACCATCATTCCTCGTCAGTACATGTTGCCGGTTATGGAAAAAAAGGAAAATGCCGAAAAACCCCCAAAGTGGCATTTAAGGGGGGGGGGCATGACAGAATCCCTTATCAGATATGTAGAAGAGGGAATTCGGAGTACCGTGCTAGGTCGGAGGTCTAAGGGCAGCTGCTGTATTCGCCAAGATGTTGAGGGGTGACAAACGTTGAGCGAGAAGAACTCATTGCACTACTTTGGCACATAGGAGTGGATGCATTCTTTGTTAGTACGGACGAAATAAATATTATAAAACGAAAGCAGAAAATCCATTTCCTTCTTCCACTTGTAACACATCTACAAGTACTGGAATGGGTGAAATACTCTAGATGAAAACCAAATCCTTGCACGAGTAAACGACTGTTATTGCTATCTTTACCTACCATCGAAAATTTCGTGAAGATCTGAAGATCTTATAAATGAAATATATTTTCTTCTACTATTACCTTAACCAAAATGTCCTTATCCACGGTTTTCTTGTAGTCTGTGAGGTAGGTATCGTGAATGGCACGCAGCTGCTGAGATGTTAAGGATTAGGGAAAAGAATGAAAACGATAAAGCTGAACTGCTTAAAAAAATACGGATTTGTGAAGGGAAACAAGAGAAAAAAAGCGTGATCAGGGTGGATAACTGCGAAACTGACAGCAACAACGTACCCTAGCGGTTCTTGTGCAAGCAATTTCTATGGCCACTGAGTGGTCGGCGTTGTGATTCTGGAAGAAAAATGAGTGGGAACATTGCATGTTACCAAACTTATCGATGAACTCAGTTGGGGGAAGATTTTAAGAGCACGTCGTTCTAGCTAGACTTTCTTATTTGATGACAAAGTTTGTGCAATTCCAAACTTTTGCTTTTAATTATCTCAAACCTCACCATTACTAGCCATTTTCTTTCGATTTTCTCAGCCATTCAGAAAGTGGTATAAAATTTTCACCAGAACGTGACAAAAGTACGGCTTTCATCTTCGTTAGTTTGCTATGTTTTGAAGGTACGGACACAAACAGTGAGTCTAAAAGTCGAAAAGGGCTTACCGAGAGTGATCGGTGCAGGTTCATGGCATCGTACTGATGTGCCGGCTTTAAGAGGGCCAAAGCCATTTCTAGGAAATACCCACCGGTCTCCTCTTCGAGGTCGCTAATCAGCTTCTGAAAGTAGACAAGTAGCGTTTTATTCTACTGGCTATTCACTTCATTTGTTTAGGTCATCACAAAATAATACCGCTCAGAAGTGTTTACAATCTATGCAGGCGCTACTGGTAACCGGGGTCAGTGCGAGGAAGTACTAAGCTGGTGTTCTTCTACGAAATAAATATTAAGATACAAACAGGAATTCATGAAGAAGTCCATGTTTACAAAAGTGAACAAATTGAACTAAACGTTTTCTGATTACATAAAGTCATCTTTAACGCGTACAAAGGCGGCATGAAGAAGGAATTATGCAGAAACAGAGGGCTATCATGTTCCGCGTTCTGGCTTGCCAGAAAAGCCACAGAAAGCCTGACGAACAAGCTGTAGTCGAAAGGTAGACAAAAGTTGGTAATTCACTCAAAATATATCCACCGACTCTGGAAGCAAGGTAACTTATGGGACAAATCGTCTTCACTCAGCTGTAATTATTGCATCTATCGTGAACGACCAGAACAACAACTAAAACGCACCGAAAAGCAAGAGTGCTCAGAATTCAGAAGCATATTTCTGGCTGATAATGAAAATTGTAGTAGTTGATTTTAGGGATTCGTTACCCGTTTTGTTTAAATCATCTTTCTTCTGTTTGTCCACCTACCTACTATTTCTTTGTCACCCTCAAGTTAATCATTCAATTTTAAGATCTATTCCATGGTAACAAGGATAACCCCTTTGTGAACAATGTGACAAAACTTTGGCTCGAATTTTACTAGGGAAGTATTTGTGTACCCTGGCTATCTTTCCTTCTGTTTACTTCTCAATAAATATCTGCTTTGTATTAGAAATATTGTTAATGACGTATCGTTTTGAAAAAAAGGGGTAGAATTTGACAACTCGCCCGCCCATACATGTCCTCGTAAGCGCTGAGAATTTTCTGACGCTGGAAGTTGTTGTGGTTGAGAAGTGTGTTGACGATGACCTGATCTTTGGTATCTGAAATGTTTAATTTGATTCTTGATTCACTGCTGAAATGAAATTCTTTTATCTCACATGAATAGTTCCTTGTTTAACAAAGCACTGATGGAGGGTCTAGCACTACATGAAATCGAAAAAGATGTATCTGGACTTGCATTTTGATAGCACAAGAGAATCCCACCGGCTTTGTAACTTCTGCCACACCATTACTAATCGTGTTGACATCTCAAGGAAGCTTATCCGTATCATGTCGTTTGCAGATTATCGGCTGTCTCCCCTGAGGATTGACTGCGGCGGGAAATGATTTTGTGCGACGATCTGTCATTCATGGAGTTTTAGCTATACGAAAAGCGGGCAAAGGCGTTGAACAAGTGGAGACAAACACAGGATCACAGTACTGAGAACACGACATCAACATCAGATCGGAAGCCGACTCCAACGGAAATTCTTCAACTTTCTCGCTTCCGCATGGTAATTTTTCACTTTGAGAAGATCTATGACCTCAGTTGCGAAAGGCATTTCACAGGGCTACGGATCTAGACCTTTGTTACAACATTTATACATTCCATGGAGTTGTAGAGATTAGATTCCTCTGCAATGCTTGGTGAAATTGAAAGCATATCGCATCTGTCAAGATCGATCAACGTCGAAAGCTTCAGGATTCTTATTCTTTACGAAGTGGGTTCTTTCCAAAATATATAGGAAATCGGCGCTTATCAGAACATCTCATAATCTTTCGCGGTCCAGTAGAAATCTCTAGAAAATCGAAGGAAGACTAAAGTACCAACAATCTGCTGAAAAATCCCCCCTAGATTGTGAAAACGATCTGATGTTTCTCAAAAAAACTCTGAGCTATAATCCAGAGATTCAAGGAAATATATTGCTCACCTAAATTATGAGACCTTAAGAAACTGCTAACTTTTATATTTCACTTTCTCAGTCACACGAAAGAACACAATTTTTCACAAATAACTGAAAACATTGATGGAGTCAAGTAAAGTGGAGAAAGGTCAGCAATAAGAAGAAAAAACTACTGAAGCACATGGAATCACCGGAACACTCACCCATACTTTTGAGGGCTTTTCGGAGCGCTTCACTGACTTGAGCAGGATGGAAATTCGGACTGTCCGGTCCACATACAGTTCCACGTAGATCTTCGTACTATAGAATGTAGCATTTTTCACGTAGTAATACGATTTGTGAAAACATTAATGAACATCCATTCACTACAAAAGCATTTTTTAGTCAATTTACTTCTGAAAAACGGAGGGTTTCTCCAAATGCCAAAATTCTTTATGACGTCAATATTTCTAACCAACAGCAAATTCAAAAAGTATGGCAGTTTCGCTTATTTGAACTACTAAATTTCATACGAAATACAGCCACAGTGGTGCTGAGATACTGTGATTCCAACTACAGCGTTAGCTTAAAGTGGGTTCAATGCCGATTTGGGCTCGCCAGATCAATCCCGTTGACGGGTGATTGCTGATGGCACTAATCGATAGAAATAGCTGAAAGACAGGCGAAACGAAGGATCTGCATGGTGTGGTGGTGAACGCGTTAGCCCTTAGAAAGGGTAACAGCGCGTTCGATCCCCCACCGCAGACATCTACTGTCCGGAGTATTGCAAAAATCTCAGCACCATTGTGGTTGTATTTCGCACAACATCCTGCCATAAGAAATTGAAGTAGGCTGCAAATAAAAGTTAATATTGTAAATACCAAATTTTTGTTGCCTTACGAAGATGAGAGTCACTGTTCTCAAAGTTACCTGACTTTCGTACATCTTGTACATCATGGGAACGTTATGCTTCCGTTTAGATTCGCCTGTTATGGAATCAACTGAAGAGCCAGTGGACTGAGACTAAAAAAATAGTGGACAAAGAATGAGGCAGGTAATTGACAGTTCAGTGAGATCAAAGGATTGTAGAAACTACTTTATTTGTAGACTTCAATTATTCTTCCAGGACCTTCAAACACCACTTGAAAAACACACCAATATGCCTGATTTTTACATCTCTAATATTCTACAGACTTATTTCGAAATAAATACGTTAACGAGAAGACGTCGAAAAGTGTGCAGTAGAGTCAAAACATGTCGCTTTCGAGGCATCTTAAAAGCGTCACTGTCCATCAATAATTAATCTTATCGAATATTAGTTGACAGCTTAAGGCTTCCGCTAGATATACGACTGAGCTATGCTGATACTTTCTCTGAAAGTGGTTGAGATGTTTATGACAACGGAAGAGAAAAAAATTAGTGCTGTTCTATATTTAAGGGAGAACGAAGAGACCGAAAAATCTGAGGACACAATGCTGCCTAAAACCAACACACCCGAAGGCATCTCTTCTCTACTAGCGTGTTAGTCGCATCAGAGTCCTCCCCCATACACGATCAGAACTGTAAAAACTGGCAGTTATAATACAATGTGCATAATGTCTGATAATTAGAGAATTCAAGGATACGACTACGCTCACGCAGAGCAATTTTTAACTATCTACTGAGGCAAACATACTATCCTGGGTTAGAAATCAGAATGTAAATAGGCAGCTGATCGAGTTATGCAAGCCTAATTTTCTTTTGGATCTGTTGAGCTGTTTTAGCATCAATAGGATGGAATAAAGCAGAGGATCATCAAACAACTCAGTGAAGGCCGAGAACCATTAATGGGTGGAAATTTTTATGGAAAGGCTCCTGGATTACGACGGCAGCCATTAGAAAAAGCAGCGAAGTCGCTTAATCCAGATAAAGTTGCTTTCCTTCCATGTCACCTCTCCGTAATGTGTCATCGCGTGAGTGAAGAGCACAACCAGTGAATGAGAACCAAAGTCTATAGGTTGGTTCTACGGGGAGCGTTGATCAAAAACGTCCTAAAGACATTGAAACCATGAATGAACTTAGGAAGGGAAACAGGAAGAATAAATTTTCTTCTCTTAAATACAAAAACCTACGTGTGCATGGAAGATCACACTTATTCGAACGAGAAAACAACACATTGCTTTTCAAAATAATGTCAGATTAGTGAGGTAGGGATGGGTACATTTTACTGCATTCATTCAATTTCGAAATTCTAATCGTAAAAAGAAAGTCCTACGATGCAGCCAAGTTTTGCACAGATTTGAGCACAGGAGATGTAGCCAAATTCGTCTTCCGTGGTCCTAGACAGGAGTTGTTCGCCATTGGAGTTTCGTTATACGCGCAAAATGAAAGGGTGCTTGTAAAGGTTACATGTTGAAGAAGAATAAAAGAAGAAACATCTGGAAGAAATAATGAAACAGCTCTGCATCACGTCTAACGGCAGAAGTGAGATGTTCTCGCGAAAGACAGAAGCAATGACATTACTGAACTCAGTATCTACCCTATGTTAATCTTAAGGAATCCAGGACTAGCCGTGATTTCAGCTGTATAAATTTAGCCTTTCAATAGAATGACTTCTGTGAAATCTAATTTCCAATACAGTTGCTTGTTCTATGAAGACGTTGAGAATAGAGGCTTAGTTTCTTCACATATTTTTGATTCGTTAAGCTAATCCGTGTTAAAAGCTTGGGAAGCAAATGGCACCTCTTATCCGCGACACGTGAGCGGTTTATTCAGTAGTGAGTTCTGACGTCGTCATGCTGCCAATTAAGGATTTCTTCGGAACCACCAATGTTCAACTGACAGTCAAACCAATGGTTTATCGCCTCAGCACTGCTGTAAATGCTACTGAGTTTTAAACTGCGACCTACAAAAGTGATTCATGCCAGCATGGTCTGACAAGTATAGAAGGAGTTCGACATTTCCATCTAGTAACTCATATGAAACTAGACATTTCCCAGAACAGAATTCGATGAGCTACAAGTTTCTGTCTTTTCGCCAGAAATAGTAAGAAAAATACGCATTGTACCAAAAGTGATCCATGGCCTATTAAGCTATTTTGGTGCTATATGGGGACCACACTAGTTTAGAATAGCAAAACAACTTTGTACTAGCTAACATAACACCGACTGCTACAGGGTGGATTATCTGTTGAAAAACAAACTATTATCAACGATAGTCATATCAGTAACAACTGCTTTGTATAAAAGGGCACTGCCGGGTGTGCATTGCTCATTCGTGCGGTGTTCACTGAGGAAAATCCGGTCTCGGTACGACAACGAAGACGCCACATCGAGACAACGATCAACTGTGGGCCACCGACGCGGATCGTCGGCTCTGATAAAGACGAAGACGTAGAAACGTTAGCCGAAATAAACAAATTTATCAACCTTCTGTAAGCTCAGCAAATTAAAAACTCTAGTTTAGAGTTACCCGCTCGGTGGGTAATGGAATCAAAGGTGACAGATAAAGAAAGTGAACTTTTAGAATGCACTGGTTTTATAAATTGATAAATTGCTCATAATGTACATGTCAGTTTCGGCGTTCTTATTGATCTCTGGGAGTAAAAGAGCATAACGACCAAAATTAAACTTCATGAAATGTTGAAAAGAAAAGGGGAAAATAAGCCATGTATAGGTATCTTTTTTACTTCGCAGTTTGAAAACAACCTTAAGTTAGGGTGGCATAACCTGCAGAGAACGACCAGAAAGTAGTGACTAGTGGAGAAATAGTTCAGGAATGCTTTTAAACACTTCTTCTTCTTGAAATCGGAATTGCTCTCATCTGCAGCCAATATAAATAGCATAAATCTGGAACAAGCGGGTGGCGCCGATAATGAGTGAAGGCTGAATTACATGGTGTCTTCGTAGCTATGGAGATGAAGTGATAATTCGCCTGGATTGAAATCAGTTGAAGGTTTTCAGACATATGTGCACTCGTGCCCCGATTTTACGTTTTGAAGCAACTGAACGACGTTGTAGCATAAAAGGTCTATGACGTTGGATCTAAAGAGAATCAAAGCAAATAAATCTTTTATTAAGCCGACTCGATGCCACCTTAAATATCTGTTTAGATTTGCTTATACTAGGCAATAAATTCTGGTCATTGTTGAGATTGTTCCATGGTTTTGAACTGCGGAGTGCAGCGAGGCTTCTATCCATCACGGTCTTCCAATCTGAGAATAACTCCGAAAGATGTTCCCATTACGGCAAGCTAACAAAGAGTCAAATATGATGGCGTGATACTCTTTTTTTTCGTCTAGCGAGCTCATACAGTCGCTCCGAAGGGCCACGAGCAAAGTTTACTGATACCCACACAAGATACTCGATGAGAAACGGGAATTTAGGTGATACGAGTGACTCTGATGACATTTGCAGTACACTCCTTGCTCTAAGCTTTGCGAAATCACAGTGACAACAAGCACAAAAAAAAGAAAGTATATAGTTTACTACCATCGTTAACATGTTCAAAACTGTTGACTCACATGATCGATACGTCTCCAAAAAAATTATTCACTGTTTTAGCTTTAAACTACTATAATCCAGTCGAAATTTACTCTCTGAAAGAAAACCATTAGAACTTCTAACACTTTGCCAACAAGGTGTACTTTTACTTAGTGTAAAACAACGGAGCCGATTTCCTAAAGCTCAAGAACTGTTTGTTGTCTAGGCATTGTTTTCAAGAAGATGTTGGATAAATGGGGTTTCAACGAGTGAGTAGTGAAATGAGGTGCTCCCGAATGAGCTCTCAAAATGGGCGAACAATACTGGCGCCGTAAATATCAAAAATTGTCTGCTATCTAATAAATTCCCAAACTGTTTTTCACAGGAATTGCAGCGAACATTTAAAAATTTTCAGATGCAAAAGTGCACGGAGTACCAGGCAAGTGGGAGAAAATGAAAGAAACTGAAGCTGCGACTTAGGTTGAACATCAATGATCTCAAGAATCACACATATGTAGTGCTTCTTAACGGCGTTCGTCGAACATGAGTTGTAGCAAAGGTTCCGCCACACGGAATGCCAAGCACAGAGTGGGAAGACCACCGACTCGACGATGAGAATTCCTGACGAAGGCCTGAGAAGAATAATCTGTTGCTCAATGAATCCCTTGAGCAAACAAAGCTCACTAAGCCACTCTTGCACGATATAGAGGCAAGTAGAGACTTCACTGATGTTCGCTGAAATTACACGACCATCAGTTAGAGGACAGGTGGCAAATGTGAGAAAAGTGCCACTCTGTTACATTTGCTGTCCATTTTTAATCTTAGGTCAATCTGAAGTGGAAACTGTCGTGATTTCTAGTGGGTTACATGAAGTTGCTATTAGATACGTACTAGTTTAATAACAAAACGTTTCTTGTCAGTCGCAGAATCAGACAGAAAATTTGTCTCTGCTCGAGTGGAAGTTTCCACGCCAACCCTACCGCGATGAATGGAAGATCGGCCCTAACTCAATGGAGGTAAAACTGAATGCGCAAAAATATCATCTTATTACTACCACAACCCGGAAGGGGGTAATAGCGTGTTCGTTCCCCACAGCAGACACCTGTGCGTGGTCCGGGGTTTTGCAAATATCTTAGCAGCGTTGGGGGTTGTATTTCGCTTAATACCCTGCTGTAAAATTTGTAGTAGGCAGAAAATAAAAAAGTAAAACGTCTTATTACTGCCACCGTAGTTTTTCCCAAACGAATTTCACTTTCAAGTCTCCAGCCTATTCGTTGCTATTTTTTTCATGTCTGCTAGTGAAAACCGCAGTACTTTATCAAACTTCATTTTTATTACTAGTTTACTGACACACGTAACGGATGTTGCTTTACCCCAAAATAATAATGAAGACTCGACTCCATACCAGATTAGTAAACGTTCCATATCTCGCAGTTTTAGAATTTTGAATCTAGAAATTCGTTTTAATGGGCCCAAAAGTGTTTCTTGTCCTGGATATAGCCACTAACTCCTTCAACGTTAGGAACAGTTTCCATCGCAATTACGTCGAGAATTGGCCCCATTTGCAATCGTGCCATCAAACAACAGTGAATGAAAGATCTTACCAAGAAACGAAGAATTTGTGATCGCATTTCAAAAACACCTTGGATAACAGCAAAACCAAGCAAGGCTAGCTCCGAAATTGTTGGGATAGAGGAATACTTAGACGTTCGAAGACTAATTTGCCCGAATCTAGTGATACTTACGGAAAATACCCAACAAATCAAAGCTGGATGTTCTTCATTCTTGAATTCTGTTCTTGAGCTTAAATCACCACTACCGCACCAAGCTACTTTTGAGTCTTTACTGGTGAGTTGCCGATAATTAGGTTATTACAAATCCTGTGGTTTACAAAAAGTAGTAGATTTGCACGTTCGCTATCCGCTCTTGATTTCCGTTAGGCAAACATCCAGATGAAAAGATATTATTGCTATAAGAACATCTTTATTATATGACACTCGAAAAATACAAAGAAAATGATCTCGAGGAAATACAGTATTTATCTACTTTGGCAACATTTTCTTTCACGACTTTTCCTCTCGGACGAAACAGACGAGTTCGCCTGAAGTGCTAAAAGAATTTATGTGAGTGTTATCATTGCACAACAACACACTAGTAATCAGTTAGTGCAGGTTTTAAGCTGATTTTAACTGTGGGATTAGTAAAAGAGGATAAAAGAAAAATTAGACGTATGGGCGCACGAAGAAAAACAACTACTATCCCATACTGAAAGGCAACAAGTGCTTTTAGTTTCCGGACTTAGATACTACATATTAAGGTACAAGAATGGCATCAATTGCGAACTCATTTCTTGTTGAATCCATTCCAATATAGTAATTCCTGAGCCAATGAGGCAAGGGCGCGTGTGGCGCAGTGGTCAGAGGCGCCCTGCATCACACACTTGGGATCGATCGCGCGGCTGCGGCTCACCAAACCTTCCATCCCTTCGGGGTCGGCAAATTGGTACCATACTTGTCTGGGAGGATAGCAGCACTGGCTCTATCCATCGGTAGGCCACTGCGAGTCATTTTATAAGGGCCAAATATGCATTCACTCACCTCCAAACGATGCTCAGTGAAGTGGAATGCATGGCGCATCCCTAAGGGATTGATCAACGCAGGGAGCTTTATTCTCTTCATAATAATTTGACACAGTATTCCAGAAGATTCGTCATTGACGTTGTAGGAAATAGCCAATGGTAAAGCGTAAGAGCATGAAATTTTCGGCGTTGATCATTTAGTGAAGGATGCACAATGCATTCGACTTCATCATGCATCGTAGAGATGACTGAACGCATAATTGGTTACAAAACGACTTGTAGTGGATTTCTCATGTATTAGCTCAGTTTTTCCATCCTTTCAGGAAAGTTCTGTAACAATTTGCCGACCACAGAGAGACGGAAAGCTTGTTGAACCTGGGCACAGGATCGAAGCAAAGACCGTGCGTTTTGAAGGGCAACTATAACCAATAGGCTACAGGTGCCCAAGCCAACAGTACTGCTGTAAAAAAGTTTAATAATGCTTTCCCAATAGAGTCCGATGTTTTCTTACCATTTCTAGTGCTACTTCTTTTTGGAGGACTAAATTTCTTTACACCGTATCCGATCAGTTGTTTGGAGGTTGGAAAAGTACTATTGTTATGACAGAAGAGAACAAAACGATATGGAGAAAAAAAAATTGAGATGTTGGAATGAAGCACACTACCGGCGGAGTAGGTGACTGTTACAACTAGCCTGCTGGAGACGGAAAAACTTATGACATAGGAAAATGGAATTGCAAGACTGGCACAATTATGCTTAAGTCTGTAAAACCTGTAATTTCCAAAGTGGTTAATCATCTGGTAGCAACACAATCTTGAAAAATCTCAATAGAAGCTACATGGAAAAAGGTATTATCTAGCGCTATGAATTCTAGAATGCAATAAAAATAGGCTTAACGTCATATCTAGACAAAGATGAAATTAATAACAGGAAAGCCTTGAAGGAAACCATGGGACCTTTCTAACAAGACCCTTTTTCTACTTACATCCACGGTATTTGACGAATACAGAGAATTAATTAAAGAAGAGAATTGATAAAACATAGAAAGCAGTGTGAACTATTTTCTGGATTCTCGAAGACTTTTTAGTCAACTGATCCACTTCTCCGTGACAATTCATCAGACCATGCAGCAAAATGTCTTGCTACGTAGCTTTCGTCAATGAAATAACAGCAGCCTTTATAACGCAACAGAATCTATGTCCATCCAAAAATGTCGGTGAAATGGCCATTTTGCTAGAGAAACTCATGAATGATAGATGGAAAAAATACAGAATATATTACATGCAATTGCAAGTGTCCACGAAGGAAATGAAACCAAATGTGGCGATCACCTAGTCCAACTGGGTCTTCCAGCTAAATTTCAATCGCTTCAACACATGCACGCAAAACAATTCGTCTTCGGAGATTACCAACATAAAAAGCAGCGTTTTCTTAATGGTTTGTACGACTTATGAAAAGCAACTTTTGATCAACACCACCATAGCGGAACATTGATGCTCGTATAATAAGAAGAGCGGGTGATGGTGGGCGAAGGAACTGTCTGGTGGACTTTAAGAAAATGCAGGCGTCGTCTCCGACGACCACTTACACGATAAGCTGATGTTGCTGCTCACGTCAACCATCTGCATTCTCAAAGTGAAACGATTTCTGGGTCACGGAACAAGCATGCCGGACATTTCAGCATTCGCAGAAGGCCATCAGCATAGACGGGGATCGCGCGAGGAAGAAACGAACAGTAAATGTACTTGAGCCCGTACTACTTGTGAATACGAACTATACAAGTATCCAGCTAAGTAAAAAATTTCTGCAAGTGCACCTTAACCGGAGATTACTTTTTATTAGAAGATTACGCCTGTTGATGACTACGATGTTCTATCCTTCCACCCAAACTGTGTGACTACGGAACTTTCGGGAATATTCCTGCGATTGAGTTCAAGATGAGAGGACTGATGGGGACGATGGGACGAAAAATTACAAGGGTTCTGCATCTAATTTAGCACCTAAACTACTAATATTAGAAAAAAACAAATGTGAATCATACCTTTCGCATCAAAGTCATTAGCCCTCACATGGACTTTAGTCGTTTTCCCAGCCTCCACCGTCTGGGAAAAAATTTTTTCAGAGTTATTCACAAAAATCTCGATGTTATGACTAGGAGAAGCGAGCTGAAGGTGTGGATCGGTTCCACTACCTGAATAATGTCTGGAGATCGTCATGAATGGAATCTCGTGCACTTATTTGCTACAATAAACTGCTAGGAGAAACTCCTTTTGAGCATAGTTCCTAATCATTTATTACAGCCTTATTATGTTACTTCAGTGAATAGTTATCCCACCCACCTTCAATAGATCGACCTGATTGTGAAACGTCTACGCTACGATTTGGCTCATCGAATAACCCGCTCTAAAATTCGCTTTTCAAATTTCAAGAGTTACCAGTAGTTAGTTTCATTGAATTCAGTACACTCAAGGAAAGTGCAGAAAGCAAAACTTTGGTGATTTGATAACGTAAGTTTCCTATCATCAGATGTGATCTTCGGGAAAGGAGAATGGAACGATGCATGAAGGGATCTACCACCTAGTGAATAGCGCATAAAGAACTGAAACGAAGCCCTTTCGGGCACTCCCAAATAGACTGCCATCTCATCGGAGGTGTTGGTACTGCTGTTTATTGAACCGTGACGTTCAGCTTCATGTTCTTTCATACTGAGAAGTAGTTCGACATCCCCATTCTCAAATCCAGCTAGGAAGGAGTCTATGCCATGGCAGAACTCCTCGAGCAGTATTGCAACACGTCCTTGCCAGGAATGACAAAGATGCAAAACATCGTAACAAGGATGCTAAACTCGTATTTGCGGATGACCATAACACAATTCTGTGTTGTGTCATAGAGAGCAATCCTGCCAATAGTTCCACGGATTATCATGCTAACACGGGGGTTGATAAAAAAATTCATTCGTCTTAAGTTTCGACGTCTTCATCTTCTCCAGAGCCGGAATGGTCCAATTTGATGATCCACTTGGTTGCCCACGCGATGTTGTTGCTCGTCGTCGCATCGAGTCGAATCGTCTGTAGTGGAGCACCCATCGAATGAAGAATCTCACTCGACGGTGCCTTCCTATACAGCATGGATGTTCATCTACTGCCACTACCTCATATCATCTCCAAAAAAGTTTATTAACGAAATAAGATGTTATGTAGTTCACTGATAATCCGTGCTAGTTAGCCAAGCATGTTTCACCATGTGCAGGTGTATGGGCAGTCTATAAAAGACTTATTATTTTATTTATCTACTGGCCCGTCGTCACATCCTCTGTGCGGATCCCAGCACTTTTTGCATTCGACTTGTTTCCTCGCATTCATCGTCCGCAATGATCTTCGAACACTTCGCGTATTTCTGTTACTTTTTGAGGATTTCATCTTCTTAATAAATGTCATACAATGCTTATGGAGTCGATTCTCCTCGGAATTTTGGAAAAAGCGAGCCTAGAGAGTTTCCGAGTGGAATGAGGGAGAGCGGTGAGGAGGGGTGGAACCAATTCCTTGCTTGCTGATGGGCTGTAACAGCAACCATGCTGGTATCTCCCCACTCTCCAACTGACGATTACATTTTCAAAATGGCAAAATATTGTAAAAAACACCTACTCCTAGAAATACATCTTCATCTTCTAAGAAATCGTTTGCGATTTCCGGATCGTCAAATGGTGAGACTCGATTTAAGGTGCTGGACATTTGTAGAAATGGATCTTCCACTTCTGTAGGAAGGGACAAAGAACTATGTAACGGCATAGTCTTCCGTCTCTGCAAACAAACCTTTCAGAGCCAGAGTACTTCCAACACTGAAGACGATTTTCTCTATCTGGCAGCAAGCATTCGTTTGACAGTTACATGCAATAAAAGTGTACTTTCAACTTGAAAAAGTCTCGTATAAAAATCTGCCATACCATAAAAACTGCACTTGAGGATTATCAGTAGCGATCAAGAAAAGACAATCAGCCGTCCTGAGGTAATTTTTCTTCTTCTACAAGTTTTTTGTGTTTCATGAGGAGTAATTTTTTGAAGAACACAATTTTTATTCAACAAAAAAAAGTCACGTGCTCGCTGACTCTTCGAAAATCTTCAAAAATTTCTCGAAAACTGAAACACGTAAAGGATTGAAATGACAAGGTTTAGTAAAGAAACTCGGCTTCGTCACTCCGAAAACATATACAACTTTTTCAAACTTCGATCTTCATTTCGAAAATCCTTAAGATTCAAGCTTTGACAGAATTAAAAATAAAATTTCACTTTGAAAATTTTTAGCACTTGTGCAATCGATGCGACACAGAGAGGCATTTGCGGACAACACTGTGTGCTGTCATGCGATAAACTACGAGGTGTACGCCTTTTGAAGGAGAAAAAAGATAAAAAGGCTTTCTTTAGGTCTTAGAAGATCAGAAATTCGTCTTAGCGCAACTGGAAAACTTCTAGTTGCGAAGGACCTATGGCTTCTAATCACTTTTCAGTTTGTTCGGAAACCAGTGCTAGATTGGTAATTTTATTTTCTTCGTAAAAATTCTAAGAACGCTTTATTTTTTCCTGCAGCCGTGCTATGATACATGAATACAAGGCTTATTGTTTCCGTTTCCGTTTGTTTCCGCTCTATAAAAGTGAATTGTAACAAAACTGCACTTTTCGCTGGTTAGAAGTTGAGATGTCAGAGGAGTAACGGATCGAGACATCAACAGGGTGTAGCAATTCTTCTCTACGGCAGCGCCGATGGCACGCGACTCTGCTTCATCTACCACAGCAACCAGTCATCTCACCTACTTATTTCTACTGTTTAAAGTTTCGACAAATTTCTGTATGACAACTGTTTCAGAGACAAAGCCGAGGCCGAAACTGCCTGCAATGACTTGATCTGTTCGAGAAGGCCAGAATTTTTAGCAACTGGTGTAAACTTGTTCCTCATTTGCGAAAATGCATAGAATCTGATGGTTTTTCTCTCGACAAATCAATTTTAGCCTGAGCTGAGATAAGCCACTTTAGAGATAGAGTTTGTGCCGACAAATATGATACCCACTACTGCAGGATGGACCTTCCGTTAGAAAACAAATTATTATCAACGGGCAATCATTATCAAAAACTAGCGCCCTGTGTAAAAAACCGCTGCTAGTTGAGCTTGCCTCATTCAAGCGACGCTTCACTGAAGAAGATTGAATTCGATACGGAGATCAAGTCGCCATATCGAGAGGCCGAGCGACTGGGGGCCATAGAACCAGATTATCCGCTCTGAGGAAAACGAAGTGTCGAAGCATTGGCAGAATAAACCTTTTTGTCAACCTCGAGTTATCTTAATGATCCAGGAAGATAGTGATTGTTAATGAGGAGTTAAGTGATGGTTAATTCGAAAAACAAAAATTTAAATCCAGCCTTAATCTCCGAACAATCTAGTAGTTCCAAATAAATTTAAAGTTGAAAGTTCAATTGGGTAAACGTACATCCTTATCGGCATACATGCGTTTGATTTCCTTGTCAAGTTCTGGATCTATCCGATAACTGTTGGGAGTGCCATCGGGAGCAGTTAGAAATGAGCACTGATGAGGAAGAAAACTACCAAGAAACGAAGCTAGATGACTAGTGAATGGAAAAGCAGCTACATTCTCGCTCTTTACGGAAAATGGACGAACTAGCATCTCCAACAGCAAAGAACCAGCAGTGCCTTCACACAGCATATTGTACTTGGTACGAGTACATCCCATAAGGCATTGACCAATCCTGAACAGTAACAAATTTCAATCAAATACTTCTATAAAAAGTATCTAGTTGCATAAGTGTAACAGCGGTTAGTTTCTTCCCCTTAAAGACCAATAAAGTTCGCCACATAAACCATCTCTACATGACGTTTGCTACAGTAGTAATGGCTTATTTACATTCCAGTTCATACAGAAACAAATATGACGTCATCGCAAAAGAATGTGTACTACAACACAGTTTTTTTCTAGCCCACCACACATCATATTTTGTGCAAATTCCAGGACTTCCTTCACTCAGTTCGTCTCCTTCCATTTGCGTTTCCTGAAGGTCTTCGAATTTAAGTCGGTTTAGTCACTGTTGCAGTTTTCTCAGTCTCTCTTATGAGTGTTATTAAATGTTTATTAAGTCATTTCTTTCTTGAGTCTTGGGATAGCCATGTTAGGACGTCCCTAGGTGGTGTGGAGAAAAAGGGCCTTGCCTAGACAAGTCTCGACCAATTTTCCAACCCATGATGGATAGGGGGCCTTTTGGCAGGGTGTGGAGTCGAACCATATCTTGTGCGTTTGAGTGACATCAGTACCATTGCGGTATTCACGCCCAACATATATACCCACAGATCTTCCTCGCTGGGATTTCCGGCAGCGTTGTGGTGACACAACATGGAGCGTATCAGTACAGCGAAAAGCTAACAGGTGGTGAAAAACGGAGCAAGAGCGACACCGTATCTACTTCCAGATAAGAGTTCAAGAGACGCCCTCTTTGCAGCTGCTATAACAAACAGATATAACTGCCAATGTGTGTGCATATGCTTAATGAGTGGGTGTGCTTGGTACACAAAGGCTGCATACTGCGCGCTAATTGGGTAGCTAGCTTGGAACCATGTGAATGGAAAACAGAAGGGAAAGTTCGGAGTCGCCTCTGAAAAATCATCTCTACATTGAATCTCCAAACGCTTATTGCTATCCACAAAAATGACGTTTCCACGGTAGAGCCACACGAGCTATGGTGGATACTTTCTCCAAAAACATTATAAACAAAATTCTTGGCTCCTTCAAGTTTCACTGAGCTAATGATACGGCAACGATACTGATGACGTAAGTTAAGAAGCTCAAGAAAGAATTAAGCAATTTGAACGAGATGAGAAAGCCGTCCACTAATTAAATGTCGCCCGCCCCAGAAGAATTGTTTTCTGAAACATGCCCACATAGACGAAAGGAACTGTGCTACTCTCTGAAAAATATTACACGAATTGGCTGAGTTCATAACTTTAAGTGAACTCAATTAAGAATACAGATTAATTTAACAACTAACGACCCAAATCAGACAGCTGCGAATGGTGTGGTAGAGATCAAGGCTTAATTCAGCAATCTTCGTTTGGACAAGGTTTACATAGGGAACCATGGATATTCTTCTAAATGGTTATCCTCAGTGACAACGACGAGTTGTAGACGCACGAATACATGAGCCCAGTTCCGCTTTATTGTCTCTTTTCTTTTACAGAATTACAAACCAAGGCGTCTATTAAGGAAGATGGTACGTAATGCACTTTTCAAGTTAGGATAATCAACGAACAACATGCGCTGAGTTCAATGGATACGCATGCGGGTTTGTATGACACATTGTACAAAAATAGGTTCATATCATTAAGCGACTTCTGCAAAATTTAAAAAGCCCGCTTACGTAGTCTCTTATAGGTAGTAAAATAAACCTTATAAATAAAATAAAATATGGAAGGAGATTAATCCTACCTGAGCTAACAGTAGCTACAGTAGCTATTAGAAAATGGCATCTCAAGACGTTTTCAAGAGCATATTTTTATCGACCAAAAAAGGTGTGGGAAAGATATTCACAATCCACTTAATGTCACAGTGGAGAGCAACGGCTATCAAAACAAAAGGATCAACAGTAAGTCATCTTTGCAAAGATTACATTTCGAAGTTAATATTTTTATAGCTTGATCTAACATGTTGCTTGTATTGCCAATGTTGCCTAAACGGCCCATAGTTGCTCCCATCCACTATATCAGCCGTAGCTCTGTTACAACAATACCCTCAAGAATGGACTCCTCCCTAGTTCAATGGTACCAAAACTGGTCGATATTCACATAAATTCAAAGCATGTATTCCTCATGACAAGGGAAAAATGGAGCAATTAACTCGCAAATTTCACAAACTCACTTGCAACCTTGGCTAAAGAAAAATCGACTCATGTGCGGCTCGATAATCCGGCGCATGTTCACGTTTTTGCTTACGAGTGGATGCTCCAGTTGGTTCATCACGGTATCCTTAACGGCAATACCAGTTGCTAAGGTCTCAGGTTGGCACTGTAGATCGCAGTCTACAACGGTCCTTCAGCTGTATATCGGGATTTGGAAAGTGCCTTTTAGCCTCTCTTCATGTGAAATATTAGGTATTCCACATTGGTCTGGCAGAAAATACAAATTGTCCACTGTGAAAGCTTTAGGCTACACCAAAACATCGATATGTGGTAAAGTTAATTCGTTTGAAACACTTCATTTCACTCACCATTCCTCACACGACCACTGTTGCTGTCTATGCAGTCAGAAAGAGCGATGAATGCTGAAGAAGAAAAGAGCGTCATCATGAAGCTAATGACACGGCAGAAAAACATAATGATCTTGGAATCAAAATGCTTAACTTCTATTTGCACCCTAATCCTTTCTCATCGCACACTACTATGTAGAATGCAACCGTAAAGATTCTGAGATATAATCAAGACTTGAGACCTCAGGTGGGCTTTGAACGTCCCACTAGTCTTTCCATGGGACCACTTTCTATCCACCACACCAACCCAGGCCCTCGCGTTGCCTTTCTGCCAGCCTATATTCTACTCTGACGGTGCTGTCAGTGATCATTCCCAATGACCTTGATAGAAATCCCTAAGCGCTTCACAAGCTAAATAGAATGAAGAACAAGCGCTCACTTTCTTTGAGTTACAAGGAGAATCTACGAATACGTTTGCAATACGAGGCTGTGATGAAAGTAGACATTAAATATTGGGGCAGAATTTAACATTCTCTGCAGAAAAAACTGTATGCCTTCGAACGTGCTCATCATTACCTGGAACGCTTCGTAGTTGGTTTTGTCAATACATCACAGTCGATGACGTTAGAATGTGAACTAACCATCTTTCTGTTCTCTGCACATGTACTGTAGTCCACTGCTCAGTGACTCAAACATGGGATCTGCGCCGCAATGTGTATTGTGTAGCATGCATGCGACTGCCTCGTCGTAAGAACTGTCAAATGCAGTTAGTTTTTAATTTTACTGACCTTTCGTTGTCATAGGGAAGTGAAAAAAGAAGATTTTAAGTTAACAGCGACTAACCAGATAAGTCCTTTCCTGTTTAAAGAATAACCAATTATTTGAAGAAAAACGGCTGCTTTTTTAATCTTGTCGTAATAAAGGTAAAGATAAAACTTTTGACGTGTGTAAATAACTGAGCGACCCGCCATTCATTCGACTTTTTCAGGCATCGTAGAAGTGACTGAATTCGCATCCGGTTCGTGATGACCTACAGACATATGAACTCAGTGCTAACATCCTCCAAGGCAAGCTCGGTACAAATTTGCCAACCCCTGAGGAATTCAAGGAACGTTGAGTCCTCGGTAAGCCATGGAGCCAAAACCAAATGTGTATTGCAGGCTACACCTAAGCACGGCGCTACACGCGCCCCGGTAGGAAAGAACCATCTCGAATTTTTCACAAGCTGTTAGAGATGCCGACGAAAGCATGAAGACGACCACAGCTTGAGAACCGGAAAACATCGTTCTCATCGAAGCCGTGGTTTACATGCATTCATGTGAAATGAAAAATATCCGCAAAAGAAAAGGTTAAAAGAGGTCAACGAAAACGACAGAAGAATAGGATTGTAGATAGATAGAAATGATAACCAGAATATGAAAAACCCACTCTGCTGCTGAGTCAAACAAGTGGACCTGAGTGGTTTTCTAGCCGAAAAAAAATCACATCATTAATACGCCGCGCAATGAGCTTGCAAAAGGACGTGAAGAGGCATTGTGCATAATGCTCACTTTTCGGACCTCTCAGAAAAGCACGCGATCAACGAGCGGACACCTGCCACTGGGCTACTAATCATTTTAGCTTAATGGTAGGCCCAGCTCTTTGCTATTCGGCTGAGACGTGGATTAACACTTTAAGGACGTCGAAAATTATTTGTGCAATCTCTGAAAATCTACATTACCGGTAGAAACAACATCTAGCAGGTCTGGACATTTAAGCTCTTGAAATCTAGGGAAACATTGGTCAAATAAAGGAACCATAAAAAGGCTGGCAACGTATTGTGAAGAATTTTTAACAGATAAGCCAGAAGAACGGTAAGAGAGATTCCTCTAGAATACTAATAATCAGTATCTCAGAGACGAGCCCCAAGTCTGCTACGGAACAGTCTGAAACGGTTTGTGGATCAATGATTTGTTCTTGTCGTCGTTGCCATACACAAAAGGAACCATTGCTATGTGCGAATACAGGGCGAGAAAGAAATGAACGAAAAATGCGCTGAGATCCATACTGCTCGTATGAGGAGCCCATCTAAGTATCCAAGTAAGTAATCCATAAATTTATCACAGAGTTATAAATGTGAAACCACTTTATATCGATCCCTTGAACTTGACATCCTCTCTGCTTCATTTTTAAGCATGACCGAAATTGAATATCTTTAGATTTGTTTATAATGGAAATAAAGTTTCAAGAGAGAATGACTACTCACTCACACGCCCAACGCATGTTTTCCTTAAAGCTTCCCGATCGGAAATAAACCGAAAACACTCTCATTACAGACGATAGGCACACCGTCTGACAGGATGGCAGCTCAGCAGCTGAACGAATTACCTTGGATTTCAAAACATTTTTCCGTAAAACACAGACGTCAGAATCAAGAACGAAGTGTAAAAACATACAAAAATTTGGAGCTGACGACAGATAAAATTTCATTGTAAAGAGCTTTATAGAACATTTGGTCCTGTTTCACAACTGTACTGGAGATACTAACAACAAGTGCTAAAACTGCAGATGATGCATCGCCTTTAAGTTCAAAATTTAGCAAGGGTTTTACAAGAATATCATCACTGAGGTGAAGCATTTTACCCAGATGGTTGAGTGTCTCATCGTGAGGTGGCATGTTCTTGGGCATCAAACTGTGATGTTGAGTGGACGGCACATCGGGTATCCGAGGTTCGCAAATCGCGATTGAGTTCGACATTTCACTCCAGCTAAAAGTAAACCTACGCCTCTACAAACATCGGCGAGTTGCTCGCGGTTACTTCCTCACCTACGAGTGTAGGCGAAACGTGGAATTGAACCAATATTGAGATGTCTTTTAAGCACCTCTGGTGCTTCGTAAGTACAAATAGGCGTGTCTTAATATCCCCTAGAGCTAGCTGATGATTAATGTCATCAGACATAAGGGTACTTAAAACAGCAAAATAGATATCGTTTTTAGATAAAATGAAATCGAAAAGGTCGGTCAACTATAACATCTAGGTGTGACTATCTTGACAGCGAAACTACAGCAAGATGTAAGAGATCAAGAGGAATTCACAAGTTAGAATACGAAGCAAAACTATTTACCGAATTCCGATCCATGCAACCCAAAATTCGGCTCGAGGGCGGGATTTGGTTTCAAGTCATCCAGGGGCGATAGATGTGTATGTACTGCAAGACAATCAATCGGTACTATTCTGTTATATCGAATCAATGTCAAAGTTAGTGAAAAACATTGTGTGTGAAAACCATCCTATGGAGTATGTTGCAATAACTCAAAAGACCGACTTTCTATAAACTTGGCATGAATAATCGCGTTACTTATTTATATGTTATTACGAACTGCCCTTGTTGAGCTGATGCGAGGTTGGCATAAATTGTTGTTGGTGTTGTTGTTTTTTGTTGTTGTTGTTGTTTTTGTCGATCTCGCCTTCCTCAGATCAGACCAGTGTTGTTGCTTGAACGGCAGCTTGTACCAACCTCGTACAAGCTCAACAAGGGCAGTGCACAAGAACATATAAATAAATATGTGTTGGAATACTACCTAACGATCTATCATATGTGGGTGACTTTCGGCTGCACTGGTCGCTGGTAAACGTGACGTGACCCTAGGTGGTGAGTAATCAGGTTAAACAGAAGACTGAAAGTCGCCATGTTACTTGTCCTGAAATCAAAGGGATAGCATGCTTTTCTTCGCTGTGCCAGAACGGCTTGTATTTTTTGCCATACAATTTATTGTTTGGTGTGTATGACTACGCTAGGGTTGAGCAAAAGCATGCGATAAAGTGAATAGGAGGCTCGCGATTGCAATAAGATTCGAGCTATCTTTTGTTGTCTTCTAGTTCGAAAATTGAAGCCTTTGGAGTTTAGAGCCATCTTCAATTAGCTAGCACTCAAGAATGGTTATGAAGAAGATGAAGACGCGGAGGATAATGTGACATGTTGTTGTCTAGGGAACTAGTAAGCATTTAAATCTTTCCTTTCAATAGTTCTTACGAATATTCTTACCTATAATTTTTCCCATAAGCCCTTTCTTCTATGTAGTTGCCCAATGATTTCCAACTGCACAGGGATTAAATTGCTGCAACGTGCCTCAAATTTCAGTGGACGATTTCGTTACACAAGTGTTACGAGGTTACTGTTGTTTCCCAATCCTCCCAACGGTTTACCGCCTCATCTTGGCTGGGAAGTGTTCCTGGGTGTCGGGCTGCGATGTACAGATGGGGGGATTCATCCCGCTGGCAGGGTCTCCCAAGCTGAGAAGGAATCCGGCGTTTCCATCAAGAAGCCTAGCTAGTAGTAAACCAATACCATGAACGACCACCGTCCTGGTATCAAATTAGTCGCATGGTGGCAAATTTCTCCGATCCACAAGGACTGCCACTGGACGTGGTGGTGAAGACCTGGGGCAGACTTTGGCCAGGCTGACCTCGGGATTCCAGGGAACCACAATGGCTTAACCAGCAAATCTCCGAAAAAGTGAAGATTATGCTGGGGACCGGACAACTAGTGAGGACGGGCCACTCAAGTGTCTAGTAAGTTGTTTTCTGATTGCTCATTGTCCATTGACGGTTGCAGATGAAAAGCGATTATGTGGTGATGTTGTAGTTTATGACATTGTCCTTATACATACAGAAGTATTGCACTGAGCCACTCATTCTTCTATGGAATTCCGACGAATGCGATAATAAATCCAGAAATCCAGAACCCAGTGGCTAATGCGTTAAATCCCTCCGGTGGTTTTCCGGAGGTGGACAGATTCTGGATAGCCGACTGGTACCTGTGATGTTCACCTAGGGACGCTGTAATAGTGTCATCTCAAGATTCTAGGTAGAATTGAAGTTCGATAAGGAACTGCTTCAATATTTCAGTGAGGATAGGACACTCCATCTGCTCAAAGCCAACTTCTCCCACCAAATAAATCACTTCTCTGGTTGCGAGACAATGATTACAAATGAATAAAGTTTTCCAAATATTTTTTAGGGACTACTGAACCCATATGGTTCTCACATTAACACAAGAATCACTTATTTTTGATATTTTGATCGAAAAATACGAGGTTTCTTTCCACATCAATGGCATGCTGTTTAAATCGATCTCGCTCAGCCTAGCCAACCACCCCTTCCCTCTGTGATCTCTGTGATACAGTAAGTTGATTGTGAAGGTTTAGTTGAAGTAAGTGAAGTAAATAAGAGAGTGAAGTGAGCAAGTGTGAAGTTGACTGTGAAGTTTATTAGTAAATTTGTTTCGTGTTTGCTGAACAAGAATAGAAGGAATTGTTTGGTCAATTCCGAGGTTAATAGGAAGTCGGTCGTGATAACATCAGTGTTTTTAAGCATCATTTTCAAAAATATCTGTGGAAAATTATGAGAGCAAAGACAGAAACGTTTCCAAACATCCAACGCGATAAACCACACCGATGAACAACTATTATAGTTTGTCGGTGCTCAGCGCTTCCTAGACAGTGTTTGTAATTTTGTTGACGTCAACAGTGTATTTATTACTAAAAAACATGCATATAGTTCTTTCGATGGCTTTTATTGCTATATACAGTGTATTTGTGTATTTTTCGAAGTGTCATAGTTTAAAGTAGTGTAGCATTGCAACGAAAGCGGTTACCGCAGCGGTGGTGATGCCGATCATCGGGAACACGTTACCGATTCGACCTCGCTCAGCGCTCATCATCTCTCTCATCCCTCCGAGTTGGTAAGTTGGTGCCGGACTTATACGGAAAAAAAATCATTCTCTGCAGTCTCCAAGTCGGAACGCTCTAACCTGACTCGCTCGCAATCCGACGACATTAATGACGAAAGGAAAATCATCAAGCAGCTGCCGAAGCCTCACGTTAGAAGTGGAGGACCTTTGTGGATGAGCTAACTGAGTAAACGAATTGAATGTGCGAAGTGCTGGTATCCTCATAGTAGATATGAAAGACGGGAAACGCAAAATAAGTTAAATAATAAAAAAAATCGTGAAAAATCGCCGCAGCATTAACTCGTCCGACATCTGGGGTTTTTCGTAAATTATTGTAATTAAGTGTAGAGAACGGCTTTTCTGCTCTCACCTACTAGTATTTATCCGTTTTCGATTAGCTATCGAATGGATATATACAGTGCAGTAAAAATAAGCTCTGGAAGCCACTAAACAGAATACGAATCTATGGTGCCCACACTGTCGCTTGGTCCAAATCGCTATGCGCACTATTACTGTCCACACGGAGTGTCATTGGTTAATTGAATTATAGAAGCCACAAGTTGCACACAAGAAAAAGTAGGTTTAGCAATAAAGTTTGAAAGTTTGACAGAGCTTTAGATTAGTTTAGGTCTCAAAGCCTTGAGAATACATTCATTGAGAAGAATGAATTATCCACTAAACCTCAGCTTATAGTCGACCACTGAAGTACATAGATCTGGAGAGAAAATACTCCTCCCGTTATTGAATAAATTATGGGCCGATGCGCGCTATCTACGAGATTGACGAAGCAAATATTTATTGCGTTCACAACGTAAGGCAAATGAATCTACTACGAATTTCAAATAGTAATAAGCGCCTTCTAACCGATCTAATCTGTCATTACATCCTATATATTGGAAAAATTTAGGTTTAGATATTGTTTAATTTTAAAGGGATCATCGATGACAACCCAGGATCACCAGGGCTCTAATCCCTCTGAATTCGGGAGAATGACACCAGACTTCTCTGTGGTAAGACCGCTCTTCTCGTGAGAAAGAAGCAGCACGGCTACCTCAGGATTCCACGGATGACCGACCTGACGATGAGCGACCTGACCACCACTCAGCAATATTCTTGACGCAAACGAGGATCCTCAAGCAACAACCAAACCTAAGAGTAGGAAGTCAGGAAACTTTAGTACACGATAGATGCGAGGAAGCGAATCGAATGCAAAAAGTGCTGGTGCCTGCACAAGATGGTCACGGTACACGTGACTTCGGGTCACGTAATGAATAAAAACCGACCATGTACTTTCTTCGTCTGCGTTGTTTAATTCCATGAATTTTGATTTTCCGAGAAATAAAGACTTCACCTTAATTTCACACTGTTAGAAGCTGCAGTCGCTCCATAGAAATATAAGAGCAAGATGCTTCCTAATGTACGATATTACTGAAGCACTAAGAAAGTTAGAACCACTATGGCGCCGAGAAATCAAAAAGTTGGTAACCGCCTCTCGGGAATCCAGGGGCTTGCGTGAGCAGCGATCCACCCAAGCTAAAGCTATGAAGAAAAAAAGCAGTGATGGAAAAATAGAAGAATAAAGAAGACTGCTACAATAGCTAACTTCAATAGAAATGTTGAAGCGAAATTAATTTAATACACTTCAAGCGAATCCAGTACATTTTCTTTTTTTCTGTTTCTGCCGTAGAAGCTTTCTTACGGTTTTTTTCATCCACTCAGTGGTTTCGCGCACACAGTGTATCAGGTGGTGGCTAAGTAAAGCCACTTTCAACACTTTATAATTTACCCTTGTTCTTCGCATACTTTAGAAATAACAAAAGCTGTTTCTCGGACGAGTTCGCCTGATCACGGAGATCCGATAACGGGGTACAAAATATCTCCGTTAACGAGAGTAGCAGAGAATAGGAGGATACAAGGATATTTTTTGCTGCGGGGAAGACAAGTAAAAAACTCAGCGGTGCTATCTTGCACTTCGTAACAACTGAGTGGTTTATTTCTTGAGGGAAACGGATAGACAATGCGCACGGAGTTCAATGCATTCTGTTGCAGTCTGCGAAAAACCAAGGGTCGTTATTGTATTTGGCAGCGAAAGCTTGACATTGTCACGAATTTATTAAATATGATTAATACTTAAATTCTGGGAAGTCAAGAAATTTATATCTGCTCAGTGGAGCTGGATATCATATCGTATTTATGTTTTTATAAAGTACCTACGCTCAATAAATCAGGAGAAAAATTCCCTCACCTCCCTGGAATTGAACAACCTTTCCAGTACAACCGACGAAAAGCCACAAGACCAGCAGTGGATTTGAACCGATTTCCATGTTAAGAGTGCCTGTAAGCTCCACACAACACGCCAAACAGGAACGGAAGTCCTTCGTTTCAAATTTAATTAATCCTAAATAGGGTAAAATGTTCTCAAGCAGTCATAGTAATTATTATGGGCAGTCACCCGAAATTGACAGCAGAACAATAAATAGAACAACATCAACGTTTTAATACAATAAGACAAAATACGATGCAATCGCCAACCACTATAAACCGTTATCACACCACATAAATCCGATAACTGATCCAAATCAGCGAAGATCGATACGATAAATGGAAGAGCGGCGTGAGCCAGACATCACTCTGGCCTTAAGTGATTGAACTGACCCTTCCTAAGCTTTATAAGTTCGCTCTTCTGTACCAAAAATTTGCATTTTTTGTTGATTCTATTGGTGATGAAGTCTTTCAGCATAGGTGATGAATCAAGCAACTGATCTGCCACTGTCTCAAATGGTTGAAGAAGAATGTCTAGAGTAAGCCATCCACTGAGCGGACAAACGTTATTCAACTCCATTGTGATGCACGGTAACGCACAGTTCAAACCACTAAAGACAGAGAAGTTGGTCAATCTTCTCTTAATGATACTTCATACATTATCTGTCATAGTATCATTTCTTAGAAAATGCTAGCACTATCTTGAAGAATGCAGATGCCCTTCAAATTTTAATGGGTAGAGGACCATGTTATCGAAGCCGCAAACGCGGTGATAACATTCACTCTTCGACCGTAAAACGGGCCTGACAGTTTGCCTTTCTCTAAATACTTTTTCGGTGAAGATACAAGGGGAACAAAATATTGGCACCTGCATAGTCCACCGAGATGTTCATTAACGGTGAGAATGTTACCACCCATCAGTGCTGCCATCGTGATTGCTGGATTATTTATGAACGCAGTGATGTTGGCGCGACCGTAGCACCTCGAGTCGCACACTGAAACAAGGAACCGTCAAGGATTACAATCCAGACATTTCACGAGCACCACGGACTTTATCGCAAAAAATTATTTATAGGAGCAGAGACCAACAAAAACTGTCTAGATAGTGCGCAGACAGTGGCTTATACTGTGTCGTACATACAACTATGATTGCAAATACCACTAGACTCTTGCACAGCGCTAACGAACCTTGTGCGGGGAATATCACCGTGTTTGATGAGACACGGTCGAACCTTCTCAAGAAGTGGTGCTCGCTCACCGCACATCTTGTCCGCGCTGCTACTAGCTGTTTTGAACAACTCATGTGGATCACATGTGGGGTGCTTGTGAAGGCAGTCCAGCGCAATCGCATGACTTCTGAAGAGAGATGGGAACCGAAGTAATATGAAGAATAAACACTGGAGTCATAAGATTTGAAGTCATAAGGTTTCAGAAAAGAAGAAGTTTAATCGAGGGATAAAATCAAACTACATTTACCGACACAAAGGCTGAATGTTCTTCGCTATTTCGCGCATATTCCAGAGGTTAGCAACTTCTTCAAGGAAAGGATCTGTACACTTTCGGAGACACAACGGAGCTCCCAAAGCCCGCATCATAGTGTCCGAATTGAACTCTAGAATTCATCAAAGGCTATAGTCATTGGGAAAAAAAGTGGATTAGCAGAACATCACGCTGTTTTTACTGAAATGTGTAGGTCTACAACTAATTTCTGTGAAAAAAATCAAGCATTCGCCATCTGGTTCAATTTTCATTAGCGTCTTTGAATTTGTGCATTAGTATACCGTCCAAGTATGTCATATAAAGGGTAAAATGAAGGATAAAGCTCTTGGCGTTGTTCAATACCTGAGGGATGCGCCATGCATTCAGCTTCATTAAGCATCGTTGGAGGTGATTGAATGCATATCTGGTCTTTACAATGACTCGCGGTGGTCTACCGATGTATCGAGCCAGTGCTGCTATCCTCCCAGTTGTCAGGACCACTTTGCGACTTTACGACTTTACGACTTCTGCCTTGTGATTGCGAATCTGATGAGCACATTGCTGTAGTTTAGCTTATGTGCTGGAGTAGGTCCACATATTTTCTCACGAATCACTGTGACCATAAGATTTGCTAGCTCTAGTGACCCGAACACCATTCTCGAACGTCAAGTCGCTTTCGACGTCCAACTGTGACGCACTTCTAAATGTTCAACCAAGAGGTGATTGTGGGTTCCCTTTCTACCATGCTCTTACTGAAGGCGTGTCTTGTACCCGTGCCAAACATGGAACCCACTCATTCGGTAAAATAAAAAAGCCAGGACGATCGTTGCCTCACACTTTGTAGAGTACGAAACACAGCTCTTGCTTCGATATTATTGCAAATTTAGGTGTAATACTGAATAGTTCAGAAAAGCTGTTTACCAACCAGTGCGTATAAAGAAGACGACATGAAAATCAAGGAGACTCACTTGGGGCTATTTCTTCCGTAGTCGCTTGCAGCTTCACAATAATCGAAAACACTAAGGCCACGATTACACGAATTGGGAAACAAAGCTCCATATTCCTGAAAAATAAAGTTATGAATTTGTTTGAGTAATAGTGCAGTAGAGGCTGAGAGCTATTTCAATCGACACGTGCCAAATGACAAACGAGTGGTTTGATTCTCTCGAATATGTCAAACACCATAACCATTAGGTCAGTAAGCTCTTCCTCAAACAACTCAAGTGTAATCAAGCTCAATCAACTCAAGCTGGTATACACTAGTCACTATCGGAAATCCTAAACTTCTTTGTTATTACAGAAAGCAGAGTTATCTGATGGAACTAGCAGAGTTGACACGAACAATAATCGCTTGGCGACTGATATTTGGACTCCTACATGAGAAAGAGATGCAGCTGAATTGAACAAGCAAGTAGTCCGACAAAATATTTTCTAAAGGCAATGCGCTGTAACACTATGAACAAGCAAGAGAACACGATGATGACAAGTATCAATTTCGCGCGTTGAGAAAATTCACAGATCTATTGGTAGATCGCTTCCGAGGCCGAGCTGATCTTCCTGTATAAATGTTTACTTGGCTAAAACGTTGTTAACCTGTTATAATAGAGTGACCTCCGTGCCCATTAGCAGTGTTTTACTAGGATATGTTGTAGGCGAGTCACCAGATGAGCATCACCATTCCCATTCGCTTCTTCAGTTCCTGATCGCCGTCTCCTGAGACGATCTACTTCATGTATGATGCGGTCAGACGTTTTCGCGCCTAATTTCGAATGTCGTTTACAAACTGTTTACTAGAATTTATTGAATGTTCTAGCTATTCTAACACAACACTCGCCTATGCACCTAATGGTTTACCTCCTCATCGTGGCAGTGAGGTGTTCCTGGGTGTCGGGTTGCGATCTAGAGCGGAGGGATTCATCCCCACTGCGGGGGTCTCCCAAGCTGAGAAAGAGTCCGGCGTTTCCATCAGGACACCTAGCTAGGAGTAAATCAGTACCAGGATCGATCACCGTCCTGGTATCAAACTAGTCGCATGGTGGTAAATCTCCATCTGTTCCACAAGAGCTGCGAGTACCTGTGGTGGTGACGATCAGGGGCAGATTTTGGCTAGGCTCACCTCGGGACTCCGGGGAAACACAGTAACTAAACCAGCAAAACTCAGAAAAATGGAGATTATGCTCTGGCCCGCACAACCAGGGAGGGCGTGCGTACCGTCCAAGTATCCAGGTGTCCAAGTCCTAGCTATAGAGTGGAGTCCATACAAACCAAGAGTCACCCATTCCAATTCGTTTTCCCTGCAACGATCGCCATCGTTCCTATCAAAACCACCAAAGGTTTCGCTCCGTACGTAAGCAATGTTTCCGCATGAATTCCTCGCCTTTTCCATAGTAAAGTAGAACTCGTGATCCGTCCTCCCTAAAGTGATTGGGTTACAATTACTACGCAACGAGATGACCTCTACAAGAGTCATACGATACGAAAGTCATGGCCACTCCAACTTTAAGTCAACATGTCTTGTACCACATTATATTTTATTAAAATCAACAAAAGCTTTCATTACAAATCTTTGCCCATAGGACTACAGTTTCCAGGTCCTACCATTATGACTTTCTAGGACCCATAACATATATTTCTCGTAATTTGTTCCAAAGCTCGTTTTTCAAACATGAAAGCAGGTGAACAGGCGGAATCTCGTCGAGGATCACACGGTGCTTTTTTCTCAATGTATTGCTTATAAATCTGCAGCCATCGTTCTTTCGTTGGAAAGTTGAAAAAACAAGATTTCGTCATCAATTTTTCAAAATACTAATGCTAAAGGCAATATAAGTTTTTTATGAAAACTGTATGTGCCATTCATTCAATGGAGTAAAGTCTGTTCCGTAAAACTGTTTTGAACTCCTGAAATAATCATCGATAAATTGCCGTCATTTACCGAGAAACCAAGTTTGTCGCGAAATGGTTACTATGCGCTGAAAGATCGTTTCAGTAACGAGATCCTCGAATGCCTTTAACAAGAAAGGAAGATGTCAGTTACGATGATGTTTCTACCTATCCTTTTTGAGAAGATGATTGATGCGATGCGTGTTTCCACTCGTCAGGAATCCTCTTCTCTTCGACGATCTTTCGCTGTGCAGGTTGAGGGAAGATCTCTGGGAGGTTTTCCCTCTACAAGATGATTAGTCCTTGTACAAAGTTCCGGATTAAAGATGAGACAACAGAGCCTTATCGTTGTCATCTTAATACCATAGAGGGAGGTTGCAGAAATCTCGTCTACTATTCACTAAGGTTTATGGTAGAATGTCATAGTGATGATAACGGTCCTTCTCAGTCGCCTTTCTGAATGAGTTAGCTCGTATGGATTTTTTCCGGAATTGCCAGAAATCTTCTCGCAACGATCGTTTGTAATCCATGCATCACGAATATCGTCAACTGCGTTGCAGTAATCCTGCCTCAGGTTTCTTTTCTCCTGTAACAACTGTTCTATGATGGTAACTCCGCTATCCGACCGTCCTGAATGCGGAGCTGAGGTGTATTCGACCTGATTTTGCACTCTTTATTTAACCAGCTCGTATATGCACTTAAAGAAGTGCTTCTCTATAGTTTTTTCTTTTCTGCGCGCTCCTTTTTTTATGGGCACACAAGTTATTCTGCCCACTTTGCCAAAATATTCGTTGCTGCTCAAGGGCATCGAATTTTCGTTTAACGCAACCTGAGTTAGCTTCACTCATAGTCATTGATGATATGCATTTGCTGCTTTGTTTGAAACAGCAATATCACCTATATCACTTGCTTTCCCACTGACTGCAGAGTGACTAAAAAGAAGGCAGGTGTATCCTTAGCTTCATCGGGTGGGCCGGAAGAGCAGTCCACTGGGTTCCACTCGCTCTAGAGTCGGAGCATGATGCAATTCTTCCCAAGTCGGTGAGTACTAAGCATCGATCTTATGCTCTATCTATTATTTTCTTGATATCCTATGAGACGCAGTCAAGAATAGCTCTTGTCCATTAGTTGTTGTTACAATGCATAACATTTCCCGGCACTTCAGATTTCTAGCACGTTATCCACGGATCTCCCTCATATGAGAGATCTCGAACCAGTTAGTCGCGAAGCTACGTGGAGGATAGGGGGTTAATAGCGGAGCAAAAGCGACTTTTGCTTCCCTGAGACGCAGAAGGATCCAGGGATGGACTCCTCGTTTCTGCTATGCGGATTTCGCACATACTTTCTGTACTTGCTAGGCATATTCATGCATGCATGTGTGAGTGCGTTCTCGCTAATGCCGATTGTATTCTACGAATCAATTCGGCCAAAAAGCCTGCAATCAAGTGACAGGAAAGTATATGGAGGGCGGTTAGGAGTCGCCTCCAACAAACAAGTTCCATGCCCACTCTGGGAGAGCCTGGCAAGCTACCCGTAAGCTATACGTGGGTATCGAAAAGGTGAAAACAATAAAAGAAATAGGCCCCATTCCTCTGACCACGAAAGAGCCCCCCAATTCGGCGGGGTTGGGTAGGACGAGTACAGAGAGGCTGCTAAAATCCCACGGCTAATGGAAGGTGCCTGGATTACAAAGAACAATGGTGATGATCTCTACCTACGATGCATGTACACTTGCGTCCGAGTCCTCGGATAGAAGACTTGCTCATGCAAGCAAGAAGGATAAGGTACGACGTCATCGGCCTGGCCGAGACGAGGCGACGCCACCCATTCAACACCATCTATGACACCGGAGAAGAACTGTTCCCCGAACATGCGAGAGCAGAGGAGTCGGCGGCGTCGGCGTTCTCGTCAACACGAGTTTGTCCATGAACATCGACTCATTCGAAAAAATTACAACCCGAATCGGACGTTTACCATTAAAAAGATGTGGATCAATTCCAGCTTTGACAATCTTCGTCGTTTACGCGCCGACATCAAACCATGACGAAGAAGAAGTCGAAGCGTTCAATATGGACTAGGAGAACTTCTACAGAGAAGACCGTACATTCTTCAAGGTCGTCATTGGAGATTTCAAGCCAAGATTGGACCAAGAAGAACGTCTAAAGAACGTCACATTGAGACCCACGGCTGAGAATGGAACGAACAGGATGAGCGGCTGTCTGAATTTTTCATGACGACCAAGACCATCCATGGTAACTCGCAATTCCAGAAGCCCCACCTCAACGCTGGACGTGAGAGTTCCTCGAGTACCATAACGAAATAGACCACATCATAGTGAATAGAAGGTTTTGCCTTACCGATGTCGATGTTGTCCCAAAATTCCACACGGGATCAGACCACCGTCTCCTTCGTTCAAGATTCTGTTTCTCGCGGAAAGGAGAAAAAAGCCGCTAAATTCAAAAACCGATTTCCCAGAACCACCGCAAACTGGGACTTATTCAATTCATTAGTCGGCTGTTGAGAAGATGCCGTTGTCGATAACATCGACAAAGAATACGATCGGCTCATTCAACATCTTCACCTTAGCGCTATGAAAAACTGAGAGCTCGAAAGTCACCAAAAGACGTCTGTCTCAAGAAAAACTTGAGCTGATACGCCAGCGTAGAATCGCACAAGCTGCAGGCAACCGCGAACTAACGTCCGAACTTGCAAAACAATGCAGACAGGCGATAAAAGAAGATCTTAAAGAGAGAAGAGCAGCAGTAATGGTCGAACCTGCAGAGGTTGGGGAAAAGCATTCGCAAAGCCCACCGAAGCTTCGCCAATTACAAGACCAAGACGATTGCACTCCGACGCCCAAATGGGACAGTTACAGCGTCCAGAAAGGCAATGGAGAAAATCATTCTCGAATACTACTCAGATTTCTCTGATAGCCACGCCCACCTTTCGTCATATGAAATAAAGAAGGATGGATATTTTGTACCACCGGTTCTCCCTTCCGAATTCCGACGTGACATTTCCTTCGGTGAGAAATCGAACAGCACCAGATCCGGACAGGATAAGACCAGAACACCTGAAGAACCTTCCGCCAGTCCTCGTAAACACACTCGCTCGTCTCTTCACACGTTACATGTCTGAATGCAAGGTCCCTTCTCAGTGGAAGACCAGCAAGACCGTGTTATTGTTCAAGAAGGGTGACCTGCACGACATAGTCAACTACCTCCCAATCTGCTTGCTTTCTGTCGTCTACAAACTTTTCACTCGAGTCATCCTAAACAGGATTGATAGAACACTGAACGAAGGACAGCCATGTGAGCAAGCAGGTTTTCGAAAAGGATTTAGTACGATGGACCAGATCCACACGATAACAAGGGTTATTGAAGTGTCGCGAGAGTACAAAAGACCGCTCTGTCTCACTTTCACCGCTTTAAAGAAGGCCTCTGAATAATGGAGATTGAAGCAGTGGAAGCCCTTGATAGTCAAGGAGTCCTTGCTAAGTACATAAAGGTTCTTCGTGAGCTGTACAAGAATTTCACAACCAAGATTTCACCATTCTACAACGATATTAACATCGACATCAAAAGAGGGGTTAGGCAAGGCGATACCATCTCGCCAAAATTATTTACCACCACCCTCGAGAACGCCATGCGAACATTGGAATTGAACAATATGGGAGTGAAAATCGATGGCCGGCAGTTACATCATCTTCGCTTTGCTGATGACGTCGTCCTTATAACACCAAACATTAGGCAGGCGGAACGTATGCTTGCCGACTGTGATAAAGCCTGTGGAAAGATTGGTCTTCGACTAAATCTCACAAAAAACGATGTTCATGAAGAAGGCATTGGTTTCGTATGCCCCATTCACGCTCAACGGAATGAATATCTCCGAAGGCTCCAGTGATGTCTATGTAGGTCGGAAAATCGATATGATGAACGACTTAGCTCCAGAGCTGAGCAGAAGGAAACGGGCGGCTTGGGGAACTTTTATGAGTATCGAGGACGTAGTGAAGAGAACAAAGAACACCCGACTCCATGCCCACCTTTTCAACTCAACCGTGCTTTCTGTCCTAACGTATGCGTCAGAAACTTGGACACTGCGTAAGCAGTATGAAAGACCCCTCAGCGTTATCGAACGCGCAGTCGAAAGGACGATGCTAGGAGTATCCCGTTTCACACAATTAAGGGATGAGATCCGAAGCTCCGACCTGTGTCAACGATCGAAAAATCAAAGATGCCGTTCTGTACGCCAAACAGTCGAAGAAAAGGTGGGTCGGACACGTAATGCGTATGAATGGCAACCGATGGACAAAAACCGTTAGTGACTGGATTCCTCGG
The DNA here is from genome assembly GCA_018806985.1 of Angiostrongylus vasorum. Taxonomy (NCBI): domain Eukaryota; kingdom Metazoa; phylum Nematoda; class Chromadorea; order Rhabditida; family Metastrongylidae; genus Angiostrongylus; species Angiostrongylus vasorum. The sequence continues at coordinate 1,548,464 of JADANN010000099.1, read as the reverse complement.
GATGTCAAACGTACTGCAGGAAGACCACCGACCCGATGGTCAGAGTTCCCCACGAAGAGCCTAGAAGAAAGATATGATGCTCGACGAGTCCCTAGAGCGAGCAGAACCCACTGGGCTACTCTTGTACGCGACAAGGGAAAAATGGAAGATTTACATGCGCCCGCTCGAGTCAGTCGACGATCAAAGGGACTACAGGTGATACAGGTGATGCAGCTGGTCCTACATTACAGCATTGATGCAGGTGGTCCTACATTAAGCATTTCCGATCTTCGGCCCGAAGCTCGGATTTTCGCTGTCGCACCTCGACATGTGTGTTCTTTTCATCAACTCATGACACAGCACTCGACAACGATGAGTGCCCTTCTCTCTTGATTACGTAACATCCAAGATTCCGAGGCGTAGATTAAGGTTGTAAGAAGCATGGAGTGAAAGAGATAGTCACGGAATGGGATGTTGTCTGCCTTCTTTACTGCATTCTTGATCATTTTGAAAGGTTTTCAAAGTTCGCCCTTCTTTCACCTCGGCGATGGAGATGGGTGGTACATGAACCTGGATTCTCTATCCAGATACAGACATTTGTAGCGTTAATAAGTATTCCTTTCATTTAACGTGAATGAATTCCTATAAAGGATTCCGATCCTCATAAACATTTAACTTCAGTTCCAATGGCAGACCGGTGTTCCGGCACATGCTTCTGAAACCGGCGAGCAATGCGTCTCGCTTGATAATACTTGATGTAAGGATGGTGTCGTTAACGAAGAGATTAAGGGTGACTGATGCTCTTCTATAGTTGATGAAGGACAATTATGTTCTGATTAGAGACGTCGTGGCTGTCGAGAGTACTCATGGGCGCTTCCACCTCAATTAAGTGGAAGATCATCTTGAGTCTATGAAAATGAGCCTGTCATGCCCTTATGAGGAGTCAACTGGTTGTGGGTACAATAACTCATGATAAAGGCTTTTCGTAGCTCTACTATCTCTCATGGCTTTTACACATTATTCTGTCACTCTTGTTAAGAATAATTCAAAACATGATGCTGTAGACAAAAAGGCAGAAGAAAGACTTACTATAGTTGCGAGCACCGTTGAACTCTTTTAAACGCTATTAGTGAGTAGCAACGTCTGAAACGACACAGCCAGTGTGTTGATGGAAACTGGGGGCAGATAGGTTCTTCAGATTTTCAGCTTAGTATCCTTGCAAGAGCTATGTGTTACTTCACGTGATCGAGGGAGACAGTCACTCAAACTTCGAAGGGGAGAACCATTATAGCGACTTAGCAGAACTCTCTGTCTGTGTATCTAGTATCTGTGATATGAATGAACGTAGATATGGTGGTCGAATAAATTGTAGTAAAAGCTGTGGATAATATCTCCTAGTTTCTTCATCAGAAGGAGCAGTGTCTTTGAGCAGAAATATACGATCATATCATTCTTGCTCTTAACATGTTTTCGGTATTCATTGTCGATCCTATCTATTCCTAAACGCTGTACATTGCTGCTCTTCTGTCCTTAATCTCCTTAAGGTTGTCCTTTTGTCACTCCTGTACGGGGCTATTAAGTTCAGATAAAGTTTCACATTTCAATTCCTTGTGCAACTCTAAGTTGACGCGCCTAGATCTTATTTATGAGACTTTTTAGTGCTGTCTTAGACGTAGCAGATATATTTTTCTTATTCCTTCATTAGTGCCTTAGACAACGATCTTTTCCTAAAAGATGGGTGAAGGTATGAACAACTCCCGTTTCACGATGATTTTGCGATCTAGCCTCACGAATCCTACGGATTCATCTCGAACTTCATCTCCTTTCGATGACGTGTAAAACTTGAACGACCATGATATCAGTGATGCAAAACTTTTTGATTTACTATGGTTTATTTCGCTATAGTACCTTCCAATATGGAGCTACCACGTCCATCATTCAGAAAAGCGCCAGAATTCCTTCGTGGTATCACAAACCGCGTTTCATAAGTTGTGCCTTCTCATCCGACCAATGTGTGTAATGTCGCTGTCTTTAGCCTGTCTCATCGCATTCTTATAAGAGGACAAGATGCCAGTGTGCATGCATTGTAAGCACAGATGCTAATTCATTGTAGATTTAGGCAGCATAAATTGGCTCTCGGAAGAGATATTTGTCTTAAACAACGTCACACTACCATGAACTCTGTTCCACTCGACAGAATGAGTTTCATGAACTCTACCACCTTTGGAGTCTAGTAGCTATGGAAGTGCTGCGGTGCGACAAGTCCTTGTGATGTCGACAGATGTAATGGGCGAGCGTCGTGAGCATGTCATTGCGATTGGGACATGTTTTATATGGTCGGTTCGTCATTTACTGAATACAGCACGTCTACTCACCATGATGAGGAGAGAATTGTCAGAGATGAGCATTCTCGTCCTCCACGAATAGATCAGATTTTTTTCAGCTAGACCAAACTTGTGAACTACAGCATATTTCAACTAATGCCGAAACCCATTTTCAGTTGTTTAAAGCTGTGGCTTCAGAAGACCCGAGTCTTTTCTCAAACACCTGATATATCGTAGCCAGCTTTATCCAGTGATACAAGCTTACAAGCAGAACAGTTTTTGTTTCATGAGTCGCTTATCAAGTGTAACCTATTGAAGGTTTAGTGTGGAGGTTGCAGTGCAGAAGAGCTTATTCCTTGGAGGCGCCTCCCTAACCATTTTCCATGTGTTTCCAAGTGTTTTAGGCTTTTGCTCGGATAGAGTACAGGAAAGAATTCACATAGACGTAAGCATATCTACGCACGCACTAATCAACACGCTTACGTATATGTCAATCCAACATAGGAGAAACGGCGAATCGATAGGCGAAATCTGCCTGAGCTTCAGAGCAACACAAGGTCGCTTTTGGACTACGTTTAACTTGCAAAGCCTTGTTGACCTTATCCGCTTCGTAAAGTACGCCACATGAGCTCTGAGATAGAAGGCTGGGAACTGAAGAGTGAGGGAGATCAATGGATGCATATCTTCCTTTCATTGATCTTTTCTTTCTCCTCAACATCACTTTTTTTTAAAATTAAATGAACAACGTGTTAAATCACTCAAACAACTCAGGAACTTTGAAAAAACCCATTTACCTCAGTTTTTTTTCTCAAGCTTAAAAAGGTGCTTTTCCGATTTCTGAGTTTATTGCTGCAGATACGTTGTGATCTTACAACAAACAGCTCTTTTTAAAGTGCAGTAAATAAAAATTGTGTCGAACCTAATCGTTTGCATCTGAGCAATCCATTGAGCCATTACCACCACATTCCTCAATTACAAATAGGGTTATGAGACATCACTTCTTTTCTGTGGGAGCAGCAGGTTCCTATGTACCTACAGCTATTACCGTGTTTATTTCGATATTATATAAGCTTCCATGTTTTTGTGAACCAAGGTGAGGCTTGCCGTCTTCACCTGTGTTTCTTCTAGGATGGCGGTGTTCTATGTTAAAGGGTTACTCTAAGCTAGCCTTTCGGATGATCATTTCGAAGTTCTTTCCAACCAGAGTGACCTACCATGAATGATGAACACAGCTCTATAAACCTACCTTCAAAGGCTACCAATATTTCCTGCTAACTTTAGACCGCAAATCATTTTCGGCTTTCGTCGTTATCATTCCGTGTAAGTCAATCCGTAATATGCACCAGTATTCTTGGCAAAAGTTATAAGTCTTTGTACAAATAGTTTTTTAAAAAAACTTCGCAATGGACAACAAGGTACAGACCATTTGGTAATAGGTACAAGGTACAGACTACAGTGTTAACTTTGTATTTACTGCCTGTTATTATTTTTCATGATAGGGTATGATGTGAAGTACAACCACTACGATGTGAAATATTTGCAAAACTTGGACCCTTGGCCAGATCGAACGGCCATTACCCTTTTCAGCAGATCATGTTTTACGCACGGCTTTTCTACCTCAAGCTGCTATCTGCAATCACCATAACAAGGCAAAAGCCATGCGATAATCTAAATGCTACACATCGCTCTATAACACCTGCACTTTGTGGTTCTGGTTATCACATAATTAGTAACTGATGATTCGAAACACTACTAGGTCCCAATACCTGAAAACCTTTGAGAGGTGGCTCAAACATTAGCAAAGAATACTTTTTAGTGGAAAATCTGATTAGTGACAAAAATTATTAATCTTAAGTTTAATTTTTAGAACAACTCGTGTTCAAGGTTAAGAATTATTATGGATGAGCATGGACAGAGTTGTGTGACTATTTTATTTACTGCCTTTTACAAATGTTCACGGTAGGGTATTATTTGTGAAACAACCACAGTGACGCTGAGATATCTGCAGAACTGACTGCACGTGTAGGGAACGAACGCGCTATTACCCTTTCCGGAGGCTAGCGCGTTCACCACCATACCATGTGGGTTCTTAGTTTCGCTTGTCTCTCAGCTAGTTCTATCGATCACGCCAACGGCAGGCAGTAAATAAAAAAGTCAACATTGTGAATTTCAACTATAGCCTCAGTTTAACTGGGCTCAATACCGATTCGTGCTCCTCAGATCAATCCCGTTGACAGGTGATTGCTGATGACAAAAAAAATCGATACAACTAGTTGAGAGAAGGGCGAAACGAAGGACCCGCATGGTGTGGTGGTGAACGCGTTGGACCCGGAAAAGATAATAGCGCGTTCGTTCCCCACCGCAGACACCTGAGGTGCGGAGCTTTGCAAATATCTCAGCACCACTGTGGTTGTTTCACAATTGTGTGAATTCTGACCTGGGTTGATCTCCCAAATTCATCACTTTGTTCACGTCGTCTTAATTTTCCTGCTCAAGAACTCTTTCAGAGATGACCCAAAAAACACGTAAATTTTATTCGAAGTAGTTTGAACCTACAAAGCGGAAGTTACGGATCTGGGAGGTGGTAGTGGGTTTCTTCACATCGTGGCAGCGAAGAAAAAAACTAGGTGACGAAGTCATTACTATGGAATCACTGTGAACTGAAGGGTTCAGCGCTGTGTTTATTTCAGTACTTTGCCAATTGAAGACGTTCCCCCATTAAAAGACGCCAAAAAAGGGAGACAGTCACCTGAATCAGTGTGAATGTTAATCAACTGTTTGGAGGGGTTAAATTTAGTAACTACCTGCACGTCATCACCCCCCATAAGTAACTTCTACTCGACCATTCTTTGCTTCATCATCTTCTGAGGATAACATCATATTGTCATCATATTCGTCTATTTGAGTTGATGCATGCTGCAAAGAAATCATGTGAATGTGGTACGGGTTCATAAATATCATGATGTTGATTGCACAACGAATGGCTTGGGATAGGCAATCCCTTTCAGCCTTGCTAACATCATGCTGATCTTTAACTATAACAACATCTGAACAAGCGAGAACTCTCACGGTAACGTCCAGAGAAGTAGGGAATCTGTAGCGCACTGTGAGAAAGCCCGTATCGTGCACACACGATCTCTGGTTCGATCCCAACCCCGGATCAACAACATGCTCTTTGTATATGACATCATCTGGTAGCTTAAGATCGCGAAAAACGAAGGGTGTTGTGGATGCTCATGAATAGAAAACCATGAGAACACCCCATCATTTAACCTGCGAAATGGTTTAAAATACCGATTCAGACGATGAAACGCAGCGAAGTGATGCAATTCCTTCTTTTGTGCCGTCATCTTCGCCAGTTTGAGGCGACTGCTGTCGACTCTGAATGGACAGCACAAGACCTGCGATCGTCTTTCTTATCATCGTTCATTTCATTCCTATTCAAATCACTTTATGTCTATATTGCCAATTCATTATTGAATGTCTTATCTCAAAACTATTGTTACGTATTAATATTATCATTACTGCACTAAGAATGGTAGTATACTTCTTTTGTGAATGCAACATACTCTTGTTGAGAATAGTGGAGAGCAAACTGTCATCTCAGGAGTGATAAACTGACGATATGGCCTAAAAGTGGGCTTGATTAATTCAAATGTGCCATCAGCTGGAACTACTAAAACTTTGAATTGTTTTGAAGAAGCTATACTGAAAAAAGAGTGATACGAACACAGTTAGGGAGCAAAGATTTCATGGATTACTCATTTTCCTTATGCTTTCAGTTTAAAAGGTCATTTAACAAAAAGATTTTTTTAGCTTCCTAGCAAAATGCCGGTTTTTTAAAAACTGCCCAGATGTAATATTATATGTCATAAATTAAAATAAAAAACTCAGACGTCTCCAATGTACTGCTGTATAGCAAGCCTGAAAAAGGTGACGATAGGCAGAATGAAGTTTCAAAGAGACACAAAGAAGACTAAAAGTGGAAAAATAATTGATGAGAAGATAAAAAAGGCACAATTAGACATCATAGGAACGAAAAATAAAATAATAAAGTGCAACCCGATATGAAATAATAAACGGTGTCCCGTAATTAAAAAGCCCAACTCAACGGTTTAATGCCTCATCGTGGCTGGGAGGTATTCCTGGGTGTCGGGCTGCGATGTACAACGGAAGGATTCATCGACCCATGAGAAAGACTTTGGCTAAGCTGAACTCGGGACTCCAAGGAGTTAAAGTAGCTAAACTATGAGAACTCCGAAAAATGGAAATTGTGCTGCTGCCTACACGACCAGTGAAGACGGGCATCCAAGTATCCTAGTAAGTAGCTAATAAGTGGATACAAATTGATCAGAATTTAGAAAAAAGTAGTGAGACAAGAAATAATGGGTAGCAATAAGATAATGATTACAAAAACACGTCAAAGCTCGTAATCCTGCCATCACCAAATGAGTGGTTAGGTTGAATTTCCAATAGTGGCTGTCCCTTCAACACAACTACTCAGTGGGCTTCGGTCGGTCAAATGAGGAACGCCAGGAGTTCCAGGATATGGATATAAGGCCATTTATTTCCACTGTTTTTCTCGAAAACGTAGCCATGAGCAGTACCTACCGTAGCTACAGTTTTACTATTAGCTGGAAATGGGAGAGGGGAAATTTCGACGTACAGTAGCTTGAACGATTCAGCTAATATAGATAGCATTTTAGAAACATTCTACGACGGAGGCGTTAGTGTACAGTGAGAGATAAATTGTTTTTCAATCATGATAACAATTCACCGAAGAAACTTAGTTTTGAAATGTTTCATGAGTTCAAAAGTTGTTAAATCTACTCACCGCTACTGCTAGTTGTCCTGTCGTAGGAGCTTGCATGGCGCAACACGCTATCGCATTCTGGAGGAGTCGCCTGAATAGCTCGATCCCTCGGTTTGAATTTCACTGTTTCGCGCTTCTAATGTCAGCGCAGTACGTTTCGAGTATGGTCCTTTCATCTATCACTTAGACCTCAACGCCTAATATTTTATGGCACTTAGTTCTATTTAATGTGCACTTTTTCGCTTTGAGCGCGATGAATTGAAGTCAACTCATTACGGCACACGTGCCCACACATATGAATTATGTGCACCGTTCTCATCAAGCATTGTCTTTTTAATATTTTCCATCTAAAAAGCCAATGAATCGTAGCGAAACGCAAAGCTGTTTTATCTCTCTCCTCATCTGTAATATCCTCACTGCCTCTCTTTCAACTTCACCAATAGCACTATGTTTAGGTTGATGAGCTCACCCATCCGATAATCAGTTTTGTAAATTATTAACTACACAGAATAGCTCTGTGCATTGTATGATGGTCTGCATTCTATATGCCATTCAGTGAACATAAGACGAAGCGAGTGGAAATCAAATTAAGTCGAACTTCAGGTGTGAGGACAATACTCCACTCAAAGCAAGCGCACTCAGTATACTGCTTTTGGAAGAGCCTTCCTGCTAGTTTCCCTGCTGTAGAACTATCAGGAACCCTAATTAGGTGAAGGCTCTTCCTGCAACCTTCTTGCGATTAACTCTCCTTTATAGAGCAAATATACAGGCAACGTGGCGTGTATGTGACTATAAGAATACTGTGTTGAAATTCAATAAATTGTCCTCGATCTCTTCGATTAGAAATGCTACCTTGCTCATAATTATGCTTGAATCATCTCAGCGGAAGAAGAATTAAACTTAATCTTCGATCCACTGCTCATTGATAGTGATAGTTAAGAAGATGAGGAGCTGAGAAAAAAGGGAAAATCTCAGGTGTCGGAGGATGAGGACCAATGTGATGACGATAGGGTCGGTGGTGAGCGGTCGAACAATGTGGTGCTCCATGACCTAAGATATTGGATCACACCGAGTCTGAAGCGGATTAACTGCTTCTGCTTGGAATCACAGAACGTAAATAATTTTGAGAAATATTTATGGTTGATGTTTGAGTATGACTCAGGAGAAGAGGAGATTCCGGAAACAGAATTACAAGTTACAGAAACCCACACCTGTCGAAAGAATTGAAGAAATTAAAGAGTAGGTAAAGATAAAAGGATTCATTAAACTCTGCCGTCTGACAGAAATTTTTAGGCTACCACGATTGAGGGGCTGCTGAGTTTAAAGTAATGGAACTGAACAGCTGAATAGTTTTGAGAAGCTATGAGCACATCTGCATTTTGAAGACAATGTGATTGTAATGTGCAACCACAACATAAGGACGCTGAGATATGAGCAAAACTTGGAACCTTAGTGCTTGGAACCCGTGGTTAACGTTTCCGTGGTTTACGCGTTATCCATCATATCATTAGTCCTTGTGTTAACTTCCTCTCAGCCACATTTTTTACTCTATCAGGGCTATCACCCGTCAACGGGAATAATTTGAGAGCAAAGGCAAAATAAGGGCCTCGGTTAGGTGTGGTGAGTAACAATTGCGCCTCCAAAAAGGGTAGTCACGGGTTCGAAACTCGCTTGATGTTCCGAGTTTTGGTCATATTTCAACATCCCGGTGGTTGCATTTCAAGTAGTACCGTGCGATGAAAAGGAATAGGCAGTAAACAAAAAATGAAGACATTGTAATTGCGATAGATGAGATAAAGCAGAAAGTGGAAGAGAATTTGCGAACATTTTAATTCACGTTGTGCTCCAGTGAACTCGATTCAACCTCGACTAAGATGGCCTAATCACAATGTACTCGAATCATCGTAGTTTTAAAAAAGACGTTGCCGAAACGTTAATCACAATAATGACTTGTAGTGTCTTCGTGTAATCCTATGAGTAAACCAAGACACATTGTCCTTCTCAAGGTTAAATGTAAATCACTATAGGAAATATTGAAAGCCCTATTCCTGAAAGAGGCCTTTTGACTGGTACATGCACGGAAAATGGGGAGTACTTTCCAAGCAGCTCGCTCAGAAGAAGCCAAAAAGAGAACACTTATTGACCTGACAGAATCGGAGGAGTGTGGTGGTGCTCAGCAGGAAACAAAATTAATTGTTACTTCCTCAGCACATCGCGAGACCCTCTTCTCATCCAGATGTGTTTTGTGAACGTTTAGAGCATCTGTAGTGATAATGTGCAGGAGATCGCGATGATAGGACTAAAGATTCGATTGGAGTTGAGTTACCTTTTAATCAGTGCTTGCCAAATTTCTCCGCTAAGATCGTTTCAACGGTGACCACAAAAAATGAAGATTGCGTGTAAAAGTGTTCATTGCAAGAAGTGTCGATTCCATGCGAAACATTTGCGTCGTATGCGGCCCTTAATCAACCCAAAGAAACAATGTAAGGGTACCTATCAATGGAGCGCATGGACCAGGTCCGGAATTCCGACGTACAGGTACACCAGAGACAATTTAGTTTGTCCTTTCCTTCTCTGCAAAACACCTTTTGTTCGGCTTCACCTAAACGTACTGTTAACAAACTCGTCCTAAGCGTTGTTTTCAGTAAAGTGTGAGGATAAAGATTATCATAGCTCGAACAACGCGTGATGCAACATCCTTAGCTGGGGAACATTGTCCATTGAATACAGCAGAAGCAAAAAAGTGTACTTGTACGCTGTTATCTAAGAAAGAAAAGGAAATCTTTCGAACCTTGCCGACGTAAAACTGCTAGGCGAGAAAGAAGTTGACAACGAACTTTTGCGACAGGAATACCCTCGATCTCCTTTAGATAGAAATCCAACGGCGTGGATTTCAATTTTGCAAGCTGCTATGAGTTGCATTGTCGTCCATACTCGATAAACTTATAATCCACTTGCACGTCGTCATCTCCATTACACCGAATAGGTTCCCTATGGACTAGTATGTAACGGAAATTCTTTCCCATCAGCCAATAATTAACTCTGTACTTTAGTCATTACAGTCGATAGTAAGTAAAAGAACTAAGAAAAGAGTGAAAAAACCAAGTAATTTTCACTTTTTTTCGTTGGTGGTGAAAGCGCTGATTCCAAAAGCTGTCCCTTGGACACGTTCCTGAAATTTTAAGCTATAGTTGGTCAATGTTTCGGTTTTAATTTACTGTCACCACCTCTATCCATGGTTCAGATGGCTGCATGGAAATTTTTTTGAGTACTCCTACTATTGGTTGATGCCGTCGTCTTCTTCGAGATTATGTCTTCATCGTCTGTATCGTCACTCTCCATCATCGAAAGTGAACATGAAACGGAAAATAGTACTTCAAAATATCTCTTAATTGCACACTTCTAATAAATGGATGCAAAGTCTTTTCAAAGAAAGTCTCAAGCTTTGTTTCTACGACAAACTTCAGGAGTACCTGAGTCACTCTCTTGCTCCCAAAAATTTTTTTCACAAGCATTATCTTGGTAGCCGCGATTTGATGCCTATTGCTCCACTTTTGTCATGTGGAATGCTTACCATAATTCCATTGGACATCAATAAGTTATTCTAGTTTGAAAGAAGTATAGAAGTTATTAGTGTTCACAACACACAAATAATAGCATCGCAATCTTTTATTGAGAATCTGAGGTAAAAAACCTAATACGACCGAGTACAATAAAGAAGCACGCGCACGACACGAGTGCGCTTCTTGCCGTACAGTTAGAAAACCGTTCTTTTTGATGCCGACCTTTACGCTGTTCCTGAAGCCATCAATCTCATCAAATTCCATGTGATTGCCCTACAGGAGGCGAAAGGCGAGAAGACGAGAAGACCAGCATTGGACAGTTAGATTACAGGACCCTTGTTATTCGTGCAGAAAATGCCCGGTTATGAAGTATCAGTGGCGTTGGATTTGACGTACACCTCTTTATTTCACATTTAGCCACCTCCCGTGAAATCGTATTACCGTGCACGGCCGTTCTTCGTCCCTAACTTGCGCAAACAAATTTCGATAGATGGAACTCACCTTTGAAGAACATGCCAAGATCGCCTTCATGTTCTGGAGATTTTGAAGAGCACCTATCCGATTCGAAAACGTCTCTAATAGGGAAACCATAGGAATCTTCAAAAAAGCAGGTTTTTTAGAATTAGCTTTTAATGAAAAAACCATAGCAATGGGTAACACAAACCTCTAGGACTTTGGGAAGCAGGATATGAGGTAATGAGCGACGCTGTTTCCATATTTGAATCTAGCGCTCTAAGTATTTATAAATGTAGTTGAAGACATTTATTATCCATTACCTGTACGTACTACAAAAGACTATTCATGAGATTGGCGCTTACTTTAAGTACTTCTGCAAGTCATCTTCGACAGCTGTTTCTACCTGTAATGCCAAAGTATTACAAAGAGTCAAATGAATCGAGGTGAAAAAGGCACTTTTAAAAAACAGTTTAGTGAAACACGTTGTTGGATGGAGTGCTACTTATTTGCGTTGATAAATAACTTTTTTTTATGTTTTATATGACTCGTCTTCGCATCTACTCTGCGGATCCCTGCACCTCTCACATTCAATTCGTTTCCTAGCAACCATTGTCCATGAAGGTCTTCCAAGTTTTTTACGTGTGGCTTCGGTTGCTTCTTGAGGGTTTTCATTTTCATCTTGAATGTCGTAGAATGCTAGTCGAGCAATTCTCCCTTAAATCATGAGATAGCCGGGCTGGAGCGTTCCCAATTGGATTGCAGAGATTGACTTTTTTCACAGACAAGTCCGGTACCAATTTCCCGACCTCGGAGGGATGCGAGGCTCGGTTACCTCGGAGCGGAATCGAACTAGCACCATGCTCGTGATGATGAACATCACTACCACCATGCTATCCGTCCCATTATCATTATAATCAATTACCTCAACTGATGAATCATTATTAAACTAGAATTTTAACACCGCACTCCCTTTAAACTCGACATGAGTAGTCAAATTATTAGCTTTTAAATTAACGTACACTAGGTCGTTACAAGTGACTGTGCTTTCCGGCGGTATCCACTTTTTCAGATCCGCGATTACTTAAGTTGACTGTCCGTAGAAACTATTCTTTCTTGAGATGTATGTCTTCGTAGCCGTCGCATTGAGTTAAATCGAGTAGAGTGGAGCAGAACGATTAACAAATATTCACCAGTTTATGCAAGACACACCACTGTACTCTATTCGAATCGATACGATGACATCACGAGGGACAACAATTGTTCTGACACCCAACTTACTGTGGCTTTCTCAGAAGAGGTAGTAAACCAAGCCATTAAACTACTTTACCACCTTGATAGTGTAAGTCATCAATTTCAGAATATGCAGTAGATTAAAGGTTAAAGGGTTCGGATCTTATCAATCCCTGAATGCGTGGTGCAATGACTTCGCCAAGCATCGCAAGGAATGATTGAGCGCATATCTGCCATATAAAATGACTTGAGGTGGCCTGCTTATTTGTCAATGCAGTCCGTTCTTTCGATTCAGCGCTCAGTGATCTCTAAGTCTTCCATCCCTCCGTGGTCGGCAAATTGGTACCAGACTTGTGTGGGAGGATAGCATATTGATAGGACCTCATGTCATTGCATAGGCACATATGCGTTCAATCTTTTCTGCCGATGCATCATGAAGTTGGATGATTGGCATATGATGGCCATCTCTTAGAGATTGATCAATGCCGAACGCTTCTATTTCATCCTTGACTTATTGACTTACATCTTAGTGACTTTTGCATTAGAATCTAAGACGATTGGTTCCTCTTTTGTTTTCTACTAGCTTACACTTATTGCACTTCATAATTGCAACAATCAGTAAGTGCAGTAAGTGGATTTGTTTCTAAGCAGAACTAGAAGAAAGTAACCGAAACTAACTTCGATCTCATGAATGTCCATCAGAGCCGATTGCTCATAAGAAGCTGGCAGAATGAACCCTACTGCCTATGGATAGTCTTAGAACACTCAAATAAACTGATAACATAGAGGTCGACAAGTAAGGAATTAACATAAGATAAAGCTTTCTGCGTTGAACAATCGCTAAGGGATGCGCCAAGCATTCGACTTGGTCAATAATCGTTAGCTGTAATTGAGTGCACATCTGGTCCATACTACGATTTGCGTTATCCTGGCCACGTATTAGGGTGGTGTTGCTATCCTCTCAGACAGATCTGTTACAGCTTTCTGACCTTGCAGGATGTATAATAAGTCTTGGTAGACCTGTGGCATGGGATCGAAAGTGTTTTTTATTGAAGGGAGCTTCTAACCACTGCTCTCGGTGAAAAAATCCCATTCCTAAAAATACAGATAGATAAGACTTAGGTATGCGTTTCAGATATGACCTAGTTCTGTGTAATTCTACTTTTCATCCAACGTCGTGACTTCACTTCTCGTCATGTGCTACTTCTTTTCGATAAACGACACCTTCACTTCTAGGTCCAGCTCATAATATCATCCAAACACGCCACCTTCTTTTATTGACGAGGATGTCTGAGGATGTCAAGAATAAATCTGGTAACTGTAAATTTGACGGGAGCTATTTTTTGAACTATTCTGCAGACAAGTTCTACATAAATAGTGTTGAGGTGTTCATCAAATAACAGAGGTTAAGTTTTTTCCACACACAGGGGGTAGTTTGACTGAATTTCTTCGAAAACTACTTGGTAGAGCATCATATAGTAAAGCATAGTGTAGCAGTTGGTACAGTTTTGGAAGCCGCTTTGGAATATGGGTGTGGAAGGCAAACCCAAAAAATATTTCAAAGAAAGTTGAGCAATGAGTGTCGCGTAGCACCGAACTGCTCACAGCGTTTCGGTGAATTGATGTGGCTTCTTCAGTCCAAGGTTGCCTTCCTATCAGTTCTCAGTTTCGTTCTATAATGCTTTGGCCAAGTTCAAGTCATAGTGATGACTCATATCGACTATTAATTGGTGAATTTCTATTACACGACCTACTACTACACATTATGCAGATCCAGCACTTTTTTACAATCGTTCTGCTTTCAGATAACCACCACTCACGAAAGTCTTCGAACACTTTTTCTTGCGTGTGAGTTTGGCTTCTGCTTGAGAATTTCCCTTTTGCTGCTTGAGGATTTTCCCTTCGTCACTAGTGTAGTCGGTTCTCGCAAGACTCTTGGGATAGTCGTGCTAGGAAAAATCGCACATGGACTATGAAGGAAGGTGAACGGCTTGGAGAGCTCGGAGCGTGATTGTTAGCAACTGATTAACAGAGTTTTTGTTAAACATTGCAGTTCCCAGGTGCTCAACCTCGTCGTCGTCTTCATCAGATGACAATTCGTATGAAAATTTCAAATATGAACCCTAACTGACAGCAGCATGCAATGCAAAAAGGTTGCGCAAATGTGAAATAGGATTGTTGTTCCGAATTTTTTCCCAAGACCACTTAGCTTTCATGATTACCGAGCTTGTTGCTTTGCTTTAATGACCAACTCATATTAAAAATTATTTAACAACAATATCGACACAACAATGGTTCTGAATAGCGAGATGGTGCTGCCAGTATTGCAGAAGTCGCCGTCGCACCAGCAGGAGTGCTCGATGACGGAGGCGTCGGAGAGACACGTCAGCTGCGCCTGAAACAGAGCGCGTCGTCTGCGGCCAGCACGAGTAGCCCGTCGTCAGCTCCTACGCCTACTGTTTCAAATCGGATTTCTCAGAGTCATTGATTTGAACAACTTCTAAGGAAGTTCTTATTGGATAGGATTTGTTTACGATGCGAAATGAATGGTTTTCAACATCTTTTTTTGAATGGCTACTATTGGAAACTTCATTTGGAGCCTGTTTATTGCTAATGCGATGCTAGAAGCAACATTGATCGCCAAATTCATTCATTCACAATGCCTGGCCACATAAGTTTTCAAGATCCGCCAGAGATTTTTCCAATGGAATCAAGATATTTCTGTTCTAGCACGTATGCGAACACTAGATCTTTAATCTAGAGTGGCCCACAAATAAGAGGACGCCTAAATTTTCACGGGGGACACCACAAAAAAATAAAACTCGTCCGCGATTTTACAGTTTATGTTGGATATAATTCGGAATTTCCTACATCCGTCCGTCCCACGCGACCATCACGACCAATCGAAACAAATGGAAATTAAAAACGCTGAAATACTGATTCCTCCCAACGGTTTACCGCCTTATCGTGACTGGGAGGTGTCCCTGGGTGTCGCACTGCGAGGTACAGCGGGGGGATTCATCCCCTGGCAGGGTCTCCCAAGCTGAGAAGAAGTCCGGCGTTTCCATCAGGAAGCCTAGCTAGGAGTAAACCAATACCATGACCCACCACCGTCCTGGTATCAAAGTCGCAACGGCGACTGCCTGTGGTGTTGAAGACATGGGGCACACTTTGCCCAGGCTGACCTCGGGATTCCAGGGAACCGCAATGGCTTAACCAGATCTCCGAAAAATGGTGATTCTGCTGGGGGCACCACAACCGGTGAAGACGGTCCATTCAAGTATCAGGTATTAAGTAAGAAATACTGATTAGGAAATTGACTTTGTATGCCGCACACAAAGGACGATGCCAACTTTTTAGTAACTCCCGGCAATTTTCAGTAAGCGTGGGATTCACGAAGTTGGCAAGTTGATATAATTGTAGAAAAGTTTCATATATCAATAAAGGAAGGCAACTAAAAGGAGATAAAATTTCTAAGGTGCGTTTTTTTGCGCTCGTTTAAGATACATAATGTGAAGAAAACGTGTATGTTGTTGGCTAAGATCTCTAGATCTCTGAAGTTTCTAGTTCAACTGATAAAGTTCAGTACGAGCTGAGATATGCTTGGAAAGTGTAACTGCCACTTGGTACATATGAATGATCTCTGAAAGACCTCCGTCGATTCCTTCCTCTTGTTTCCTCTCGCTTTATACCACCACATTTAATTCCAGTGACTTTACGCCTTATAATAAATCAGGTTATTCATCGCTTTGAATAAATTTTTGCTGCTGAACAACTGGATTTCATAGCGCAGTTACACCCTAAGTAGAGTCGCCTTCCGCGAGTACATCCCACCACAGTTTCGGACTTAATTGTTCAAACAGCCTCCGAGAGTTGGTTACACCTACGGAATTTTTACGCGTACTGGCAACAATACCTATATAGCTGGATTAACACACAAAGTCATCTTTGGTTCAGGGTTTACCGCAGAGAAGGGCCATCCGCATCGGCAGCCAGAAGGGTCTTCTTCCACAGGTCATTCACTAGAGCACTACAATGGTATTGATTTGAAATGATAAGGTGGACACCATTATGCCGCCTAACGTTCATAAAGCAACTGTTTCCCGCAACTTATTTGCACCAGAAGTGATTGAAAGCTACAACAAAAAGAAGCTTTTGATGGACACAAGCGGTCAGATGTCAGCTTGCTGCCCATATGTTAGCAGCACTAGTATGTACATTTCTGCTTCTTCATGGGTTAGGGATAACTGTTCTAGCCATACTCTACGTGTGGTTATCTTCACCTTGATCACGCAGACATGCTTGGTTAACACATGGAAGGCGTGTAGTGGGAACGTGCAAAAAACCTCGCCGAATAACTTTACGATCTAACTCTACTTGCGTGATGTTGGATGCAAGAGCCCTTCCACTACATTTACTTTTCGTTTCGTAGAAGAAAGCGCCACTAGAACCGGTATAGGAACATGGAGACGACATACAGGCCGTCACAAGCTGATTGGGTTAAACGCCGAAAAGCATGCTGTGCAAGTTGCCCCTAGATGTAACCGTTGTGGAAAACATTAATTATTGTAATCACAGTAATACTGAGATGTTTGTAAAACTCCGGACTGCAGGTGTTTGCGGTGGGGATCGAACACGTTATTACCCCCTTCGGGGAGCTAAATCGTTCACCGCCACACCATACAGGTCCTTAGCTTCGTCTTTCTCTAGACCGTATTTTTTAACTTATAGATGCTATCAGCAATCACCCACTGGACTCGCATGGTGTGGTGGTGAACGCGTGAGCTGCCGGAAAGGGTAATAGCGTGGCTCGATCCTCACCGCAGTCTCCTACGGTCCGGAGTTTTCCAAGTATCTTAGCATCTCTCAAGACTGACTTTCTATTAAACAAATAAATGGTGGGTGTTTAAACGAAGCTGTTTATTTTGCGAATGCAAATTCATGTGTTAAGCTTTATCTGCAAGGGTTACGAAAGTGTTTGGCTGAGTAGATCGCTTGTCCATTTGACCTTTCCAGGCTCTGAAGAAGATGAAACCGCCGAAACATCAGCAATTGTATCCTAGTAAATTCCATAGTACCAATCTCGTGTCAGCTTATTGAAGAAAACATTTGATTATCTTAAAATCACTGTGGTTATCAGGAAATGTTTTTCACAAAGTGCTTTCCACTTCCCTCCTTACGGAATGGTTCATTTCTTTTTGGCTTGCACAAGAACTGAATCATATGTGAGAACCGGTGACCTTCACCAAGATGTTTAGACAGAGATGAAACATCTAAACCGCTCCTAAATGGGAATTCAAATCAGAAGAAGGCTACGGCGACCATCTGCCTTTCCAGGCTCGGAGGAAGGCGAAATCCGCTGAAACGTCGGCTATTGTGAGTGAATTAATACTGTAATAACAACCTCATATTTGCTCATCAAGTAAACGTTGAATTATTGAACTGTGTATTCCATCGATTCTTTAAATTTATTTCGATTTTTCCAGAGAAACATGGGTGCAACGTTTGACTTCACTCACTAGAACGCTTTGTGTCTTTGTCTAAAGTTTCTGTTTAGAGTAGAGGGGTAATAACCTTGGAAAATACTGCTGATGAGAGGCGAATCTAGTAATTTACGACGCATAGAATAAATTTTGTTGACTAAGACGGAAGTTATCATAAAAAAGTGGTTGGGACACTTTTGAACCAGATGGTACAGTCTTTACTACTACAAGACGGTTACATTGTGCTGCGAAACACCGAGATGTTGGAAGTCCAAAATTATTTTGGTTGGAAGTCAAAAACTAACTGTGCCTGATTTCAGCTCGGCAATGGTGGAATGTTACCGTGAAGGAACTTCGGGTTTCACTGAGAGTCTCCAGTATAGTCTGACTGCGATCGAATATTTTTCCAAATCCCAGCTCGCCATTCTCGGCGGGGGAATGGTGGCCACAAATTCCCGAATACAGCAGGCCATTTCACCAGGGCAAAGCACGGAAATCGGTGAAAGACGGAGTCGTCTACAGTGTTTCCTTTACAAGCCAACCTCAGTTTTTACAATTGGAGTTGAGCTTTCTGAGATGTTCTACAACGTACCTCGATGCAGTCTACCTGAGAACCGTCTGCAATATTTAAAAAAGGTTTCAACAATTGCTGAGTTAACTCCCTATAAAATCAATGCTTTTGGAACTGGACAATTATGGATTTGTAAATAAATGTAGCCATTGTTGGAAAAGAACGCATCTCCAGGTTTTTGATCACTTCTTTTTTCCTGAAGATGACCATACTGTCAGAATGTCTTTGTCAAGGGTTGTCATCGATGTCATTTGGTCCGCTAACAAGTATGAAGTGAGAATTCAACTAAACTAGAATAAACTGAAGAGTTCTACTGCCTTAACATCAAGAGTGCAATGTCACAGCTTTGAAAAAAAAGTAGAAAATCCGCAAAAAAAAACTTTAGAAAGCCAATTCATAGTTCTTTAGTATCTTAACTCTTTAGTAGGAATTACTGCTTAAAGCCGTTTACACGAACCTCACCCCACGTGCAGAAATTGTTGTCAGGAACTGGGATTGTGGTTGGGTTCATCATGTCGAATATCCTGTTGTAGCAACCGCGAAGCGTCATCACCGAGAATGAGCCTACAATGGCAGAGCTGAACTATAACCGATGACAAAGCATGAAAAGAAACAACTATTCAACGTTGTCGAAGCAACGGGTACTTATTGATTAGTGGGAAGAGAGGGTTATAATCACGCTACTCCAGTCGATCTGGAACACCGAGTTCGTCGTGGAAATCTGCCGACGATGACAGTGGCTGCATTAAAAAGCATAATGAGAGGCTGTAAACTCTTTCAATATTTACCAGAATTATTCAGCAGTTGTTGCCACTTGAAGCACTTTGTCTCACACGTAACTGTTGAACGTTGCTGAAAAAAATATAAATGGATCTCTAAAAATAACTGGGCAATCGTAATTAGTTCTCTCGAGCGTTTCTGGCAAGCAACATGGATGAATATTGAATTATGACGCCAGGCAACTTAGCTAGATGGATGGATTGAGGTGATAAAAGAGCCTAAAGCGCTCAGCACTGACCAGTTCCTAATTATGCGTCACTAGTTGGCCTAGACGACCTGGCGGATCGTACCGAAGTACAAGTCAATGTTGTTGTTCTCGTAGACACGTTTGGGTGCGTTCAGACGTCAAAAGGGATAGCCGACTTGGTTAGTCCGGAACGGAAGCTTGAACCAGCGAACAAGGCTATATTGTAGGTTACCCATAACCACTGCGATACCTTCCTTGTGATAAATGACCAGTAGAACAAAATCATGTGCGCGGCATAAAAATTTCATATCATTAAATAGTGCATGTTAAAATAAATCACGTATCTGAACAAGGTTTTGTTAAAAGTCTCATGGATATGGAAACGCACTGCGCTTTAAGTGGAAGTATACTGTACCTGATAAATTTGATCTCAATAAACAAATCTAACATAGCAATGGGGGAAGGAGAAAAATGCTCTGCTCAGCAACACTGTCCTAGTCGTGGTGATTTAAATTCGCTGCAACCAAAATAATGACTTGATCGCAAACAAATGACTCATTCACATAAAACATGCTCCAATCGCAACGACGTGCAAGCCACACCGCCCACTATATCTCTGCATTTCCCGGGCCAACAGGTGATCGCGACGGTCCCGCGCGATTCTGGTGATACGCGACAGCGTGTGAACTTGGAATGTTTGATAAGATCGGGCAGGCTGATCGGACCAATGACCACGTGTGTATTGCAAGCACTCTAACCTCTGTGCTAGATGCGATTACGCAACGGTGAAAAGGAAATGCAGAGCAAGACAATTCAAAGGAGAATCGTAACACTTTACAGAAGCTAACTTGTATTCTAAAAATTTATAGAAACCTCATAGGCGATGTTGTTCTGTTTTGTTATGCCAGTTACTTTTCCTCTCATATCTCTCTTTCGGGTGCGGTTCTAATAGTTTCACTATTTTGTGCAATAAAAATACCACTTTTCTGCTTCCCGTTACTTTCGTACCGCGATTACTCTTTCCGAGAGCTCCTGTGTTCGAAGCTCAACTGAGGTTTTGAGTTTTGCTCGTATCTCAGCAATATTGTGGTTGTATTTCACATAATAATTTGTTATGAAAAAATAATAGGCAGTAAGTCAGAAAGTTAAACATTGTGATTTCGGTTGTGGCTTCAGCTTATTTGGGTTTAATGCCGATTTGTGACCCCTAGATTATTCCCGTTGACCAGAGATTGCTGATAGCACCGTTATCGCAGAAAATTGCCTGAGAGAAAGAGAAATCGAAGGGTTTTAGTGGTGCAGTGGATAACATGTGACCAGAGGCAAGGATAATCACGGGTTCGAATCTCAACTGGCGTCCCAAGTTTTGCTCATATCTCAGCATCACAGTGATTGTTTTGCAGAAAATAATTTAATGGGATGCTTGTTCGCTAGAAATGAGTTAATAAAATATTTTGAAGTTATACTGGTATAAATGAACCTTTATAATCCAAGGATCCTCATTGCAATTATTGTCGAAAGTTAATGGTTCCTGCTTTCGATTGGGAGGCCCTCGTTGCTTGGTGATGAAATTCTGTAAATCGAAAACGTTTGTGAATAGCACATTGTAGTAATCTTATTCCAAATCTTAAATCAATTTCACTCCAAATTTTACCGAAGAACACTTGAATTGTGAACTTGAACTAGATTCGATTAATTATTGCGAAAGTAGATAAATCAACTGGATTGTTCCCGATTAGGCACACCACATCCAACGTGTACCTTGGACGGCCAATGACCAAGAGAACAACATGAAGGAGGAGTTACAGAAACGAAGGACAGCACCATGGACGGAGTCCAAGTGTTTCAGAAATGCCACCTAACAATCAGGGTTCCCGAAACTTCGTGCTCACCCTTTCGAGTTAACGGTTCCACTACCGCTCTGTTGTTCAGCGCAGATGTGGACCGATATTTGACCCATGACGAAAATTTTCGTCACCACCCACATAGCGCTTGAGCGATGTCTTGTGAAGTATAGCTTGGTCATCGAGACCTATCCTATCTTCAAGGCCCATGAGATTACATATCGACAGCAAAAGATAGATAGGTCGGTCGTACAATAAGAAGGACAGACGATAGATGGATAGGAAGAACCGTAGAGTGGACTCCAAATGAATGCAAGCCTCTCCTAGGATGAACACCTACACAATTTCCATACAAGTTCATAGCTAGAATCGATCAGTATTCATAGCTGTAAACCACCTATAGATTACTAGATAGTACGAGAACATTACCATAATCGAAACAAAAACATAACCGTGTGCGAAGATCTCAAAACAAATGAACGAATGAAAAAATGTGCTCAGGCTTCAGCTAGTTGAAATGAGATGCTGCTTAAGTGCTCTAGTAAGTGAGAAAGTGCTTTCGATTTTCGTGAGATGTTCGACAACCTCAACGTATAGCCGTATGTTATTCATCGGAGCTCCTGAAGTATGTTTCTTTACAATTTTTTGAGTATAAACTCATAATAAACCCAAAGCACTTCTCGTTGTTCTTCAATATGACCAAGAAAGTTTCACGACAGTTCGAAAACCCGTATGTTTCGGAGTTGTCTCGGTCTTGCGTGATAGTAGCATCGACTTTTCAAACTGGAAAGTATCGAGCGTGGACCACTCTGACTTTGCTAACAAATGGGCTACGGTCCTAGAAACCGTGTGATCATCAGTTTACGGCTTTACTCATCATCAACGGCTTTTTCCTTCCAGAGAAAACATAACGAAGATAGTCCACGACTTTTCTGATTAGAAAGGAGATCATAAAGATAATCAAAGACTTTTTCATTGTAACGACGAGAGGTATAGTGAGAGGAAATCGTTTAAATGGATTTCGACGTCCATGGAAACCAATATGGGCGACTTCTGCTTGTTTCTTGCAAGAAAAGCAAATCTCGTCATCAACCAGCATTTGAAAAATACAGTAACAGGTGCTCGAACAGAGAGTGCTCTCAGTGCTTTAAGCACTTTAGATAAAGTTTATGACATTGACCAATCCGACTTAGATTGGGGATTTGTCTCCCAATTACATGTTCGTCGAGGTAGCGAATTTAGGTCTAACACTGGAACGCTTTGCTCAGCCGACCTTGCTGTGAAACAAGTTGGTAAGCCCCATCTTTTTATTTCCTATTTACTGAACTTCGCAACTCGTAATTCTTAGAGAATGTGTTAAAAATTAGAAGTAGCAATGGGAACAATATGCTAAACATATAACACTTGAATAGCCATCTTCAAGAATCATGAAGCATCGTGCGGGACCACGAGAATTCCAGTTGGTTGGTAAATTACCGGTTAAGCAAGACTTCCCTTCTCTTCGTTCTCCAAATCCGTGTTAGGGCTTCACCAAGTTACTTCATAGCAAGTGGCCGCACTGTTGCCAGCGTGGAAATCACTCCCTAGCACAGTGGTTTAGATCTAGCCCCCGCTCAGCTTGGAAAATGGTGCTGCGCAGACAAAAACCAGCTCTACATTCCAAGTCAACACACAGAAGCGCTCATGAGAGTCAATGAGGTGGATAATGCATTGCGGAGCATTACAAATGCTATTCAGAAATTCTGGTCTTTAGAATCAAATCACCGTTTATCTTCTGACGATGAATAACCGCAAGAACAAACAAAAGTGCAACGCGAATGATGACGATGAACTAAGTGACATGTGGGTTCATGCTCACTTTGAGTGCCTTTTCATCCCATGATACTTTGGCATTTCGCCTCCTCGATGGAATTTTAAAAGCTCTCGACTGACTGGACACCATAACTTTCCCTATCTATTTGGAATAGTTTCGGTGGTCCTTTGAAAATCACTGGTTCAGTCCAATAATTGGATAAACAAAGCAATTAATAAAATATCGTTCATAATCTATGTTCTTACCGATTTCATGTTTGTAGAAGCACAACTGTAGCAGTTACCTGAAGCATGAAGATGGTATAAATGAAATTCTGGGAAGATGTATTAGGGCACAACTTTGTCCGAAGGCCTTGGCTGAGATTTAATCAGTAAAAAAATTAAGGTATAACTGCTCTTGCGCAGTACGCATGTTTTTGTAAGATTAACAAACGCTGGCAATGAAAGTGGATGATGAAGTTATTGTACGGTGACTGTCATATTCTCCGTAACCTGAACGGTCATATAAGAAAAATTTGATGTGCATATAAATTACGATCAGCTTATGTAAATATCATTTGAGAGAGTGGTGTGAACTGTGGAAATGGTCCGCTTACTTCGGGATTCCGTTAGCCCAACTTTCAACGCCACTATGGAGGTCACGATGAACAACGCGTCCGTCTGAATCGAGTTACGCATTGATTCTGGAAAAATCCTTTTTCCCTCCATCATGCTTTGCTACTCACTAAAAACGCTGTGTCCAATACGTTTTATTTCACAGCATAAGTGAATTAGTAGGATAAATATGTGTGCAGGAATTTAATGCAAGTAATTGTACAGTTGAAGAAATAACCATATGAAAGCTCATAAAAGTTTTCGGCGTTGATAAATCGCTTAGGGATGCCCCATGCATCCGACTTCACTAAGTATCGTTGAAGGTGGTTGAATGCATGTCTGGCTTTACAGTGACTCGCGGTAACCTACTGATGTATCGAGCCAGTGCTGCTATCCTCCCAGACAAGTCTGGTACCAATTTTCCGACCCCGGAGGGATGGAAGGCTTGGTGGGCCATGGACGCGGGAATCGATCCCATGCGTATTGCAGCGTGCTTCCGAACACTGCGCCACATGTGCCACGCCACACAACCATGTACATATCAGAAAACAATAAAGTGTAGTTTTTTGATTAGTAACAATAACAGATCATCGTTGCTGTAGAACAAGAGCTTTTGGTGGATGCTACTGTGAATTGCAATATCGGCACTGATATCCTTAGCGCTGTTATCGCAACGCGTTCAATAAGAAAGAAGCAGGTGTAAAGAAGGTAATATGAGATAGGTCAGAATAAAAAAACATAGTAATATTTAACAAAACCTTGAGAAGAACATACCTACGAGATTGATGACCAGTGCGGAGCGCGTTAAATGTTGGCCGAAGATCTAGTACTATCGATTGTTCAGGACAAATAAAAGCTGGATAAACACTGCACCCCATTCATATCCTCTATTGCTCTGCCAGCACCGACCACATGACACTCATTGTCGGCTATACACAGATCGAATAGCGAGGACAACCGGTGTGGATATGAATGGAATTCGACGTCGGTAATCGATCCAGCAAGGAACAAACTTCGTCGCTTCTGCAGTGATCCGACGAAGAGATGAGGGAGAAACGCAAACATTAGAAATACGGCAGATGAATCAGTTTTAGCGTTTATTGAAGCTCATCTGTGGCTACTAAGAACAACAGCAACAAGAAGCACGCTCATCAGATGTTCTTCAAAACGAATCCGAAGGCAAAACTACTACTCAGCTTTCAAATGTATTTTAGGAGAACCTGCGGTCCGGAGTGGTGCAATATATCTCGGCATCTCTGTGGTTACATTTCACGTCATACCTGCCATGAAAAATGAATAGGCAGCAAATTAAAGGCGACCACTTTATCCTACTAGCATTCTGTCAACAGTACTGTAAGACAGTGCTACCGCAACCCCTATTTCACAAAACATAGTGCCCGAGATGCAGTGCATGCGATTCCTGTGTGAGGGTGGGCGATGTAGACGAAATACACTGGATCTAATGCATTTCCTTTTCACTTGCTTATTTCGACAGGCATAGTTTTTATCGCACTCTTCGCACTAATAAGTAGCTTGACGATAAAAGGTCAAATCGATTGCTTGTTTAACACAGATGTTATCTCGAACGTGGCTCGTGAGAGGCCGTACTCTCCCTTAATCGTTTACGAAGGCCTTCTTCCAGATGAGTTGATTGGTCGGCGATTTGTGCGCTATTTCACTTTCAATCTCTAATATGAATCATGGCCGTGTGTGAAATGAGTGGATATAAAATTACTGAAATAGACTCAGCAGAAGCTGCCCAACACTTCCTAGCGCTTACGGGTATTCTAATACTACATCAATGCACCTATACTAATCCTAAAATGGGCTAACCACCAACTAAGCAGCCTGCTCTTATTCGAATCTTATGGACTTGCGAGATCGGGAAAATTTTTTTATGCCATCTAAAATCTGCAGTGGAACAACTGATGGTTATTTTTTCGAGAAGTCCTGATAAGTCTCAGTACCTTTTCAGCTTTGTTAGAGGCAATGTTTGCAATACGTTTTCACGTGAACGATTGATTTTCTATTAATTTCGGCACTGATCAAATAATTCTTTATATTCTTGTTGAGCAAACATGACGTTTTGCTTTATTCCTTATTGACCGTAATGGTGACGTTTCGGCCGGTTTCGTCTTCTTCAGAGCCTGGAAAGGTCAAGTTGTGGCAATCTACCCAGCCAAACACCTCCATGACCAAACAAAGGAAATACAAACCAAGAATACAATCGCATTGAAAAACAAAACAATTTCTTCGCCTACTCACCGCTTTCCATCAGTCTTCCACTTAGTGTGTCACGTGGAGGCCAACGGCACAGAGTTGACATGGAAGCATAGTGTTCTTCTTCCACGTTAAAATATGGGTCTTAACTGTATAACTAACTTCACTGTATGAGACCACACATCATTATGAACCATTCCTCTCTCCTGTTCATTTTCGGATTCCTGCAACTTATCCAGAATACTTCGAGGGTTTTGGGTGCTGGCGTTTTCGATTTGCGAGTTTTGTAACTTCTACTTCAAAGTCTTCCCCGTTATATCTGTGTCTTATGCACGCCTATATCTGGTTTCAATTTAAATTTACCGACTAGGTGTTCCTTTATACGGAATCAGAGCGGTCTATCCGTTTGGCCAACGTATTCGTCCCCACACTGCAGGTGATTAGTTACATAGTGCCCGAACTCATCATTTATCGTTTGAGAGATTGGATTTTCCCCTACACCTATCTCGAGGAGCTACAGTTTCGTAGCCACTGGAAGTGGTTATTTGCCTCGCTAATGTCCACGATTCCTCCTTCTGCTCTAGTCCTTTTCACACATTGATGGCCTTTCGAAATATGTTTCTTACAAGCGCCCTTTTTGTGCATGATGGGAGAGAGGAGAGGTAATGAACTAGTGTGCTTTTGCTACTTGACTTTCGGTACCATTTCGCAATGTAGCCGTTTTTCGGACAAGCTAATTTGAACGTTGAGAAATGGAAGCCACTTTCCTTTCGGTTTCTCTCGTGTGAACTTAATGTACTCTGCCTGTTTATTCATGCACTCAAAACATTTGTCTATTTCCTCTTGTGTGGAGGAAATGACAAAATAATCATCTATAAATTTACAGGAGGGAGAGTAATGGCAGGAGATCGATTACTGGTGCTCCCACATTAGGCATAAACGCAATGGCAAAGTTTGGTGCTTTTGTTTCCAAACAGATTGAAGTCTTAGTTTGGAATGTTCCCTGTTTGGTTATGGAGGTTTTGGCCCAGCAAGTTGCTGTCAACCTGGCCTTCCTAGGCTCTGAAGAAAGCGAAATCACAGTAACGTCAGCTTCACCGTTGTGAAAAATAATGTAACACCTCGTATTTGCCCGACAGGAATACAGGTAGTATTTTTTGCGATTGGAAACTTGCTGTAGCTAGTCCCACTTTTCTTTCCTGTTGCTGAGCCAAGTTGTCGCTCGTGTGCACTCGAATCGATGAGGAATTGTCGTACCGGTGTCAGGGACTGTGACCGATTGAAAATTCTTAGCTTGAAATTACGTTCCAGCGGTCCACGAGCAGGGTTGCTTTTGGTGTAGTTATCATAGTGCAGTACAACTACCTACATAGTACTAATATTTGTCACGTTCTGTATCATGTTTCTTCAATTAAAACACAAGAAGATTTCTCTCACGTTCGCATTTTAACTCAAATTTGCAACATTAAGGACATTAGCCTATGTTATATCATTGATTCTTCTGTATCCACAATGTGATCTGAACCTGCAGCCAACAACGTCTCCGTTCATTTCCACCAAGAGTTTCCCAGTGGATCCTCGTTCGTTTTAAGGAAACGATACTCCTCATTATTTTTGCTGAACATTTCATGGAGAAATCTAACAGTTGGACGCTTTTTTTAGCACAAGTAGTATTTTTTACATTTAAACATTTCTTTGGAGAAATATGCTGGATGGAGGTGCATATTTCACGAGGAATATTCTCTATAGCCGATTACATATCCCGATCTTCTAGAATACTCCTCAGGAGTGATACAAAAGTGACTTTGCTTTCTTCGTTCAGAAATGTATAAAATGCTTCCAACTCATTGGTGTTGTCAATATTTGAACTTACTGAATGGTCATCGTTTCCAGTTCATAGATACCTGAAGGCAGTTACACCTTTCAAAAAGCTTATCTCAGCTCACATCAAGCTTTATCACTTCAAACAAAGGCTCCTGAAATCTGGAAATCTTCGCCAAAAATGTACAGGATTTCATATTCTACCACGATAAAGACTAGATTGTTTAGAAGTTAGAATTCTAAGTAAGCTTAGAATGAAAGTCGCGCTTTAGAAAAGTTATCACTTTTCTTCAGAAGGATGAAGAGTGGTCGTTTCTACAATTTTTTAAAAAGTGCTAAATTTGTGACTCTCCTAGGTGTCGGAAATCGTCAGAAATTGTTAAAATATCAGCATCGACCCTTATGTAAGGCTTGCAAGGTTCAATTTTCAACCAGTAATTCTCCACTTCTTCATTTCCAGCTGTTTTGATGGTCCATTATTATGGTATAAGTCGGATACAGGAAAAACCACTGCTGCGGGATGGGCGGATATAAAGTTTACCAAGGTGAAATATAAGTTAGAAACACTTCCGTATGCTGACAGCAATATGTCTGGTGGGTGAACTATAGTTATTGCACATAACAGCAAAATCATATCCATTCTCTCTCAACGGTTTACCGCCTCATTGTGGCTGTGAGGTGCTCCTGGCTGTGGGGGGGTGGGGGGGGGGATGTACAGCGGGGATTCATCACCCCGCAGGGCTTCCCAAAGCTGAGAAGGAGCCTGGCGTTTCCATAAGGAAGACCAGCTAAGAGTAAACCAATACCAAGATCCACCGCCGTCCTGGTATCAAACTAGTGGAATGGTGGCAAATCTCTCTCTGATCCACAAGAGCGGCGACTGCCTGGGGTGGTGAGGGCTTGGGAGAACACTGGCTACGCTTACCTTGGGACATCAGGAAACCAGAACTGCTAAGCCAGCAGAACTCCGAAAAAATAGAAATTATGCTTGGGCTCGCATAAGCAGTGAAGACGGGCCGTCCAAGTATCCAAATACTATACTCCTATATGTGTTAAGCAAAAACCTCTTCTGTATGTTTTTGATAATTCTAAACCCCAGACGTCTTCTAGATATCGGAAATTCATCGTTAATTGTTAGAAGAACCGAAGAACCGAAACCGCAGTTGTCCTATTGTGGACGAGTTTTCCAGTTTGCAGTGTCCGCGAGCTCATCGGTGTTCGCAGGGGTTGTGCCATGTTGACTCGACTCAAATTAGGGCGACGTTCTGCAGTCTTTTTTTTCAGAATACTGTCTCTTTTTTTTTCTCTGTACGTTTCATCTTCGGGGTGCGTGTAGAGCAGTGGTCGGAGGCGCCCTGCAATACACATGGGACCCTATCCCTTCGACCCCGGCTCACTAAGCCCTCCATTCCTCCGAGGTCGGCAAATTCGTACCAGACCTGTCTGGGAGGAAAGCAGCACTGGCTCGATACATCGCTAGCCCACCGCAAGTCCCTGTAAAGGCCAGATATGCATTCAATCACCTCCAAACGATGCCTATTGAAGTCGAACTCATGCCGCATTCCTCAGGGATTGATCAGTGCCGAGAGCTTTATGCTTCATCCTTTTACAGCAGAAGGTTGCGTAACAAAAGAATCCATCGAGAAGTGAATGTGCTAAGATCACTGTTTTGTCCACCTATCCCACAGCTGTGGACACAGCACGTAGAGACCTATCGGCTAGTTAGAGATCGCTCACATGAGAAACATCTGCGATGTTGTCGATTAAGGACATTTCGTGGATAACTTCACTGCGTAGGTCACAATAATTCCTCAGTCCGATCACTGCTCTCATCTGAATATTAAACGGGTAACTGGCAATACATGTTTGTGAATTGGATGTGCTTTCTGATCGTTTCATTCCCAATCTCTTCCTTTGTGGGGAGAGAAAATGACGGAAAAAAATGGCTGTGCGAGTTATTGTAAGCTCAAAGACTTTACATGTTTCACATGTATGTGTGTTTTATCATGTCAAGGTCCTCCATAAATTCCGTATAAAGGGTGAACAAATGTTCCGGAAGATTCCACTGATGTATCGTTATTCATACTAGCTCTTATATAGCACTGTTGCAAAACCAAATTCTATCCCGAGTCCACTCTCTCACCGTGGATGACTGTTCCTTGGATTTTCTGCCTGGGCAATTCTTTTTCTTGTTTCCCGTTCTAATTGCTCACTGCAACACTGGTTTCGAAAATTCTAACTTCTAGTTCGGTGCTCTGCACTTCATTCTCTTGCTAGATCTATCTCTCTTACAGTTTTTTTTTCCAGGTGGATATCATGGCTCCCGCTCCGGAAACGGCATCGAGAGATTTCATGAAAGTTGTTGAGGAGCTTTGGGAGAGTAGGTTTTTGTGCAAAACGAGCTTTTTCATTTCTCGTTCCTGGTAACTTCTTACTTCCAACCAATTCCTCTTTACGATTTTACTGTTGAAGTAGATTCTTTTCAGAGAACAGTGGCGCATACAGAATTTCGCCAAATCAGTTCATGGGTGACGTCAACGACTTCTTCGCGGACAGTGTATGTGGTTTCATAACTATGAATTCCAATTCGGTATTCCAACTGTTAGGAGTGCGTGTAGCTCAGTGGTTGGAAGCACCCTGCAACAAGCACATTGGATCGGCCCCCACGCCCCTGGCACACTAGGCCTCCATCCCTCCTTGGTCGGCAAATTGGCATCAAACTTGTCTGGGAGGATAGCAGCAATGGCTCGATACATCGGTAGGCCACCGCCAGTCATTGTAAAGGCCAGAAATGCATTCAGTCACTTCCAAACGATGCTTAATGAAATCAAATGCATGGCACACCCCTAAAGGATTGATCAAGATCTTTATCCTTTTATTCCTTTATTCCAAGTGTTGTTTCTAGAAGCTGTTTGTCTCTCTTCACACTTCTAAAGTACTGCCTGGTTATCTCGTGTGTGCTCGTTGCATGGTCCAAAATACGCTAACGCCAGAGTACTTCCCAATCAGCTATACTACACTAAGTGGTTCAGAAACAAAAGAAGCTACAGGTTGTTTCAGGGACACTTTTGGGGAAAGCGCTACGGTGCGTTGCATTTTTATTTGCGTTCCAGGCTTGCTGCTATAGTCATCTTGCTATAGTACTTTAACACAGCTGTTAACCTTTATAGAATCTGGAGTTTTCCCATTTGCTTTCTCCTGTTGTTGTAGTAGTAGACCTTCAATTCAGTCATTTTTCCATTATGTTAAGGTTGCTACCTAAGTTTAAACATTGGATGGAAATCTCGCAAAGAAGGATCATGGAGTTAACTTTTTTATTTACTGCCTATTACGATTTTTCATGGCAGGGTATTCTGTATGACAGAACCACAGTGTTGCTGAGATATGTGCAAAACTCCGGACCGTAGGTGTTTGCGGTGGGGAACGAACCCGCTATTACCCCTTTTCAGGGGCTAAAGCGTTCACCACCACACCATGCGAGTCTTTCGTTTCATCTTTCTTTCAGCTACTCATCTCATCTGTTTCGGTCATCAAAGGTCACGGAATTTTATGATTATCTTAAAGTCGGCAAGTTGAAAGTATTGATTAAAAAGAAACAACACAAAGTCGTTCGATAACTAGCGGAAAGTTATGGATATGCACTGGAACGATCTCCTGTCCTCATTGATTGTTCGAACTGACCAGAAGGTCGATGAAGTTACTCCGCTAATATCACACCGATTCATTCTGATAAAAGGGCTGATGGGACTACATTTAATGTTTATGGGAAACAACATAAATTGAATGAAATCAAATTTTCAACTTTAAAGCATTGTGATGAATGCGGATAAATGAAAAATCATGTTAACAAAAACAATGGTGCTGAGATATTTGCAAAAATTCGGACCGCAAGTGTGCGATGGGGATCGAACACGCTATCTTACCCTTTCCGGAGTTGACGCGTTCACCACCACACTTAGCGGCTCTTTCGTTTCTCCTTTCTCTCAACTAGTTTTCTAGCTACCAGTGCCATCAGCAATCACCCGTCAACGGGATTGATCTAGGGAGCGGCGTTGAATCCCGTTAAGTTGAGGCTGCAGTCGAAATCACATTGTTTACTTCTTGTTAAGAAGAGTTAACGTTATGTTAGCAAAATTCTACAAAAATATATTTAACAATTCATATATCGGACATTAAGAGACTGTTTATGCAGTGCTAATTGTGCCATTCGTCAACAAAACGGTGCTGGTTCCACGTCGCCGCGAGCTCACCAAACCTCTTATACCTCCGAGGTTGGAAGATTGGTACCAGTCTCAGCAATCCCGGGATTCTAGGGGAAATTCAGTTGATCATCGTTCATCGACATTCAAAGAGGAAACAACAGTTATCGAGCAACGGTCGAACGCACGTGCAAAAAGTCCGAAGACCTTCGTGGATGAGGGATGCGATGAAATGGATGGAGTGCTAAAAGTGTTGGGATCCACACAATAGATGTGAAGAAGTGTCAATTTAAAAAAGTCATTAAATTGGGCACTTCGTATACCACAATTCACTGGAGAGGCAATACAGTAGTATCGATGCTGGGAGCCTGCTGATTTTCTGAAGAATATTGTCTTTGAAGTAAATGTGGACTTTTCTTTAGGATATTATCGATAGTGCGAATCATGCTGTCAGAAATTGCTACAAAATGGTTATGGTTCCTGGGGCAGTAGATTGGTGGCTGAACGATTTCATTCAAACTCACACAACGGCGCTCTGCAATCTAAACGCAGGTGTGAAATTTCTAAATTCTTTAAACTTCTTCAAGCTTCTAAGTGTAGACGGTTATAGCCTTTATCATTCATTAACCTTCCAGGTGTAAACGATTATCAATATCGCAGATGCGCACACTAATATGAGTTACTTCATTCCTGAATTCGCAAACGTGTTTGCATTTCGTGGCTTCGTCATGATGGAGCGAATAGCACCGTGGTAGTGATGACGACCATCACGAGCATGATGGCAGTTCGATTCTGCTCCGGGCTGTCCAATCCTCTCTTCCCTCCGGGGTTGAGAAATTGGTAGCGGATTTGTTCGGGAAAAAATCACACTCTGCAATCTAGGAGGGAGCGCTCTAGCCCGGTTATCTTAGGGCTCCAGGGAGAATCGACTCGACTAGCATTCTACGACGTTCAAGATGAAATGAAAACCCTCAAGCAGTAACCGAAGCCACACATAAGAGTTGGAAGATCTTCGTGGATGCTGGATGCGAGGAAGCGAATCGAATGTGAGAAGTGCTAGGATCTGCACAGTAGACGTGAAGGCGGGTCGTATAAAAAAAAGTAGAAAAAAAGCTGCGTCATAAGCTACTTTGACAGTTCACAGAATTTTTGCTAACGTATCATACCACACTATTTGTGATGTTTGTTTTCCACAAGACTGCGTTCATATTTTCTAGGGCAAATGGAGGAATGCGTTGCTCCTGTTCCCGTCAGCGTATCGGAATTTGTTGCTAAGGCAATTTTATCGCATATGTTTCTGCATTTAGGAAGCATCAGAATGCATGCTTAGCAAAAAATATTCAGGTTCTCGATAATGATTCTTCCGAGCTCAAGCCTAACACAGTTGTCGATGTTTATGGTTATTTGTCTATGCCAATGGACACAGATGCAGAAATTAACTGTACTAAACTTTTCAATGTACATGTGCTGCGAATCAGCGAAGTGACCCACGTCGCTCCGGACTTGACGTATTCCTCAAACTACCAGCAGTCACTTCGATCTGATCTTGTGAAGAATATTGCATCAGTTCTAGGCAGCACCGCGAGTGCAGAGGTTTTCGTGAACTTTCTTATATCAACCACGTGAGTTTGGAAACCATAGGTCGTCCATCTATATTCATTTTGCTACCAATTTTCTTGTTTAGCTCTTCTGAAGCACTCAAGTGCCCTAACTATCCATCGTCCATCAAAAATAGTGCAGATCCCTACACATTTCCTGTTTGTCATCTACGTTGCTGATATAGATAGCCTTTACGTTGCAGTCCTGGGAAGCCCGTTTTCGGAGGCTTCCAACATTTCTTTTCGGAGTTTTTTGTTTTTTGGGATTGGAGAAATGCTTTTGGTTCATTCTTTCTTTCGGACGGCTTTCGGCTTTCGGACGAAAATGCATCTCAAACATGAACTGAATTTTAAAAGATTTAAAATTTAAGCAAGTTTTTGTTCCTTGTCCAAATATTGTTGGGTATACTGGCATCTCAAATAATTGTTCAAAATTGCTTTTCTGTAGCTTAACCACTAATTGTTCTAATGGTCGCTGCGTTTTCTTTTCCTTGATAAGCACCCAAAGGGTTGTATTTATACTATTTATTCACAATATCCAACGTGTTGGGGGATCTCGTCTTCATATTAGTCTAGGAAAGATCAGGTTCAAGTCATCTGCAACCTAGACCGTCAAATACCATCATAACCTCATCTGAAGGCCACGATAAATAGATCTCAATCGCATTGGAAGCAAACCGGCTTCATCACTCAGCCACCGTTTTCTAGGAGTCTTCCACTGAGTATTCCACTTGTAGACCAATCGTACAGAATTCACATCGATAGCTAATGCCTCCCTCTTACATTAGAATTCCACTCTGGTATATTGTGTGCTTTCATGCGAAGCACTCATAGCTGCGGTTCACTTTTGGGTTCTTGGAATTTATCCCGAATGCTTTGACGGTTTTACGCGCTGAAGCTTTCGATTCCCGTGCCACCGAGGTGAATTCTACTTTAAAATTTTCCTCGTTGTATCTGTATCCCATACGTACCTAGTCGAGTTTACTTTACGCTTACAATCTAGATTTTCTTTTGTACGGACGCAGAGTGGTCTACCGGTTTCGATCGTCCCCGCACGCTTCACAAGAGGTCAGATAAACGACACCCGAAATCATGGAAGCATCATACGATTGGGGCATATTATGAAATTTTGAGTTGTGCATAGACGACTGTACAAGCGATTACGAACTGGCTGACATCTTAGAATATTGGATTGTATTTCAGTTACTGCTTTCAAATTCTCTGGCCCTTTTTAAAGGACCTTTTTTAGCTGTGCTGTCGTCGTTGGAAATGAAAAGCAGGATAAACGGCGCTTTATTCTTCCTAGAATTACCACCTGTGGGCCGTGTTTTTCCTCTACATCTATCTCGAGGAGCGACCGTTTCGCAGCCATTGGAAATGGCTTTTTGCTTGGCTGATTTCAGGGATTCTTCCTTCTTCTCTCTTTCTGTGCGTACAGTTATGGTTTTTCGAAATATGCCTCTCATATGCCCCCTTTTTGTGTGTGGAGGGATAAGAGGAGAGATAATGATGACTTTCGCTGCCACTTAGTGATGTAGTCACTGTTCAGATAGGTCAACTTGAGCGTTCAAAAATATAGGCCGATTTTCTTTTGGTTCCTCTCGAGTAGAGTTATGTGATGTGCTCTGACTATTCGTTCAGTAACCCAAAACGTTTTGTCTATCTCGTGTTATGTGGAGCGAATGGCAAAACGAGCATCTATATATCGACAGTAAAGTAATGGCTGGAGATCGATCACTGGAGTTTCTGTTTTAGACATGAACCCAGTGGCAAGGCTTGTCACGAAGTCCTATTGCCAACACTCGTTTGTGCGCAATATTTTCTAGGCCATCTGGAAATTGAGCAGTTTAGGCTTTCCTT
Source organism: Angiostrongylus vasorum (assembly GCA_018806985.1). Classification (NCBI taxonomy): domain Eukaryota; kingdom Metazoa; phylum Nematoda; class Chromadorea; order Rhabditida; family Metastrongylidae; genus Angiostrongylus; species Angiostrongylus vasorum. The sequence continues at coordinate 1,513,130 of JADANN010000099.1, read as the reverse complement.
CCGGAAGGGTATGAGCTGTTTAGTCGTGTAGAGCCCTTCGTGTTGCATGAAAGGTTCGAGAATGGCTTGCATACAGGAGTCATTTAACGCGCTGTTATTAGGCTAGTTACATACACGATCCAAGAATATTTCGGTTTTCGTGAGATATGCTAGGATGTGTTTCAGCAACTGGATGAGTACTAGAGGCGTATTAGCCACATCAGTTTTAGTCTTGAACATTGAAAGGTTGATAGGCGCAAGGTCATCCGCGGATAATAACATATCTTTCATTAAATAAGTGCAAAGCAAAGATGTTGGTGATAGGTGAGTAGAGAAATAGCTCATAGCTTGAAATCTGCCGTTTTTGCCACTTTGACCTATTCATTGTTCAGTTTTCGATGTTGGCTTTCGAACTCTTTTTTATGTGATAGGCGATAAAGGGGCGCATCTTCAAGATATTTTTTTCGTTATCTCAACATGTAGGTGACGACTCAATTCTGATAGGTAGGACGCGTCGTCATTGAGAGCCTACTTCCTAACACGGTAACCCTTGACTTCTCCGGCAACGCAATTGTTTATTGATACCGAGGTTAACAGAATTAGATTTTGGGAATTATTCCACGATATTCTAACACTATTTGAAGGTACTCTCGACCAAATGGTAGTTCGCCACTATGCTCTATGCCTCTAAACATTGTTGGCGTCGAAGGTTCCCAAGCAGTTAATTCAATAGTGGATTTGATCCAACATCTGATGCCGAAGTGATACGACTTCTTTAAAATCCTGTACTGCAATCCGAGACCACTCTTCCACAACATTTCATGTTTTTGGACTTGCTAGACGTTTATACATTCCAGTATCGTTAGTCTTTGTGTCTCTTGGTTTGGACGTGTCCTGCTGCAATTTAGGAATACTTCGTGGTTCACCTTTCCTCCACTCTGCCCTCGCCACCCACCCACCCACTTACCCACCCACCCACTCATAGTGCTATGCGTTTAGCAGAGCCGCTATGGTATTCATCGATCCCAATGTGTATACGAAGGCCGATACAGACTATGCAGTGATCTCAGTGAATTTTTCGGAATGCTTATTTGTTTGGCCACACATTTCCCCTTCTTTGTATACTTTATTTGTCCATAGATTCTCTTCCTCACCACACATGTTACGGGCCGTGTTCATTGAAACGAATATTCTACACTTTATGACTTAAAAATAACTGTGTTTTGGATTTTTGCTAGTGAAAAGGGTGCAAAGATATACAAATACGAGTTTCCGGCGTTTCTTGATGTCTTTTTTTTTTCTTGCTTAGGCGTAGCTCACTGATGTTTAGCAAAGCGCTGCAGTAGTTTCTCGTAACCACTGATACCATTCGGCGTGTTACTAATGGTTTAAATAGCTTCCCATTGGAAAATTGATTGTTTCAAGCTTTTTTTTTTACTACGCATGTTTTGTGTTTCCGTGGTTTTCAGGTCAAACTCCTAACCATCACTCCCGATTTGCTTTCACAGAAACGTTTTGCTCCCTTCAAAGATTATGTAACTGATGATCTGTTACAAGGAGAGTTGCAACTGAGCAATGGAACAGTTCTTGTTATTGATGAGACTCAACTTCCTTCTGGTTCTTTTCCAGTTAGTGGTTTCGGTACGTGTTCCTTTTGCTGCAGTGTTAAACCAACTTAATGTGAACATTCTTTCACCTCATTATACATTTGGATCTCGTTCTAAATATCGTCAAACGTCTGTAAAGAGAACAATTCCTACAACCAAGGTGATGCTGAGATATTTGGAAAACTCCGGACCACAGATGCCTGCGGTTGGGAAACACACTGGGTTCAATGCCGATTTGTGCTCCTCAGATCAACCCAGTTGATGGGTGATTGCTGATGGCAATAGTAAATAGAAAACTAGCTGAGACCCACGAAACGAAGGGCTCTCATAGTGTGGTGGTAAACGCGTTAGCCTCCGGGAAAGGTAATAGCGCGTTCGCTCCCCACCGCAGACACCTGCGGTTCGGAGTTTTGCAAATATCTCAGCATCACCTTGGTTGTAGTCCACATGACACCCTGCCATAAAAAATCGTAATAGGCAGGAAATAAAAAAGCTAAGATTATGAGAACAATGCTTAGTTTGAAAGTGTCTTTACAGATCGTTATTTTCAGTTGAAGAAAATTTGAAAGTGTTGGAAGATTTGGTTGTTGCTCAGAAGATGGATTACAATTACAGTTTCTATAAAATACCAATGGACGTTGACTACAATATTCTGATTCTCTCTAGAAAAGAATCAAGGTTGTTCAAGGTAGGCCCAGCTTACGGACATTTAAGTGCTACAAGTTTCTTGTCCCGTATTATTATAGGCGATCGCTTTGTATTTTACTTACGAAATAATACTGTCGATTTAGACACCGTTCCGCATTCCGGTTGAAGTGTCTGGAACACCAGTATCAATCAGTGACGTTCGCGAGAAGCGAAATTTCTTACAGAAAAGTCGTAAAGCTGTGGCTTCCGTGTCACTTACGGAAGATATTTCTAAGGTAGATATACTTGACTACTTGGATACATGGACGGCTCGTTCTCACTGATCGTGCGGGCCCCAATACATTCTCCACTTTTCGGGGTTTTGCTGGTTCAGCTACTGTGTTTCCCTGGAGTCCTGAGGTCAGCCTGACCAAGGTCTGCCCCAAGTCGTCACCACCACAGGCAGTCGCAGCCCATGTAGATCAGAGGGAGATTTGCTACCATGCGACTTTGATATCAGGACGGTAGTGGATCCCGGCATTGGTTTACTCTCAGCTAGGCTTCCTGAGGGAAAAGTCGGACCCCTCGCTGCACATCGCAGCCCGACACCCAGGAACACCTCCCAGCCACGATGAGGCTTTAAACCGTTGAGAGGAGGTGGATATTATTGTTTATTTTACTTTCTTCCAACTAGGCGTAGTTTCACAATGATCTTGTCTTTCGTTTCTTTTTTAGAAAATACAAAACAGTTTTGTCGCTATGTGTTCAACGCTGAATGCAACAATAGACAAGGCAGCCTTTTTAAATGAGATGTTGATCATGTCGAGGTTAAATGCATCTTCGAGTGGGAGTCCTTCTGTGGAGTTCGAGCACTGGGAACACGCGCTACGAATCTCTTCAGCGAATTCATTTGTATTGAACTCATGGCGATCTCGATAAACACTTCTTGCTTGTAGCATTTTCTTTGCATTCCATTGTAGAACTGGTAATACAACATTCTGTTTGTTTCTCAACATAGTGCACTTCAAACGCGATTACGGCGTAGCTTCGTCGTCGTTGTTGTGTGCGTCCTGCCATGTGGTTCTTCCTGATTCCTCGCTACGCATGGTCTCAAATTGAATAGAGGTTTAAATCTTTCCATTTATTATATCGACACAATAGTTATGCAATGGGGTTCAGAACTGCCTACACACCAAGGTGCACTGGTGTACTTTAGCGTACCGAAGCACTATAGGAAGATTGCAATAACAAGCGATATAGAGGATTTTGGAATGGATTTATGAAATGTAATGTATTATTACACAAATACTATTGCTATGAATAGATAGCTCGACAACACAGGAGTGGTTGTACGCTGTTTATTTGTCCTTTCGCTGAAGTAGGCAGTACCAGTAGGGTTAGAGCATAGAAGACAATGTGTTAGGCACTACTCGGCAATATTATGAGCTCACAGTTGGAGGTATGCTGCAATTAAGGCCTATTGTTTAACTTCCAAGGAATATTCTGTAACAGCTCTCCACCTCACGTAGGATGTTATTTATCTTTTCGTGTGATAATATGTTTAATGCGTTTTTCGAGTAGTGTAATTCATACGTAGTGCGCTGATAGCTCAGTGGTATTATTGTTCATTTTGAGCAAGGCGATGGTTCTACCTCTCTCGAAGCCCATCAAACCTTCCGTCCCTCCGCTCGGGAAATTGGTACCAGAATGGTTGCGATCCACTCGCTCCCTCCAATCCACCCTAGCACATCTATTCCATGGTTCCAAAAAGTTTTAGCGAGAATCCACTTGAGCCCTACCTAAGAGAATTCGCACAAGAGAACCAAATTTCCAACCAGCAGTCGAGTCCACACGCAAAAAGTTAGGGATATCTTCTTGAATGAAGGTACGAGGAAATGCATCAAATAACAGAAGGGCTTAGATCCGCACAATGAGTGGTTTGGGTCAAGCGAAAAAGAAAAAACAGGCCACTCTGCACCCTGTTGCAATCTGTTTCCGCAACAATCACCTCATGATCATCTACTATATCGATGTCGTGCCATGCTCAACGTTTTCAACTCGCCACAGATGGAATGGGGATCCTCACTGACTCTTCAGCACTAGGCAAGGATTGCCATTCCGTTAGGAATGCATTTATTTACGTTTTGTCCACCACTTGGAATTCTATCTTTTTAGTTGAGCTATATCATATGTTGTTGTTGTTTGTTTGTAATATCGTCTCTCTGCATGATTACGTTATACGCTTATTGTCCGTAGGGATGTATATATATGTATATATATATATATATATATATATATATATATATATATATATATATATATATATATATATATATATATATATATATATATATATATATATATATATATATATATGAAGGCGAGTGTGGAGCAGTGGTCGAAGGCGTCCTGAATACACTCGGGATCGATTTGAGCGCGTCTGACCAACCAAGTCTTCCATCACTCCGAGGTCGGCAAAATGGTACCAGATTTGTTTGGGCGGATAGCAGCTCTGGCTCGATACATCAATACGCCACCGCGAATCATTGTAAAGGCCAGATATGCATCCAGCAACCCCCAGCGATGCTTAATGAGGTCGAGTGCATGGCGCAATCCTCAGGGATTGACCGACACCGTGAACATGATCCTTTTTCTATAAAGGCCTAACTAGCCAAATTCGAGGCTCGTACTCAGACACCAGTAGACATCTCGCCCGCAGGTCGAAAGACACTCATTCTGCATACTGTTTGCCTCTACACTGCAGAGCACGCTGAGCAGCTTAACACCAGATCCAGCAAAATCATTATTGTCCAGAATATTTTAGTGCTGTTGACAAGAAATGTAGATGTTTCGTGCGAAGTACAAGGCTCAAATAAAGAATTGAACGCAACTAGCAAGTACAAGTTCATCATAGAAATTATTGGTCGTAGGTAAGAACTCCAACTTGGAAGTAAAATAAGTTCCAGGATCGATTTCCTACTAACCCTCGGCATTGATCGATAGATTAATGTTTTCTTTCTGAGCAGACAGAAACGTTGTAAATAGAAATTCCATTTGACAGTGGCTAACGTTTCGGCAGTTTCGCTTCCTTTAGACCTCAGCCATTGTCAAGAGGTCACGTACAAACTACTCATTTTTCGCTACCGTTTATCCATTGTTATTCGTTTTTATTGAACCTAGCCACTACTTGATACTTGATACTTGATACTTGAATAGCCCGTCCTCATTGGTTGTCCGGTCCCCAGCATAATCTCCATTTTTCGGAGATTTGCTGTCTAAGCTCATTGCGGTTCCCTGAAATCCCGAGGTCACCCTGGCCAAAGTCTGCTCCAGGTCCTCACCACCACAGGCAGTCGCCGCCCTTGTGGATTAGAGGAAGATTTGCCACCAAGCGACTAGTTTGATACTAGGAGGGTGGTGGATCCTTGTATCGGTTTACTCTTAGCTAGGCTTCCTGATGGAAACGCCGGACTCCTCAGCTTGGGAAACCGTGTCAGGGGATGAATCCCCGCTGTACATCGCAGTCCGACACCCAAGAACACCTCCCAGCCACGATGAGGCAGTAAACCATTGGGAGCAGCCTGGCCATTAGTTGGGTTATTTTATAATCTCCACACACCTCTGCTAATCAGCTAACGTTGACAGGGATCTTGTTGACATTTGCAATTACCAACACAGAGGAATGCTACCACATGACCAGCATTTGCGATTATGATGGAACTACTTCTCCCAATTAGGTTAGGGTGAGAAATAAACGCAAAAGAACGAGTACACTAGAAAGCTTGGGAATTGCAATAAAAATCGTAAATTTGAACTGAGCAATCAAATACCCACTATTGGAAGAGTGTGATACAAGCATATTGTGATTTCGACTACAGCCTCCGGTTAACTCGGTTCAATGCCAACTTGTGCTACCCAGATCAATCCCACTGATGGGTGAATGCTCATGGCACTGGTAAAGAGAAAATTAGAGAGAAAACTGCCTGAGAAAGGCGAAACGAAAAACTCGGATGGTGTGGTGGTGAACGCTTTAGCCCCTCGAGAAGGGTAATAGCGCGTTCGTTCCCCCACCGCGGACTCCCTGCGCTCCCGAGTTTTGCAAACATCTCAACACCATTATAGTTATATCGCACATCAAACTCTGTAGTGAAAAATTGTAATAGGCAGTAAATAAAAAGTTAACATTATTGGAAGTGTTTATGTCATCACTCAATCAAATATTCGCCAATCTCCAGTCGTACTTCCTTTGCTCGGGGTTTCCGTACATGCTATATCCGTGCCTTAACTTTCAGCTCTGCATAAAATATATTCATATTTTATTCTTATTGCTCACGAAAAGCCCTTAAATCGTGGTAGAACTAATTATTCTGTTAAAATCAACAGCAGAGAGAAATATAAACCGCACAACAACGATGATTTTTTTGGGAAACCATCCTCAATGACAACATGCATAAAGCAACATTCATACATAGGAATGACTAGGATATGTAATAGGTGTTTACTACCGTTATGTTCAGTATGACTACATTAATCATGTCAGAGCTCTATATCGTGGGACCCGGTGGCACATTCCTTTCGAGAGTCGGATGAACCTGGCGTAGGAAGAAGAGGTGTAACTTCAGGCGGTTGAAGAACTACATCTCGTAGATACCGATGGCCCAGCGCTGTCTTTGCCGTAATGCGAGATTCGGGAGGGTATCGAATCATTTCCTATAGATGGAACCCATTTTTTGAAGAAACCACTTGTTTTGGCTTAACTTATTTACTGTAACTACTACAGGCTATAATTGTTGCGCACGCAACAAGAGCTTAAATTCGACGTGACGATCTACCGTTGTGGTGGATGCGCCGTTTAAAAGAATTGCTCCAAAATAAATAAACAGTTTAAGAGATTGTACCATAGTACGTAGAAGCATTGACATCTTAGCCTTATCTAAGCCTTTTATCAAATAAAAAGCAACACTTCACCTTAAGAAGGTCCACGCCATCTTCAGTCATCGGGTCTGTGGCAGCAGTAAGAGCTTGGACATTGAAAGACCACCTCGGAAATGTTCTCTTGTAGTCCTGTAACTTCTCGACTCCCGGCCACATCTCAGGTGTTGGTGTGCCAAGTATTCTGAAAATCCGAAACAACTGATCAATTTCTGAGTCGCCAGCAAACAGAGCACTTCCAGACATCATCTCAGAGAAAATACATCCCAGACTCCATATGTCAATCGCTGTTGAATAGTAACGACTTCCCAGTAGAATCTCAGGAGCTCGGTACCAAAGTGTAACGACCTCATGAGTGTATACGCGACTAGGAATGGAGAAATTTCTGTAAACAGACGTATTCCCTAGATCAGTGAAAAAAAGAACATCGCCTTACAAAGTATGTTTTACTAAACAGACTTCCACTTGACCTTGCCACGAATAATCAATATATTCCTTTGGATTCCCACGACCGACTTTCTGGGCATTGAATAAATAGTTCTCAATATTCCTGTTGAGCAAACATGAGGTGTTACTTTACTCTTTAGTCCGTTAAAGCTGACGTTTCGGCAGTATCGCTTTCTTCACAACTTCGAAGGGTAGGGGAAGACACCTCATGTTTTCTCAACAAGAAAATCGAGCTCTCTTTCTTAGGATCGTTCAGCCTACACGAGGTTGTTATTGAAGAAGACGAAGATGTCGAATCGTTAGCAGAAGAAAAGTCCTCGTGTAAGCTAAATAATCCAAAGAAATATGTTGATGCATAAAGTGCTGAAAAAAATATTACGAACCTTCTGTACGTAAGACAGGAGCTTACAACTCTAAATACCTCACCCACCTAGCAAGTCCGAAATCGGCCAGCTTTATGATGCCACCGTTATTCACAAGAAGATTCTGAGGTTTCAAATCTCTGTGCAGAACCCGCCGTGTATGACAATATGCAAGAGCTTGCAATAGTTGCCATAAAAAGCTCTGAAGAACTTATATTCACAGGACTTATAACCAGAAAAATCCGTATAAAAAGGATAAGGGTTAAAGCTCCCGGCGTTGATCAATCCCTGAGGGATTAGCCATACATTCAACTTCATTAATCATCCTTGGAGGTGACCGGATGCATATCTGGCTTTTACAATGACTCGCGGTGGCCTACCGATGTATCGAGCCAGTGCTGCTACCCTCCCAGGTAAGTCTGGTACCAATTTGCCGACCCCGGAGGGATGGAGGGCTTGGTGAGCCACTGGCGCGTAGATGTGAGTGTACTGCAGGGGCGCCGCTGACCACTACGTCACACGTGCCGCTAAAAGCCATATAGGTGGGCATATATGTGATGCGGACATATGAACACGCGAATGTACTCTCACCTTTACGTGCTTCAATGGCAAACGTTTTCCTGGTAAACTATCCAGAAGACTCTTCAAGTCTCGATCGATAAACTCGAACACCAGGTACAACTGCATCCCTGGAAATAAAGTGTTGATAACGATGTTCAGCGGAAGAACCACCGTAGGGTTCTAAATCGCACTTACCAGAGTGGATGACGTCATAAAGCCGCACAATATTTCGGTGATTGAGATCTTTAAGTAGGCAGATTTCTCTGATACAAGTACTAGGAACACCTTCGTTGTCTCGTTCAAGGCTGATTTTCTTCAGCGCGACCAGTTTTCCCGACTTCCTGTGAACTCCTTTGAAAACAACACCATATGTACCTTCTCCTATCTTCTTCAGATTGTCGAACTTTCCCAGATCACAAGACATCGGTTCATCTATTTCTCAGCTTAATTGAAAATAATAAAGAACAGTAGAACAAGGCCACAAGGTTTCCAACTTTTTTCACAATAGGGATGCGATTGGATGTTGAAGAAAACTTACCTAACACTGAAAGTACCTCGCTTGGTAGCTAGCCAGATCCCACCACTTGAGATTTTGCTACCTTAAGAAGATTTTAACACTCAAACATTCTACAGAACCCTCAAAATTGGTAAGTCACCTAGGTCTAGGTGCACTATTTTCGACGTTTTTTAAACAAACAGATGAAATAAAAAGGATAAAGCTCTCGGCGTTAATCAATCCCCCGAGGGATGCGCCATGCATTCGACTTCATTAGGCATCGTTTGGAGGTGATTGAATGCATATCTACCTTTACAATGACTCGCGGTGTCGTATCAATGTACCGAGCTACCGATGCATCGAGCCAGTCATACTATCCTCGCAGACAAATCTGGTACCAATTTGCCAATTCCAGAGGGAAGGCTTGGTGGCCCAGGGGTGCGGGGATCGAGCCTATGTGTGGGTGCCTACGACCACTGCGCTACGCAAAAGAGATGGAATGTGAAACTTATGACAATGAAGAGCAGAACAGCGCTTGCACAAACTTTATCAACGACATCTGGATTTATACCTTTAGATATATTATTGATATGACATCACTAAAATTGTCGATCATTTGCAACAAAACTGCAAGCAAACGACTACAATTTGAAGCTTCAGGTGTTGATCAAGTCAAAATAGAACTCATAGCTTCGCTCACTGAGCTACTGGACCTCAGGTACCAACAAACAACTGAATTAGTAGGATTGATTTAACTATGGGTGCACCTCGACCACTGGTGATTCCTTTCACAGATTGCAAATACATTGCGCGTTCGCCACACCATTCAGTCATTAGAAGAAACACTTGGGTAATCCGAAAATTGGCAACGACGAAAGAATAAAAACGGAACCAAACGGCTTCTAAAGGATCTTAGAGACCAGAATTAGGCAATGTTACACAAGTAAAGCATCTTGAACTTTTGAATTTCCCGCCACCAAGCGCGGTACGTACGACAATTTGCGTCCATTTCTGTGTAGCGCCATTCCTTAGTACTGACGAGAATCCAGCAAGTAATGCGTATGCCGGGAATTAGTAGTACTCTGGAGTTTCCTAGGACTCTGTGGAACCATATAAAGGCCTTTGTTCTATCGCATTAATCGTATATGTAGTTCCTAGTTCCTGTTGTCGCTTAAAGTTCAAGATTAAAGCTTTCAAAGAAACGAGATTGTGGTTTTTAAGTTTTCTAATCCAAAAGCGGCAGTTTTCAACAAAAAAGTACACATTGGAGAGCACCACAACAATCGTCCTGGACAAAATCCTGCTCGCTTGCTTCGTTTCGTTTCGAAATATGAACCTTAGCACGATGAAATGGAAAAGATCCATGTTATGGGTTCCAGAAAAATCGGAATTTCATCGTCGTGGTATAGGGGAACCCTCCCAACGTTTTATCCCCCTCATCGTGGCTGGGAGGTGTTCCCGGGTGTCGGGCTACGATATACATTCACAACTGCAGCGACTGCCTGGAGTGGTGACGACCTGGGGAAGACTTGGGATAGGCTTAGCTGGCGATCCAACGAACCATAGTGGCTAAACCAGCAGAACTTCGAAGAAATGGAAGTTATGCTGGGGCCCACACAACCAGTAAGGATGGGCCATCCAAGTGTCCAAGTAAGTATCCGGCATACCTTCAGTGGAGCTCGCGTTCTTGGTTGTTAGTAAAGAGAGGACTCAAATTAGGCACCAGTGAACCGACACGGCTACGTCGAAAGGTGCTAGGAATGAAAGGAGTTGTGTTATGTATGGTTGATTGAGGTAGTGTTCTGAACTATCAAGTCCATGAAGAAAGGCACGACTGCACTGCTTGTGATCGTTGCAAAAATGCGCTGAACCGAATTCCGCAATTCTCGACCACTGATGCCTTAAACTTGGTGTTCATCAAAGTAAACCGTTCGGCGTTGATCAGTCCTCGAGGGGAGCGCTATGCATTCCAATCCATCAAGCATCGTTAGAGGTGGCTGGATGACCATGGCCCATGTAATGATCTACGGTGACCTACAGTTGAACCAATTCAGTGCTGCCACCAAACAAGTGTGGTGCTAATTTTCTGATGCGGAAGCGATGGAAGGACCAGTGAGCTCGGATCGAACCACGGACCACGTGTGTATTGCAAAGCACATCTAACCACTTCACCACATACGCCTTGATTTTTCATTTAATTAGGGATATCAGATTTCTTCACGCCTTACATTATTGCCGGTGTGGAGATGGCGCAGTGGACAGCGATGCTACCGATCAGGAACCAAAGACACTAGTTCGACCCCCCACTCCAACGCTCTCCACCAGTCTACTTGGGAATGGCTATTTCCAAAATTATTAGAAGAATTGTCCCGATCGGCATTCTACGACATTGATAAAGAAGATAAATCCTTAAGCAGGGGCGGATAGCACAATGGTAGTGACGCCCCTCATCACGGGCATGGTGGTAGTTTTTATTCCGCTCCAGTCTCATCAGGCCTCTTATCCCTCTGGAGTCAGGAAATTGGTACCGGACTTGTATGGGAAAAAATCACTCCCTGCAATCCAACTGGGAACACTCCAGCCCGGCTATCTCAGGACTCCAGGGAGAATCGACTCGACCAGCATTCTACGACATTCAAGATGAAATGAAAATCCTCAAGCAGTAGCTGAACTAACACATAAAAGTTGGAAGATCTTCGTGGGTGATGGATGCGAGGAAACGAATCGAATGTGAAAAGTGCTAGGATCCGCATAATAGACGTGAAGAAGGGTCAAATAAAAAAAGATAAAAAAAATCCTCAAGCAGCAGCTGAAGCAAATCGAAGCGAAATGGAGCGAAATGTTTGGGTGCCTTTGTGGGTGATGGATGCGAGCGAAACGAATCGAATGCAAGAAGTGGTGATCTCGGCGCAATAGATGGGATGACGGGTCATGTAAAGTAAAAAAAACTAGATTTTAACTTAATATTTACTGTCTATTCTTTTTAACGGCAAGGTACATATTGCGAAATATATCTTTAATGATGCTGAGATATTTGGACCCGCATGGTATGGTGGTGAGCGCGCTACTCCCCGGAAAGGACAATAGCGCGTTCGTTCCCCACCGTAGACACCTTCGGTCTGGAGTTTTGCAAATATCTCAGCATCATTAAAAACTAGATTATTGCCACAAAAATGTTATACACATGGAAGAACTATAGCGGGGAGGTATGGGATATATGGGAACTATGGGATGACGTCTAATTTCGTGTGGTTGTGGAAAATAGCCGACTTCATATCTTCTAAACAGCGCGCTTCCGAAGTTACAAGACTTGGATAACATCTCATCGAGAGTCGACCGCTAATGTCCAACGTATCCACTATATTCACTTTGGTGAAACCACCATTTTCTTCTCAGGGCCAATATTCTGGCAACGTCGGCATTGATGGAAAAGTTAACATTTTCTTGATGAGCAGACATCAAATTATTAGCGTAATATTTATTTTATATTAGGTAACGTTTCGACGGTTTCGCCTTCTTCAGAACTTGGAGTGGTCAAATTGATGTGCAATTTACTCTGGCCCATTACCATAACCTAAGCAGGAAAAACTCAAAGCCTCAAAAAAGAAAAACTACCAATAAATTATTACACTGCCATGAACGACGTCGTTGTTTCAGGTTCCACGTTTGGGAGAAGCTACTAGATAATTCTAAAGAACTTGTAATGATCCAAACTTGCCACTTTTATCCCCCAGATAAGTTATTTTGATTATTGTTGACTCGAGACTGACTCAGGCTCCTTGTCAACATGAGTTACCCTCTTAATGAAAATCGCAGTTCAACACCCAGAAGTGTTATTGCTAGGGCTAGTGCTTCGCGAAGGTCAAAAAATGGATTTGTAAGAGTTTAATTAAATGTTTCACCGCTTAGGCGTCGTAGTTGCTCCAAAGTTCCACGTGGGACTGAAACAACATCATCGCTTCGAGATCAGAGAAATATATTCAAAGGACCTCAGTAATAGACGAAGAACCGGAGCATAGCATACGAAGAGGGAAGTTGAAATCATCCTAATCATCTGCTCTTCACAAAATCTGGGGAAGAATGCGTCGTGTTGGTAAAGGATATGATAAACTCATTCGTTGCATTACTTAGGACAATTTAGAAAGGGGGAGCTACAACGACTACTTCACACCGCCTTTTTCAAGTTCTTTAGACTATCATTGTTGATAAACTGTTATATAACCCTGGAACACCAGCGTTTGTAAATGTTTCAATAATGTGATATTACCATATCTAAACTTTTTTATCGCTTCACCTGAAAAACGTTTTGCGCACCCTAGAATTGTTTCCATTCAACAACAACCGCCCCTGCATAAAAGAGCGCTGCCGATGAGCATGGGTCATTCGTGCGGTGTTCGCTGAAGAAGGTCCGTCTTGGTACGACAACAAAGACTCGGCATCGAGAAGAAGAACAACTGTGGCCCACCGACTCCAATCATCGGCTCTGATGAGGATGAAGACGTCGAAATGCTAGCCGAACAAATCTGTACATCAACCTCGTGTAAACTTAACAATTCAAAAACATGTTTCCATTGTGTTAACTACCAGTTACATTGAATAGTAGTCAAGCGAAAGAATAGTAGTTGACTTTAGTGACAAGTCTAAAAGGACTCTAGAATAATCAAATCTCGAAATGGTGATGTTTACTCTGCTAGCTGATGACATGCCAGTTATGGACCGATAATAGGCACTTTAGGTTGTTTTGCTGTCCAGATGATGTAGTGCATAAAGTCAATGTAGTCAATTTCTAAGAGAAATGAGCATGGTTGAAGCGATCGGCATACGCGGTTTGCAGGACAGAAAGTACTGGAAAATTTAGAGCCAAGTTGAACGCGGTTTTCCTCTTCCACTCCTCTGACCGCTATAACACATTTTCCGAAAGCGGTTGAAAGCAACAAGATTCACAATGAACAACTGGAGAAGGTGGGCTACTAATGAGTTGGGTTTTAAAAACGGTTCAAGTCCTTGAGCTTTTTTTTCGGAGACGTCAATAGAGGTGGGTGAAAATTTCATTGAGCTGTTGGCATTGCACCAGTAAGAGTAGCATTTTTTTGTTTTCACCATCTTTTAATTGTCTTATATTCCAGATCCATTTCAAGCATCATGCCAACCTGCCAGTTATCCTACTGATATGAGCAACGCAGTGAACTTCCTACTTTTGTTCTGATTACATCAGACCGAAGCTCTTGACGAGCAATGGCTGTTGATACACACTTCTTATTGTGCTTTTATTAATATCGGACGGAACTGCCTTTGTTTGCAAAAGAATAGGAGCAGTCGGTAATTTATAATAACACTGGCCGTGTCGACACGGTGAACCAGCCTCGACTGATGGCGACGTCTTAATCCTAAATGGGTGCCGAATGTTAATGAAAACCGAATGAGGTCAGTCGGGGATTTTACACAGGAAGGCGACAGCAACGGAGTTGGTTCAACGACCTTGACCTAGTGGTGTTCGTTCGTCCAGTTTCTTCTTCGAGATACGCTGAAAATGGCATTCATTTCAGCTCTAGTACTTCTATCTTTTTGTCCCAGGTACAGTCACATTTTATCTTTTTTGAATTGATTATTCTTTTGTTCGGCTGTTACTTGGCGTTCTGTTTAGCATGGTTTCCTACATGAAAAGTAGTAGCCTTATTTAGTAGTGGCTTTGTTTTAATCCAATAGCTAATCACTTAATCAGTTCGCTTAAACACTAATAGTAGCACCTAAGAAATGGCATGAAAAACTTTAAGAGACACACTGATGAGAAACTTCATCTAGAAATGGCAGTCGTTTTCAAGTGAGGAGCTTAGTTGTGCAATGTTTCTCCTGATGCAAATACGATTTCGAGATAGCGTCTTTTTGAACATTCGGGAAGGGGTTAAATCCAGAAACGTAATGATGCGATTTATAAATTTGCTCCATGTCAACAACCGTGCTCAGCTGGTGTCCTCACAACCTTCGTACTGTGATCAAAACAGTACTTGTTCTTTCCCCCTCACTGGTCAACACCTATGGAAAAAACTCCGTGTGTTAATTCGTAACCGTAATTAAGCTTGGAGAGTAAAATCTTTTTCCAAACATTGTCGCAGTCAAATCAGCAAATTGACTTCTGTTGTTGATAGTTTTCATCCGGAATTTCAGTGCGGGCTTGAATATCGTTCTCGCTCATCCATGAGTTTTATGTAAGTAAATTAGCTGTCTTGTGTTCGTCTCAATGTTTCGACCGTTAAACACTTTTTCTATGGATAGGGATAGTCATATCAACAACAATCGCCTTGTATAAAAGAGTATTGTCGGGTGAGCATGCCTCATGTGTGCGGTGTTCATTGAAGAAGATCCGTCTCGGTACGACTACGAAGACGCCACATCGAAAAAAAGGAACAAATTTGGACCACCGACTCGGATCATCGGCTCTGCTGAAGACGAAGACATCGAACAACGATTTACGCAAATTTGTCTATGGTTTTAGTTGCCACATCCAGATCTATATGGAAACATAAGAAAAAGTATTTTCTTTTTTGTCGATCCGAGGATCACCAAGAGCACCGACTTTTGGTATGATCCCATTCCCAGATACGAGAATATAACCAAAGGCAGCTCAGTTAAAGGACATACTCCTAGGGCTAACGGATGTAAAAAATCGAACTTCCCAGCTTGCTTGATTCTGCTTGTGCTGAACATCAATTCGACATTGCTGCATCGTCTTTACCCACTGCCACAATTTGGAACTTCATCATTTCTTTATAATTCTTCAATCCATAAGTGACCGTATTTGCCGATATAAAGCTAAAAAAGCTCCCAGTTTTGATCAATCCGTGCGGGATGCGCCTTGCATTTGACTTCTATAAACATAGTTATAGGATGATTGAATGCATATCTGGCCTCTACTTGCAATGGCCTATCGATATCGACTCACTGCTAATTCCCTTTCAGACATTTCTAGTATCAATTTGCCAACTCCGGAGGGATGGAAGTCTTCGTGGGCTAGGAGAGCGTGATCGAGCCCATATGTTTTTGCAGGGCACCTCTAACCACTGCGCTACACCCCTCCCCCCGTTTTCCTTCCGTCTGTTTAATTTTTTTCGCAGAGTTCATTTGTTATACAGTTTGAATTTGATCCATGTATTATCCCCAGCATATATGTCTTGCCGTACACTGTCTACGAGAAGTTATTCTTTATACTTAGTAATTTACAAAAACATTTTGTCGAAACAATCTTAATATGCGCACCACGTCTGGTAAAAAACCAAGCGCAATCCCAAGCTTTCAATGCATATTCGGTGCATTTTACGTTTTATTCGTTCGATATAGGAAAGACCAGAATCAGAATATGGATGTTGAGAACCACGTGTTTTTGCGATTTCTGTGTTCCTAAGATAGCGATGAAGGAGCGTTAGCACGCCTACAGTTGTAGTCTATTCTGCAGCGCTGAAGTAAGTTTAATGTTTCGAAAGGTGAGAATCCAGTCAGAACTTGCAACACAATGTGCACCTCGTTTTAATAAATCAAGCTTTTTTACGTGCACTGACCCTACGAGCACTGGACCAACGTAACACTACAGCTACATTTCTAGGTATTTATCACCAGTGCAATCTGTATTGGAGGTAATTATCGCTGTGAAGCAGCTCAGGAGAACCTTCGAAAATGTGTTCTTTGCCGTCCATATCGCTTGTTTTGTTGACTGTGAAATTTTCCAAGCATGCACTAGCAAATTCTCTGTTTGTTTCTGTGGAGTTCCACAGTCGCCCGTGGCGATCTATTCTTTTGTTGGACACGAAGAGCCACACATTTATGAACCAGTATCTTCATGAAGAAACCTGATCATCAAGTCTCCGATGTTCTTGATGTGCATTTGTCACGTCGCCCCACCCGACGGCTTAGGTCTATCAACCACCAAATTTTTGCTGTTTGATGCATTTCGTGTCCAATTCACTTGGTTCTTTGACTTATGCAGCAGTGTGCCTGACTTCCGATGGCCATCACAGCTCATTATTTCAAGTAGCTTCTTTCACTTGTACGATATGCAGTATTCCCAATGCCAAGTCTAGAATGCGCACACGAATACGCTGACCGTGCTTTTACCTCTCTTGTACAACGAGTCATACGTTAAAGCAAGGAGAATCCTAGAGTGGAAAGCGTAGTTACGGAACCGCTTTATCGTTAGCTTTTACACCATATTCTAGATGCTTTTGTAAGCTGCTCAGGCCACCTATTTCCGACCACTTAAATATGGCGCCAAGTTATTCATCACGTTGATTTCGTCATCCAGATCCACGTGACTGGGGCTTTCGCAGAAGGTCGTGCTATTGAGCGTGAATGGGTCTCGAGAAATGATTAGTTTCTCACGAATATTATTTTATTGGAATCCAGCTCGATACAATGCTTTGCAATCGTCGTCGATAGGGGCGGACCAGCACTAGTTTCGTCCCAGTTTTCACACGTCATTCTCCAGGGTGGTTATCAGCGCTTGCGTTTAGGTGGTATCGGCTGGTATCGTCTTTGGGATCCCTGTCTTTTTACCGCCAATAAACTCGTCGTATAATGGTGAAATTGTGATCGTAAATTCATTACTGGCTAATGAATGACCTTTGGGAACAGAACACTTAGAAAAAGCGCTCTCTTATATTGTCGCAGAACTTCTGTGAAGTTCATCGATATCATTCTAACTGCTGAATCCCTTTCTAAATCTTGCACGCTTCCACCGTTGTTTCTGTAGAATGTTCTACCAATATTAAGCACAGGTTACTGATGTCGAAGAATGTGAAGAATAGAAAGCAACCAAATTAGAGTGTAATCAATGTCGTGATCGATTTCCGCTGAATAGAGTGACTTATGAAAGAAGGGGGGCAGTAGTGCGTTTATGAGGTCTGACGGTGAGCTGTTTAGATGTTGAAGTGAAATCTTCTCACCTAAGAGTGCTGTTTTACTCGTTGCTAACAAGAAAACAACTCCGATTCTGGAATAGATAGTCGTTAGGGAGGAAACACCCATTTTATGGTTTGATGCTGATGAAGAAGTACATGTTTGTTGAAGATATTAGAGCGCTGAGAATGATCTTTTCCAGTGCAGCTGTTGATGTAGTGACCACTCTGTCTGAGAATCGGAGGGTGATTAACCACGTCTTGTAAGTCCAGGAGGTTTAAGACTGTTATTTTCCCACCAAAATCCCTCCAGTTGACGACCGTTTTGGAATTTTACTCATTTGATTTTGTGACCCCCTCTTGCTGATGCGAAAAAAGCATGTTTCTCAAAGAAGACGATAACCGCCTCTCGTATAGATCTTTGAATGAGTAGCAACATAGGATGGTTAGAAATTCCGACCTAGAATAATTTAGTCTATTCCGTTATAAATCGATTCAGTGGAAGACTTTCACATCGAACGTTAAGAGGACACCCGGAATTTTGAGTCGTTGTGAATGATCGCCTCTCATCCTCCCTCTCATTGAAATTTGTGGGTTGGAGTATGGATCTTGCGACGTTCTTCTGTTTCCATTCGTTCCAAAGTTTTCTTAACTTTTTTAGAGGTTGGCCCTACCTCGTTTTTTCGTACGTGCAACAGTAGGAAAAATGGTGAACACCGGAATTAGTCCCCTGACCTCGTTTTTCCTGCACCCTGCTGATGGAGCATAGGGAAAAGACTGTTAACTAGGGGATTAGCCTATCTCTTTTCAACTGTACATGAGCACTTCTTTCTTCATTTAATCTTTAACGGGACACACTTATGTCACGCAGCCTCTAGGGTTCCTCAGTGGAAGTAGATTCATGCTATCGAAGTTCCTGAGAGAAGGAAGATTTCCTTTTGTCCATGAACAAAGGCGTTATTGATATGTTCTTTCTCTAAATATATATATATATATACATATATACGTACATATACATATATGAGGTGCGAGGCGGATATCACAGTAGTAGTGATGCCAATAATCACGTGCACGGTGCTGGTTCGATCCCGCACCAGGCTCACCGAGCCTGTCATCCCACTAGAGTCTGGAAATTGGTAGCAGACTTGTCCACGAAAATTCACTGTCTGCAATCTAATTGGGGATATATACATATACAATGATATATATTATATGACCAATCTTCACGTCGTCTACTGTGCGGATTCCAGCACCACTCACATTCGATTGTTTCTATGCATCCATTGTCCACGAAGCTCCCCCAACTTTTACGTGTAGCTTTGGGTGCTTCTTGAGAATTTTTCACTTCATCTTGAGCGTCTTAGAATACTGGTCGAGTGGATTCTCCCTGGAGTCCTGAGATAGCCGGTTTAAAGCGTTCCTAATTGAATTGCAGATAGTTATTTTTTCCCGGACAAGTCCCGTACCAATTTCCCGACCCTGGAGGGATGAGAGGCTTGGTTAGCCCGAAGAGGATTGAAGCTGTATCGTGCTCTTTATGACCGGCATCACTACCACTGAGCTATCTGCAGCCTCTGTGTAATATATACAGTAGGAGGCGAATGTACCACAGTGGTTACAGGCACTCTGCAATGCACATGGGTTGGATCCCGCGCCCCCAGGCTCATTAAGCCTTCCATCGCTCCGGAGTCGGCAAATCGGTACCAAACTTCTCTGGAAGGATAGCAACACGGAGTGGAAACATCGTAGGCCACCGTGAGTCATTGTAAAGTCCAGATATGCATTCAATCACCTCTAACGATGTTTAATGAAGTCGAATGCATTATGCATCCCTCAGGGATTGATCAACGCCGAAAGTTTTATCCTTCTTGTCATTTAAACAAAGGTTATTAAAAACGCCCTCCTTGTTAAGTTTTTACTTACTACCTATTACAATTTTCACGGCAAGGTAGTGACTCAACCACAATGATGCTGAGATATTTGCAAAATTCGGGACCGCAGGTGTCTGCGGTGGGGAACCAGCGCGCTATTACCCTTTCCTGAGGCTAACGCGTTCTATCTCTCAGCTCCTTCTATCCTCTTTATTTTAACCTCTTTGTTTTATTATTTTTCTCTTCTTATTTATTTTACGCGGCCCGTTTCTCACATCTACTTGCGGGCCCCAACAATTCTTGCATTCGATTCGGTTCCTCGCACGAACCATCCACAAAGGCTTTAGAACATTTTCTATTGGAGCTCGGCTGCTAGGTGAGCATTTTCCTTCCGTCATGGATGGCGATGAATACTGGTGGAGTCGATTTACCGTAAAGTGTGGGGAGATAACCGGTCTGGTGCGTTCTCACGTGGATTTCAGAGAGTGAAATTTTTTTTCCCAGTACAAGTCTGGTACCTATTTCCCAACTCAGGATAGACGAAAAGCATACTGAGCCAAGAACAGGATCGAACCAGCACCGTGCTCGTGACGTTCTATTTTCGTTTTGAAATTCTTTTATTTCCAAAACTTTCCTTAAGAAAAGGATATAAGGAAAGAGCGAATGGTATTCGCTTTCATCTAATGCTTTCGCGACGAGCGACACCTACAACAGTCATGTTTTGAGGGAGTGGGCGGAAGGACACCTATGGGCCTTATTTTCTTTCCGGTGGTTTATTCCAACACATAGAACTATTTTATTCTATGTCACTTGATAATTTACAGATCATAGATGTTATACACGGCATTGTTGGGGAAAAGCTCTGTTCTGCTATTAGAAATATACAAAAAAACCGTTTTCCGAACGAATTCGTTATCCAGGAATTGGGGTGCTAATCGATTGCTAGAATTCTACTTACTTCAGTGAATGGTAGTTATAATATAGAGTGTGCTCGTAGAAAAATTCAAGTGGAGATACATAAGTTGCAAAACGTCTTCAAAGGCTGCTCGTAGTGTAGTTCCATGAGGAACCATGGTAACACATAGTAAATCACCTGTATCGGGGCAGACTTTGGCCAGGCTAACCTCGGGATTCCAGGGAACCACGATGGCTTAACCAGCATGTCTGCGATAAATGGTAATTGTGCTGGGGCCTCCACAACCAGTGAGGACGGGCCTTTCAAGTGTCAAGTGTCAAATCACCTGTATCACCTGTAGTCCCGTTGATCATCGGGTGACTCGAGCGGGCGCATGTAAATCTTCCACTTTTTCCTTGTCGCGTACAAGAGTAGCCCAGTGGGTTCTGCTCGCTATAGGGACTCGTAGAGCATCATACCTTTCTTCTAGGCTCCTCGTGAAGAACTCTGACTATCGGGTCAGTGGTCTTCCTGCAGTACGTTTGACATCCCGAGGAATCCAGTCACTAACGGCTCTTGTCCATCGGTTGTCATTCATACGCATTAGGTGTCCGGCCCACCTTATCTTCGACAGTTTGGCGTACAGAACGGCATCTTTGATTTTTGATCGTTGACGCAAGTCGCAGCTTCGGATCCCTCCTCTCACTTGTGTGGAACGGGATACTCCTAGCATCGTCCTTTCGACTGTGCGTTCGATAACGTTGAGTGGTCTTTCATCCTGCTTACGCAGCGACCAGGTTTCTGACGCATACGTTAGGGCAGCAAGTACCGCTGAGTCGAAAAAGGTGGGCACGGAGTCGAACGTTTTTCTTCTCTTCACTACATCCTCGATGCTCTTGAAAGCTCCCCAGGTCACTTGTTTCCTTCTGCTCAGCTCTGTAGCTAAGTCGTTCATCGTATTGAATTCCCGACCTAGACAGACCTAACTTGAGCATTCGGAGATATTCGTTCCGTTGAGCGTGAATGGGGCATACGAAACCAATCTGTTCCTCATGAACATCGTTTTCGTGGGATTTAGTCGAAGACCAATCTTTCCACAGGCTTTATCAAAGTCGCAAGTATACGTTCCGCTTGGTTAATGTTTGGTGTTATAAGGATGATGTCATCAGCAAAGCGAAGATGATGTATGCCGATCATCGATTTTCACTCCCATATTATCCCATTCCAAAGTTCGCATGACGTTCTGGAGGGTGGCGGTAAGTAATTTTGACGAGATGGTATCGCCTTGCCTAACTCCTGTTTTGACGTCAATGTTAATATCATTGTAGAATGGTGATATCTTGGTTGTGAAATTTTTGTACAGCTCACGAAGAATCTTTATGTACTGAGTAGGGACTCCTTGAGTATAAAGGGCTTCCATGACTGCTTCTGTCTCAGTTGAATCAAAGGCCTTCTGTAAATCGATGAAAGTGAGGCAGAGCAGTCTTTTGTACTCTCGCGATACTTCAATGAGCCTTGTTATCGCGTGGATGTGGTCCATCGTACTAAATCCTTTTCGAAATCCTGCTTGCTCACATGGCTGTCCTTCGTCCAGTGTTCTGTCAATCCTGTTTAGGATGACTCGAGTGAAAAGCTTTTAGACGACAGACAACAAGTAGATTGGACGATAGCTGCCTACATCGTGTAGGTCACCCTTCTGGTACAACATATCCATCCTCTGTTATTTCCTGTGACGGAAGGCGGGTGTGGCTATGGAAGAGATCTGAGCAGTATTCGTGAATGATTTTCTCCATTGCCTTTCTGGACGCTGTAACTGTTCCGTCTGGGCGTCGGAGTGCAATCATCTTGTTCATGTAATTGGAGTATCTTCGGTGTGCTTTGCGAATGCTTTCTCCCAGCAGCTTCGACCATTACTGCTGCTCTTCTCTCTTTAAGATCTTCTTTTATCGCCTGTCTGCATTGTTTTGCAAGTTCGGACGTTAGTTCGCGGTTGTCTGCAGCTCGTGCGATTCCACACTGGTGTATCAGCTCAAGTTTTTCTAGAGACAGACGTCTTTTGGTGACTTTCGAGCTCTCAGTTTTCATAGCGCTAAGGTGAAGATGTTGAATGAGCCGATCGTATTCTTTGTCGATGTTATCGACAACGGCATCTTCTCAACAGCCGACTAATGAGCTGAATAAGTCCCAGAATGTGGTGGTTCTGGGAAATCGGTTTTTTGAATTTGGCGGCTTTTTTCTCCTTTCCGCGGGAGACGATGGTCTGATCCCGTGTAGAATTTTGGGACAACAACGACATCGGTTAGGCAAAACCTTCTATTTACTATGACTTGGTCTATTTCGTTATGGTACTCTCCATTGGGAGACTCCCACGTCCAGCGTTGCCAGTGGGGCTTCTGGAATTGTGAGTTACCATAGATGGTCTTGGTCGGCATGATAAACTCAGATAGCCCCTCACCTTGTTTGTTCCATTCTAATCCGTGGGATCCAATGTGACGTTCTTCAGACGTCCTTCTTGGTCCAATCTTGGCGTTGAAATCTCCAATGATGACCTTGAAGAATGTATGGCCTTTTCTGTAGAACTTCTCCAAGTCCATATAGAACGCTTCGACTTCTTCTTCGTCATAGTTTGATGCCGGTGCGTAAGCGACGAAGATTCTCAAAGCCGGTACTGATCCACAGCTTTTTAATCGTAAACGTCCGATTCGGATTGTAAGCTGTTCGAATGAATCGATGTTCATGGACAAACTCGTGTTGACGAGAACGCCGACACCGCCGACTATTCTGCTGTCGCATGTTCCGAGGAACAATTCTTCTCCGGTGTCATAGACGGCTTTGAATGGGTGGCGTCGTCCCGTTTCTGCCAGGCCGATGACGTCTTACCTTGTTCTTCCTGCTTGCATGGGCAAGTCTTCTATCGAAGACTCGGATGCAAGTGTACGTGCGTTGTAAGTACGGATCGTCACCGTAGTTCTTTGTAATCCAGGCACCCTGCATTAGCCCTGGGATTTTAGCAGCCTCTCCGTACTTGTCCTACCAACGCTGCGAATTTGGGGGGGCTCTTTCTGGGTCAGGAGAATGAGGCCCGTTTTTTTTTCTGTGTTCAGCATTTTGATACCCACGTATAGCTTACGGGTAGCTTGCCAGGCACTCCCAGAGTGGACATGGAGTTTATTTGTTGGAGGCGACTCCTAACCGCCCTCCATATACCTTCCTGTCAGTTGCTTGCA
Organism: Angiostrongylus vasorum; assembly: GCA_018806985.1. Lineage (NCBI taxonomy): Eukaryota > Metazoa > Nematoda > Chromadorea > Rhabditida > Metastrongylidae > Angiostrongylus > Angiostrongylus vasorum. The sequence continues at coordinate 1,489,241 of JADANN010000099.1, read as the reverse complement.
GGCTTTGGGCCGAATTGACTCGTAGAATACAATCCGCATAAGCGAGAACGCACCCACACACGCATGCATGAATATGCCTAGCAAGTACAGAAAGTATGTGTCAAATCGGCGCAGCAGAAACAGGGACTCCTTCCGCTGGCTCCGCCTGCGTCTCAGGGAAGCAAAGGTCGCTTTTGTTCCGCGATTAACCCCTTATCCGCCACCTGGGGCCGCGCCACGTAGCCTTGCAACTAGCACGCTCGAGATCCCCCATATGAGGGAGATCTGTGGAACACATTGTAAATAGCACCAGAAATATCGTTCATGCTCGTAGAACGATAGAGCAAAGTCTTCTCTACAATCCATTCATGAATTCAAGTTCACAACTCACAAAGTTCTCTAGTTATCGAAAAACTAGCCTTTATGTTCAAAAAAACGGCTATTTCACAATGGCTGAAAATTGTGTCGTCCAGTCCGTAACAAACTCGAGATTAGGCGTCGTCGCTAGCGTGTTGAACATCGATGTGGGCACCAACATTCGCTACCTTAATTGACCTTTGGAACTGCATCAATTGATTTCACCAGGAACTCTTATGAAATGGAATACAACTTCTCGTATTCGACCTCAGAGTTCTTCTAAAGTCATAGGTTTGTTAGAGCAGACTTATCCGACCAACCGCAAAGAAAAAGAGTCGTAGGATGTTAGATCAGGTCTTCCTGTGCTCACTCATGTAGACCACGACAATCCATACATCTCCCAGTGTAGTAAATATTTAGCTATTCACGAACAAAAAATATTATAATTTGTAGGAGCGCTATCCTGCATGAAAATCTGATCTTTGATATCTTCGCACGCACTAATACTGGCTTGCTTTCATTATGCAGCATGGCGGACTACTTTTCGGCATTCATGGTCCAATCCACCTGGAAACGCCTTAGCCTGACTATCTCCAGGACTGCAAGAATTCACTCGGCCAGCATTTTATTACATTCATAAGGAACACGAAGTCCTCAAGCAGCAGCTGAAACAAGATGCGAAGTGTTCCAAGACCATTGTCGTCGATGAGTGCCAGTAAAACGAAATGAAAGTAAGAAGTGCTGGGATCCATACAGTAGATGTGCTAATGAGTTACACAAATAATATAATAACAATAAATGCACTATATATATTTAACTATCATCAATTTCGGTGTTCCAGGAGCGCTCTCTGATGAGAAAGACAGCGAGTGTTTGAAGAAGTGTATATTACCGCTAGCGAATTTGGAACGGAGTTTCCACTATGTATTTAACAACTACGAACATGTGAGTGGAAGTTTCCAATGAGTCGTAGCCTTTTCATAACTGTTACTTCACTGCGGCATATATTTGTTTTAATTTTTTGTGCTAGGTCAGCTATAACAGTTTAGCTCTGATAAGGAATAAGCTGGGAGATTATGCGTTGATCCTCTGTAGGACCACTCAAACTCATAGGTACTATATATATCATTGCCACCTATCTATCCTCGACCGTGCTGCCAGAAACGTCTAGGTGCAACAGAGTGATTGCTATCTAATAAAATGAGAGCGTACTCACGTGGAATGATTTCTTTCTGTTGTTCGTGAGATTTGTAGGGGATGCTGCATAACAGTGTGAACACGCTATCTCCATAGCTATCGTCTTTTGCATTACCGAAAATCAGAAGTTGCTCGGGTTAATCCACGTGCTAAACCGTGAAAATTTCCCTACATAAACACCTGCTACCACATTCTATGCACTTTGCTTTTTTCCCATCGTTGCCACCCCTGAGCTCCTGCAACAGAAGGCCTTCGTATAAAGTCCGACTGTGGCAATCGTTGAAAGCGAATAATAGTTGCTGACAATAGACATCTCAGCTTATAGTGCGCTATATCACCACCTAATGATGATAGCCAACATCGTTCATTTCCATGCAAGCAGAAATGGAATGCAATTTCATGTTCAGAATGATTTACATGAGAAGACACTTTTGCTGCTTCATCTTCATTTTGTTCAACAGGCTCGCAATGACGTGCTCTATATAGATGCCTTTTGCGACAGTACACTGCGCGGTGCGACCTCAGTGGGTTTCATAGAGAGAGAAAGAGAGAGAGAGAGCGAGAGAGAGAGAGAGAGAGAGAGCGGGGAAAAGTAATTCTTCCATGCGTCGACCACGAAAAAATTTGGCCCCTTTTCGTAAGTGATAATAAATAAATCCACTCATAACTTGGTTATATAGGAGTGCCTGTCATTGTAAATGCAGTTGTTCTGTGCTCATGGGTGACGATGGTTAGGTGACATCTGTAAGTTTCGCAAATGTGGTTTAAAGTAGTAACTCGGGTAGTGACGTGGGTAATGGATGCATTCTCACTGAAGAGTTTGAGTTGAACTCCGAGACGTCATTCTATATCACTGTTTGGCTTCAAGGATGTTACCGATCCTCAAGTCATTTGGTAAAGGTGGAATTGAACGCTAACTGCTTCTGATGTTACATATAGTTTGTTCGAAACTACGACTTAGAAGTAGATGACGTAGATTTATAAGTGAACAGTGTGGATGAGGAACGAAAATATTGAAACCGCAGAATAAAATGGAATGGAATATGAGAAATTGGAGCTACTTTGTAAATGTGTATTGAGAGTAATGAGTAAAAGAAAAGCAACAAAAGCTACCTCTCAACAGCCTTGCTTGTAGCTCATTTCATAGGTGTGCGACACCTTGAAGCTGGAGCGTACTGTGTACAAAAGTGTTCTAGAGAAGATCAGCAGAAATTTTACCAATACACAACGTTCTACAGAATCCACTGTGTCGACTACGAAGAAGGTTAGTTTCTGTATTACAAATCTCACACTGTTGCTTCTGTCGGGTCAAACTTGTTATCTTAGAAAAAGGATAAAACTCTCGGTGTTAATGAACCCCTGGGGATGCCCCCATGCACTCGACTTCATTAAGCATCGTTAGAGGTGAACGAATGCATATCTGCTCTTTACAATGGCTCGCAGTGGTCTACCAATGTACCGAGTCAGTGCTGCTGATCTGGCATCAATTTGTAGACCACGGAAGGATGGAAGGCTTGGATGAGCCAGGGACTCAGGGTCGAACCCATTTGCAATGCGCCTATAACTGCTGCGCTACACGTGTCCTTCTTGTTAGTTTACCATTTCAAAATATGAGGCAGATTCGTCGTGCCGAACTTTCTTACTTGAAATAAAGAAGATAAGTCTACGTATAGTGTTTCTTTTCCTTTCTTTTCGACGTTAATAATCTAAGGAATCACTCAGCCGGGCAGGAAAAACTGGACCAGAAGTGAACTGCTCTAAGGAAGAAAAATGCAATGCATTTTTTCATTGGTTCTCTTTTCTTCATTCTTCACATGTGATGAAGACACAATCACTGCATATGTGGATTTGAAAATTTCACAAAAGTCTTTTAGTCCTTCACAAGTATCCAATGTTGGTTTTTTTATCAACTCGAATGACAGTTCGACCACCTCTCACCTCATTCTAGTATAAGTCGCTAACCCAATTCACTGATTGAGTGCGAGAACCCTTCCAATTTTATGGTAGAGTTCGATCCCTCCATGCAAGGATTTGTCTCGAACGGTCTCATCTTGGTTTTTAGTTATTTTTAAGGCTTTCCTTGTAAAGTTTTCAGTCTTTGGCTTTTTAGATGGTATTGTGTTTTAACTGGTTTTTGTTTAATACCAACACCTAGGTCAAACTGTAACACAAAGCGATTTCTTCAGATCTTGAGCCTCATCTTCCGTGTCTCAGAAGTGCTGCAAAGGATTCCGATGCTGGTAACTTCCTTTGCGAATTTGCGCCTATTAAGAATTATGGACTTTTTGAAAAAAGACTGGAATGAAAATCTGAGAAATGAGGCGTGCTTCAACCTCAAGTATATTTGCTCATCTATGCACTACAATGAAATGAACTCTTTACGAGATAGTTGGAGTTTTATGCTGATGTTTTTAGTGTGCAAAAACAGATGCCATAATGGATATAAGGTGGAGAAAACGGATGAAGAAGAGAAGAAGATGAAGATCGGGTGTTTGTGAGTTTTTCTCCCAATTGTTTGAGTAACTGAAATAGGAACTAGTAAGTCTTCATTCGTACTTGTACCTCGTCTGAGCTGTTTAGTGGACCGCACTCACTGTTGCTCCTCTAAAATTTTACGCTTTGGTACCAAACTTTCTGTTCTTAGTGGTTTTCGTGTTAATGTGACCACGACTAGCTTACCGTCCTTCACGTTGGTATAGGTTTGCTCCAAGGTGAGCTTGTTTTATAAATGCCTTGGCACACAAGCAGATTTGGCCTTTTCGGCGCTCCTTGATTAGATTGCAATGATTTTTTGAGATCCATTTTGCCTATCTCAAAACACCATCTTTCTCTTTGTGTTTCCCACTTTATGGCTGACCTTTTCAATGAAGTTTCTTCGCTCATTTCTGTGACTTTTACTGCTTGTACATCCTCTTTGTTTGCCTATGTTCTCTCCTTATTCTGCTTTATTTTTTTCCGTCTGTGCTTTTCTGGATGTGAATTTCCTCGATTATGTCTACGGAACACAAACTGAGCTTCAGTTCGATTTACTGCTCATCGAAGGCGAAAAAGAACATTCTTTCGCTTCCAGTCGAAGAGTTTCAAAAAAGGTGAATCGGACGATGAGGACGAAGGTGACGACAATGTCTGTGGCGATGGTGGATCCGTTGAGTGCTCCAACAATATAGTTTGATTCTCGATGTCAATTTGGAGTAAACCAGCTTCTCCTGCATAGATGCGCAGAACTAGTGCACTTTTTATGAGCTCCATGTGGCTGATTTTTGGGAACTTTGGGACCATTAAATACGGACAAGAGAGGAACGAATCATAGGGAATCAAAAACCTTCAAAGATGTGAAACGATTCCTGGGTTACCGCCTTTAGATGGGAAATGCTTGACAGCCAAAGTTGAAGGATTATTGCAGCACCTGTTCTTTTATGGGATCACCTTGGGTCTGAAGTGACAAGATACAGATTTGGAACATTGTTGACTCATATCCATTTGACCGACAGTATCATGAATAAGTCAAATTATTCAGTCATCTCTCTTATTGATCTCGTCAATAGAAATCCCAAAGGTTGTACAGATTTTAGTGGGTAGAGCTTATGGTATTGTAGTGACTGTAACTGTAGATAAACTGTGTGTAAGAAGTGTACATTTAGAAAAGTTGTGGGTTGTGTTGATTGCAATACAAGAGGTGTTAATTTTGAGATTTGCAAGACATAGTACATATGTTTCCGACTAAAACGTCTATAAAATTTGTGAAAGATTATGAGGATCAAAACTGGGAATATGCAATCCTTCCAGAAATGCGCTCTGCACATTGTTAAATGCGCAGCATGTGCATGTCAGGCCCTTCCCCATACTATTTCAAACAGCTCTGTACAAGTATTCGCAGTTATTTAGCATCTTAACGTGGCGGCGACATGGCCCAGGGTTTGAACCTCACTGTGCGAAACAGCAGACATACTAGTACCCCGCGCCACATGACCAAATTTTTTGTTCAAGTCGCAATCAAGTCAGACGAACAAACTCTTAGGATCGTGTCAATTATTAAAGTGTAAAGAATAGCTGTTAACAGAACACAACTGGCACGACATTTGTCTTGAATAAGTTATCGATCAACTAGAGAAGTTTTAGCAAAAAACTCATTGCAGGCCGAGAAATAGCAATGAACGGTATGCATTTAAGCCAATGCACAGACCCACACACGTGTTAATCAATATGGTAGTATGGTCTTTTGCTACATGTTGCATTGTTTGTCTTTCAGATCGCTGGAATGCTCTAGCGTATGCTACTTCCAGGAATTTATCGCAGGGTGTCCTGACGCTGAAGATGCGCTTCTGGTAAATTTTTGACATTTTTGATATTTTTCTTAAGTTGTTTTTCCGTGCCACATTGTTGAGCGCTTGACACTCATCAGTGAGTCATTCCGGCCGTTTGCATTTCTGCTATGGAACGGGCTTTCTCTTCCCCTGTAGTGTAGCAGCTACGGACGTTTCCCAGTCGGCCACCGGCTGCCCTCGCAAGCGCCTTCAGACCACTTCCGCCGCTGATCGCGTCGTCCGCGTCGTTCCGCGTCGTTTCCGCATCGCTGTCCCCCTACGAATGTGTCTTTACATCTCGTCTGCCTGCATGCGTTTGCCATTTCGTTGTAACAGAACCCTGCATTCTTTTACATATTTCTATTACGTTCCTCTTGCGTCTCTTTTACGATCCCATACATTTTCGCTTACCAGCCTAATTTCGTAATTTTCATGGTACACCAGTACATAATGGAAAGAAGTTGTAGGAAATAGCATGAGCTTTAAAACTGGTCCTGGTCTTATGGTCCTTAATGACAAAAAAAAATTACGCAAATATGTTCAAGTAATCGACCACTTCATTTTTGGAGTATCTTGGGAGGAAAGAAAAGCGTCTAAACGTCAAGATGTTGAGTAGTCAGAACTAGAACAATTAAGTAAGCGATCAGAACTGCAGTTAAAACGATTAAATGTTTTAGAAATTGAACATCGGTCAGATTCATTCCGTAGCGCAAATGATCCATCCGATTTCGTTCGAGAGAATGGCACAGGAATGTCGAAACGTGCACGATAGCGACCACATGAAGAAGAAACTTCTTGGCATTGACTGAGTAAAGATTTTATCGTCAACACAACCTCTGCTATAAAATTCTCTTCGTCATTTTCTTTTGTTCCATGATGCTGGTGGTAACCGTTGCTAGTTTTTTTTCTAAACACATTCAACACAACTACAACGATGCTGAGATAATCGCAAAACTTGGACCCCGGACCAGATCAAACCACGATTTCCCTTTCCGGGGGCTCGCGCATTATAGTAGGCAGAAAATAAAAGGTTAACACTTAACACATTCAATGAGTCCTGTTTCATAAGAAATAGAAAACGTTTCGAAAGGCTTTCCATCAATTAATCGTAAATGAGAACTCGGTAAAATTCCAGATGAAGGATCATTTAGGCAGCGTTTAATCTAAACCTGTATATTAAGCATCTTACCAATTGAAGAACTCCTACGATCCCTACTCGATGTGTCTAATAATAGATAAGGTGATGTGTAAGCACCGCCGTCACCGTACCCGCCCACGCTAGCTCTCGCCTTCCCACTGTTTCCGTCCCCCTCAGTTTGTCTTTGTGTGACCCCACTACCTCTACCTTTCTCATGGGAACTTGAGAGATGGTGTGATGCTATCAAAACCTGTTCTTCACCTGTCAATACATTGTTTTTCTCGTACAAGAAGGATTTTACTGCACTAGGCAGAACACCCACGGACAGAATCATCATCGTCATCAGAAATTCATAACCATACGAGGGAAAAGTCGTTTTGATTCTAGCGCTATAAATCTAGTAGAAGTGCTCGACATTTTTTTAACTAGGTGTTTTAAGTGGTTTGAAAAAGAGGATTAACACTATGCAATATTATCGCTACGAATAAAAGCGATCTTAAAGAATTCAGAAGGTGAAAGAGCAGCACGGTACCAACCTTGTGGAAGCGCTAGCAAACTGCCACATAGCAAGCGAATTTGATCCGACTGGAATCAGTGTTTGCTCGGTGGGTGACGGAAGCAGCTCTGTCAGCCGTCCGCCGTCGTCTCGAGGTCGCCAGCTTCTCCTCGCTGCTGCTCAGCCTCCTGTTTGATCCTCTGCACACCAAACACTTGTCGTCAGTTCTGTCGTCAATTCCGATGAGTCGTAAAAATCGATTAGACGAAAAAAAAAGACTCTCGGAAGTGAAAATGAAATGTACGATACGACAGTGAAACGAAGATGCATAACTACCTCTGTCGTGGACGGTTCGCACTTTGGTCCAACTTAGTCACGTTTTGAGCAAATGTAAGCACTGGCTGGCCAAGCTCTTAGTGTATAGTTACTTTTCATGGGTACCGATTTCAGAGGATTCAACTGACAACTTTCATTTTACACGAGTTCCCAATCTCGGTACTTTTTATTTACCGCCTACTCTTTTTTTTTAATAGCAGGCTACTATGCGACATATAACCATAATGATGCTGAGATATTTGCAAAACTCCGGACCATTGGTGTCTGCTGTGGGGACCGAACACGGTATTACTGTTTTTACGCGAGCTAACGCGTTCGCCACAACACCATGCGAATCTTTTATTTCGCCTTTCTCTCGGTCGCCTTTCTCAACTATTTCCAATGTTTTTTGCAGTGTTTATTTAGCGACTACGGATGCAATTTACACAGAGTGAAAGAAAGGTCCTTATCATTCTACTTGTCTCTCAACCCCATCAAATGCATTTTCTATCCAGGATTCTGAAAACAGTCTTGTGATTCACCACCGCTCATTAGTTTATTCGCTATTGAAAAGAATCAGAATTGTACTTTTCTGTTAAAATCATTTGTAAATGTTGTTCGTATTAAAACAATGTCAGTGTAGGCGTCAAAAGTTTGGAAGCGTCAATCTTTAGACGTTGTTGTAAAAGAAGATGGTTGTGACAGAAGAAATAAGTCCACTATGCAACAGTGATAAGGAGATAAGAACGTATTCGCAAAGAAATGCCAGTCAGATTAGTCGTGTAGCGCGAGGAGATCCTGGATCGTTACGTATCAGAGCTCACAAGCACGTCTAAAAGTGCCTGAATCATGTGAACGAAGATAGGGAATGCAGCGGAAGCTATCTCTTTTGAAATGAGTCATTTTGGACCGAAGTAGAAGAGATCTTTTCTTCTTTAAAACGTCACTTACCTTGATAAGAAAGATATAAGGAAGAATGGTAACGTTTTAAAATGCATGCTGCGCTAAACTAGGTTTGACGAAGACGTAACTTCCGAAGATAAAAATATGCAAGTTATGCATAAACTTCACTACCGTAATCTCCTGCTTACAGATCTTTACAGATGTTTGTCTATGCCGCTTCTATGGAATTAAGCACTACGACTCGTCAGTAATTTTCCCTTGGCAGTGTTCTTGGAGCTAACTTATGCTATGGATTGTTGTTCAATAGCAATCACCCTTAAGTATTTACCTCCACATATTCATTGATACATTCAACGTCTAGAGAATTTTATTTACTTAGTCTGATCTTCACTGTGCCTTTCTTTCTCTGGTCACCGACTATTCTTTACGACATGAGCAAGAAGAAATTCCAATGTCTATTGTGAAATTGTTGCTATAAAAAAACCTTAGGCTTGCTTATCCTCCGACGTGCTGATTATTTGCCTTTGTTGCGCCCACCGAAAACTAGATTTAGTACCAGCTTTTGTAAGATTAGCCACTAAAAAAATAAAGCAGAAATAAATGTAGAGTTCTCTAAGTGACTTCACTTACAAGAATACGTTAATTGTCACCCATTTGCTCGTTTCCAAAATGATATAGGAGCGCGTGTGGCGCAGTGGCTGGAGACGCCCTGCATTGCACATGGGATCGATCCTAGCGCCCTAGGCTCATCAAGCCATCCATCGCTCCCGGCCCGGCAAATTGATACCAGACTTGTTTGGGAGGATAGGAGCACTGGCCCGATACATCGGTAGGTCACCGCGAGTCATTGTATAGGCCAGATATACATTCAATCACGACCAAACGATGCTTAATGAAGTCGAATGCATAGCGCATCCTTCAGGGGATAAACCAACGCCGAGAGCTTTATCGTTTTTAAAACGGTGTAATTGGCATGGTTCAAAACCACATCACAGCGTACACCCAAGACCTCATACCACAAACGTACTCGGTTCGCCGTACTAGAGAGGGAGCAAATTTGATTCGTGAGTCCTGAGGAGATTGCCAGGGGGTGCTGAATCGAGTTGTGCCGCTAGCGAGATCAGACCATGGGCGAGCCCACTCGGGTTTGCCATGGCGCGCTGGCAGGCGGCTCGCGCTATTGATTAGGCGAAGCCACGACAGCAGGCTTGCTCCCTGCAAGCCGCTCACCACTCTCGCCCGTCCCGGACGCCGCCGAGCCGGCGATCTGCCGCGGGTCTTGTCTCGTCTGTCGTTTTTTATAACATGTAACTTTCACTTCTAGCTCAAAGCAGTTCTTCGTAGTTCCTTATAATACGGCAAGTGCTAGGTTCCTATGTAACACTGAGAAACACTTCTTAGGAACCGTATGGACTGGGTGAATTAAAGCTGCCGGAGGGGTGGAACTTATTGTTGAACATGTCCGAATTTCAAAAAGTTTATCCCAGGAAGGCGGTATATGAGACTTTGTAGTCGATTCAGGGAATTTCGGTGTGTACTGATGCTCTCTGCCATGCTAACCGTTCACAAATCCCTCGCAGCGATGACGAACCTGAATTATTTGTACCATTAACGATACCGCATTGAGGATACCCATTTCTACTGTTCTGCAAAGCCACTGGACGGCGGCAGCAGCTCCTCGTTCCCCGACTTTCGTCTTCGCTTCGACAGGGTTACCTGCTTCTCTTGTCATCTGTTCTCTGTTGCTATTGCTTCCTTAGTTGCAGCAGTTCCTTCGCATCCCGTTTTCTTCTAGCTGCATTTCATCGATCTTGACCAAAAGAAGAAGCGCAACGTAATCACTTTGCCCAGCCACAATTCTTGAGTAATTTTTTTGCCAGTAAGCGTAATGTTGCACAAATATATTGATCGATAGTGGAGCTTTTTATTCCTTCTTCCAGACAATGGGGAAGGCTAAGGATAAGGCAAACGATCTCAGTGAGCTCAAACAGGAGGTCAAAATGGTTTGTTATTGATCATTTGTTTTCTACAGGTAAACAAGTAGACGTTGACTACCAAAGTTTTTTCTAGGATGAGCATATGGTTCCTCTTGAGGAACTCGCGGCAAGATACGGTTCGAATATCGAGACTGTAAGTCAAACACATTTTTGCTTTTTGCATCTTTTGTTCAAGATTCCAATCGTTTTTTCCTGTCGCTGAAATATGTACGCTAGGAATTTCACTTTTTGAGGGCAAGAACCTATGGTTCCTTCGTTTTTTATTCTTTTTTTTAAAGCAGGATGGGGTGTGGGTGGCGTAGTGGTTTGAGGCATCCTGCAATACACATGGGACCGATCCCCACGCCATGGCCCAGCAAGCCTTCTATCCTTCCCGGGTCGGCAAACTGGTACCATACTTGTCTGGGAGGTTAGCAGGACTGCCTCGACATATCGATATACCACCGCGATTCATTATAAAGGCCAGGTATGCATTCACTCACCAGCGATTCTTAATGAAGTCGAATGCATGGCGTATCCCTAACGGATTGATTAATGCCGAGAGCTTTATACTTTTTTAAGCAAGCTTTATATGAGGCCATTCAGTCTTAGTATCGGAGTGTTCTTTAATCTTTCCTTCAAACGAATAGTCTCCATTTTTGGACGGGTACTTGGTTACAAAGCATTCTTACAGAATTGGCGCTAGTATGAGTGGGTGACTATAAACATAGTGATAGCCCGGATAACTGGTCCCATCGGTATGGGCAGCAAGTTGTTGATTTGATCATTTTTTCAATTTTTTGCCTTAATGGTGCCAGAACTGGTATGTTCTTATCCCCTACTGTTTTATGGACAAGAAAATCCAATCACCATAATGTTTGCGAAGGTGGATTACGTAGAAATATGTCGCAGCTAACAGTCTTTCACTTTTCTCAGTTTCCTTGCTCTATGTCGTAGCTAAAAAATTGTCCTGAACCGGGAAGCTGCATATGAAATATGAAGTACCACGGTAGAATTTCACGTTGTTAGCACTATTTATGGTAGAAGTATCTATCGGGAACACGCTTAGTTCTGTAATAAAATAAAAAAGGATAGCGCTGTCAGCGTCGATCAATCCGTGATGGATGCGCCGTGCATTCTACACTTCGTTAAGCATCGTTGGAGGTGATTGATTGCATATCTGGCCTTTACAATGACTCGCGATGATCCACCGATTTATCGAGCCAGTGCTGCAATCCTCCCAGACAAGTCTGGGTACCAATTTGCCGACCCTGGACGGCTGGAAGACTTGGTGAGCCTAAGGCATGGGGATCAATTCCATGTGTATTCCGAGGTGTCTCCGACCACAGCGCCACCCGCGCTCTGGTTCTGTAGTACGTCATATAATGTTGCGTTATCTGTTTATAAATCTTAGACAATGACAAAGTGCTGTCATCTTTCAAGAGTTACTTGTGTGTTTTGTAAATCAGCTATTCACACTGTAATGGGTTAACTATGTTTATCGTCGTTTGGTGAAAATAACGTCATGTTAGTTTTACCATATCCATGTGGTGGTGAATTTAGGGTTTGACAAGAGCAAAAGCGGCAGAGATCCTTGCCCGAGATGGACCGAACGCCTTGTCTCCACCTAGAACCACACCGGAGTGGATTAAGTTCTGCAAGAATCTCTTTGGAGGATTTGCACTTCTTCTTTGGGTATGAATCTCTGGGTAGATCTTTGGGTGGAAATGAATACAAGCAAATGATTATGTTAGGAGATTAGGCCTGTAAATACTTCACAAATTCAGGTTGGAGCTTTTCTTTGCTATATCGCTTACTCAGTCGATTACTTCACCATGGAATATCCTTCCAAGGATAACTTGTATCTTGGGATTGTGCTGATGACTGTCGTTGTGATCACTGGTTGCTTTCAATACTACCAAGAAAGCAAGTCGAGTAAGATCATGGATTCATTCAAAAACATGGTTCCGACTGTACGTTTTTTTTGTTTATTTTACACACTCAAAGTTTTGGACTACTGTGATGGTATCCTTAATTTGCCGCAGTAGTATTTCAAAGTGTCTCAACTGCTTACCGCCTCACCATGGCTGAGAGGTGTTCATGGTTGTCGTGCTGTGATGCACAACGGGATGAGTCATCACTTCGGCACTGTCTCCTAAGCTGAGAAAGAGTCCAGAGCTTCCATCAGTAAGCCCAACTGAAAGTAAACCAAAACCAGAATCCACCGCCGTCCAGGTATCAAACTAGTCGCATGTTGGCCACCCTCTGATCCACAAGGGCAGCGACTGCATGTAGTGGTGACGACGTGGCGCAGTCTTTGGAGTTACTGACCTCGGGACTCCAGGGAACCACAATGGCTAAACTAGCAGAACTCCTAAAAAATGATGCTAGACCTACACAAGTAGTGAAGACGTGCCATACAATATCCAAGTGAGTATTTTAAATTAAATAGTGGATATGATGACCAATAATTTAACTTTTACATGAACATTACTGCAGTGACCTTTTTTTAGTTCGCCCTTGTTCATCGTGATGGGCAGAAGCAACAGATCCGTACTGAAGAGCTTGTAGTCGGTGACATAGTAGAGGTGAAAGGAGGAGATCGGGTACCGGCTGATATACGGGTGATCTCTGCTTTCGGTTTCAAGGTACGTTCTGATTTTTTGTGTGTATAACATGTTGCAGTAACGATTTGCTATCATCTTTAAGTTAAGCGGCCGTTTTACATCTAAGTTGAATAGTTTAATCTCGACTGAAATTGCTAACACAAGTGAGCATTTGCATTGATATTTATGCGTGTTATGTTTATTTTTCCACAAAATGTGTATTTTCTCCTTTTCTTACATTCAATCGATAGCTTATAGAATACAGATGTTGTACTAAACCTGCTCCTTTGATAAGGTCCGCGTTACAAAAGCTTTTACAGAAACCTTTTTAAAGACCAATTTCTCAGTTCCCACCACGCACGGCGAGAAATTAGTCCTGTTGGCATATGCGCCGTACAATGGACCAATCTTTCGGCGTTGTTGGACTTTCTCAGATTTCAAGGGAGATCAGTAACTTTTTCTGTTATTCAGCAACATTCATGAATAAGAAAGTGGTGTGGTGTACACACACGCAAATCCGAGCGCTTTCGTGGTTAATGGAGGCGAGTAAGGAACTCAGATGAAGGAAATGGAGGGATCTGCACAGCATGTGATGTCGAGTCGTGTAACAGAGAATATTTGTCTATATCTGCATATCCGTATGCACACATGTATATATGTATATATGCATGTATAGACTAACATATAGAGGTATATATATGTATGTATACATATGTGTATTAAATGTACATGTGTATACACACTAGATCGGCTGTAAATGCGGTCTTCAGAGGATTTCCACATTTCTTTGCTTTTGTTCGATGTAGTAGTGATCCTGACAGTTTTTGCAGCGGGTGTGTTCTTTGCTAATTCCTTATAACAGGAATTACGTTTCCTTGTTTTCGCTACTGGGCCGGTGTTTTCAAGGAAATAGCAAGTTAAGGAAACTGGATTTCCACATATTTGAAGCAAATTCGTTGAGCTTTTCAAAATTTTTCTCAGCATTGTCATTCTGACAATGCATTCTCTATGCATTAACCGAGGACTCCTGAGTAACGTTGTGGAGCGAAAGCCATGTACATCACTTGCTAGTTTTCTCAACTATCGCAGAATATGATTCCGTATGCTTGCCCGAGTCTTCAAATGCGTTTCCTGTTGTTCTACTGTGTGTGAGTTTTAATTGGTCTATACTAAGCTTGGGAGCGTGTCGCGTAGTGGTTAGCGGTCCCTCCAGTGCACGCGCGGCCGCTGGTTCGAACGCGCATCCGAGGCTGACCGAGCCATCCATTCCTCCGAGGTCAGCAAATTGGTACCAAATTTTCTAGGAGGTTAGCACTATTCACTTGATACATCTATAGGCCAGCGCGAGTCATTTTACGGAGCAGAAATCCATTCAATCATCTCTAACGGTGCGCCGTGATATCAAACACGTGGCGCTTCCTTCAGGGCTTTCAACTCCGAGAGCTTTGAATAACCAGCTCAGCTGGTGCTTTCATTTTTCTTGCACGTGCCAATTGAGCGTACCTCTAATCCATGCTCACAGCCACGGAATCGCGTGCACCGGTTATCAGAGTATGAATACTGTTATCCATGCCTTTCATTAACACTGACTCCCAAACCTGTGTTTTTGGAGAAATTTTGTGGAAGCACACTTTAAAGCTCGTGTTGCCTGCAAAATGAAGTTTAGCCATAGGCTTCACAAATCTGGTTGGATACGTTGAATTGACTCCTTTTTTGGTTGTACTAGAAGCGGAGGTGAAATTCTGAGAGCTCCTCAGTCGCAGCAGTTGTTTGCTTCTCAAGGCAGAATCCAGTGAATCTTCTGATTTCTTCAACATTTAATCTCACACCATTGATCCTTATTATAAGGCAGTATGTTATCTGACCAATGCAAAAAGGCGATACAAACATTCGGGACTGGAAACTATGGTATTATCCGAAAAGTGCTCTCAGTGCGTAAGCATAAGGAATTATGCAGCACCAATTTTTTGTGCTCTATCGCGAAATCGTGGAACGCTTCGCTTCTTCTGTGCAATAAAAACGACCCATTTTTTTCATTGCATTATGAGGTGATATGAACTGACTCTTATGCAACAGCTGACAGTGTTCAGTGCAATAAATTCATGGAGATGAAGCTTCTGGGCACTTTTTGAAGCTAATTTTACCCCATATGAAGTCTGCGGTGTTTGCCTAATTGTCTTTAATTGGATTATTCCTTTCCCACACTATTCAGTCCTTCTACCAAAGTTTCCTGAATCCTGGCGAAACAGTCACAGCAGAGAAGCACTGTGGCATTATTGATGAAATGCAGCAAGAATTGTAGCGATTGGGCCACGAAGCTCCGCCTCATCCAGCGTGTCCATATGACCTTTTCCCATCGGTCTACCGTTTTTTGCACATCTCGACAACTGCTTATTGAGAAATCAAACCGTTTGCAAAATTGCATTTGAGGAATCTGTTACTTCCAGTAGTTGAATGTTACGCTGCCGGATGGCTTTTGTATTGTGGTTAGAAATATATTAGTACGTTACTGCTCATCCTGAGTTATATAGCATTTCAAAAGTGCCGTTCGAAGTCCACCATTATTTTATATTCAGCAAATTAAAATTGGTAATGTGATCAATGTCGATAGTCGTCGTTACTTTAAATGATTGGCGGCGTGCTATCCTATTCAGACTGGGGATAGTCGCTGCAGGCGCTTCCAGCATAAGAACTATTTGACTTGAATTTTAATAGAAGACTTAGCGCAGAATTCTTATGCCGTTCAGTAAGCAAAAGTGTTTAAATGTCCATAAAAATCGTTCCTCATGTTTACGTTGAAGAAGTTTGGAAGGATTAAGGTGGATAACTCATCCCTTACTGGGGAATCAGAGCCACAAAGTCGATCACCAGAGTGCACCAATGAAAATCCACTAGAAACTCGTAATGTCGCTTTCTTCTCCACTAACGCGGTCGAAGGAACTGCGAAGGGAATTGTCATCTATACTGGCGATAGAACGGTATGTGGTTTAGAGCTTAGTTTCTGGATGGCTCCTGATTTTTTCCTTTCCTTTTTGTTTTCAAACGCTTAGATACCTTTTATTTCCAGGTAATGGGTCGTATTGCCCATCTCGCTTCTGGCCTTGACACAGGAATGACACCTATTGCTCGCGAGATTGAGCATTTCATCCATCTTATAACTGGAGTCGCTGTATTTCTTGGAGTCTCCTTCTTCATTATTGCTTTTATTCTGGGATACCATTGGCTCACTGCAGTTGTGTTCCTCATAGGTATCATTGTCGCCAATGTACCCGAAGGACTAATTGCTACGGTAACCGTGTGCCTCACTTTGACAGCAAAAAGAATGGCAAGCAAGAATTGCTTAGTGAAGAACTTGGAAGCTGTAGAGACTCTTGGGTCAACATCAACGATCTGTTCGGATAAGACAGGGACACTCACGCAAAATCGTATGACAGTGGCACATATGTGGTATGCTTTCGTTTAGAGTATTTTCAATATTTTACTTAAAAATGTGTGCTTAACTATTCTCAGAACTTTATGTGTGTTTCCAGGTACGATAAAACGATAGAAGAGTGTGACACGACTGAGAACCAGTCGAGCGCGGCCAGTAACAAGGGTGGCCCAACTCTTGATGCCCTTCTTCGAATCGCTGCTCTTTGTAATAGGGCTGAGTTTAAACCGGGCCAACAAGATATTCCGATACTTCGTCGTGATTGCACAGGTGATGCATCTGAGATTGCGCTACTAAAGTTTACTGAACTCACGCTTGGTAATATCATTGCGGTTCGTGAAAAATCTCCCAAAGTTGCTGAAATTCCATTTAATTCCACCAACAAATATCAGGTGTGTTTATGTGACGTAATATTCGTTTCTGTGTTTCCACGGTTTAGTTCTGTTATGTAGAATGCTTGTCATTTTACTACTCAGGTCTCAATTCATGATATACCAAACAATGACTCTTATCTGCTTGTCATGAAAGGAGCTCCCGAAAGAATTCTTGATGGTACGTGTTGTTACCTCGCATACTGATTATGTATACTTGTTTAATGGTAACATACTTCGATACTTGGATGCATGGATGGCCCGTCCTTACAGATTGTGCGGGGCCCCAGCATAATCTCTTTTTTTCGGAGTTTTGCTGGTTTAGCCATTGTGTTTCCCTGGAGTCCTCAGGTCAGCCCGGCCAAAGTCTGCTCAGGTTGTCACCACGACAGGCAGCCGCCGCCCTTGTGCATCAGAGAGAGATTTGCCACCATGCGATTTGATAGCAGGAGGTGGAGGATCCTGGTATTGGTTTACCGTTAGCTGAGCTTCCTGCTGGAAACGCTGGACTCCTTTTCAGCATGGCAGAGCGTTCCGGTGGGATGGATCCCCCAGCTGTCCCTCGCAGCCCAACACCCATGAACACCTCCTGGCCACGATGAGGTGGTAAACCGTTGGAAGGTTTATGGTAACATATGTTGTTTTATGTTTTATTCCTATGAAGGAATACATCCATCCAAGGTTTTATATATGATTATTGATTAGGTTTGACGAGTCATTGTAGTGGTGTTCTTGCAGTTTGTTCAACGATACTTCTGAACGGAAATGAAGAACAACTTGATGACAAAATGCGTGCCGACTTCAACACAGCTTACCTTGAGTTGGGAGGGATGGGAGAGCGTGTGCTTGGGTTGGTGTTAATGAAAGCCTCCAACTATATTTTTGAAAACTAATGTGGTTATTTAGGTAACTTAGAAACTTTTGTACAATGGTGGTTCATGTCTCAATATTTCAGATTCTGCGAATTTCTCTTACCACCTGATAAGTTCCCGAAAGGTTTTAAGTTTGATACAGAAGAGATCAATTTCCCTCTTAGGGGTTTATGCTTTGTGGGGCTTATGTCTATGATTGACCCGCCACGTGCTGCTGTGCCGGACGCTGTCGCCAAGTGCAGATCGGCTGGGATCAAGGTTGTCATGGTCACTGGTGATCATCCAATCACTGCTAAGGTACTGCGTTGTTGTATTTGTTTTTCTTTCTCTGACGTAGACCAGCTTTGGAAGTTGCCTCATTTTTGTCCAAGACTATGGAACGCGCGTACCCATTAGTAACAGAAATATAGAAGGAACTGTTTACATAAGCTATTAATTTAACAAGGTGAGAAAAATAAGAGACCTAAGATTTGTATCCCTATTGCCAGTAGCATTCCAGTTTAATTGTAGCGTTTAGGCTATTGCTAAGTCTGTGGGTATTATAAGTGAAGGTACTGAGACTGTGGAAGATATTGCTATTCGTCGAGGAATCCCAGTTGAGGACGTCGATCCACATGAGGCTAAAGCTGCGGTTGTTCATGGTTCAGACCTTAGAGAAATGAGTGAGGATCAGTTAGCTGAGGTTTGTAGCTTCTTGGCGATATGTTTTACTTTATTGTTTTCCTTAAGTCCATGGAGTTTACTAGATAGTTTAGATTATCCGTAACCATTCCGAAATCGTTTTCGCTCGTACCTCTCCCCAGCAGAAATTGATGATCGTGGAAGGGTTCCAGAAGCAGGGACAAATTGTTGCTGTCACTGGTGATGGTGTTAATGATTCGCCTGCGCTAAAAAAAGCGGATATTGGTGAGTTTCCATCTTCTTTTTGTAATGTTCGCACTAAGAAACTTAGATACCTACTTACTTGGATACTTGTACGGCCTAACCTCACTTGTTGTGCCGGCCCCAGGATAATCTCCACTTTTCGGAGTTTTGCTGGTTCAGCCATTGTGTTTCCCTAGACCCCCGAGATCAGTCTGGCGAAATTCCCTAGGCCGTTACGACCCCAAGCAGTCGACACCGTTGTGGATCAAAGGGAGATTTGCCATCATGCGACTAGTTTGATACCAAGACGGTAGCGAATCCTGGCATTGGTTCACTCTCAGCTGGGCTTCCTGGTGGAAACGCCGGATCCCTTCTTAGCTTGGGACATCCTGTTGGGGGAATGAATCCCCGCGCTGTACATCGCAGTCCTACACCCAGGAACACCTCCCAGCCACAATGAGGCGGTAAACCGTTCGGAGGAGAAACTTGGATAGCATACTAAAATGTCACGTATGTGGTACATATCTGAATGTTCTTTTGGTTTCTCATCAAGTAGGAAAAATGATGATTTAAACGTCATTGTTAGGAGTTGCGATGGGTATTGCTGGTTCTGATGTCTCGAAACAAGCTGCGGACATGATTTTACTCGATGATAATTTCGCGTCGATCGTCGTTGGAGTGGAAGAAGGACGTCTTATTTTCGACAACTTGAAGAAGTCTATCGCCTATACTCTGACCTCCAACATTCCTGAAATCTCGCCATTTCTCACCTACATTTTGTTTGGGATACCACTTCCACTTGGAACGGTCACTATTCTTTGCATTGATCTTGGAACTGACATGGTGCCGGCCATCTCTTTGGCTTACGAAGAAGCAGAATCTGATATCATGAAACGACAGCCTCGCGATCCCATACGTGACAAGTTGGTAAACGAACGTCTCATTTCTCTTGCGTACGGTCAAATTGGCATGATTCAGGCCTCCGCTGGTTTCTTTACTTATTTTTGGATAATGGCCGATAATGGATTCTGGCCTAAAGATCTCTATCAACTTAGAGCTCAATGGGATTCTCGTGCATATAACAATGTCCTCGATTCCTATGGGCAAGAATGGACCTATGCCAACCGAAAGATCCTTGAGCACACTTGTCAAACGGCCTATTTTGTTTCCATAGTGGTTGTACAGTGGGCTGATCTGATTATCTCCAAAACGCGTCGTAACTCCATTGTCCAGCAGGGGATGACAAATTGGACACTCAATTTTGGTTTGGTATTCGAAACAGCTCTTGCATGGTTCATGTGTTACTGTCCAGGGCTTGATAACGGATTGCGCATGTACGGTTTAAGGTAAGATTTTCCTTATCATTCAGATGTGCTGCATCATAAGCTGCTCAACGTACACCTTTTCAGATTCTCTTGGTGGTTTTGCGCTCTTCCATTCTCTGTTCTCATCTTCATCTATGACGAAGCTCGTCGTTATTGTATCAGAAGATGGCCTGGAGGATGGGTTGAGCACGAGACATATTACTAAAACGTTTCACAAGGTTATCATAGTTTTTCATGAAAACCTACAAGTTCTTTCCTTAGAAGTAACTCTATGAAGCTTCGACATTTATATAGATGTATTGTATTTGTTATAAGTAAATTATAGTCTTTTCGGCGTTCATATAATCTCATTTGCGCTGTAGATTTATTTGCTAAGTGTTCTCAAGTATTCAAGATTTCCGCTGTGTCGGAGCATTTTCCTGTTAGGATAGTACAGAAAGCTAGTTTTATGTTCTTACAAAGCGAAGGATTTTTTGTACTTCCTGTATAGTGTAGAATCTATAGAAGCATTTGTAGTGACAGTGTATTGTGGTTAATATATTCCTTTGGAACTGATTGAGTGTTCATCAGAAAATTCTTTGTAGGATACACCGAGTGTTTACAACGAAGATGGCCCCACAGGGATGATGAGATATGGGGGAAACAGGGAAATCTCAGTTGTGCTTCGCATCAGCGATTAACTACTACTGCTACTACTGCTACTACTAGTAATAATATTAATAATAATGACAGCAATAATAGTAATGATAATAATAATAATGCTCTTGGCGTTGGTCGATTCGTGGAGCATCCGCCATGCATTCGACCTCACGAAGAATCGTTGAAGGTGATTGAAATACATATCACCCTATACATGTTTCAGGAATTCGCGTTAGCTTGTCAATGAAAGAATACATATTATTTATTTAGTCGAAGTTAAAAGAAAGCCGGTTTTGAAATATTGTTGCACTCCGCGATAGCTGACAATGATACCGACTACTGCAGTATGGGGCGTCCGGAGAAAAGTAAACGATTACCAAATATGACAATATGACAAAAATAATAAAAATATGAATGACTGACAACAAATTATAATCAGTATCAACAAGGATCGTCCTGTACAAAAGAACACTCCCGAATGAGGTTAGTTCGTTTGAACGGTGCCTCACTGGATTCGATTCCATACGATCGCAAAGACCCACATTTGAAGAGGGAACAACTGTGGACAATTGACACAGATCAGCCAAGCTTTGAAGAAGGCGAAGGCGCCGAAACGTTGACTGGATGAATTTTTTAACCAACCTCGTGTTAGCTTATCAGTGGCAAAATACATGTTGATTTGTCATGCCAAGTTTAAAGGAATGTCCATTTTTGAAATATTGCTACGCCCTGTAAATTCAGTGGAATAAAACTGATGTAAAATAAAAACCTGACAGGACTTGCTAAATAAAGAAGTCTCCTCAATGATCGTCATCTACTGATACAGAAGAGCCTTCCCTAAGTGCGGAACCCAGTGTTCAAGCAGAAGTATTTCTACGGCTCTCCACTGGCTGTGTTAGGATAGTCCGTAGATATTACTAGAAGAGGCAGTTAATAAAAGTTAACATATTGCGATTTCGAGTACAGCTTTAGCTTAACTGGACTAAAGGGCGATTTGTTCTTCTCGGACCATTACCGTTGATGGGTGGTTGTTGATAGCACCATCAAAGGTTAAAAAAATGACTGAGAGGAAGCGAAAACAAAACGTGTCAGTTAGTGCGGTAGGTAGCACGCCCTTCGGTAAATATAATCACGGGTTCGGTGCCCCTATCTAAGATTTCCAGTTTGCCTCAAATCTTAACAATCCTATGCTTTATTCCGTAAGAATTATGTTAGAAAATCTCTGTAAACTACTGAACAGGCGTGACTTCATTTACGGTGACATGGTCCTTCATACTTACTTGATACTTGAGTGGCCCGTCCTCACTGGTTGTGTGGGTCCCAGCATAATCTCCATTTTTCGTAGATTTGCTGGTTAAGCCATTGTGGTTCACTGGAATCCCGAGGTCAGCCTGGCCACAGTCTGCCTGAGGTCTTCACCACCACAGACAGTCACAGCCCTTGTGAATCACAGGGAGATTTGCCACTATGCGACTTTGATAGCAGGACGGTGGGGCGCCTAGGTATTGGTTTACTCTTAGCTAGGCTTTCCTGATGAAAACGTCGGACTCCTTCAAGTACTTGTCTGCTGTGATCCCCCTCTCCAGGGCTGAAGGTTTTTTTAATTTTAGGACTAGTGCTGCTGCAAGGGCGCCTGTGGCACAGTGGTCGGAGGCGCCCCACAACACACACGTGGGATCGATTCCAGCGCCCCCGGTCCACCAAGCCTTCCATCCTTCCGAACTTGGCAAATTGGTACCAGACTTGTCTGGGAGGATAGTAGCACTGGCTCGATATATCGGTAGGCCACCGCGAGTCATTGTACAGGCCATATATGCATTCAATCACCTCCAAACGATGCTTAATGAAGTAGGATGCATGGGTATCGCTCAAGGATTGATTCAACGCCGAGAACTTTATCTTTTTATGCTGGTGGAGATCACCAAACTTCCGGTGTAATCTTCTTTTGGTAGAATATTGCCTTTGGGAAGGGTTTAGAAGCTTCAAGGCGGTCAAACTGCTGAGCTAGAAGTGGTCTATCCTCCTACAAGATTTAGGTTTTGTCGTCACAGTACGATACAGAAATCGGTTGTCTTTTGTTCGGTAAAAGATGCTTAAGGGCCACTTCACAACATCAACCTTCTCTTCGCCGTTCAATGTGTTGCAACCACTTATGTAGCTTTTCCACCTTTCCAGTGTCTATCGATCGACTTGTGCTGATTGGTTAACGTTGAGTTCTCATATCGCTTCTCGGACATTTTTTCAAATCATTGGCATCGATTATCCATTTCTGATGGTCGTGAACTTCTGACAAACGCCCACTAGCTTAATTATGAGCAAGTCACGTGCCTAGCTGAAACTGTGCGAACCATCTTAAAATTGTTTTAAATTAAATGGTCGGGAATCTCTACAAGGCCAGCAGTTATGCAAAAAATAAGATTTGAAGTCGGATACAACAGTATTGTAAACAAGAATCCTTCAACATACAATTTATGAATTTCATATGGAGAAGCGGTCAATCTTTTCGCACTTACCTTCGCGCAGAAGGCTTGTGGTTGTTGGTGCTGTTGTTGTACGTTTACATCTCATGGTTTTCGCTGGCCGACAGCTCTTGTCCATCGGTCCTCGTTAAGAACTATTAGGTATAGTATCCAAATAATTTTTTAGATTTTGCCATATATAGGTGCTCCTCAGCTCCTTGGTCGACGGCATAAGTGGGAAGTTCTTTTACGTTTTTCTCACTTGCGTGAACTGAATATTCATAGCATCACACTGCTATAATACTTTTGATGACTTTGAATAAACCTTTGTCTTAGTCACATGGTATCCATAGCCCTACGATCGTATGCGGGATCGTGGGTCGAACAATCACATGAACCGATTATAAAGGCTGTTGCCACAAATTGTGGTTGAACTCCTTTTTGAGGGTGAACCTTCACGATGTTCTACACAAATATTCCCAGCTGTTTGGAAAAGCACTGGACTTCTACAACGAGTATCTAACTTTAAATTCGCTTTCCTATTTGCAATTCTATCGATAATATCCTTCTACTTGTCTGATAACTTAACCAACTACTTGGATACTTGGATGACCCTGCCTTCAGTAGTTATGCGGGACCAGCATAATTTCCATTTTTTTCGGAGTTTTGAGGTTTAAGTCATTGTCGCTCCTTGGAGTCCCCAAGTCCGCCTAGCTAAAGTCTTTCCCAGGTCGTCACCACTCCAGGCTGCCGCCACGCTTGTGGATCAGATGGAGATTTGCCACCAAGCAACTAGTTTGATACCGGCACGGTGATGAATCCTCGTATTGGTTTACTCTTAGTTGATTTACAGTACAGAAACGTCGGACTCCTTTTCAGATCGGGAAGCTTGTTGATAACAACTTACCAACATGACATGAGTTTACTTTTGAGCGAATGGAATTTTACACTCTGAACAACAAATAGAGAGAAAGCAACGTTTGTTGTAGTGCAGTGTGCTTGATGTGCGGCAGATAGAGAAAGCAAGATGAACGACGAGAATGCCACAAGCGGTGAGTAGATCTTAGAAAATTGCCTTCAAAATAAAGGCGGGCCATTTTTTGCAGAGATCATTGATAACAAAGGTCTATTGATGTAAGCTCGTCTTAGATATGATTTCAATTTATTTTCTCTAAAATGACACTGTGCGACAACAAAGAGAGGGCATTTTCCATTATCTCTTATGCGCGAGTAAAGCTTATTTCGACTCCTATTCAATCATTCAATCCCTTTTCGGGGCTACCATGTCACCTATTTCCCCACGGTCTGGAAAGTGGTACAAACTGGTCTGGGATCAGCCGAATAGCGCCTTCCTGTGATGAATATCTCGGAATTCCCTAGCACGGCTATTCCAGAATTCGAAATAGGTTCGACTCGACCAGCATAGGACGATTGCGAAGACCAGAAACCCTAAACCAGCAAGTGAACCTTCAAATCAGAAAACTTTCGCCGACGACAGATGAGAGGAAACGAATCGAATTGAAGAAACTGTTGAGATGCGCTCGTGATGTCAGGTGGTGTAAAGTAGAAAAAAATAAATAGATAAAAAGTTTCATTTCAAGAATTGTAGTGTGCCGATGAAAAGGACATGCTTACCTTCCAGATTTGAGGCACTTGCTTCGTGTCTTATGTCTGCTTTTAGAGTACCAGAATGCGTGTTTAATATGTTGACCAAGTGTCCGCAATTTCAGGCCCTTATAGAATTGCTCTCTTAACAACATTAGCAGATGGCGGATGTGCGGAGTTTAGCGTTGCTGCCTAATGAAATACTAGATACCAGCCTGCTGCGGATTTTCTCGTGTTTTGACAATAAAAAAATAATTTCTCACCAATTAGAGGACTTGGGGTGCTAACACGGCAGAATTGTAGAATAGACTTTGCTTCATCGTTCTATGGGCATCAATGATTTGTGTGCTACTGATCACTATGTATTAAAGGATAAAGGATAAAGCTCTCGACGTTGATCAATCCCTGGGGGATGCGCCATGCGTTCGAATTCATTAAGCTTGGAAGTGACTGATTGCATATCTGGCCTCTACAATGACTCGCAGTGGCCTAACGATAAATCAAGCCACTACTGCTGCTCTCCAAATCTGGTACCAATTTGCCGACCCCGGAGGGTTGGAGGGTTTGGTGGGCCATGGGCGCAGGGATCGATTCCATGTGTGTTGCAGGGCTCCTCCGACCACTGCGCCACATGGGCCTTCTACTATGTATTACTATGTTGCTATCAGCAAATGGAATTATTTTGCGCCATATATTGAGTCTATTTCGGTGTTTCCTTTCAAGTTCTCACATTCCATATAATAATCATAGCGATCAAGATAAAGCATCAGTTTATTATTGTCCTAAGAACCAACTTTTTTTTGGTACAGTTAATCAATATCCTTTTCAGTAATTAATTTATCACTAGTTTGTTACAAAGACGTTATTCGGCTAGAGTTTTGACGTACTTATCTTCTTCAGAGTCGGACTGATCCGAGGCTTTGGCCCAAAGCCGGTTGTCGCAATGTCGGTGTTCGTTGTCAAAACCAGTCGAATCACCTGAACTGAAGCACTGCTCAAATGAAGGTAGTAAGTCGAATGTCAGACTACCGCTCAACCAACTTTTTCAGAAAAAAAGTTGTTTGTAAATCATTAAGTTATTAGTATAGAATTGCTTCTCTAGTCCCACTACTCCTCGCATCTTGATCTGCTTTCGGTTGGATATCGATTGAATATATATTATAACATATAAATATAAATATGTACATATATGATGTGGTGGAAAAATTCTGTAACTCACTGAACTGAAAATAGACACCACAGTAACCAAATTCTTTAGCGAGCCAAGAATCATGGACGCCATGGCGTCCAAACGAGGCTTGTGGGTTAATAAGTGATCAGTTACGACATTGAGTCAAATTACTTTTCACGATCTTAAATTTCACTCGAAATGAAGGAGAACACTTAGAATTCATAGTTATACTTGATACTTACTTGATACTTGAATGGCCCGTCCTCACTGGTTTTGTGGGCCCAGCATAATCTCCATTTTTTCGGAGATTTGCTGATTAAGCCATTGTGGTTCCCTGGAATCCCCCAGGTCAGCCTGGCCAAAGTCTGCGCCGGGTCTTCACCACCACAGGTAGTCGCAGCCCTTGTGGATGAGAGGGAGATTTGCCACCATGCGACTTTGATACCGAGACGGTGGCGGATCCTGGTATTGGTATTGGTTTACTCTTAGGCTTCCTGATTGAAAAAGCCGGACTCCTTGTCAGCTTCGGAGATCCTGCCAGTGGATGGACCCCCTCGCGGTTCATTGCAGTCTGACACCAAGGAACACCTCCCATTCACGATGAGGCGCTAAACCGTTGGGAGGAATTTATAGTTATGGCTCTGTCAAAACGTCTGCAACACCGTGGGCTAATGTAAACTCATGCACGGGGTACCCGATGCGAATTTTTTTCCACTCAAATGCCTTCCAGTTGTTTACTCTGCCGAAAAGTTTCGTCTTTGCTATATTTATTCTATTCAGGCGTTAACTTCACCACCACAAGTGTTTTATCGGGCGTAGACCGATTAAAGATACTCCTTATACATGAAAACTTGCAAAAATTCTGGCGGCGAAGTTGTTGCTCGAGAATAAGGTGTTTGAATATCTCCTACCACAAACACTGCTGCTGGTGAGAGGAGCACTAAAATATTCACACGAAGACATGCAGAGTAGGGAATCCTCAGTGTGCTTTCACATTGTGTACCTTTAAAGACATTTAGAGCCCTCATTTCCCTTATGTTAGAAATTGATTATTTTATAATCTTGAGGATTCGTAATTTACCCACTGCAATCTACTTATAGGGTGCGTGTGGCGCAGTGGTCGGAGGCGTCGTGCTAAACACATGGGACGATTCCCGCAATCCCTGACCCTCCAAGCCTTCCATCGTCCCGGAGTCGGCAAATTGGTACCAGACTGGATAGCAGTGCTGGATCGATACATCGATAGGCTACCGTGAGTCATTGTATAGGCCAGATATGCATTTGATCACCTCCAAACAGTGCTCAGTGAAGTAGAATGCATGACGCATCCCTAAGGGATTGATCAACGCCGAGAACTTTAACTTAAGTTGGCTACAGATTACCATCCTTCGTGGCTGTAGTAGCAAATTTTGGACTCTTAATTCTTGCTAGGTTTTTTACGATTCACTTTATTTGGACTCTTTCAAGAAGAGAACGGGCAATGTTAATTGTTCTCAGCGCCTTTAACGTCTTTTTTGTCCAGTCCTCATTCGGCAACAAAACTGGAAGTTATAAAAATTGAGTTATTGAACTCTAAGACTCATCAGGAAAAAAAATAAAGGAGTATTGTTATAAAAAACATTAGGAAACACTTCTTGGTTAGTCGCACACCAAATGCATGAAGTACACGTACAGAGAAAGGGCAGTAGTCTGGTAAGTTGATAGGTAACGTAAAAAAGGAAGGATCTGCGATAATTTTCCATGATGGCCGGTCATATTCCATTTGGATTTGATATTGATCATCGATATAAAACAGAATAGAAAGACAAGGGCTTCCTTCTGGTCATTGGTTCTAAAAGTCTCCGTTCATTGATCCGGACTCCTGCATTGTGAAATTACTGTTTGATCACTGCGTTTATGCATAACAGTTAGCTTTCAGTGAGACATTACGACAGAGCTTTTTTATCACACGAAACAATTGGAACTACAAAAGCAGTGATACAGAGACATGAGCAAAACTTCGAACCTTAATTGCGCTTCGAACTAGCGACCTCCATGTCCTCATAATTTAAACTTAACATGATAGCACTGGAAGATAGAAAACTAGCTGAGAGAAAGGCGAAACGCAGGACCTGCATAATGTGGTGGTGGCGTTAGCGGTCGGAAAGGGAAGTAACAGGTTCGATCCCCCCCCTGCAGACACCGGCGCTCAGGAGTTTAGCAAATGTCTCAGCATCATTGTTGTTGAATTTCACATAGAACCCTGTCACAAAAAAATTTAATAGGCAATAAACAAAAAGTTAACATTAAACTTAACAACTTCAGAATGTTTTTGCGCAGTTTAGTCCTCCTCCAGTTATTAAGAAAAGTGGAAGTGGGAATGGTGTCTATCAGAACCATGATCGTGAAGATGTATTGTAGCAAAGACTTGTCTGTTTTCGACGTCTTAATGTTTCCATTATTACAAAATGTTGACAAGAGCTCGAGCGATTTTTTCGAGAGCAGCTCCAATTTTTGTACTGGTTTCGGTTCATCAGTTCTTATGACGTACCTCCATGAATGATGTAGCGATCTCCAACAAGGTTCTTCACTACGTTTTTTGTCTTTGTCTAGATCCCGAAAGTGCTTTATTTCGTAAGTTCATCCACTAGCCTGCTCTTTGCACATCCGTTGATTGCGCGCGCGCACGCATACACAAATCAAATCGACACTACGAAGGATTCCACGGACGACGATCTTAATTCCTATTAGGAGATCACCCATCGAAAACGTATGATACGACGAAAGACGACAGAAATATCTCCTCTGGGTTCCTTAAGCTCTCCTTCTCGATATTCGAGTGATGAGCTGACCCTGTTACCAATTAGGGTGTCCCTCACTCATTAAGACCTATTAGATTGCCCATTTCACGCCATGTTATTAATCGCATTTGTCTAAACGAGACCCACCGTACGAGCGCAGACGCGCCCATATGAAGAGACATCTACTACTGCGGACGTATTGAGCATGTCCAACTCCTCTTCATTATCTACGTTTCTTGATTACCAGTTTTTTGTTAGAGTCCTGTTAGCCCAGCCTTAGCCGTCGCAGCTTTGTGGTTACTTCACTAAATGTCTCGTCTTTACTTCACGGTATATTTGACACCGAAGCAGAGATCCATAAATCGTAGCCCACATTCTTCTTATCAGTTGATATTTTTCATTTATTTGCATTTGCTTGCCTTCTAAATTCTGTTATTTAGTGCAACTACCCATCCTTTTACTAGTTCTGCTCTCCTTATGCTGGGTACAAGTTTCATTTCAAGTCCATTTAGTGGTGGTCTCAGTGGTGACCCTAAAACATGTATATTTGTAAGGCCCCTCTTCATAAATGCTATGCATTTGTATATCTGCCGCGTATATCTAAACACCGAGAAAGCTTGAGAGAATGCTGATAATTACAATTTGAAATGAAAACCCTCGAAAATAAGGAAACGGTTTTCTCGACTATTCACATAGAAATTTCAATCAAAGGTAAGACTTTTTGCTTAAGACTGAAAGCCACATGAGTACTAAGCATTTAGGGCGTTGAATCCTGTCCTGGTTCCTTGACAACTGACTACAATTTCAAGATCAGTGGGGTAGTTTAGGAAATGGGTACTTCATGTAGGCTTTGCTCTATATCTTAGCTTCTATATAACTCTATGCTCATGCATTTGTATATTAGAAACTCTCTCGTTATATAAATATATATGTATTGTAATAATAAGATATTATTTAATTTTTAGAGTCGTGTAGAATTAATGCTATCTAAGAGTTCTGAGCGAAATTCAAAGTTCTAAAATCTCTAGAGAAAGATTAGTAGCAACAAGCGCAGGTGATACATCGAAGAAGACTATCATGTGCAGTTGTATGAAATCCCATTTGTTCAATTCTCTTTATGTTGGAGGGACGACTCTCTAGGCAAGAAAAGGGAAAAAAGCTTTTTTGCGTTTTGGAAAAAACTGGAATTTTATTTTGGAAGAATAGAAGGGACTGGTCAGCAAATCCTGGAGATTCCAGTGGTCTCTATTTCAGTACAACAAAACTCGCTACGAAACTCCGGTAAGTTGCTTTAATGTTAGCTGCGGCCGTTATTTTCGTAGTTGATGCTTCTATGAAAACTAACATGCCGTACCTATTAAATTAGTCCAGCATGACTATACATACTCAAAACATTAAAACCGTGTTCTTGACAAGGTAATAGCGTGTTAGGTTCCTACCGCAGACACTAGCGGTACCGAGTTTTCGAAATATCTCAGCGTCATTATGTTCTTGGCAGTTTCATTAATAGGGCAACAGATTTTCGTGTCAGCTTATCATTGAAGAAGAACACTCATTATGAACCTGGTATTACTTATTTGAATCCTTGAATGGCCTTCTTTTACCAATGATCCTACTGGATCTTGTACATTTTCAATTTTCACTGGTTATTTGCTAGCGGGACACAATTTTTCTATCCGTGGCGTCTCAAGAGCGCTAGCATTTCCCCAATTAGCCACCATAAGCAATCGCTGGCAACGGTGGATGATAGTCAGATCTCCACTTTGGAACTAGGTTGCTGACGACGGTAATCCGTGATACTTGTTTAATCTTGGCCGGAATTCCTGAAATTTTGAACTCGCTCTCAGCTTAAGAGACTGCTAAAAATGAGCTACCCGATCTATACTAGAGTTGAGCCAACAAGAGTATTATAAACAGTCGCGAACCATCTGGCTTTCTTCTATTTTTATACGATCCGTCCTCACATCTACGGTGCGGATCCCAGCACTTCTCACGTTCGATTCGTTTCCCTAGCATCCATCATCCACGATGACCTTCCAACTTCTTACGTGTGACTGCTTTGCTGCCTGAGGATTTTCATTTCATCTTGAATGTGGTAGAATGCTGGTCGAGTCGATTTTCTTTGGAGTCCTGACGTGGCCGGGCTGGAGCATTCGCAATTGGATTGCAGAGAGTGATTCTTTTTTGTGGACAAGTCCGTAGCAATTTCCCAAGCGTTATCGAGCCAGCCGTGCTCATGAAACCGGCATCACTAGCACTGTGCTACTTCGCCCCCATCGGATACAAACCATGGTATATCGGTATGTATTTAGTATTTATGTGTGAATGAAGTAGGGCGTGATGGGTGTTTGCTAGTAGCACCGATAGAGTAAAAACATAGTTGGGAGAAGGCAAAGGCAAGGTCTTTGGTAGGTGTAGTGGAGATTCCGTGAACTCATTAAGGACAATCATAGTGACGAATCCCACCAGAAGTTCTCAGTTTTGCTTATATCTCAGCATCCTTGCTGTTGAAGTGAGAGAATTAAGAAGGGCACTTAACACAAGAACGAGTTCATTTCTGCTGATGTTATATTAGTGTAGTTCACTATTACTCAGACCTGACCTGTTTACTCTACAGTACGATGACCTCGGTTGTGCGAAGTTCACATAATCTTGAATTCACCACTCATTCGACAGAAGTGCTTTACAAAATCTCCTTTTTTTAACAGTAACGATGTTGGGGGTGAGAGTACCTTTTTGAGGTGGTGCTTTGCTTATGAAACGGTTGCCTTGCATTCGGGTGCTACAAGAAGTATTCACTATGCTTAGTCCTTTTTAGATCGTTTTATTCTTATTATATATTCTTATTATAACCTTCCTTGAAGGAGATTATCATGAAAGCGATATTAGATGTGCTTTTATTCCATGACCAGAATATATTTTATTCAATCCCAATAGCACAGCCGAACAATCTAGCACTGCAAGTCTGTGAGCCTTCGTACCGATGAATTCGTTCCATCAACGTACTAGACGGCCGCTCCACTATGTATCACGTTTGGGAGGACGTAATCCTTTTACCGATATGCAAATGTGCGCTTAGTGTGACGCAACGACCAGTCAGCTGGCCCGGCGGAATCGTCGTCTCACTCCATCACTCAGAGCGGATCGTGTGCAAACCATTAGTGTCTGGACAACTCTCTCGAGACGTTCTCCACTGCGACTGTGTCTGAATACTCGCATTAGAGTGCATGATTGAACCAGACACACTTTTATTGAAGTAATTTATGGAGCTTGGAAAATATTGTTGTTGGATAGGATAAATTATTCAACCAGGACAGACTATGCAGAATTTCCTTTGTTCAGGCTTTCGTCAATACAGTGAAAGTTCGTAAAGTTCTTCATATTAAGCGAATACAAATTCGAACAGAATTTACCACGTAGAAGACGAGGTAATGATATTGGTTAAGTTCTGCGTGCTCTCAAAGAATTGAACAGGTTATTTTGTTGGAAGTATAGGGTATCATGCAGTGTGCAGACTTCCTTCGAAGGACTGTTTGAAGTGGATGCATGTTTCCTCGTTTATGACTGAAGATTGGAGACGATCGACCCCTAGAGCCATCTGGTATCTCGACCTTCCCTAGGTCACTTGTGATTCAATTAGAGATTTAGATGGCTAGATTGTTTCCCATTGGAGACACTGCAAATGACAATATTTCGCTCATTTTATCGCCGTCTAGATAAATGGTGTTCTGGTATGCCAACCCTCGTTCCCTGCGCCAATCCATTCTCATCAATCAGCTTCACGACAATATTGCAGTGATATAAACGTTTTCAATAATCCATTTAAACCAACATGGATATTAACTGGTATTAGTGAATACTTCCAGAAGTCTTTCATTCCTAACAACTGGTCTTAATATTATGTTGTCACATCGAACGCTTCATTCTTGGTTCCATTTCCTTTTCAGTTGTTTATGAATAAGGTGGTAATAGTTATGTTTAGTCCTTCTCTCCTTAAGTGGCTTCCTTCCATGTTCATGTTCCGATAGTTCACATAAGCAAGCTCTTAGATTTACGCAACTTGCTGCTTTCCTTAGGCATAAATATTAATGAAATCGTCCTGCTCGATATTTCAGTATACTTTTTTGGTCTTCAAATGACTTCATTGAGTTTTCCTTATTTTCTCGCTTTCCCAAGCCATTCGTCAAATACTGGAAGAACCATGGCCCGTTGGACAGGTACTCTTCGGGTGTGCAAACGCGCAAAAAGGATCTTTTTTAAATAACTTACTTTGTTCAGAGTTCGCCTCAGTATTTCCAGTCTATTAACTAGTATCCATTACTTCTTCAGTAACTTTATAGCAGCTCTATGTCTTTAGTGAAAGAAACTTGTCACATGATGACGTGTTTGGTACACAATCGTGGTTGATGAATTGCTTCATGTATTTGCTTTATGCATGCTTATTCCTACTTGCATTGATTGATGGCCACTATGTGCCGTTTCCAACAGCCAGACAGACGTTTGCCAGCAAGGAGTCAATACTGTTATGCTGTTCGGGATTTCTGGTTGGGACAGAATTGCTGGCGGCTCTGCTGTCAATTCGATTCAGTTCTAACACATTTCACATGCTCTGGTTCGGAAAAATTCTCGCGCAAATTAAAAATCCACCACTATCAGTCACACCTTCTCTCTTTTGGTGGACAACTCGTGGATATTAGCATTTTTTACCTTCTTAATGGTATTCTCGTCAAGTCTTCAAGTGTGTGCACCTATTCACTCATGAATGTAATGAAAGCGAGCAGAATCCACTGTGAACTGAAAACTATCATTGGTGTACAACCAACTTTGACACGGACTTTTTCTTATACTTTGTCGACTTCAGTAGTGTATTTGTAGGCGTATTCAGCGTTTTTTTTACGGTTTATTACCGTTTACTTAGTTGGATACTTGGATGGTCCGTCCTCACGAATTGTGTGGACCCCAGCACATTTGCCATTCGTTTCTTTCCCTCGCAATCGTCGTCCATGGTGGTGGTTTGTTCAAGCATGGTAGCGCGTGTTCAGCGCATTATTGTTTAGCCAGGCGTTTTTTACAACGCTTTGAGAACTACTTTTCTACTTCAAAATTTTTTGTTCTGTATCTTCGTAGATACCCCAGCATTGCACTAATCACAGTATACAAAGAAGAGTGGCGTCTTGGAACTAGAACCGTAGTATAACGCGAATTCAGAATAGAATCGAGCAATCATCATAATAGGTATGGATTTTCTGCAGCTGCAGCCTTAATTTGATTTCTAATTTCATTCCACTTTAAACGGTTTTCATCCCTCAGTGTCAGCTGATTCGTCCACACTGTTGATACTTCATCTTTCAGCGGCGTGGGAATTTTGACTGATTTTTGTGCTTTTTCTTATAGAACATTAACGAAAGATAACTTTTTTTCTAAAGAAAAGCCTTTGACGTTTTTAATGTCATGGTTCATTCGTCTTTAGCGCTTGTTAAGACGTCAGTTGCGGGAATTGAAATGTCTGGACGAACTCGTTTTTGTGTATCCTAAAAACTAAGGAACCTTTCTCTGAGAATGTGAATGGGTTCCTACGTGACGTTGTGATGTGAAATCCATAATATCCAGTCAGCAGTGGCTGAAATGGACGTGCACATTGATGAGATTAGGCAGAACCGACTTAATTATGAGCTTCAATGTCTTCAGTCACAGTTTTTTCTTCGATTTAACCCCTTCTGAAGCGAAGCTGTTTCTTCAATAGCCGACCATAATTTCCAGAAAACCAATGTGTTTTTATAGGTTCATCACTTTATAGTTTTCTAGAAGAAACTTTGCTCTATCCCACTATTCGCTTGTATCATTTTTTATACAGTCTCATTTCAAGTTTAAATATGTTTGGAATTAAGACTTTCGGAACAGAAATGTAAAAGAAGCCAAAGTTTTTAGATTTTCCAACGACAAAGCGGCAGCTGGAGACATAAGCGATACCATGGGTAACACGACACTGGTCCTCCCATACGAAACTTTTTTTCTGTTCAGGTTTTTTATTACAGATAATAAAGGCTCGACGTTGGTCAATCCTTGAGGGATGCGCTATGCATTCGACTTCATTAAGTATCGTTGGAGGTGATTGATTGCATATCTGGCCTGTACAATGACTCGCTGTGGCCTACCGACGTATCAACCCAGTGCTGCTATCCTCCCAGACAACTCTGGTACCAATTTGCCGACCACGGAAGGGATGGAAGGCATGGTGGGCCATGGGCGCCGAGGATCGACTCCACGTTTGTGTTGCAGGGCGCCTCCGACCACTGCGCCACACGCGACCCTATTAAAGGATAAAGCTCTCGGCGTTGATCAATCCCTGAGGGATGCGCCATGCATTCGACTTCATTAAGTATCGTTGGAGGTGATTGATTGCACATCTGGCCTGTAATGACTCACTGTGGCCTACCGATGTATCGAGCCAGTGCTGCTATCCTCCCAGACAACTCTGGTACCAATTTGTCGACCCCGGAAGGATGGAAGGCATGGTGGGCCATGGGCACCAGGATCGCCTCCACGTGTGTGTCGCAATGCCCTAGTACCTATAATCGCGCCCCTATTACAACTAAAAATTAATGCAACGTGAGCTCACTATGGGCTTAGATTGTCTATTTAAAGTTGGAAGCGACCATTATCCTTTCATCGTACAGGTTCTGTAGAGGCCACATCTCACGTAAGGGTTAATTTATTTCCGAGGGAGTTCCTCTCCGAGTCTTTATTTGCGGAATGGGAAACACATCAGAATTCATGTTTTAGCCTGAATAAGTGGTACGTTGTTCTATCAAAATTGTAATTTTTAGTGTCACTGGTAGACATGAATATCGAGTTCAGTAGGGTGCTTGCAGTGATGAAATAAATAAGTAGAAATAAAAATCAAAAACAAATTGGGCTTATAGTGCGATTTGTCACGGGGAAAAATCGCCGCAGATTTCCGATCAACAGACAAGAACTGAAGACATGAAATGTATCCGTGCCTGGTAGTCGGTGTGGCAATTTCCTGAACTCATCCGGTCGCACAAAAATTGCGCCCTTGCTAATTATTGTTCATAGAGAGCGGACTACACAATCTTTCATCTGTTTCCTCTTGTTCTTTTTGAAGTTTTTTCTTACTGAAACAACCAGATGTTTGGAAGTTTACTCTTTGCTTACCACAAGTTTCTGCTAAGAACGTGGTATAGAGTAGTTCTGTTTCTCTTCAAATATCGAGTCGAGACTTCCAAAATTTCTTATTCACATGCTTCTAAGTCTTAACTATAGAAACATCTTGCGATGTGGACTCAACACTGCAGCATTCTAATCTCTAGCCATCGATCAGGTCAGTGGACGGGTAATGTCCTGAGTCGTAAACGACACACAGAAGACAGATCAGTTCATTGTTTAAGTAAGACAATTGTCCAGGACTTTTTCATACGGGGGTGTTCTTCCACTGATTCACCGGCGCTTCTCTCAGGTTGTTACAGCCTGGCTTTTGCTTCGGGTTGCATCTACTCAGCGGTCCTGCGCGAAGAGCACATGCTGTTGAGAATTAATTTCGAGTCAAGACGCATGCGGTTGTTAGGGAAATGAAGCAGCTGGATCGATGAGCGTGTGAGTCACCCATTTGTCCGACCGGAGCAGTTACCCATTGGTCATCTGCTACCCGAACCGAGCTCCCATGCCTCTACTCAGGAAACCCCTTGTAAATCATGGTCACCAAACAGGATCGAATGTAGAGCCTGAACTAATGCTACCGTATATATTACGTCTTTAAAAATTGTAAGATTTTGTAATCTTCTTTTAGAGCTGCTCGTTCCTTTTAAAGGTAATCTCATCTATTTCATTTATTTACATAGCCCATCTCACAGAGTACGCACATCCCGGGGAACTTCTTTATTTGCTTCGTTGTCTTTCTCCAATCGTACACAAAGTCTCCAAATGTGAGCATGCGCTTGGCTTCCAGCTGAAAATTTTTTGTCTACATAATAAGTGTCGTTAAATGCTGGATTGTTGGTTGAATAAATTCCTCCTAGAATTCTGCTTTAGTTGTGTTAGTACCTTTCCTGATCTTCATCACAAGCAGTTACCAGCCTTTGTGGATTGGAGGAAAGCTTTCTCAGGCAGTTCTAGTGCCAACTCCGACCAAGAGGCATTCAGAGATTATTCATGTGGTAGCTGACTGCAGTTACACCTATCATCGAGCAATCATATCTCAACTCTCAACTTTCTACCGAATGAAATAAAAACCACCTCAATAAGGAGATTAAGGCACATGTTTGCTCATTCTATCATGATAAGAATTGGATTTTTTTCAAATTTTTAGCTTGAAGCTGTCTCCAAGTGAAGATTAGGCTGCAGAATATTTATTATTTTCTTCTTTTCTACAGCCATGAACTAAGGTTCCTTCTACAGGTTTCTCATGCTGTCAGCTTTGTAAGTCCTCTACTTGCCGAAAATTATTGGGAATGATTAGAAAGCTGTGGCCAGAAGGAAACAAGAAAGGCAGTGGCGCGTGTGGCGCAGTGCTCGGAGGCGCCCTTCGATACACACATGGGATCGATCCGCGCGCCTTAGGCTCACCAAGCCTTCCATCCGTCCGGGGTCGGGGGAATTGGTATCAGGGGAAATTGATGCCTGGGAGGATGACAGCACTGGCTCGATACATCGGTAAGCCTCCGCCCTCCGCAAGTAAGGCCAGCTATGCATCCAACCACATGCAACAATGCTTAATGAAGTCGATTGCATGGCGCATCCCTCAGGGATTGATGAACGCCGAGAGCTTTACCCTTTTTTTATTTATTAGAAAGCTGCCATCGCCCCTCATGCAGTTCACCGCATACGAAGTTTAATTTTTACGAAGAATTTTTCGTTATAGCATGTCATGATTATTTTATGGAGTGGGCGTGTCTAGAAAATAACGAGATGCTTTCAGAATAAGCTGTGAAAAAATTTCTTCAAATGGCGATGCGTATGGATAGTG
The DNA here is from genome assembly GCA_018806985.1 of Angiostrongylus vasorum. Taxonomy (NCBI): domain Eukaryota; kingdom Metazoa; phylum Nematoda; class Chromadorea; order Rhabditida; family Metastrongylidae; genus Angiostrongylus; species Angiostrongylus vasorum. Next base: position 1,451,471 of record JADANN010000099.1, on the reverse strand, counting down.
AACTATCATAAAATTTAACAAATAGTAGCATGAATACCTCTAAATGGAAAGAGAAAAACTTCTTCTTTATTGTTGTGTTCTTCTCAAATCCACGATTCCTCTGTCTATCGAGAATTTGTCATATATTTTTGTTCAAATCGCGGACGAGTTTCACTGCCTTTGCAGCATCCGCAAAATCAGCGGTGATTCCTTGGGAAAAGTGAAACTTTTTTTATCTTACTGCTTCAATTTTGAACCATCCTACTGCTTGGTTTTTGCCCTTTATATTTTAAGCTTACATAATCAGAATCAACGGGGCGGATAGCACAGTGGTTGTGATATCCGTCATCACGACCATGGTGCTAGTTCGATTCCGCTCCGTGCCAACCAAGCCTCTCATCCCTCCGGGGTCGAGAAATCGGTAGCGGACTTGTCTTTGGAAAAAAAGTCCATCTCTACAATCCAATTCGGAACGCTCCAGCCCGGCTATCTCATGACTCCAGGGAGAATTGCTCGACTAGCATTCTACGTCATTCAAGATGATAATGAAAATCCTCAAGAAACAACCGAAGCCACACGTAAAAACTTGGGCGATATTCGTGGCCAATGGATGCAAAGAAACGATTTGGATGTTAGAAGTGCTGGCATCCCCACATAGACGTAAAGACGGATCAAATAAAATGAAAATAAAAAAAAATAAAAAAGTCAGAATCTGATGACTTCAAGCAAGTTTGGGTGTGCAATCAACTACGTGACAAATTTTGGTGAATTTTGCAAGTAGTTCTACACCTCCATTTTCTACTTACGAAAACAAACCGCTTGTCGTCTTCTACCACTACACGAGGTCGGCTGCGGCATCATTCTTTTGATTGCTATGACCTCAACCAATATTTTTTTCAGCGTCCATTTCAATCTTATATTGTTCTCTGGAAGACTTCCTTTTTCCCCTCTACCAAAGTTACTGAGTTGAATTCTGTGCTGCATATCTGTTAAAATCAAGAATTCGTAACGTCAAGGAACGAAGCCAAATTTCATTCTGCCTAAATCTGAACTATGGGGTAATGCAGTGGAAGTGCTCGATTAAGGTGTATTGCTAGGTGTTGCAGCAATCTTCTTGGTCGACCAGACCAGTCACTGTCAGCAATACTCGTTTCTGTCTTCATCTCAAATCAACAAGACTATTATTCGTTCAAGTTTAGCCTACTTTATCACTAAATGAAGAAATCCTGGACTATTGGCTTGAGATCGTTTGAAAATTTTGGTTTTTTTTAAAAGCTTGGAGAGTGATTTTAGAAATTCAAGCCAAAGTTGTCAGTCCAATAAAATGAAAGTTTAGTCCTAGAGGCGTTTTCTGAATGGAAAAAATCCTTTTTGAATAAACTAGTACTCGCCGTGTTTTGGTGGTGCTGGCTGTGTTTTGCCTTCACCATTCGTGGTGCTGAACTTCTCATATTGAGAGGGAAAAAAGGTCGAGAAATCGGAGTTAGTCTCATCCCATACTAGATTGAAATCCAACATCCCTCTTAATCTTCACGTGCCCTGAGTCCTTTCTTTTTTAAGATCAAAAGTTTCTTCTGCTGGATTTCAATAGCATTCCTCTCGTGGTTCAATCGTAACTTACGGGATCGCTGTTCATTTCGATCGGAAAGAAAGAAATTCTTAACAGCATGTAGGCGGTCTATATTTCACTTGTTGTAAAGGTATCATAAAATGTTGCAGTTTTACTCCGAAATCTAGGGACTACTTCATCAGAATTAAAAATGTCCCATTGAGAAGTGATGTTTAGTAGTTTTGCAACCCTGTGGGATCAGTTCACCTCGGTGTTTTTCTAGATGTCAAATAAGATATGCAAAAAAAGGAGTTACCCTCTCTTAGTGGCATCGCCCGAGCTGAGAACGCGTTCGAAATTTCCTTCCGGAAGCCCACAGAATAGTGAACTAACCTGTGCTACGAGAGGTTTTAGTCAGAACGAACCCATGGCTACCTGGTCTCTTGTTGAAATAAGACTCCTTGTGTCAAAAGTGCGAATCTTATCTTGTTATACGAGCTAGTAGAAACCAGTGGGGTCACTGTGATGCACGACGGACTGACCACCTGTACCACATCTTCACTCTCGACTGATTCGAGCAGTGCGAGCAAAGTCTCCGTTTATCCGTGTGATGAAGAAGATTTGTCGCGATAACTATGAATTTGCAGCTGAATGCTTGCTAGTCGTTGTCGGTAAAGCACCTCACATCTCTTCCTCTGTTTTCCGATATTTTTTTATATATGTCGCATTGCGCCTGTTGTTCATTTGTGGGAACAACTATTAATTCATACGTATCTCACTAACTGTAGTGTCGAATACTTATGTCTCATTTTCGGTGGTTAATCGGATGTTAGACAGATTGAGGTAGATTTCGTGGGAGCCATTATTTATCCGTTGCCATTCTAATGCAATCACTGCTCCGTTTGGGACAGTCAGGTTGGTCTTGTAGGTGGCGAAGCTAAGACGGGGGCTTACAAATTTCCTTTAAATCTATGGAATTTCAGTTAGTGTTGTTACATATTAACGATGGAAATAAATTGCCAATAGCCCATCGCCTACACAGGTCCAAGCTGGTCCATTAGCTCACGGTTTGCTAGTGCCAGACGTCTCTTGGTGCCCTCTTATCTATTAGCTTTCCTTGTCTTTTTTTGAAAGTGCTGGACGAATTAATCGTTTTCGATATCAATTTTACCAGTATCCGTATTTTTATGGAGACTACGAAAAAAGTGGAAACCCAATCCGCAATTTATGGTGGTTTTTAGAATTCACTTCTTAAATTCCGCGACTTTTTCTTCTTCCTACAAGAAGGACAAGTCTTGTGCGAGCGAAGCTATGGCCTCGTCTCAAACTTTAGAACTACAGAGATATCGATTTAGACAAAATCAATTTAGTGTGATTATTCATGGTGGTACTCTTCGCTGTTGGACCCTCAAGTCGAACATCGAGAATAAGGAGCATCGGAGCCGTTGGGAATAATTTTAGTCATCATGAAAGACGCAAACACCCACTCTCTGTGTTCGTTCCATCTGAGTCTGTGAGCCCCAATCTAAAGTAGCTGAGACGCTCATTTGAGGACAACCTAGACATAGATAGAAGTCGCTGATGATAGTTTTTGCAAAAGGATAACCTATCTTCTGCGACTTCTTTTAATCCCTACAAAACTCCTCGTTTTCATTGCCGCCCTCTTTCTACAATGGGGCACAGGCAATTGCTGAAGTCCGTGTTGGCTGACATCTTTTTTAGACCTAGGCGTTAGACTCATTACTTGTACAAAGCAACCGATGTTAATGGCCATTTTCGTATCAACGAATAACAGACGCATTCATCTTCTCTACTGTCGAATATTCCAATAAACAGTGCTTCTACAGTATCATCAATGGGGTTTAGTCGGCGGTATCTTCTCTTATTGACCAATACGACCTAGTACTTGTTAGTTTAAACATAGCAACTTGCATCATCATCTCACCAGTATATGATTCCGATGCTAGCGTGCTTGCGTTTTAGATAAGAATCGTCGTCATAAACATTTCATGTTTTGAAAGCCAATAATGGCTGTGAGGTTTTTATATTCTTCTCTATTACTCTGCTTTTTTGCGCTCTCTTATCGACGACTTTTTTCTATTTTGAAAACGATCTACGAATGAGGCACTTCGTTTTTAGTGTTTCTAGCGGCAATAACCCGTGGAAGCCTGTCTAGGTGTTTGTAGCTAAGGCTGAGGATTACGTATTGAAACACCTTCGCATCAGCTCCCATGTACTTCACAATTACTTGAGATGTTTTTTCAATTTGGTGGACATGCAAATGCATAACAATATTCAAGTTCGTATGGAATACATGAAAAACTAGTCCTACGTTTGATATTCTTTATGTTAATGCCGAAAATTTGTATGCATCAACGATCTTGAGATGAAAACTATTCTATGACGCTTATTTTTCATAGTTATCGATTAAGCCTCCTAACGGTTTACCCACTCATCGTGGATGGGAGCTGTTCCTGGGTGTCAGGCTGCGATTTACAGCCGGGGGATTCATCCACTCGGCAGGATCTCCCGAACTGAGAAGGAGTCCGGAGATTCCATCAGGAAGCCCAGCTAAGAGTAAACCGTTACCAGGATCCACCACCGTCCTGATATCAAACTCCCTCGTCCAATCTCCCTTTGATCCGCAAGGGCCGCGACTGCCTGTGGTGGTGACGACCTGACACAGACTTCGGCCAGTCTGACCTCGTCACTCCAGGGAACCACAATAACTAAACCAGCAAAACTCCGAAAAATGGAGAATATGTTGGCGTTCGCGCAACCAGTGAGGACGGGCCGTCCAACTATCCAAGTAAGTATTTATGAATTAAGACCACTTTCAAAATCTGAATAGCAGTTCTTCTGCCACTATTCCTGGTGTGCAAAACCGATGAATCGGGCTTTGGGCGTTTATAAGTTTCATTAAGGTGTACTACCACATTCATTCGAGTCTCAGTTGTTGACGCACGGAGAACGTTAAGGTGGAGTTGTCTTGTGAAAAAAACTAAAATGAGCCCTTCTTCAGCCCACAATCGATCGGAAAGTTTTATTTGTAGTATTCGAGATATTTCGAGATTCACTCTTATAGCCGATGAAATTTCATTACTTTGAATCTGAAATCTTCTGTGATACTGTTTCAGCTTATTTAGCTTCCATAATCTGCCATGAGAGCAGTACGTTGTTGCGTATCAGAAAATGAATTTTGAAAACCTAGAGGATGAAAGAGCCTAAAAATAAGCGAGTTACCACTGAGCCGATTCATTTGTGTGCACCGATTCGTCTGCCCTTGTAGAGTTTGGGCAGATACTGTTCCTGACGTTATTACCCGAAGAAATCCAGTCCTTTGGTTGTGCCTTTGTAAACAATTTTTTATTGCCTTCTGTTAAAAATTTAATTTCTGATGAGTTTCTTGTTCTACCCTGTTATCGGTGAAGGTTGAGCTTCCTTGCACGTGATCGCTTTTCACAGTTTAAGTTTGTTTTTGCTAGAAATAAACATTGTCGTAAGATGAAAATTTTGCTCCCAATTTTATCCAAGATCTCAATCAATATTTTTGAGTTTTCACCTATTTCTATCTGAGCATTCTATCATTCGTTCAAAACAAGCAGAAAACGTTGCTCTTCTTTGCTTACCTATGGCGTGTTTTCGTTGTCTTTCGGAAAATATTTCCACCAGCGATTTTTGACTAGATTTTTCAGGCGTTTTTTGTCTCTAACGATGTGGAAGTAGTCATCTGGATTTTTGGTCCGAGTTTGTTTGCTCGTGCTTCAAGAGAGCTGCCAATTTGCCTCTTTCATCGCTCCATTCGCATCAAACAAATGTGAGCTTCGCTTTCGCTCCGTGTCTCTTCTTTCCATTCGCAGTAATTCGCTTATGTTGGCAGATGTCCGAACGTTTGTCCTTTTCAATCCGTTCACCAGAGGACGAACTCATCTTCGAAAAAATCTGTGAAAATTAAGCAGTGGGTGAAGAAGCGAATGAAGGAGGCAAGTGTTTTTGTATTCTTTTGTGGCAGTGTTTAATTTTATTTCCAATTCATGGCCACATGAACCACACTGAAAGACCGTTCAAGCTTTTCCTTTTTTAAACTACTTTTTCTTCACGTTCCCTCCACCCAACTTTGTTTCTTCAATTTCCTCTCTTGGTATGTTGCTGTTGCTATGGATTATGGGTACCTGTGGACTACAAGTAGTAAAATTTTTTGTGTTACTACAAACAATCATCTGCAAAATTAAAGCTGAAAGCTTTTTTTTCTTAAATTCAGCTTTTTCAGCTTTGCTTGTAAGCAAGTAGGTCAACCAACATTATTTGTTGTGTCGCACATTTATCGTTGCAAATTTTTTGTTTTTTACTGTATTTATTGTTAAAGAGGCATAGATGAGATCTCTTGAAGTGCTTGGACTAGTTCGAAGCAGTAAAGGATGGTTTTAATCGGTGCAATATTTTTTGTTCTTCACCCGTTATTCGGAAATGAGAAGTCGTTGTAAGCGAAAAGCTGGGCTTTGAAGTGGCGCTTGTTAGCGCGTTTCACTTGCTTCTCGATTGGTCGCCAAGCATCTTGATAGTACGGATACGGTAAGTAGTTCAGCAACAGCACCGCATGCAATTCGTCGTTCGTTGCTCAGTGCGATCTTTCGCATTGTGCCAGTCGATGCCGACCATGCTATCAGCCTGGGTCGCGACCGATTATCCGTCATTTGCATCGGACGGTAGGTCGACGGTTTTCCACCGCTTGTCCGTCATTCCATTCTGCACCCGGTCTCGTCATTTCGCCTCCACTCTCCTTTTTCATCGATTTAGTCCTGCAAATGGAAATTGGAATTATCGACGAATCTACTCCACCTTTGTCTGCTGAAATTTCAAACCTCTTTCCAATTTAAAGCTACAGCATATTGCATTGATTCACTGAATTCACTTACATGGGATATATTTGCGAGTAAATTTTTTTATTCTCTTCAAAACGAAAGAAAACTAAGAAAAACAATGAAAATATACTTCATACAACAGTAGAATCCAGTAGAATTGGTCCAAACAACCTTGGATTTATGTGTCTTTCTAATTGTGCATCACTGCCATTACCTAATCATTCCATTAGGGGACGAGTAGCACAGTGCCGATCATCACGAGCACGGTGCTGGTTCGTCACCGTTACGGGCTCACCAAACCTCTCATCCCTCCAGGGTCGGAAAATTAGTGCTGGTGTTGTCTTGAAAAGACCTCTCTCTCTATCCAAATGGGAACACTCTAGCCAGGCTATCACAGGACTCCAAGGAGAATCGACGCAACCAGCATTCAACAACAGTCACGATTAAAGAAGAATCCTCAAGCAGCAGCCAAAGGTACACGTAAAGTTGGAAGAGCTTCGTGGATGATGGATGTGGAGAAACGAATCGAGTGCAATAAGTGCTGAGATCCGGGAAGTGATTGCGAAAGACGGGTTGCGTAAAAAAAGATTATTCCATTAGCCGTGGACCCCTTTGAATCTACATATTCCTGTGCTTTGAAGAGATGACCGTTTCTCGTAGGCCGAGCATACCACAGAGCATTTCTGCTGTTGTTTTTTGCTGCTCAAGAAGACAGCAGTATTTTACAGTTGAGCACTCCATTTAGTGCTAGGTGTAGAAATAGCATGATGACGTCTTAATCCACAGCCGTCTGTATTACATAATAACTTGCAGAAATCATAATTGTTCATAATTTCCAGTGAGCACTTATGTACGTTTTCCTTGACGTGTTTTGGAAAGCATTAGATAGAAGCTGGAGTGTCAGCACACGTAGTTTAGATTGTGCTAATACCACCATTTATGGTATCAACTCCATTTGAAAAAAGGCAATAGGCAACTTAACTTGTATTGACCAATGTTAACGTAACGACCACTTTACTCCTTCATTGTTCACACCCGTCTTTTAAAAGTGGTTTATGTAAAGTTTAACTTGTGTATTCGAGTGAAGCAGCGAAACGCTATTTGCATAACGCGCAGGTCACTAACTCGCGATTTTTCTTGTTGATCTCTTTACGAAGGCTCCAAGCGGAAGTTATGGTTTTCATGCAGGTCTACCACCTGCTTAGTACCGAATGGTTTTTTTTTGGTACTCGCTGAATATATTCAACAGTCGACATGGGAAGAATTGATAAGGGCGCATTATCACCTTCATCAAATTTAGCCCTCAATCACCACTAATGTCTGCATTTGTTATTATCTTGCGGCAATGCTTCCCAACGGGCTTCGCTCGCCCGTAATACATATGGAGCATCGTATTTTTTGCAATTGAGCAAACGAGCATATTGCATTTGTCTTTGCAGTTTTTTGACAAAAGCATGCCCATGCGTGACTCGTTGAGCTCTGCTTTGAGAGAGATGATTGAAACATGGCCTTTCCTTAAGTGAACATGCGGCTTATTTGTTGGAGAGATGTCGAAACTTACACGAACTTCCATTACTTGATGGGAGGATGTATTTTTTCCGAGAATAAAGGATCAGTCCGTGTATAAGCAAGCACACGTACACACATCAATCTGGCGTGGTAGAGACCGGAGCTTATCCACTGAATCAATCTATGTCTACTTCTGGTTAGGTATATGGTGGCTTTTATTCAGCGGTTATCCCTTCTATCTGCCACCGAGGATGCGTCGCCTGGTGCCTCAATCTTCGAGATCCGTCACATATGGAGCATGTCAGTATTTAAATAAACGCCCTTTATCCTTTGTTTGAACATCATTTGTCTAACATTATTTTTGCTTAACCCGCTTGTTTTTTCAGACAACATCTTTAGAAAGACGTCATGATTTTCGTTCGAGTTTTTTAAAGTGATCTATTTCTAGCATTATATTTACACAAGGTGATTATGTTCGACATAATGTGCTTCTAGTAGCAAACCTTCCAATTCTTTCTCTCACAGTAGTCATCCATTGTGATGGTCGACTTAGTTTCACTTACGCTAACAGGAAGGACCACGGAAGAAAAATATGAGCTTCGGAAATGGGCGATTCGTCGGCAGTAAAAACATTGCTTCGTCTTGTTTGTCTTCTTTTCTTAGCTCTACTCTTCTTCTTATAATGAGCTACTGGAATTGTTGTCTCCTCGCTACCTGTTTTGAGGAAAAAAACTGATGGACAAACCATGATTTCATCTCAAATGCTCTTTGATCAGCAACAAAAGCCGTAGCCGTTATTGGAGGAGCTTAACCATCAAATTCAATCAGATTTGAATGTATAAGCAATTTTGAACTCCTGTTTTCGGTGGTACGTCAGTGAAAAAAATCAAACAGCTGAGCACAGAGCTCGGATTTTGTTAGTAGATCGGTAGAGCTTCTTGCTAAACTCTGCAGGCACAGTGTTGTTTCACCGATATTTCTAAAGAAGGTGAGAAAGGACAGCGGAAAAGAAACACAGAATGAGAAGATGAAAGGTAATGGAAGGTTCTACCACTTGCCGTAGATCTGTTCTTATTAATGCCATAGTCTTTTGCATAATGTGGTCCGTGTAGTTGGTGATCACCAGCATACAAATGATAACCCTGAAATTCTTTTGATCTAGTTCACCAAAAGTCGTTTCGTTAGCTGTTGTTTTTGAGAGGACTTTGCAGCACTTGTCCAATTAGTCCTTTGTAATTTGTTGTATTTCTGTTGGAGAGAAGCAACTTTGTACACAGCAAGGATGGTGTTTTTGTTTTCTCATACTTCAATTAAAATCTGTTGCTTTTGCGGAAACTCACAACGTGTTCTTTTTTTCGGTAGAAGGGTGATAGGGCGATAACGCAGTGCACAAGTGTCATTGCTATGCATACGGCCCTTGGTTCTATCCCGGTCCCATGGCGATGCCCATCCATAACACCAATTGCTAGGAGACAGATTATCGAACTGTCGAACTTATCGTGTTTTTTCTCTTTTATAGGTCCGAAATCACAACCGTTCGTAAGATTTCCATCAATTAATTAGCAGGAAACTCACCTTTATCACCTTTCGTCCCTTGATTGTCCAATGACTCGAGCGGGCGCTAGTAGGTCTTCAATTTGTCCTTATTGGGTGCAAGAGTGGCTCTCTGGATTCTCTTCGCTCTAGAGACTCGTTGAGCGTCACATCTTTCTTATAAGGTTTTCGTTAAGAACTCCGATCTGATCGGTTGTCTTCCAGCAGTGCTTTTTGTCATCCCTAGCGATCCATTCACTAATGGTTCTTGTCTACCGTTTGTCATTCATACGCATTATGCGTCCGGCCCACCTTATTGTTGACAATTTGCCATGTAGAATGGCATCTTTGGTTTTTGATCCTAGACGTAGGCTGGAGCTTTGGCTTCCTTCCACACTTTTGTGACACGATATATTCTTAGCATCGTCCTTTCGACTGCGCTTTCTAAAACGCTGTGTGATAATTCATCCTGTTTATGTAGCGATTAGGTTTTCGATGTATACGGTAAGGTACGACGAATCATGGATCCTAAAAAGGTGGCCACGGAGTCGCATGTTCTTTGTTGTCCTCACTACATCTTCGACGCTCTCAAATGGTTCATAAGCCGCTCGCTTCCTTCTTCTCAACTTTGGGTCTAAGTCGATCATGACGTTCATTTCTCGACCTAGATAGACATAACTGGAGCATTCGGAAATATTCGTTCCGTTGAGCGTGAATGGAGCATACTAAACCAATCCGTTCTTCATGAGCATCGTTTTTGTCAGATTTAGTCGAAGACCAATCTTTCCACAGCCTTTATTACAGTCGGCAAGCATGCGTTCCGCTTGGCTAATGTTTAGTGTTATAAGGACGATGTCATCAGCAAAGCGAAGATGGTGTAACTGCTGATCATCGATTTCACTCCCATATTATCCCATTCCAATGTCTGCATGACGTTCTGAAAGGTGGCGGTAAATAATTTTTGGCGACATGGTATCGCCTTGCCTAACTCCTTTTTTTTTGACGAAAATGTTAATATCGTTGTAGAATGGTGATATCTTGGTTGTAAAATTTTTGTACAGCTCACGAAGAATCTTTATGTACTATGTAGGGACTCCTGACTCTCCAGGGCTTCCATGACTGTTTGTATCTCAACTGAGTCAAATGCCTTCTTTAAATAGACAAAACTGAGATAGATTGGTCTTTTGCACTCTCGCGATACTTCAATTAGTCTTGTTATCGTGTGACTAGGGTACACCGTACTGAATCGTTTTCGAAACGCTGCTTGCTCAGATGGCTGCCCTTCGTCCATTGTCCTGTTTAGGAGGACTCGAGTGAAAAGTTTGTCGATGACAGACATGAAGCAGATTGGGCGATAGTTGCCGATATCGTGGAGGTCACCGTTCTTGAACAATAGCACGGTCCTGTTGGTCTTCCATTGAGTAGAAACCTTGCATTCAGTCAGATAACCTGTTTTAAAAGAGCCGGGCCAGTGTGTTTACGAGGACTGCCGGGAGGTTCCTCAGGTGTTCAGATCTTATCCTGTACAGACCTGGTGCTGTTCGATTTTTCACCGACGAAATGGCTAGTGGGATTTCGGTAGGGAGAACCGGTGGTACAACATATCCATCCTCCTTTATTTCATATGACGGAAGGTGGACGTGGCAATCGAAGAGATCTGAGTAGCATTCGAGAATGGTTTTCTCCATTGCCGTTCTGGACGCTGTAACTGTTCCGTCTGGGCGTCGGAGTGCAATCATCTTGGTCTTGTAATTGGCGAAGCTTCGGCTTCGACCATTACTGCTGCTTAGTCAGGAAAATGAGGCTCATTTATTTTATCGTGTTTAGCTTTTTATACCCACATATAGCACACTGAGCCCTAGACTTGGGCTGGGTATACTCACGAGTAGTCTGCCAATGTCTCCCAGAGGAGCCACGGAGCTTATTTGTCGGACGCGACTCCTAACCGCCTCCCATATAGTTCCCTGTCACTTGACTGCAGGCGCAGCAGAAACAAGGAGTTCATCTCCTAGATCCACCTGCGTGTCAAGGAAACATGAGGTCGCTTTTGGTCTGCGACTGACCCCCTATCCTCCACCTGGGCACAGCCCACATTGCCTCGCGACAAGCCGGGTAGTTCCCCTGTATGAGGGAAGACCCGTGGCGAGAAGCTCAGAGAAAAGTAAAATGTTAGACAAAAAAGTGGGTGAAATAGGTACGATAGGTAGAATAGGTAAAAATAGGTAAATTAATGTGGTATAACATGACGAAAGTCAAAATGTTCTGCAGTTGGTGCATGCATATTGCCGGAAAACTAATCTCGCTAAGATTTGTGACGGAGTGTTTCAGACGATGGAAAAATAACGGCGAAGAATGTAAGATCATTAGTTTGATTACTGTATGTATTTTTTATTTTCAACAGTATTCTAGAAAAGTTAATGTGATCAGCAATGATTTTTGAAGATTGTAGGTTTGAACCATAATAGTGGAACGACTAATAGAAGAAGAAAATAAAAAAGATAAGTTACATATAGTGGTGGGTGAAAGAGAAGACTCTCCGCCAGCATTTCGTGGATGCGTTGTCTTATTCCTGAGATCTCTGATGCCTTATTGATTTTTTTGATTAGATAGCTTGTCACCATCTGCCGTGCCACTTGATGGCTAATCCAGCGCAAGTATGGTGACTTATTTGCACCATTTTTTTTATTAGTTGACTTGTTGTTTTTCTGTTTAAATTTCACGTGGTTCTGAGATGCCTCCCACCACAGAATTTTTTTAGTGGTCTTCATCGACAACCGTTATCCGATTAAGTTCGAAGGTGGAGGATTGCCTGTTATAGCTTCACGTACATCTCCCAACGGTTTACCACCTCATCGTGGCCGGAAGCTGTTCATGAGTGTCGGGCTGCGGTGTACAGCGGAGGGATTCATCCACGTGGCAGGACGTCCCAAGCTGAGGACTCCGACGTTTCTATCCGAAAACCCAGCTAAGAGTAAACCAATACCAGGATCCACCACCGTCCTAGTATCAAAGTCGCATGGTGGCAAATCTTTCTCTGATCCACAAGGACTGCGACTGCCTGTGGTGGTGAAGACCTGGGGCAGACATTGGCCAGATCTGACCTCGGGATTCCACGGAACCACAATGGCTTAATCAGCAAATCTCCGAAAAATGGAGATTATGATGGGGCCCACACAACCAGTGAGGACGGGCTGTTCAAGTATCAAGTACGTAAGTAAGCTTCACGTACAAGAATGTGGGTGTGCTTTGATGATTACGAGTTCCATATAGTTCAAAATTAAGCGTTTTCAAGCTGTCCTAAAATATTGGCTTCTATCCATAAAGTTCTATGATACCATTACTTTGCTGTTATTCTTATCGATTCCGATTGGATATATCGAATAAATATTTTATGAGATTTTCATTCATCTCGTCCCCCAAGGTGGGACTCGTTCAACGAAATTTGCTTCAATTTTTGAAGAATTTATACTTTTTGAGGTTGGCTGGAAGTTTATGTTTTCCATACATCAAATTCGTCTGCTTGAATGATTGGATTCGTTTTCCAAGGTTATGGGCGAGTAGTGGAAGTCTCCACAAAAGATTGTACAAATAGTCAAAAAATTAAGTAATCATGCACCTACTCCATTGGCTTTCCATAATTATTCTACTCTGACTCGTATACGCATGTTACAGAAGTTGCACCTAATGTTACATACTTACATGATACTTGAACCGTCCGTCCTCACTGGTTGTGTGGACCCCAGCATAATCACCATTTTTCGAAGACTTGCTGGGTTAAGCCATTGTGGTTCCCTGGAGCCGCGAGGTCAGCCTGGCCAAAGTTTGGCTCAGGTGGTCACCACAGCAAGCAGTAGCCTCCTTTTTGGATCAGATGGATATTTGCCACCATGGGACTTTTGATACCAGGACGGTGGTGGATCCTCGTATCGGTTTACTCTTAGCTAGGCTTCCTGATGCAAACGACGGACTCCTTCTCAGCTTGAGAGACTCAGCCAGGGGTAGGAATCGCCCCGCTGTATATGGCAGGCCGACATCCAGGTGCACCTCCCAGCCACGATGAGGCGGTGAACCGTTGAGAGGATGTTTTGTATATATGTATATATATATATATATATATATATATATATATGAGTCTTAAATTTTAAATGCAAAGTGCCTCACAATTTTCCGATTCCTCGTGGAATTGTGTTCTTTTAAGGAAAGGAGTTTTTGACGTAGGCCAGTTGACATTCGTCGGTGCAGACTCTGCTAAATATGCATTGCGTTAGAATTCCCTGGAGCCTAGCGGAATCGCTCTTGCCTTCTTCCAAGCTGCCTTCTTCCCTCCTATTCAATGCCTCTGCCGCTTGTTCTTACTAATTGTTTTTCCAGATGTTCTACTTCTGACAAATCTTGTAAAATCTTGTAGTAATCTTAATGCGACTTACCCGTTTACAGTATCCAATGGGAGAAATACGAAAAAAAATTGATGGTTTCCCTATCACATCGTTCTGTTCTGTATTCTTCATCGACTTACCTATGAATAAACAGAATTTCAGGAAAGGACTCCGATAGGCTATTTTAACTGCAAACTTTGTACGATAATTGTTTGATTATTGGACAATCGTTTGCACTTTGCCTCTCTTCATGATCGTCTGTGCTTCAGTATTTCCACATGGTCGCATTGTATTCAGATTTCCTCAATATCAACGGTCGCCGATTTAAAACTGTTCACTGAATTGGTGCGCTTCTTCCAAACATCCACTGTTGTAGTATTTAAATGAGCTGTTGTGTGATCACATAGCAGAATTCCAATTGAGCCGTATAGCCAGATACTTTGGAAAAGCGAAAATTTTTTAACGTTCTAACATAGAGTGATATGGAATTGTTTGAGCTACCTACTGTTTCCCGCCTTACGGTTCATCTTGATTTCGGTTTCAATCTGGGTTTCATTGAAAATCGATGGGCTTGCCGCCCTGACGGGCGCATTTTTTTCTTCTTTGTCTTCAGAGCGGCCAGGTGTGAAGAGGACCGATGGCTCGCGCCGACCAGCCGTCACTATGCCACCAGACATTGCACAACATTCCGTCATTACAGTGTAGGTTTAGGCATTTGAATCCCCTGAATATGGGTTAGCGGCCTCTTTCATCTGTTTTGTAAAAGTTCTTAGTGATTTTTCAAAAAGTTTTCTTTGTTTCCACACAGACATACTGGGGAACTGCATTAGTTTTTGGTCATAATAATATTTGATAATAACAATAGTTATCACAGCAATAGTAATAGTGACATGATAATAACTTACTCGATACTTGATACATGAACGGTCTGTCCTCATTGGTTGTGCGGGCCTCAGCATAGTCTCCATTTTTCAGAGATTTGCTGGTTAAGCCATTGTGGTTTCTGGAATTCAGAGGTCAACCTGGCCGAAGTCTGCCCCCAGGTCTTCACCACCACAGGCAGTCGCACCCCTTTTTGAGGGAGATTTGCCACCGTGCGACTAGTTTGACACCAGCACGGTGGTGGATCGTGGCATTGGTTTACTCTTAGCTGGGCTTCTTGATAGAAACGCCGGAATCCTTTTCAGCTTGGGAGATCCTGCCAGCGGGCGAATCACCCCGCTGTACATCGCCCCCCGACACCCATGAACACCTCCCAGCCACGATGAGGCGGTAAACCGTTGGGATGATACAAAACGTTTGGTTGGACATGATAATAACGACGGTAATAATATCAGAGATGAAGTTTGATCCGGTTGCAGACACTCCAGTGCATCGTTTGCGACTGGTGCTTTCTCCAGAAGCATTAATATCGTCTGCAAATCTTAATTATTTATAAGCTGTGAAGCAGTAATTTCTCTCTTTCACTTAAGAAATGGATTGACTTTACGAGAGACTTCAACTGTCCCTTGTTTTCACATTATCTTCTAAGTATTTACACTTACACTCTTTGTCTTCTTTTAGAAAAATGCAAACAAAACAAAGGACCATGTTTGACTTTTATTTACTGCCTACTGTTTTTTACGCTAGGGTGTTAAGTGAAATACAGCCACAACGATGCTGAGATATTTGCAAAACTTGGACCTCAGTTGAGCTTCGAAGCCGCGATTACTCCTTTCGGTGCTGACGTGTTATTCACTGCACCACTGAGCTTGCGTTTCTCTCAGCCGGTTTTATACGTAGCAGTGCCATCAGCAATCATCTCCTATCAACGAACAGTAGTAATCTAGGGAGCACAAATCGGCATTGAGCACAATTAAGCTGAACCTTCATTCGAAATCATGCTGTTCTTTTTTATTTACTGGCTATTATTTTTTAGAAGCAAATTAAAGTTGTTTCTAATAAATCTAACAAAAACATATAAAATGTGAAAGTATGACAATTAAATAACATAGCTGAGAGATAGACAAAACAGAGGACCCGCATGGTATTGTGGTGAACGCGTTAGCTTCGGAGAAGGTAATAACGCGTTCGTTCCTCATCGCGGACACCTGCAGTCCGGAGTTTTGCAAATATCTGAGCTTCGTTGTTGTTGCATGAAAAGATACTTACTAGAACAAAAACTTACTTATTCAGATAATTTTCAAACAGATTTATTTAAGTAATGGGCACTAAATAAAAGTAGACATTATGATTTCGATTGCAGCTCCAAATTAACTGGGTTTAATGCCGATTTGTGCTCCCTAGATAACTCCCTGTTGACGAGTGGTTGCTGATGGTGTCTTTAGGGTAAAAAACTGGTTGAGAGAAGGGCAGAACAGCGGCTTCGGTTGGCGTAGCGGACAGCACACTAGCTTCCCTAAAGGGTAATTGCGGGTTCGAACCTGGCTTGGGGTTTCCGAGTTTTGCTCATATCTCAAAATGCAGGATACTCATTCACCGTAATGCCATCGTTGCGAAAGTCACTTTGGATAAGTACAAAAACAGAAACAAGAGCTCGTTTAGCACATTTATTCTCTTGGAGGATGAGCAGTAGCGTTCCGTATGAGGGCAGGACGACGTAGTAGTTTTTGCAATTTTGATGTCTTTCGTGGTCACGGAAACGTCTCCATAGAACTAGTCAGGTTCGACTGCTCATTTCTTCATTGGCATGTTAAAAGC
Source organism: Angiostrongylus vasorum (assembly GCA_018806985.1). NCBI lineage: Eukaryota > Metazoa > Nematoda > Chromadorea > Rhabditida > Metastrongylidae > Angiostrongylus > Angiostrongylus vasorum. The sequence goes on along the minus strand of JADANN010000099.1, from coordinate 1,434,963 downwards.
TGACCAATCGTGTTTTCACATTGAAATCTGAGATAGCCGTGTTAGAGCGTTCGCTTATCCTCACCACCAGTCTCCACCTCTTCTGGATCGGTGGAAGCTTGGTTGTTTCCCGACGTCGATTCTCCCACCGCAAAAGCTAATCTTGCCATTAATTGACCGACTACTTCAGGACGATGTAACCAGCCAAGTTTTTGAAGATATGTGTATAGTTGTATATATACAATCTTATTGCTACTTAGTTTATGGTGTTATTATCCATATTATTGTATTATATGATGCGTTTCGAACATGTTTTATTGCCCTGTTACAAATTTCATTAACACATGCGCGATCACATGCATTGCTATCGATGCAGGTCGTGCGTAAATAAAGGCTGCTTTGAATCGTAAACGAAATTACTTCAACTCTAAAGATTGTTAGGAGCCACTAGAATTAGTATGTCTTTCTCAAGAACATGCAACTTTTGTTGTTTTACCGCGATGTATTTCGATTTTAAAGTGTGTTCCTTCACATTTTTTTATCACGGACCCTTTTTTAAGCGCGGAGGCAACTGTACAAGGGCGATTTTGTCCATCAGCTCGCCATGGTGTTCCTCATTGTAACATCTGTTCCTGCGACCGCGGCGCCTGTGTCGGAAATTCCGAAATTATAAATTCTCCCTTCTTTTATATGCGCTTCGTGTTTCTAACTCCTTAACTTCTTTAGTGATTGGGAAATTAACAGCGGTTTTCGGAAATCCGGAAAATGAATTAAGATGTTTCATAGGAATAGAAACAGAAATTGTTGCTGGCTTTCAGGAGATTCTTTTTCCGCACTCTTCTTTTCTTTTTGCCAGGCGAGGCGTCTCTTTGTTGGAAATCGCATATGAATGTGTTACTATCAGTTTTGCTTTCTGCTACTACCATGTTTGGTTGTGCGTCCACATGTGATGCTATTGATGGGAGGAATGTGTGCGCTGGAGGGCGTCGAATTTCAAATGGCCTCCGATGCAAGGCTATCGACCCTCCACCGATCAGATAGCATCTACACAGCACTGAGGATCACCACCGCCGACGTCGTTTGTCAGATGCAGTTCGTTCCCAGAGGTTTTCCAGCCGATCCTAGACTCGCCTCGTAAAACGTGGTCAAACTGAGGGTGAATCCTATTCCAGGGCTTCCACTAGGTCTAACGGTTCAAGCCTGCGATATAAACCTAACATGACAATCACTGTTGGTTACTTTGCAGCTGCTGGTGCCAGTTAGCATCTCACAACTTTTTTAAGAAGTTGCTTCATTTTTTCCCTTTTCATCTTATTCCTATTTTTTCGTTTGTCGATTTCCTTTTCTCTGAGATATCAGCGTGTTAGAGTTGATTGCGTGAAATAATTTATTCTTTCTCTGCCATAAATCTTAGGTTGTTTTTCCTCTGGAGCTCGTATATTCCTTTCCTCTTTTCCGATTAGTGTACCCTCTACTGATCTATGAATCCTAGAGAAAATTGTATTTTTGACGAAATCAAATAGTATCACTTTTACTACGGCAGAGTATTATGACTATATGGTTTATATACAAATATTCGGATTCCTTTCTATTTTCAACTACTTTCCCTTGTTGGATATTTATCCTGTGCGTGAAGAATTCGGTTTACAGAACTGGTCTCATTCCAGTTTGATTTTTTAGAAAGTAACGCTCTATGGAGTAATGTTTTGAAATTTGCACTTTTTTCATAAAATCAAAGGAACCATGATTTTTGTTTGTCAAGGAATCTAATAATAGAATCGCTTGAGTCAATTCTAATCCGATTAGCTATCTGGTGACTCGACCCAGAACCGGTGAAGAATCCATTCTTCGTTTTGTATCAGAGTCTCTAAGCTGTTCTCCCTTGAGGGACAGAAGGAACATCGATTTTTTGGTGCGACGCTTTCAAAGAAGAGAACGTAAATTTGGTTGCTCCCAGAGTTGATGAAAGGCTGTTTGCTAGAGGCGATCCTAAACTTCGCATGCGTTTCTGTCATTTTTCATAAAATTGGCATACACGATACAGGCGGCACACATATCCGCAAATTATGAGTCGGCTATAAGTCGACTCAACGAAGTTGCTCTTTTCTTGAATTTCCCAGCGCCTTGTTGTTTCTTGTTTGGTGCCCTTTCCGCCACTTTACATAACATCGGCTTATTGACTCTCACATGGTGGTCCGTGGACTGTGAAAAGTGCATTAGAAATCCACAAAGAACTTCACCTCGTTAGAAGGATGCTGTAGGCCAAAATATGCAGGAAGATGTTTTGAATGGTTAGCATCGGTTAGATTTTATATAATAGAGTTCATGAAGAGTGACGAAAAATGAAGAAAGGATAACACAACATACTGCATAAAACGAAAATGATAACTCAGCAGGATTTGTGAGTCTTAGTCTGCATGAAAGATTTCTGATGATGGAGATTTAACACAGCCGCTTTTCCATGGAAACGTACCATCCTAAGTTTTTGCTGCTTGCTACTGCTTGCCACTGTTTTTTGAGGAACAAGAAGAAAAAAGACGCTTCAGCCGTGTGCATCGGAATCGCTGTGAGCCTGCCGTAATACCCGATACAGGATCGATGCAAGGACTAATTCCAGCAAGCGCTCCAGCTGCACTCCATGCCATCGCCTTATTGTTCTTCTTTTCCCATTTCTTTAATTCTTCAGTTTAGTAGGTGCCTCCTCAGTACTTCTTGACAACAATGCGTTCTGGGTTTGTGTTTTTAGCCTACGCCTCAGTTCATCTGACACATTTACTATTTAAATGTCGTTTATATTGTTAAAAAATGAATTGTCTATGTGTTTTTACAGTTGACATTCACCCTCATATATTGGACAAACCCTGCCTTTTACAATCCTTTCGGTTTCTCTGCGAAGACCCTGTTTTTTCCTTATTTTTTTATTCGTAGGACATTTGTTCCGAACGAAATTCCCTGTCTTCTTTGGAAAAGTTTTTTCTCCACCCATTCTTGGAGACATTCTAAGAAATGTTCTGCACCAATTAATGTCGGCTTCACGCATTAGTTCTTACTCGTTCTCCCATATTAGCTGGCTCAATTTTTGCAACAATGTGTAAGATCCTTGAAAAAGGTGGAATATTCTCATGCTGTCAGAGCTGAGCAATCCTGCAATTGAATTATATTCCGTTGATGAATTAAAACTCTTACTAAGGAAGTACCAACGTTCTCCGAAATATTCTGTTTATGTCTTAATGCTTGCCGGGCAGCTTGAACGCATTGATGTTGGACTGATGAGGTGGCAGTCCTCGGCGCTCGAGCAGTCCTAATCCGCTTGTAAATGGGCTATTGCAGTGCCTATCGCTTTCACAGCATCGTCATCGTCCCTCACACCGCAAATTCTTCCTTGACAAAAACGGCTGCCTCAATGGGCCGACACTCTTCAGTCGCACAGAGTTTCTACATCGTATTATATTTCCGGGTCGCTAGCGCTATCTGACCTGTTCATCACTGCATTAGTGTCAAAGAAAGCTTTTTTAATAAAAAATCAGCTAAAAGCGTAACATGGTCTCACTATAAAGGAATTCTGTGGATAGATTTCACGGCAGATATTTGACTACTGAACGGCTCAGTTCCGCATTAGTTCATTCTCTAACTTAAAATCTCTTAGTTTTTCTTCCTGTTTTCGGGTTTACGCATGTTCCATAAAGATATTCCAGTGGACGATAGAATCACTGTGAGCCTACCAAAAGGGTGGAAGTAGAAAGTTATTTCATATGTAGCGTGACTTATCAATGAATCATTCGTAATTTTTCACGCACTTGTTTTTTGGTAGGGTTATTGGTGTTTAAGGCTGACTAAATAACTGATTTTTGGGCACTTTGACGGTCTAATTTAAAAAAGCATGCTGAAATATCTCTCTTGTTCTTCCTCCCTGAACATATACAGAATTCAGCTGCATTCCGCGAATGCTGTTTTTATTCCGCTTTCACAGTGCTGTTCTCGTTTCGCTAGTGAACATTGAAATGAATGTAGGAGTAATTCCAGCTAGAAGATCAGAACGAACGCCTCCGTCTGCAGAACCTGCGATGCACGACTCAGCTTCAGATGCTGAGGAGCTTCACTGAGAAGAGCAAGCAGCTGAAGGCTGAGATGGCGATGAGCAGAAGCATTACGGTTCGTTTCACTCTCTCCTCCATCGCTTCTATCATACAACCAAACGATCACATCATTTCAGCAGTAACTAGTCCAATGGTTCAGTTTTTACAACGATAGCAAATATCTCCTACATTATCTCTAGAGAAAAATGCTTTTTCAAGCTTTTTTTTCTTGAAAGCCAAAACAGTCCTCATTATGAAGCCAAGAGCACAGATGAGAGGATCATATCCCTCCATGAATTTCTTGTGGTACTTCTCTTAGATTATGAGCTATAACTTAGTCATAACTTAGATTATAAGTTCAAAGGTCGACTTCGGCAGCTATGTTTCTAACAGTTTTTGTCATTAAAGGTGTTTAAGCGCTCATGAATGCTTTTCATACGCCACCAGTGTTTTTCATTCTTTTTTTCATTGTCTTCTGTCTTAGTGTTGAGCAGCCCATATGCTGTCGGAGATTATTAAACCGTTGTGTTTTGTTGTCGAAAATGTGGCAGTCCATCAGTCTGCAACCCCGTGCAAAAACGCACGTGTATTCTGTTTGGCCGATTCATCAGATGTCGGTTTGACAAGAAATGCGACCTCACACAGAAGTCGAATCATAGACGGCATAACCGTCTTCATGCAGGAATCCACTCCACTTACATTAGAAAAACAGCATGAAAACCAATTTTAGATGCTCAAGTACAGTAGTTCAATTCGACAGTTTGATTTGTGACTAACATAGGATTGAGTTAAAGTGAGGCTAATTAACGAATAGCATGATGGATTTCACTTCTTAAATTCCAGTCTGTTCGTATTCATAGAATAACAACTAGTCTCTTGCATGGAATAGACTAGTGTCTGGCCAATATCAGGATTTTCCAGAACTATTTTTTTTCGTGCGAAAAACAACAACAATGGTACTGAGATATTTGCAAAACTCAGGACCACAGGTTCTGCGGTGGAGAACGAATGCGCTATAACCCTTTCCGGGTGCTAACGGTTCACCACCACACCATGCGGGCCCCTCGTTTCATCTATCTCTCATCTAGTTCTCTATTGATCAGTGTCAACTATTTTTTTCATTTCTTGCACTTTATCTTCTTGTAACCTTTTCAATCCTTCTTTTCATATATTTATGTCTGTATATTATATTCATGTCTTTGCTTTTTTGTATAACTATGCTCCTTTTTTATTTTTTTTGCCTTTTTTTAGCAAGTTCTCAGAATCCGTCAATTGTTTTTTCGTTTGTGGTTTTGCTATTAGTTTGTGAATGAAAGTAACGGATTCAGGGAACCCTGCCCGTGGTGTGCGACACGGAGAATCGGACTTCGGACGATTCTGGCCTCACCAGTGACGACACCAGCGAACGGCGTCTCCTTGGTACCGGCACCATCGAATCTACGTCCAGACAGCCACGGAAACCAGGTGAGCAGTCGAGGTGGTCAGCTGAGTTTCTTGAAAGCTATTTGGGTAGCAGTCGTCGAAATGTTTTTCGGCGTGCGAAATACATTCTTTCAAATGTTCTACTTTAATAAACTCGGCTAGCAGGTCTTTAAAGTTTTTTTGCTATGTTGGCTTATTCTCTTTATTTCGTCCAATATGTTGTGACGCTAGCTAATTTTGTTTCAGTGCGACTTCGGAAGGAATCAAACGAATTGGAGAAAGGATCATCTACCAGTGATTCGTCTCCATGGGAGGAGAAAGCGAAACCTATTCCTATTCCAAGGAAACTCACCGGAAACAATAATTTTGTGGGAAATATACGTCTAGAATACTTCTTTAATGATTTCCATGAAATGCTCTCTGATTCTAGGTGGAACGAGACAGCCTGAATTCGTACGCGGATGACTATGAATTTGACGTCGAAGACGAGATATTCGATGAAATCGTATCACCATCGGACAAGGAAGGGTCAGCTGTCCTTAAACTGATGTTTTTTTTGAAGTCGGTCAATTTTTTTTATATTTCCAAGCATATATGACTTGATAGGCTTCCGATGACGACAACAAATTCTTGGACTCTACAGTATCATCAAGTGACACTGAGTTGAAAACTTTGTATATGGGGCTGTCATTTAAAACTAAAACTACAAGCTTGGTAATTCAAGCAGTGAAACATCGTAAAATCTTTAGCTTATTCCGTAGGGCGGTTCTACTCAGAGAAATTCGTAGAGTTTCGCTTGTATCTTTCATGTTCTTACGGTATCAATTTGATGCTTGATGTCAAAAGATGGTTTTTACAAGTTCAAATATCCTTTTTCAGCAATCCCAAGTACGGCGGTTACGTTAACCTTTCGGATTTTGTCGTTATTCGAGACGACAAGGACACCTACGCAGACATCCCAAGGCTGCATTCAGAGCGACCGGCCCTTCCGGAGCATAGGCCTAAAGCTTGGGTAATAGAAGATTTCCTTTCTGCAACTCCACTTTTCTGAAAACAATATTCGGATCACAAAAACTTTTTTATCTCTAGGGTATTGTAAAAAATATAATGGTTGTCATTTTATAAGTCGGCATTGAAACATTAGGGTAGACTAGAGAGCAAGTATGACATTAAGAAGGCTTAGGTAAAGTTATCTTGCATCATAAATCAAAGTATTAGAAAATTGGAAAGAATGGGCATACTAGTGATTTGTTCCTGTCAGCCTTTAACAAACGCAAGCTTAACTTTTTTGAGTGAAGTGGTGTTGGTGGATTCGTTACAGCCAACAGTCCTCGTTTCCACGAAACGTTTGTTGTTAATTTGGATTTTCCATATGTTGAAATGTTTTAGGAAATGAATAGTGGGAATGTGATGAGACTCTCGTTTCACATTTTCTGCTGGCGCCATCAAACGTCTTCATGCGTCGCTGCTGCTCCAGTCAGTAGCAATTTATCATTCCTTTTTTTCTAGGAGTCGAGGCTGCTGCACTTGGCCGCCGAGTGCTTGTCAGTGAGTGATTGCGGTGCCGATGCCGACCTCCCCTGCAATAGCGATTCTCCCAGTCATCCATCTAACATCGGGGTAAACCTTTCAAATTTCCAACTGCTCATTTCGCAGCAACAACGTACATGAAACCTAAAAGGTTGCAGGATTTCTAACAATGGATCCGACAACTCTTAGAACTTTTAAGTAAAGAAAGAAAAGTGAAAAAGTGGTTTTTTCTGATTTCAATCTTAATATTTCGTCACCTTTCAATGTGGAAGATTGTCTCTGTGTAGAAATGACAGCGCAATATTTCGGCAAAACCAAGTGGAAAAAATTAACAAGTTCTGCTTTTTTCTATTTTCAAGACTTCTGAGGTGACTCTTTTGCAAAAAATGTTGCTAAAAAACTGAAATGCGGAATAAGGACACTATGACAGAAGTAGACCAAAAAAGGATTTCCAGACTGACTCTCCTTCATCACGTCGATCGTGTAGCAGTAAACGGTCAGCTCATTCGTCTCCACGAGCGCACTCATTCTCTTCGATTTCTCCAATTACACCTGAGGGTCTGTACGCCGTTAGAGACATTTCCGCGGAAAAACGCTCCGATGATGGCTACTACGCTCCTCCCGATGCGTCCCGACACTCTGGAGACATCCGCACGTCATTAATTCCGTCTTTTGAAACTGTACGTCCTTACTAGGTGTTAAGCCATGAAGCCTTGTTTGTTAAATAACCAATTTCAGGCTAAAAAGTACCAATGAAAAATTGGACTTGCGTTTTCATTAAGTCTTTCTTGCACGAAGAAATTGTCTGAATGTGTTTGTCCGTTAGGAATCCGAAGTCGACAAAGAAAAAATAAGTAGGCGAAAATATTCTGACAGAATAACGTAACCGAAGCATCGCACTCATCTTACGTTTTCCACTTTAGCAACGGTCGGGAATCGGAAAAATGATCTCAAGTTTTCTATATGCAAACGCTTGTGAAATCCCATTCTTTCAACAATATAGGCTTGCTGTTGAAACCGTATTTTTTAGGTAGAGAAGAGTGGCTACTGGAATCAAATGTCAGATTCACGGTTAAAGTCCCTAAAAAGAAGATTCGTTGTTCTTAAAAAATAACCAGCTGAGCTTTTATCGGACGGCAGTGAGTCTTCCTTCGGCTTTGAGTTATCGGTGAAAGTTTGCTAGAATTTGGAACCACACTAGAAGTGAAATTTTCCACTTTTAGAAACACATCTCCAAAGGAGAGGACCCATTAATGAGAATCCTAGTGTCAGACATCATTTCTGTAGTGAAGATATCCCAGCAAGGTTCTACTTATGCATTCCAGGTATTCCATCTTTTGAACTTCTGCATACTTTTTTTTGAATATAATGTACCTTGAAATTACAATGTGTTACTTTCTGTTGGGCAATAACCTCTGACGGCTACTGTTGACTTTACTGGGATCTTGATTAAAAAAACTCCATGTAGCGCAGCGAATGTCGGGAAGTGGATAATACTTTCGACGTTTTGTAGGTGTGCATACACTAAAAAGTTATGGGATTCCAAGTCCATGGTTTCGTTTGTTTACCTCGGTCAATCATATCAGCTGGAAGCAAGCTAGGTTGCATGCGCCGGCGCTATAAATGCTCGTTCTTTTTTCGAGATGGTTCTGAAATGATAGCTTTTTCCAGTGTGCTGGAAATGTTTTGAACATCTCATTGAATTACTTTGCCATTCGTCGTCCTTACAGTGAACTTTATCGCCCTTCTTTCTAATTTGCCTTTGTCAGTTCGAATCAACAGAAGGAAATGATGCGGAATTGATGTCTGTGCAACTCTTCGGTCAACCCGTATCAACACCAGCAGAAAACGCGGCGCACTTTGTCGGGCACGTCAAAGAGATTGTGAAATTTGTTCAGCGGTGCTTAGAAAAGAAACGTATTTCGGTAAAGAACGGGCAGTGTTCGGCAGTGGTTGCAATGATTTCCAACATCGTTTTCTTAAGAAAAAGGATAGGAAAATCGTTTTCAAGGCATTACGTTTTTTGGCGAGTTGCAGATATATCATATTGTTACTGGGGATTTCTCTCAACAAGAATTATTGAACGCTTTTTGTGTTTCAGTTGGTCACTCAGTCATCTAAATACAATTTTATGACGGAAAGCGAGCGCACCACTCACGAATGGGTCTCTACTCTCAATGCCGTTATTAAAGGTAGAAGCAATTTATACCTTGTGTAAATTTGAGCTAAAGGACTGCTCACGGGCCTTACTGAGTTCACAACTGGTCTGAAATGTTGGTCGGACATCAAAATATGAAGCGCTGGTCACTCAATTTTGATGTGCTAAACTTCCGAACTTATTGTTATTGAAACTACTGTTTACCATAACGGTATGGATTTTAAGTGCGCTGCTGATTTCAGGCTCGACCCTGAGGGATCTGGCGACACGTTGTGCTCCGGTGGAGGCGTCCATCAGCGGCTGGATCACGAAGGTCCGCTGCGGTCACTCGAAGCGCGTGTATGCCTCACTAGTCCGTCACAAATTAATGTTCTTCAAAAAATTCCGAGGATACTGTGAGTTTTGGATAGGATAGACTAGAACACTCCATTATTTCAATACTCTAGAATGGAACGATTGGAGAGTTCTAGTAACTCTGCTCTCCAAGGAGTTCTCGAACCGTTTTTGAATTGTAATATTTTCGACATATTTAAGAGATAGCGGTGCAAACCGTTGAAATGTGCCTACTCACAGTAACAGCACCGAGAAGGCAAATAGGCTCATTGCGGTTAGATTTTCATTAAAATACCCACCATATTGATCTCGACGGATCTCTTGGAGCAGATTGAACAGGAATGCACTGATTTCAAGCAGTTTCCTTTCCAGCTGTCTGTTTTGTCACACGGACTTCTTTTTTGCCATACTTTTTACATTCAATCGATAGTTGCCACACTACAGATGTTGAGCGGCTGTGCTCCAAAAAAAACTTCATAATATATGAATGAAAAACTTTTCGGAGGACTTTGCTCATTCACTAATAAGAGGCTGCAAACGGGGAAGTGCAACAAGATGTTTTAGCTTTGCAGATTTGAATGAATTAGTTTCGGAGCTATTCCCTGCCTTTTTATACTGGTAATTAACATGCAGAGTATTAAAAACGACGGTGGTATTTAATGTGTTCTTCTCTGGAAGGAAAAAAACGGACCGTGTGCGTTGAATTTAATGCGTACCGCGCAGGGCAAAAGACAGTGCATAATCTTGCGCGGCTGTGAAAAGGGAATTGTGTGTACCAGCTGCTAGTGTGAAATCTAAAAAAAGCTCCAAAGTTTAATATGATCGGGCCTGTAGACAAACTTTTTTTTTCCTTAGCTCTTAAGTTTCAATATTGGACATTATTTGAAATCAGTCCAGTTTTTTCCAGTGTTATTGGACCGTTTGTTTACCATGCAGGTTCCCTGTGGCTTTACGCAGCTGAAATGTGCTTGTGTCATGGATAAACAGAAAATTTCATCAGATGACTATAGTGGCAGTAGCGACGAACAGAACCCCGATAAAAGTCCACCGTCACACAAAAAGGACTCTTATTGTCTCAGTATAGAGGTTTGTACTTTGAATGTTTCCGGATTTGAAGAGAATACGCGAGAGTTGAAGTCTTGGAGATTCAATCGTTTGCTCATAAAGTTCACTGAGCCTTTCCTGCCTAATTTTTCGTAAAATTAGTTAATACAATCTGTTTTCCTCTTTCGTTTTATCACGCCGCCATATAGAGTGAGCACATAAAGTCAGGACATGATGGTAAAACTGCTAATGTTTAAACGAAAAAGCTCCTAATGAAATTACAATGCAAACCATTGTTCAGAGTTAGACATCCGCTTAACCTTCAGCGTTGAATTTCCGTTGTTTCCAGATAACAAATGAGGATCCGTTGTACATAGTGCTAAGGAGTAGCGAAGAAAAAGAGAAATGGCTGTATTTCTTACGAGCTGCTAGTGGAGACGCCACCTTGTGTGGATCCCCATTCACCATTCTTGTGCAGCGCATGCTTGCCGAAGGGGGTACTCCAGGTGGTTGACGACACCGATATTTGTCATCTACCTCTAATTCCTCGTAGCAAAGAAATTTCAGATTCTCCATTATGGGCAGACTTGTTGCTGACCTCTTGTGATGATATGCCAAAAGAAACTCTGATGGAGTTTGAAGAAGCAGATAAGAAAAAAGCTCTCGAAATTGCCAGAGTAAGCAACTCAGAGTGATTTCTGTTGTATAGAGGCTATCATACTTGGCCTATAAACCCATCCCTTACTGTCTTGTGGATTCACTAGACTATCTGGAAAATAAATGCCATTTCTACAGTTCAATTTTAGCACATTGTTTTCCTAATCCACTTTTCCCTTTATATTAGTGTGTTTTTTCATCTTAATTAGTTTTGAATTTCGGTTTCACAGAATAGAAACGGGAAATGCTCACTCGAATTAATCTTGGAAGACTTCGAACTTCGAAGTTTAGCCGCGTAAAGCATTTGCATTGGCTATTCTGCCTTTCCTCCCAACGATTTACCGCCTTATTGTGGCTGGGAGGTGTTCCTGGGTGTCGGACTGCGATGTACAGCGGTAGGATTCGTCCTCCCGGCGGGGTCTCCCAAGCTGAGAAGGAGTCCGGCCTTTCCATCAGGAAACCTAGCTAAGAGTAAACCAATACCAGGATCCACCACCGTCTTGGTATCAAAGTTGCGTGGTGGTAAATCTACCTCTGATCCACAAGGGCTGTGACTGCCTGTCGTGGTGACGACCTGGGGCAGACTTTGGCCAGGCTGTCCTCCGGATTCCAAGGAACTACAATGGCTTAATCAGCAAATCTCTAAAAAATGGTGATTATGCTGGGGCCCGCTTAACTAGTGAGGACGAGCCGTTCAAGTATCAAGTAAGCAAGTAAGTATTCTGCCTTTATGCGAACAACAACGAGAGAGATCGTAGTATGTAAGTTCGGGTCACAATTTATGATGGATATGAGAGCTCCGAAGACGAATAAGATCGGAACGACCGTTTGCGATGCACGATGAGCATCTGAAGACGTCAACTGGTGTAGATTCGCCCATAACAATCCCGAAGATTGCAAGATCTGAAGTAAATGAACCAAAGGTTTCAGAACAACCGAAACGGAACGTCAAAAAAAGCCACAAAATGAGTTTCGAGAAAGTCGTGCGAGTGACAAAATGACTTTGTTATGAAATTTGTTCTCAACTTCTTCCTCGTCACCAAAGCGATCCGTTTTTTGATCGCACCATGACATGCGATGAAAAAGTCTTTTCTACGATAATCGTCTTCGTCCCGCTCAAGGTTACGGAAATATGAAGCACTGAGACATTTCCCGCAATCGAATTCGCCTCAAAGGGAGGCTGTGGGAATCGTTTGATTATTGGAGCGGGTGTTACTACGCACTATGACTGCTTGAATCTTGACTGCGAAGGAGGAGCTTTCTCGGCGAATAAATGCACTAAGGATTGTAATTTCTGTGTTCGGCACTGATCACTATGAAGAGACGTTGCGCGATCACGCAGACCTCACATCGCGCAGTGAACAGTGGAAAAGTTAATCATTTGGGACGAAACTGGCTTTTCGATGACTGTCGACTATTTCTCGATCGCTAGGCCATTTTGGGAATTCAGAACCTTACGGTTTATAAAAGAGACTTTATCTGCCTCTTTCATATGTATTTTTTTATACAATGTTTTCTAAAAATTTAAATGTGTTTAGGAATGGATCTTCGAAAACTGCGAGCGAAATTTAACGTTTTCACAGTTTCAAACGCAACATCAGCAGCTGCAAACAAAAAACGATACTTTGAGAAGCACCATCTCGTCTGCCCGTCCATTTTTGCTTTCGCGTCCGAAATATGAGCTTTGACGATAAATGGAAAAACTGGAAAAATAAATGGAAAATGTTTTGGGTTTCAGAACACTAGAACTTTGCTCCAGTAAAACAAAGGGAATATTACCAAGATGATGCTGAGATATTTGCAAAACTCCGGATCGCAGGTGTTTGCGGTGGGGAACGAACGCCGTATTACTCTGTCCGGGGGCTAACGCGAGTCCTTCAGTTCGTGTGTCTCTCAGCTAGTTTTCTATCGATCACTGCCATCAGCAATCATTGTTTTTCGCGCAGTATGAGTCCTATAAAAGTCGGCTCGCAAAAAATGTTAAAAGGGTCGGAATTTTAAACTTGGCCTTATCCAGTAAACTCATCTGACTTTCTCATTCACAATTCATGAAGATTCCGATGGCTGTTTTCATTCCTAAAGTCTCTTTTTATGAGTTGAAACACCTACAATTGAACCCTAGGAGTTAAGGACGATGACTATTTTCTGACAAAATACTTTCTGAAGATAGAAAGTTAGCCTGTTAAATAATTCTTCTATTGTTTGATGAAAATTGAATCTGAGTGAAAAATGTATGGCGTGTTTGACACCTGAACGCTATTTTTATAACAGCTGAACGTATAATGCCTTTGCTAGCCAGTTAAATTGCTTAGACTTTGAAATGTGAAGAAAAAATGGGGGAACAGTTCTAAATTTTTGAGCTTTTAAACAAAAATACTGCAGCTGCCCACCTCACCAATACATTAGGAAACACCATCGTGGTCTGCGCTGTGAAATCTCCAGCATCGGAATTCGGAATGCGGGTATCGCCGAAGAAGGGCGGGAGAAACACGTCTTGTTGGATCTAGAAATTGGAAAAATTTGTTTTCTGGGATGCAGAGAGTTGAATCTTGTTGGCAAAGATCTGCAAATGGTTTTGTGCACATCAACACACTGTCCGCTGACATGTTGCTTTAAAGACGAGGAGGTCATAACCATTGCTGCGTTGCATTCAAATCAATGCGCGTCGTCCGTAATGTGCTCATTCGTAGACATATTATAAGCCTTGGTTTACACAATTTATTTCATATTTCGCTTTTCAAAGACTAGGCCTTCTTTCTGATGTTATATCTCCATGCCATGTTTTTACATCACAATTGGTATCATTTATTGTTATAAGTTTATAATATTATAGAAGATTCAGTAGATTTCGGTCTGTTTCATTTTAATAGTGAATGAATTAGATCCAATGTAATGGCGAATTATTACTCATCCAGAAAGTGTTGGAGTGCAGAAATCACAGAAATCGAGATTTCTACGATCTTTGTTGAGTCCAAGATTATCGAAAGTACCGTTGTTCAGGCCACGTACTTGTTCGTGTCAGTGTTGATGCGTCCTACTGCCGCTCAGTACCACATTGATCTCGCACAGAACATTCTCTCAACTGCTATGCAAGTAAGGCATTACACGCATTGAACTCCAACCCAAAACCTACGTAATGATTTTCGCGGAGATTCGGTCAATCGGCCGCGCCTGCCACTAGAGCGTGTTGTGAAATTAACATGGACCTATTTTACGTCGAAGCCGTGAATGTAGCAAAGGCAAAAAGTACTGGAGTTTTAAATGTTGAAAGTGTTACAGCACGATTTTCTTCGTAACGAGGTGTACGCACAACTCATTAGGTTTACGAGCGGAACAATGCCGTTTTCTATCCAGGTGGAACACATTTTTTATTTCCTAGGCTAGGCTTCGCAGACTAGATCTGTGGGATTTTTAGGGTTGGAAACTGCTGGCTATGGCAATTCCGCTTTTCATTCCCAGCCAGTATTCGCTCCTTTGGTTGCTGAAGAAACACATTTCTCGATGGTGCATGATGACGTAAATGTTCCATTATTTAATACCACAATAATCTAACTGCATTTCGTTATCGACCAAATCGTTCGAAAAACATTACTCCTTAGTAGAGCTGCATTTTTTTTCTTGGCCTAATTATTGCTCAAGTGATGTCGAAATTTTCCTTATAGATGATTGGCATGTGACAGCTTAACAATATTATTCGATCCTATGAATAATTGAACCCCATCTTGTCTTAACCTTATGATACGTCACATGTACCTTATGTTTCTTGATACTTGATACTTGATACTTGAATGGCCTATCTTCACTGATTGTGTGGACTCGCAGCATAATCTCCATTTTTTCGGAGATTTGCTGTTTAAGCTAGTGTGGTTCCCTGTAGTCCCGAGGTCAACCTGGCAAAAGTCTGCCCCAGATTTTCAAAACCACAGGCAATCACAGCCCTTGTGGATCAGAGGGAGATTTACCACCATGCGACTTTGATGCCAAGACGATGGTGGATCCTGGGGGGCTAGGCTTCCTGATGGAAAAGTCGGACTCCTTCCCAACCTGGGAGATCCTTCCTGGGGATGAATCCCTCGTTGTACATCACAATCCGACACCCACGAACACCTCCCAGCCACGATGAGGTCGTAAACAGTTAAGGAGGCCTTATGTTTCTAGCTTGTGAAAATTCAAACAAACAACAATATCACGAGTCTGTTCTCTACATTCATCATTTCTATTACATGGCATAGAGCGGAATATCCCAGTAAATGTGGAAGAAGGCAAGTATAGAAATCTTGAGCATCTACCTTCAGATGTTTTCTGTCATTGCAGTGGCGACGAGTCGAGCATGGCTGAGTATTGTCAGCGTGCTCTCGAAAGGGCACTACAGGTAGGAGGACGAGAAGCTGGACCTAGTCGGCTGGAGACGATGTCGGTTTTGACTAGGGATCCAACCACTACCAAGTTTCCTCATTCCATATCAGTGCGGCTACCAAACGGCCAGTACCAGGTTGGAATTCTATGGGATTCTTGTTCATCTATTCAAAAATTCGTTCTTCATATTATTCTTTTCGCTAAAAAGTAAGAAATGACTTGCCTGATGTGCTCAAAAAAATTTGAAAATTAAGCCTCATAATGTAAACCGACGAAGGAAATGAAAAAATTGACTAATTACTTTTTCATATTTTCCCCTTTTGTGAGGATCTGCGTACTTGGCTTTTGCAGAAAGCTCTGTGAAACAAAGCTTTCAGAATCTATTTTACTGATGTGAAGGGATACGTGTGGCGCATGTAATGTAAAGGTGCACTGCAATACATAAGGGTCCGATTGCGCGCCTCAGGCCAACCAAGCCCTCCATCCTTCCGCAGTTGATAAATTGGTACCAGACCTGTCTGGAGGTATAGCAACACTGGCTCGATACATTGGTAGGCGTCCGCGAATCTCCGTAAAGGCCATGTATGCATTCAGTCACCTCTAACGATGCTTAATGAAACCGAACGCATGATGCATCTCTCAGGTATTAATCAATGCCGAGAGCTTTATCGTTTGTCCTTTATCCTTTTATTTTATCGTTATTTTATGTAACTCTACCCACGTCTTGTAGTATTTCCCACAACCGACTTTCCATTAACTTCGGCATTGATCAAATAATTCAGTGCTCTCTTGATGAGCAAACACGAAGTTATAACTTTGTTCATTATTTGTAAAGAAACTGACGTTTCGGCAGATTCCATCCAAACATCTCCATACCCATAACAAAGAAAAAAACACGAAACCGAGATCTCAGTCTCATTGAAAACAAAGCAGCTTCTTCTCACATTCTCCTTCTTTCTATAAGTCTTCCACTGAGTATGTCACGTGGGGGACCAACTGCACAGCGTTCTCATTTTCATGTCGTCTCCACGTGACATACTTATTGGAAGACTAATAGAACGTGATGAGTGTAAATCCACTTTATGTTCAGTGTGATTGGATCCTTGTTTTAGCACTTTCCTTGTTTGGTTATGGAGGTGTTTGGCTAGGTAGATTGCAGTCAACTTGACCTTTCCACGCCCTGAGGAACGCGGAATCCACGGGAACGTCAGCTTGTTTATAAATAAGGAATAACGCCACAACCTTGTGTTTGCTCATCAAGAGAATATAATTCTATACCATTCTTACCATGTATCCCCAATGCTTTAAATCGATGAAATCGATGATTTTCATCTGTTTAAAAAAGGCTTTTGATTCAGTTGAGATAGGAGCAGTCTAGGAAGCCCTTGACAGTTAGGGAGTCCCTCAGTACATAAAGATTCTTCGTGAGCCGCATGAAAATTTCACAACCAAGATATCACCATTTTACAATGATATTAATATCGACGTCAAATGAGGGGTTAGACAAGGCGATACCATCTCGCCAAAATTATTTACCACCACCCTCCAGACCGTTATGCGAACATTGCAATGGAAAAATATGGGAGTGAAAATCGATGGTCGGCAGTTACATCATGTTCGCATTGCTGATGACATCGTCCTTATAACACCAAACATTAGCGAGGCGGAACGTAAGCTTGCCGACTGTGATAAAGCCTGTGGAAAGATTGGTCTTCGACTAAACCTCACAAGAACGATGTTCATGAAGAAGGGATTGGTTTCGTATGCCCCATTCACGCTCAACGGAACGAATATCTCCGAATGCTCCAGTTATGTCTATCTAGGTCAGGAAATCAATATGATAAACGACTTAGCTTCAGAGCTGAGCAGAAGGAAACGAACGGCTTGGGGAGCTTTCAAGAGCATCGAGGATGTAGTGAAAAGAACGAAGAACACCCGACTCCGTGCCCACCTTTTCGACTCAGCGGTACTTCCTACGTTAACGTATGCTTCGAAAATCTGGTCGATGAGTAAACAGGATGAAAGATAAATCAACTTTATTGAACACGGAGTCGAAAGGACGATGCTAGGAGTATCTCGTTTCACACAATTAAGGAATGGGATACGAAGCTCCGACCTGTGTCAACGATCAAAAATCAAAGATGCCGTTCTGTACGCCAAACAGTCGAAGATAAGGTGGGCCGGACACGTAATGCGTATGAATGACAACCGATGGACAAGAGCCGTTAGTGACGGGATTCCTCAGAATATCAAACGTCCTGCAGGAAGGCCACCGACCCGATGGTCAGAGTTCTTCACGAAGAGCCTAGAAGAAAGATATGATGCTCGACGAGTCCCTAGAGCGAGCGGAACCCACTGGGGGTACTCTTACACGCGATAGGGCGAAGTGGAAAATTTACTGGCTCCCCGTTCGAGTCACTCGACGACCAAGGGGACGGCAGCTATTAGCGAGAAATTAAGTCCTCCATTTCGTTTTCGGCATGAGATTTATTGTCATAGCTTTTCTTCTATGAAGAGAACTCAAAAACAAGGGAGTGGTATTAATCGAAAAGTGCATGGCGCGCCAGATTCGGAGGGATTCATCCAGGTGTGGTCACATTGTGCTGAATTAGAATTTTTGGACGAAAATCACTGTGAAAACAAGCTTACCTATGCTTGAAAAAAGTTATTACTATTATATGATATAGGACGATTTACATATACGATCTAGCATTCATCAAACATTGCGATGTTAACCACAATGATGCTGAGATATTTTCAAAACTCCGAACCGCAGATGTCTGCTGTGGGGATCGAGCACGATATTACCCTTTCCAGCGGCTAACGCGTTCACCACCACACCATACGGGTCCTTCCTTTCATTTTTCTCTCAGCTAGTTTTCTATCTACCAGTGCTATCAGCAATAACCCGTCAACGGGATTTATCTGTGGAGCATAAATCGGTATTCAGTCCAGTTAAGCTGAGACCGTAGGACCCGTTAGCCCCCCGGAAGGGCGTGTTGGAACCCTACCGCAAACACCTGCGGTCCGGAGTTTTGCAAATATTCAGCATCATTGTGGTTGTAATTCATATAGCACCGTAACGTGAAAAATTATAGTAGGCGGCAAATAAAAAAGACTGCGACTTTATTCAAGTGTTTTTGTGGGAAGAATAAAGAACGGAAGTGCTTAAGTGTGTCGCGTTATCATTTTCAGTTGAAGTTGTGACATTCATTTTGATAGAATGCTTGACTAGCTGAGATTTATGGGCTCTTGAATTTTTGATTACAAGCTGCACCCGCGAGATCATGCCAATTTGGTCGAGGTTTGTTTGCCAATTTAGATAAACAATGGGAATTAAAATTAAAACGTCAGAAACTCTTCGACCAACAAAGGAAAGAAGCAAATAAAAGATCTGAAGCAAACGTCCTTTACAAATAGTCCGTTTACGACTAAATCCACTATTGGCTTTTAAATTGCCAGCTCTGTTATCCGTAGCCTGCACGCCTTTAAATGTAACTTAACTTTGCGCTATTGAACTGCGTATTTTTTGATTGCAAGCTGCACCCACGAGAGATACACATGGTCGTTAGCTTGATATTCGATATCTCGCTCACCTGGCCAACTAAGCAATTTCTCCTCTGTTCCTTTGGAATCGAAAAATTTGTACGAGGCTTCTGTGGAAGAATAGAAAAGACGACTTGATATACTGCTAGCCCTCAGTGGTGACAGAAAGAAATGAATCGGATAAAAGGATCAGAGCTGCATCCAGCATACTTATAAAACGTCGAGGAACTAAGAAACCTCGCATAGGTAGCGAGGTTGCCAAAATAATAGAGGCTAACAGAAGCAAGGAGAAAGCTCTTCAAAAACTCATTTGAACAGTTGACGCAGTTGAAAGTGCACGATACTGTACCATCACTTACCAATGAAGGGAAATCGACTGGGATCGAAAAAAGGGAAGAGTGCTAAAGTATAGAAGACGCAAGCCTGAACTTGGTTTTTGCTACCTTTCTTTTTCTACGTATGAAGTTATGTGTTTTGTTTTCCACTTTTAATTGTTATTCTGTAGCTCTACTATTCTTCACAGAAGAAGAATGTATATATTCAAATACGCATTCATTCATCTCTGCATTACTTAGCGACCGTTGGGAATACGTTTTATCCCTTATCTCTTAAACCTAGTCCACTTCTTTGCTCACTTAATTTACCAAACCTTATATTACCAATTTTTTACTTAGCATTCTATTGATTTGTTGATTCATGTGAATATAATTAGGAAAGAAATACAGAAAATACGTGACGGATAGAGGTCAACTATTTTGATCAGGAAGATAAAAGCTAATAGTGCCGTTGCGGTTAAATATTTTAATTCAAATAAGCAGCGATTATGATGGAGCATGTAAGTACAAGACATTATATGAAGTGCGGAATTGAGGTTGGTTAAATGTCACCATAGAAGGTCGCGTGTGCTGGAAAAAAGTTTTCTTGGTTGTTCAAGTGTATTCGAAGAACTTTATACCATTATATGAGCATTGCGTCTAGCTGGAACTGCGCTTTATAGGTTGTGGAGTTCGACGGATCCACAGAAATCGGGCAGTGCCTGTCGTCGTTATGTCTGAAATTGGGCATCCGACCGGCGTTGCTGTCCGGTTACGCACTCTACATCGACGATCCAATCACGAAGGGTCTCCGGCTGCTCAAAGGAAAACAGAAGGTGGGATTCAGCACTCCTGAAAGGGAACTACAGCTATCCTTGAAAGTTCATTCAAGAATAACGTATTAGGATGAGATAAGTAACAAGTCGAGAATGACAGAAAGGTGTTGCACTCAAAAAGCTAAATCTTTGCAGCTCTGTGACTGCCTCTACGAATGGGAGGTTCGCCAGCGAGATGTATTACGAGGAAGGATCTCAACAGACTGTACAGCTACGCTTTCGCTTCGAATGCGCCACTATTGGAGGCATCTGGTAAGTGCTTTGGAGTAGAGAAATGAAGTAGGAGAGGCCCGCAGCACGGCAATACTAACCTTTTCTCGTCTTCCTCTTTAGAGGTGGGCTGCATAATTTCTTTCACACATATTTTCACTATGAGTAGCAACAACAAAGTACCACTGACTGTTGTACATCCATTAGGCTGCTCCAAAATTTATTGTCAGAAGTGTTCTGTTCAACTGGTGGAAGCTCGGCTTGTAACGATGAAATTCGTATAGAACCTACTTTTCGTTTTTTCGACCTGGTTGACCTTAGAAGTATTCCCTAGATCTGAATTTCAAGTTGAGAAATTTAGTTGACATAGACATCTTGCATAATCTCAGCTAAGGATTTTCACTTTTTTTGTGTGTGTTAGTCTTTTTTTGTGTTGGAAATTTCAAAGGACTGACTTTCATAACGCGGCTGCGGAGTGATCGGATGTTTAAGGCAGAGTTTTGCCATATGTAGTAACTTTTGTAACAACTTCAAGACAACTTTCATTGGTTACCATTCATGCTTTGCAAGAATTGGTTCACTTTTTTCAATCCCAACACCTTTAGCACAGTGCTGATTTCTTGGTAACTATTGATAATTCTCCTACAGTGAAACTGTTGCAAGGGGTTGCTTAAGTGATAAACTTACAGAAGAGGAAGGCGCATGTGGTGCAGTGGTTAGGGGCGCTGCTGCGACACACACGTGGAATCGATCCCCGCACCCATGGCTCATCAAGCCTTCCATCCCTCCGGGGTCGCCAAATTGGTGCCAGACCTATCTGGGAGGATAGCAGCACTGGCTCGATACATTGGCAGCCACCGCGAGTCATTGTAAAGGCCAGATATGCATTCATTTACGTCCAAACGACGCTTAATGAAGTCAAATACATGGTGTATCCCTCATGGATTGATCAACGCCGAGAGTTTTATCCTTTTTTTGGAAGAGGACTTATAGAAGAACTTGAGAACTTACACTAGAAGTTATAGAGGAAGACTTTGCAAATATCTTTGCATCAGTATAGTTGTGTTTCACATCACACCCTGCCATGAAAAAAGAAATAGGCAGTAAATAGACTAAATTGTGATTTATACTATAGCTTCAGCTTAACTGGGTTTAATGGCGATTTGTGGTCCTCAGATCATTCCCGCTGACGGGTGGTTGCTGATAGCGCCTATAAAAGACAGTTGAGAAAAAAAGCGAAACGAAGCGCTCGCATGGTGTCGTGGTGAACTCTTTAGGCACCGGAAAGGATAATAGCGTGTTCGATCCCCACAGCAGACACCTGCTGTACGGATGATTTTGCAAATTTCTCAGCATCAGTGTAATTATAGAAGAAAACTTGAGCTAACGCGTGCATATTTTTCTCCAATTTATTATTTTAAAATTCAAATTTCAACTTCGTGTTAGCTTGTTAATGCAAGAATACATGTTGATTAGTTGTGTCGAGGTTTAAGGAAATTCGCTTTGCCTAATATTATTCTAAGATTGACTGTTTTATTGATTAATTTCCGACTTTCTATTAAGCTTGCCTTTGACCGATAATCCACTCTTTTTTCTTCAATGAACAATCACACGGTTGGTATTTTATATTGTGTTATATTGTAATACCAACCTCGTGTTCGCTCAACGAAGTAAAAAAATGTTTGTATGAAAATCGCAAAGAGGTACTAGCAGAGGAGACATGACAAATCCCATCGACGACATGTTCGGGGGCACTGTTGCCTTCTTCTGGGCGAAATGCCACTTGACATTTCGAAGTACTTGCTTGAACGAAGAAAGGATTCATCGTTTTTAGGAAATTGAAATTTTGTTATCGTAAAATAGGAGGACTTGTGTTTTGATTGTAAAGACCTGTAGATTTTAATCGTTTCTATCCCTTTCTATTATGAGTTGACATTTACTTGTCTGAAGTGTTTGAAGTTCTAAGGTCAAGTTATTTTCGGGCAATTTGTACACCTTAAATGACTCAAAATCGTCCATTGTTTGTGAGCAAAGGACCGTTTGATCGCTAGAGAACCAAATTTTGGGGGTTAGTTTTTCCTTCTCTGAACTCCACAACTTCAAATGAAAACTACCTAAGCAACTGACATTTGAGACGAGCATCAGCCAAGTGGAATAGTAAGAATCATGTACTTTAAAGAATAAACATTTAAATAAAAAGGCATTCCTTATAAAAATCCATTGTTGAAACCGGTGACTTTCATTTTTGCACAATTTCTACTAGAAACGTGTAAGATTAAAATGGTCAAAAAAAGATAGCGAGGCGAATTATTCGTTGGAAACAAGGAATAATGGCATTTTTAGAAACTTCTTTTCTATTCGGAATCAAAGACTAATACCAACCACTGAGTCTATACGCACTGCTTCGATCTCACGCGTATTCTCTTTCATCCGCTGCGCAGCCGGAGTTTCGGTTTGAAAACCTGGTTAACCTCGCTTTCGATAATCCGTCTGGAAATCCGCTTCCAGAACAAGTGGGATACTTAGAACTATAGAGCTGGTGACATTGATAGAATAAGGTCGGAGCCGTTTGGCGGTTGAGGAAGAATTTCCTAAACAAAGTCCAACTGCTTTTCGAGAGTTACGAGCCAGTCTTGACGAGCACTAAAATGCTCCATCTTGCCATGATTCTTCTTCCTTTAATAATCTGAAGAAACCCAACTGAAAGTGACCATGAATGCAAGTAGTTGATCATCCTGTTGTACCAGTAATGGTGGGGTGAAGGTTCGCATCGTGAACATCGGATACCGGCCACAAAATCAAGAGCATGACCTTCGTCTCTTAAGAATTCGGCCATGTATCAGCTAGTATCTACGTGGGTTCTAGCCACTTGAACTTGCGACTAAAGTTTGGTTAAGAAGCTCACATCTCTAACTAGTGACTGCCTGTCCGAGCCACACCTTGTTTCGGCTTTATAGCAAAAGTTGTTCACTAATGTCTAAACGATCGTTGCGATCTTTTTCCAACAGAAATTGAACTAGCGCTTATGGGAGGGTCTTGATTTCTACGAGTACTACCTATCTGCAACAGATGTGTGCGAATGAAACAAACGACTTGTAGTTCACCGATGGTAGACGGGAATCCACAACAACGTTTGGTTAAATCGCGCTGTGAACGTTCGCATTAAACCAGGTGGATTCGAGGCTCGAAAACGTAGAATACGATAGTGTTCTTGATTAGAGTTTGCAGTTCTTTGAAAAGCATTGGATGCCGTTAACTTCATTGAAATATATAATTTTCGGTTTCACACCATATTAGAGTTTGGGCCAAGAAAATCGAAAACAAGAGTTTGTGAACTTTTTGAAATTTGCTTCAGAACTTTATGTTCAACCAGTGTCCACGCCTTGCATCAAGCGGCGCAGCGCTACCGATTTTCCCAGTATTGCTCTTTTGGGCTAATCTTTACGCAACTACAATGATGCTGAGATATTTGCAAAACTCCGGACCGCAAGTGATTACCGTGGGGAAGAACTCGCGATTACCCTTTCCGAGGGCTAACGCGTTCACCACCACACCATGCGGGTCCTTCGTTTCGCCTTCTCTCAGCTAGTTCTTATCGATCTGTGCCGTCAGCAATCACTCGTCACCGGGAGTGAAGGCAGAAAATAAAAAAGTAAAATATTGTGAATTCAACTGCAGCCTCAGCTTAATTGGGTTCAATGCCGAGGTGGGCTCTCCCAGATCAGCCCCGGTGACGGATGATTGCTGACGGCACAGATCGATAAGAACTAGCTGAGAGACAGGCGAAACGAACGACCCGCATGGTGTGGTGGTGAACGCGTTACTCCCCGGAAAGGACAATAGCGCGTTCGTTCCCCCCCGCAAACACCTGCGGTCCGGAGTTTTGTAAATATATCAGCAATCTTGTGGTTGTATTTTTGCGTAATGACCTGCCATAAAAGTATAGAATGCAGAAAATAAAAAGCAAAAAATTTTTGTTTCGATAGTTGCCAATAGTAGTGCACAAACTAGAATTTGAAACTACAGCAGTGTAAGGGTGAGGTATAAATGAAATGTGAGGCATACAGGTGAAATAACTGGCTTCAAATGGGAGCACATTTGGATAGCAGTTATAAAACAAGCTGAGCTCAAACGTAGGCCTCTTTACTTTCTACGGTAGTGTCGTCGTTTTTATTTTTTGTTGTCAAATACATCCTCCTATTTTTTATTCTGCTAATAAACTCGTTGAGACAGTGAAAAATTTGGTCTCGAAATGCCTTGTGTTAACAACCGATGGACTTCAGGTCTGCATAAATCGTCTCGTATTTAAATTAAAGTTAAATTAATGCTAATTCATTAGCAATTCAGGTTCCTAGCGAGACTGCTATGGAGAAATCATTCCTTGTTTGGCGAATGGCGGAAGAACTAGTTTGTGGACGGGTGCCCACAAGTCCTCAACTGGCTGAACAGCTTGCTGCCCTTTATGCACAGGTATTGTAACTGCGTAGTAATATCTGAGATTTCTTTGACTCCAGTTAATCTGTGAACGTGGACCTATTTGAGTTGTTTTCTGTGGTGCGTGTAGTGTAGTGGTTAGAAGTGCCCTTTAATACGCCCGTAGTTGTTGGTTCACTTTTGGCTAGCCAAAACATCTACTTCTCGAAGTCGGCAAACTGATGTCAGACTTGTTTGAAAAGATAGAAACACTTACTTGATAAATCACCAGGCCTCCTCATGTCATTATTTAGGATAAATTACCAAAAATTCTGAGATGTTTAGTGGAGCCGAATGCATGAGGTATCCCTGAGTAATAGATTAACGCCGAATGCCTTGCTTTTTAGCCTTATCCTTTTGCGTTGTTAGGTTAGTGGGAGAGAAGTGGACGGAAATAAATACTCATGCTCTGATTGTCAGCTCTAGTGGTGTTTTTTCTTATCTCATTTGCTCTTCAGGCACACGTGCAACAGATATCATGATATCATTTGACATATGTAATGGAATGGCAATATGTTAGTGTTCTTTTCTGAATTGGAAATGTAAACAGTATTTTTAAATACATAAAAAGATTCGACTGAACGTCCATGGGGACCATGGCTCTCGTTTCCTCTACATAAATGGCTGAAAGAGGAAGCTGGTGAATAGAAGTTTCAAACACTCCTCCTCACGAATGCTGCTTGTTTTCAACCCATCGCCGTATGTTATTATTGGTCTTACAGATGTAAACAAAAAGTTGAAATTTTCCGCAAGTAAGTGGAGAGGAGACTCTAGGAAAGAAAAAAATCATTCAGCTGTCCTATGGAGATGCTCCGGCTCATATATCAGACGAGCAATTCCACTTCATTACAAAGCAGTTCTATCCAGCGAAAATGCTTGATGTTGCTTGCTTAAAATCGCTCAGGTAGGTCTCACCATTGCGTAAATACTTTAGTAGTTGCTTCCCATCATCTTGAGGCCATTTCCCAAAGATTCATTTGTTTCGACACAAGTTCAGATCGTCTGTGCATTCGTGTTGGAGCGAGCTTTGTGGTATGGGCGAAGCGGACTCGATAAAGGTCATCTTGCAGGTAAGGATCTTTCAAGAAGCCTACACGTCTGCTACTAGGTAGCTTGTTAAAAGTTTCAAGAGCACTAGCAGGATTTCAAGGATTCTTCCTTTTTGAGAATACTCCATTGATATGTCTTCCGAGATATTGCAATTCTTATTTTTTCCAAAAAATTAGTTATCCCAAAATCATACCGTGAAATTTATTGTGGTTCCAACACTGAGATAGGAAAAAAGCGGGAAACGAGACATGACAATTTCGGGACATTTTATAATAATGAGCTTTTCCTATGTTCGAACGTGAACTGTCGCACCACCCAAAATTACACGAGTAAATGATTACCGGACTTCATAGATAGAAAAGTGGCTATTCGTGCCTATCACAACATCATTTTTTAAGCTATGTGAGCTTTTATCATTAATGCGAATAAGAAGAAGAATCCGCAACTGAATAGAGCACTAATACGTATTGCTTCCTTTCAGGTTCTTCGCAAGTGGCCCCTATTCGGATGTCACCTACAGGTGGCCGGAATGAGGACCAGCAACGAACGCAAGGTGTTCCTCGCTTTGGCCGACACCGCCGTGTATGTGGTCGATCATCGCCATTTTGTAAGCCATTAGTTTTCAGTAGTAAACTGCAATTTCTGTCCAGACCAAAAAAATGCCACTTATTTGATAGTTTCATTTTTTCTACAGCGCTTTTGAATACAATTTCATCTCATAAAATGGGTAAGACGAAAAAAGTAGTGATTTTTAATGGCCGATTTAGAACACTTATTGCTCATGACTTTACTATTTCAAAATTTCGCCTTATCCACGAATGTTTTTTCTTTGGTCGATAAAATCGAATGCGGGGAGGCGGACCATACTAGTGATACTGTATCACTTGCTCCTCCGTTGATCATATGTTCACTGTATCCATTTGATTTTTTGACGTGACAAAGTTGTCCAAGGCATTCTACTAGCTATGGGGGACTTTCTGAACATCATACTTCTTCTAGAAGTTTCATAAAGAATTCTGATCATCGGATCCCTTTTTCCTCATTTTGTGAGTGTTACATCCCGTAAACTCAGTCGCTTAAGACTTTTGTCCACTGGTTGTCGTTAGGACGCACCACGTGTCCGGCCGACTTGGAATTCGAAATCTCGGCATGTTAGGCAATGCCGGCCACTATTCCATGATTGTGAAGTAGATTGAATCTTCGGATTTTTTTCCATCATTTGCGTGATAGAAGATAGTACAAACATCGTCCTTTCGATAGCGGGTTCCGTGACGCTGAGTGATCTTCCGTCCTCCTTACGTAGGGTCTAGATTTCTAATGCACACTTTAAATCAAGAAGAATCGTAGAGTTGAAATGTGGATACGTTGTTTCTTTTCCTCTTCGTTATATCCTCGTTGCCTTGATCAGCTAGCTGGCTATGCTATCCACTGATTTCCTTCTGTCCATTTCTGCAGCCAAGTCGTTCGTTCACCACCGTGTTCACTTCAGATACAGAGATCAATCGAAGGCCGATTTCTCATTGTGCCCTCATGGAAGTGTTTCTAGGAAACATTGCTTCCTTATCAGGTTTTTTATAATGAGAAACAAAGACAAAAAAAAACAAAATATTTGGAATGGAATGATTTACTTGTTTGAATGTTCGCCTAATAATGTGGTGGTAGCAATAATAATAAAGGGAAAGACCAACACCTTTTTTTTGAAAATTTGCGAGATTTTCTTTAAAAAACTGAAAAGATTTTGAAAATTTATTTTTCCAATAAGGGACTTCCAGGAGTTAAGGTGAGTTCAAAAGTAGTATCAATCATTTCAAGGAAGTGATTCGGTCGTTTCCGTACAACCGATTGGCGTCATTCGGTGGCTTTCACAACGACTTCATGCTGACGGCTGAGAGATTACTCCTCCCGGAATCGCATCCTGAGGAAACCAGTCGCGAGCGGGTCACGTTCAGTATGGAGAAACCTGAACTAGAACAGGTAGCACTCCCTTTACTAACTCTTTGACAAGCACTGCAATTCGTTAGCTCAAACACAGACTTATTTTTAAGCAAACTAACAAAAAAATTTTTCTATTAAACGATAGCGGATAGGTTTTCAGTCATGGATATGATATATCAATTCATGGCTTTTCATCTTTTCTTCCAGCTGACACTCCACCTCGCCGAATATATCCGTTGCCAAAAACTCGTCTGGAAAGTCTCCAAGTAAAACTTGCGGTCATTCGTATGTGCTCCATAAGTTATTCCTTGCCTTTATTCGCTTGCCAGTTGTAATTCCAAATCTAGTGCAAATTTTTCCTTGTCGATAAACAATTGATTTCTCAAAGGTTTTTGCCACTGTTGCAATTCACCTATGTGAGTGACATCAGTTCTTGTTGAATTAAGACAGTCACAGAGGTTAGCCTTCATACAGTTTGTCAAATAGTGATACCTCATCTTCATGAAATGGGATTGTCATGGTCCCGCCATGGTTCGAACTTAAGATGATACGTTTCTGGTCAGCGACGATCTCGCTTCCTTCGAGTCCCAAGGTAACCTAGCGGGAATGGAGCATCCATAGTTCGTACCAGAAGTATTCGTTCAGGATTTTATATTAAAATGAGATTTGCCACCTTGTCGCTAAACTTTGTATGGAACCGCACGTAGCTCTGACATTAGTTTATTTGCCAAAATTCTGAAAAGAAACATTGAACTCTTCAGCCCTATGTGACAGAGTGGTAGGCTCGCCTGCTGGACATTCTTATGCGACATCTGGGAATTCATCTTTCTTCCCTCTTCCGCTGTGTGGCGCCAACCAGGCAAAAAGTAGTATGAAACGACAAGTATACTAAGAAGTCAAAACCTACACTTAGAAGAATTTGGTAGTATGTTAACCTTTTTTATTTTCTGCCTACCATAATTTTTCATGGCAGTGTACGATGTGAGATACAACCAAAATGATGATACTATCCGAGATGACTGCCACTCGTAACAGCACGACTCTGAGGAAGGCGAAATCGCCGAAATGTCAGCCATCGGCCACCAACACTAGCAACAACGACAACGAAAACTTATAGAAATCTCTCATCAGATAAAAAAGATCAGCTTGCAAGATTCTGAGATATTCGCAAAACTTGGATCCCAGGCCAGATGGAACCACGACTACCCATTACGAACGCTCACCTATTGTACACTGCACCACGGAGGCCTTGTTCACTTTACTAATAATCTTAATGCGTGAAACATAATAAACTTGAGTTATGAAAATTCCAAAGCCAGTCATGAGCTAAACCAACTCCTGTTGCTTCCAGAATGACAAGTATTTCTTCGTTATGTGAACCGTAATTCAAATTATCCTTACTGAAATTTCAGGCGCTACTAAGCACTTTTATTTTCGTTTTTTTAGTCACCATGTAACCTCCTTAGGAAAACCATAAACCATATTTCTCCATTGTTTTTGTATCTTGAAGCCTTTCACCATCGATCACATTTTTTTCTAGCGATGACTTTTCCCAGTGTGCTTGAAAAAATTTTCCGAACATTTCTTCTTTTGAAAAAAGCAATGGCTAGAAGAAACCGCCTTTGCACAGTCGAAAACGCGCCAGCAGATAAAGTATTGGATTTTTCATCGCTGGAAAATCTGCAAATACATTTTGCAACAAGAAATAGCCGCAGGGACTTTTAATGGACACCGTTTCATCATTTTGACATATAACACTTTTCTAATATTGGCCACGTTCGAATTCACAAGAACTAACTTCGACATAAAGCTATGCTAGGAAATGGAAATGTCGTCAAAGCGTGGGTCAGGAAACAAGTACACTTAATGCTGAAACGGTTCATAAGGCTCTGTACTGGAGGTAGCAGTCTCCAGGGCAAAAAATGGTGATGCCTGTCAACAGTTCACGTTGGCCATCTGAAAATGAAAGTCAGCGCTGTTCGTCAAAAAAAGCCTGTTGACGGTAAGGGATTGGAACAAAAAGCAGTTACAATTGAACAATATTCCGCCATTTGGAAGGAACTGGAGAACCTCAGTAAATGGGTTCCGTGACGACAGAACGAATGGCAGCGATATCGCCGTCACGAAATCAGATCCGCGCTCTTTTCCACAGTGAAAGTGACCTATCTCTTGATAGCATGTGATTACCTTTTGAAATTGGAGTCTATACGACATTAGGCGCGCATGTAGCGCAGGGTTTACCCTACAATACATACGCTGTCACTGGTTCGATCTCGTGCTCTAGGTTCATCAAGCCTTCCATCCCGTCGACATCGGAAAATTGTAACAAGACATTTCTGTGAAGACCACCCGTATCACTCGTAATTTCGTTGATCGTCGAGTGACTCGAGCAGGCACCAGTAAATCTTCCATTCTTCCCTCTCGCGCGCAAGAGTAGCCCAGTGGGTCCTGCTCGCTCTAGGGACTCGTTGAGCATCATATCTTTCTTCTAGGCTCTTCGTGAAAAACTCTGACCATCGGGTCGGTGGTCTTCCTGCAGCATGTTTGACATCCACAGGAATCTAGTCACCAACGGTTCTTCTCCATCGGTTGTCATTCATACGCATTACATGTCCGGCCCACCTTATCTTGACTGTTTGGCGTACAGAACGGCATCTTTGATTTTTTGATCGTTGACACAGGTCGGAGCTTCGGATCTCATCTCTCAATTGTGTGAAACGGGATACTCCTAGCATCGTCCTTTCGACTGCGCGTTCGATAATGCTGAGTGATCTTTCATCCTGCTTACACAGCGGCCAGGTTTCGACGCATACGTTAGGGTAGGAAGCACCGCTGAGTCGAAAAGGTGGGCACGGAGTCGAACGTTTTTGTTCTCTTCACTACATCCTCGATGCTCTTGAAAGCTCCCCAGGTCACTCGTTTCCTTCTGCTCAGCTCTGGAGCTAAGTCGTTCATCATATTGATTTCCCGACCTAGACAGACCTAACTGGAGCATTCGGGGATATTCGGTCCGTTGACCATGAATGGGGCATACGAAACCAATCCCTTCTTCATAGACATCGTTTTTTGTGAGATTTAGTCGAAGACCAATCTTTCCACAGGCTTTATCACAGTCGCCAACCGCCTGGCTAATGTTTGGTGTTATAAGGACGATGTCATCAGCAAAGCGAAGATGATGTAACAGCCGACCATCGATTTTCACTCCCACATTTTCCCATTCCAATGCTCGCATAACGTTCTGGAGGGTGGCGGTAAACAATTTTGGCGAGATGGTATCGCCTTGCCTAACTCCTCCTTTGACGTCAGTGTTAGTACAGTGGTAGAATAGTGATATCTTGGTTGTGAAATTTGTTTGTACAGCTCACGAAGAATCTTTATGTACTGAGTAAGGGACTCCTTGACTGTTAAGGGCTTCCATGACGGCTTCTATCTCAATTGAATCAAAGGCCTTCCTGTAAATCGATGAAAGTGAGACAGAACGGTCTTTCGTACTCTCGCGATACTTCAGTGAGCCTTGATTATCGTGTGGATGTGGTCCATCGTACTAAATCCTTTTCGAAACCCTGCTTGCTCACATGGCTGTCCTTCGTCCAGTGTTCTGTCAATCCTGTTTAGGATGACTCCAGTGAAAAGTTTGTAGACGACAGGCAGCAAGCAGATTGGGCGACAGTTGCCGATATCGTGTAGTCACCCTTCTTGAACAATAACACGGTCTTGCTGGTCTTCCACTGAGTAGGGACCTTGCATTCAGACAGGTAACGTGTGAAGAGCCGAGCCAGTGTGTCTACGAGGACTGGCGGAAGGTTCTTCAGGTGTTCTGGTGTTGTCCTGTCTGGACCTGGTGTTGTTCGATTTTTCACCGACGAAATGGCATGTCGGGTTTCGGAAGGGAGAACCGGTGGTGCAATATATCCATCCTCCTTTATTTCATATGACGGAAGGTGGACGTGTATCGAAGAGATCTGAGTAGTATTCATGAATGATTTTATCCATTGCCTTTCCGGACGCTGTAACTGTTCCGTCTGGGCGTCGGAGTGCAATCATCTTGTTCATGTAATTGGAGTATCTTCGGTGTGCTTTGCGAAAGCTTTTTCCCAGCAGCTTCGACCATTACTGCTGCTCTTCTCTCTTTAAGATCTTCTTTTATCGCCTGTCTGCATTGTTTTGCAAGTTCGGACGTTAGCTCGCGGTTGCCTGCAGTCGTGCGATTCAACGCTGGCCTATCAGCTCGAGTGTTTCTGGACAGAGACGTCTCTTGGTGACTTTCGAGCTCTCAGCTTTCATAGCGCTAGCGTGAAGATGTTGAATGAGCCGACCGTATTCTTGGTCGATATTATCGACAACGGCATCTTCACAACAGCCAACTAATGAATTGAATAAGTCCCAGAATGTGGTGGCTCTGGGACTTCGGTTTTTGAATTTAGCGGCTTTTCTCCTTTCCGCGAGAAAAAGAATTTTGCAAGAAAGAGACGGTGGTCTGATACCGTGTAGAATTTTGGGACAACAGCGACATCGCTTAGGCACAACCTTCTATTTACTATGATGTAGTCTATTTCGTTATGGTACTCTCCATTAGGGGCTCCCACGTCCAGCGTTGAGGGTGGGGCTTCTGGAATTGCGAGTTACCATGGATGGTCTTGGTCGCCATGATAAACTTACATAACCGCTCACCCTGTTCGTTCCATTCTAATCCATTGGTCCCAATGTGACGTTCTTCTGACGTTCTTCTTGGTCCAATCTTGGCGTTGAAATCTCCAATGATGACCTTGAAGAATGTATGGCCTTTTCTGTAGAACTTCTCAAAGTCCATATAGAACGCTTCGACTTCTTCTTCGTCATAGTTTGATGTCGGCGCGTAAACGACGAAGATTGTCAAAGCCGATATTGACCAACATCTTTTTAATCGTAAACGTCTGATTCGGTTTGCAAGGTGTTCGAATGAATCGATATTCATGGACAAACTCGTGTTGACGAGAACGCCGATGCCGCCGGCTCCTCCACTGTCGCATGTTCCGAGGAACAGTTCTTCTCCGGTGTCATAGACGGCGTTGAATGGGTGGGCGTCGTCTTGTCTCGGGCAGGCCGATGACGTCGTACTTTATCCTTCTTGCTTGCATGAGCAAGTCTTTTATCGAGGACTCGGATGGAAGTGTACGTGCATTGTACGTACAGATCGTCACCTTAGTTCTTTGTAATCCAGGCAGGTTACATCGGCCCTGAGATTTTAGCAGCCTCTCCGTACTCGTCCTACCCAACGCTACCGAAATGGGGGGCTCTTTCGGGGTCAGGAGAATGATTCCCGTTTCTTTTGCTGTTTTTAGCTTTTTTGATACCCACGTATAGCTTGCTGGGCTCTGAACGTGGGGGCTGGGTATACTCACGGGTAGCCTGCCAGGCTCTCCCAGAGTGGACATGGAGCTTTTTTGTTGGAGGCGACTTCTAACCGCATCCCATATACTTCCCTGTCACTTGATTGCAGGCTTTTGGTCGAATTGACTCGTAGAATACAATCCGCATAAACGAGAACGTAACCACACACGCTTGCATGATTACGCCTTGCAAATACAGAAAGTATGTGTCAAATCGGCGCAGCAGAAACAGGGAGTTCATCCCCCTGTATACACCTGCGTCTCAGGGAAGCAAAAGGTCGCTTTTGGTCCGCTATTAACCCCCTATCCGCCACCTGCGGACGCGCCACGTAACCTCGCGACTAACCGGCTCGAGATCCCTCATATGAAGGGAGATCCGTGGTCTGGGAGGATAGCAGCACTAATATAACACATAGGTAGGCCACTGTGAGAGCAAGTGTGCATCCAATCATATTTGACGATGCTCGATGAAGTCGAATGTAAGATGCATCACTCAAAGATTGACCAATGTCAACAGCTTTATCATTTATCCTTTTATGTGACAATAGCCGACTTTCAAAGCCAAATTTTTATCGAAAGACGGTTACAGTAATATTTTCCATCGCCTTCATCTTTGGCAGAACGGCACCATCAGAGAAGTACCGCCTTCAAAATCTACATGATCTTAAAGAACCATGATCATGACCACTATAAACAGATGCTGAAAAAGTGGAACAATTTCTTCTTTTTGCCTGAATGCGCTCTTTGAGAACTAACTCTACAATAGTTACATCAGTCCGGCTGGAGGATCCTGCTTCATCCATCATGTTTATGAGCCAACTGCTCTCCAACAGTCACTCTTTTTCAAGCATCTTTACCGCTACTTCTAAGGATAAGCCTTCAACAACCAAAAGTTTCAAAAAAATCTTTTGAGAATTCATGACTATTAGGACTTTAGACTTTTCTGGTATCAAAAACAAATAGATTCGTAGTTTTCAAACCGACAATCGTTTAACCCCAATAGCAATAATCAATATATTCTTTAATCGGTAGCATATGATGAGTTCGATGAAAAGCTTTTTTTCGGCCAACGCTTCGATGTCTTCGTGTTCATCAGATCCGATGATCCTAGCCGATGGCCCACAGTTGTTCGTATTCTCGAGATTAAATGACGATCGGTTTAAAAAAATTACTTTGATGTTCCGTACATGCTAGCTAACATAATACCGACAGCTGCAAGATTGATTATCCATTAGAAAACAAAATATTGTCAGCTGCATAGAAGAGCGTTGCCAGACAAGCTCGCCTCACTCGAGCGATGTTCCACTGAAGAAGATCCGTCTCAGAACGACAACGAAGAAGCCACATCAAGAAGACGAACAACTGTGGACTATCGACTCGGACCATCGGCTCTGATGAAGACGAATACGTCGAAGCGTTAGCCGAAATAAACCTGTTTATCAACCTCGCATTCGATCAATAACATAAAAAAATAAAACTGTGTCTCGTTAGCAAAAAAAATGCCTAGATTTCAGCAGGTTTTGTTTTATTTGGTAAGGTTGTGGCTGAGCTGCGTCACAGCAATTTAAAATCAACGTTCAAAAGTGAACCTTATTTTCGTGTCAACATCAAATATTTAATAGCTTTTTGTAGTACGTCAAAACTTGCACATATAGAACTGGACATTTCGCTTGAAAATTGCAACAAGCATGTTTTGAGAGGGCGCGTGTAGCGCAGTGGTCAGGGGCGCCCTGAAAAACACGCGTGGAATCGATCCCCGCGCCCATGGCCCACCAATCCTTTCATCACTCCCGGGTAGGCAAAATGGTACCAGACTTGTCTGGGAGGAGAGCAGCGCTGGCTCGATACATCAGTAGACTACCGTGAGTCATTGTCAAGGCCAGATATGCGTTTAATCACCTCCCAACGGTGCTTAATGAAGTCGAATGCATGGCGCATCCCTCATGGATTGATCAACGCAAAGAACTTTAGCCTTTTTTTATTTATTACATCTGGTTCGTGCTTCTTTATTCGTCGATCAATTTACGAACGACGTCTCAAGGTCGGCTGAAGTGTTGCGACGGCAGAAAAGAATAGCTAAATTGAGTAAAGCTATCACAATGATACAGTGGTAAGACGTAAGGATCGCTTCAGGAAGCGAACTGATTTCCTGATCAACTGGTGATTGATTTGGACCAGAGTGCTGCCGTTGCCAAGACTTTTTGGAATTCTAGTAGCGTTGGAATGGACGAAAAAATTGTCAGTACTCGGCGACTGAAAACTGCCTCTACTCCAAATACGAACTAGAGCCAACTGTTGTCTGACCGTTACGACACACGCTTTCGGTTAATCTTAATACTTTCATAGAAAAAAGAAGATGAAGACGGCGATACCATCTTTCCACGCTTCTTTATCGGAAAATTACAGTGAGGTCGTTCCTTCTTCTGACTGGGAAAGATATAGGTCGCGCCAAGGAAAGAAAACGGTTGAACTATCAAAATTTCTCCTTGTGCCGTCCAGGTGATACCTGTGCTGCGAGTTTCAACTGAGCCAAGGATATTTTGCTTTTTAGAGCAAGTACTAGAAGGAAGTATTTAGATGCCCTAAATATCCTTTGCACTGTAGTAGCTCCATCACCATTTAGGTGGACTCAGCAGTTACGACGTTCAAAGGATATCCCATCTCTGCAGGATAGAAATTTAAAAAAGAACATTATCACCAGTGTGCTATGACAATAATCAAAAATAGTGAATGATGTACGACGTGTACTTTAACGATAACCAGTGGTGGCCTTGGTATAACATCTCTTTCTAATAATGCAATGAAATTCGCAGCCATCACCACGTGCGGAACAAAGAAAAAAGGAAGAAGGTGAAAACATCGAAACGTCAACCGAATAAAAATTTCTAGCATCCTTTTGCAAGCTTAACAATCTAGGGAAATATGTAAACAATGCATAGCAAGGTGGACTCCCACAGGTCACTGTTTGGGTCAAATGTGCATTCAGTCGTCTCTCCGATGACTGATGGAGTCAAATGCATAATGAGTCTTTAAGCGATTGGTTAACACCGTGTGCTTTATGCTTTACCATTTCCTCTTCTAAACGAAGAGAAAATGTCGATTTGGGATTTGGTTTTGGTGAGGGAAGATCGTGAGATGGGCAGAGATCGTGATCACTGGAAGTGCATGTTTACTACGTTTGTTGTGCCGCCAATTTAAAACTAATTGGTGCAGTAATCCTGTCCTCATTTATTACTGTTTCGCTTTTTCAGGGACGAATTCTCCTGGATTAAACTTGCTCAAGACGTGTTAACTACAAGAAATGTTATGGAAATAAAAGAGGAAATATCACTAGCACTCCGAATTGGCAGCCTGCACTCATCAGTTCCTATTACTGTGCGAGAATCTCTGAAGCAGACAGTTGTGCAGTTACTGGTAGCGGGTCGATTTAATAACGGGTCCCAAGAACACCCGCAGCCGAGGTGGGCCAATTCGTGAATTCTTACTAGATGCCTTTGTTTATACTACTAACTGAAATAAACGCCTTTGTAATGTACAGGTCATTGTCAACAATATACAAGCTTAGTCATTTTGTTACAGCACAATTGTATTCCTTTGGAAGCTATGAAGTTCATAGAGGCATTTCCAGCGGAAGTATTCCTATTGTCTAATTAAGGTTTTCTCATCGAGTAGGCGTTGAACTAACCGAAAAAATGTGAATCGGCAAGAGGACAGTGGAGTCCCGATTGGTTTTCAGCGAAAGTCTTCCTACTGTCTATTTAAGGTTTTCTCATCGAGTAGGCGTTGAAGTAACCGAAAAGTGTGAGTCGACAAGAGGACAATGGAGTCCCGATTGAAAGAAAAAACAATAAATTCGTTGATGGAAATTTCTTAACGTTTTTCCTTCCAGAGATATAGACAGACGTGTATAACAACTGAACAAAAAATAGAATGATTACGCTTATGAAAGAGTTGGCAACAGATGTATATGACATACGCTAGAGCTGCTCCTAAAAGGGCAGAACCAGTCCCTTGTGCAAGCGTTCTCTAGAGCTCATGATTCCCGCCAATTTTATACTGGGGGTGGAAACGGTTTACGGGCCATGGAATGGAATTCGCTTGCCATCACAGATGAAAAGAAACAAGATGAGAAAGAGATAGCCGTATCTGAAAAACGAAACGAAACGATTGGAAAATGCGTTGCGGTCTGCATACCGTTTTTTTTTGTTGAAGATCGCAGATTTGAAAGAAAGGAAACAATATTATTATTTATGAAGGATTAACTTTTTATTTACTGCCTAATATTTCTACGGCAAGGGATTATGTGAAATGCAACCACAATGATTTTGAGATATCCGAACACTTGCAAAACGTGGATCCTAGGGCAGATTTGAACCCGAGACGTCACTTCCGGCGGCTCACGTGTTATCTGGGCAAATATCTCACCATCATTGTGGTTGTATGAGAGGACTTTTTCTTGCGTACGTGTTTGGCATTCTTTTTAGGCTATTCGCCTTGCTTTAACTGTTGCCTGAGTTATATCCAGGAGGAATAGCCTTAGTATACGTTCCCTTGTCGAAGGATACGAGCTGATTCGACATGACATGTTGGTCATCACTGATAGCGATCTTCTCTAAGGGTCACGTCCAGAAATCACCGAAAACGGTTGTAAATATCCACCAGTTCCCTGAGAAGACATGCCTTACCGTTCCCTCCGCAAGGAGTGGTCGTAATTATAGCGAGTTTGGAAGGAAGCGTGCACAGCCTTGAGGTCTGCCGAGTTTCGCTTCCGAGGTCCGTTTATGACAGTTTAAATCCTGTGACCTTCAACAAATTTCCTCGCAGTCGGCCTTGGTGCAGATTTCTTCCAGATGATCAAGCAAATGCAATCATGTCTTCGTTTAAACAAACAGGAATGGCAGTGTAAAAAGTTTTGTGAACATAAAAGTTTTCAAGAAAAAAAGAACCACCTTGATCTGGGGTGTAACTGTAATGGCAGAAAACACTATTTCTTTTAAAAGAGCCGTCTTCACATTTTGTACGAATCTCAGCATTTCTTGCATTCAATCCATTCCCTCGCACCCATCACCCACGAAAGACCTTTGAACTTTCCGCTATTTTATTTTTTATTTAATTTTATTATTAGTAGTTATTTCCATGACGCCATCTTAGCAATCGCACCTTTTCAACGTGTTTTCGACGGCAAAAGGCTCACTTGCAGTTGAATGGTTGATTACCGCCTTGCCAATAATGTGCTTCCCCCGGGAGGCCAATATCGCTGAAATCGATTTAATTCGAAACGTTTCTGAATATGGCGAACACTTGAGCTATACGGAGTTGATAAGTGCAAAGAAGAGGATTCATTGTGGGAATCTCTAGTGTGGTTGAGAGCTGCTATTCGAAAAGGCAAACCTTTGTTGTACCCAGCTAGCGGATTAGTTGTAGATGATTTCTTCCACAATTCCACAACCAAATAGGATCTCATACTGGCTATCGAACGTAATCAGCTTTATTATTGCAATAATATTTAAAGGATAAAATGACAAGGCTTTGGCATTGATCAATCCCTGAGGGATGCTCCATGCATTCTACACCATTAAGCATCGTTTGGAGGTGATTGAATGCATATCTCACCTTTACAATGACTCGCGGTGGTCTACCGATGTATCGAGCCAGTGCTGTTATTCTTCCAGACAAGTTTGGTACCGATTTCCCTACTCCGAAGGGATGGAAGGCTTGGTGAGCCATGGGCGCGGCGATCGATTTCACGTGTGTCGCAGTGGCGCCCCCAACCACTGCGCCACACGCGCCCCCCACTACAGTAATATTATGTTGTTAAAAAACTCGTTGTCTTGACTTGTTAAATTTCTCGCCTTCGTTTTAAATAGAGTTCTATGCTTACTTGATAGTAAAGTTTCATGAACTATTTGGTCAAAAGATTCCTGCCTTTCATTTAATCTCGGAGTGGATAATCAATATTTCGGTTTGTTCGTAGACTAAGGTCGCAAGAAAACTTTACTGAGCCTAAAGTTCCCTTGTTGCAGCCTTCTTCAAAGCTACACCGATTGGAGTTGAATGCAGTTGTAGAAGGACGCTACTGGTTGTCGTTTTCATTGCAGAAGTAATCCAGTTCAAGCGATCTAACTCGATGCAACTATGAACACGTACATCTTATCTAAGGCTATCAAAATACGTACATGGCCCAGAAGCTTAGAACCTAAGACAATGACACGTGTTGGTCAGAAAAGATCCTTGGGCATTAACTTCAAATTTTAAGCATTAATTTCTCAACATCTTATCTTTTCATTGTTGCGCATTCTTTGTTCATGGCAGCATATGATGTGAAATATAACCATGTGATGCTGAGATATGAGCGGAACTAAAACCTTAGACCCTCGACTACACTTTCCGGTGAATGGCGTGCTATGCACCACACACCTTTTTGCTGCCTTTCCCTACCTCTGCCTTTCTCTTGGCCAATTTTTTTTTACTCTATCGGTGCTACTAGCCGTTTATGGGAATGATCGGTGGCGAACAAATCGGTACTGAACCTAAACATGGCCAACAGACAGGGCCTAGGTTGGTCCGGTGGATAGCACGTGAGCCCCCGAAAAGGGTAATGGCGGTTTCGAAGCACAGCTGAGGTTACTAGTTTGCTTACATCTCATCGTCATTGTGATTATACATCACTGATTTTTTCACTTCGTATTAAACACTGATAATCGAGGTAAAATCCGTCTTCATTAGCACATCATTGCTGGCAACTTGTCCGTTTATTTATCTATTTATCTACTTATTTTTTTTGTTTATTCGTCATAATTTATGTCAGATGACCCGGCATCACCTGCGGTGTGGGGGGTCTCAGAAATTCTTAGATTTAATTGATTTCCTCGCATCTACCGTCCACAAAATCCTTCATAGTATTCGCTGATCAAGGTCAATCTACTCGGGTCCTGATAGACCCGGGATAGAGTATTAATATGTGGAATGGAGAGAGTAGACTGGTCTCCGGACAAGTCTAGTTACCAATTTCCCTACCCTGGCGTGATGAGAGGTTCGATTAACCTGTGGTGGAGTAAGACTAACACCGTGCTCGTGATGAGCGGTATCACCATTACTGATCCACTCGTTCTCTAAATTTATTTATTTCATTGTAAAATTTTGGATTTCTAGAAAGTCTAAAGTTCTTGGAAATATTTTCAATAGAGACTTGGTTTTTGAAGACCCTCTCAGCCAGCAGTTATACGTGGTGAGAAATTGCATTCTTGAATCGACAGATGTCGAGAGAACCGAACTGAACACCTTGGGAAGGTCGCAAGCTCGGAATTGTGTCTTCAGACTTCAAGAAATATAGTAATACTATACAACTCGCTTTCCGGTGGCTGTTCCAGAAACCATAATTCTTGGTACATT
The DNA here is from genome assembly GCA_018806985.1 of Angiostrongylus vasorum. NCBI lineage: Eukaryota > Metazoa > Nematoda > Chromadorea > Rhabditida > Metastrongylidae > Angiostrongylus > Angiostrongylus vasorum. The sequence goes on along the minus strand of JADANN010000099.1, from coordinate 1,394,283 downwards.
CTCTACATCCTCGAAAACACCGTCTTCCTGGGACGGTTTCTCCACAACTGAGAATGTTATGACCAAGGTTTTTCAAATTTTTGAGTTAACACGAGGTTGATAAAATTGTTTTATTCGGCTAACGTTTCGACGTCTTCGTCTTCATCAGTGCCGATGGTCCGAGTCGATGGTGTTGAGAATGTTCTGATGTTGGGTTCGGTTTGTCACACTGTCCTTAAATGGTCGAGCAATTTTTCCTTTTTTATCTCTATGTTTATATTTGGCTAATATAGTCCCTCCGAACAAAACGATAGGACGATTAGTTGAAGGTATCGCTGTCGATACAAAACTTACACTGGATCGACATTGCGGTGAAGACCTGGAAACGAACTCACAAGGATGCTAACTGCGAGTCCAGTGAAGGACATTAACTCAAATATCAGTATGCCTGTTTCAGTACACTTCACACTCTACACTCCCACCTAACGGTCAATGGAGCCGGAGCAAACGAGCCTGTCCAAAACACAACATGAGGGCTGTTTCGTGCTCTGCACCTTTAAAATTAAAACAGTTTCCTTACACGCCAATCTTCACGAACTTTCTGAACATGGATTTAAATTGAATGATTAAATTATATTAAAGTATAGCTTAAGTTTTGGTCGGAAACATGGAGAGAGGTGGAGCTCTGGGACCAGATATTGTCACAGCTTAGTTCCTTCAAGCTGGAAGCCATAAATTACATATACTTCCACTAACCCACATAATATCCCAACTAGGAAAGAAAAATTGTCTTAGATTAGTGTACTTACGGCTCTATTTCCTTCTCAGTGCTTTCTATAAATTCTTCATAGGGATTATCGAATTGGACAACTAAAACGCCTCCGATAAGGCAAAGACATTTGAGGAAGCAGAATTCCAACGTAGATTCGCCTCTTGGCCCATGTCCTAACCGTGTCCATTATACCCTAGAAGTTTGCCAAAAAATATCACTTTCCCTTAGCCCTAAATAGTTCCCACTTTGAAAAAGCGTTTGACAGCGATTTAATGAATGTAATGCTATCAACACTCGTCAGTGAAAGAACGGGCACATCCTGCATAAGAACTATAGCGAACTGTTTTCGTAAAGGCACCACGAAATTGCACCCTTTCCATCGACTCCTTGTTATCAGAAAAAGGAGTTCGACAAGGTCCACCATGTCGTTGAAGCTGTTTACTGCAAACTGCAGTAGAAAATGAAATTACTTGATTAGGGACGAAAAGCACATAATCATGGCAAATTCAGGTCAAATCTTCGTTTAGTTGACAACACAATTTTCTTAAAAGTACTTGAAGAGCAAAAGTACTAAGGTTTTTTTTGAAGCAGAGATGGTGACTAACAAGCTCTACGAAGCATAAAAAAAACAGACGTCTGTTGCATAGATCGGAAGGGAATCAAAGTCATGTATCGACAGAGTGGCTATGGAGTGCGCAATCCAGGTCTTCGAAATCCATCCAGTCTTGGAGATCAAAGAGATTCCACGACGAAAGGGAAGTATAGATGGACTGATATATAACGAGTATACCGAACCATATGTGAACGAGAACACCAGCAGAATGGATTTCAGGTGATGCAAGCATCCTCTGAGACGACCACCTTAATGGTGTGTGGTCATTTTTGGAACCAAAACTAGCTGCATTCTCTGCTGCAAACGCAATGATCAAAGTGGGCTACGATAATCAGGCCGAAAAGTGAATGGAAAATGCTCTACAGTTCGCAATAATTGCGGTGATCGACCGGTCGAGCATCTAAGTATCCATGTAAGCATGTCGGATAATTCTAGATCCAACCCAAAGATATGAGCTTGTAGAGAAGTAGGTAAAGGTGCTGTACCATACCTAGATGGTCATTGTTTAGATTCTACGCTCGAGGCAAACCAACCCTTCTATCCTTTCATGGTTGGCAAATTGGTGCCAGGTTTGTTTAGAAAGATGCAAAACCCCGAATTCACACGCTGGTAGATCCATAAAGCCCACTGAATAGACAGCACGTACAATCATCCAAGAGCAATTATAAGTTGTTCCACTTCACAATGCGATCAAGAAACGGTCTGCTGTGGGGAACGAACGCGCTATTAACCTTTCCGAAGGCTAACGCGTTCACAACTACACTGGACGAATCACTCGTTTCGCCTTTCTCTCAGCTGTGTTTTATAGGTACCATTGTGGTTATATTTCACGTCATACCTTGGTGAAAAAAAGAATAGGCAGTAAATAAAAAATCAACTACGTTGTGATTTATTCCAAAAGAGTTCGCATGCTTACACCTCATTCAGGTGGTGGTTTTCGGGCCGCTATGCGTGAATGTGTTTCATTTCACCTTCAAATGGTGTTTAGACATACGAATGGTGACACGAAGCCGAGAAGCCTTCATTTGTTCTTAATACATGGGAGTGATGGTCCGCTTACCTTCATGGTTTCTATTTTCATCGCAAAACCTTTAACGGATTGTCGCATCGTAGACTCGCTAATGTGCACTTCTCAAAACCATCTGGGACCCTTGTCGTTTGAGTTTTAAGGCATATAAAAACCTTTTAAATTTATTTTCACTTGAATTTTTTTACTACTTAACCATGCATCATTTTGTCAAGCGCTTAAAGAGAGCAAGGGATAGCAAAAATTGAGTGAGAATTGATAGACTAGTCCTTTTCTACTCTACGAACACAATAATAGGTTCATTACAAGAGATCGCTGCAAGAGGAATCAAAATCAAAGTTTTGTCCAGACATGCATATTCGAAATGTATGGGAACAAAGACATCAATGGAAGTATAATTGAGGGATAAATCTGGGTTTGGTCTACTAAATCTCCATTCACAAATACCACTAAGGTGACCAGAACTAGCGAAAACCTGCCACTAAAGTAGTAGTAATCGCAAACGATTGCGTTTTCTGGGTTCACACTTCACTTTCATCAATCTGGTGTATAACTTCACCATTGGACGTCTAACTCTAAAAATCCACACCTGCTAGTCACGAGAAGAGTACGTTAATTTCATAGATTAAGTTGTTGAGTTGCAATGCTATCACGGCCACGAGAGCTGTACTGGAGCAATTAGTGTTCTCAATCCAATAACACGTTTGCTGAACCAAACATCGGGAACATGACACCACCGTTATCACTTAGACTGCGAACCATGAAGAATAGTGAATCACCAAAGCGAGGCAAACAAATCCGATCCCTTACTAAACCAGTTCTGAGCCTATTAAAAAAGTCTCCAGACTTGCATCTGTTTCAATGCGAAGCTTCTAATGAATAGCCTTTTTTGTTACGCGGGAGGCTACGTGCCAGACTTATTAACAAAAGTGGTGGGAATGTAGTGGAGGCATGCTTTTGTATGGAATTTTCAATGGGAGGCTCGAATCTGGTCTGCTAATCTCTCTTTCTCTCTCTCTTTCTCTCTTTCTCACTTTCCTTTCTCCATATACTAGTAAGTATATCCTATGAACTATGAGGAGCAGCATTACATATTTGCTCCACAATGACTCTGAAACCAATCGCCTTGCCAGTGGCTTCGCTGTACCGCATGCTATCCGAGCTCTCAATCATGTCAATTAAAGAGACGCTAAGCCACTTTTGCGTGTTGCTCATAAGCTGGGAGCACAAATATTGGCAATAAGTTTTCCTCGCCACTGCAGATTGTGTCGGAAGTCGACTGAGGCTTCTTATAGGAGGCGAAAAAGCGATTACTCCCCGCTATACGACTCAACACATACGAATATGGTAAAGTCAATATGGAATAAGCATGGAAGTAAAAGTAAATGAGACGGTTCTTCATAGATTTTCAACTGTTATGTAAATAAAATTGACCTACTGACGTCATTTCTCAAGAAATTTCCCTGGTTTGTGTTGCATCAGTAATCTTTACGTAACTTAAGTAACTTCAGGGCGGATAGCACAGTGGCAGTGATGTCTGTCACCACGAGCACAGTGCTGGTTTGATTCTGCTCCAGGCCAACCAGGCTTCTTATCCCCCTGGGATCGGGAAATTGGTATCAATCTTGTTTGAGAAAAAAAAGTCACTCCCTGCAATCCAATTGAGAACGCTCCAGTCCGGCTATCTCAGGACTCCAGCGAGAATTGCTCCACCAGCATTCTACAACATTCAAGATGAAATAAAATCCTCAAGCAACAAGCGAAACCACGCGTAAAAGTTGAAAGATCTTCGTCGACGATGGATGGGAGGGAGCGGATCGAATGTAAGAAGTGCTGGGATCCGCACAGTAGACGCGTGGACGGGTCATACGAAAAAAAAACTTAAGTAACTTCAGATTTGTTCAGCTCAGAGCGTAGAGATGCATCCACATTGATGCTGCGATGTGAGCAATATGCTCATGTCTCACTATCCTTGTAGTTGTATTTCAAATAATATACTGCATTGAAAAAAAATTAGCTAGTAAATAAAAACTAAACGCTGTGATTTAGAGGACATGCTCGTTTTATCGATTTCTTTTCGAAATTGTTAAAATTTAATAAAAGCTTTTTAAAAAGTGCAATCTTTTTTGAAATACTTTCTGACGTAAGCCGAGAAGCAAGCAGTAGATCGACGTCGTCTTGATGGATAACACCACGTCCTGCTCGCCGTCGCTTCACTGATGCGAGGGGACTCAACGGCCCCCAAAAACCTAGCAGATCAAGCGATATTTGCAGCTTCTCGGCAAAAGTGCTTAGATTGCGACGGCTCTCTTATATATTGGCCTATGAGCTGTGATGTCATTGCTGAAAGTGCGGTTGTCTCTTAGTACGTTTGAACTGGAAGCAAAGATCAATAAACAGGTTTAAAAGTTGGTAACAGTAAAAAATTGCTGGAAATTTTCTGAAACTTTCATCAGCAATCAGGTTCCCTTTTCTACCACCCTTGAAAGGTATTCTAGATCTATGTAGGTGCCCTCTGTTAGGACACAGTCATTCTTCTCCGTAGATTTCCTTTCCCCATTTCCTCTCGCTCTTTCTTACTCTTTTAGGTTGACTCCACGGACTCTCTTACTTGCAATGGAATTTGCTGTTCATCGTTTAAATTAATTTTGATGGTAAAAAGTTCAATATTGTGACTTTTAGCCATGTCGACTGACGGCAACTTCAACTTTGAGTCCACTTTTCATTAAGAGTGACAAAGAAGAAATTGGTGATGTGAAGGATTACGTGCAGCCACCCATGCTTTCTATCCAAGAGACTGAAAAACGCAAATCGGAGGAAGAAAATAATAACATTGCGAGTGTTATTACTACTACCATTATTATTACTTGAAAAATTTATTGCTGACAACAAAAACGTGGCTGAGAGAAAGGCAAAGCAAGGGTCTCGACTGGTGTGGTGGAGAGCACTTGAGCCACCTGTAAAGGTAACCACGGGTTCGAAGCCGAGCTGGGATTCCCAGTTGCACTCATTTCTCACCACCCTTGTAGTTATGCCTCATATTGTAATCTTCAATAAAGGAAGGATTAAAAAAAAGGAATAAAGCTCTTGGCGTTGATCAATCCCTGAGGGATGCTGCATTCGACTTCATTAAGCATTGTCGGAGGCAAATGAATGCATGTCTGGCCTTTAAAATGATTCGCAGTGGCCTACCGATGTATCGAGCTAGTGCTGCTATCCTCCCAGACAAGTCCGGTACCAATTTGCCGACCTCGGAGAGATGGGAGGCTTGGTGGGCCATGGGCACGGGAATCGATTCCGCCTGTGTGTCGCAGTGGCACCTCCAACCACTGCGCCACACGCGCCCCCACCCGTTATTATGAGTACTACTACTATTATTATTATTACTATTATTGTTATTATTAATTATTAATAGCGTTGATGAATATTATTAACTTTTTATTTATATTTTATTTTTTATTTATTAAGGAATTGCTATCGTTAATTATGTGAGATGTATCACACTGTGCAGATCCCAGCACTTCCTGCATTCATTTCGCTTCCATGAAATCACCCTCAGTGAAAGTCTGCGGAATTTTTTTGCCCGTAGGTTCAGCCGTTGAGTGCTGGTCGTGACGATTCTCTCTAAAATCCTGAGATTGTCGTGCTATTGCGATCCCGTGTTGATTGGAGTGAGTCAGCTTGTCTCGGCCAAGTTTGCTACCAACTTCTCGACTTCTGATGGATGAGAGGCTTGGCTAGCCCGCAGCGATGTCGAACCAGAGTCTGGCTAGGTTGAATCATCAACTTTGCGCTACCCGCTTCATATATATATATATATATATATATATATATATATATATATATATATGCACATATATGTATATAAACACACATATCTGTGTATAATGTATGCATAGATTACAAGTCGTAGGTTGTAAAATAAAAAGTGAAATAAAAGCGTGATAAGATTTGATGACTGTTTCGAAAGAAAAATAGTGGTGAACACCACTGATGTGCGCTTACTCTTTGAACACCGGATCATTCCGAAGTGATCTTTTCAATGACAAGTTATAAGGAAAGCTCTTCAAAAGTGTCGAGGTGCAGTATTCAAGTAAAGGCATTTCCCCGTATCTTCACGGGCCATACTCCCTCTTCAGCAGGCTCTCCGCTACACCAACGGCCCTTGGTTAGAAAATGAAGCCGTCCGAAAGAGGCCCTTCGTGAACTATTAACTGTTGAAAATAGCTGTTCATGAGCTACGCCTAACGTAACATCCGTATTGGATAAGCTGTCGGTGGAATACAAGTAAGTGCTAGGAAAAAACCTCTGTGAACCACTGATGTGAGGTGTTTCCATTCTGGTAGGTGCTAGATAGCCTGAAGAACTACATCGTATTCAGCCATGTGTAAATCATGTGTGACTGCTGTCAATGAGGTAAGGAATGTAGAACACAAGAATATGAATGGATCAATGAGTTTAAATAAATAGAAGTGAACAGATTCCTGTTTAACACCTCCAACCCTAATTTACCTTAAAAGTTAACGTACTTTTTCTCCTATGCTCGAAATACATATAAGAGATTAACCAACGTGGTTCATTTCACCCACTTTTGTTTTTGATGTTAAGAACGGAAAGAGAACAGTAAAAGAGTGAATGTCTTACCAATATAGGGACATACAAATATACATTTCTCTATAGATTTATTGATATCATTCGCTTTGTAACGTTCCTCAAAAGTTACAACATGTTACAAAATTACGTTGATGAGATCGTTTCAATATCGAATCATTAAAAATGAGGTCATATTAAACTGATGAATATCAACAGCATGGACCCGAAATGTAGGAAATCTCTATCTTCACAGAAAATGCGGAAGTCATACGATAATTTCATACTCCTGTTCTCCTGGAAAGTACCATTTCAGAAGTCGACGAATAGGTGGTTGAACCAAATTCAGCACAGTAACCAGTGCGACCATCAGGAGAAGAACAGCAACTGTGGCGAGAAGGTACGAGTTGAAGACGTGTGGCTCCATGTCCGGTAGAAACTCGGTCTAACATAGGCAATAGCCTGGAATGATTCCATTGTTACGGATTGCGAGACCTGAAGGAAACAGAGGAAATAGTCGCTAGCACGAATGCTTATTAAAATAGTGGTTTAATCAATGTTCTGTTTCAGACTAAAGATCGTCTTTATTTTCGTGTATTATAAAGTAGTAGAAATACCCACTAATTTGGTATATATACATACATATATATGGGTATAAATGAGATAAAAGTCCCACTTATTCTAAGCTAAAGTCACTCATCATAAAGGGGATCAAAAATAAAGTTATACTAGCGGGCATCTAACGTATTCTCGACGATATGCCTTGAGTAAAATGCATGCGCGACATAAGACACTACAGCCTTTTGGTTTTGAACAAACATATCTCGTCTCTTAAATGAAACAAATACCACTAGGAATCTATAGATCTCCGCCAACCAGATTTAAGTTTTCTCAGAGCACCACGATGAGAATCTGATTTTCTGTAAGCAACGAGTCAACGTTCCCTAGTTTTATCGTTGAGGCTCGCATTTCGAACAGTAGGACTATTGAACAAATAGGATTTCCTCTAGCAGAGTGCGATGATTTCCGAATACGTCGTCATTGTGACTGGTTGTCCAGTTTGTGTTCAAAAAAATTACAAAAGAGCTGTTACATCAATAATTTTTCTAACCTTCAATCGGAAATTGGAATGAAAAGATTACTTTAGAGGCGCCGGAGGTGTAATTAGGGCCATGAGGATCAAGGTTCGCCTAAAGTTATACCACGTCCCGAACTTTTCAAGTACACTTGCTTTTTTTATTTAATTTTATACGACCCGTCTTCACGTCTACTGTGCGGATCCCACCACTTCTCACATTCATTCGTTTCCTCGCATCCGTAATCCACGAAGGTCTTCCAACTTATTACGCGTGGTTTCGGCTGCTGCTTGAGAATTTTCATTTCATCTTGAATGTTGCAGAATGCTGGTCGAATTGATTCTCACACGAGTCCTGAGATATCCAAGCTACAATGTTTCTATCTTAATTGCAGAGAGGGATTTTTTTCCCATACAAGTCTGGTACCAATTACCGCATCCCGTAGTGATGAGAGGCCTGGTGAGCCAAAGAGGTATCGAACCGCCTCCGTGTTCATGATGGCCGGCATCATTACCACAGGGGCTATGTGCTCCCTCCTCAAAAAACACTAGTTATTAAAAAATTTATTGGCATTGTCAAGAAGCCACCATCATCATGAATGTGTTAGTTAACATGACTGATTCATTATCTGTCTAGTAACGAATAGTACGAAGGTATAAATTATTCCCATCAATAGCATCAAGTAATATTGAGGAATCACTGTTTTCTTGAAGAATAGTAATGACCTTAGCTTTCTCAACAAATGGAACGACACGATCGATAAAGAGACAATAAGGCATTTAGAAAATCTTTTAAAAATAGGGCTAAGGCCGATCACAGTCATGAGAAATCTTCAACTGCGTGACTTGGGCGTGCTTTGACCGCCCACAGGGGTGTGCGAATCCGGGGAATGGGCGTGTCCCCGGAAAGCAGGGGACGCACGAGCTTTCCCTAGAGACTCCGTAGAAGTCATACTTCTCCTCCTCAACATTTTTTTCATTTATTGAGTGTAAGCATAGGTTCATTATTGGTAAGGACCCTAATTCAATACCATTAGTAGCTATAGTTAAGAACCGTGCATTGTATGAAATTCGAAGGAATCTTTTAAAAAAAAGAGAGCGTACATTGGGATCCAAAAACGAGAACAATAGACTTCGCTCAGAAGATGCTCAGAGAAACTAAACGAGACAAGCGGTGTTGATTGAGCTCCTAAAACATACTCTAAATACATTAGTGATGTAGTAAGGAATGACTAAAAGTGCACTTAAGACGGGACAAGGTGGTATAAAAATCAAGTATAGAACCCGTTGTTTTCGCCTCTTCTACGACTCATATCCACAAAAATACCGTAATTTGCAGCGAGGCTGCGCGAATGATACTCAGAGAGCGCATGGAATCAGGAAACACAGGAGCTGGAGTGTCCACAAAAGACAAGTACCTCCGATGGAGAGTGCTAAGGAAGAGGAGGTATTGGGAAGGTGAGGTCGACCTTGTGGGTCACTCTTGGCAACACGCCCACACAGGCTCCGCCTCGCCGAACGGTCACCAGCGAGCCTATCGATCGGCTCCTGGGCTTGGTCACGTGGGTGTGTATGATTCATTCTCCCATTCGGGATCCCTCAACACCACACTGAAGTCGCCTAGAGGAGGACAATACGCTGTGTGCAGAATTGTTTCTTCATCCAGCCGCTCTGTACGCTCCTGTTCCAGTCAACCTCTATCCAGTCGAACGGTCACTTCAACGCACCTACCAGCCGCTCGCTCTGTATGCCTTTTGGTACATGCTTCATTGTCCTCAAAACAGTTAGCTGTTCCAGCAGGACATCCCGAATGCTAGAAAATGCCTCGACTTGAACTTCTAACCTTCACATTGGCACTGGTTCGCACAATAATGGCCCAGGGCCAGGTAGTGCTAGACCCAGGATTGCAGCAGAATCGACAGCCTGTGCAGAACATTTTGGGCGGAGTGTATTCTAATAATGTGACACTATATTTCCGAAATTCACCATATAGGGTCACCACTGACCTTACTGTTGAGTACGGTGCGACCCTAACGATAGAAACAGGAGTGCAGATTTACTTCGACACCGGAATCGGGCTGAAAGTGAGAGGCGCACTGCAAGCGATCGTGAGTTCCTTGCTTATTTATTAGCTGCTCACTTTTTAAGGCTTTCTGCCATGTAAATCGCGGTTTTCTCCTCTACAAGTCGGCGTCTTCTAATGGTTTCGAATCGATCGACCGCTTTTTGATGACTAAGGTTCCGTGTGTTTGCTTTAGATTGCACAGAGATTGCGTGACGAAGGCCAACCAATGCGATACCGAGATAACACTCGTGTGTTTTAAGACTCCTGAGACCATAAATAATTGTTGCTTTGAATGTCTTCCAAGTCTTGTATAGTTTAAGATTTTGTGAGTTATGGTTAGGAAAATGACAGCCGGTTTTTGGAAGACAGATGGAAAAGAGGAGACAAGATTTTCCGGTCACAATCGTAACGATAGAAAAGACTGATTGAGGGACGAGGCTCATGTACTCTTCAGCTCAGCGCTGTAATAAATTCTGCACGAACTTGCATAAGGAAAGTGTCTGCTAGGGTGTTTTATCTCTGCTCTTTGAAATTACGTTTCACAATCACAAAGATATCTCTGTATAGTGCCATTCTTAACTATTAGCTAAAATGCTTTAGGATTTTCAGTTAATTCAATTTTTATAGTTTTCCACCAAATTTTTTAAAGAACACCTGACATCGTCTGATCTGCACCAACTTTACTGTTCGAGTCTGTAAAACGCTGTGGCACTTAATCAGATGGTTTTCTGATTCTAACTAGATGATAAGTGGTTTGAGGATTACGTTGAAATTTTCAATGTTTAGCGCCATACAGGCCCGTTTTTGATGGAATAAAGGATAAAACTCTCTCGATGGGAGAGACCATATTTCTTCGCTGTTGACAGAAGGAGTTTGTGGAAATTAAATGAACCACGTTTACAAATACCAGTTGCTCTTAAGTATTTAAAAAAATCCTCGGCTTCTCTCCATATAGCATTTCTCCTTCCATTTCGTTCGAAGAAGTTTTAGCTTCAAAGTATTCGAAAAGAGAATTAATCGACAGAGGAGCCGACAGATGAGCGCTCCTGTAAAATCACCAAGTGTTCCTGGGAGAAGCCTAAATAGCTAGTGTCTTCAGCTGCCATGGTGTTTCACGCAGCTACTCGTTGTTCTTACGTGAAAGCGCAGAGTTCTCAAATATTCCCACATGTATAGTGATGTTCGCGCGGTGTGCGTTCTGTCCTCAGCGTCACCTGAGCTCTTTCTGTTTGCGTTTCCATCCACAACCTCCCAGGGAAGGTGTCAACTAAACAAAAACCGCCCATTCTAAGTTTGAAAAACATCCTGTGCTGGTTGTTGAGTGTACGCAGCTCAAATGCTGTTATTTATTCCTGGTTAGTTCGAAGAAACTATATGCATGTGAAGGAAAGGTGTTGAGGTTTTGAGGTGAATTGGGATCCAGAGCTTCCTGTACTCGTATTTCACCAATTTTTGAAAAAACCTACTAAGCATCCTTTATCCTCCGCTTTGTCACGTCGAATGAAAGCAAGCACCGTGTGTGCCATAGATGGTATCTAAATCGTCTACGCTTTTTTTCTTCATTTTCTCTTGATTGGTTTCTCAGCGTTCGACGTTATACACGATTAGTCCTCGATGCCCAAAACGAATGAATTTTAGATCCACAAGATGTACAAGATGTAACCTATCTCCAGACTGCCATGGTTATTGTCCACTCGTTGCACAGTTTTGTTCCTCATCCTGTCCCTTCGACCTCTAAGGCGTGCAGTGGTCATCGTAATGGACACAGTGCACTCTAGTAGTTCTGTCTAGATTGAGTCGTTGCCCTCCAAACGTATTTTCAACCATTCATTATGTTCAAGTTGTCAGAATTTTTTGTAAGTTTACAAGAAAAAGATTCCAAAATCTTGCGTGAGTGATTAAGGAAAGAACGGTGCCCAAAGGGTGTTCAAAAGTGGTTGAGGAACAAGTACTAGCTTTTTGGCAATATTACTCAACCCTGCGCTTCTTTTTCAAAACACTTGTTCTATGGGAGTAAATGTATGGTGTTCAACAACCTCGCGATTGCTGAACAAGAAAACGACGCAAACACGCAAACATTTGTTTGAATTTTTATATTAGTGCTTTATAACCCTGTTGAATAACTGTGCTTATCAGATACAGCGAGAGTAATATCCTACTGTACATCTGAATATGAACGTACTTTTATAGTTAGGGTAATGAAGGATGAAGAGGAAAGCGTTTGGTGTTGATCAGTCAAGATATACGCCAGATATGCATTCAATCACCCCAAGATGTTACGAGTGGAGTCGAACTCATAGCGCATCCTCATTAGGGACATGATTAACGCCGAGAGCTTACTTCTTTATTCCTCTAGTTATTTTGCATCCCAGATGAATCCGAATGAATGTGCTACAAGTTTATTGGTGAATGTTGATCTCAGCTTCCATGGATTTTTGGTCTTATGAAAATTAGAACAGATTTTACAGACTGGACTTTGGAGAATACATTGATTAAATGTTTTTAAACCCAAGTGCCAAAATGCGAAGCTTAATATGTCCTACGGAATAACTGAGACCCACCTATAAATTATGACCCACATTTCACCTGATGGGGTGTCTGGTATAGTATTCCCATAGAAATCAAAATGAGCTTTCCTGATTACCAGATATTGAAGCTTAAGGAACTGAGCTTTAAAAAAAATCTGCAAATAATGTAGCGGTTCGTTTGCTGTAGCTGTAAATGTGAAGGCGAAAGTGTTTCTGTATTAAGGGAAATGAATTCGCCCACATCGAAATGCTGCCGTATCAACAGCAGCTCAACTACGATGCTACTTTTCCTAAGTTCCGTCTCATCGATGGTGCTACCGTGCGGGAAGGACGGCTTCAGGCACTGTTCAGGGATAGATGGCGATCCGTATGCACCATGGTCACGAAGTACGTGAACCACATGGACTTACTTTTATTATCGTCTTTATGTAAAAAGAATAAGATAACTTTAATCATATAGTATATGTTCTCAGTACTGTTGCAAATTAACTGCAAATTACCCCGGGAAATTTGATGTTGGGATGAAGTGTTGTAATCGTTGTCCTTGTCTTTTTACTGCTGAGCACTTAAATTTGAAGTTTCTTCGTATTTTCCAGCTGGACGAGCATAGACGCTTCAACGGCTTGCAGATCCATGGGCTACAACGATGGAGGTGAGGTCTTTCCGCTACTTTTAGAGATGATGTAAATTTGTGTTTTCGAAGGGCTTTGCCTCTTCTTATCACCATATGCATTGAACATAGCGATTTATCTCAAAAAGTTTTTAGCTAAGTCTTCATTACTAAGAACTTTCATTTTTCGAACATTTTCTCCAAGCTTAAAAATACTTCCCAGTTGATTTCCGACGGTTTTTTTTCACCGTTTTTTTGGTTTAAGCAACTTTTTTTTGCAAATGAAAAATCCTTTCCAGGATTCCATAGGTGGTACCGACGCAACAACGATACGTACCCATTCGTGCTTCCACGCCCTGATTGTCAACCAGGAGCCAGCACCCTGTGGGATTGCCCAGGGTTGGCTGATCCGAATGCAATTCGTCTCAGCGAGAACCTCTGTCAGGGAGAGGACGACTTGGGTCTCATTTGTTGGGGACAGCCAACATTCCAAGGATGGGCTCGACATTGGAAAGGAGTTCAAATCTTCAATTCTCCCTACACTTACGTGAGTGCTGACCCCGACCATGTGGCTGTGCAGAAGGAGTCGTTAAGTCGAATGGAATTCGTTGATATACTCTACGCTGGATACGACGGGTCTACAAAGAACACCACGGCCGCGTTGTGGATAGAGGGCGTAGCTCCGCTCATGAACGGTATTCGAGTGGAACGCAGCGCCAGAGATGGATTGTACATCTATGAACCCTCCGGACCGGTGCTGATTGCGAACTCGACGTTTTCTTGGAATCGAGGTCACGGCATCGTTGTCGACAACACTACTGACGGTCGCGTATTCATAAATATGACACGGGTCGAGAACAACTACGGTGACGGAGTCTGGTATCGACAGAAGACCGGATCGAGCCTACTACAGGAAGAAACAAGTGCTGCGTTTCTTAACCACCTCTATATATTATTTCCTTTCCTTCCCAATTGCACATTCACTGCTCCTGCTTTTCCTCAGTGACAAACACGAGGTTGGTATTATAACATTTATAAGCAGCACACAATAGCCGAAATTTCGGCGGTTTCGTCTTCTTCAGAGCCTGGGAATGTCAAATCGACATGCGATCTACTCACCCAAACGCTTTCATAACCGCAACAGACAGAAGACAGAACTGAACACATAACTTTTCACTCGCATAATAAACAGCTTCTTTCACACCTCCACCATTTTGTTCGTTGTAAGTTTTCCAGTTAATTGGTGAAGGGCAGCCGCACTGAGTATTACATGGGCGTTGGATGTGCCTGGCTCAAGTCATAGAATCAGCCTGAGGTATGGCGCTAGGTCAGGCGTGATCACAAGGCACTCCTTGCTGTTCATTTTTGGATTTTTGGAATCAATTCAAAACGTTCCAAGACTTTTACGCGCTGATGTTTCGGATTCCTGTGCGAGGATGGTGATTAAATATATGTATTGTGTTTTATCTGGTGAGGTTACGAAAGTGTTTGGCTGGGTAGATTTTATGTCAATTTGAACTTTCTAGCCTCTGAAGAAGACGAGACCGAGGAGATGCCACTATTGTGCGCTAATTAATGCAAAAATACCAACCTCGTGTTTGCTTATTGAAGCAAGGAGTGAAATAATGGTCAATGCCGAAGTTAATAGAAAGTCGGTTTTGGGATTCACTCACGACATTTGCCTTTGGAATAGGACAACAAATTTTGAAGTCATAGTGTTCAAACTTTATTTGCTACCTATTCTTTCATAGCAGGGTATGATGTGTAAAACAACTACAACCAGCAGCCCACAAGGCTGCTGTGGTGTGAGCAAAACTCGGAACCTCAATTGAGCTTCAAACTAGCGACTACCCTTTTCTGGGGCTGACGTGCTATCCACCATAACACCGAGACCCTTGCTCTTCCTTTCTTTTCGTTCGTATCTCAATATCCTTGTGGTAGTATTACATATGTTCCCAACGGTTTACCTCATCGTGGGTGGGAGGTGTTCCTGAGAGTCGGACTGCGATTTACAGCGGGGAATTCATCCTCTGGCTAGGTCTCCCAAGCTGAGAAGGAGTCCGCCGTTTCCATCAGGAAGCCTAGCTAAGAGTAGACCAACACCGGGATCCACCACCGTCCTGGCATCAAAGTCACATAGTGGGAAATCTCCCTCTGATCCACAAGGGGTGCGACTGCCTGTGGTGGCGAAGACCTGGGGCAGACTTTGGCCAGGCTGACCTCGGGGTTCCAGGAAAACACAATGGCCTACCCAGAAAATCTCCGAAAAATGAGATTATGCTGGGGCCCGCACAATCAGTGAGGACGGGCCATTCAAGCGTCAAGTAAGTATTACACATCATACCATACCTTGGAAAAAGAATAGCCAGTAAATAGAACTTTAACATTATGATTTCGAGTGCAACTGGAACTTAATTGAGTTCAATGACGATTTGTGCTTTACAGATCATTCTCGTATACGGGTGATTACTGGTGACACCATTACAGTTGAAAAAAAAACAGGCTGAGAGGAAGGCAAGCAAGATCCTCCACTGATGTGGTGTGTGCGTGTCACCCCTCGGGAAGGGTAATTGCGAAGCCTACCTAGACTTGCGAGTTTTGCTCATAACTCAGCATCTTTGCAATTTCGACGTGTTCAGCGAATTCTGAGATGTATATAGTTCATATCGAAACGTCTTGAATGCTTAGAAAAATTGGGAGATGAAAAGGCTTTTTAAGGCGTCAAAATGGAAACAACCGATCCAAACCTGCAAGGAATTGGGCGAAATTAATGAATGATATCTATCCTACGATTTTAACATTTTCAGGAATTAAACGAGACGTGGGATTCTTGGCCGAGGAAAAACCCCGAGCAGATATTTGCCGGGAGCACTCATTACCCGCCCAATTTTTCTTCCCCCATCTTCTAGTGGCTCAGCTGCGTAACGGCACTCTCTACGATCCTTTGAAGCCACCATCATGTTGGATTGTAAGTTACTGGTGTGGATTCAAACAGTATTTCTGCACGGATTCTTGAAAATTCGTATGAAACTTAGAAAATTGGCACATAGAGCTTTGAAATTTAAGAGATAGTCAAAGGAGGAATAGAATTAGCGTCTGTGAAAGAAGATGAGGTTAAAATGAGAGAAATAACCTGCGAACATCATGTTTAGGTAAAAGGAAGGCGACTGCTGTCAGATTCACCTTTGAAAAAGAAAAACTACCATCTTTTTTGCAATCCGTTTTATACGTTTACGGTTGTTTTAAAATCCGTTCAACCACCACAACGTTTTTATTATATGCAATGCCGTTGACCTCCGAGTGACTCGAACGGCCAGCATTGAAGTTTGCGATCGTCTCCCTCGCCTATCTGAGCTGCCTAAAAAGCTCCCTCGGCTCTAACGGGACGAAAACCAACAAATCTCGCTTGAGATCATCTGTTTTCAATGTTTTTTGGTGAAAACTGGTTACATATAGCCTCTGCAGTTCTGTCATAACATAAATCTATTCTTGACTGGACTTTCGAATGGAAGCATCGCATTTCTTCTTACTTTGAATGACCATGCCAGAGGTGACCTTCTGGTGCACCCTACATGGCGGCATCCAATAGCACTTTTTGTCACGGTGATTAGCCAGGACATCAAGTTAGAATTACATGTAAGAAGGTATTTCTACATCTAGAAACCTTTGTGAGAAATCGTACTTTAAGATTCATTTATTTCTTTTACAAAGTGCTTCATCGTTTTCATAGGTGAGTGCAACTACATTTAACAAAGCAATCAATGGGAATTCTCATTTTTCGTAACATTTTGTTATGCACTAAGTTATGTAATGTATTTTCTCCGTCTTTCTTTTCTACTCAAAGTTTGGAACTCTTAATAAACAATCTAAAGATCACAGGAGCTCACTGTAAAGAACGAAGACTAACCTTGCATAACTTATGGGCAATTTTAGGTTTGGATAGAGGAAGCTCACTTCACTTAGCATTGAAATACTGAGCGCTAAAAGCACTTTCGGAAAAACTGGAACGAATTGGTCATAAATCACGCTTGATTCTAGATTCTCGATAACAAAAGGGTTTCACAAAGGATTCGCTACAATGAACCGTATCTATAAGATAACAAGACTCAGTGAAGTATCGCGATAGTGCAGCAGTTCGCTGTCTCACGTCGATTTTAAGAAGGTTTTTGACTCCGGCAATAAAGAAGCAGTTGTGGAAGCCCTGAATAGCCGTGGCATCCCTGTTCAGTATATGGAAATTCTTTGTGAATTATACAGATATTTCACGTCAAAAAAGTGGTTAGGCAAGGCGATACCATCTCACGAAAGCCATTTACCGCCATCCTCGAGAACCTCACGGGAACACTGGAATGGGACAAAATGAGGGTGAAAATCGATGGTCGGCATTTACACTATTTTTGCCTTGCTAGTGACATCGTTCTTATAACATCTAGCATTAACCAAGCGGAACGAATGCTTGCCGACTTTGATAAAACCTGTGGGAAGATTGATCTTCGCCTAAATCTCACAAAAACGATGTACATGAGGAACGGATCAGTATTGCATGCTCCATTCACGCTCAATGGAATGAATGTCTTCGAATGCTCTAGTCATCGGTAAATCAGCAGCATCAACGACTTAGCTCTACAGTTGAGCAGGAGGAAACGAACTGTTTGGAGAGCTTCAAGGGCATCGAGGATGCAATTAGGGAAACAAAAAAAACACTCGACTCCGTGCCCATCTTTTCGGCTCTACGATACTTCGTGCCTTAACGCATGCGTCAGAAACCTGGTCGCTAAGTAAGCAGGATGAAAGATCACTCCCCGTTACTGAATACGCAGTCGAAAGGACGATGTTTAGTAGTATCCCGTGTTACAGAAGTAAGGGGAAGGGATTCGAAGTTCCCCCCTATGTCAACGACCAGAAATCAAAGACGCCGTTCTATACTCAGAAGTGTCAAGGATAAGGTGAACCGGTTACGTAGTGTGTATGAACGAGAACCGATGGACAAGAACCGCTAGCGACTGGATTTCTGGGGATTTCAAACGCACTGCTGGAAGACCACCGACGCGATAGTCAGCGTCCTTCACAACAACCCTAGAAGAATGACATGATGCACAAGAAGTTCCTAGAGCGAGTAGAACCCACCGGGCTACTCTGGCACGCAACGTAGAGAAGTGGAAGCTCTGCTAGCGTCCCCCTCGAGTCACTCGAAGGCAAGGTAACAAAAGGTAATATGGGTGAATTACTAATTAGTAGCTTGAATGGTGCTTCTTAAAATCCATGTTGTTAGCTAACTGCAGGAAACAGTCTTTAGCCAAAGATGGAGCTATTGGATTTTTTGACTATTTAATTTTCCCATGTTTTAGGCGATCTTATTGCCACCACGTCTCGCTTACACGTATTCGCTGCAGTTTTTAAATGTTCGAAATTTGAACCCGTTGAGCACTTCTGTCTGCTTCTTTGGTTGTCTGTGATGCCTCACAGGGAGAGAAATGCTTGCGCATTAGAGCGATTTCGGATTCCAATTCTCAACGGCATTTATCCACAGACTGTCAGCTTAAGGTGAGTTACAAGAGAAAAGCATCTGGCATGCTAGTTGGAACCGAAAGACAAATTTAATCTTCAAATGTCAAGTTGGACGTTATAGGAGTGGAGTGAACCCATTGTTCATTTCTCTTGAATACTACCAGGAAGGACCCAACGCCGGTTACGTGATTGGAGACGTTGAAGTACTCTTCAAGGTTCATGCAAGTGTGACTGGTAAGTCTATTTCTAGCTGTTCAGCTACGGAAACGTATCTATTTTTACGCTTCTGACACACATTAGTTTCCAATGAAAGCAGTAATTTTTTGTAGTTGTAGCACAGTATCACAACATTGACACATAGTTTCAACGATTGTTTCCTCTGCTAGCGATTCTCTTCTAGAAAAGGCCTTTTATGGCCTCAATATTACGAACTCGATCATCAACAACAATATCGGCAACGGAATCTTCAGTCGTGACATCCGTGAGCGCACAGCGTTGTCCAACGTGACGCTAGATCTGAACCAAGGGATCGCTGGTTTTCTCGTGAAGGTCGTTTTGTGAGAATCCTTTAACACAACATTGAGACTTATCCTTCCACGTTATTACTAGTCGGGTTCATCTCTTCAACATAATTCTTAAGATGAGACTAGGAAAGTGCCCTATATGCAATTCTTTTACTTCTACACAACAAAACTAAAAAAATAAAGTAGTCTGCAGAATTATTTTCTCATAATTCCAGGATGGAGCCGCTGATATCTGGGTGAATGACACAAGAATTCGAGAGAACTGGGGCGATGGCATGAATATAAGCTATGCAGGAGGAGCGATTACTGTAAACGGCACACGATTAGAGAGAAATAGATGGAGAGGCCAGTTTTTAGAATTGTGAAGGAGCTAACAAGTGTGACTTGCACATACTAAAGACCTGGCCATAAACACTACTTTCAGATACTTCTGAATTATGAGGTTGTTTCATCTCAAAGGAACAGACGGCTCTCGTTTGCTTCTTTTGAATACAGATGAAAGATTGAGATAGGATTAAAACTACCTACTCCAGCCATATTTACTCTGAATATATAGTGGATCCTGCCTTTTCTGTCAATGCATAACTTCAGTGGTGATAGTAATGTGACCAGTACTCATTTTTATGTAGAACTTTACTGTAACTGCGCTAGAAGCGCGATGGAGAAAGCTCACCGTTATGAAGTGATTCCTTACAAGGTTCAACAAATGAAAATCTAGTTATCCTAGTACCACAAATAGTGTAGCCTTAAATGTCTAACTTCACTAGGTTGATGAACAAACCTCGTCCATGGAGGCTATTCTTTTTGCCTTGAAAGTCACAGTTGCAGGTGCCGCATTCCATTTCAACGACAGTTCTCCATTCTTTGCTCTTCATCAGGAGATTGTGTTCAAAGGTCGGCCGTCAAACAACATCTTCTATCTTCCGACAATCGTCTCTGAAAACAAATGGGGCGGTGTGCTTGTGGGAAATTTCTGCCTACCAGTGTATAGAAACATCGAACCAAAGGTACCATGCGATCATGTTGGGGATACCCCCATTTTTGGCTTTTATGCCGTATAAGGTGTCAAAACGGATATCACTAGCCTTCGACAACACATGCTCAGTTTTGATGTTCAAGCATAGTAGTTCACGGTGAGTTAGTCATAAGTTTCAGGTGCTGATCAATTGGGTGGAGTTTCTAGGCAACTCCTATCACCCCGCTTTAGAGATCCATTCATGTCAAAGTCATGGCGTGGCTCGAACTGTCATTGACGTAACAGGAAACAGAATCGAAGGTACGTGAAAAAATAACATCTCCCAGTGAAACAAACTAGACAATAATAGCATAAGAACTGAATTTTAAAAATATTGGTTTCTTTCATTCATAAGTTTAAATTTTTATTATTTTCGAACCATTCTAGAATATCTTTCTGTTATAATGCCCAATGAAGAGCTCCAGCTTAGGTTTGCTTTATCTTCGCCTTTAACATTACTCTTGTTACGGTGGAAGACGTTGACTTTTCTGGCACTCTTTTTGAATCTCTTTTTTTTATTTTGGAGGAGGTAAGGTATCGCAGTAGTTGGTGACCCAGTCCATCCATCAGGAACCAAGGTGATGGTATGAGCCCCTCTCCAACATCGTCTTTCCAATCCACGTGGGAGCGTCATAGCTCGGATATCTCCAAGATTGTAAGGAGAATCGACTAGACCAGCTTCCTACCAGAATCATGAAGAAGACGAGTTTTTTTAAAGAGCAGCCGAAACAAGGTGCGAAATGTTCGAAGACCATTGTGGAAAATGGATGAGAGAAAACGAATTGAATGCAAGAAGTCCTGGGATCCGCACAGTAGATGTGAAAGACAGCACAATAGATGTGAAAGAAAAAACATGTATAACAGAAGTAGTGAATAAATATGAGCTTTTAATAACCGTAAACAATTTAGTCCTAATGTTTAACTCTTTATTTACTGCTTAATTTTTTTTTCATGGAAGAGGATCATGTGAAATGCAACCACAATGATGCTTAGATATTTGCAAAACTCGGAAACCCAGGTGCGCTTCGAATTCGCGATTACTCTTTTCAGCTCGCTGACTTGCATGTTACCCATTGCAGCGCCGTGCCTCTTGAATTGCCTTTCTCTAAGCCAATTTTTTACTCTGTCGATACTGTTAGTAATCACTGGTCAACAGGAATGATCTAGAATCACAAATCAGCATTGAAACCAGTTAAGCTGAAGCTGCAGTGTAAATCACGGGCTCAGAGTTTTGCAAATCTATCAGCATCACCGTGGTTGTATTTGAGATAACCTGTTCTAAATTCCTTTGCGGTGTTGTTGCAAACTTATGGGCGTGTGCAGCGCTTTGGTCAGAGCTCCAGTGCAATACGATTCGATCCCACACTCAGAACTCACTAAAACTTCCATTTCTCTAAGGAGGGCAAATTGATGCCAGACTCTGGGAGGATAGCAGCAAAACCTTGATACACCAGCAGACCACCGCGAGTTGTTGTTCGGCCAAATATGCATTCAGTCACCTCTAGCGATGCATAATGATGTCGAATGCATGGCGCATCTCGTAATGATTAATCAACATCGAGATCTTTATCCTTTATCATTTCTGTTGTGGCATTATGTAAAAGTAAAATTAGCGGTTTGACCCCTCCGTTCTACTAAGCTCATCCCGAAATAATGAATAGCTATCAATAGTAACCTAAATTTTATATATCGACTGAAACACGATTATACCGACCAAATTGGAACCACTAACATTGCTTATTCATTCCGGTAGCGTGGAAATCCGCAGTTAGGAAGCGGCGAATCTTGCAAAACATTCTTAACAGCGGCTAGATTGTTGAAGACTTCTTCTTGGGAGTTCTTTTCGAAGTTTTTGAAAAAGTAGTGATTAGTTGACGACAAGTCTGAAGAGTAGGTTGGATGAGTTAGAACTTCATAGCCCAATCTGTTCAATTTCTACAGGATTTGTTGTGTAATCTATGGAAAACTGTTATGTCCGTTGTTTTGAAGGTGAGTTGGATCTTTTCTTACGACGTTTGCTCGATGCAAACATTCAAATTTTAAAAAGGAATTTATCCATTTAATAACGGCACTGTCTGCTGCACCTTTTCCAGGGTTCAGAATACCGTGTACCATTCATGGCGCAGCGAACCACCACACTGTCTCCACTACTTTCTCTTGACGGAAATCCGGCTTTGAGAGGGGTACAGGAGTTTCAGATCGGTACAACTGCTGTTCAAACTGCGCAAATGTCGTCGGTTATCGTATGAGATCTAATTTTCAACAGTATATTCTGGAAGCACGTCATCTGTACTCAGAATAAAGACAATCGTAGCCACGACTTTTCCCTCGCAATCGTTCGATTTATGTGACACTCAGCTGACGATGTTTTTCACACTTCCACAGTTTGCCGTATGAGGAACGATCGTTGATTGGACAGTGCACTTTCAAATATAAAAATTCAGATATCAACTTCTGGTGAGCTCTTTCGACGTTCCTCGTCATGAAGTTCATATCTTTGGTGTGAAAGTTTGACGATCATCAGCTCATTGTTCATCTTTGTTACGCCTTCTTTACTCGATGATCTCATTACATGTACAGTTTCCATCGTTGCTTAATGTCGAAGTTTGAATCTATGAAGGAACATCATCGAACAAGAAGCTGCAAAATGATGTGGAAAGACAACACAAGAAATATTTTCTAGAAAGTGCATTTTCTAAGTTCATGGCGAAAAAAGCTAATTGGTTTTCAATCAATCTATTACTTATCATCGAGCTAGTGGAAGAAAATGAGAAAAACTTAGTCAACCTTTTGTTCGCTGCCTAGTACAATTTTTTTACGGTAGGGTATTATGTGAAATACAAGCATAATGATGCTAAGATATTTGCAAAAACTCCGGACCGCAGGTGTCTGCGGTGGGGAACGAACGCTTTATTGCCTTTTTCGCGGGCTAACGAGCTCACCACCACACCAAGCGGGTCCTTCCTTTCGCCTCTGTCTCAGCTAGTTTAGTTTTTAACGAACTTAGTCTCAACACAGAGTGGTAGTTTGACTCACTTCGCTGTAGCGAATAAGCAGATTATTCAAGGCAACACCGGGATGGGATTCCGTGTGGCGCCGCTGGTGAACGTGCTGGCCTTCGTGAACAGCAATCAGTTTCTGAACAACAACGACACCGCTCTCTTCATTAGAATGCCGACCAGCCCCCAACTGTGGTCGTTAGGAGCAAACGTAAGTTGTTAATCAGATGGAAGATCAAGTAAGAGATTACTTTGTGATCTAGTTCAGTGTGGGCTAACGTGGTCTAAACTCGTTTATTTTTTTGGCTTCCTAATTTATAAAGCAGAGGTCGTATAAATCCTAGTACAACTGACCAGAATTTGTACGAAACTACTGGAAGTATTAGATATTCGGATGTATGGGAATCGCTCAGAATGGACTTTAAGTTTTATGAGATCTCCAGCTTCACATAGCGTTTTGTACGTGTGATTAAATTACCCTTAGACTTAGAAAATGCTAAAACCAATTGGGATTGGTGCTGAAAATGAAAACATTGGGAATATATTCTTATACCGTCATCGCCATCAAGAGAAACGACTTTTCATGATTTAGAATAGGTATAGGACTGAGTGAGATAGACCAGGACCAACGGAAAGTATGGCAGATTGTTGAGAAACTAAATCGCTCCAAACTAAGTGACTACCTAAAATCTTCTCTTCAGGTCACGATTTCGAAAAACGCGTTCAAATTCAATCGAGGAAAGAGCATCATTTCCATTGGCCTAAATGAAGATGCACCGGCCCAACAGCTGATTTTCAATCAGCAAAATGAGGTACGTGCAAGTCATGTGGTCATCCCGTGGTCATCGAAGACTGTAGATCTGGAGTAATTTTTTCCTTCTTCTTGAAAGCAATGAGCACACGATTTTTTGCAATATTAATGCCCAGATATATAGATATTCCCAGATATCTCTTCGATCATTCGTTCTCTCGGTCTCTGACAATTGTGAGTCACAATGCCCTTCACCACGGTTTACCGCTATGTTTTTTTTCTTGGCCGTGAATGAGTTTCCGACACTGACTTACAATTAGCTTACCTTTCTAGCGGAGATTTTAAATTTCTACAAAGTTTGCTTGATCTTGTTAGGGGATTAACATTTGCTCAACAGCTACTGTGGTCATGTTAAAACGGAAAACTGTAGGGAATGTTATGAATTTACAGTCAGAAAGATATTCAGACGAAAGGGTTATGCTGAAATCAAGCAGGACATCATAAATGTTATAAAAAGCTCTCGGCGTTGATCAGTCGCTGAGGGATGCGCCATGCATTCGACTTCATTAAAAACCGTTAGAAGTGATTGACTGCATTTCTGATCTTTGCAATGACTCGCAGTAGCTTACCGATGTATCGAGCCAGTGCTGCTATCCTCCCAGAGAAGTCGGGCACCAATTTGCCGACCCTAGAGGGATGGAAGGCTGGGTGAGCCACGGGAGCGGGATGGATCCCATGTGTATTGCAGGGCGACTTCCACCATTGCGCTAAGCGCGCCCAGCACGACATAATATCATTTAAAAAGAGACACACTTCCAAGTCAACGGAGCATCGCAGGAAGTCCAATTCTAACAAAGCTGCGAAACTTACATTCTAACGCTAGTTATTTTTTGCATTCCATTCTCGTTTTTATTCTAGTCTCTTCGCTGATTATTTTTAAATTTTATTCCCCTCACAACCCGGCATTACGTATTTCGTTCATCGCAACACTTCTTCATTCGCTTCCTTGTCTTGCATTCGTCATCCATGACGGTCTTCTCATTCGCCTGTGGATTCCGCTGCTACCAGAAGATTTCGTTTCGATAATAAATATCGTCTAGTGCTGCCAAGTTGATTCTTCCTGAATCCCTAGATAGCTCTGCTAAAGCGTTTTCATGTCGTCGTGAAAGGGACGCTCTAACCCTCTCAGTTCGAAGAAAAGCGAGAATTTGTCGAAGTGGTACCATTTTCTGAGGTTGTTTATAATTATGGGACCAATTAACGCTGTGCCGCGAAACGCACTATTTCTGAAGACGAGCGATCTAAAAAATTTTTTTTTGAAATTTTCATTTTTATGTGACCCTTCTTCACTTCTACTGTGAGGATCTCAGCACGTCTCACATATGGTTCAATTCCTCACATGCATTATCCATGAAAGACCCCAACTTTTACGTGTGGTTTCGTGGTGTGGCTACTCTTGAGGATTTTCATTTCATCTTGAATGTTGTGGAATGCTGGTCGAGTCGATCCTTCCTGGAGTCCTCAGATAGCCGAGCTAGAGCGTTTCCAATTGGACTGCAGAGAGTAATTTTTTTCCCAAACAAGCCCGGTACCAATTTCCCGATGCCGGAGTGATGATAGGCTTGGTTGGCCCAGAGCGGAATCGAAGTAGTACCATGCTCGTGATGGCGAACATCACTACCACTGTACTATCTACCCCATGATCTAAAAAAATAAAGTACAAATTTAGATCATTAGGAATGAAAGTCAATTAAATAACTCCAGGACACTTAACGTCAATTGCCACTCAGAAGAAATGTTCTAACAAAATACTGTGATAATGTGGTAATTAGATATTCAAAGCATTTAACCAGAATGGCTGTTTAGGTGCGTGAAAATGTTGTATTCAATCCGTATCCTGATCTGAGGCCGCGCTCATCTCCCTACGCAGCGATGGTTGTCTCCAGCAGGTACTCTGGTTTCCTTCCGAGTTGATTGAATGCATACCTAGCCTTTACAATAACTCGCAGAGGCCCACCATGTATAACTGCTGCTATCCTCTCAGACAGGTCTGGTACCAATTTGTCGATTCCTGAGGGATGGAAGACTTAGTATGTTTGGGGGCGTGAGGTCGATACCATTTGTATCGCAAGGCGCCTCTAAGCGCTGAGCTACATGCGCCTTTAATAAAAAAACGGATGAAGCAGTATATTCGCGAAAGTAAACCCTTTGTATTTCAGTAACGTCGTGATTCGTCGGAACTGCTTCAAAAATCCAAAAGCAGATTACGAGATTGGTGTCGAACTTACCGAGCACGCTAAGCGGATCGACGCAAAGGAGAATAACTGGGGATCGCCGATACCCGCGCAATTCATGAACAAGATCTTCGATCAGGTTAGCGAAACTACCCATGATGCGAATCATCGACAAGCTTTTGTGTAAAAATATGCATCGATCTCCCTTTTTATGATGTTTTAAGGATCAAGAATGTCCGAATGCGTAACTTTCTGAAAATCTTTCGATATCCAAGCTGATATTTCAGTTCAACCGGTATTCCCTAGCGGTGATTGAAGTGGATCCATATGCAGCCGTTTGCAACCAGAGGAATCCCCACATCACTTATCTGCAAGAATTCTTCCGTGAGTTCCGCAAGGACTCGCAGCCATTCGTGCTCGGCGGTGCCATCTATGAGAACCATGATTTGATTCCTGGCAGGTAATGAGTCCTGTGTTTCTGGCACTAATGAACAACTTTGAATTAACAATTCGCGGCAGTTTATATGCATGTAAAAAGCTTAAATCCTTACTTATTTTGCTCGAATGCTTAGCATGCTGGCATACCTAACTGGATAGTTAGATGGCCCGTTTTCACTGCTTGTGCGGGCCCCAACACAATTTCCATTCGTTTCCCTCTCTCCCAGTCGTCATCCATGGTGGTGGTCTGCTTCGAACGTGATGACACCTGCGAGACCCAATCCGTAGTTCTGAAATGCTTCCCATCTGCGAGTGCAGATGATCGACGTTAGCCGCGAACAAGTCCGCTCATCATTTGGGAATATTCCTGCACGGGGCTTGCATTCCCGTGGAGTCCACTCCACTGTTCTTTTCGCTCATCTGATCCCCTATTATCCTTACTATGTTACCGGCCCATCTGTTTTTCGCTATCGATATATGTTTTCTGGCGCTGTACGGGTATAGTGCGAATTTTTTTAGAAGTACGAGTATAAAGTTACGAAGTTACTCGAACATACCGCACATTCCTGTTGCAACCTTTACTTACTTAGTTGGATACTTGGAGGGCCCGTCTTCAACAGTTGTGCGAGCCCTAATATTATTTCCATTTTCTGGTTTAGCTGTTGTGTATCCCTGAAGATCCGAGGTCAGCCTAGCCAAAGTATACCCCAGGTCCTCACCTACACTGGCGGTTGTCGACCCTATGGATTAGAGGGAGATTTGCCACCATGCGACTAGTTTGACACCAGAACGGTGGTGGGTCTTGGTGTGGGTTTACTCTTAATTGAGCTTCCTGATGGAAATGCCGGAGTCTTTATCAGCTTGCGAGACCATGCTGGGGTGAATTCTCCCACTGTACATCACAGCCCGACTCCCAAGAACACCTTTCCACCGCGATGAGACGGTAAACCATCGGGAGTTTGTAAACTTAACATGGGAAAACAGGAATTTTGCTTTACATACTCGAGTTCTTGGTTTCAGCCATACATGTTCGATAAAGGTCTAGGTAAAATAATTTACCTATTGGTAGTTATCCAGGTCTAATTTACTTCAGCTGTAGAAAAGTGCTACTTATGACAATCAACAAGTGAAATTTGGCATAAAGAATTTAACCACAGATAGATATTATTTTAGGCGGAGTAAGTAGATAACTGAAAAAAAATGGTCTTGCCCTTATCCATAGGTATACTGTAGTGGACGATTTGCATGTGGTGCCTGGAGCTAAGCTGACAATAGCATCCGGATCAATCTTGGAATTTCACGATGGTGTAGGA
This sequence comes from Angiostrongylus vasorum, assembly GCA_018806985.1. Lineage (NCBI taxonomy): Eukaryota > Metazoa > Nematoda > Chromadorea > Rhabditida > Metastrongylidae > Angiostrongylus > Angiostrongylus vasorum. The sequence goes on along the minus strand of JADANN010000099.1, from coordinate 1,366,242 downwards.
ATGTTGGTGCAGGTGGGTGGACTCATCTTAAAACGATCGAATCAATTAAAATCAAATTATGCATTTTATTCGAAATCAGTATTGAAATTAGGGAGGAAATTCTTACGAAAACTTGAATATGTTGAATTTTTTTGAGAAGAACGGAGTCGAACTGTGTATTATTGTATTACTTTTTTACTCAAGTATTTAATACCTCCGAATTTATCATTCTTGCTGCCAGTGAGCCTTTTCGGTGACAAAGGTTTTTTTTCCCCTTAGGAACTAAGCAGTATTATTTAAAAAACTATACGATACGAAGCCTGTTTTCAGGGAGAACTTTCCAGGACGGAGTTCTTCGCCCCAGACAAGCAAGTAGTCTTCACCAGTAAGCCATTCGTTTTACCCAAGAACAAGAACATTCGCCTGGTTGACGATGACGGAAACGATGAAGTGACGGAGGGCCGGCTCGAGGTCAGCGTTTTATTCGTAGCTTTAATTTTCCCTCTTTCTATAATATCTTGAAGTGGTCATTCCATGATTCGTTTTTATTAATTCCTTCTTTTCAATCCTTATTACGTTTGGTGAACATAAAAGGTGTAAGTCTGGGAAGCAATTTGTCCCAACAACTCAATAGCTGCTATGCTTTCTTTTTCTGGGAAGCACTTTGTCCCAACAACTCAATAGCTGCTATGCTTTCTTTTTAACCCACTTATGAATGGGAATGAAATTAAAAGATAACGTCACTACTTAATGGATTGCCAGGTTTTTGTCGATGGCGCTTGGGGCACTGTTTGCAATCGGTCATGGACTCCGAAGCTCGCTCAACTTTCTTGTAACCAACTGGGCTTGGTAGCCGATCTTGAGTTCTTTGAAAACTGGAGGATTTTTCGCTCGAAAGGAGAGCTACCGATGGTTATGGACAATATTCGCTGCGAGGAAAACGAGGTATTTAGTTACGGCTATCTCCTAGTGTTAATCCGCTATTTCTTGATTAACTCAATTTCATAGCATACAGATACTTTGAGGTGAGCGAGCACTTTAAATGTTTGGTGGGAATATGGAGCTATATTAGGCTGTAGTATTTGTAAGTGCTCACCAACAACCAGCATTGATATATCGCTGAGTTTCCAGCGGTCGTAACTAGAAAAAAGTTGTGAAAAATGCCTTCGACATGTTAAAAGTGTCCCTATCGCATTTTCAAGCCGTCCTTCATAGAAAAACTAGCCACCGAGTTCCACCAGGATGAAAGGATCACTTAATAGGAAATCGTACATATGAGAAATGTTAGGCAGCGGCAGAAGAATTAGGATGATCCACAGAGGATTTGAGCATGAGTGCAATAGTCCTGTCCTAGAACACTTCCAAGAAACCATGATATAAAGTTGAGTTACCAACATGTCCCGTCTTGTACTTGCTTATAAAAACTCATAAGCTAGTATCCAGCGATGATCTTGCGTCTACCGATCCATCATTGTTTAAGGTTAGACCAATCATTAGCTGTGTTGACGGGCCAACGGATAGGGATAACATGGTTTTTAACCCTAATATTTAACCAGTTGTTGAAACACATTCCAGCCCATCTTACGAATGCCCAGATGTTTCTGGATCGTCTACGTACTGCGCAGCCCAGCAGCGCGTACGTGATGGAGTCGTTCGACGTTAGCGCCCTTTATACAAACGTGTCGAATGATTCCGCAATGCAAGCCATATTCAAACACCTGATGCAACACGAAGGAGAAATAAACATGTATGGCTTCAAGATAGAGCAGTTGATGGCACTCTTAAAAGAATGCTTGAGCTGCTCAATCTTCAGATGGTCAAGAAAGTACTACGCTCAAATAAGAGGGTTGGCAATGGGACAACGACTGGCACCAAGCCTTGCCATTGCGTTAATGTCTAAGGTGGAAGCACCGATGACCGATCTCGGGCCGCTACTCTATTGTAGATATATAGATGACTGTTTTGTCCTTTGCTCAACACAAGAGGAAATGGACAAACGTTTCGAATTGTTGAATGAACAGTCAGAGTATATCAAGTTCACCCGAGAGAAACCGAAAGAAAACTGGCTTCCATTCCTGAACGTCCAAATTAGCCTGTCAGAAAATGGCTACATTACGAAGTGGTACCGAATGCCAAGTAATAAAAACATTTTGGTTCATTTCCCGGAACTTGGCGCCGCAAATAGCCATTTCTAATGGCTACGAAACTGTAGCTCGGGAAAGGTGTAAAGGAAATCCTAGGCCGCCAAACGACTACTCTAGCGATAAAATTGTCTCGTTTATCCTACCCTTCATCTCAAATGATGTAAGTGTAGCTATAAAACGCTGCTTAAGAAGGGCAGGTCTAGAGAATTCGGTAAATGTAGTTGAAATGCCACCGAGTAATGTTAGGCGCCAGCCAGTTCGTAACCGTCTATATGACCGCCTATGTGCAACGCAAAATTGCATAGTTTGCCCCTAATGGTAGAGACGATGATTGCATGAGCTCGGGTATAGTTTATGATCTCCTGTAAGGCGTGCGGAGACGAATACATTTTCGAAACGGGCAGACCCCTCTGTGTCCGCATAAAAAACACCTAGTCGGCAAACGTAAACCAAATTCCCTCACTAGGCACGCATAGGACCCAGAGACATAGCGGGGAGGACTTTGAAGTACGTGTCACGATCCATGCACAGGAATTGAGAACACAAGCGCGCAAAACTCTCGAGGCGTTCTGCATTAATTCCAGAAATCCGAAAATGAACCGCAGGGAAGAATGCCTCATTATCACGCGTGATATTGGGCAGTATATAAGCCTGTTATTTTGATGGGAGGGGCATGTTACGCTTCCATGTGAATTCTGTGCGGTTGGTCTCCACGCGACATACTCAGTGGAAGCCTCATAGAAAGCGGTGAGTGTGCAATGCTGTGTTCAATGTGATTGAAATCTTGGTTCAGCGTTTTCTCTGTTTGGTTATGGAGGTGTTTGGCAGGGTAGATTGCTGTTGACCTTTCCAGGCCCTGAGGAAGGCGAAATCCGCCGAAACGTCAGCTTGTTCGTGAATAAAGAATAGAAATAACACCTCGTGTTTGCTGAACAAGAATACGAAGAATTCCATGATATTGCTTTTTTTTACTACTCCATAATCCAATGTCACATGTATTACACTTCGCAATCCCAACACTTCCTTCATTTGATTTGTTTCCCCACATCTATCATCCACGAAGTTCTTCTAGTAATTCTTTTTGCGTGTGGGTTCAGCTACTACTTGACCGTTTTTCATCATCGTCACGAATGTCATTAAATGCTTGTCGAGTCAATTCCCATGGAATGCTGAGATAGCTGTGCTGGAGCGCTCACGCTTGTATGGAACGGTGTGAGCTTGTCCCAGACAAGTTTGGTACAGCTGTGCTGGAGCGCTCACGCTTGGATGGAAAGGTGTGAGCTTGTCCCAGACAAGTTTGGTACCAATTTTTCCGACCCACGCGGAGATGAGTGTCTTGGTGAGTCCACTGTGGATTTGAGCGAGTACCTGGCTGGTTTAGGCAGTCCACGTAATGAACGGATTCACTTTCACTGCGCTGTCCGCTCACTTGTCATGATGTTCGCATTTGAATTTACAGTATGACACTTGTGTTATAGGTTTATCCGGTCGTTGAGGAAGGAAGTGACTGATTCCATAGTCGGTGTTTTGATCACTATTGCGTTCTAGGCATGGGGAAGTTGTTCTAAGACTCACTCCTGGAAATCACTATCCAGTCCATTTCAGTGTGTCGTAAAGAATCCGAGAATCCGTTAGCAGGTACACATTACACCTGAGCTGGTCTCCTTGTAAGAAGCGAAATGGCAATCTCGTATCAATGCAACAGATGTTCATACGTGTTGTGGGGCTCCTATATATAAACTTTACATCGTATCTTAACGTGTAAAAGCTCGATGGACCCTGAAGCGTCATATTTCACGCTACCTTTCTGATAAGATACCTCGTTTTGCGTCGAATATTAAGATCCATCGTCGAAGCCTATCGCCATGGTTTCCTCTTCTAAACATTTCTCACCATCTCGAAAAATTTTAAGCAATCACCTAAAATCTAAAACAGATGCTGCACCACCTCCAAGGCTTCGTTCGTGTTTTCAGCCATTTTTTCTCTAATAGTGGTTTCTGTAACAGTTGTTAGCCTTGTGGCAGTCAATGCGAACAACGCACTGGTTCTACCTCGCTCCAAGCCATCCAAGCATGCAATAATTACCATGTTGAGAATTCGGTACCACTCTTGTCTGCGAAGGCTCTTTCGATTCATAAAGACTAACTAGTGTCCGTAGTGAATACCAGGGATCGCATTAGAACGGCTGTCCCAGGATTACGAAAAGAACACTTGACCACCATTAAATCGCATTCATAAAAGTGGCTAAAATGCTCAAGCAGTAGCCGAACCTGCACGCAAAAGTTCAAGGAGCTTCGTTGATGGTGCACCCGAGCGAACGAATCGAATCCGGAAAGTGCTGGTAAGCTGGCAATATGTGATTTAGGGCCATGTGAAATAAAAAAAGTGAAAAAAATAGTCAAATTTGATAACTCAAAAGGTCGACTTTCTATAAATCTCCGCGTAATAATAGATATATCTGTATATATGCTCTTACGAACTGCTCTTTTTAGAACATCTGTACCAACCTCACGTCGACTAAAAGAGAGCAGTTCGTAAGAACATATCCATAGTCAGATTTGAGCTTATAAAAGGGAACTGTCCGAAGGTCGGGTATAAGTTATCAAGAGAAGTGTCTCCCAGTAAAATTGTCAGGGATCATCGAGGAAAGTTTTGAATGATCGGCAGTATAATTGCTATTAAAAACTGGAACGACGATGCATACGTCCATTCCATCCATTCGAACATGTGCCAAAAGCCGTATTTCCTCTCCGTATTGTCCGATTTTTTGACTATATGAAAATTAAGGGGCGCGTGTAGCGCACTGGTAAGAGGCACCCTGCAATACACAAGACATCAATCATGGCGCCCCAGGCCCACCAAGCCCTCCACCATCCCTCCGGGTCGGCAAATTGGTACCAGACTTGTCTAGGAGGATAGCAGCACTGGCTCGATGCATCGGCAGGCATCCACTAGTCATTGTAAAGGCTAGATATGCATTAAATCACTTCCAACGATGCTTAATGAAGTAGGATCCAGGACGCATCCCTCAGCGATAAATCAATACCGAGACCTTCATCCTTTATCTAAATTAACCAACACACATTCTAGGTGGACTTGACGCGTTGTCGTCATGACGGAACGACGCACAATGTTGCCGCTGGCTGTCGACCAACCGAAGTCGTCGGTGAGTTCAGCTGAGTTGAGGAATTATTTCTCTAATAGACAATCTTCTTCATAGATATTTTATCTAGCCCTTCGCTGTGCAGAGCCTCGTTGGGCAGGCGTACGATACTCACTTCTTGCCAATCCTCCAACTTTTACTGGACAAACTACGATGAGCAACTGGGTAATCGAAAAGGTACGAAAACTTTGCTGTGATTCTACGGCGCTGGAGATAACCGTATACTTCACCATTGTTCTCTGCAATCGCATGTACAAAAGTATTTGGGTAAACAAAAGGTTTTTTATATGGCAGATTTAGCTGGATGCATTTTGTTTACAATAACTCTTCGCTTCTATTCACGTCGATTTCAGGCCGGTCTGTTCGATTTTCGGATACCCGAGTTCTCCCCTGCACTTCAGATAGACTGGAACTACCATGTCTTCCATAACTTGAGCATAAAAGTGGGACCATTTTTACTGGAATTCTCCAGCAAACTATGTACTGATTTTTTCAATAATAAAACCGCTCTTCATTACAGAACATGTGTTTTCTTTGTACCCATTTGTATTAAATGTTATTGGTTTTTACTATAAAAGCCATAATAGAGCCAGGCTCTCTTTGGGTGCCTAAACTTTACGAAGTTGTCTTTCACTATTTGCTCAGTCAAATACCAGGTGGTTTATTTCAGCCGGCTTACCTCAGAGATGTATCTGAGAGTTATGAAGACGTGTCCTTCTAACGGTTTACCGTGTCGTCGTGGCTGGGAGAGGTGTTCCTTGGTGTCGGGCGGCGAAGAACAGCTGGGGGACTCGTCCCCTCTGCGAGGTCACCCAAGCTGAGAAGGAGTCCGGCGTTTCTATCAGGAAGCCCACCTGGGAGTAAACATATACCATGATCGACTACCGTCTCGGTATCAAACTAGTTGCATGGTGGCAAATCTCCCAGTGATCCACAAGGGCTGCGAGTGTGTGTGGTGGTGGCGACCTAGAGCAGACTTTGGTCAGGCGGACCTCCGGACACCAGGGAAACACCATGACTAATTCAGCAAAACTCCGAAAATTGGAGATTATGCTGGGGCCCGCACAACCGGTGGTGACGGACCGTCCAAGTAACCAGGCAAGTAAATGCGAAGACGTGTAACTATATATATATATATATATATATATATATATATATATATATATATATATATATAAATATATATTTTATTTCATATGGTCCGCCTTCACGTCTACTGTGCGGATCCCAGCACTTATCACAGTCCATTGGTTTCCTCGCATCCATTATCCACGAAGATCTTCCAACTATCACGTGTGGCTTCGGCTACTCCGCCTGCTGCTTGAGGATTTTTCCTTTCATCTTGAATGTCGTGGAATGCTGGTCGAGCAATTCTCGCTGGAGTCTTGAGATAGCCGTGCTGGAGCGTTCTCAATTGGATTGTAGAGAGCGATTTTTTTCGCAGACGAGTCCGATACCATTTCCCGACCCCGGAGGGATGAGAGGCTTGGTTGGCCTATAGCGGAATCGAGGTAGTACTATGCTCGTGATGACGAACATCACTACAACTGTGCCATTCGCCCCCTATATATGCATATATATATATATATATATATACATATATATGTACACAAAGTCGAATTAGTTCCTTAGATATTCGCGTAGAGAATCCATTGAGAGAATTCTCCAAAAAACGATTTCTATCTCAAATTCCTCAACTACTTTCACCTCTTTTTTTTTATTGACCTGTTACAGAACGCATGTGGGACTGACGATGTTTAGAAGAATTTCTTAAGGCTGTAAAAGTCTCATTTGCAGAACAACTTTTGGAATGGAATCGATGTCATCTACAACGACCTCATCAAAAAGCCGGCGATTCGGAAAAGCATTGTGACGAACAATAGGCGCAATGGAATGCACCTTCGCTCCGTTGGAATCACTCTTGAAGAGGTGTTTTTTGGCTTTCATGGATTTTTCAAAAAGGCGAAATGGGCAATAACTCCAAAAGCTCAGTACAAACACTTCTTCACTTCCGAATGTACTCAAAGTGACTGGGCATTACAGTGTTGAGCATTTGCGGTAGTTCCAAAAGTACACAAAAAAGCAGTCCTAAATGCTTCTTAACTGATTTCTTAAGTATGTATTTTAGATGGCGTTAACGCGATCCGGGCATGCAGGGTTACGGTATAATCCTAAAATCTCAGCGTCACTGCAAAGAGATATTGTGTCATGGCTGGATATGAGGGAACAACCAGAACTTGAGGCCAACAACATCTATGTCATTCCAAGCGAGAAATACAAGTACATTGAGGTGGTGGAGGCGTTTTGATTACTGCTTTTTACTGAATATGAAATACGAATCGTAATATAGCAGGGCTTCATCTCTTAAATGGGTACAAGACACGGGTATGTTGAGGGTGACGTAGTGAAAAATTCTTGGTGTTTTTTTTCTTTTTTTAATATAGAAACGGAAATTTTCCGGTGTACAAACAGTGTTCTTCTATTCATCATCCTTGCTTCCAAATATTTTTTTATTCCCTCCCAGAGAGGGTTATCGGGGGTTCAAAGCCTGCCTGGGGCGGTGTTTTGCAATTATCTCAGCATCATTGTGCATGTATTTCATATAATACCCTGACATGAAAAACGTAATAGGTAGCAACAAATAAAAAGTTAAACATTCTATTTTGTACTAGTCGAAACAGAGCTGGAAATCCTTACGAATTGCGACCTTGAAATGGAAGCGTTGCTCCATTCAGGTTATCGAGAGCCATCTGAACCAGAGAAAATTTCTCATCGCTAAACCAACGCCTGAGTGTCCACTCGGTAGGTTTTCTAGCACCATACGGACCAGTGGTCCGCTGTTGCGTTGTTAATTTCTTAAAATTTTTCCCAGCATCCTTGTCGTATAGTCATTTCTATTAAGTTCCTTTGGAGCGTTGCAATTTCGAGATGAAGCTGCGAGCTAGCGGATTCGGCTACGGTCTACCGGCGAGAATGGCCATTCAAGCAAGTGTTTGTTAAACTTCAACTAGTTTCCAATTACTTGGCCTATTTTTTGGAATTCTAATCTAAAACATTCATTCAGAGAATATGATAATTCTTTGAAGAATATGATAATTCGTAATATGTACATGGTGAAGTCTTCTAACCTCCGAATGGTTTACTGCCTCATTGTGGCTGGGAAGTGCACCTGTGTGTCAGGCTGCGATGTACCGCGGTGAGATACATTCCCCCAACAGAGCTCCCAAGTTGAGGAGTCCGACGTTTCCATCAGGAAGCCCAGCGCAGAGGAAGCCGATGCCAGGATACACCACCGTCCTGGTATAAAAACTAGTCGCATGGTGACAAATTACCCTCTGATCCAGAAGGCAGCGACTGCCTGTGGTGGTGACGACCAGGGACAGACTTTGGCTAGGCTGACCTCGGGACTCCAGCGAACCACAATGACTAAACCAGCAAAACTCGGAACAAGTGAAAATTATGCTGGGCCCCGCACAACCAGTGAAGATGGGCCAACCAAGTATTCAAGTAGGTAAAGAGAGTCCTCTAAAGAAAGACGATTATTACCCACATTCGATTTCGACTTCAGTGTTATTCATTATCTCTTAACATATTTATGTACTTTTCCTTGCTCGCTTTTTCTTCTAATTGGAACCTTCTAGATAGTTAACATGGTGTCGAACATTTCGGATGAGGATGCCGTATTTTTCGATCCCGGAAGCGGCAAGTCCTTCAGTGCCAGAGGCGACTCTGTAAAGGTGGCTCCACTTTTTCCCAATTTGATCATTTACAGGCTTTTCAAATTTGAACCTAGATCAACCCTGTTTTGCAATCATTTGGCTCATTTGGGATATTTGTTAGAAGTGTTTAATAATCGAAAATAACCGAGATGCTGCAGTTGTGCCAGTATAGAGCGCATTTCTATTGTATTTTTGCATTCACTTGATGTATAACAAGAAGAAATCAATAAATCTAAAATTTGCCTACCATTCTTATCACCTGTACCATCGTCAGTCACCGGGTAATTCGCGCTACCAGCACCGAAGGCTCCACTCATTCCTGTCCAGCGCCTATCTTTAGCACCTCTTCAGTTAACATAAAGATTTGTAAGTATTTAAAGTGCTTGCTCAGTGTTAATAAGGTGGTTGATAAGGAATAAATTAAAAAAATAAAGATAATAGGAAAAAAAGTCCGCTTAGGTCACTTAACGATCAACTAGAGCCCAGATGTTGGTGATGTTCTGGTTAAATGGCGAGTTAGGTGTTCTACGGGTTTTGAGTAATGATTGTAACGCTTCCAGCTGCTTTCCCGTGCTCCTCGGTGTTGATTTATCACAATAAAGAAGGTTTTTAGTTCCCTTTGGTGTTCTCCTCCAACATGGTCACCATGCACTACACTCGGTCCTATGGATCTCCTAAACTCATCATATTAGTGCTCTTCCTTGATGGTAAGTTGATATCTTGATGAAATCCTTAACTAATATTCTGTTTGAGCTTCTATTGATAGGTTCTTCATGCAAACGTAAAAACGGTCCAAAAGGCACAGTCCAGTGAGAAATCTGTGAAGGGAACTTTCTTTCTGGAGCCTAATCCTGATGTCATACTTGTTTTTCGCGTATCTTCATTTAAGAACATATCTGGATTTTCGCTACAGAACAGCGTGTGGCGCAGTGATCAGAGGCGCCCTGCAATGCAAACATGGGATCGATCCCGCACCCCTGACTCACCGAGCCTTCCATCCCTCCGGGGTCAGCAAATTGGTACCAAACTTCTCTCGGAGGATAGTAGCACTAGCTCGATACATCAGCAGGCCGCCGTGTGTCATTTTAAAGGGCGATATGCATTCATTCATCTCTAACGATGTTTGGTGAAGTCAAATGCATGGCGCGTCCCTAAGGGATTGATCAACACCGACAGCTTCGTCTAACACAATACGTGTATAGATAGTGATCTTTTGTCTCGTTTTTCTTCACTTTGATTCTTCCTTACCATACTATTTCGTACCAGTTTCAGCTCAAGAATATTTGGATCGCTTCGTTCATCTCTATTACTCCGTTGTCGAGGACAATCAGTACGGGATAAGTTCGGTGCACTACAATAATTTATCTTACTCCGATGGCACAATCACCAACCGAAGGAGCCACGACAAGTTGTGGTTTCAAAAGGTCTATCTGATTCGTCATTTATTCGAAGTTAAATCAAATCTAAGCGTCGTTATTTTTTTACTTTACCTTTTTTTACATTGTTGTGTATTGTACAATAGTGATTATTTTTTTGCTATCTAGTTAAATTCTGTAGTTTTTATAATCTGTCATAAGCTTTCATCAGTTCCAATATTGACGAAAGCTCATGACTTCCCAAAGAATCCTTTTTCCTTGTTTTCTAAAGTTGGCTTAGTACACACGCAAGGCACTGGTTCGACCCTGCTCTGCACCAACCAAGCTTTCCATCGCTCCAGGTTCGGGACATTGTTACCATACGTCTCAGGGGATCAACTCGCTCTCTCCCTTCAATCCAGAAAAGCTGGCGACTCCCTGCCACAATAGCAAAAGTACCCCGGATTCCAAGCAGATCTGCTCGCCTAAAATTCAGTCGCTTTCATAAAGAAGACAGAAAATCCTCAAGCAACAAGTGTACCCACTGGGAGAAAACCAAGGGCCTTCATGGGTAATGGATTGGGGGGAACGAATTGAATAGAAAGAGGAGAATTGCTAGGGTCCTCGCAGTGCGTGGTATTGGATCATGTAAAAATAAATTTTAAACAAGAGAAATTACGAGTCACTTACATACTCTTCCCTTCACCAATTATCTTCTCGATTTTTGAGAATTCTGTTTTTTACTTCTTCCTGTATAAAATGCATACTTCCGGTAAATAAATAAATAAAAAGGATAAACCTCCTAGCGTTGATCTATCCCTGAGGGATGCGCCATGCATTTGACTTCATTAAGCATCGTTGGAGGTGATTAAATGCATATCTGGCCTTTACAATGACTCGTGATGGCCTACCGATGTATCGAGCCAGTGCTGCTATCCTCCTAGACAAGGCTGGTACCAATTTGTCGAACCCGGAGGGATAGAGGGGCTTGGTGAGTCTGGTGCAGGAATCGACCCCGTGCGAATCGCAGGGCGACTCCGACCACTGTGCCACACGCACTCTTCCCATAATTAGTGTGAGTTAAAGCTATCGACCAATCAAACAAAAAAAATAACAAAGTAACTAAACTGGGGAGAGATCGAGGAAGCATGGAGGCCGTGATTCCCAATCGAAATAGGTGAAACAAACAATTTTCAGGTGAATTTCACTCGGAATGCTGAAGCCGTCATCTGGATCCACTCTCCTCAGCACGAAGTCCTTCCGAATACTCCCATTTCAGAGGTAACAGCTTCCTCCTGTCATAATTTTTAGCGCTGTTGCACCATTTACACTGCAAAACATGCTTATCGATCACGTTCGACACCACTCATCAATCATAAGTTTTTCACTGATTCATTCTTTCATTTGCAGATTAGCTATCACTTGGACAACTGTTCTGTGTCAAACAATCGCGGTCCAGTGATCGAGACTCATCGCGACCTCTTTGCGTCGGCGAACGTCTTCCACTGGAACATTTGGTGGGTTATTTTTAATCTCAACTTTCGAATCTATTTTCTCAACTTTTCGATTTACAACTACTTCTTTCATTTGTCTAAACATGGTACTTCTATTCATATTGTACGAGGTTGTCTAGCATTAAATGGCCAATTTCTAATGGAAGGCGCCAGGTGGCACACATGTTAATTTTCTTTTAATATAAGCAAGAGAAGTTACAGCTAGTAAACCTTTGTCAATATGCAACAACCCAGAATACCCTATCAATATAAAAAATCTGGATTTTTTGATGAGAGTACCTGTATCATCTGCAGTCCCGTTGATCGTCGAGTGAAGGCGTCAATAAATCTTCCATTTTTCCCTCTCGCGCGCAAAAATTGCCCAGTGGGTTCTGCTCGCTCTAGGGACTCGTTGAGCATCATATCTTTCCTCTAGGCTTCTCGTGAAAAACTCTGACCATTGGGTCGGTGGTCCTCCTGCAGTACATTCGACATCCCGAGGAATTCGGTCATTAACGGATTTTGTCCATCGGTTGTCGTTCATGCGCATTACGTGTCCGGTTCAGCTTTTCTTCGACAGTTTGGCGTACAGAACGTCTAGTCTGGTAATATAAATATGAAATAGTGTGAACTAAACAGAATGGTTAATATAGACCCTGATCTCTGACAAAGGCGTCGAGGAGCTCTCAGTCTGCTTCCTTATTTGCAAAGGTTTTCTTGTGAATGAAGCTTATTCGGTGGTTTAAGAAATAGTGATCCATTAATGGAAGGTCCAATGGGGGTGGAGTAAAAAGGACGCAGTTTGAACTCCAGTTCCTTCGGTTTTAATGGGCCATCACTTGTGAAGCAGGAGGATGCTCACTGTAATGTCGCCGTAGCAGAACCGTCTTTTCCTGATCGATCAGTACCACTCGCAGACATTGCACTTGGTGTTCTTTCATCGATTTGCCTGCAGTACATCTCCGATGTAATCGCCTCGCCAGCAGTCAAGAGAATTTTCGATGAGTTTGGATTTGGTGATTTTTTTCGATTAACAACAGTCGTGATAATATGTGCATTAGCTTTCATTAAACCACAAATTATCAGTGGTGGATTATTAAGCTAACAACGGGCGCGTGTAGGCCATTGGTCGGAGGCGCCCTGCAATACACACGGCATCGATCCCTACGCCTGAGGCACACCAAGCTTTTCTAAGCCCTCCATCCCTCCGGGGTCGACAAGTTGGTAGTAGACTTGTCTGAGAGGATAGCACCACTGGATCGATACATCAGTGGGCCAGCGCGAGTCATTATAAAGGCCAGACATGCATTCAGTCACTTTCAACGATACTTCATGAAGAATGCATGGCGCATCCCTCAGGAACTGATCAACGCGGAGAGCTTTATAAGGGATGCACAGCAGATTTCATTACAACGATCGCTTTACCATTCGTTCACTTGAAGCAGCTTACATTTGTGGAGTGTTTTCCCTTTTTTTTACATTTTAATTCGGCTGAGGCGCTTCAAAACTGTGGTCCTACTTGCTTGGTCTGTGGACTTCAGATATTTTTGCAAAACCTGAATATTTCTGGGAGTCTACTAGATTCGAAAGGAATTATCCAAAACTTTGAAAAGTGAACATTACATATTGAATAATCCAATATGTATGTAGTAGTTCGGTCATCAAGATAAATGCAAAGCTACTTGATGACTTTTCAAAAGCTCACTATCGGAAAAAGCGACAACATTATGCCAATTTACTGAATCTCATTGTTGAAGATATGAAATGTTATTGTTCCCCTAGGTTTTTGACCCTGCGAGTTTCGAAATGCTCGTTAAAGTCTTTTTTACAACTAAGTTTGCAATATTGAAGCTTGAACATGAAAGAAGTTTAGGTCAAATACGTTTGTGAACAATTCGAACAGCGGTGTGGCGGTTCGACTTCCGGACACGTACGACCTGCTGGCCAAGCCCGAGCACAGTTTTTGGGTAGGTGTAAACCCAACCACAACTGAATATAGACGCTTTCATGCAATTCTGAGCGACAACACGAGTACTAGAATTACGGAAGTAATGTTTTGACTGCGTTATTATGAACAACTACTTTATAGTGGTTTGTGCACCGAGGGAAATCTTGGTCTTTGAACATTGAGAAATGACATTAGAAAGGCGATTCTTCGTGCAAATAGTTGTATAGGTTTTTTTATGATGGATTCCTTTCACCGAAGGCGAGCTGTTTTGCGAGCGGACTCGGTCGTCACTAATGGAGATGGAGCTGAGGGAACCTAAGTGTCGTCTTTCGTCTTGACTTCTCGTTTTAGAAGTGTTTAATGGTGGAACTCCTCCAGAACTGGAAAGCTGTTTCAGATGACGGAGAATCGTTTCGAGAACAACGACGACTTCTACGTGCTACTCGATGGATACTACACATTTGCGAACATCTCTTCGAACAACTTCACTGATAATTTTTCCAAGCGAGGCCTGATTGAGGTGAGAGGCATGGAGAAGAAGCTGATCGTCGAACGCAATCGATTCCTCACCAATCAGGTGTGCGATTTACTCATTTGCTTGAGAATCGCAATCTTTTAAATATTTTTTCTGTCTGTTTTAATGCTCATGAAGACAGTTGACGATAATTTGATCGTAAGTTGGAACTCAGATCATCCCTTTCTTCGTAGTTGAAAATCCCACTTACTATGAAAAAAAGCAGTGTTCCCATGGTCGACTTTCTATTAAACTCGACATTAGATTATAAGTATCTCTTGAAGAAAAAGCAATGTATTTGATTCTTTTAAATATATGTACATAACCACAGTGAAGCTGAGGTATTTGCAAAACTCCGGCCCGTAGGTGTCTGCGGTGGGGATCAAAGCTGTTATTACCCTTTCCAGGAAATGCGCCCACCAACACTCCATGCGGACCCTTCGTTTCGTCTTTCTATCAGCCAGTTTTCTGTCTACCAATCCCGTTTACGGGTAATTGCTGATGGCACTGGTAGGTAGAAAACTAGCTGAGAGAAAGGCGAAGCGAAGGACCCGGATGGTGTGGTGGTGAGCGCGTTAGCCCCCGAAAGGGTAATAGCGTGTTCGGTCCCCACCGCAGATACCTGCGGTCCGGAGTTTTGCAAATATCTCAGCACAATTGTGGTTGTATACATAATACCCGCCGGTGAAAATTGTAGTAGACAGTAAATAAAAAAAGTTGACATTATATATATATATATATATATATATATTTTGAAGACATATGCCTTTCTATCTTCTTCGCTGACACGTTTAGGGCTTTTTTAACAGTTTTATCAATATTCTCCAGTGCTGCTTTTGAGTGAATTTTTTCTATCAGTGTAATGTGTTTTACAAATGTAGAAAACTGTGAGACTACAAAAAAAACTTATTGAATTGGTTCCAGGCACGATGGCTGCTAAGGATGGCGATTACCTCACAATCTGTTCGAAATATCCTTGTTAGCGCTTATATCCAATACAACTACTTCTTGCACAATCATTTCGTAAAGGTTGGTTGATTCCTTTGGAAACAATTTCAACTGCTTTGACCTCAAGTGGTAATTGTATCGAACCAGACGCCTATGAAAAGTCCGATTTTGGCTTTCATCAAAGAACCGTCGAGTCTAGTAGATGCTGGTAGCAATGCGGTGGCGATCGCGTTAAGGCCAACTACGTCATTAGTATTGAGTTTATTTTCAGAACCATTTCCTGACACGTTGTCGCTATTAACGCATGCCTCAAATTGTATAAATTGTCTGAACGTTGATCAGTACGCACCGATCTCATCGATTTCTCGAACTAATCGTTTACCTTGAATCGTTGCGTTTCCAAAAATGATAACGTGGAAACATTAGCTCCAGACCTCATTCCACAAGGTCTTTGTTGCGTTTTCTTAGTGTTTGCTGATTGTGGATATGACTTATGATGCTTATCATGCTTACAATGTTAAATCACAGTAATCCTACCAATGGTTTACCACCCCATCGTGGCTGGAAGGTGTTCTTGGGTGTCGGGCTGCTATGTGCAGCAGGGGGAGTTTATCCCCGGGTTCGGTCTCCCAAGCTGAGAAGGAGTCCGGCGTTCCCATCAGGAAGCCTAGCTAATAGTAAACCAATACCAGGATCCAACACCATCCTGGTATCAAATTAGTCGCATGGTGACAACTATCAGTCTCATCCACAAAGGCTGCGACTGCTTGTGGTGGTGACGACCTAGGGTAGACTTTGCCTTGGCTGCTCTCGGGACTCCAGGGGAACCACAGCGGCTAAGCAAGCAAAACTCCGAAAAATTGGAGATCATGCTGGGGCCCCCCACAACCAGTAAGGACTGGCCATCCAAGCATCCCAGTATTCAGTAATTAACCAAATCACAAATGATTTTCCAACGCCACTTTTGAATAAGTGACGAGGACGCGTGGATTAAAACCTACCCAATTACTATGCTCTGACTAAGCACGTGGGATTTTTTCAGTACTACTTCATGCATACTTAGTTTTTAACTGTTTTTTAAACCACTTTGTTATTAATAACTCACACAAAGTCTAGATTTGGCATTCATCCTGCCCGTTTAACTAGTTGACTCTTGCAGTTTTTTTTCCTGCCGCTTAGTGAACCATTTCGCTCTTAAATCATGAGAAAGGACGATTTCTAGGTGAACGAGGACTATGTGGATTCATGGCCCCGATCTTACGCGGTGGGTGTGTTTGGCTCGCAGAAGGCCGATGTTCACTTCAACCAACTGCGAAATCCTCTCCTCGACTTCGAGCTCGTATCCGGATGCAAGGCAATCTTTTCTTCTTTCCTTTCTATCCATACGTAGCTCCTATACATAAAAAGAGTTCGACTGAAAATAAACCGACTCAAGCAATACACCTATTGTGCACCTAGCAGTAAAGTCTACTTCAACGTATTTCGAAGCTCTGCCTCTTCAACTATGACATCAGGCGCAGAGTGGGCGATTGTCAATGCGAAACAGTTGCCACACCTCTACGTATTTTTTTGCATTTTCCTTTTTTTTTCATGGAAAACAACGGTGCAAGCGAATTAGCATGATAAGTTGCCGGAGATTTCAGTACATTTCGATCGAGGACCGCATGAACGTTTCATACAATTGGTGGGGCACCGGCAACGACGCTGAGGTGGCTCAGCGCGTTTTCGACTTCGATGACTGGAACACCTTCACTTTGGCGGAATTTAGTCCGTTCTACGTCACTAACGAGCTGTTCATCAATTTCTGGTGGAAACCAAGAAAGGTGAGCACTCTGCTGAGAGCTTCTTCATCCAGTCAATGACTTGAATTCTCTTATGTGGCAAACGTTTTTAAAAAATACTGGGTAATGTTGCTTACCAACAAAGTTGTTATGACGGGCAATGTCTATTAGTCTTTGAAAGACGGCTGAAGAGGTCAGTTTATTCCGAAGCTTTCGTCTTAAGTGAATCACTCCTTAGCAGCAGAATCGATAAATGCGAAGGTTCTTCTTTCAGATTCTTTTTTGCTTTCATGTCGGCCACTGGCTTGTTTCTTTCGACTTGCTCACAAGTCAGTTATGCATTCCCTTCTGTTCAACGGCGAACGAGATCCCGGGAATACATTTAGAGAAATTTGCGATTTGAAACTATTCTTTCGGTAAAAGTGAGGACTCTAGGTGCCACGACCTTGCTTACTGTGATAAATTAACTTGCAAGAATAAATTAAAATTGATTTGGAAAAAAAGTCGATATGGGAGTGTGTCCTTTTAAGCACACAGAAAAACTTACGCTCAAACACTTCTATTCTAAACATCTAAGTAGCAAAAAAGCTAAATAAAAGAATAAAGCTCTTGGCGTTGATCAATCCCTGAGAGGTGCACCATGCATTCGACTTCATTAAGCATCGTTGGAGGTGATTGAATGCATATATGACGTTTGCAA
This sequence comes from Angiostrongylus vasorum, assembly GCA_018806985.1. NCBI lineage: Eukaryota > Metazoa > Nematoda > Chromadorea > Rhabditida > Metastrongylidae > Angiostrongylus > Angiostrongylus vasorum. Next base: position 1,348,498 of record JADANN010000099.1, on the reverse strand, counting down.
TGACTCGCGGTGACCTACCGATGTATTGAGCCAGTGCTGCTGTCCTCCAGACAAGTCTGGTACCAATTTGCCGACTCCGGGACGATGGAAGGCTTAGTGAGCCACGGGCGCGGGGATTGATCCCATGTGTGTTGTAGGACGCCTTTGAACACTGCGCCACACGCGGCCCCATTCATGATGATAATATATGGTAACAACGAATGTTTATTGTAAAATGCTGTGTAGAGCTCACAGCAATAAAGGCTGTGATTCCCACATGAGAATAGTAACACCTTGGAGAATGGCCATTATGTTTGTGTGGACTATGTTTTCCTTCTAGGGCCAGTTGGCGAATGCCACATACAGCGAACCGTCAGTTCTCGATCTGAAAGGGCGGATGTTCGAATCGAAGAATCTTACATTGATTCGGGAGAAATGGCATCAATTCCCGCATTACTACAAGGTAAGCATGTATTCTGAGCCTACATAGAAAATTTGGATGCTTATTGTTGTTGTTTTTTCTGTTTTGTTTTGTTCTTGTCTTTAAAGAAGGAATGGGTGATAACTACCTACGTCTTAGTACTTTTGGTCACTGATTGTTTAATCTTGGTATGACTGTTGAAAGTTTTGAGCCATGCAATTTCAACCTTCCAGAAGACTAAAGTCCACCAAAGCGCATCTGTAATTTGTTAATGGCATTACATAAGAAGAGTCCGTCATTCAGTCGATGGTTGGTGAAAATTGCAAACTTCATTTCTCTTCAGCCTTTTCGTCCTTATCGTATTACCCGAGACCTAACGATAATGCCTGGAGCGACGTTGTGGATCGAGAAGGGAGTCGAGGTGCATGTCTGGCCGAACGTCCGCATTCTGGTTCTCGGAGATTTGATTGCCGACGGCACATATTGGGAGCCGATCAGGGTAAAAAAGCAAGAACACTGAATGCCCTGAAATGAAGTGATTTCACAGAAATTCGACGTTAAGAAATAAATAATTAGGAGTAGAGCAAAGTTTATGGCGATGGTCGAGCCGAATCTCCTTGCAATCTTGGAGATAGCCGAGCTAAGGCGTTATCACGTCAATTGGAGGAAATCGTAAGGGGGTAGGGTTTCACCTGCACCTTGATTCTTGATGGGCACCATTACAGTGAAGAATAAAAAGAACAGCAACTTGACTAGCTAGTACTAATGGTGAAACATTCTGTGCCAAAATTTATCTCCTGGCTGATATACCCGGCTTTTGATGATTTTATAGTGAAAATGGACTATCAACAACACTATATGTTGCGAAAGTTCCATAGGTCCCTTTATATTTCCTAAAAATCGTAACGTAATAGTAGATTCTTAAGAAATGCACTAATTCTCAAATCTGATCGAAGTGAAGTTGCTTAGAAGTCGTTCTCACTAAAACCTAACAACGAAATTTCTCATCTTGAATTAATTTCACCTCATTGCAAGTCGAATTCCATCGATTTCCAACTCTTATTTCCACTGTTATTCACTCTTTACGCCGTTGTACTTCATCGTAGGTTCAAACCAATCAACACAACGGAATTCGATGAAATGAGGGGAAAAATCGGTACGAGGTACAGGCGGAGCGTGAGTTATCTCCGACGCTACAGGCGAAGTGACGTTGGTCTACGCGTCAGCAATTGGCTGAGAAACGGAAGATCGAACCGGTTCGTTGTTAACCGTACTGAACACAATGCTTCTATTAATATAACGCTATTGATCACCTTTATAGCAAATTTTAAAATGGCTTACATATTCGTAAAAAATAAGACCCCGAGCCTGTCCTTTTCGAACCACGATTACCCTTCCCAGGGGGCTCGTGTGTTACATGCTGCACTACTGAGACCCTTGCTTTGGGTTTCTCTCAGCTAATTTCCTGCCTAACGCTGCCATCAGCAATCACCTGTCGGCGATTTCAGCGATGACTTATTTCACGCCATCAGATTACCATAGCAAACTGTCATAGCTAAATAATTAGGCGTACTACACTAGTTACACTAGAAGTATTTATCTATAACCAATCGAATTAATTGAAGTTGTAGCGTAACGGGATTGGCATTATGAAGTCCCAGAGCTGCAGCAAACTACGTTTCTTCTTGCAGGATTTAAATCCGTGCCTTTGACTTCATTTAATGTGTTGAAATGATTATGATTATCAAAGCTTTCTGCTTCAAATGGATGCTTTGCGTTTTTAGCAAACGGGAACTGGTTTCTCAACATGCTTTTAATGGTAAATGTTTAAATAGTATTAATTTAGCGCTAAATCTGGCGAAATGTACTCAAAGTTCCCGTTGCTCTTTCGTGAAGATCCTTACTATCAACGTTTTACGGTCTCGCTTACCAATGATAGCTCAATGCCAGGTCAAGCCGGGTTCTTACAGGTAGGAGCAATTTTTTTTCCCATTCGATCTCGAAGTGGGTTTGCATATATAAGGGGGAAGGCAGTTCTACAAACCATAGAGTTTTGTTCCATAGCATTTCTTCTTTTATTTGTCTTGTAATATGCACCCAAATTATTCATCTGCATATTCTTCCCATAAGGCGATTGGTATCCTACTCTTGATCAAATCAGCTGGAAATCCGCATCGTTTAGCGAAGGCCTGAAGTCAGTGCAGAAAAACGCTAAAGTATTAGATCGTAAATTGCCAGGTTTTTCTTTTGATAGGTCTGAAGATCAAATAACAGCAGAAATCGGTCTTTTATTGGTCTAGCGAACAGCTTCACTGGGCTGACCATGTGAGAGCATTCTGGCGTCGTGCCTACAGTGGAGGCTGTGTTTTGAGAATAAATAGGAGGTTATTACATAGGGAGTATGCTTTATTAAGCTAGGGATCATGAAGTGAAATAACTTCAAATTTGGCTCATTGTACACTTAGGTACGAGATGGCCTTTTTCAGCAAGTGTACATTCTCTAGATGGTCTCCATTTGACTGATATTTTGCTTTCCTTTCCTGTCATGCCATGCTGTTGTCGACTCTTGTAGCTCTAGGGGAGTTTGCCGCTTTATGACTAGTTCTGTTGCTTCCGGCCGGTAGTGTCGAAACCTTCACCCCTAGGTAACCATGCCGGAGCACTAGATGTTGACACTTAGAGCAATTTCTTATCACTATACTAGGAGATAAACCATAAAGAACTTAGCTTGGTTTCTTTTTACTTATGTTCCTTTTGCTCCCACCTTTTTAACTCTGCTATGTGGTATATATCCTACTGTTCATTTCAGTTAGAACTCAGGACTCTCGCCATGGCAAGGTAATAATAAAGCATAGAGGAGGAGAATAAGGTGATAAGAGAATAATAGTTGACTATGATATCCATCGTTTTAGATCTACAATGCAACGACTGGGGAGACAATTGCGTCTTGCGACAGGCAGTTCACCATTCGGAATGCTCAGGTAAGCTGAAATGCTGTCTTTTTTCTGAAACGTTTTCAAGCAGTGGAATTTCATTGGTACGACCAATTCTGATCCAAAGAAATTGATCTTAGGTAGTTTGCCGTGAGTTGGGTTTGGAGACGATGAACGCTTACCATTGGCTCACTCCACGGTGGGATTTTAACCCAAAAATTCATCTTGTGAAGACCTACGTGGAACCGCGCGAATGCAGAGGAAACGAGCCAAGCCTTGATCGGTAAGGATTAATGTTTCCTTATTTTGCAAGAAGGAATAGATTTTTAGGAAGCAAGCTTTCATAGGAGTTCAGTGGGGTTCGAGGCCTCTTACGGTGCTTTCCTTTTTCGGGGGATGAAATTTGGAAAACAGTTCGGTATCTCTTTGTTGACATTAGGAAACGAATTTGTCCCATAAAATATTCTTGGGTACCTGTAAAAATTTAGCAATAATTTGAAGTAGGCATGAAGAACTACAGAATTGAAAAAAGCTGTATTTTCTAGAATAGCTGACGTGCCTTTCACGTAATAAAACTATCACGAGGCATTAAGTGAAATCGTACCTGTTCAAAACTGGCATTCTAAAATTGACCCAAGAATTCAGATGTGAGCTTCGTCTTACCGGCAACGATTCTCAGTGGCAGTGTATGGACAACGAACATTTCAATTACATCTATTGTGGAACGAATACATCATTGGATCTGTGAGCCATCACATATTGTAATTAGAACGCTTTAGTTCAAAAGCTCTAATGCGAAGTGGTTCACTTCAATTTTTGAGGAAAGAGAGTCGCTAAAGAGCTCTTTGCATAATATCAGTCGGAAACCAAAACGTTGAAAGGAGCTTAAGTGATTTAATGTGCTGCTTAAATGTTAATTGTTGCTGGTTTTACTGATTGTATCGATATAATTTAACCCGTTAAGGATTTACATCGGAAATTGGGGTGGCCTAAGCTTTGGCCGTGCTTCTTTAGACCATGGCGAGATGCCATTAAAAGGTCAGGATTACGACAAATTGGAATTAAAGGAATGTCATATTGATGTCGATGCTTCCAGAGGCCTCAATCCTTCGTCATGTGGAAATCGTAGGAGGTGGACTAGGACACAACGACACACTGCAGTCGGCTGGATTGCAGCTGTTTGGCCGTTCGCCGCTCATCGACCACGTCAATGTGACCAACAGCAGCATGCATGCCGTTCAGGTTAGTCTATCTCTTTGTCCTTGTTCCTGCATAAGTCCGTTGGTGGCATGGTTGGTGGCATTATCGCCAATCGCGTTTCTTTTTACGGAGAAAAAATCGATGTACTATTTTCAGTGATACTGTACTATCTTGCACTTTGTTCATTTATTCAAGAACACCTCCAAATCCTTAACTGGTTTTCCAGTATTCAGTTCTACAATGTTGCTGCACTTAGAGTAGTTCATATGTTCTAAGAGACGAGTGAAAGAGATCTCGGACTGAAACGGATTTGTTAACATAAAGTTGCTTTGATTAGTAGATGTCAAGCCCTACCGTGTAGTGCTCAGCTTGGTCATGTCGAGTCAGTAATTGATGTGTTTAGGTGGTATCACCTCGAGGAGAGGTTATCCTAAACATGGTGAATGTCACGAACAACGCCGGTGTCGGCATCAGCATCACCACCGCCAGCATCCAGTCCGCCACTACCAACGCAGGTTAGCCGGCGAGTGTTGAAGTATGCATCCATCTTTGTCACCACTTACAGACTTTCGTGCTGTGCTTCTTTCTGTTAAGAGCGCTTTTTACTTAATTGGATGCTTGGATGGCCCGAATTCACTGGTTGTGCGAACCCTAGCATAATTTCCATTCTCATGAGATTTGCTGGTTTAGCCATTCTCGTTCCCTGGAGTCTCGAGAACAGCCTGGCCAAAATCTGATGCACGTTGTCACCACCAAAGGCAGTCGCCGCCGCCCTTGTGGATCAGAGGGAGATTTGCCACCAAGCGACAAGTTTGATACCAGGACGGTGGTGGATCCTGGTATTGGTTTACTCCTAGTTGGGCTTCTTGATGGAAGCGCCGGACTCCCACTACAGCTTGGGAGACCCTGCTGTGGAGATGAATCCTCCGCTGTACATCGCAGCCCGACGCCTAGGAACATCTTCCAGCCACAATGAGGCGTTGGGAGAGTTGAGAGCTCTTTTTAAAAAGAATAATCGAGATGAAATCGAATAAGTCTCGATTTGAATTACTGACGCGTTAAATTCTATCAGCAGTGTAGCAGTGACCATTTAAAAACCCTAGCTTTGGACTAAGAGTAGACATCGTCTACGTCGGAAATATTTGTCTTTCGTTCTTGTTGCTTAACCCTTCCTTATTTACTCAAACTTGCAAAGTCTGCTTACTAATTTTCAGATGTTCCAACGCATCCGTTGACTCTCCCGTACTACACACAGTCAATGGTAGACATTTGCTCTGCAGGCAAAATGCTCCAACTGACCAATCGTCTTATGATTTACTATAAGTATGACTCGTTGCCGGTGGACTGTGTGAAGATTTTTTCCTCTCCAGGTCGGAAGGTGGCTTTTCGTTTCCTCCAGGTGAATCTTTATTCATCACCGGCGGATATTGGTAGGTCGGATGTGCTGAGGGTGTACGCGTCTATCTCTTTCATGCCGATTTCTCTTCTAGCCGAATACAGGCTGGTGTTTTCACACTACTTGCGCTAAGTTGCTAAGAGCTTTGTCGGTAACTGTTATCAGCGAGATAACTCAAGGGAGCCCTAAAGATACACAGTATTAAGAAGGCAGTGAAGTTTTGATGAACAGTATTTCTTCATGTGTTTAAATTTTTGAGCTTACACGAGGTTGATAAATATGTTTATTTCGGCTAAAATTTCAGCGTATTCACTGTTTCTATTTTTTCTAACGTATTTCTTCACTGAAGTTTCCCGTTCTTCGTAAGAGATTGTCTTTTTGAGCATAATGGTGGTCAATTTCGAGCAATGTTAAATAGGAAATTTTCATATGTTCTTTAGAATGAGGAAATATCGAATTAGGCTATGGATACAGCTGCGAGAGTTCCTGTCACTGCACTTCGTGTGACGAAATTCATGGAGTTGTACAAGTCTTCTGACAGGGTCTTGTTCATTCACTTTGAAAATAATTTTGAACTTCATTTCAGAATGGATCGCGAATCGACTCCATTTTCACATGCTGTTAGTGCTGACGTCCTAGCCATTCATTTTCGTGGCACTGCCGCTGATGGAGGCTATGGATTCATTGCCGAAATCTCAGCTATACCGAGTACACCTGACTCCGGTGAGCCTTTCTGTCTTGCTAACTCTCATGCTTCTGATAGTTGTAAAGTGCCGTTTATTTGGAGAAAGAGGGGGACACATAGTGTTGTTTGTTTAGGTAGTGTTGAGCAAGTGGTAGTGCGAGGATCAAGAGTTGACCAAAATGACAGAGGAGCGGTCGTCTATCAGAATACTGGAGAGATGAGCCCAGCTGTAGTTATAGGTGAGCGATGATATTTGATGGTATATACATATATATACATATATATATATATATATATACATATATATGTATATATATACACATATATATATATATGTATATATAGTACATGAACGGCCCGTCCTCATAGTTGTGCGGGCTCCATAATAATCACCATTTTTCGGAGATTTGCTGGTTAAGCCATTGTGGTTCCCTGAAATCCCGAGGACAGCCTGGCCAAAGTCTGCCCCAGGTCTTCACCACCATGGGGAGTCGCCGCCCTTGTGGATCAGAGCGAGATTTGCCACCATGCGATTTGATACTGGGACGGTGGTGGATCCTGGTATTGGTTCACTCTTAGCTGGGCTTCCTGATGGAAACGCTGGACTCCTTCTCAGCTTGGGACACCCTGCCGGGGGGACGAAACCTCCCACTGTACATCGCAGTCCGACACCCAGGAACACCTCCCAGCCACGATGGGCGGTAAACCGTTTGGAATGGGCATACAGTGTGCTTATTTCACACATGATATACTCGTAAATTGTAAGAATATAAATCGATGAACGACCGCTCATATGACTTTTTTATGCAAAAAAGGCAACAGGAAAAGAAATACACAAGCTTTAGAAATATGGAATATTAGCGGTCAGTCAATGATTCCAGTGGCAACAAGAGTTTTTCAAAGTTTTTTTTTCCAGTGAACAAATGTAATTAGGAAGTTTCAGAGGAGTGTTCGTTCAGTAGGAATGGTATTCATCTCTTTGGCAACATATCAACTTCTTTGCATGCGGTGCAGCTTCATCTTCATAATACTATGGTATGGTACTGGGCAGGATTCTCATAGATAATTATCATACCACGTGCTACTCAAGCGTAGAAATACGGAGATGCTCAGAATTGTTTAAGGATAAAAAATGTCATCAAGCGTTCGTTTAGAAGAGAATGAACAGCAATTAGAATGTAGAAATTTCTAGTTCGTGCTGTTTCGCGGTAACTGGCTGGTCCATAATCGTGGAGGTCTACTTGTGTCGGCTCAGTCATCCTCAGCTGTTGCACGCTTGAATGCTATCATTAAGAACAACCTTTTTTCGTGGAACTCCAACAGCACAACTCTGGAACTTTGCGGCAACAACTTTTCAGGCAAGTTAACTTTCTAGCTTTCTGCCACCCGATCACATTCTGAAACGGAAAAAAGATCTGTTGTTCTCCCTTAACAAACAAATCTCATTGGGCTAAATTTATGAATATAACTTCAGTGATGCTGAGATCTTTGCAAAAAGGTGTAACGAACGCGCTATTGTCCTTTCCGGAAAGTAACGCGTTCACCACACATCATGTGGGTCCTTCGTTCGTTACTCCCCCGGAAAGGACAACAGCACATTCGTTTCCCACTGCAGTCACCTGCGGTCGGAGTTTTGCAAAGATCTCAGCATCACTGAAGTTACATTTTGCAATATACCCTACCATTAAAAAGAGTAGGCAGTGAATAAAACGGTTAAGTTTATGAATATAGTCCTCAATATGGTATAATATTGAAATGTCCTTACTTCAATGCGTTGTGTTGATTTTCCATTACGGTGTTCTTCCTACACATTGGCACCATCTACGCTGTATTGCGCTTTCTTCAGCATTAGCAGCACTTATTGTTCGACTCTTATTTTTTAAATGCTCCCACCCCTCCCAACGGTTTGCCGCTATATCGTGGCTGGGAGGCGTTCTCCTAAGCTGAGAATGAGTCTGGCGTTTCCATCAGGAAGCCCAGCTAAAAAGTAAACCAATACCAGGATCCACCACCGTCTTGGCATCAAAGTCGCATAGTGGTTAATCTCCTTTTGATACACAAGGGCGGCGACTGCCTATGGTGGTGACTGACCCGGGGCAGACTTTGGCCAGGCTGACATCGGGACTCCGGGTAAGCACAACAGCTGAATCAGCGAAACTCCGAAAAAATAGAGAATATGCCGAGGCCCGCACAACCAGTGAGGACTGGCCGTCGAACCATCCAAGTAAGTAAATCGTCCCACTAACTTCACAGAAACTGTCTGAAGTCTCATGTATGATGCACGCTGAAGTTAAGAGACAACAAGATGTATTGGACTTTTCATCTCACCAGTAGAAGTGAATCAGTTTTAGAGAGGTCTTTTTATTCCTAGCTGCTTAGTTTTACGGTCTTCTCTTTTGTCTCGTTGTATTGTTCTGCTTGGCTTTACAAAATATAGAGACATCTAAGTGAGGAGGTATTTCCACTTCGAGGAGGTTAAACAAAGAAGATTAAAACTTCCTCTTAGTACAGAATTTGATTTCAGATGGTAACTATGCTGAACAACATCATCTCGTACAACTACGCTGTCTACCATGACACAGTGAAAATTCACGATATGTCGGTGAACCTGACTCGTAACCTGTTCTTCGCCAACACTGGGCTGCATACGGTTGATTCTCAAGGGTGAGAAGGATTCTCGTATTCCTCTCTTTTCTTTTCATGAATTCATTCATCGAATTCATTTGTTGATTAGAAAGATAGCCAACATTAGTGCAATCAGTGAATCCGATTACTCTTAATAAAAGAAGGGTTATAGTTGAACAAACTTTCTGTCTCGAAAACGCTTCCGTATGCCGCCTTCTGATGGACGTAGAAATTCATCTTCGTGATTGGTCATAGGTGTACGTAGAGACGTCAGAACTTGCAGTGAAGGGGGTCATTCTCTACATTTATTGTTTCTTTGCTATCACAAGATTCTATGGCATAGTTCAAGTTATTGAGATTTTCCTGCAATACCTGTTTCCACTTGGTTAGTTTGTTTGTTTATTTCAACTTCTGTCGCGATACCCACTGGCTGAGAACTGGCTAGCTCACTTTTAGCACAACTCATTCTTTAAATAGCACTCAGTTGTGGTATTCAAATAGTCTGTGAAGTTTAAAGAAAAGTTCATCCCAAACTTGTGACCTTTGGAGGTCAAAATTGTCGCCCTGTCGTGCAGTAGTCAGAGGTTTCTCTCAATGCACACTGGATCAGTCACCCATCCATCCGGGGTCGGGGAATTGCTACTGGACTTATTTGGGAGGAAAGCAGCACTGACTCGATACATCGGCAAGCCACCGCGAGTCATTGTATACGTCATATGTGCATTCAGTTGCTTCTACGATGCGTAATGAAGTCAAATACATTTCGCACCCTCACAGATTGGTCTACGCCGAACGTTTTGGTCTTTGCCCTTTGTAAACATTACAGTGATGCATGTAAAAGGGAAATCATTTCCGATATTAACTACTGTTTTACCGATTTGGAAAAAATCTTATTGTTTGGAGTCTGGGAGTAGCCTAGTCCATGTTAAGGCGTTGCGCAATTGCCACAGCGAGCAAAGTCTGAACTTGTAAATCAAGGTGAAGTTTATTATCTTATCATTGGATTTGTTCCAAGACGGAGCTAACACTTGGTTGAACATTACAGTTCATTAAAAAAATAATTCTGGAAACGCTCTCCATCTACGGTTTGGTCGCATAGCATTTATTTATTGCTACTTATTACATTAGGGAGGCGGATAGCACAGCAGTAGTTATGTCCGTCATCACGAGTATGGTGCTAGTTCGATTCCTCTCACCCTTTCGGGGTCGGGAAATTGGTACTGGACTTGTCTGGAAAAAAAAACCACCCTCTACAATCTAGTGGGAACGCTCCAGCCCGGCTATCTCAGGACTCGAAGGAGAATTGCTCGGCCACCATTTTACGACATTCAAGATGAAATGAAGGCTCCTCAAGCAGTAGGCGAAGTAGCCGAAGCCACACGTAATAGTTGGAAGATCTTCGTGGGTAATGGATATGAGGAAAAGAATCAAATGTGAGAAGTGCTAGGATCCGCACAGTAGAAGTGAAGATGGGTCATGTAAAATAAAAAAAATATTTATGACGTGACCCGATAGCACACTTTGCGAACTCTGGCACTTCTTGCTTTCGATTCATTTCCTCGCATCTATCATCTAAGATTCGTGTTGCTGTCTAGGGAGTTTTCTTCTTCATAACGAATGTTGTTGAGTTGACTAATGGTGGAGTCCATTGTTCCTGCAATCCTGATATAGTCGTGCTAGCCCGTTTCCAGATTCATTAGAGGGAGTGGGCTTGTACGAAAAAGTCCTGTACCAATTTTGCGACCTCGAGGGTCAGCTATGCCATTGAAGGGGGAAAAAATTCATGCTATTAATAACTACTTAGGTACATAGATATCTCTCGCACAGTCATTGATTAAACGGCTTCATGTCGAGATTTCTACTAGATTCGCTTTATTTCAGTCATCATCAGTAGGTGTGTAGGGTTTTTCCGCGTATCTACGCTAGCGTTTTAAGGATATGTCTTCTTCTCCCTCGATATTTTGAATGCTGTTCAAGCGTCTTTCTTTTTGGGATTCCGTGATTGTCATGTTCTGGTGTTCTGAGCTCGTCATTACAGGCATTCTGCCTTCTTCGATAAAAAAGGGGCTCGCTACTCTGTAACGCGGATTACTGCAGTATGGCAGCAAATCTTGTTAGTAGCCGATCAGCAGCCTGAGGACGATGTTACGAGTCGAGTCCCTAGAAAATTAAAAACTAGAAGCTGCGAGATTTTAAGATATCAAGGGCAGGTGGTGTAAAAGTGCATGAGCGAAAATATTTTGGATAGAGAGTAAGGTGCTTAGATGGGCGATAATAACTGTGCACTCATTTTGTGCCTTTCAATATTTCAGTGGCAATTTGACATATGATGATGAGAAAGAACATTCAGTATAAATTTGTTCCAATTTTACGGCATCTATCTCTTCCAGGTACTCTCGGATCACTTCGGAGACACAAACGTTCCTCTACAACAATTTTGAGGAAAATATCGCCCTTGGCCACGGCCATCAATATCTGGTATGTCAATGAAATCATTATTGTCATAACGATCTCCTGAAAGCATTGTCACGAATCCAGCGTTCTCATTTCGCTCTTCCGGTCTCTAAGAACGTTCTGAAGGAAATCTTATGATTTCCACTCTCTTGATTCTAGGAGCAATATGGTTTTCTTCCCGAAAAAGAGCATGACGAGTTCCTTCGTAGACCCAGAAGACAGGTTGGTTTCTATCTCTACGAAATGTTAGTGTTTTTTCTAGCCTACCTCAGTAATGTCTAGCTAAAATAACACTTATTGCTAAGAGGTTCATTTAACAAGAATCTGACGACATTTATGGAGAGTTTCCAAATTCCTTTCCACAACTAATCCCAAAGACGCCATTTTGGGGCAGAAAAATACGAGGCAGGTCGACAGATTCGGTGGAAAAATTGACAACGAGCAAAGTTTATATGAAGAACAGTATTCTGGAACATACATATGCACTTCATCGCTATTTACGCAAGCCGTTATCTGAGTAGGGTGAGGGGTTGCATAGTGGTTAGCGGTGCTGTCTATAAATAAGCAAGGAGCTAGTTCGAAACATTAACCAACGCCGTCCTCCACTCCACATGGGAACGCCTCAGTTAGGCTATCTGTAAGATCGCAAGGAGTATCGACTCGACCAGCATTCTAGGAGATTCATAAAGAAGACGAAATTTTTAAGTAGTAGCCGAAAGACTCTATCTCTCGAAACTTTCGAAGAGAAAGATTCTAGAAGCCTTTTTGTGGACGAGAATGCGAGGGAAAATGAATCGAGTGCGAGAAGTGCTGAGATCCGCTCGGTAGATATGATAGCGGGTCATGCAGTAAAAAATGGTAGTTATTTGAGCATTGTTGTTAATCTGAAACGTTTGTTTAAGGTGATCACACAAGAAGGTGTTTCATTCGACTGGTGGACACATGTGGGAACGGAGAGCGAGAGATATCGCAGCACCATACTGGGTGAGCTCAAGAGCTTATTTCAGCATGGATTCTGGCTTAAGTAAACGTAATTCGGTAGGATAAAAAGTGTCCCGCTTGAGATCTATTGATTGTATAGGGAGTTATTGTATTGTTTCTTTATCGACTTCTATTTAAGCTCGATATCAATAATCAGCATCTTGATTTGTTATTAAGCTTACACGATGTTGTTATAACATTTTATTATAGCTAACCTTTCAGAGTTATCGCTTTCTTCACAGTTCAGCTGACTATAACAGTTATTCTTTTAAAAACCAGTCATTTTCTTTTGGTGTTCCATGCATTCAATTTGAATCGATACAACTACGGAAACTCTACAAAGAATAATTGTAATGAAAACCTAACTCAAATAGTTGCGGCTTTGAACAAATCACTGAAAGATTAAAAAAAAGCTCCCGGCGTTGATCAATCCCTGTAGGCGCCATGCATTCGACTTCATTAACCATCGTTTGGAGGTGATTGAATGCATATCTGCCCTTTACTATGACTTGCGGTGACCTACCGATGTATCGAGCCAGTGCTGCTATCCTCCCAGACAAATCGGGTACCAATTTGCTCCGGAGGGATGAAAGGTTTGGTGGGCCAGTGGCGCGGGTATCAATCCCATGTGTATTGTAGGGGCGCCTCCGACCACTGCGCAACACGCACCCTATCATTGATACATTAGCCTTAATAAAATGTTGTAACAACCTCCCAGTAAAGCAAATCGTGACGTCATCGCATGACTGCGGCCATCAGTAGAAGACGTCGAGTAGCTCTTCTGTGCGAATCAAAATGACTGAATTTCTTAACAACAGTTCGTGAATTACATCTCTCAAGAACCACATTCCATCAGACAGCGGTCTTAGATGCCAACTCGATGCATTGCGTTCATTATCGTTTCCGTCATCGAATCTCATCAGTCGAAATACATAGATGACCCGTGTTGTTCACTACGTCTCGTTAAGGTGTCCAGTTTTTGTGTAGCTTCGTAATATTATTTACATCGTAATTATTTGTCTTCTTTTATCTAAAATGATTCGCTGAATGGGTATCAGGCGGGCTTTTTACCTGGAATTTCAGCATACGTGTATACGGCATTATAGTGTCTTCAACAAAGGTAGAGTCGCCTGCATTTTGTGGGTTGAAGTGAGGTTGTTCAATTGGGACTAGGATTAGTTCTGGAGGCGAGCGATTCTGGTGACACTGGCAAGAACTATGAGCCAAAAGAGAGAACTATAAGCAATCTCCAGTTACCAATTCTGTTCATAAACGTACCCAGACGTAGTGAACTCTTATATCTTTCTACTTTTACTTACTTATTTACTTACTTTCTTACTTGGATGCTTGGATGGACCGTCCTCACTGGTTCTGCGGGCCCCCAGCAAAATCTCCATTTTCTCGAAGTTTTGTTGGTTTAGCCATCCTGGTTTTCTGGAGTCCCGAGGTCAGTCGGACTAAAGTGTGCCCCAGGTCGTCACCGCCACAAGTAGTCCCTGCCCTTGTGGATCAGAGGGGGATTTGCCACCATACTGGTATTACGTTATTCTTAACTGGGCTTCCGGATGGAAACGCCGGACTCCTTCTCAGCTTGGGAGACCCTGCCAAGGGATGAATCCCCACGCTGTACAACGCAGCCCGATAACCATGAACACCTCCCAGCCACAATGAGGCGGTAAACCGTTGGGAGGCTACTCCTACTGAGCAAAATCTTTTTTAAATATATGAAATCGGTCCCGAGTTTGGGTCCGCATATATAAATGCGTAAAACTGTCTTTTTTTCCATTGATATAAAAATCACTAAAATTATAGCCTCGTCGTGGTTGATGGTGTTTAAATAAGAAGGGGGCTCATTCGCGTCAGGATACTCAGCGTAAAGATATGTTTAACACTTCCATCTGGTAGCTCTGCTAGGAGTAAACATGCGCCATGACACAGCCGGGCGAACTCTTCATGACTACCTTCTTGGCAAAACGATAAATTAGCGCATCATACCAAAAGGTTTGCTTCATCAATGTGTAACGAGTAAAGACTTTTTCTGGTCTAGTAGACTTATTGTGCATTGGTAATGGTGCAGCTGTTTACGAGCGAGATGCTGGTTCGACCCCGTTTTGGGTCCACCAAGCTCGTCTTCCCTTCGGGGTCGGCAAACTAGCAGACCCGTCTGGAGTCAGCCTATCCCCTCCAGTCTGGTTGGGAACGCCCTGTCACGGCTACCCAGGGTTCCAAGGGAAGTTTAGCACTATTCAAGGTCCTTTATAACGAAGTCGAAGGTCGAACAAACGCGAAAGGTTTGGGGGCTTTCATGGATTGTGGATACGAGGAAACGGATCGGAAGCACGATTCGTTAGGTTCTGCACAACCCTTGTTATCGGACAATGTAAGGAAATAGTTTTTAAAAAGTGGAGCTGAAAATCAAAGGGTTTTCGTAAGTGATAGAGTTAACTAGAAAGTGTGCGCTTTGGTTTACTCAGTTCTTTCTTTCCGTTATTGTGTTTTCACGACTTTATGTTATCTTTTAAGAAATACGCATTGAATTACTTCCTTTAAGTCTTTTTTTATTATTTCTTTCTGTCAGTTCGTTAATAGCATTTCCTTAGTGTATAGATTGTAGCGGGAAGCTCTCAACAACACTTCAGAGGAAACGTGTTTAACGACAAGAAGAACTCTTACGAGCTGACCACCTCGAAACGAACCCAGTGAGTTTCTTTTTGCTTTTTATGGTTCATCCATGCTTTCAACTTCTTCTATGTGCTTCACATATTCCATTTATGTTTCCCTTGCTGTGTGGGTCTTGTGGGAGCTCTACATAGCCTATTTTCTTCTAAGCCTTTCAAATCTGTTGTGCACAACCCACCACTTCTCACAGTCGATTCATTTCTTGGCATCAATCATCCACTCAGATGAATGTTCCAACTTCTACGTCTGGCATCGGCTATTGCTTGAGGATTTTCATTTTATCTTGAATGTCGTAGAATACTGGTCGACTCGATACTCATCAGAATCCTGGGATAGCCGCGCTAGAACATTCCTGCTTGGATTGCAGAAAGTGGTTTTTTCCGGACAATTCCGGTACCAATTTCACCACCCAGAGATGAAAGGCCTGGTGAGGCGGGAGTGGGATCGAATCAGCACGATGTACTCCGTACGTCGTTTTCTGCCTACATTGGGAAGAACTCTGTGAGTAACCCTTTCTGTCGTTTTTCTAATTGCCAGGTTCTTGACAAGTAAATGCGATCCTTACCCGAAACGCTTTCTGTGTAGCCTTCAAATCTCCATAGAATCAACGGCGTAAAGGACAGGAGAACGTGTACAAGCAATGCATTTTTGACTTCGAACTGTTTTGCTACACATTTTTGACGAGTCGCTACTGACATGTCGTTTATTTGGCTCTGACTTCATCATTACATTCATAGGTTTAGGTATGATATCGGATCTATCGATGCCCGGCTAAACTACTGGGGATATCCTGGCGTGGAGA
The DNA here is from genome assembly GCA_018806985.1 of Angiostrongylus vasorum. Taxonomy (NCBI): domain Eukaryota; kingdom Metazoa; phylum Nematoda; class Chromadorea; order Rhabditida; family Metastrongylidae; genus Angiostrongylus; species Angiostrongylus vasorum. The sequence goes on along the minus strand of JADANN010000099.1, from coordinate 1,332,343 downwards.
GCGTTGCTGCTGGCAAAATACGCGACTTTTCCGACTATCCGTACCTCACCAAGGTTCTTACTTGTTTTATTATCTACGCCTTTAGTGTTCTATTTTGTCATTTTGTAGTTTAGTCGTCGCTTTATTTTATTTTTGTCATTTTTATTTTATAATTTTGTTTGTTTGCAGTTTTATCAAGTCCGTGTGCTAAGTTTCTCTCTTTATATTTTCTTATTCTTTGAGCAGCGAAGTCCAAAGAAAGCGGATTGGAAAACTCAAAATTAGTGGATACTTGTAGTCCAAGAGCGATTTGAAAGGAAGAACAATTTAAAGTGAAGGAATTATTTTAGGTTTTATGAATTGCAGTAAGGCTCAATGCAAGCCGGCTTTCCTCACTTTTATATCTAATTTTTCTTCCTCTTTTTCCGTTTCCTTTTTTCCTTCTATTTTTCCTACTTTCTTTCCATATTTCCTAATTCCTAGCTCTGTAGTGATCAACGAGACCTGAACCTTACAGCTTCAGTCATTGTGAATTTTAGAAAAAAGTGTTGGACTGAATTTGGGAAGAGGAAAAAATCTTTTGAAGGTAATGCTGAAAGTTACGTAAACAGCAATTTTCTGTCCGCAAGTGATTTCATGTTTTTGAGAATTTTCACCTGTCTCGTATTTTATTTGTGGGAGACCTATGAAGAAGATGTGAACTTTGACTGTCATTCTTCTAATTCCTTGCTAGGTTTTGTAATCATATGCATGGTTTTCTGTTCTAATCTTCTGTGCTTATAGTTCGTAGAGCTAATTCGTACGTTTTTGTAATTTCCACTACTTTTCTTTTTCAACTGTTTTCTGCATTGGTACTTATTGGTTTTTCTCGCATAGTATTATTGAAAAAATAATGAAGCCTTACGAAAAAATAGCCTAGATAATCCAGCGCAGTGATACGCGTTGGCTCCTATTCCCACGTGCCACCACCATGTGTCAAGTGAAGAAACCCTCTAGCTTCCTCATTGTGAACGCGTGGTAACCCTATTATTATTGGCGTAACAAGTGGCCATATTTTCGTTATAGGTGGACTATCAGCCAGTACTGGAATCGAATTCGTCTCTTCTAGAAGGTGACTGCCCGGCTGGTTGGTTCCAAGCCGGGTTAGAAGAATTCAAATCGTGCTTTCTTTACGTGGGGGCAGCAGCTACTTATACCGATGCGACACTCTATTGTGAGGTTAGCACTACTAGTTTTTATAAGCTATTAGAAGACCGTTGTGAACTATGTTTCATGAAGCAATGTGTGTGTACTCTTGATGCCATTCGTTCTTGGTCGATTTTCACACCACTTAGTTTTGAAGTACTCGAAGAATCTGTACGAGACGAGCGAACAGTCAAGTATTTGCCCGGTATCTATAATTCAAGGTCTTTTTCTAGGCAATGGACTCTTTCGTGCCTTATTTGAGAACGGACGACGTTCGCCAGAAACAAATCGCGCAACGAATTGACCAGTTCAGCCAGCAATACATCACTGACCCTGAGAGATTTAATTCGTTCGGAGTATGTTAGAGCATCTTTTGAGGAGTGAAAAGCTAACACTGAAAACATTGAAGACGTTTTGTAGGAAGTTTGTCTTTGATGGGTTTTCAGCTACGTTCGGACGCGGTAGTGTGGATCTCGTCGGTCTCGATTCCATCGACGCAATGCGCTTGGCTGAGCGCTCGTACTGGCCGGATTGGTACACAGAATTGCAACAATCTAATGCCTTTCGTATGCGAAAAAAGGTTTGTTGGGCCTTTCTATGTGATTGTTATCCTCATGGTTCGGTCTGTTTCCCAACACGCCCTAAACTCTTTGTTGTTCCCACTGAAAAAAAGACATGTTCCAATTTTCTTACGCAAATATCCATCTGTTCTACAATGTTTTCTACTTTTAGAACTATTTGAATTGAAAGCATGAAAGCATGCTGTTGTTTTCATAAGTTACCGCTGTAAAAAAAATAAAAGGTTTTACTTGGGACGTTTTGTTGCGTAGAAAAAATGTTCTGTTCGTGACTCAACATTCATGAAACGCCAGGACTCCTGCAAAGGCCTTCGTTCTTCATTTTCTAAAGCTTCCTCAAAAATTTTTCTTATCCATCAATGTGGTTTAGGGTTTTAACCTTATTTTACATACCATACTGTGAAGTTAAGTATTTGAGATTTACATTTTCTACGTAGTTCGCTGTTCAGGAACACAACCGTACGTCGAGCCGGTGCTGTGGCGTGCTGGCATTGTGGTTGCCGTGGTCATCATCAGCCTTCTATTAGTGATTCTATTTCTACTTGCTCTATGTTGGTGTATAAAATCGCGAAGAAGAACTGAAGATAACATTGAACGGAAAAACATCATAAGAGCTAGCCTCAAGTTGCAGCGGTGGGTGACGTATTCACTGGGCTCCAACTTCAAACTGTAGGAATCAGTTGTGGTGTACAGAGAAAATGATCTTTTTCAACTTCTCAACTTCGCTAAATTGCTCGTTAAATTATTACTAATCCAAGTTTCATTTTTCAAACAGTCAAAAAAACTGAAATAAGACGCTTATACAACTACAACGATGTTGAGATTTTCGCAAAACTTGGACCCCAGGCCAGATCGAACCACGATTACTTTTTCCGGGGGGCCGCGTATTAAACACTGCACCACTGAGGCCTTCGCTTTGCGTTACTCGTAGCTAATTAGACGCTTATGTCATTTCGCAGAAACGTTTGATTAATTGGTATTTCAACTTGTTTGAAGACAGTAGTGTCGTAAGGTTGTGATACTTGTCGTACATGCGATTGTCAGTGGTATAGAACTTGAATGAACACTATTCATCTTCGCTCTGATCCCATCTGGTTGGAAGCAGTTCAGTAGTAACTTTGACCAAAAAAAAATATAGGAATAACATAGTACGATCATTGTTGGCCTTGTTTTCAGAAAGGCTTCAGCCCAAAGGCAACGGGAGCAGCTTCCATCACATCAATCGGTCAAGGCTAGTCTCACCTCATCCACCATCAACGCATACGATGATCCTTTCATCGCTCACAAGTGAGTTTATTGATAGTCTAATAATAACGCAACGCAGTTACTTATGGTGGGGAACGAACGCGCTATTGTCCTTTCCGGGGAGTAACGCGTTCATCACCACACCATGCGGGTCCTTCGTTTCGCCTGTCTCACAGCTAGTTCTATCGATCTCTGCCATCACAAAACACTGATTATAACTACAGCCTCAGCTTAACTGGGTTCATTGCCGATTTGGGCTCCCCAGGTCAATCCCGTTGACGGGTGACTGCTGATGGCAAAAAGATCGATTGAACTAGCTGAGAGACAGGCGAAACGAAGGACCCGCGTGGTGTGGTGGTGGACGCGTTACTCCCCGGAAAGGACAATAGCACGTTCTTTCCCCACCGCAGACACCTGCGGTCCAGAGTTTTGCAAATATCTCCGCTTCGTTGAAGTTATATTTCGCAATATACCCTGCCATTAAAAAGAGTAGGCAGTAAATAAAAAGGTTAAAACTGTGATTGCAACGCAGTTAGTTAGATGTGCCTGAGAAATCTGTTATATTTCTAATGCCTTTCCAGTTAATTTTCGATGACGGCACCAATTACCATATTTTTCCAACTTCGATTACTCTTTTCTAAATTGATGTAAGTGTAAAATACCTTCCTTCATCTGTGCCGAAGATCCTTTTTCATCAGGTGTTTGGTGAAACTACTGTACACGTCTGAGGGTAGCTAGTTAAATGTGAGACATATGAGAGCATGCGAGGTTGATTCAAAGATCGCGATCCCTCTTTCTACATTACCGAATTGATTTTTTGCCTTGTGCCGGTATTCATAGCACCGATCGATGGCCTATAAAAGAGTAAAAGATAGAACTTCTGGCGTTAATCAATCTATAAGGGTTGCGTCATGCATTCAACTCCACAAAGCATCGTTGGAGGTAACTGAATGCACATCTGGCCTTTACGATAATTTGCGGTGGCCTGTCGATGTATAGAGTGGGTGCTGCTATCCTGTCAGACAAGTCTGGTATTATCAATACCAATTTTGCTGATCCCAGGGGAAGGAAGGCTTTGTAAGCTTGGGACGCGGGTGGGAGAGCCTGTAACCAGTGTGCTACACGCGCCCTTCCATCTCCGTTGGTCCATATAAACGTAATATATCGTAGTTTTCGATTTGCTGCTTTGTCTTTGCAAAATGGTAGGAACCATTACCATTTTGAAAGACATTTACTCACAAAGCGCCAAACGACCACGCGATCTGAATGGACCGGTGAATGTTTCTGGTAACGATCTAAGAAAACCCGAACGAAACTGAAGAGATCAAAGAAAATCTAGTCAATCCAACAAACATCTGCTATCAGAATCTCTGTATATTGTGCATTCGCTTTTTACAAAATCAGGCGATGAGATTCGGTCAACCTTCTTATCGCTAGAAATGTCATTTGCACCGGACCAATGCAACAAGTCCACAACATGTCGTGGAAATTATTTATTGCTTCAGCATTGTACTCTACAATCTTTACATAGATTATCTTGTTACAAATGTCAGAAATGTTGCATGGAGGCCAACCAATTTGCATGCAGCATTCCTATAAGCGTAATTCTGCTCTCAATTATACCACATGACACTTGCTCTGAACTTTTTGACCAAGAAAATTGTTTGAGGGTCTTGAAAAAAATCATACTTACTTACTTCGATACATGAACGATCCGTCTTCACGACCTGTGCGGACCCCAGCACATATGCCATTCGTTCCTTTCTCTTGCAATCGTAGTACATGGTGGTGGTCTTGTTCGAGCATGGTAGCGCTTGCGAGTCTCATACCGTGATCTGTAAAACAACTGCAGCTGTGGGCACAACTGATTAACTTTGTTTACGAACACGTCCGCTCAACGTGTAGGTGGTCATCATAGGGGACGTTTGCATTCTGTTAGAGTCCACTCCACTGTTCTTTTCGTCCATCTGTCGTCTGTTCTTCTCATTATGTGACCGGCCCATCTATGTTTCGCTATCGATGCATATTCTCCTGGATATCGAAGATGTGACAGATTTCGAAGTTCAGAGCTTCGCATTCCAGCTAGATATTGAGAGTGCCGGTTATATTTCAGAAGACATCGCTCGAGCGCTCTGCAGTATTGGGAAGCATTCTTGACATAGTTGAAGTGTCAACCCACGTCGCCACAGCGTAACAGAGCGCTGGGAGGACCGTAGAATCAAAGACATGAGCGTGGACTTCCGGGTCCTTCAATTGGTCGGTGGTTTCTTCGAGAGGCCCAAATGCGACCCAAGCTGCTCTCGTTCTTCTGTCTAATTGGTCCTTTATGTTGTTTTCCATGTTCGTTGATCGCCCAAGGTATACGTACGAGGTGGTCTCTGCAGCGATAAAGCCATCCAATTCAATTTTTTCGCCTTCGCACCATGGGTTTTTCATGAACTGGGTCTTCTTTCAATTTAGTCCGGTCTTTTTCCCCCGCTTCGTTGAGCTCGTTGATCATCATCCCTGCTTCGCTAGTACTTCTTGAGAAGATGGCAATGTCGTCGGCAAAACGAAGGTTTGATAGGAATTATTCCATCAATACGTTTCATACGTATACGTGCCTTTCTCATCCCAATCGAGTGGCTTCTTTATCCACTGCAGTGTGGCACTGAGCAGCTTTGGCGATATTGTGTCGCCCTCTTGAACCCCCTTTCCTATGGATATGCTAAGAGGTCGATGGAAAAGCAGTATTTTCGTAGTGCAGCTCCGATAACAGTCGGACAGAGTTCTTATGTAGAACGGGTCCACTCCTTGGTCGACGAGCGCTGATAGGATTGCATTCGTTTCGACACTGTCAAACGCTTTTTCATAGTCGACAAAGGTTAGGACTAGAGGCAGGTGGTATTACCGACAAAATTCGATGACCCTGGACACGGTTTGAATGTGGTACATACAGCAGAATCGTTTTCGAAATCCTGCTTGCTCGACTGGTTGCGCCTCATCCAGTGTCCTTGATATGCGCGAGAGGATAATCTTCGTGAAGAGCCTGTAGAGTACACTCAACAACCATATGTGACGATAGTTACGAAGATCCCTTCGGTCTCCTTTCTTAGGCGGGATGACCGTGCGCGACGTCCTCCACTGGTCTGAGATTTTTTCCCTTTTTGAAGATAGGCTGTCTATGGTTTGCGAGAAGTACATGCAAATTGTGGCGTCCAGCTCCAAGAAAGTCTGGTGCTAGAGCTGTGCCTCTTTTCATGCTTTCTATCGCAACTCGAACCTCCGACGGAAGAATTCCAGGTGGTTTTTCTCCAGCGGGGATATTAGGGTCCGGGACGGGTACTGTAGAACGGAAAAGGTTTGTGTAGAACGTTTCCACTATTAATTACATATCATGATGGGAACTTTTGACGATCCCGTCTTCGTTCATCAGGGCTGACAGCGGAAATCACACAGGTCCCGATGGCACTTTTTTCAGACTGCTTCTTTTCTCTGCTGCTTCCAGTAGTTTTTTTCTGCTTGTACCGCTGTAGATCTTCCTGCAAAGCTCTTCTGCAGCTGACATTTATTACTAGTCATGTTAAACGTGTTGCAGTAGGATCAAACTTCAGTTTAATTCTCTTTTCGAACAGCTCGCTCCTTACTAGTGATGGAGATGCGATCCGATCTTCTTGCTTGAGGAACTGAGGCGAATTCGGCACAGCTTTTCAGTCCTTCGACAAGCAGCTGGTAGTCTTCGGTCGGGTCTTCTTTAATCTGCCAGTCACGTTTGGATAGGACTTCGTCCAGAATGTTCTCGTGCTATACAGCTAGGCTTTTTCCTCGTGGTCGATGAGAGAGTTCTTCTCCAGCTTGTTGCTAATTCGAATCTTCGCGCGAAGGCGATGATCGGAACCTGTACAGAATGACGGGACTACCAATGTGTCAAGTAGGCACCATCTTCTGTTTGTCAGAATGTGGTCGATCTCCGCATGAGTCATGCCGTTGGGAGACTCCCATGTCCAGCGGCGGCTTTCTTTCCTCTGGAAGAACGAGTTTCCATGGAAGACACGTGCTGCGGACAGGAGTCCTGCGAGACGGTTCCCATTCTCATTTCTTTCTCCCAATCCAAAATTTCCGATCCTGTATTCACTCTCGTTGGCCTTTCCTATTCTGGCGTTGAAGTCTCCGACAACAATTTTATGATATGCTTTATCATTTCGCATGACTTCCTCCAACTAGAACGCATTTAATTCGTACTCATCAGCTGCGTCGGTCGATGAGTAGCACTTGATGATAGTGATCTTCTTATGATGCCACGGTTGAAGACGGAGGACGGCTATGCGAGGCGAAAGGATCTCGTATGAGTCGACGAGGTGGACAATGGACGGGTGGACGACAAAGCATGCGTCGCCGACATTTCGTGACGGATACCCACCGCATAGAACCGCGCTACGCCTTTCAGACGTTCGAGAGATATCTTATCGTCTACATACAGAGTTATACACTTCGCAACCCGAAAATGGATATGATGCTCAAGTAGTACGAAAGATTGGCGATAAATTTTTGGGAACAACGGTAGACTGAATATCAGGATACAAGCTTTCTATAGGACCACTACCTACAAAGTGGGTTCCAGTTTTACTTCAAAGGAATTTGAAACGGCTTACTGATGAAACAACCATGATGACCGAAGTGGACCGTGCATGTTGACTGCAAGAAAAAAATTGAAAAATAATGAATGTAGAATCTGTTGGGATTCTCAGTGTTCTTGAAGAAGAGTTGTTCAAGTATTTATATAAGTATAAACTTAATGGTCGTATTCAGGCATTTAGATCGGGCCGTACTCCCTTAAATATAGATTGTATTTTATACATCGACTAGGAAAATACTTCAACTAACTGCCTGGGGAATACATGAGCCGGCCAGAGTTTCCTGCAAAAAATAAACCCTACGTCGAGTGAAAAAACGTGTCTTACCAGAAGCATCAAAAGTAAATGGGAACGATGTGTTGCTCTTCGTTTCCCTTGACAACTAAAATCTACAATGAAACCTTCGACCATGAAATAAACGAATAAAGATTTTACTGGTGCGGGAGCGACTCATTTGGCTATCGACGGGGTTACTGACAGTGATTACGTGCTTCATCTATGAGCTGATCTTGTTAAATCTACGGCGATTCTGCCTGATCCCTTTTGTGATCTTTCTATGATTGACTAGAATTCGCATTTGAGAAGAAAAACAACTGTGACAAAAAATGATGTTTCAATTATGGAACATATCTATTTCAATGTAGGACTAATTATTATTTCACGACCACATACATTGCTAGAACAATCTAACAATGGGCTTACGGTATGCTTCAGCCTGCCATGCGAACAGGTGCTCCGACATGGTATCTAAGAAAGTGCTTACTAACCACCGCTTCTGTCTTCAGGAATATGTTACGTGGACGTGCTGCCTGCTCTCGTTCCCCGACCGAGACCGTCCACACCGAGTGCTCGGACTCGCTGTCCACCGATCGAGTCTACGACCGGCTTACATCTGACACTTCCAGGTACTCTTCTTCACTAACTAGTAATTTTTTTTCAGATTGTATTCTTTTATGCTATGGAGTAAAATAGATTTTGAAAACATAACTCTTTGTTTTTAACAAAATATCTTGTCGTTTTCTTGTTCAGCAATCGCGAGGTTGTTAAACAGTATACATTTACTTCCATAGAAAAACACAATACAATACAACAAAAAGCAGGCGTTTCGGCAGTATCGCCTTCTTCAGAGCCTGGAAGGGTATACTGATATACAATTTACTAGGCCAAACGATTCAATAACACTTACAAAGAGACGAAAAACTCTGTGGTAATTATATAATCAACAGCTTCTCGAAAAAACTCACCGCTTTTTACGTGACTTCCAATGAGGAAGATTAGAACAGCTGGTTACAGTCGCATAAGGTTGATGACTGCACCATCCCACATCAGAAATTGATACGAACGTACGGGGTCAGGTCGCGTATGACCTCTGGACATTCATCCCTGCTATTCATTGTACGGTTTTTGGCATTTATCCAAAAAGCCTCAAGAAGTTTTTCGCGCTGGTGTTCAAGTACGATATACCTGATCTCTTGTAATAATTGCGGAGATGAATATATTGGCGAAACGGGCAGACCTTTGTGTATCGTATAAAAAGAACACCTAGATGGCAAACGAAAACTAAGTCAAAGTACCCCACTAGCCACGCATAAAATACAAAAAGCATATGGGAGACGATTTTGAAGTAAAAGTTAACATCCTTGCACGCGGGCTATTCTTATGTGTTTTTTTACTTTCAATTTTTTCATGATAAGATCTTATGCTTTATGATCATGTTATATACCGTTTGCCTCCCAACGGTTTACCGCCTCATCGTGAATGGGAGGTGTTCTTTGGTGTAAGGTTGCGATGTACAACAGAGGGATTCCTCTACCTAGCATGGCTTACCAAGCTGAGTAGGAGACGTGCGTTTCCATTAAGAAACCCAGCTAGGACTACACCAGTACCAGGATCCTTCACCGTCCTTGTACCAAACTAGTTGCTTGGTGGCAAATCTCCCTCTGATCCACCCATTGCGGCGATTGCCTGTGGTGATGACGACCTGGGCAGACTTTGCCCGGATGACCTCGGAACCACGGTGGCTAAACTTGCAGGACTGCGAGAAACGGAGATTGTGCTAGGGCCGCAGAACCATTGAAGACAGACCATCGAAGTATCCAAGTAGGTATATACCATTTGAAGCACAGATTTCACTCTACATTTAATAATGTCGACTTTATAAGCTTGTTCCAAGTACCTGCAAAATCTATTTGAAGACATTACTTCGAGGAATTTCACGCAGAACGCTCTGAGAGCTTGTCAGTTACATAGACTATCACCTGAATGGTCCACTTTAACGAAAAGTATTTGCCAACCTCAGCAAGATTTCTGTCTTTTTTCTTTCTTTTTTTTTTACCAATGCGACAAGATCTTCGCTTGCTGGGATCTCTTGGCCTTTCCGAATCCCTACAACTAGTGGTCAGCTGTTTAGATTGAAGGGAGATTTGTCGCCTTGCAACTATAATCAAGAAAGCGGTCATTTCTGCCGTTGGTTTATTCTTCCTTGGGCTTCTATATGAAAATTTGGAACTTCTAAGCACTAGATATTGGTCTCCAAGTGTAAATCGCAATGCGAAACCTACTAGAACTGACCACAGCTCGGAAGAGACTAGTAACCATCCGAGGGCATCACTCACATTGCTATACTTGTGCCAAGAAAAGTATGATTTTTTTTTCCATCTCGACGCTAGAATTATAGGGTTTAGAAGGCATGATTACAATTTCTTGTAGTTATGTATAAGCGGCGGATAGCACAATGGTAGTGATGTCCGTCACCACGAGCATGGTGCTACTTCGATTTCGCTCCAGGCCAACCAAGCCTCTCATCCCTCCGGGATTGTGAAACTGGTACCGGACTTCTCTGGAAAAAAATGGATCTCTGCAATCCAATTGGGAACGCTCCAGTCCGGCTATCTCAGTATTCCAGGGAGAATTGTTTAACCAGCATTCTGTGACATTCGAGATGAAATGGAAATCCTCAAGCAGCAACCGAAGCCACACATAAAAGTTAGAAGATCTTTGTGGACAGAGGATGCGAGAAAACTAATAGAATGTGAGAAGTGCTGGGATCCGCACAGTAGACGTGAAGACGGTTTATGTAAATAAATGAGTAAAGTAGAATATGTATAACCAGCACCAATATGAGTGTTTATCAATTTTATTGGTCACTTTGCAAGCCCAGTTCACACACCCTTAGTAGAATACTCAGTTCCAAGTTCCTAATCTTAACACTAAACCAGCGGCGAACTTTTGCTCCTTACCTAAAACCTCTTGCTTTGAATTCCCAGCATTCCTCGAGGGAACGTTGAACGTTTCCTTTACGTTCCACTCTATATATTTCTACTTGGTAATTTATCGCTTAACCTCTTCAGATTTTGTTTAGGACGTAGTTTAGGACTTAAACTAGCGTAACATCCCCTTAAACAATAGAATTTGTTAAGTCTAAATTGTCGTTCATAGTTTATCCATTCCTGGTGTATTTGTTTGGCATTGAGACATCAGTTTACCATTTCTATTTACTGTGCTTTGAATCACTATAGTATATTAAGGATTAGTCTAATCACGTTGTTTAAAGAGGGACTACATCGTACAGTTCATGCTCGAGACCGAAATCCCGCCACGACGTCTCTTCTGATGGATACTACGCGGGGAAAATTTCTATGAGGTATGGTTCTTAGCAGTTTTTGCGTCGAGTTTCTTCAGTAACTGGCTTTGTGCTCATCATCGTAAATACATTCACAGTTTTTTGCCATTTTTTAGTTTCCAATTAATTTAAATCTCTTCATTTATGCTGGTTAGAGTAGCATCCTCTATTTATCGATCAGTGGAACGTTTCTGTCCTCTTTCGATATCGTCAAACCGACTTTGTGACCTTTTTTGTTGAATAAAACGTGCATTGGAGAAATAAAGCCGTGATAAGGGCAATTTAGTTAGCTTATGGTGATGTTTTTTTTTTAGATGAAACGGGGCAAACACACCGTTTGTTTCCAAAGAACAAAACGGAACAAAGCGTTGTGCTCCATCTATAAGTTGATTTTGAAAAAAAATTGTGGTGAAGGAATGCTCGCTTAGTTTCTGTTAATAGAGTTCACTGCACACGTTCTTTAATGGGGCGGACAGCACAGTGGTAGTTACATCGGTCATCACGAGCATGGTGTTGGTTCGATTACGCCCCAGGCCAACCAAGCCTCTCATCCCTCCGGGGTCGAGATATTGGTACCGGATTTCTCCGAGAAAAAAATCACTCTTTGCAGTCCAATAGGGAACGCTCCATCTCAGCTATCCCATACTCTAGTGTGAATCGACTCGACCAGCATTCTACGGCGTTCAAAATGAAATGGAAATCCTCAAGCAGTAGCTGAAACCACGGTTAAAAGTTGGAAGACCTTCGTGGACAGTGGGTGCGAGGAAACGAATCGAATGTGAGAAGTGCTAGGATCCGCACAATAGACGTGAAGACGGGTCATATAAAAATAATAGAAAAGAAGAGTTCACATTAATTTATTTTATAGTTTAAGCTTCTTCGGGTCAGTGTAATAGTGGTTCCTTATCACTCTACACTTGACTTTACTTCATTAATAAAATTAATGTGAACAGTTTAGGCAGAAGATATCGTCGAACCCGAATCCGTACGAAGAGATTCCAACGATGAACACCTTTCAGCCAACGAACAAAATGAAAGACGGAGTCCGTCTTAGGGATGATCAGACTTACACCTCGTGTTCTACGTGCCCGACAGAATCAGGTTGGTTACACCTTTAGCATATTTGTAAGTTCACCTTAAGTTTGAAAGTTCTAGCTTTCCCTTTGAACAACTCTAAAAATGGACCATCGCTCAACTAAAAAAAAGTAGCAGTGTTCTGATGGTCGCTCATGCTTAGTTACTGTAACGCATGTCATTCTCTTTTGTAAGATCTCTATAGTTGTGTTAGTGTTGTAGTAAATTATAAAAGTTATGTAAGAAGATTTTTTAAAAAAATACGACGCCAAAGGCGGTTCGAATTCTATTATATGTATTGTGATCTTCTTAGTAAGGTAATACTTCGACGTTTTTAGAAGTTCCAGAATTAGGACTTTTTTTGAATTTCAGAGCGCGACTCTACTCTTACAGATGGATCCTGGAGTGAGCAGTCGTCTACCGTATCAGACAGCACTGTACAAAACCGACGACTGCTTTCCACTAGACCTGAACCACCACCCAGATACGAACCATATCCAAATCATTTGATCCGCAACCGATCTGACACCAACCTGGAAACTTTCCAGAGCACAAGTCATCATCCCAGAGTAGTACCAGCACAATTGCCATTACGAAATATGCTGTCATCTTCACAGAAATCACTTGTTCATCTCTATAATCCTCAGATGGATACATTTGGAAGGGTTGGAAACGGTGTAACTTCTACGAAACCTGTGGTAGAGACAGCTATGTGATTGTATTTTCTTTTGCAAGAGCTAGCCGGTTCTATTCGCGAGAAACAAACGCCGTAAGAGATATTGTATTCCTCATCTCACCTTTATTCGCAATAATGTATGCTTTTAGAAGAGCTCACGAGCCATATAGTCCTGGTTCCTGCTGAACTGTGAAACTACGCGTAATTCAGTTGTTCTGATGTATCATTGATATCAATGATATGGCGTTTGTCAGCAGCACACTAGCAATAGAAATGCTTCGATTTTTCAGCATTTTATTTCATGTTTCGTTTCTTTCTTGTGCCTTATTGTTTTTCTTTCTTTCACTTCCTTTCTTTCCACTTACGCATTCGCTTTCAGTGACTTTCTTCACTTCGAATTACTTCTTACCACATCCATTTCTCAATGTAAATATTCGTCCTTATCAGTCAATGGCTCTTTTTCTTGCCAGGTCGCCTTGCTTCACTCTATAATTCCTCTCAAATTTTTTGCCTGTACACATTTGTTTGTATTGTTAAGAGAGTTTTAACTCTTGTCAAATAAATTCCTAGAAGGATCTGTTTATTTAGGAGAATAAACTATCTCGTAAAATGCTCATAAATCCATGTAGGAAATTATATGTCTTCTTAGTAAGTGAAGTGGTTAACCCAGTAATCATTCTGCAATGATTGAATTTTCGCAGATTTCGCTTTTTCCTTAAAAAAAGAGGCCGAAGTTCCGGCATTCCCCCATTCTGGGATAGGTACTATATTAGCAATGTCATGTCGGCTTATCAAGAAGACGGACTTGTTGTTCAACACCTACTTTAATAGGAATTTGGTCTTGGTATCTGCAAAGAAGTACTGTGTGTTGAACTGTGATATACCACGGGAGCTGTTTCCCCAGCAGGTTTCTCTCGTTGAGAATGAGTTCGTCATTTCCATCTCGAAGCGTGGTAGGTGACTGCCCGAAGACTTGAGGATGCTCTAGCTGGACTTTCTTGAGATAAAGGTGCAAGTGAAAGTAGGCTCAACTGGCAAGTGAAGAATGTGCTGAAGTCCACATGATTCTTCGTGAAGACTAGCAATTCCAGTATCAAGAATAATTTATATCATACTAGTTTAGCATCTCTCACTATGTAGCAAAGGTGAAGTCGTTGCATTTCCAGTACAACATTTTCAGAACAAACATTTCTGTGAATATACTACCGGAGACAAACTTGAAATCATAAAAACTCTTGAGGATGTGGTTCACCCGAAATGGACAGTAGTGTGTTTACACAGTAAAACTATTTCAGTGAAGTTATGCCACGCATAATGCTAAGTAGTGAGATAGAATATCAGTAAACTTTGGTGATATGTTTTTCAACATCAAGATCAGTATGGATGAGATATACTGGTCGAGGACATCATTTTTTTTGCTGGAAAAGGTTTTTTTTCACAATCAATTCCAGTAGGCCTATGTATATACATGTATACGTATACGTATAGGTACGTATATATATATATATATATATATATATATATATATATATATATATATATATATATATATATTTATATATATATATATATATATATATATATATATATATATATATATATATATATATCATCCTAACTGTTCACCGCCTCATCGTGGCTGGGAAGCGCTTCTGGGTGTCGGGCTGCGATATACAGCTGAGGGATTCATCCACACACCAGCGTCTTCCAAGCTGAGAAAAAAATCCGGTGTTTCCATCAGGAAGCCCACCTAAGAGTAAGCCAATACCAGGATCCACTACCGTCCCGGTACCAGACTGGTCGCATGGTGGCAAATCTCGCTCTGATCTACGAGGACGGTGACTGCCTCTGTCGGTGATGGCCCGGGTCAGACTTTGGCTAGGATGACCTCGGGTCTCCAGAGAACCACAATAGCTAAACCAGCAAACTTATTTACTTGGGTGCTTGGGCGGTCCCTTTTCACGAGCTGTGCGAACCCCAGCGCATATGCCATTCGTTCCTTTCTCTCGCAATCGCAGTCCATGGTAGTGCTCTTGTTCGAGCATGGTGGCGCTTACGAGTCTCATGCCGTGATCTGTAAAACAACTGCAGCTGTGAGCACAACTGATTAACTTTGTTTACGAACACGTCCGCTCAACGTGTAGGTGGTCGTCATAGGAGACGTTTGCATTCTCTTGGAGTCCACTCTGCTGTTCTTTTCGTCCATCTGTCGTCTGTTCTTCTCATTATGTGACCGGTCCATCTATGTTTCGCTATCGATGCATATTCTCCTGGATATCGAAGATGTGACAGATTTCGAAGTTCAGAGCTTCGCATTCCAGCTAGATATTGAGAGTGCCGGTTATATTTCAGAAGACATCGCTCGAGCGCTCTGCGAGTATTGGGAAGCATTCTTGACATAGTTGAAGTGTCAACCCACGTCGCCACAGCGTAACAGAGCGCTGGGAGGACCGTAGAATCAAAGACATGAGCGTGGACTTCCGGGTCCTTCAATTGGTCGGTGGTTTCTTCGAGAGGCCCAAATGCGACCCAAGCTGCTCTCGTTCTTCTGTCTAATTGGTCCTTTATGTTGTTTTCCATGTTCGTTGATCGCCCAAGGTATACGTACGAGGTGGTCTCTGCAGCGATAAAGCCATCCAATTCAATTTTTTTCGCCTTCGCACCATGGGTTTTTCATGAACTGGGTCTTCTTTCAATTTAGTCCGGTCTTTTTCCCCCGCTTCGTTGAGCTCGTTGATCATCATCCCTGCTTCGCTAGTACTTCTTGAGAAGATGGCAATGTCGTCGGCAAAACGAAGGTTTGATAGGAATTATTCCATCAATACGTTTCATACGTATACGTGCCTTTCTCATCCCAATCGAGTGGCTTCTTTATCCACTGCAGTGCGGCACTGAGCAGCTTTGGCGATATTGTGTCGCCCTCTTGAACCCCCTTTCCTATGGATATGCTAAGAGGTCGATGGAAAAGCAGTATTTTCGTAGTGCAGCTCCGATAACAGTCGGACAGAGTTCTTATATAGGACGGGTCCACTCTTTGGTCGATAAGCGCTGATAGGATTGCATTCGTTTCGACGCGATCAAACGCTTTTTCATAGTCGACAAAGGTTAGGAGTAGAGGCAGGTGGTTTTCCCAACAAACTCGATGACCCTGGACACGGTTTGAATGTGGTACATACAGCAGAATCGTTTTCGAAATCCTGCTTGCTCGACTGGTTGCGCCTCATCCAGTGTCCTTGATATGCGCGAGAGGATAATCTTCGTGAAGAGCCTGTAGAGTACACTCAACAACCATATGTGACGATAGTTACGAAGATCCCTTCGGTCTCCTTTCTTAGGCGGGATGACCGTGCGCGACGTCCTCCACTGGTCTGAGATTTTTTCCTTTTGAAGATAGGCTGTCTATGGTTTGCGAGAAGTACATGCAAATTGTGGCGTCCAGCTCCAAGAAAGTCTGGTGCTAGAGCTGTGCCTCTTTTCATGCTTTCTATCGCAACTCGAACCTCCGACGGAAGAATTCCAGGTGGTTTTTCTCCAGCGGGGATATTAGGGTCCGGGACGGGTACTGTAGAACGGAAAAGGTTTGTGTAGAACGTTTCCACTATTAATTACATATCATGATGGGAACTTTTGACGATCCCGTCTTCGTTCATCAGGGCTGACAGCGGAAATCACACAAGTCCCGATGGCACTTTTTCAGACTGCTTCTTTTTCTCTGCTGCTTCCAGTAGTTTTTTTCTGCTTGTACCGCTGTAGATCTTCCTGCAAAGCTCTTCTGCAGCTGACATTTATTACTAGTCATGTTAAACGTGTTGCAGTAGGATCAAACTTCAGTTTAATTCTCTTTTCGAACAGCTCGCTCCTTACTAGTGATGGAGATGCGATCCGATCTTCTTGCTTGAGGAACTGAGGCGAATTCGGCACAGCTTTTCAGTCCTTCGACAAGCAGCTGGTAGTCTTCGGTCGGGTCTTCTTTAATCTGCCAGTCACGTTTGGATAGGGACTTCGTCCAGAATGTTCTCGTGCTATACAGCTAGGCTTTTTCCTCGTGGTCGATGAGAGAGTTCTTCTCCAGCTTGTTGCTAATTCGAATCTTCGCGCGAAGGCGATGATCGGAACCTGTACAGAATGACGGGACTACCAATGTGTCAAGTAGGCACCATCTTCTGTTTGTCAGAATGTGGTCGATCTCCGCATGAGTCATGCCGTTGGGAGATTCCTATGTCCAGCGGCGGCTTTCTTTCCTCTGGAAGAACGAGTTTCCATGGAAGACACCTGGTGGGGACAGGAGTCCTGCGAGACGGTTCCCGTTCTCATTTCTTTCTCCCAATCCAAAATTTCCGATCCTGTATTCACTCTCGTTGGCCTTTCCTATTCTGGCGTTGAAGTCTCCGACAACAATTTTATGATATGCTTTATCATTTCGCATGACTTCCTCCAACTAGAACGCATTTAATTCGTACTCATCAGCTGCGTCGGTCGATGAGTAGCACTTGATGATAGTGATTTTCTTATAATGCGACAGTTGAAGGCGGTCGGCTATGCGAGGGGAAAGGATCTCGTATGAGTCGACGAGATGGACAACGGACGGGTGGACGACAAAGCCTACTCCGCCGACATTTCGTGACGGACCTTTAATATATGTATATATATATTCGTTTAAGTGTAATAGAAGTCTTCCTCATAGAAGGATCTTGTGCCAATTAGCCACGAGGCAACCTGGCGCGTCCCCAGTTCACCGAGAGGTGGTAAATATCAAGCCGAAAGCGATTAAACTTTGCTTCTCTGAGATGCTGATGAATCCAGGGGATGGACTCCTTGTTTCTGCTGCGCCGATTTGACATATCTTCTGTGTTCAGGAAGGATGTATTTTTGCATGCGTGCGTGCGTGTTTTCTTGTTTATGCGGGCAGTATTTTACGATTCAGTTCGGCCTAAAGCCTGTGATCAGGTGACAGGGAAGTATTTGGGAGGCGGTTAGGAGTCGCGTACGACAAATAAGCTTAATGCCTACTCTGGGAGAGACTGGCAAGTTATCCATGAGTATACCCAGTCCCACGTTCAGAGCTCTGCAAGCTGTAGCTGGGTATCAAAAAGCTAAACACAGTAAAAGAAATGGGCCTCATTCCCCGACCCCGAAAGAGCCCCCGATTCGGCAGCGTTGTGGAGGACGAATATGCAGAGGCTGCTAAAATCTCAGGGCCATTCTTTGCTGCCTAAATCGTAAAAGACTAAGGTGATCTGTGCCTAGAGTGCGCGCACGCTTGCATCTGGGTCCGCGATAGAATAGACGCCATCGGACTGACTGGGACGAGAAGATTTTGGCCATTCAACGCTGTCAAGGACACGAGAGGTCAACTCTGAGCATGCGACAATAGAGGAGTCGGAGCCGTCGGCGTCCTCGGTTTGGGCATGAACTCTGATTCATTCGAACAACAAATAATCCGAATCGAACGTTTACGCAGGCTTTCACGGTCTTCGTCGACTACACACCGGCATCAAGCTATGACGAAAACGAAGTCGGAGCATTCTATGTAGACTTCGAGAATTTCTACTTGGAGAATTTCTACAGAAAAGGCCATATAATCTTTAAGGTCATAATTGGAAATTTTAACTCTAAGACTGGACCCAGGAAAACGTCTGAAAACGTCACATTGAGACCCGCGAATTAGAGTGGAAGAAACAGTGCGAGCGGCTCTCTGAGTTTATAATGACGACAAAGACCATCCATGGTAACGCAATTCCAAAAGCCCCACTCACAACGCTGGAAGTGGGAGTCTCCCATTAGAGTGTAGCATAACGAAATAGATCACATCATAGTAAATCGAAGATCTTGCCTGATCGATGTCTCTGCTTCCCCAAAATTCTACACGGGATCGAACCATAGCCTCCTTCGAGCAAGATTTCATTCCTTGCCGAAAGAAGAAAAAAGCCGCTAAATTGAATAAAATGAAGTGCCAAAACTACCACAAACTAGCATTTATTCATTTGATTCATCGGCTATTGGGAAGATGCCGTTCTCGATAACGTCAGCGAGGATTACGATCGGTTCTTTCAACATCTTCACTCTAGCTATATGAAAGGTGAGAGTTGCAAGTTACCAAAAGACATCTGTCCTGAGAAACACCCGAGCAGGTACGCCAGCGAAAAATCGCACAGCTACAAGCAATCGCGAACTAATGCCTAAACTTGCAAAAAATGCAGACAGACGATAAAAAAAATCTTAAAAAGGGAAGAGCGGCAGTTATGGTCGAAGCTGTAGTGGGTGAGAAAAGCATTCGCAAAGCCCACCGAAGCTTGGCCAACTAAAAACCGAAGGTTGTTGCACTCTGTCGTCTGCACGGAACAGTTACGGCTTCCTTGGAGGAAATCGTTCACCAGTACTACTTAGATCTCTTCAATAGCTACGTACTTCTTCGCTCACATGAAATAAAGGAGGATGGATATGTCGTACCACCAGTTCTCCCTTCCGAAATCCGACATACTATTTCGTCCGTGAAGAATCAAGCAACGCCTGGTCCATACAGGATAAGATGTAAACACCAGAAGAATATTCTACCTGTGCTCGTAAAGGCACTGGTTTGGCTATTCGCATGTTTCTTGTCAGAATGTAAGAAAGAGCAGCAATACCGTGCTATTATTCAAGAACGGTGGCTTCACGATATCAAAAAACTATCATCCAATCTACTTATTGTCTGTTATCTACAAGTTTTTCACTTGAGTTGTTCTAAACTGGATCGACAGAACATGGGATCAAGGATACCCATGTGAGAAAGCAGGGTTCTGAAAAGGATTCAGTGCGGTAGAGCACATCCACACGATGACAAGGCTCATTGAAGTATCGCGAGAGTACAAAAGACCGCTCTGTCTCACTTTCATCGATTTAAAGGAAACTTTCGACTCAGTTAAGAAAGAAGCAGTCATTGAACCTCTAACACGGAGGGCGTCCCTACTCTGTACATAAAGATTCTGCGTGAGCCTTGTAAAATTTTCACAACCAAAATATCACCATTCTACAACGATATTAACATCGACGTCAAACGAGAGGTTAGGTAAAGCGATACTACTTCGCAAAAAATTATTTACTGCTACTCTCCAGAAAAGGGCGCGTGTTATCGCACTGGTCGGGGGTGCCCTGCAATGCACATGGGGTCGATCCCCGCGCCCTAGGCCCAACAACCTCTCCATCTCTCCGAGTTGGCAAGTCGGTACCAAACTTGACTCGTAGGATAGCGGCACTGGCTCGATACATCGGTAGGCCACGGCGAGTCATTGTGAAGGCATTCATATATATTCATTTATTCATTCACTTCCAACCATGCTTAATGAAGTCGAATGCATGGCGTATCCATCAGGGATTGATCAACGCCGAGAGCTTTATCCTTTATCCTTTACCCTTCAGAACATCATGCGCACATTGGAATAGGACAAAATGAGAATAAAAAATTTATTGTCGGCAATTACACCGCCTTGCTGATGACCTCATTCCTATAAAAACTATGCATTGGTCTGGCGCAAAAAAATGCTAGACGATTTTGATAATGTTTGTCGAGAGATGATCTTCGACTGTCTCACAGAAATGGTGCTAATGAATGGCCGATTGGATTTATATACTCCATTCACGCACAGCATCATGAATGTATCCGAATGGTTCAGGAACATCTACCTAGATCGGGAAATCAGCATGGTGAACGACTTAGTTTCAGTGTTGAGCAGGAGTAAGCGAGAGCTTGAGGAGCTTCCAAGACACCGAGGATATAGTGAAGAAAACAAAGAACACTCGATCCCATGTCCATCTTTTCGACTTCCCTATTCTTCCTGCCTTAAAGTATGCTTCAGAGTCCTGGTCATTACGTAAAAAGGATGGAAAACCACCCAGCATTACCGAACGCTCTCTCGAAAGGACGATCCCAGGACTATTCCATATCAATTAAATTACGGAAGAGATTCCATGCTTCGATCCACATCAACGATTAAAAATCATACACGCCGTTCTACACGCGAAACTGTCCAAGATAACGTGGACTGGACACATAATGCATATGAACGACAACCGATGGACAAAAGCCCTTGGTGACTGGATTCTTCGCTATATCAAACATAGTGCAGGTAGAGCATCGACCTGATGATTAAATTTCTTCATTAAAATCTTAGAAGAATGATATGATGCTCAACGATTCTCTAGAGCGAGCAGAACCCACTGGGCTGCTCTTGATCGCGACAAGGAGAAATGGAAGAGTTACTAACGCCCCCTCGAGTAACTCGACAATCAACGCGACGACAGCTGATAAAGTTAGTTGTAAAGTATCTTGTAAACCGACTTTCCTTCATCGCTGGCAAGAGTGATCAATAACTTTTTATGATTGAGCAGGCACTTCTCAGAGCTGCCTTGATTCGAGCTGGTGGTCCACAGCTGGTCATTGTCGCATCGTGTCGAATTCAGTGGAGAGATGCCCTTTTATACAAGACGGATGTTAATCTATTGTCGCCATCGAATATGATATCCTATGAGCCTGCAATGGGTCATGTAGAAGTTGGTACTTCATTTGTTTCAAAATGATTAATTGTTCTTGCCGGAATTCAATGAAAATCGGTTTTTCATGGTATTGTCAGAGCTAGGTGCGTAGAGTGGAGTATATAGCACGAATGAAACTGCGCCACCTAGCACTGCCCCTTAACATGTCGGTTCTTGCCATTTGAATGTACTAAGCTTGGTCGCAGTTCCGTAAGATGCAGGGCAACTCTTGTTTTATCGCTACCCAAAATGCTTCGTTTTCATGATGCCAGTGCGCATACTGCAGCAGTCGGAATTATGCTACTAGCTGGCTAATAAAAAGACATTTTTAGTAAACTTCCTTCATTTAACATCGCCAAAAAATAACCAAAGTCAT
Source organism: Angiostrongylus vasorum (assembly GCA_018806985.1). Taxonomy (NCBI): domain Eukaryota; kingdom Metazoa; phylum Nematoda; class Chromadorea; order Rhabditida; family Metastrongylidae; genus Angiostrongylus; species Angiostrongylus vasorum. The sequence continues at coordinate 1,310,484 of JADANN010000099.1, read as the reverse complement.
GGTTTAGCACTCGGACCAAACAATATGAAATTTAATCAATTGGATCCATTTTCATGTAAATAATAATTAACCATCTTTAGTATCCCATAAAAAGCGCGATTGATTTGAAATATGGGCAGAAACAAAAAGTAAGAGTTGATGATTGTTTAAGGGCTTCCTTCCAATCCTAAGTAGGTTGTTCAGTCTTTTTTTCACACTTAAAAGAACCGGCTTATGCGCAATGTTGACAAAACGATGGCAATCTTATCGAGATGCGATAGTAATGCGACCTGGTCACAGTCGAGTATGCTTTTGTTCGTTGGTTTGTTTATACGGAAAGAGATGAATCCCTGCAATTTTGGTGCGCGCTTCCAGCACGTCCCATTTTCATTCGACTGCCTCGATCCGATAGCTCAGGTCTCGACTGGAGTGCGTGTTACACTGATGCCGAGTCATGTGGGTGGTGGCGTCCTCGATGTGTTGCCACATATCTTGGCTTCCACAACAGTTTGTCTAGTTATTGCTTAACGTATTCCTCATTCTCAAACGTAGCGACTGCTTACGTTTTCAAGTTTGTAATAAAATTCGAAACCAAATTCCGCTCTAGCTCGAGAAAGTGAAAACTAGCTCGACTTCGACTAAAACTCAGTTGATTCCATGTCGGTGTCTTGAAACAGTTGTTTAAAGATAGAGGACTACGTGAGAGGCAAGCGGATCGAATGACCTGCATAGTGTGGTGGTGAATGCGTTGGCACCCGGAAAGGGTAATAGCCCTTTCGTTGCCCATCTCAAACACCTGTGGTCCGGATTGCAAGTATCTCAGCACCATTGCGGTTGAGTATTACTATGTCTCAGAAATGAATACCATTTTCATGAAAGCTCTCACTGGACTGTGGCTCACAAATCGCGACAATAGAAATTTTCCATTTTTGTCTCCATGTCACTGGAGATATTTTTTGCCTAGAAAGTCATACGAAGGTGGTTAACCGTATTGCCTAAATAACATATATCGCTTCCAACCGCACAAACACGTTGTCGACCATGCTTAATTTTGTACTGAAAACATAAGGAACTCTTAAGTTCTCGTCTCTGACGCTGCATATATGTCGCTTTTGGTTCGTTGAGTCCACCAAGAAGGAAATATGAAGTGTTCACTAACTCTAGTCTCAGATCCAGAAAGGCTGACAACCGCATGTTGTGGAAATCTGGGAGTTCTCTTCTCGAATTACCAAAGGATTTCATTTGCAGGCTACTCGATTAGCATTCAGCGACAGTCATTAAGAAGACGAACTCTTCAAGTGGCAGCCAAACGTATGCGCAAATCCGATGGCTACCACAGATGGAGAATATATGGCAACAAGCCAAGTTAAAAGGTCCCCACAGCGTTTGATTGCGGGTAATGTTAATGGAGAAGAAGATTTTAACATGAGCTTGTTCCTAGGTTATTCGTTCGTTTGAAATCGGCGTAGGCCTTCACTGTTAAAAGACGCATCGATTGGCTTCTCATGCATTTTTAAATCCGTTGATTGGCTAACAGTGGCTAAATTGGCGTACGAGATAGAACCTTACACACCCATGAGCAAATCCACGCAGGTACTAGTGAACATTGTTGCATAGATGGAGAAAATATGTTCCAATCTAGCGCAGCGAGACAAGGATGCCCATTTCTTGAATTTACCTGGCTTTGAGGCGTGTAGTATGTGCTTCCTTTTTAATTCGTGTCTGATCGGCAGTTCCCCCACATGCAGAAGCATCACGTTGCCTCGCGATTAAGCGGATTAAGCTCGTTCGATGAGAAAGAGCCATACAGAAAAGAGCCATGTAGACAGGAAGGCAATAAGCACCTCCCCGTCATTTCTTGTGATTTCATTCTTTCATCTTTCAAGATTTCTTATTTATTTTTCCACACGACTAATTCCATTGTAGTCCTTTGTTTTTTTTTGTTATTTAGATAACGATGGTCGCGTAGTGCTAGGGATGCCGATAATCATGATCACGATAGTGCTTTACCCCCCACCAGCCTCACCAAGCTTTTTTATCTCTCTGGTGTCGATAAATTAGTACCAGAGTTATCTCAAAAAAAGTCCACCCCCCTGCAATCAAAGTAGCAACGCTCTAACCTGTCTACATCAGGGCTCCAAGGACTCGACCAGCATTAAAGAACGTTAATGACGAATGGAAAATTCTCAAGCAGCACTGGAACCCACACGCAAAGAGTGAGAAAGCTTTTGTGGATGATGGATGCGAAGAAGCGAATCGAATGCAAGAAGTGCTGGTATTCGCACAGTATACATGGAAGAAATGTCGTGTAAAATGAGGAAAAAATCACCACAATAACGCTGCGAATGTGAGCAAAGCTCGGAACCTCACTTGCACTTCGAACCCGCGATTAGCGTTTCAGGATGCTCACGTGTTATCCACTGCTCCAACCCAGGCCTTTGTTTTTGCCTTTCTCTCGGCCCCTTTTTTGTCTTTCTGAAAAAGTGTTATGTAGATGTCTTAAAAAGCGACTTTTATTAGACTTTGGTAACAATAATATTTTTTCTACATTGTTGGTCTAACACGAGGCTGGTACAAACTTTTATTCGGCTGTTACAGATAGACATTATATAGACATCGCCACATCGTCGAAGTGTGTAGAAATAGTACGATGCAAAGCGGTGTTCCATTCTAACGGTAGTACTGAATTGGAGAACGAATTCGGCCAGAAGCCCATCTAAGGGACAGGCCATTATGTGTGGTGAAGACCTGAGAACCTCTAGCGTAGCTGTCTTGAAACCCCAGAAAGGAATCTTACTCGAAGGACGATTTACCACTCAAATGGGAAGCAGGTTCGAGGTAATTACGAAAGGATTCACAAATGATTCACTTGCAGACAGCCAAAGTTGTTGAAAAGAAGAGAAAACAGCACTATCGAAACGAATCTATTTTGTGCAAATATAACATAAGGGCGTGATTCTTTTTTTACTTTTGTAAATAATAACTCGGAACGTTGTTCTCACTCAGCGCTGTGGTTGCCGAATTCCAGTCCTTGAGTTCATCATTCACATAACGTAATTCAACATAATTGAGCAGTCGCGTGACAACCTTTCACCCGACATATCGCTATCTGGTTTGACATTTTCCAGTCTTTGGCCAAGTTCGGTCAAAATTTCTTACTGGAACTAGTAAGAAGTTTTTCAAGGAATTTAAAGCCATTTATTTGTAAGCTAACTATATAGATTGACTATAACTTTATCGCTGTCCTAACAGTCCTGCAGAGAATTCTCGATCTAACACGGTCTTCGTGGTCGATTGCCAAGACGATGAATATTCATAGTGTGTCATGTTGAATCTATGGTAGATTGTTATTCAACCGTTGCTGTTCTTTTAGTGTTGACGCTTCGGATTTTAGCATTTGAGATGAAATTAGAACCATTCAAGACAAAAACCCTCTTGGCTTATTCTAATGGCTTCTTGATAAGCTCCGTCTTCGCTCCGTAATCAGGTCTGATATCCTACTTTCCTGGGCATTATTGTTGGCACTGCGTAGTGACACAACGGACTCTACACTCTCCGCCCACCTGTGCAATTTCCACCTCCAACTCAGAAACTTGTTCTCCTCACCATCAATTGCAATTGATTTTCACCACGCAGACGGAATAAGCGACAAACAACGGTTATTAGAGAATGGGGGGGGGGTGGGTTGACCGAAATAATATTGGGTAGAAGATTCTTAATGGTACTATTGTTGAGGTTATTCAAAATATGAAAATTGTATGGACGAATTCCCCTGCAGCAAAAATCTGACTGACGATTTTTTTCATTCTACTTTTCTATAACTTTTTTAATCGACTTTAAAGCGAGAAGACTTTCCGTTCTCGCGAAAACAGTTTGCCTCAGATATTGGGAACTCCTTGTATATTCCTGAAATTCTCTCTTCACGAATCAGTAACACATTGATTTGGAATAAGGAATAAGTGAAGTATAACAAAGCGGGTAGCCATTTCCTAATCATATGAGGAACGCTACAGATACGAATCATTAATGTCGTTAGACGCGCTTGTTGACATGCCATCGCTCTGGTTATGCCCGATGAAGACATTCCTCGTAGACGTCGAAAAAAGTGAAAGTTGCGCAATGACGAAATCTTCTCTCCTGTTCAGTTCCTTCGCTTGGTTTCGAAATCATTACATGGTAGCTGCTACTTGGCTACCATTACTACAGCTTCTCTAAGTTGTCTCTCTCCATCCATTAACTCTTCAGATTCAGAGCATTTAGGCTATTCTTCACGCTTCATTATTTGTACGTACACGACGTGACGTCACGATGCAAAAAATAATGGTGACTTCTAACAGTTCCCAAGATCGACTTTCTATTACTTTCTACTCTTCGACTTTCTACTTTCTTACTTTATTTTCTCTGACTTCTAACATTAAATCATAACCAGTTCTTATCATCTATATTTCAATGCAGATATCTTATTACATCTTAGAGATTCTAAATTGTGGACCTTCAGTTCCAAAGATCGACTTTCCATTAACCTCGGCATTGGATTATAAATCTGTCGTTTTCTTTCTCAGCAATCGCGAGGTTCTTAAGCAGCATACGTTTACTTCCATGCAATAACACACTTGCAACACAACCGTAGCTGACGTTTCGGCAGAATCGCCTTCTTCAGAGCCTGGAAGGGCACACTAATACGCAACTTACTACGTCAAACGCTTTAACAGCACAAACAGAAAGATGAAGATCCGAACGATAATTGTTAATCAACTAGCTAATTAGTTATATTATATTAATAATTAACTAGTTGTGTTACATTATTATTAATTAACCCTTGATTTTAGTAGATCTAGTTAATTAGTTACATTATATTAATATTAATTGATTAGTTATGTTATATTAATATTAATTATCGTGCAGATTTTTATCTTTCTATTTGTGCTGTTGAAGCGTTTGATCTAGTAAGTTGCGTATTAGTGTACCCTTCCAGGCTCTGAAGAAGACTCTGCCGAAACGTCAGCCACTGTTGTGTTGTGTGTGTGTGGACCTTCATTCGATTAACTGAAGGAATATCCCAGAAGCCTTCGACGTTCTCCCTACCTAAAGTTTACTGCGAACCTTGATTTTTAGTAAATCAATGGAATGATCAGCTTTTCATTTTTATAAATAAAAAAATGAGACAGCTCCGAATAATTTATTGTCTTGTAAATTCTAAAAAAATATTTTCCACACGAAGTTCTTTTTGAAGCCTCTAAAACGGCTTAAAGACCGGCTTGTTTTCAAGCTCTGAAAGCGGCTCCAATACTTATATCGTTCATATTGAAACCATCTGAAATTTAAACAATTCCACTCTGATTAAATGAAAGCGGTACAACTATACACAAGTGCATCCCAGATTTTACACACAGCACAGTTCTAGACAGAAGATGAAATTTTTCTTGAACTCGAAGATAACCAGAATATAGCCATATAGTCGTGAAGTAAAGCTCTACTACATTGCGTTGCGAACACTGTTTTCAGTATAACCACAGTGAAGCTGAGATATTGGAAAACTCCGGCCCTCAGGTGTCTGCCGTGGTGACCGAACATGATGCTATCCTTTCCGTGGGCTAACGAGTCCGTCAACACACCATGCGGGTCCATCGTTTCGCCTTTCTCTCAGCCGTTTTTTATGGGCTCTATCGGAAATCACCGGGAGTTTGCAAATATCTCAGCATCATTGTGGTTATATTTCACATCATAGCTTGCCTTGAGTAAAGAATAGGCACTAAACAAAAAAATGGTTGCATTCTTCTCAATATTTGATGGAATTCAACACATTTGGTTTGTTTCCTTAACACTTTTGGCGTGTATAGCAGAGTACCTAGATGGTGCCGTTCAATGATACCCACAGAGTCGTTGGTTCGCCCAGGGAATACCGTGCCCTGAATCCTCCGTAAGCGACGGTTTTCGTCAAATGCGCATGCGTTCACACCTATGGTACGTAATGAAGTGCGATACATTGGTCAACGTTGAACACAATCCTTTCTTTTTATTCTTGAAATGTCATCGCTCTACCCTTTGAATAATTACATAGCTATTTTTTATCATTATTGCATGACCCGACATCACATGGATTATACTGTGCTGGTCCCAGCAATTCTTGCCTTCAATTCCTTTCCTCGCCTCCACCATCCACGAACATATTTGAACTTTTTTGAGTGTTTCTTCCGCTGCTGCTTGGAGATTTTTCTGTCTTCGTCACGAATGTCGTTGAATGCTGGTCTAGTCGATTCTCCCTGCAATGCTGAGATAGTAGTGCTATGACGTTCCAATAACTATTTAGAAGGTGAAACTTCTCCTTGTGAGAGACGTGCTCCATGCTGCAGAAGACAACCGTGGTTATATCCAACAGTCAGAAAAATTTTGCGATTTTTTTGACCATTAGATGATCCTTAGTGGAATCCTCTAATTTCAATTGTTTCCCTTAGAAAAACAAACTTTATAATTGTGGTCCTAAAAGATTCTCGTGACGAATTACGAAAGGCTCGGTCATTTACATAAGTTTCTTAACCCACACTAAAATTACAGTCATATTGCTTCGAAACTTGCAATGTGCTTGACGTCTCTTGGAATGTTTCCCCAATTTTGTTGATATCTGAAAAATTCTGGGAGGTTTTCATAAGTTTTCAGATATTTTGTTTACCACTACCATTCCAAAAGATGGAACTTACTTATATTATTGACACTTATACGATCCATCCTCGCCATTCATGACGATGGTCTGTTTCAAGAATGGTGACGTTCGCTAGTGGAAATCCGTGACCCATAATTCGATTTCACTTCGAATACCGCTGATTGGCATGAGTGATAAATACAGCCATCCATTTTCACAGTCGTAGAGAACGCTTGCATCGGCCTGAAGTCTTTTCTCATTTGTCACTAACTCTACTGACCTATTAGACCTATTTTTGATAGTTCGCTATAGAATCATGTTTTCCTGGATCTCGAAGATAAAATAGTCTTCGAAAAGCTGAGCCGTCTGGTCCAGTTAGATCTTGTGGGTGGCTGTTATGTTTCAGAGCCCGTTATTTGCGCACTTTATGGAGCCGATTTCTTATGCGCTCTAAATATCAACCCATTTCTAAACTTTTCGGAAGACCGTTAAGCCAGAAATATGAGCGTGGTGTTTCGAGAATGCCTTTTGATCGGATGGTTTTTGAGAGGTCCAAACGTTCCCCATATTTTTTCAAAACGGACGATTTTAACCTTGGCATGAGTAGTCAATATTTCTTAAGATTGTTCAGCTTGCAGTAGGTTGTTGTAAAATTTTTAATCGGCTGACGTCTTGATGTCTTCATCTTCTTCAGAGCCGATTGATCCGAGTCCACTGTCCACAGCCGTTCGAATTCCTAATTTGTTTCTTCATTTTCGAGTCGATTCTAGTCTTCTGGTGTGGATTGACCGATCGAATGAGAAGCTCATTAGCCAGTGCCCTTTTCATCTAGCCATACTGTTTGCCTTCTTCAGCAGAATTCTTCTATTCTCTGTCCATTGTAAGCCCCAGCTACATCTAGTTTGTATTCCCTGTAATCAAACAACCATCGAGTTTGGTGTCCCATTTCACCATGTGCTTCCTCTTTAACTGAGTTCTTTCCTGTTCCAGCAATGCGCTTAATGACCATTAATTCAGAAAATAGTAATTGAAGTGAGGAACCATAACAGCCATCCGTTTGCTGAACCCAGTTTAAAAACGCTTCAAATATCTAAGAAATTCGTTTAGAACGTTTCCATAAGCGCGCAAAGGCAGAGTTCTGCGAGGAAAAAGAATCGCTTTATGATTCCTTTTACTTTTTTTCCTTCATGACTGTAGAAATTACTACGATAACTTTAAGATAATTTGATTAAGGAGTAGGTATTACACCGAGGAAATTGAGTTCCCAAAAAATAAAACTAAAACTCCTTTTCTTGAATTACTGTCACAATAGCACATTCAACTGACTGCTGTTAATCAGTCGCGAAGTTCATTGTAGCGACCTTCTCTCGCTAATGGAAACTCTGGCCGTCCGCTCTACTCTGGTCTGGTCCAAATTAAAAGTTGTTGCTGGGAAAGAACAAGGTTTTGCTGTGCCATATGTTTTCATGCTTAGTAAGATCCAAAAAAGTACGCCCTATAAACATTTCACACTCTTTCTTGTTGTGGTGTGCCGACATTCTGCAGCGATTTCGTCCGCATGGGTTGTTTAATAAGATTTCGTTCTCAGGTGTCTTCAACATAGAAAACATCTTTTGTAACACAATGAGTGTCACGAACTACTCACTCTTCATCAACTCATTTTGTACCGCTATCTGATCATTGGTAAATAAATTTGATGGTAGCAAGTATTTCTTAGAAAGTGGACCATCTTTCTCAACGCGGATGGATACCATTTTCAACCACGCTCGGAGTTTCCCGTTGAGCAGCATATTTGCTTATAACGCCTTTGATGGAAACAAAAACCGTCCAGCAACCATTTATCACTGGAGCTCTTCGATATAATATAAATGCATGAGTAATCATTCAATGGTAGACAATTTGACACACTTACATCTCCTTGTTGCGATCTCTTGGCTGTAAATTGTCAGTGCAGAGAACCTTTCAAGCTTGTTTTCAGATCCAGAAAAATGGAGATAACAGCATTTACTATATTCACTGTATGGCTAGGAATATTCTCGATTTTCTTCACTCTGATGCCGTTGTGAGTTTCAGTAGCAACCACTAAGCTGATTTTTTTTTCCCTCGAATGTCATTGCGTAACGATCCTTACAGTACGATGGTACTCGAATGGCGTCGACGAGGCACTGCTGATGGTTTCTCCTCTGTCAATTTTGTCTTACCAATGCTTATGTAAGCTTCTTTCATAAACTATCTTATATAATAATAATATCAGCTTTCACTCCTTTCACTCCTTCGTCCGTTTTTCGAACCATTATGCATTTATCTATGTTCTGTTTCATTTCCCACTTTGACAGCGGATAAAACATTAAAACGAACTCTGAAAAGAAAGTGACTAGAAAAACTGTCTTTTTCATGGTTGCAATAGTTTAAGCAGTTTAACCTTAGGAGTGAAACAACGAAAGAAAGTTTTAAAAAGTGAATAAAGTTGAATAGAAGCCGTGTAAGGCCGTATCCATTCGAAAACTTCTAGTCTACGAAGCATAGCAGGTGGATAGCCTACACGATTTCTTGGAGGTGCTTCAACAAAACGTCGTACATTGATGGGATACTGTATCCATACAAAAATTCAGACCTACTTTAGAATCTCCAAAGAAGATTTAAGCGAAATTATCGATTCCTCATGGATTTCCATTCTTTCGATAGCTGACATCAGATTGTTAAAAAAGTTTTTAGTTCTCGGTAGCGTTTTGGCGAATTCGCTTTCTCCCTAGTCTACACAGCAACTCAGGGTTAAGCCTAAATCTAAGAACGCTAGTCTAGAAAATTACGTAGTAGCACTGAAAGATTTAGCATACAATGATTCGTCTGAACGAAGGAAACGGTGATTCTATGAGTTCAGGTAGTACAGTATACCTGGTGTCTTGAAAGAAGTGTGGTGATGACGAAACAGTTAAGGCAGTTTGTGTTCGTAGAAGCAAAAGAAGGAGCATCTTGTTGGAAAACTTGTAATAGGACGAAGTACTCTTCTAGAGCGCTAAAACAAACGGAGAAGTTACAGTGATGACTTCGAAATCAAAGTCACGGTTCTAAATAAGAAGAGCAAAAAACAAACGAGCAACAGTCCTGAGGAGTTCTAGATAAATTTCGCAAATTCCGAATTGACCTCAAAGGATGGTCAGAAACTAATTTTTTGTTTCGAATGAGTTTCACCTACTCATCTTATTTGAGTAGCAAACTGGGTGGTTTTATTCCTTAAGAACATATTCAACTGGAAAACCATGATTTCTTTTAAACAGATTGGTTTAAATGGTACAAGCTTTCCTGAGTATAAATTGATCGTTCTTTCACAAAAAATAGAAATCTACTGGTAATGTGATGCTTTTTAGAAGCAAACGATATCATTATAGGAATGAGATGCGGTCGAGGCGAGCAAACTAACACTGTGCTATTCCCTTTGAACATCTGCACCGTATGGCGTATCATTACACTTTGCCAGAGAATCCAAAAAATCACAACGTTGAGTTGTAATCGAGATTCGGACATGAGAGATCGGGTCGGAGAGTCGAGCGTATAGCGCATTCTTCAGGAATTGATACACGCCCTATCCTTATGCCTCTGAATGGTGTGACGCATGGACTTCTTCGCTATGAGGAGAGCAAATAAAAAGCGATAACGAAACGAAACAAAAGTCAATCCGAAAAGAAGCAGAAATGCATCTGAAGGACAAGACAGGAAACAAAATGACTTGTCCAAAAAGGAATTTGAGGGTGATTTATGTTACTTCCTCTTTTCATACGGTTCGGCTTCACATATTGTGGGGATCCAACCATTTCGTTCAATCGTTTCGTTGCCTCGTCCACAAAAGTGTTATCATTTGCGTGCAGAGTCGTCTGCCAGTTGAGGACTTTGTCTTCGTAATGAATTTCTTTGAATGTCGGTTGAGTAGTCTCTGTCTGCAATTCTGGGATAGCTCTACTACGGCGTTCCCTGAATGTCACCACAAGCAGTCATTACGCTTTCTCGATCAGATAGAGAATAACATACCAACGTGTCAAATCTGGAGGGGCTATGGTTGACTTTGTGCAGGATCGAACTAGCGAACAAGTGTGCACATCATCTTTAACCATTCCACTTGATGCGTCCATAAAACGTGGTTTAAATTGAAGAAATCCTTTTAATTACAGTGGGGTGGGGTAATGGACATGATAGGTCTGTTAAAAAACGGTGGTAGCAAACGATTGTTCCACGAACAAACTCTTAGGTGACGTTCTGACATGAATCTCAGGAGTTCTTGCAGCGGTCTAAAGCGTTGTAGTTTTAGTTTCCCTGTCGCTTTATACTGTTTCTCGGAATTGAAAACCACGGGAAAGACACTACACTGCGTAATTAGAAGAAAGCTTCAAAACTTTCGCGAGTTTAGAGTTCGAGATCAAATTCGTACTGGAATTTCTTCTTATTATTTCTACTGAAAATAATTACTAGTAGGACTGTGGAATACTTGGAATAGACAGTAGACATAAACCTATGGTTTTGTGATTCTCCGAACAACCACAATTACTTCGCACCTTGGTTGGCAACGCTAGTTTGGTTTCCCTAAGTTCAAATGCTCTACCTGATGGAAATCAGTGATGAGCAAATTCACAAGAAATTTTAAAAGATGCTTCGACGACTTTTACTTTTGCTTGTTTTACACAGCACAATAATTTTCTGTGAGAAATATGGTGATATGTAAAGGAAGTGAGGTTTTCGTTCTTGGTAGTAGTTGAGGAAGAATTTTGAATAGTTAGAAAGAAACAAACCTAACACTTCAGATTCTGAGTGGCAATGATATTGTTGACTCCGTTAATACGTACACGGACATTACAGGACTTCTTGCTGGTTAAAGCACGGCTACATGACGAACGACAACACCAACATCACCATCAATACGATCAACATAGTCTTCTTCATACTCTACATCGCCCTCTTCGCCTATTATCAACCGAAGAGGGTTCGACTATGTCATATCACTTCGAGCTTAGCTCTCTAGTTGAGAATTGCGGAGATATCAGACCTATCAAAGTCATTGAGATTGAAAACATTCCGTTTCTTGGTGACGTAAATGCCAGGAATTTTCAAGACCTAGAACAGTATGGTCGTATTCCCAATGATCTTACATAAGCAGATCGCAATAAAGTTACAAAAAGTTTCTGATTGACAATATAGCGTTCCAGAAGTACCTTTACGGTCAGCTATTAATATGTGGACTAATGCTAAAACTGATCTTCATGTATGTTGAAATGCAAAGTGAGTTATCGCGTTCAGATTGAAGGCATACAGCTATTAAGATGAGGTTGATCTTCATAATTCTTCCAATACAGGTAGTGAAGTAGCCTCAGACGTGATGGGTTCGATAGCATCCGCCACGCAGATCGCTTCCCTCGCTGGAGGAGTCTATGAGATTAAGCGAGCGATTTCCTTTGGACATACAGAGTATCTGCCAGCGGTGTTCCAGTATGCTATGTTTCTACTCATTGTGCAATGGCTTGCATTTGGACTGCTCACAGGAAATCCGTACATCGCGGTAGAAACTAACTACGTTAATAGCCACTTAGAGCAGTTGCCCGAAACAGTTTGTATCGATACCTTGCCAATAAGTCTTTTAGAGAGATAATGAACTCTGTTACAAAAAACGATATGGGTGGTAGTAGGCTGAAAGTATTACGAACCGTCAAATTCCTTCCGCAACTACCACTTTCTGCCATTACTCTCGTTTACTTCCTAGTTATTTTTCAAAGAACTCCATGTGAAATATTTCTGCATGTTTTAAAGGTGAAATCCAACTCACACATTTCAAACAACCATGAAACGGTTGTGCTTCTTCCCCTTCTGCCACCAAAAAGTGACACATGTGGTAGGCCAGGTTATTCGGATATTAATGGCGGATTCCAACCAGTATTTTTTTAAGTAGCACATCTTAATTCAAAATATACTTTATTGATCAATACAAAATCATTGGAATGTACTCATTTTCTCCTACTGGAAACAAGTTTATTCACATAAGTTGCAAGAAATTCTGGATTTCTAGAGGCGATGATGTCAGTCATTGGAGACAATTTCGGCCTCAGCTTGGTTTCTAAAGCATTTCTTGCAGAAGTTGTCAAGATGCTTGAAGGAGTCGTAATCGATATTCCAAAAGTCTGGCCATTATTGTCGATGAGGCAAGGTTTCGTAACCTAGCTCATTCAACTCTTCCAGCGTCAGTAGTGTGTCGTGTTGCTAATTCTTTGGACTTCCAATCATTAAGCTTTTCCCGACTTTCAAATCGTCGTTAGGTGGTCCGACGTCATCAATGTTTCGGGCAGTTTGCGCTGCGTACCGCGAGTTTGAATTGGTAGAAGTAGATCCTTCGAAATTGGTGTTTTGCCACCTGAAATCCTAATCGTTAGAATTGCCGAAAATTCGACTCACATTATAATTAGATTCGTAACAGTGCAGTGTTTTAAATGAAATAATTACTAAAACATTTACAAAAAGTAAATTGCGAATCCGACATTAGTTTCCGAACCAAGTGATACAGTGCGAAGAAATATGTCCTTTAAAATGAGATGTACTGTGCTGCTGCCACTGTGCAGTCTCCTTCTGTTTCGCTAAACGAGCTTTGGAGAAGGCGCGGAGGCTTCATGCCCGGTCAGTTACGGAATATTCGGATTCATTCGTGACCAATATGCTAACATAAATAATACATCCATAAATATATTTATTTATGTGATCTTATAAACTGATCTTCTTTAGCTGATCCGAGGTTGGTACAGGTGTTCGTTGACGTTGTCTTTGTTGTTGGTGTTGTTTGTCGATGGCTGACGTTTCGGCGATTTTGCCTTCCTCAGAGCCTGGACGTATTTTATATTAGAATACTTTAGTTATTCGGTGTAAAAGGCTGAAGTATTAATGAAGATCAAAGTTTTAAATAGATGGTGGGTTGGGATGCTACGGTCATACTGAAAGGCTACTCACCGTAATGTAACGAGTGGGACTGGCCCATGCGTTGTTCACGTCGGGTCGCGAGCACGACACACACCGGGGTCAAAATATCATTTTGAAATAGGGCGCCAGGTCACGTGTGATAGTGAGGCATTCGTCTTTCCGGTTCATCTTTGGATTTTTGAAATTTATCCAAAACGCTTCAAGAGTTTTGCGCGTTGATGTTTTCGACTCCTGCGCTAGGACCCGTACAGTCACTTCAAAATCATCGCCGTTGTGCTTTTGTGCCCTATGAGTACCTAGAGGAGTGTTTTCACGAATTTTAACTTTCCCATGTAGATGTTCTTTTATGCGGACACAAAGTGGTCTACCCGTTTCCCCAATATATTCCTCACCGCATGCGTTACATGAGATCAAGTATATTATACCTGAACTCACGCAATCCCCGTCTCTCCCGTTAAGACAGATCATACAGTTTTTTGAGCTGCACAAACGATCATAGAGACGGTTGCGAACTAACTGACGGCGGAGGGTATTGGGTGGGATGTCAATAATCGTTATATAAATTTCAAGACCACTTTTTCTTAAGCATCTCTTAATGGCGTAACTTATTTCATTTGATATGAAGGGTAGCTTAAAAGGGATCTTGCTTACGTCCGAAACATTATTTTGGGGGAACTGCCCTACGTTTTTGTCCTACCCGAATGGCTTCTACGTCGTCGCCATTGGAAATGGCAATTTTTCGTGCCAGGTTTTGCGATTCGTTCCTTTCCTCTTCTCCTGTGCACACATTTTTAGCCGTACGGTACATGTTTTTGATAAGTGCTTTTTTCATGGGTGAAGGATGAGAGGAGAGGTAGTGAACTAGTGTGTTCTTACTACTTGGCTTACGATACCATTTTGTTTTATAGCCACTTTCTGAGAGCTTTACTTGGATGTTTAAGAATGGAAGCCAGTTTTCGGTTGTTTTTTCTCGTGTAAATTTTATATACTCTGACTGTCGGTTTAACAGTTCAAAGCACTCATCCATCTGTTCTTGTGTGGAGCAGACGATGAAGCAGTCGTCTATGTATCGACAGTAGAGTAATGGTCGGTGATCGAGAACTGGAGCTTCCACCTTAGACATGAAAGCGATGGCAAAGCTTGGTGCTAAACGCTGTCCCATTGCCAACCCTCTAATTTGTGCAAAATATTTACGAGCTTTGAAAGAAAACGTGAAAACTGCAGGTCTCGTGAATTCCAGAAAACGAATTTCATTTGTGTAAAATGGGAGGATTTAGACCATGTGGGCAAAGATCTGTATGTCCTAAAGGCTTTTTATCCATGTACTGAAACAAACAACAACACTACAATGTTAGCTTGAAGTTGGAAGCCACTACTACTTTTGCAACGCACCCTCAGAAATTAATGCTCATCGTCGCAAATGCGCTAGCTAACATTGGGTTGTAACATATAAAATGCCCGATTTTATTGTTTTAATTTTTCGTGTAGTTTTTTTTGAAAAAGATCTTGTTCCTTATGTATGTTCAATACATATTTTTTGAAGCGTAAGGTTTTTCTATATCTGGTATTGGTTCTTCTCAAGATTTATTATTTTAACAATCTTATAAGCTTTAGCTTTAGTACGAATCAATGTGATATTTGTGTCCTTTTTTGTATGAGTAGGAAAATGGACATAATGCCGCGGCAGGGGGCTCGGAATATAAATGCCGTGTTAGGAGATGGCTTTGTTAACGAACGCTCTAGTCGTCGTTGGTACGCAGTTTGAATCCGGAGACGAGAGCCTTGCAAACGACGAGCGTGGTAGGCCGGAAATTAAGGTTAACAATGAGGCATTTCGTGCTCCAGTCGAATCAAATCCGCATCAAACGGTCCGAGGACTCGCGACAGTGTTTGAAGTCAGTGCTATAACCATTTCACGTCACTTACAGTTTATTCGTAGAGTTTTAAAAACATGGACAAATGGGTTCCACCCGAACTCATCGAAAAGCAAAAAACTCAACGTCGAGAAGTTTCATTTCGCTACTGATTCGCAATGACAGAGATCCATTTTTGAATCGCATTATAACTTGCGATGAAAAGTGTATACCGTCGTAAGATAATCGTCGCCGCGTTCTGCACAAGGGCTAGACGCCGACGAGAACCCACAACACATGCCTCAACCGAGTCCGCATCCAAAGAAGACAACGGTTTCCATGTGGTGGTCAGTGGCCGGTATAATTCATTACAAATTTCTACGACCTGGCAAAACGATTACGTCAGAGAAATATTGTGCCGAAATTGAAGAAGTGCATCAAACACTACGGGTCAAGCAGATGGCATTGATCAATAGGAAAGGAGCACTATGGCTGCATGACAACGCAGGAGCGCACGTTTGCCAAACGACATTAAGAAAGCTGGATAAAATGCCCTATGAAACTCTACCACATCCGCCTTACCCACCAGATTTGTAGCCAAAGGATTTTCATTTTTTAAGCATCTGGACCACTTTCTAACGGAAAAAAATCTCAACGACCAAACCACCGTTGGAAATGCTTTTAAAGAATTCGTCGACACCAGAGCCGATAATTTTTTCTATTAATACAATCACCAAACTTGTTTCTTGTTGAAAAATGTTATTTCGATTAATAAGAGTTAACATGAAAAAAGTTATGGTTGTTTAAAGTTTACATTTAAAAGCAGACATTTCATACGTTACAACCTAATACATTCGCGGTTGTATGAATCGTATATGGTTCGTGCCCTGCCAAAAAAATGGCCGCTTTCAGGTTTCTCACTTTATTTATCTAGATTAATAAGCTATTATGGCGTTGTTATAAAAGTTCTACTCAAACATCAAAGACCCGCTTCCAAGAACGAACAGCTGTAGATAATCGAACCGAATCAATCGGGTTTTGAAGAAGGCTAAGGACTCGAAACGCCAGCAAAATAATGTTTCCTATGAACCCGTGTTACCTTGCTAATTTGAGAAAATATTGATTACTCATGCCAAGGTTAAATGATAGTCTGTTTTGCCTTTTTGTTTTTTACTTCGTTTTACATGATTTGACGTTCCATGTTCTGCGGATCCTAGCAGTTCT
The DNA here is from genome assembly GCA_018806985.1 of Angiostrongylus vasorum. Classification (NCBI taxonomy): domain Eukaryota; kingdom Metazoa; phylum Nematoda; class Chromadorea; order Rhabditida; family Metastrongylidae; genus Angiostrongylus; species Angiostrongylus vasorum. The sequence continues at coordinate 1,293,840 of JADANN010000099.1, read as the reverse complement.
TGCAGCTGATTCATGGTATGCACGCCACTATGATCCACGAAGGTTTTTAGACTTGTGTGGAGATTTTGCTGCTGCTTGAGCATTCGGTCTTCTCCAGGAATGGCTAGGAATGGTGGTCAAGTAGATCCTCGCTGGAAACTTTCGTTAGCCATCTAAAAGTCTGCTACCAGTATCCTGACCCCCGAAGGGATAGGTGGCCTAGTTGAGGGACGCACCATGGTATTGCGCTTTCTATTGAAAGACATCTCTGTCACTAGGCTACAAGCGCAGCATTTGGAACTAACACATTTTAAGCGTTAATAAAAACCAATAGTTTCTAAGACCTTTGCTATCCAGGAACCAGTTTTTTCTCATTATATGGTTTTTTTCGAGCTAAAAAAGCTATTATTTGGATTTTCCTTCTCACTCAAGCTCGTATCCCGAATACGCAACTGAACAAACGAGATTTTGACCAACTGCACACGATGGTGCTCCGCAGTGCTTCGTTGATGCTTCTAATTGTCACGGTTACACATGATATTTTGATGATCTAAACCTCGATTTAAAATTTCCAAAGAATTAAATTTAATCAGAGGCGAATTTAAAGTTGAAAGGATGTTTTATAAAAGTTCTATGCACCCGAATACAAATTTGTATGATGCGACACTCGCCGCTTTCTCCGTGGGGTCAATACTCCACGCTTCAAAGGACTCGTACGAGTAGGAAAAGCTTCCAAGAATTTCGTGCCACCCATACGTTCGGATGGATTTGGTACTGGAGTGTTCGTCGTAGAGTCCGAGCAAAGTACAAGTCCTACCTCAGCGTGCGCCCACCGAAACTCCCATCACTACGTGGAGTCGGAAAAATTGTTATTGGACTCGTCTGAGATCAGCTCACTGTCTTCAACACAAGTGGGAACGCATAACCATCCCAGCACTCTGTGGAGAATTCGTCCCACCAGCGTTCAACAACGATCATAAAGAATATAACAAACCTCAAGCAGCAGCCGAACGCAAAATGCGCAAAAATTTGACGTTCAGCACTCTACATTGGAGGAAACGAATCGAATGGCTGAGATCTGCACAATGTGCTATACGTTGTGTAGAAGCTTAAAAAATAAAGGATAAAGCTCTCGGCGTTGATCAATCCCTGAGGGATGCGCCATGCACTCGACTTCATTAAGTATCGTTGGAGGTGATTGAATGCATATCTAGCCTCTATAAATGGCTCGCGCTGGTCTACCGATGTATCGAGCCAGTGCTGTTGTACTCCCTAGACAAGTCTGGTACCAATTTGCCTACCCCGGAGGGAAGGGCTTGGTGGGCCATGGGCACGTGAATCGATTCCACGTATATGTCGCAGTGGCGCCTCCAACCACTGCGTCACACGCGCTCCTTGTAAAAGGTTCTCCTTACCTTAATGTAAAACTCACAAGTCTGTGAAGCTCTCAAATTCTCAGTTATCCTAGAGGAATAGAAAATATAAGCAGTTAAAAAAAATATTACGCAGCGAGCTAATATCGTTTGTATTTTCGTATTCCGAATAACGGAGTAGATAATCTTTATTTTAACCTTTTTACTTACAGCCCTCCTTTTTTGATGGAAGGGTATATTGCTAAATATAACTTCAACGAAGCTGAGATATTTGCAAAACTCTGGACCGCAGGTGCCTATGGTGGGGAACGAACGCGTTATTGTCCTTTCCGGGGAGTAACGCGTCCACCACTCACACCACGCAGGGTCCTTCGTTTCGCCTGTCTCTCAGCTAGTTCTATCGATCTTTTTGCCATCAGCAATCACCCGTCAACAGGGATTGATCTGGGGAGCCCAAATCGGCATTGAACCCAGTTAAGCTTAGGCTATAGTTATAATCACAATTTTAACCTGAGAGACAGTAGATAATCCTTAGCATATTGAAGACTAGTATTACTTAGATGTCTACGAACTAAACCAATTTAGTTGTACAACTTTCAAATACATGCAACTAACTCGTCTTACTGTACATAACATTCAAGCATTTGCTTGAAACTTTCCTTCCAAACATACTTCTTTGTTCTTTGAAATAAGTAGGACCAATTGCTTGTATCCAATTCAACAAACCACTAATTGCCCGAGTATACCACTCAGAACTCTTCTTAGAATGCTTTCAGATCGCCAATCTGGCAGCGCTCATCGTGAATGTCGCTACCATTTCACTCTACTTCGTGTATCCGCCGTTAACATGGCGTGTCCCCATCATTGGCACTGGTCCACAACGTGGAAAGAAGGAAGAATAGAGAGCTTCGAAATTCACATGCACTTTTTCTTTTCATCTACGAAGCTCGTTTCATTGTCGAACCATTCTTTATGAATCTACTGAGTTGTAACGTTAACTGGTTCCTAGTAGAGACACTGATCGAATTGAAGTGCAAGTTCCTCTCAGTAGAAAACCATACTTGCATTGATCCATCGAAGGTAATCCAGAATAAATTACCTCTCTCAAAAAATGCGTCTAAGAAGCACTTTTTCCCCATAATATCGATAAATGAAATGATACTCCAAAGCAACTACCTAATGACGGCCTATTCAAACAAGAACGCAAGATGTATAAGATACAGACTTAACATTAAAGTTGTTTTGTACTCTATACGGAGGCATTTTCTTTCGTACCGCTACTTAACGACATATGAAACCTCTTAGGCGCATTTCGCTAACGTCCAAGTCTATCGACATAGTGGACACGCAACTTACAATCTGAAAAGACCAAGACTACGAACTCCCGGATTCTTCAACACGTACTTCTTAAATTTCCGTCCATTTATGTTCTCAAAGACCAAGAAAATCGAAAATTCGACCACAGAAGATCCGCCATAGAAGTTTGAGCGAAAAGATAAACGGATTTCAAGAAGGAAATGAATTTATTCATGTTCAAATGGATATTCGAAACAAAAATGAAAGATTTCCGGTTCAATCCAACAACGTCGCATAGTAAACGTAATGAACAATACTGCTTCTTTCACTAAGTAAGCTTCATTGCTGTATCTAGACACCCTGATTCAACAACACAAATGTAGGAAACTGTAGAAATTATACCAATGTAGAAATTCTGATCTGAACAAATGATCTTTTCAATCCGTAGCAGATACAAATGCAAACTACTTCTCAGTCAACTTTCTTTTCTTAGAGTTCTTCTTTCCGGAAGACTTCTCTGCACTATCTGTTTTATTTTCGAAGGCCTTACACAATTCATCTGGTAGTCTGCATGTACTTTCAATGTAAGTGAAAAGCTCTTCGGGATACAACCGTTTCACCTACAAAATATAGAATAAAATGAACTACAAAAAACTACGATAACACTATAGGGCCACAACATGGTCTTACCAAATCTTCACTTCCTACCAAAAAACTCAACGGTTTGGCAAAAATAATTCGACCTGCAGCTCACATTCATTGGTTTTCCACCTTCCTTTCTTCGATATTGGGATTTGCTCAGCACCAAATCCCTGCCGTAAAAACCGTACTACTCGGTCCACAATTTCACAAAAAAAAAAATTCCTTTCTATTTTTGTGCGATCCGTCCTCATATCTACTGTACGGATTCCACCACTTCCTGCATTTAATTGGATTCCTCGCATCCATCACACACAAAGGCCTTCAAACTTTTCGTGTGTGGATTCGAATGTCGCTAGAGGATCGTCTTATTCATTATAAATGCCGCTGAATGCTAGTTGAGTCGAGTATCCCTTGAGTCCTGGGATAGCTCAGTTAAAGCGTTCCGACTTGGATTACAAGAAGTGAACTCTACCGTCTGCGAAAAGTCTGGTACCAAATTCTTCACCCTAGACGGACAAAATGCATGGTAACCTGGTGCAAGATCGAACTACTACCGTGCTCGTGCTGAACAGCATCACTATTACTGCGCTACTCACCCTGTAAAGAAAATCCAGTGGGAATAAATGACCACCTATTAATCATAAAACGTTAACGAAGTTATAAGGCTTATCCATAAAATATTATAATACTATGTCCTTCTTCAAAGTTCAGTCACGGAACAAACTGGTGTTCTAAAGGGTTACATAAAAATCCTAGCTTACCAAACCTTGGCTTCCCGTTGATCAATGGGCGATATGGTCGGCATTAGTGTTTTGCATCTCGTGCTCCATTTGCATTGTCGAAATATCACTTCCCGGTTAAAAACAGGTGTTGATCAAATAGTAGATTAAACCGTCATGCATAATTGCTCCTTCACTGTACCACCTTTGATCTTTGAGTGGATACAGTAAAAGTCAGCAAAGCCTCCATTCACCTCGTACTTGCTTCCGGTCGCTCAGATGTCTACATTCGATATTTGTAGCTAATACCGTTAGATAAAGGACTCTTGTAGCACAGTGCTTGCTCCCTGTCTAGGAGAATAGCAGCACTGGGTCCATATATCGGTAGGCCACTGCGAGTAATTGTAAAGGCCAGATACGCATTCAGTGACCTCCAACGATGCTTAATGAAGTCGAATGCATGGCGCATCTCTCAAGGATTGATGAACGCTGACAGCTTCACCCTAAGCCTTCGTACTTGCGAGCTAAAAAATACCGATGATTGTTTATACCAAGATTAAATGAAAGTCGGGTTACAGTAGTATTAGTTCGCTATATGCAAGCTTTCTAATAACGACTGGTGCAGTATCGACTATGCGGAGAAAAAAATAAATTATTATCAACCGACAATCAGTCTATCAACAATGCTTCTCTATAAAAGTGTTTCGTTGAGTGACGACAGCATATTCGTGCGGTGCTCCACCGGATTCCACATGGTGCGATCATGGAAACCCAGATCAGATGGGTGAGTGACTGTGGACAATCGACTCGAATCAATTCCTCTCTCATCAAAAGGCCATCGAAATGTCAGGCGAACAAAGTTTGATAACTACCTCGTGCTAGCTATTCAGTGGAAAAAAGCAGACACTAAAAACATTGCGATGTTCTTTTCGCAGCACTCCTGAGATTGTTGTTCACGATCTCAATCAATCATCAACGTTTTACTTGAGTCGTTAGTTGTCCAAATGATGTCCACAGCCACTATTTCGCGATGGTGTGGCCACAACACTGTCTTTTGCAAACAGCATTTTCCTTAAGGTTCCTTGTTCTATAGTCTTGTGAACGCTCGACAGGTAGTGTCTTTTATTTCACGTTCAAAAAATGAGGCATTGCTTAATGTTCTCAATTTGAATCACTAAGCTGGTCAGTGGAAAGCTCCGATACTGACTCGCCGTATTTTAGTCGCAGGTAGTAACCACAGTTCGTTCACACTATTGCAGGTTGGAATGGATCCTTGGTTTAGCAACTTCCTCGTTGTAAATGTTACTGTAGCGACGGTTCCTTTGTGCCCAAGGGATTTAAGTTTCTTATTTTTAATGTTCTGCAAACCTGATGCAGACATACGAAGGGGTTGTAAAACTTTAGCATGGCGGGTGGCTATATGCAAAGGGGCTCATCAGGCTTTCTCAGAGCCAATGTGGCTTTTTTTGAACAAGGTCCCCATTGTCATTCGTCCGATTAACACTCACTTTCAGGCTTCTAGTATCACTGCTATGCTTTCCTCACGTCTACATGAAAATAACGTGTACAAAAGGTGTAAATACATTCAGCGTAGCGGAGAAAACGATCTCAACTCTTGAATTCACCTTTATCTGGATTCCAATACAAGATGATTTTAGATCCAAATTAACCCGACTGCCCACTTTGAACCTCCATATAACCTTCTGCTTACCACCCTCCACACAATATAACCGTGGAGTAAAAGTCTGCTGTTTTAAAACATATAGATAAAAAAATAAGTACACGAAAATAAGTCTAACTATTAACTTCGCGTCCAGATGCCTTTTCGTGGAACCGACATCGGTTTGCAATCTTTGAAGAAGACTTCCACAAACCCTAGAGGGATGTCAAGGGCAGAGTGCCGTGGCCCAAGATGCGTTGTCTACAGCATTCGATCTTATTTTAGGGTAAAAAATAACAAACCTGTTCATATGGCATAAGCTCTAGAATAACTTCATCATTAGGAACATCTTGCCTGTTTCGCCTATAACAATATTTTTCTTCGATCAATTTTTCTTCAGTTATTAATTATACAATAGAATTTTTGGCCGGTACTAAACTTACCGCTGTACAACCAAATCCATTTTTGTAATCGACTCTTTCTGCAAATTTTCTGGAGAATGGATGGGACCTAGGACTTCGACACTGATATAGTAGTCATCAAGAGAACGTGCACTCATATCTTGCTCGTCTACCCATGTTGGCCTGAAAATGCAGTGTTCCTCAGTTCACTCCACACAACCTTAAGCTGAGTTGTATGGAGAAAGGAAGAAAAAACCCACTCCCAATCCACCAAATACTCCATCTTGTCTTTTCCATTTTTTCCATCCACTTTTCGTCTTTTCAGAATACGTTTAATTGCATATCTATCGTCACTCATTTCCCTAGTGAAACTGGATAACAGTACGCATAACTCTGAAGATTAATAAAAAACGAAATAATGCAAAATTAAAGCAGTTTCCGGGCAATTCCCGTCAACACAAAAAGACAGCACAACTAGGAACTTCACTGCAAACAAAGGCACATCAGGGCAGAGCGAGAAAAACAAGAGCTCACGAGAACATATTAGCTTATAAGAGTAGGATTATGACATTTTACATGGTCATTACGTACTCAATAGGTTAAAAGAAGCGCACAGGAACAATCATGATAGCCAAGACATAAATGTTAGCACATAGTAAGAAAGACCATCAGCCCTGATAAGGCAGGTAGTAGACTTGTCCTCTTTCACGAACTTCTCTGATGCGGTGAAGATGCCGCAAGCACGGAGCAACATGACGGAAAATAGCTTGAGTTCGTCCTCTTAGACCTGGTTTTATATCGTTTTCTTGACAAAACAACTCGCCAATATTGCAGGAAACCTCCATTTCAACATTTACAACAACATTTTCCATCTCCAAAACTCTCACTCAAAATTGATATCAGCTGAAAGTACTTGGGTACTTGGATGCCCCGTCTTCACTGGTTGCGCAGGGCTTCAGCACTATTTCCATTCCTCGGTTTGCTGCTTTAGTCATTATAGTTCCTTGGAGTCCCGAGGTCAGCCAGGCCAAAGTCTGTCGCAGGTCGTCACCACCACAGGCAGTCGCCGCCGTTAAGGATCAGGGGGCGATTTGCCACCATGCGACTTTGATACTAGGATGGCGGTGGAGCCTGGTATTGTTTTACTCTTAGGTGGGCTTCCTGATGAAAACGCTGGATTTCTTTCCAGCTTGGGAGACCCTGGTGGGGAGACGATTCCCCCGCTGTACATCGCAGCCCCAGACCCAGGAACATCTGCCAGCCACGATGAGGCCGTAAACCGTTGGGAGGCTGAAAGTAATGCAACTACATATAGAAATATACCAAGTCCATCTTTGCTCAGCGTCCGCCTACAAGTAACACTCAAAAAAACATTAAAAAAATAGTGCATACCTGCTCTTTCCACTTGCAAACCAAGTTCTTCTCTTCTTTGCGAAGCTTGTTAAAAGGAGCACTTAATAATCGGCGCTTCATTGAAAGAAACCAGTTGAATTTGTTCAGAACCTGAAATAATGGAAGTACGAATGCTATCACAAAACTGACAGTCTAAAAAAACACAGATTGGAGAGCAGTTCAAGCCATGACTACAAACCTCATTCAAATCAGCACAAGTCATGCGACCACGCATATACTTTGGAATCGAATCGAACTCAACCAGACTGATTGGAGCCATGATTGTATCGTCAGAAGAATTCGTTACTTCCTATGTGAAAGTATCTACACCAATAACATTTAAAACTAGACGTAACTTTTAAGTAGATCACCTTAGTAGAAGGCAATGGTTGGTCGATGCGTACTGCAACAGAGTTCGTATGAGGATGTACAGCAGCTTTCTTCGAAGGTACTTTTGCAACGATATCTCGATCGACGCCACGACCATAATTTACAGAAATATTCTGACTCTAAAAAACGACCTTTGAGGATAAAACACCTAGCTCTCTTAATCAGTAAACATGCGCAAAACAGCTCCCTACCTCATAACTGTCACTGGAATAATCAACCCAATAAACTAGAACTAAGGCGGGCAAGAACGGTCAACGGTTCACCGTCTCATCATGGCTGGGAGGTGTTCATGGGTGTCGTGCTGTGATGTAAAGCGGGGAACTATCCCCCAGCAAGGTCTCCCAAACTGAGAAGGAGCCCCACGATTTCATCAGGAAGCCCAGCTAAGAATAAACCATTACCAGGATCCACCATCGTCCTAGTATCAAGTTAGTCGCATGCTGACAAATCTCCCTCTTATCCACAAAGGCGGCGACTGACTACGGTGGTAACGACCTGGAGCAGACTTTGACTGGGCCGACCTCGCGACTCCGGAGAATTACAGCGGCTAAACCAGCTAAACTCCGAAAAAATGGAGATTATGCTAGAGTCCGCACAACTAGTGAGGACGGACTATCCAAATATCCAAGTATTAATGAAGCAAGAAGAAGGATGACACGGAACTACACACTCGCACTACATCACCGATACGCTGACAAAGTTGTTCTTCCGTAGAAAGCTGGCTCAGTCTAGAAGTCAGCGCTGTGCAGTCTCGTAAAATCCGCCTAAGCTCCTCTAACTGTTGCTCAAACCGTCGCGTCCCTAAAAAGACATGAATGACAAGCACATTCCATAGAAACCAAAACACTGCAGTTACATACCAATTTCAACTTTTTTAGCAGATAAAATCGACTCGACCTCCCTCACAATGTCGTTTTTCCGACTTTCTATGCGAGCAAGGTGTTCCTCTCCAAAGTAGACGAAGACGTGGTTCGACATGAATCCTAAGACATGATGAGAACTCAAATTCTAAATATTAGACACCAACTTTAGGAAGAAAAAGCAAAAACAAAGGAAGAGAAGATTCGACAACCCATTGGTTGGACGCTGGGGCCATAGCGATTTGAATGTACGAACTTAGCGCGCCTAAAGAGAACGTACATTCGAGCACATTTGCTGGCTGTGTGATCTGATGTTGGTATGAACGTGGTAAAATCATGATGGCATTAAGGACGTTGACCGCTACTTTTTTTTGCTCGTTTAAATTTTTTTTAGAAGGGATTGCGCATTCGCATGGATGTTTGCGACTAACAAACATGGAAAAAGCGGCTTTGTACTATCCTTGAGATACATGTGAGCTTTCTGACCCTGGAGGGATGGAAGACTTGGTGAGCCTGGGAAGCGGAATCCAACCCATGTGTACCATGTGTACTGCAAAAGGAGGGGATGTAACCACTGCGCTACACGCACCTCCTTATCGAAGCTTTATAGGTGGACAAATGTGGTGCATGTGCAATAAGTTTTCAGGTCTTGACAGTCTTCGTTGCATGTGCTTCAATAGCAAGCTGTGACGAATATGAAAATGGGGGAATATTGTGTGCATTTAGGGAGGTTCTACGGGGATGATCGCACCTGACATGAGGTCACTGTGCTCCACTTCAACATGGAAAATTCGGAACAACTTCACATCGCGCGTGGGTCACGTACAGATATGTAATAAACAGGAAGATCGTCTGTTTGAGTTCCTTATAACGATCTTGACCACAAATGCAAGCTAACAATTCCAGAAGCCTTCTTCTCGAAGTTGAACCTAGAGGTCTTCATGTGCAGAATACATGAGGAGATTTTCCCCATTAGAAAGTTTTCCTAACCAATCATCGTTGTCCTGAATATCTGCTTCAGAAGTGAACGTCACCGCCTTTGTACCCCACTGTTAATTTCGCAACGAAGAGAAACTAGAAAACTTCATAAAGTGATATTGCAAAATCATCATGAACTTTTTTTCGCTTTCTTGCTTGTTTTTTAGAATGATAGCGCTATTGCCGGCACAGCTAAGCGATACAGTTCAACTTGGTGCGCGTTTGACATCAGTGCTAAGGAAACTGATAGTACGTAAATCACTAAGAGGTGCCACTCTCTTGACATTCTAAGCCTAACGCATATTGGAGATGAGCGACTAAGGAGGGCATTAAGTATAAAGGAATAGCCACTACTTGCTAAATCTACAGAATTGCCTTCAGTAGCCTCTCGAACAAGGTGACCGAGAGGAACGAGCACTTCACTGAAGTGCTAGAAGATAAAGTCATTTACGACTTCTATTGCAATGTTTCCGACAACTAGGCTCACAAGCATTCATAATAGCTCAGGAAAAAATTGATTTATTTTTCTTCTTTAAAAAAATTTTGACGATTTTTGACCCATGGCAATCCAATGCTACCCTAAGGGCACTGCTAAGAAGTGCCATCTCATTCGTGCGATGATCCCCTTGATAACACTCGATGACATAAGAAGATGCACATTGCATGAAACAACTGCTGTAGGCACTCAACACGAATCATTGTAGCCCCGAAGAAAATGATACTTGGACGGCCCGTCCTACTGGTTGTGCGAGCCCCAGCATATTCTCCATTTATCGGAGTTTCGTTGGTTTAGCGATTGTGGTTAGCTGGAGTCCCGAGGCCAGCCTGGCCAATGTCTGTCCCAGGTCGTCGGCACAACACGCAGTAGCCACGTCCGTGGATTAGAGAGAGATTTGCTACCATGCGACTAGTTTGATATTAGGACGGTGGTGGTTCCTGGTATTGGTTTACTCTTAGCTAGGCTACCTGATGGAAACGCCGGCCTCCTTCCCAGCTTGGGAGACTCTGCCGAGTGATGATTCCCACCGCTGTACATCGCTGCCCGATACCCAGGAACACCTCCTAGCCACGATGAAGCGGAAAACCGTTGAAAGGGAGGAGGTGATAGTGTTTAAAATAATGGAGATTTATAGTACTCTTTACATTTGGGTAAATAAACCAGCTTATTGATCGTTCATACTAGGGTTAAATGGAAGGCACTGTGGGGACCGATACCAATGCTGTTTGGTGACTATATATGGAGTCGTTCGCTGACATCTTCAATTATGATAAAAACAATTACAGCAGAAACGTACTGTCCCGAAACCGATGGAAAGCATTTGAACTGTGGCGTATTTCTCCAAGTTTGGTCAGCAGAAATGGTACAAACCTTTCACACGACAATGATCGACAACACGTCTCACAATAAAAACGTGAACGAGCTCTGGTCGAAACTCCTCTTTAGCATACTCATCTGACCCCTCTTCAACCCAACAGCACGTGTTCAAGCACCTCGACATTCCAAGGAAAAACCAACAATCTGTACGCTGTTAACATTGCTTCCGAAGAGCTTTTCGTTTCCAAATTATGGCTTCCTGTGATCGGAAGAAATGAGAGTTTGCTTCGTCAGCAGAGACCTACAGATTCTCCAGACTTTTACTCACCTTAACA